>FR990000.1:5007500-7507500 GCA_905404265.1 Fabriciana adippe
GGAAATCACTACTGGTTAGTGTTTTCTGAATTCGCTGACTACCATTTCTTTTATCGGCTCGTAAGCAATATTGTTGCGTGTAACAATGTACGTTGTTGTGACAGTGGCTGGGTTAGTTATAAGGGAGACTTCAATGTATATGTTATTAATAGGAAGTGCTATAATTTTATTGCGCAGTAAACTGCTTTAACTATATATAATTACATACGACACACGTGTTTGCGCAGAATGCGAGAAATCTTCATCACAGTAAGAATAACTAGTTTTGGATAAATTAACATTTAATCTATCATCTAACTGGCATCTGATATTGACCATGAGCTCTAACTGCAGGTATATCGCTATATATCATTAATCACTATTATTCAATCTATACATATTATAAAATTCTAACTAAGCCGAATCTGTACATTAAATATTTTTTGGAAAATCTTAGTGAAATAGACATTATTATCGATGCAGAGGCCGAATCTATAGTTTTTAGAATTTTTGTCTGTCTGTCTGTCTGTCTGTTACCGCATCACGGGAAAACCGCTGGACAGATTTTGATGAAATTTGGTATGATGATACCTGGTTATCCGGATCAACATATAGGATACTTTTTACTTCGCGAAAATATCTCATCTCTGAGCTAAACGTTAAAACTAGTACGTAGTAGTACTAGTACTAGTAACTAGGAACGAACCCGAGCGGAGCGAGGGTGAGTTGCTAGTTAATAATATGGATGTTATATTTGTAATTAATCCGTATTTAGTTCATTGGCTAAAATTAAAATGTATGTATCAGATCGTATAAATCTGTTGTATAAAACTTAAATTTTATTACATGCATTTAAAACATTTGGAACATTGAAAACATTGAAAATATCTAGTTTTTATGACATTACGGACCACATATGTGTCCCACTGCCGTAGAAGTGAATGAAAATTAAATAAAATGACATTTAAATTATTAAGTATTAAACTTATTTAAAAATAATTGGAGTATTAAACTCTGAATCCTAAGCCCAATTAAGTTACAGTTTTGTATTTATTCTTGTTCTCAAAAGTTACTCCGAACAATAAGTAAATATCTTCTAGTACTTATTTTTCCATGAGATAAAATAATGTTTACAAATAAAATATTTTGTATATTAAGCTTGACTTTGCTTTGACTACAAGTTATTAAGCAATAGTACGTAAGTGAGCCATCATTATACATAACAAATGAGTTACTAGCACCTGCAAACTAACAGTCGTTTTACACGTTCATTTATCACTCACTAACATAAATACCACACGATATATCTATTATACGATATTAAATCAGAATCATTCCATCGTAATTTTATGTGGGTATTTTATTTGCTATTTAACTGGAAATTTTAAATTTTGTGTATTTCTAATACTCAAACTAAGGAATAATATAGATAGTGTCATAGAACTAAACATGAAGCTAAACCAAAAGCCTTTAAATTTTATCTGAGTCAATCCACATAATTTCCTTATTATATACATATCTTGAATTATGTATGTATGTAAGATGTATGTATGTATGTATGTATGTATGTATGTATGTATGTATGTATGCATGTATGTATGTATATGTATGTATGTATGTATGTATGTATGCATGTATGTATGTATATGTATGTATCTATGTAAGTATTTATGTATGTATGTTTGTATATGTGTATGTTTATATAATATAGGCATAATTGATGTTTGTAGTGTGTACCTACACCGCACCTTATTACTTTTATTTTTTTTTCTCACGTTCGAGGGTTTCTGGTAGAGATCTCTTAAAGAGATAAGTCATCCTTTGTACACATGGCTACTGTTGTCTATTTTATCTGTATTTTTTTTTGGTACATAAATAAATAATTAAATAAATAAAGTTATATATGTTTTAAATTAGTATACAAATGACAATTTGTATACTGAGTGATATGTAAATAAATATTATTAATAAAACAGCTGCTAGATTTTATTATAATAAAGAAAAAAAAAGCAAATTTCATGTTATCTCTCTTTCAAGGGGAAGAGAAGTCATTCACATTATATTTACTTTAAAAAATGTATATTTTGACTTAAGTGGTACATAATTAAAATTTCCCTTATTCCTTAAAGAAAGTATCTGAATGGCAAAATCACATAAACATCAAATCGCGGTACTATTTTAGACTTTGACAATAATTTTGGCGGACTCCGTCTATATAATTCTTTAGTCTGAATTCTAATATTACTTTGTTTCTAACCTCCATTTTCAAGTTATGGCTCCTCATTTATTGACTCAAGATACAGCAAAGTCGTTAAAAGATAATTTACCCAATAGAAAATCGATACAGGATTGAGTTTATAGGTCTCTAATACTAATAAACTAGGCATGTTTAATTAATTGTTAAAAATTATATGATAGGCCTATTTATAAAAATTAAAAGACTACAAAAAGAAATAAATTTCCCAAATTATAAAGTAATAAGATATATTTGAAATTTTATTTAACTTCAATGCTTAGTGTTGTTATAATGTCATATACATTAAAGTCTGTTTCCTTAAAATGTAATACTTATGAATAAAAAATGTGGGTTAATTGTTAAAATCCATACTAATATTTTAATTGCGAAACTAACTCTGCCTATCTACGAGTATCTGTCCGTCTATTCGTTTTATACGTTTTCAAACCACTAAACCAATTTTGATGAGTTATGTAAGAGAAATAAATTAGACTTTGGAGAAGGATATAGGTAACTTTTACCTAAAGAAAAGCCTGAGTAAAGCGCAGGTACAACACTAGTTAAGAATAGATTTGGCGACAATGTGGATTGAAAATCATACTAAATGTGCAGAAATAATCTACACTAATATTATAAAGAGGAAAGATTTGATTTTTTGTTTGTTTGTACCGAATAAGCTCCGAAACTATTAAACCGATTTAGATAAAAGTTAGTAAGAATATAGTTTGAGACCCTGGGAAGGATATAGGATAGTTTTATCCCCGAAATCATCCCGTAAGAGGGTGAAAATTGGGATGACAGTTTGTATAAGGAATCAACCTAGTCTATACATATTATAAAATTCTAACTAAGCCGAATCTGTACATTAAATATTTTTTGGAAAATCTTATTGAAATAGACATTATTATCGATGCAGAGGGCGAATCTATAGTTTTTAGAATTTTTGTCTGTCTGTCTGTCTGTCTGTCTGTCTGTCTGTCTGTCTGTCTGTCTGTTACCGCATCACAGAAAAACCACTGGAGGGATTTTGATGAAATTTGGTATGATGATAGCTGGTTATCCGGGTCAACATATAGGATACTTTTTACCGCGAGAAAATATCTCATTTCTGAAAAAAAATACAAAAACTGGTAGGAACAAAACCACGACGATACTATTTGTGAACAGTTTAGCAAGGTAACTTACAAAATATGGTAAAAACTATAAAAATAGCTTATCTTGAAAATCAAATTATCAAAAGCGCTATTTTATCCATTAAAATAGTTATTTTAATTAATATTTATTTATGTGTTATTTAGATATTCGACAATAGATGTCGCCATATGTTTTTAAAATACATAGTTTTAATCCAAAAAAAATTAATGTACAGATATGACCTTTTTTCGATTTCATTAGAATTACTACTGAATCACCCGCGGCTCCGCCCGTGTTTAAATTATCAGTAAAGCAAACTTTTTCGCTTCATAAATTAGTAACTATACATACAATAAAATTGTAACTAAGCCGAACCCGTAAATTAAATATATTTGGGAGAATCTTACTGAAATATTCATTATTAGCGATATAGAGGCCGAACCTATAGTTTTTAGAATTTTTGTCTGTCTGTCTGTATGCGACCGCATCACAGAAAAACCACTGAAGGGATTTTGATGAAATTTGGTATGATGATAGCTGGTTATCCGGGTCAACATATAGGATTCTTTTTACCGCAGGAAAATATCTCATTTCTGAGAAAAAATACAAAAACTGGGTAAAGTAAAAGCACAATGATGTTATTAATATTTTAGCAAGGTAACTTACTTATATATTATGTTAAAACTATTAAAAAAAACTTATCTTAAAAGAAATATTAACAGCGCTATTTTATTCATTAAAATAGTTATTTTAATGAAAATTTATTTATGTGTTATTTAGCTATTTGATAATAGATGTCGCCATGTGTTTTTAAAATACGTAGTTTTATGCAAAAAAAAATGTACAGATATAACCTTTCTATGACTTTATTATAATTACTACTAAATTACCCGCGGCCCTGCCCGTGCTTAAATTTTTAATAAAACAAACTTATGGCTTTATAAATTAGTAACATATTAGTAATATTTTGTTGGCCAAAACAATTTTCAAATGAGAATATTTGTAAATTTTTATTGTTTAGTAAATAATGTTAATGTGTTTTAATCTTTTAATGTAAAAATTGGGCAAATGCAAATCCAACTCGCGTATTTTAGGTTTCGTATAGCAGAATGCTATGTTGTTTTTCTTACTTACGTGTTTTGTATGGTTAACACTAAAATAAATACGAATAATATTTACGTTTCCACAACACCCACTCATTTTTTGCACCGTAAAAATAAGTTCAATTCATATTATTTTATAACATTTTATGGAATACAAGTTTATGGCTGTTAAACTGCCAAAGCGGGTAACTAAAAATATTTCATATCTCAAAAACTATGAAAAAGTATTTTAGGAACTGTTATACCTCAACTTTTTCACTTTTTCTTGACACCTTTTCTTGGAAGGTGAAGGCTTAAAAGACACAATAAAATGCTTACGAATTTAATCATACTAGCAGAGCCATATGAAATAAAAAAATTATTCGCTTAGAATTATTTACTTATAACACTTTCTTTTGAAAATCGTTTTGGAAAATATTACTAACTAGCGCTAATTAAGAAAAGTTATCATTATGTAATTTAAATAATCGGCTATATATTAAATTAATCTGTCTATTAGTAAAAAATGATTAAAATTAATTCCGTAGTTTGAGAGTTTATCGTGAAAAACTACAAAACAGAAGTATAGACATACATAAATGTTATTGCTAAAACAAAAAGTTCAATTTAACGGAGGAATCTTTGTGGCATTGTCAATCTCTGCCATTATTTACTGATCATGCGGTGTGCAATGAAAGTAATGTATAATGTAAGAGTATACTAATGTGTAAAACCTAAGAATTTGGTTTTTGATCATCTGAACGCGGGCGGAGCCGCGGGAAATGCTAGTAATAAATATTAGTATGAACATGTTTTAAATTAAAAATATATTTTAACAAAATGGTTTCATTGGGTTGACTAATTTACGAAAAATAAAAACGAACCCCATCTTAAATAAGACACTTGAGGCTCGCCCGCACAATCTTTTTGTAACTTTACCGATTAAGTAGCAATCTTATAAGCATATCTTGTTGTTTTCATTTCAAATTACATCACGCTTATTGCTTTCGGTTAGCTTTTTTCTTATTTTTTGGTATACCGTATCGAGTTACATGATTTAATAATAAATTATAACTCTGTTTAAGACTTTAACATTGTAATAATATATAGTGAAGCTCATTCTTTACTGACTGTAGCTTTATCTAATAGAAAAGCTATATTTACCGTTTAAAGCAAAATAAAGGATATTACAATCATTTTTAAAGAAGTAATTAAATAATAATGAGTCTTTTATAGGTCTATAGGTTATACCGTTATAGAAATCCGCATTAATTTAATTTGATTTACTAAATAATTATTTTTTACCATAATTCACATTAATAAAAAACTAAGCGAGATTTACATATGTTATTTAAACATATTACATAACTTGTAAATGCGGAAATTCCTAAAAATTATTTGACTTTGCGTTTTAGCTAATGGTCACAGAACCCTAATCAAAGCATCAGTATTAAAAAAAATTGAGTGTGTATGTGTGTGCGTGTGCGTGTGTGTATGTATGTGTGTGTGTGTGTGTGTGTGTGTGTGTGTGTGTGTTTGTGTGTGTTTATATAAATGAATGGATATAAATGCTTGTGTAATAGTTGGCCTGTTATTGAACAACTATATTACTGTATTAAAGTCCGTACTGGCGAGTCGAGTTCCGCAGTTCGTGACCGTCAAAGATGTTTAAATTGTGCTTCCTCGCGTACTCGTTGATTATCATCTTTCCTGTGAACAAACAACTTTCGTATTATACACATTCGCATTGCCGACAACAGAATGAATACTGCATTTAACATAACTTATCTATAAAAAATGTGATTCATTTAAATAACAATGCAGAATTCACACAAATAAAAAAAAATCATGAAAGTCTCTTGCAGGTGAGAGACCTCGCACATCGCAAACTTATATCGACCGATATTTAAATTAGGTTTGTAAGTTAATACTTTCAATTGTACAGAATATGGTACAATTGAGGATGTATAATCACGTCTTAATGAAATGTGTCCGAGAAGAATATTTTGTACAATATCTACAAATTAGTTTAAACTTAAACATTACTGATTGTATTACTTTTTATCATTCCCTACTGGTGCTAATGCTAAATCTATACTAATATTATAAAGCTAAAGAGTTTATTTGTTTGTTTGTTTGTTTGGTTTAACGCCCTAATCACAGGAACTACTAATCCGATTTGAAACATTGTATTTGCATTAGATAGCCCGTTAACTGAGGAAAGCTATAGGCTATATATCATCCCGGGAAAATGTACGGTTCCCGTGGGATAGATTTGTTTTTTTCTAGGGACGAACCCGAAGCGAAGCGAGGGTGAGTCGCTAGTGTCTATATAAATTAGCCAAGATTGTAAAGATTTAAGAAAATAATTTAATGTTTTGTTTACTTACAGAGCGACATAGTCAACTTTTGACTAAGTTCTTTAAATAAAGAGAAGAAAAATAGGTCTTTAGTCTACAATAAGATACATGATATTATTGACCAATATCAAATCGCTATAACAAGTGCATTTCTATACTTTTTTTACACTAATTACATATAACGAATCCGACTTAACTATCGACCGATAGAAAATCTGGCATGTGGAGGCTTAAGACGTCACAAATTCACGTAATGTCTTTAGCGAGCTCTATCTATAACGCCATTAACGTCTTAAACGCAATACAGGTATTACTACTTGCTACAAAATTTACTTGTTACAAATATTATACTTCTTTAACCGCCATTGTTGTAAAAGGAGTGAAAGAAAATATATGTGATTTCATTAAGCTGTAAGTTTTAATATTGTTACTAATTATAATTATATAACACCTTAGATTTTTTCCAATCTGGTCAAATTAGAAAAAAGTCCAAAAGCATTATTTTACAATATCTATACTAATATTATAAAGGGGCAGAGTTTCTTTGTTTGTTTGTTTCTTTGTTTGAACGCGCTAATCTAAGGAACTACTAATCCGATCGGGCTATCTAATCCTAAAATAAAGGCTAAAAAAGGCTATATATATCATCATGGACATCACTACCCAAGGGAATGGAGCAATAATATAATATATAGTCTATCTATTCCATACTAACAGTTAAAACGTCTTAGTAACAAACCCGAGCGAAGCGAAGGTGAGTCGGTATTATATTCTATATTCCTACTAGTTTTATGATGAATATATCTACTATCTAGTAATGTAATAAATGAAACTAGGGAATAATAATTAACTACCTAAATTACTATATCCCCAAATGATTAGTTTATTGAGTTACCTATACATATAATAAAACTGTAGAGGTCGAATAAAACTGTAGAAGTCTGTACATAAAAAAATGCTAAAAACCGAATCAGGGGGATGTAAGAAGAGAAATAGAACAAATCCAGATTTTTTTCAAATTTTTTGTTTCTCTGTCTATTTGTCTGTTTGTACGGGCTAATCTCCGAAACTGTTGGTCCGGTTTAAATGAAATTTTGTATGGTGGTAGCTTATATTTCCGGTCAACGTGACAGATACTTTTCATCCCGGAATATAAAAGAGTTCCCGTGGGATAGTTAAAAAACTATAGTAATTTATACAGCTTAGTACACAAAAACTACTGATTGCATTTTAATGAGACTTTACAATAATATAGTTGATATATCATAATAAAAAATAGGGTACTTTTTATCCCAAAAAAATGTACGGTTCCCGTGGAATAGATTTGTTTTTGTTTGTAGAGGCAAACCTGAGCGAAGCTAGAGTGAGCCGCTAATATTATTATAAATTATAAATATATAATTTTACCATATAAAAAATACACTTATAGATAGAGAGATAATCTTATAGGAGCATTTAAACCGTTAATTTTAAATATTAAAACATATTATAAAAACTTCTTGAAACTAATAAACTTATAGTTACAATTTGAAATAAAAAGTATGATGTAAATAATATTTAACTCAATACGCTTTATTTACGGAATAACTATAACTAAAAGCAAGCCGATATTTAAGTACACTTACTAAGAATTGCGGCTTATTTGCCTACTAAGAGAGACGCGCGAGTCATTTATTGCCTACACTATAAAATAATATAATAAAAATTTTTACTACTAGTAATTTTATAGCCAGGTAACTTTCTGATTGTATGACATTAAATATCATTTACCTTTTTTTAAATCTTTACCTTATTAAAGATTCGATTAATTTAAATTAAGTTTTTAATAAGTATTGATAATATTTAAGAAAATATAAAAAAACCGTCTGTGTGTATTTATGTACGCAACTCTCTGTTTGTAAAAGATATGCAGCTAACTTCAACATGTCGCTTTCAGCTAACTTCATCCTGTCGCTTTTTGGCTGTCGGTGTGCGCGCGCATCGTTAAAATTTTACTCTCATAATTTTTTCCAAACGTGCCAAAAGAAGCATAACTTAAAAAAATGTAAATAAGCGATGAATTATAGAAAATCTGTATTTTAAAGCCATAACGTGTACGCGTGTGCGAAAAGATTTACTTCATCTCCATGCGTCGCGTTATTTATCACATAAAAGGTTACACTAGCGAATTGTTTAATCGTAATAATTTACCATCCTATTCAACGCATCCATTGTATAAGTCTTGACATGTTGACATTGTCTTATTTTTTTTTTCATTGGAATTCAAATAGATTGATTATAGGCACATATACATATACGAGTAGGTAGGAATATGTACTTTTGAAGGAAGAGTACGTCTAACTAGTTTTAAACCCTTTAAAACGCTTATTTAGCAGAAATAAAAAACGGTACGTTTTGTTTTTTTTTTTTGAATCAAGTAGGAAGGAAAAAGATAAGTTCAAGTTTGCTAACCTTCTTTTTACTCCATGTACTCCGCAAAACAATTAAAATATCCGACCATTTTTTATAAAAGTATGCTTAAAATAAAGTTATATTTATTAAATTTAACAAAATAAATTAAACAAATGAAGCTGTGTCTCATTAAATTTAACAAAAAAATAAAACAAATGAAGTTATGCCCAATTAAAATTTCAAACAAAAACTCGTGTGTTACTGCTGAGATTTCTTTACGGTTTAGTAGGTAGCGCAACCCAAGCATTTAAAAGTCGTGTAACACGTCATTCGGTTCTCAAAGATGGTATTTCTGGTATTTGCGAAAATTAATTAATTTATAAATTTTAACGTACTTAATCAAAATTATCTTTTTGCCATCTCACCCTTTTTGCCGCTTGCGCCGCCATATTGGGACATGGCGCCATACTTTTTTTCTTCCCTTGTTTGTTATAATTGCCATTGTTTAAATTTTATTCAGTAAATATTATTATTTTACTGAGTAATTGTAAGAAATAAAAAATAATACTTTTTTACCTTAGTTCTTTCATGGAACAGGAAAATAATAATGAAGTAAGTTCGTTATGTACATAAACAGGCATATTATCTTCAAGTCGAATCTTTTCCAATTAACCCAATATTAAAAAATAAACATAAAACACTAAAAATATTATTAAAATTAAATAATTTACTAATTATGTATTTTTCAATAGAGTCGACACCAAGAGACTTTCATGAATCGTTTTTATACATAACATATTAAGAAATATTTGTCTATAAATCTGGTGCTCAAATATTTTTTAATTTGTTATTTTTAATTTAAGTTTTTACCAAGAGCTTCTTAACAGGAATAGAGATCCATAATGGCTCCAAATAGTAAGAGAAGCAGAATAAGGGGGCTTATACGAGATATCATTCTACAACCGTTGAAGAATAAAAATGTGAAAATATATAACTTATTATGATTGTATGATATAACAATTTGTCATTCAATACATTTTTTTTAATTCATCAACGATCTTAGATTGACATTTTGTCTAAGCCTTTTTATTTCAAATTCGCTTCAGCCGAATGCCAAGCACATACATATACCTAATGAGGTGGTGCTTTCAATTATATATTTTTTATTTCAGTGAAAAATCCTTAATTAACTATAGGTACTAATGTTTTGAAATAAAAAATATTTTCAACAAATAAAATATACATAAAATATAAATATATACCGACCGGTATATATTTTTAATTAAACAAGTAATATTAAGGGTATTTTTTTTTAATAAAAACAAACTAGATTATATATATATATATATATATATATATATATATATATATATATATATAATAAAATATAAAAATATTTAATTGGATCATATTAACAGTATTTTATAAGAAAATAGATACATGTAAAAAAATTAAATATAATAAAATAATAAAACAGCAATAACTGTTCATTGGTTGAAAGAGAACTAAAGCACCACCTTATTAATGTATTAAAACAAAAATTCGCATTGTCGTCTGCATCGCTATATTTTCTAGATTTAATATAAATAAAATAATATCTATGTATTATTATACTAATAGATAATTATATTTACAATAAATAAGTTCAATTTTAATCACACATTTTTTTTCTAATAAACACTTTTAAATGACAATTTAGTTTAAAGATATTATAAATGGAAAGCTTAACTGAAATTTCGATTTATGACAAATTAGAGTCGCCTTATAAAAATATGTGATTAAAAATTTAACTTAATGCGAGTAAATGTCGCCATTACACAAAATATTTTCTTTGCAAGAAAGAAAAAGATAAGATTTAAAGTAAAATTACATATTCATGACCTACCTTCGTCTATCTTCCGAGACGCCTCTTCCAAATCACTCCCGGCGTAATTTAGGATGACGAGTACGAGGGGCATCATTTCCCACGAATAGTGAAACTTTTCTAACAGCTTATGACAATTTTCCACTAAAGACTCTAGTGACACCGCTGAAAAGAAAGAAAAGTGAATGTTAATATTTAATCTAGTATGAATATAATAATGATTACTGAGATTTTCTGTTAAGATATTCTCAGTAGTAGCCCGAGGTTGGGAAGTTGGTGGGGTTGCACCCCCGTGATTCTCACCGGTTGGCTATTTTTTTTTTATACTTAAACCACCCCTGACATCCCCCCACAAAACAATAAAAGAATTATTCAAATTGGCCCAGCCGCTCTTGAGTTTTAGCGAAACAAACGACAATTGCTGTTTATATATATATATATATATATATATATATATATATATATATATAGATCTATATATATCTATATATAGATCGATAGATAGATAGATAGATAATTACTAAGATTAATAGTTTACATTAATATAATAGATTTATTTGACACTACGTACTACACTATTCAAAAAACAACCAGTCTAAATACATGCCGTAGTATATTAAGAAAATTTCTTCAAGAGGATACTGTCTATTTATATTGACTAATGATCGCCGCGTGGTTGAAAATCAACCATAATTCATTAAGTTATATATTTATTGTCTTGCGTATATTACAATATTAATCTATTCTCAATTTGACCACAGGCTTTAACAATAAACAAAAGAGTATATAGGCGTGTGTATGTCAAATACATGGTAGTGTGTGTAATGTTTTTTTTATTGATTTAATGCATTTTTATGCATAATTTAAAAAAATATATTAGCATTTTGCACTCCTTCTCTATATAAACTGTAAGTGTGGAAAATTTCATACTCCTCCGTCCACGCAATTTTCGTAAAAAGGGGTACAAAGTTTTTGCTTCACGTATTAATATATAGATATACCTACACAGACTCTAGGCTCAGGACCGCCAGGCTTCATTATATACTAAAATCTTTAGGATATTGAAAAAGTATTATAAAGATGTTACTTATATTATAAAACTAAAGGAATTGTCAGTTTGAACGAGCTAACCTTCGAAACTACTAGTCCGACTACAAAAATTCTTTTTGCATTTTATCCTCGATTTATTAAGGAAAGCCATAGATTCTCTAGCAATCTAAGTAAAGAAGTTATAAGCTTCTTTAACGTTATATCCGAAAGCAAAGAAATTATAAAAAAAAACTTTACGAACTAAGTTTCGGGCTTGTGTTCGATTATTTTTCGTCATATTCGAGTAGATAGTTATAATCTTAATTAAGTAGAAATAAAAAAATTGGCATATATTTAAAAATGCTAGGGCTATAATACTAATAAAAGGGCCTATTATACACTAACTGATATTGTTTTTAATTGTTTCTTATTATGTATTTTATCAAAAATATAAAAAAATCAGTTCACGGAACATTGACTTAAGTTTTAAGTATTACTTAAGCTTAGAAGATCATTTAAGTTAAATGTACATACAATTTTTGGGTTATTTTTTCAATTTACAAAATATAAGCAAGAAGCGACAATTACTATTTACTTATTTAAATTTATAAGTTCTATATGTGCACCATTACGGCCTCACTGAAGCTCTACATTTATCTAAATACCTTATACGTAATAGCTAATTGGTACTGACTTTAGATTTACAAAAAATGTACGCATATCAATGCGTTAGTCATTATCATAACTATTCTAATTTATACAGTTAACACCTACATTATGTGGCTTATGTGTAAAAAATTAAAACCAACATTGATCAAGCAATAGCTTAGGTGTGATAGCGTCGTTACGCTTCTACTTATTATACATGGCCGTATCTTACAACTTCTTGACACATAATTATCTGTATAAATATTATAAATGTGAAAATTTGTGAGTACGGATGTTTATTACTTTTCACACCAAAACGGCTAAACGACTCTGGATGAAATTTGGCACAGAGATAGATTATAGTCTGGAATAACACATAGGCTAATTTTTATCCCAGAAAAATATACAGTTCTCGAGGGATAGATTTGTCTTTGTTTTTCTAGAAACGAACCCGAGCAAAGCGAGGGTGAACCGCCAATATTATTGTAACTGTTCGGCTTTTTAATCTCCGTATAAGCAATATTTAAATGAATTATAGTTTAAAAAATAAAAAATGCTTTGACGATGAACCGAACTGAAAGGTAAAAAATATTTTTTAACGATAAACTTAATGATATTGTGAAAAAAGGACGGGGTGCTTTGTGCAATATTTTTATACTAACTCTACTTTTAGAACATACTAATGGAATATTTATAGCAACTGATATCGAGCACCGCACCCTTTTACCCCTTTTAAGGGATGAATTTTGAAAAAATCTAATAAATATATTTCTTATTTTTTAACTTGAAGTTAAATACAATTTTCCGTGCATTTCACATTAAGAACGACAGAGTTTCATACAATCTTTTATCCCCTCTTTTACCCCCTTAGGAGATGAATTTTCAAAGATTTTTCATAAATAATTATATATTCATCGGTCCTTGTTAAATGTTTAAAGTTTCAGTCAGTTTCATCTGAAGTTTTGAAGTGGGTGAAAATAGCGTTCAAAGATTCCGTCACATAGATACAGGTGAAGCTAATAAAAGCGTGTTATAAAAAGATCTGCCGTCGCTTTGCTCAGTTGTAACATCGCCTGCTATATCTTTAAATAATATTATTTATACAAATAAATAAAATTGAAGTGTCTATTTGTAATATCAAAATAACAGTTTTTTACTAAATGCATATAGTGTATAGGAAAGTGTACTTATACGGTACTTATAAGAAAAAAAACTATTTTTAAATTTTTTGTCTCTCTGTCTGTCTGTTTTTTCCAGCTAATCTCCAAAATGGCTAGATCAATTTTAAAAGGACTTTCACTGGCAGGTAGCTGATGTTATAAGAAGTAATTTAGGTTAGGTACTTTTATTTCAGAAAAAAATTAGAGTTCTACATAAAAAAAAATTAAACCCATGAAACTGTTTTTAGAAAATCAGCATAGGTACCCAAAGACGCACCCGGGCGAAGCGTGGGTAAGTCGCCAGTTTTGATTATAAAATAGTAATTTTAATATTCATTTTAATTCCTACTAGCGCGACTCACCCTCGCTTCGCTCGGGTTCGTCCCTAGGTCGTCCCTAGGTTTTAACGGTTAGTATGAAATACAAATCTTTGAATTTCTCGGCTTTTCTGTACTATATTATGCATGTATTAAACATATATCCCTTCCTCTTGAATCACTCTATCTATTAAAAAAACAGCATCAAAATCTGTTGCGTAGTTTTAAAGATCTAAGCATACATAGGGACAGACAGACAGTGGGAAGCGACTTTGTTTTATACTATGTAGTGATAATAATACAACTATAATAATATAGGTGGGTACTATTTGGCTGTATCTCAGTGAGGTCAGCCACCGTAAACAAAATCAATTATTAGAAGTATATTTTACTCCGACATCATTCAGAAAACAAACTTAGAAGGAGTCAAAAGAGACGTATATAATGTATATTTGCTTAACTTGCTTAAGAAATTGTTAGGACTTAAGAATGTTGTATTCAATATTAGAAGTTAGGCCTATCCCATGAAGATACTTACCAGCGAATGAATGACGCCCCAAGATTAAATAGGCACGCCCATAAAGGAAAATGGCGAGGACAGAGAAAAAATATAGTTTATTGAATAAAAACAATCTATAGGTACTATTAATATTATAAAGCTGAAGAGTTTGTTTGTTTGGATGAACGCGCTAATCTCCGGAAGTACTAATCCGATTTGAAAAATTCTTTTTGCATTAGATAGTCCGTTAACTAAGGAAGGCTATAGGCTATATATCACCCCGGAAAAATGTACGGTTTCCGTGGGATAAATTTGTTTTTGTCTAGGAACGAACCCGAAGCGAAGCGAGGGTGAGTCGCTAGTATTTATATAAACAGCATCAAGACATCTTATTTATTTAATTCCATACGATATGAAAGCAGACAAAATGTAGACTAAATATAATAAACAAAATCCAACACTATTCAGGACTAGCTGGAACAGATTAATTTGTCATCATTCCCAGAATAGGTACACTTAAGAAAGTTAAATCACGTCTTTGTTTATATAAACGCTAATAACTGAAGTGTCGGTTACTCTTAAGGAGAATCAGTCAACACTGTGTTTTAAATATTTACTTTGTGCATTCTTTTTAAGTCGGATGCAAGTGTAATATAATATGTCGAACGTTACTATTACTATTATATATTTATTGTAATAGTTTATTATTTTACACAACGTTTACACAACTTTTTTACTGGTTTGCTAGTCCTCTTATAAGGTATGTACTATGTATATATATTCTGGTTCAATCAATAATTATCGAAAGTATTTAGAACGAAGTAAATGCTTAAATTCCTTCTTAGATTTACTCGAATATTTGACATTTTAAACAAAACTACATATATTCCGATTATGTAGTGGTTTTACCTTTTTTGCTCCCGACGTATCGAATTCTTTACAGGTTTTATAGGCGCCTCATTAATGTCGCAAAAGCGACCGTAGGTACTGTTCAATTCATTGATTAAAGTAATAATATACACTTTAAAATTTATTTACAGTAAGTTTTATTTAATTGGTAATTAAAAGCAAGTGACTATAAATGATAAAGATCTTTAAACAGAAATTAATTGAGAGAAAATGATTAAGAAACCAGAAAGTAAAATTATTTTCTGGGCATTTTCATAAAATTCAAGTAACAAAAATTTATGTAGAAAAAAATAATAATAAACCGTATTATTATATTTTTATTTGTCTTTTTCTAAGTGTACTTTATATAGGTACCTACTTTGTTTAAGTGTACAAGATAGAAAAGTCAATATTTATGTAAAAAATTTAACTTGTAAAAAGAGATATGTGATAGTGCCAAAATATTATTTAAGCACTAGCGACTCACCCTCACTTCACTTCGGGGTTGTCCCTAGACAAAAACAAATGTATCCACGGGAATCGTACATTTTTCCGGAATAAAGAGTAAACTATTTGCTATTCCAAACTATAATCTATCTCTTTGCCAAATTTTAGCTGTTCTGGCGTGAAAGTGTAACAGACATCTATACATCCATCCTCACAAACTTTCTGAATCCATCCTCACAAAAAATGGATATGGATCATTCTTTCTTTATCTGTAACTCAAATAATAGTATATTACCTACATTATATATTTTCATATATTATTTACGTATACATAAACATAATTTTAACAACGAGTAAATCTACGCACTCTCACGTATTAATAGTACCAGTAGACAAAGACCTCAAGTTTCATACTACCTATAGTAAAAAAAATATGTATAGCTTGGATATAGTAAAATGGATATAGTATGTTATCCTTACGAGATAGACATATGCCATCGCGGACTTTTTTGTAGACCTTTTTAACGTGTACAATAATGTAGTACATTATTTTGATCTATCTCGTAGGGTTCAGCCAGCGTTTGCAATGTAAGCGCAAAAAAATGTGTTTATTTACGACAACACATTAGAAACCTCTAAAATTATCAGTGTTTCTATACTATATTATACATGTATTATACATGTAAACCTTCCTCTTAAATCACTCTACCTATTAAAAAAAACCGCATCAAAGTCCGTTGCGTAGTTTTAAAGATCTAAGCATATATAGGGACAGACAGTGGGACGCGACTTTGTTTTATACTATGTAGTGATACAAAACGTTTATCTATTTTCTACTTTTATGTACATGGGACATTTATGGTTTTTTGTTTCAAAGAAAATACGGGTAGAGAGGTAGGTACATCAATTTCATCGTCCTGAAAAATATGCGGGTTGTACTTGCTATAAAAATATACTACTAACATAATTTCTGTGTAACAACGTATCTACTGTAACGTTATAATACGTTTTTAACTTATTTACTTTTGCTTGACGGAGCTTGTGTAAAAAAAAATCTCGTAATGTTTGATTGCCTGTAACAGTGTTATTTCACTCTCTCATATTAACGAAATGCAAGTTTTAACTGAAAATTTTAACTTAAATCTTTAATTAACATTAGTATTAAATTTTTTTTATCAAGAACTCTACCAGCAGCTCAAGAAAATGCCTCAAACCTAAGCCACATAAAACGAACACAACATTTTTTGTTTATTTACGCCGAATGTCAAATTAATTATTAAAATTATTTCAACTAAGTAATTGAGTAATAGCGAAGGGCAAACGCTTTATACCATAGTTACCTACATACAATCAAATTACCTATAATACTGAACAGGTTATAAAGCAAAAGTCGCAATGCGCCACTTCCCCCGTTTCTGTACGTTTTACTGCTTGGTTTAATACACATCTAGGGTTAGCCTTTTACTTCAAAATATTTATTTAATAGTTGCTCATAACCAAGTTAACAAAAAAGGTGAAGTGAATTATAATTTTTACACTCCTTATGATCAATGGTCCCTTTTAAGTTATTTATCTGCACAAAAACTGCTGCCATATTAGGTAAGTATAAACCGCGCAAATCAATATAAATAAGTACATACCTATAACTGTCAATTTGCAACGAAAGTAATTAAAAATACAATCGAGAAAAAAAGGGTAACGTTAATGATATCGAATGAGTATTGATAAATAGCTTGCAGTTGTGTCTGCTATAAATGAATTAATTAAAATAAATTATAAAAACAAACGAACTTTATAAAATATGGAGCGCTGCCTCGTTACGTTTTCTTCTCCACCCCCTACATTACGCATGAAGTAACAAAAAAACAGTCTTTAAACCATTCCCACGAAAGACTTCCAATTCATTCAATCCAATCACAGTGAATTTTTTTTTGATATTGACAACCCTAGGTGTTTTCCGTTTTTACGACTTCCACCACGGCGTTATTTTGCTAACCTGCTTACTGAAACACATTTTAGATCGAAAAGTTATCAAATATTTATAGCGTCTACAGCATCAGAGTTCGTAACACCTAAAGCCTAATATTGTTGAGGCTATAACTAAAAATAAGTTTTATCTTATATGTAGTTGTTGTATGTAACGTAAGTATTTTCGGCACGTAGCGAAATATGTCTTTGATTTGTATATAAAGATTTTAAGTAAAAAGATAGTGGACTACGACTCTAGTCACAGTTCAGATAAATATTAATAGTGTCTAAAAAATTTGACATCATCTATAGTTATGATTTGTGTATTTAAAGTATTAGTAAAATAAAAAATAAAATGATAAAAAAAATCGCAAATATAAATCGGATTGGATAGCGGGCCTGCAAAGATGATTTACCGACATTCATTCACCCGATCCCGTATTTTACTGAAAATTTTATATTTTTATTTTATACGCAACAGCGGAAGCCCATTGCAACGACATGAACCCAGGTCCTACACCTCTAATTTTTTACCTGCGAGCCATTTTCAACAGGATTACTATTTGCTTGTATTGTTAACTACTACGATCAAGGCAGTGGTAGCCCAGTGATAACGCGCTCGCTTGGGAAACCGAGTGAAGCGGGTTTAAATTCCGGGTCTCTCACTTCTGATATTTTCATGTGCGAATCTTTTCTAACATGATTACCGCTTGCCTTACGGTGAAGGAAAACATCGTGAGGAAACCTGCATGTCTGAGAAAACCTAACAAGTTTTCGAAAGACAAGTGAAATCAGCCAACCCGCACTTGGCCAGCGTGGTGGACTATGGCCTGATCCCCTTCGTATTGATGGGAGGCCCGTGCCCAGCAGAAGGGGCGTTAAAAAGGACTGAATAACATATTGTTAATTAATATCGCGAGGAAAACACAGTCTTAGAAAACGTAACTAGTTCTCGAAAGACTTATAAAGTTCGTCAATAATCATTTGACTAACGTGGTGAGTTACGACCTAACTCTCCTTGCATTGAAGGTAGGCCGTGTTCAGCGGTGGGACGTTAAAAAATGGCAAATATATTATTATTATATGTTTTATACTAGCTCTATCTTACTGCATCGAAAATAAATCACGTGATCTACATAATATATTTAAAAAAAGAAAAGTAGATTTATTTTTTACCTTCTGTAGTACAGCAATGGATCTACGTGATTTTTTCATATACAAAGTGTATGAGCCGGAGCGTGAGCTTCTTATTCCAGTAATCTACTTAGTATTAATCTTTGCTTTCCTTATTTATCTGCTATTATATCGCTTCGTTTATTTATCTGTATAGGGAAATACCACTATTTCATTATTCTTCATTGTATATTTCGAGCCAGCGGATAATATTTTATTGTGTGTTTGTATTAGGTATTACTACAAAAATACCGGAGTAGTTTACTCAAGCGAAGTTTTTGTTTAAATGAAAAGAAATAAACTTTATTAAATTAGACTTATTACAAGTGCTTTTGAATCGTAAATTTAATGTAAGCGTCAGTGGAGTCTGTCCGTGAGGAAGCTACCACCGGCTCGGAAAGCAGTTCTGCTGAGAAGAGCCGGCGAGAAACTCAACAGTTACTCTTTAAACTTTCTTTCTTTTACTACCACACCCCAATGGTATGGCATTCAAATGAACAGTTAATTTTTTCTCACTATACTTACTATTTTTTCATATCTTTTGCTACAAATTGTTCTTATTCATTATTTTTACAAACAGTACTTCAATTATGAAATATAAATATACATAAGATATTATCTAGCAATTAGTAAAACATTACACCTTCTTGAATACGATTTTGCTGACAAATAAAACACTTATGATGCCATACCATTACCAAGTGTGTAATAAAACTTGAGCGATACTAAACTATGATGGACTTTAGAACTAAAGACATTCAAGTTAGGCGTTTGAAGGCAATAATTTTATGCCTTGTAAGTTGATGGTCAAAGCGACATAAGGCAAGTAAGAGGAAAGTCATTGACAGTAAATTATACGACATCCGTACATAAAATTGTCACTTTGTTCGTCTCTTTGAGTATGATTCTTTGTAGTTAACATTAAAAGTCGCTCGACTGACTGATGGGGTGTTAAAGTTTCTTTGTAAGGAGACAATAGGCATTGTGAGCTTGATGTTTTAGAGTAAAAATGATGCACTCTTAAATTATTTATATAGAGTATAATGCACAGAGTCGGTTTCGCCTATCTCGTTAAATATACACCACCTGTCAATGCGTTATTTGAAGTAATTACTTACTGAAGCAAACACATTCAGTAAGCAATTGCGTCAGCCTGAACGTCCAAACGCCCAAAGATCCAGGTGGAGGCACACAGCCTCCAAGGTAGCTTGGCTGGGGTCTAAGTCCTTATGTCATCGTCAGACCAGATTAAGGCTTTGTTCGGTAGCCGTAGACACCTTATCCCTAATAGCTTAGTATTATTCTATTTGCATAATCAGACTCTGGCTTGGCTAACTTAAAACGTATATCAAACCTACCTATATATATTTCACATATTTTTATCTATACATATAATAAAATTCTGAGTCGAATCTGTACATTAAATATTTTTTGGAAAATGTTATTGAAATAGTCGTTATTATCGATACAGAGGTCCAATCTACAGTTTTTAAAATTTTTGTCTGTCTGTCTGTCTGGGAACACACCACGAGAAAACCACTGAACAAATTTTGATGAAATTTGGTACAACTTATCTGGTTATCCGACAACATATAGGACTCTTTACTGCGAGAAAATACCTATCTCATTTCTGAGAAATCTATACTAACCGTTAAAACGTAATTAGTGACGAACCCGAGCGGAGCGAGGATGAGTCACTAGTATGATATAAAATACTACGTGTTGTAGTATCTTTTATAATTTTATTTATTGCTATGTACCTAGCTGCCTACCTGTAGTTATGTAAAGGTTTCTATTATTACAATTAAGGAAAATTATATTTAAAACAAGACAATAGGCATTGTCTTTAAGGTCTTCAAAGATGGCGTACCATGGGTGGCGACCTACACGTTACTTATTCAATGTCTTAACACTTCAAATGTCATATACCTACGCCATAAAAGTACTTTTAATGGTAATAGTGCAAATACCTATGATTATCTTTGTGTTAATAATGACATCATAAAATAAATTAATTTTAGTCATTCTGTTTTTTATATTACGAGTAGCTTTGTGGCGATTTCCCGCAGGCCTGCCTGCATGGTTTATTTATGTATTTACACTGCCCCTACGGGTCGTAGCGCTAAGTTAGCCTATACTTAACCTTCCTCAATAAATCTATACTAATATTATAAAGAGGCAAAGTTTGTTTGTTTGTTTGTTTGTTTGTTTGGTTGTTGTTTGTTTGTTTGAACGAGCTAATCTCAGGAACTGCTAATCCGATTTGAAACATTATTTTTGCATTAGATAGCCCGTTTATTGAGGAAGGCTATATATCATTATGCTACTACCTAAGGGACCGGAGCAGTAATAGGTATAATATATAGTCCGTCTATTCCATACTATTCGTTAAAACGTACCTAGAGACGAACCCGAAAGAAGCGAGAGTAAAGTGGGCTATAAAATGCGAAAAAAAATTTTCAAACAAACAACCCAACTCTTAAACTTTAACTTTATATATTAATTCAGATTTAATTATTCGATACGTAATAATTAATAAGTTAAAGCAATATCAAGAGTCCCGCCTTCTATTGATACCATATAATAATAAATATAATTGGATTTGATTTACATTAATGTATATTCCATTTATGTATGTATTTCTTTATTATATAAATTTCTGAGCTAATATATAGGTAATTATTCAATATAATATATAAAATAACAATCCACAGGTTTTTTCTTTATCAATATTTATAATACGTTGATTTTACATGCGATTATATGAAAATTTCCCATAAAGTTACCTATTATAGCTTAGAAACCTACCTAGTTGACATATTTTCAGTTTTACAAAACGGATCATTTAAATTTTATAAGATTTTAGTAAAACAAAAAAATGTATTATTAGTATTATAGGTAGGTATAATTTACTTGTACTGAAAGTACAGTTTAGAACAATTAGTATTGTAAATCATAAAGAATACTGTATTTATTTATCTGGCTACTATCCACCCATAAACTATGTTTAAATTTGACACATTTTAGTTTTCTAAAATAAAAAAAATTACAACTGGTTATTTTAACTTCTCAAACATAATAGTAATATCATTTTCATTTATATGAACTATATAATTATTTATTTTAAATGAGTAATATGCTTTAACAGTCTAACCTAACAAAAATCATTTGCTCTACTTTCAAAAGTTTAACAGTTATGCATAACGTAGCATTTGCGACATTATTATAAATCAAAAATCAAGAGTATCTAAACAGTAATAAATCAACGTTGCTTAGACGCGCCCGAAAACGTAATAAAACGTGGCATAACGTTCACCGTTATAACTTTATAAGCGGGGCATCTGGCCAATGAGTACGCGCGGACACGCCTACAGCGCTCACGATTGGCTGCCCACTTTGACTATAGAACCGCTTTTTTTCTCTAACGCCTACGTAAGTTTACGTTTTTCCGCTGCCAGTACTGAAATTTGTTAGTTTATATACGTGGATATTTGTTACGAAATATTTTACTTAATGTATAGAAAACGTAGTTTTAAGCCTTTTGGCTGGTAAATTAATTTATTATATTTATAATTAATCGTAAATTTCTGTGACTTTTAGACAAAGGGAAAATAAATATATATTCAAATTTAATTTTTGGTGAGCATACCTCTAAAACCCATACATCCAATATTATGTAAGTTCAAATGAGTAAATAGATCATGATGAATATCAAAAGGATTTTTTGGCTTTTTTTGATTAGGTAAGACCGTATTTAGTTACCTACCTACCTACCTACGTTACAAAGTATAGAGATGTGAAAAGTAAGTGCTAAGTTATGTGTTGTAAGGTTTAATGTGTTGATTTACTGTTTTATGTAGGTATTTGTTGACTGACACTTATAATTATTGAATATCCATAATTATAACATAATATTTTTATATCTATTGATTGACTGACAACTTTGAACATTTTCATCTTAAATATTATAGCAGATATTACAAAATATTTTCTCAGATTTACGCGAATATTTGACATTTTAAATAAAACGATCTCTTTAAATTTTTTCGCAGATTTATTTTGAACCAAAAACCGAAAAGAGTTTTATTTAAAATGTCAGATATTACAAAATAATACTACAAAAAAAATATAGTACATACCTAACAACTCAGAACTATACTTACTTAAGTAATATATAGTCTATGATCAGGTGAATATCTCCCTACTTGGTTTATAATGATGCTTTGATCTCACAAAGCAAATTTAACCATTTTTAATAATAAATAGGTTGTGTTGCATTCGTGAATTACAGTCTTGTGAAACAATTTCTTTGTTAATTCTAACAATATAGCCATCTTTATATAACTCATGCCATGCGAATAGTTGTTAACGTATTTTATAGGCCTAATAATCATAGTTCCCTCATCGCGATAGTCTAACCAGAATAAATCAGCTAATTGCGTAACAGAAACTAGGCAATAACACTAAAACTAAATGTAATGCTGTAATAAAGTACGCACAATAGCTATTTGAATTTTATATCTGAAGATCGGGAAGATATGTGTGGGTAATTTCTGCATGTACTACAAGTTCGTTCTTATTACTCAAGTTGTAAATTTCTAGTACGTACTTAATCCAAGTCTGGATTATAAAATAAAAACTTAATTATATGAGTATTTATCTGAACTATCTTTACTATAAATACTTATGTAAATATTTTTACTGTACCTACCTATAGGTACTGGAATTTCTTTTCATAGATAATGTAATAACTAATCTAAAAATCTAAGTTTGCGTAGATAGTTTATGGGATAGAGAGCTTTGAGAGTTGCGAATGGCAGGAATTATCAATACTATAGGTATCCAGGGCATTTTAATGTGTTGCAAAAGCTTACCAAGACAAAGACCAAAACAAAGAAAGCGAAAGACCACCTCTTTGTTTGTTAGGACTTTTTTACGGTTCCGCCAATAAACCTATTTAAAATGATACCTATTTGATAGAGAAATTTTGTGGTTTGCTTCAAACGAAACGGAAAAGGAAAATAATGTCCACGAAACTGAAAAAAATTATAATATATATTTACTTTTTTTCATGGAAATATGTAATTTCGATTTGGTTAAATTTAATTCGATTTAAGATATTCTTCTTTTTTATTTTTCTATGCATTATATGCAAGAAACGTTGTTATTTTCATTAGTATGGTGTGCAATGATATGCTACATGAAGATTTGCCTTTAATAAATAGCACAGAAATTAGGTACCTACATAGCCAATTCACTATACATAGGTTTAAACAATCTATTAAAAATATTTAGTAGGTATTCATGTGTAAAGCTGAACTATCCCCATACTAAATTCAATAAACCGAACAAAATTTAATATTCCGTGTAGGTTTAATATAAAAATAAAATTGATCAATACAATTCAGACTCGCGCACCGAGGATTCCATACCAACACGAAATATATTTCTGAAACGTATTTACTAATAAAATAGAAAACTTTTATTAAATTGAGGTGAAAACATCTAGAGTCCGACTAGTTCTTGGCTAGTGGGTAGTATTAGCTTTTCTAGCCGGTGAGTCCCACGTAACCACCTGTACACATACAGCGTTAATGCATTTCCCAATATTAAAAAAAAAGTACTTGGCTAGTTATAATTATTTCTTGTTTTTCTTTGAGATTTCTGTTATTTTCACATAAAGTTTGAGGCTTATGTGTCTTATCGTTTTTACGATGGAGCAAAAAAGAAGCCCTTGAAAACCCGTTTCGTGTATATAAAACACTACCTCTACTCTCCTTCTGAAATGAGTCAAAAAGCCAGTCTCCTTAATTTTAAGCTTTTGATTATGAATACTTATGAGGTCTTTAAGACTAGAAAAGTCGGAAAAATGAATAAATATAGCGCAGGCTTAATAATCGGACTGTTTTGTTGTCAAGAATATATACCTATAAGTATAATTTATGCACGTGAATACCTAAGTCAATAAATCTTTACCGCTGCATACATTGTAGGTACAATTAACGAGAGAATTATGGGGGTCATGAAAAGCCCATAAATTCGCCATAACGCCACAAGGACGATTGTTAATAACCATAGGATACGACGCAGTAAATCTAACTAGAAACTTCTGAGACATGTTTCAGCTATTAGAAAAATAAATTTATCTGTTTGTTTGACTACGTACATTCAACTTCATGTGTAGATAGAGTTCAGCGAAAGAGAGCCTAGCGATAAGATGAAAAAGATTTTTTTAGAAAATTATATTCCTATAAACATTTATTATATACTAGCATGAAAAACAATAACAAATCTATTCCACGGGAACCGTACATTTTTCCAGGATAAAAAGTAGCCTATGTGCTATTCCAAGCTATAATAATCTATCACTGTGCCAAATTTCATCCAGATTCGTTCAGCCGTTCAAACGTAGTTGAGTAGGTAATAAACATCCATCCATCCAAACTTTCGCATTTATATAGTAGTAAGATAAATCTATATATTAAAAAAATATCAAAATATAAGTATCTATATTAGACGTGATACTTATTATAGGTCTGTCTAATAACTCTACAATTTTTCAATTTCAAAAAAATAGGTACCTACGAAGTCAGTGCTTTGGCTTTGTTGTCTTCGTAAATGTTAAATTGCTCTTAATCTAAGCCTATTTAAAAGCAATAAAATGTTTATCTATATGTTGATTTGAAAATATAATTATATTAAATTTGTAATTTTTACTTTTTACAGGACAGTTTTGCGTTATTTTAATGTTACGCCTAAGAACTAGTGACTAGTGTTTCGCTTGTGAATGCATTTTAATTTAGCCAACATCAAAGTTGTGTGTAGAACAATTAGCTTGAGACTATGATAATTTAAATTATATTCTTATATGATGCCACAATCAGATTTAGAAAAAACAGGTTTAAAAACAGCTTCAATTTTTTTTTCACCGTTTCATTCATCTCGACCGTCACGGGAGAGATCTCTCATTCGTTACAATTTTATTATAGTTTAATGCAATACAGAATATATAATAATAGAGTGCCAAATATTCGCGTAAATCTACAAAAATATACTCGTATATTTAGACCCAATTACAATTTTATTATGTTTAGATTCATAGATTATAACTTTGAATGTTATAGTATTATCACTGCTCAATAAATTGAAATACACATGTTTAAGCACACCACTGATTTAAACGATAGCTCAGGTTCATACCGTCATTATATTCGAAACAATTACAGTCTACAGGAGGATATCAATAAATAATAAATTATGAATGCCGCATTTTGCACGTCCGGTGATATGGGGCACAAGGGGCCTTTAGGAACAACGCGTTGCATTAGCCAACATTACCAACATTGTGCGGGCTACGTGACTTGTGCTGCGGTTAAGAGGAAGTGCGATAACGCTATATGGTCCCATTGTGGACGGGAAATCGTATTTCAGCTTCTTTGAAGCATTTGCAATAATTTTCTTTATAAACAAATAGCTAGAACGGTTTAGTTTATAGAGTAGATATGTAGGTACATACATACATATACTGATATTTCTGGGGATGTTGTTTTGCTAGGATTTAAGGTTCATTATTTTGACCAGTTGCTCCGAATCTACTTTAAAAAATAACGTTTTTCTGGGCCCAGTACCCACATATATAATAAAATTCCACAAAATGTCTCAGACTTCTTAATATTTATAATTAAAAATTATAGATGTATCTACGGCGTGGTAGGTATAGCACCATACTCTATCCCAAAGTTTCTTATAGGTGAAAATGTATGTAGTTATATAAATTGACTCGTATGAATTAACAACTAGGATACTTAATAAAAAGAGGAACTGTTGAGTTTCTCGCCGGTTGCCTCGGCAAAAGTGATAATTTTGTCAGGAACAGACTACACTGTTTGTATTTAAATTTAGTTTATATTTAAAAAATGCTTGTAAAAATCTAATAGAATAGATTTTTACAAGCATTTTTTAAAATTAAGAAATGTTAGTAAAACAAAAAAATATTTTCCTTTTCGTTGCCGAACGTTTCGAACGCTATACAAACAAATTAATTTATTTTAAATAAGACTTACAAGTATTATTTAAAATGTCCAATATTCGCGTAAATATCAGAAAATGTTATGAACAAAAAAACGTTATTTTTTCAAATTAAAATAGTTGTTAAAGTTATTAAAAACATTTAAATTAAAATGGAGTCTCTGTCATCAATAATATAATGCCCCGAATCTTATTAAAAACATTTGGTTCTATCTGCTTAAAAAGCTATTAAATAAATATAAATTGTTATTGTTATTATATTTTATTTACGACAGAACTATTCAAACATCGAGTGCAGTGATAAGCAACTTTGTAGAAAGAGCTGTAAAAATAGGCGTGACTTAAATTCAAAATGGCGTCAGCTATTAAACAAACGGTTAACTTTATATTCGTTTTCCGTCACGGTGCCATTCATTACAACATAAAAATTAATAAAGTGCCTATTGTGTATTTGTTAAGTATTAAAATGTATTCATACTTAAATTTATACAAGGTTTAAGTGTCTTAAACTATTAAAGACCTACATTTGAACATCGTTACCTGTTTTGGAACAGCGAGAATATGTTTGTTAATAACTAACATATACCTACCTAGCAAGAGCCCACGAAGTGAATATTATAGAATATTACTTACATTATTTAAGTATTAATAAGTAATCATGAAAATAACTAAAATTTTAAACACTTTCGTGTGGGTTTCGTATTAAGCTAATATTATAGAGTTATTATCAGTATTCTCAGTGGTTTATATATATCAAACAAATATTTAAAAAAAAAATTAGATCATTACGGACATTAATCCGCGTTAACAAAAATTATCCCTGCTGCAGAAGCAGAAGATAGACAGACCTCAATCTACATAGTACATGCATACATACATATATCTGTCTTTATTTGATTGAAAGAAATCAAACTTACTTACAATTTTAATTCTGACCATATACCTACCTATATTATACAATCTGTATAATTATCTCTGTATAATTAATTAAAAAGTCACCTTAAAATCTATCAATCCATTCTATGACGATAAATAAACACAAAGAACAATGGCAAGTTTTTACCTGAACGTTTTTGAAGCGTCTAAGATTAGGACATATACAAAACTGAATTATTTAATTTGCTCTTTTTTTTCACGGCGTTTGTTTCACATGACAAAGCCACGAAGAAATGTTTACATAATAAGCTACTAATTGATTGTTTTTATGTTCTTCCGGCTTCGCCATTTGTCAAAGATGATGTAAAAAATGTTGCCACAAAAGAAAATGAAATGTCGTATTTACTTTAAAATATTTTTATTAAAACATAAGAGTACATAATTAAATAATGATCTATGTTTTGTTCATTAATCTTACAGCTTTACATTTAATAGAAACATTATATGTTAAGCTGTAAGTTTAATTGAAGCTATTACAGTTAGTACAGTAATTAAAATAATAGTAATAGCAACACAACAGATGACAATGAGATTGACTTGGTAATTGATATTGACATATTATTTAGATTTTATATTTTATTTGTCATCCATGATTTTACGTATGCCTCTGACTACTATGTTTGATGTTGCTGTTACTGTTCCATTTTTCTAGATTATTATAAGTTTTAATTGTCGCTTTGCCCACGGACCCGATTACTTGCCCCATGCGACGACTTGTGAATTCTCTCGGACAATTGCCAGTGTATACCTACAACTAATACTGAACTCTCCTAACGGATTCAAAGTAGTACCTTGTTTCATCCATGATAAAGAAATTAAAAACGTAACTTATATGTAACGCTAACGTACTTTTTTTTAATTTATAATATTTAATTTATATTATTCGGTACAATAATCAGTGACAGCTGTCATTGCTAGGTAGGTTTATAACCGCAAATCATAAAATAAAAATGCTAATATCTTTTTTTTGTGACTTCCTAATAAAATAAATCTTTCTGGATAAAGTTGTGTTACTTAATCCCTATCGTTTTAGCATTTTTTTATTTTAAGACGCCTCAAATGGATATCAGGTAAATCGTTGTATAGAAACCTGCCATTGTTCTTTGCAAAAATTTTAAGTTTCAGTTACATCTGAAATAATTCAATTCAAAATATTTTATACAGTATTAAAATTATTATAGATTATTTCCAAAGCGTATTTATTATCTATAAAAAAATTTACTGTGTAGGTAATGCCCTTTACCACACAAACGT
This sequence comes from Fabriciana adippe, assembly GCA_905404265.1. Lineage (NCBI taxonomy): Eukaryota > Metazoa > Arthropoda > Insecta > Lepidoptera > Nymphalidae > Fabriciana > Fabriciana adippe. The sequence continues at coordinate 5,036,894 of FR990000.1, forward strand.
TCGTCAACATTTTTTAAATCTAGCAATAAAACTTTTTTGAACATTTTCTATGACCCTGGTGTAAAAACGTACCTATACGTTATCTGTTTATCCATAAAAAGATTTAGTGTTCCGATATAACCGAGTCACGTGTACCGATTACAAGTTTAATTGTCACATTTCCTGAAAAATCATCAAAATATTTTGCGAACGTACATAACAGCATTCCTAAAAACTTAAGTTACGAGCAATATTTTATAATCTATATTATAAAATCGATTAAAATATAAATAAGTATATTATTACATATTTTATTGTTTTATGTAGGTGTTGATAGATAGCGAAGGCTATTCGCATTATAAAGTACGATTACCTAGCACGAGATTGCTTTTACACAAGCGTTATAATACGACCTATTGCTGAGAATCATTAATAATTGTCAGCACAACGCTCCGCCCATTGCGCAGATACATTGAGCCAACTTCAATTATTTGCCAGAGGAAATCAAACTCTATTAGCAAGACTAAAGCTTGTAAACTAACAATCGTACCACTATATGAAGTCGTCCACGAAGCCGCCACGCCTCGACAAAGAAATGATAAATGTATTCAGATAATGATGGCATTGCTTGCACTCGGGGTTTTCAAAAATTATCCTTAATGATAGAGAAAACATAATTCTAAATATAGGTAGGAATAATTTTTCTCATTGAAGGATAGTCAGCATCAATTTACTCTTTTTGAGCTGGGGATATAAGCAATAATTATGTTGGAAATACGAGCTAGAGTTGCCATTATTTTAATGTTCGGCTACCTTTTATCTTAAAATAATCATTCGTAATAACGTCACGATTGGATGCTGCATGGTTACAGTGTATGTATATTTCAAGGATGAGAGAAAATTAGATGTTTCTTATTCAACCCAAGAAAATAAAACAGATCACGTTCACCATGGTAAATAATAATTTTAATAAGCGCAAAATACTTTTGTTTATGAAGTCATCAGACTGGTCTACTAGGTATTGCCTTCTTTGTATAAGGTTCAGGTTCGATTCCCGGATCATCAGTTAAAATTAAGCAGTCGTCTATTTTCTACACCTTACACAAATAGCTAAGTGGCAGAAGATACACATATATCGAGATGAATACTCTATTTATAAAAGATGAGGAATATTTTAATGAAAAAATATGTCTATTTTTTCTATTACTTACAAGCCAATGAAAACAAACTTTACTAACACACATACACACATGCAATATATATCTATACATATCTCTGCATTTACTATGTATCCACATTATTACTGCGTTAGATACGACCTGAGGGTAGATTGGTAGCTGTGATATCAATATCTATTAACATAATCTATGATCAATAAAAACAAGTCGTACGGAACATGCAGCATTTTCTTACAAATATCTTTAATGTTAGACGTTGTAAATAACTTGCCTAAGAAATTATATACATTTTATAACCTGAACACATTGCGATTTTTTGTAATTTTATGTTATAATTAGTAAGTTTTCTGTATGAGACGTATGAAAGTATAGCGTGAGATAAATATCACTCATTAATGTACTTTAGCCATCTTTTGTGAAGAAAGTGGTTTTATAAAAATACTAGAAACTCACCCTCGCTCCGCTCGGGTTCGTCCCTACTTACGTTCTAACGTTAAGTATAGATTTCTCAGAGATAAGATATTTTCCCGCAGTAAAAAGTATCCTATTTGTTGATCCGGATAACCAGTTATCACAATATCAAATTTCATCAAAATCCCTCCACTGGTTTTTCCGTGATGCGGTAACAGACAGACACACGGACATAAATTCTAAAAACTATAGATTCGGCCTCTGTATCGATAATAAAGTCTATTTCGATAAGATTTTCCAAAAACTATTTAATATACAGATTCGGCTTAGTTACGATTTTATAATATGTACTATAGACATACCTATTGGATATTATGATGATATTATTCTTATCCGTAGCAGTCATAAATTAATAAATTTTAAATGTTTGCTTTTAAATAGAAGTTATTTTTAGATTTTTTATTTAAATAAGCATTTTCGAAAAACAATAAATGCAATAAATGACAAAATATAAATGAAAACTTCTAATCTAGTAGAGTCTAAAAGTACTGCATAAATTACATAGTGAGTAAGTGATTAAGATTACCTCTTTATATATTTTTTTTTAATTTAACGCGCACAAAGTCGCATATGGTAGTTGTGCAAAATTTACAATAAAAAACTTCATATAGAATAACTTTCTAAGAAAATTTGCTTTAACAATAAATAAAATACAAGAAACAAGTAGATACGGCGCGGGTATCATAAAACTAAGATAAAGTTAAGTTTGAGTTAAACCTGCGGAGTTGATGAGGCCAATGAAAACTTTTTATTGCAGCTATGAAAGTGGTAGCACAGTGCCCCTACTGTAACATCCAACTTGTATTATGAGCCCGATACTCGATGTTTGTAAAACTGGAATGATTTCATTAAATTGAGAAACCACTTCCATGCTAATTAATAATATAATCTAAACATATAATAAAATTCTAACTGTAACTGAGCCGAATCTGTACATTATTTTTTGGAAAATCTTATTAGTATAATTATTATTATCGATACAGAGGCCCAATCTATAGCTTTAAGAATGCTTGTCTGCCTGTCTGTTTGGGAACGCATCACGGGAAATCCATTGGAGAGATTTTAATGAAATTTTGTATGATGACTGCTGGTTATACGGGTCAACATATAGGATACTTTTTACTACTAAAAAACATCTAATCTCTAATAAGTCTATACTAAACGTTAAAACATAACTAGGGACGAACCCGAGCAGAGTGAGGGTGAGTCGCTAGTATTATATTAAATGAAATCAAAATATACTAAATTCAAATAGACTATTACAAGCACTTTTGAATGTACTATCTTAGTTTATGTGAATATTTGACAATTTAATTCTATTAAAACTATCTTCGTGTTTTTTTTTGGTTCCCGACGTTTTAAATGGTCAGGGGAGAGACTCTCCGATAGTTTTATTTAAAACATTTTTACATTTAAATTAAATGTCAGTACTGAAAATCCGTGATAAAGCTTACACCGGCTACAAATGGAAAAGTAGACTTACTGCAAATTGATTTTTTTATCTCTATTAATTAATAAACACAACAAGAATTGACAACTTTTCTTTGCAAATCCGTTGCTACGCCTGAAACTACAACAATGAAATAGATACTTTACATCTCAGTATTTAATATGTTTCCCGTGACCATATAAATCAATTTAAAAGTTTAACTTTTTTATCTTTACACTCTTTCACTTACAAATCTTTAAACGTATTATTTTTTAAATAATACTTTAAACACAAAATATATATGTGTATGACAAACAGTACATATTAAAATCTAATGACTAAACTATAGATGTAGGTACTAAGGAGCTTTATAATACAATAATATAAGTTAGTAGAGGCCTGTATTAGAATAACTTAAAAAAATAATGTTAGCAATCCTTCTAATTTTCCGCCTTTACAGAAATACTGCTTTTGAGTATCAGCTCTCACAGAGACTCATCTGTATGAGATTCCTGTGAATCTCTTATGAGCCACAAAATGAAGAATGAATAACTCTCCTACTGAACCATTCCTGTATCAGGTAACGTTATCTAGAAGTGTCTAAATATTTAAACTATTGCAGCCAGCCTCGCTTCGATCTGATCTTAAGTACAGGTGTAATCTTTAAAAACGTAAGTTTTAATATTACAGTAACATCCCACGGGACTGACCTATATAGGTACATATTTAGTAAGCATCGATCAAAAAAGTACCAGGTATACAATGAGCAACAAAAAATGTCCTCACCGAATGAGCGCTCATTTAATTTTTTTATTGTGAAAACAAATTTAAGCATTGTATTTAAAGTTCAATTTAGATTGTTGTATATTTATTTCAACTAGAATAACTTAACACAATTGGTGACAGTTTTAAGAGAACTTTTGCATGGAATTGTGTATCTAGTACTTTTTTGATCAATGTTAATAGGTAAGTAATAAAATAGGATTCCTCCGTTAATATAATTGATTTTTGCGTTACGTTTTCATTTACATCTACTAGGTTCTAAGTGTCATAAATCTTTCTTAATATTTTACTTTAAATACATCTCCTCGAGCAGCTTTCGAGTTATCTTAGTAGTTTCCAACCGATGTTTTGTGGAAAAGTATATGCATAGAACACGAAACTGTATTAGTTTGCCAACAACAAAAAAATTGTTAGTAGGATGCTTGTCATTTACTCTTTAGATATACGTTTATGACAATTTTTATTTCAAATTGAAGTTTTTTTGTATAGGCGTTTAGCCTATCTATAAAGTTTTTACAATTTATAGGAAACACGAGATAGATAACTCTATTAGATATCTTTTCTTTAATTACATCGTAAAATATAAAATTCATATGCATATTATGCTTTTATGATATAGATAAATAACAATATGGGTTTTAAAACTACACGTTGGCGAAGAGTCAGTAAAAATATAAATTTATTCTGATATAACAAGTTTTTTTGTTTTAAATATGTTGATTAAGTTACTTTTGTTTTTGTTAAAATGTGTACATATTAGATTGAATATATTTTTTCTTTCTCAATTGTTATAAATATTTCAATATATATAACAATTGAGAAAGAAAAAATATATTCAAAAATTATATACATATATATATATATATATATATATATATATATATATATATATATTTTTATGTTTTAATTTGCCCTTCTTTCAAATAATAGCAGGGCAACTGATCGATATAGTGATAGTTTACGCTTACTGCATTTAAATGGACAAGCTCGTACCTCAACGTGTTATTATTGAAATGCCTGCATCATAACAAATTATTTAATAACAGGGAAAATATTTTATTACTAGGAGAGCTAGGCGTATTTTACGATTCAATAACTGTCGAGAAATAAATTAGAATTTATCGTGACTATGTAATATTTTCTAAAGTATTGGCGAGTCACCCTCGTTTTGCTCAGGTGCGCCCCTAGGAGCCTAACAGTAGCCTATATGTTATCCCAGGTAATATCTAAATCAAAATCTGTCTATCCGTTTCAGCGTCAAAAAATAACAAACAAACATATATACATATAAACTTTCACATTAAATATTATATAGGTATTAGCATACTTTTGTCATTTTCCCCTTGATATGTGAAAAAAGATACGCCAACAAACTAATAAAATTACAATATAATTTATAGTATTAGTTAATCTCTCCTTGTTTAAATAATTATGATTTTCTTAGTTTCCTCAATACGTAACTCCTTAGTATTTTAGAGAACAATAGTTAGCCTAGAACCTAGATAATACAGATTACAATAAACGTATATTGAATGAGTCGTGTTTACAAACATACCGCGTGGATGTCGCAAAGCATTGCTATGTTTTGATTTGTATAATCGATGATGTAAGGGATTACCTAATCCACACATTCTTGTTATTCAGAGGCTATTGTAAAAAAGTTTTTTCTTTATTATTAAATCAAGATTCTACTTCATTGCATCATGATTATAATATTTACTGCTATTTTATATTGATTTTTCATTTTATTATCTTATGCGCTTGATTATGTATGATCTAAATCTTAATTAAGCAGCTAATTTTCACAAATTACCAGTAATATAATCTTCTTAATAAATACAGGGCATCTATCCGCCCGCCGCCGCCATAAGAATAAAAATAATCTTTAAAAAATACATTATTTTATCAATTTTTCGTTCACTGACTTCTAGGAGTACCATTTGGGCACAATATATTTTGCCAATGTGGCGTAGATTGGAAAAGATACGTTATTTATAGAAAAAAAAATATAGCAGCAATGTAATTCACCTTCATATGATGGCAGAATAACATCTTGTATAAGTCCCATAATTATGTAGAGCTTAGCATGTCAAAATTCATGATCATATATATAATCTATTATTCTTTAACTAAAATCCATATGCCCGCACTGTATCTTTTATCTGCTATAGAAATAAAAATGAATGTTCGTATGTTTGTTCTCTATGCGTTACTAAACCATTGATCCGATTATGATGAAACTCCTGCGTTCCTAAACCACTTAAGCTTAGGGACGCACCCGAGAGAAGCGACGATAAGTCGCTAGTATATATGTATATCCTTATGAGACTTGTTCAGTTCTTATTATTATTAATTATGTCCTCCTGACCGATTTCGGCCACGGCGACCAATCTCATTGAGATTAGCCAACTGCGCAGGAGACATTATAGTGCACAAATTTGCGCAACGACACTAGTGCACTCTCTATTCCTGTCTCTCTCATACTCCAGTGGGACGACTACTCGACACGTTCGGTGAGAGTTAAGACGCAAGCGACGGCTTTACGTGCTCTCCGAGGCACGGGGGTGAAATATCGCCAACTTACCAACTCCGGGATGTTATTGAGGCTTACTATACAGAAACTTACAGATAGATATTAGACGGTTAGACTCAATAACGGAACTCGAACCCAGGACCTCCGGGAGTGCAGCCGTACATGCTAGCCACTATACCACCGAGGCAGTTAAGTTGAGTTTTTATTACGCCTGGGATACAAGTATATATCATTACCTTAACTACTTTGTTTATCTACTTTGTACTACAGGAAATAGTGTATAGTATTTTATTGAGAAATAAAATTTATACCATTAATTATTTTACTAATAACTTAGTCGTAAATATGGCTCATTGCGATTACAAATTTAATACCGCTTCGTAATATATTCTCGACAAAACAATAAAATTTTAATTAAAGCGACTATTTGCGCTGTTATAATGTTGTGGTTCTTTTGACTCTTGAAATGGCACAATATTACCTATATTGTATGATTATTTTACATTTACAATTACCTATTTTTATTGTTACTAAAATAAATGCCGTTAAAAATAAAAAAGCAATTTTTAATATATCTACGTATAATTCATTTTTAACGTCTAGTATAGATTTCTCAGAGATGAGATATTTTTCCGCAGTAAAAAGTATCCTATATGTTAACCCGGATAACCTATCATCATACTAAAATTAATCATAATTTGTCCAGTGTTTTTCTCCTGATGCGTTACCAGACAGAAATACAAACAGGCAGACAGATACAGACAAAAATTTTAAAACAATACATTCGGCCTCTGTATCGATAATAATGACTATCTTAATAAGATTTTCCAAAAAATATTTAATGAAAATGAAAATTCCTAATGAAAATAATACTTTCTTAGATATTCGTCATTTAAAATAAAGCTGTTTTTTCTTGCGAAAAAATATTAAAGATCAGTTTAATTAAAATTCTTAGTGAAGTTTTAAATTTTAATTGTTATCAATACTTTATAAATCGTCTGTTGTGTCACATTATCAGATATTTGTCTCGCTTTCTAATGTTTGCAATTTGATGGACGAGTTGATATAGTGGCATCATTTATCAATATTGTTTGCCAATATCTATTTGAACTTGTTATCATTCAAGTTTTAGTTTGAATCTTATATCCAGCATTTAGAGCAATTGTATTTAGGGCATAGTTTTTCTTACAGATCCAATGTAATCCAACGTGTACCTTGCTACCTATGAATAAAAACTACTGGGAAAGTTGTAGACGTGAATGATTAAAAGTTTTATTTGCTCATAAAATATTGTCATCATTCACGTTTTAGTTTGAATCTTATATCCAGCATTTAGAGCAATTGTATTTAGGGCATAGTTCGTCTTACAGATCCAATGTGTTCCAACGTATACGGTGTACCTTACTACCTATTGGTAGAAACTACTGGGAAAATTGTAGACGTTAATGATTAAAAAGTTTTATTTACTTATAAAAAAATGTTATTTTAATTTATAAATATAAGTACAGTATAGGGTGAATTAAATATTAACTTTATACTAGTGATCGCCGCGTGGTTGAAAATCGACCATAATTCATTAAATTATATATTTATTGTCTTTATCCTTTACCCAAACATGATGCATGTTTATACTATAAATTGTTGATATTGTTGGAGCACTCGCATGACGTATAAATAGTTGTAAGTTCAATTGTGAAAGCGGAACGTCTGTCACCTAAAATATATGTTCTGGCTTAGTTTAGGAGACAGTAGTTCAACTTATTTTCGATCCTTTCTGGTATAACTTGCTTATATTACTTCAACCCTTATATTGTCACTTAAATAGTACAAATAAATTATTGTCTTGCGTATATTACAATATTAATCTATTCTCAATTTGACCACAGACTTTAACAATAAACAAAAGAGTATATATATATAGGTCTTAGAAATATTTGGATTGAGGCATTTTAAATGAAACTATCTTTTCGGATTTTGTTTTTTTTTTTTGTATTTCTGTTCCCGACGGTTTCGAGTGTTTTACAATCAAATCAAATTATTTCAACACATCAATAAACTTTATTGCAGTGAACAATAGCAAGGATGGGTAATCTTTTTAATATAGTATTTTTATTTTTAATTATTCAATTTTAATTACCTATTTATATGAGATTTTTATATTGTAAGATAGCAAGAATATTTTAAAATAAGTTTTTTCCAAGGTCTTCTTTTCGTAAACATGGAGTAATTAACATTTTTCTAATTAAGAACACTACTGACCATATAACCATCTTTTATTAGGTAAGTAATCTGTGCTATACATATTTTTTAAATTTATACTACGATCTATCCGCGCTTGGCGAACCCGCTTTACTCCTAAATAAAACAAGAAGTCCTTGGACTCTCGGATACCTTAAAATAACCAAAATCTATAATCTATACTAATATTATAAAGAGGTAAAGTTTGTGAGTTTGTGACGTTGTAGGGGTTAATCTCTGGATCTACTGAACCGTTTTAAATGAAATTTAGTAATAAGATAGTTTGAGTCCCTGGTAAGGACATAGGATACTTTTTATCCCAGAAATCATCCCTTAAAGGGGTTAAAATGCGGACGAAAGTTTGTATTGGGAAGTAAGCAATATGCTTCACCGAAACCCTATCCGCACATTGTGTCGTCACACATAGACTTAAGTAACAACGACTTTTCTGAAATACTATATCTTAAATATTTATCCAACTATTAAAGATTAATAATTATATACAATATTATTATTTTTTTAATAAATTTAATAACAATTGTTTATAAACGTTTATTTTCATTACTATTTTGTTCTCTACATACATATTATTGTTATTCTCTGTAGTCTTCTAGGTTTTATTTAACGATCGCTAAAACCGCATATTACGTCAGCGTTGGTATAATTTTATTTAAAATGATTTCACTTCTTTCCAGATTTCGTGAAATTTATTAAAATTATGTTGGATTTTGGTTGAAATAAGTTTCATATATTAGTTATACTTGACTCTAATAACATTTTTTTCAACAGTTAGTAAAAAAATGTGCAAAGACGATGCCACGTAGACGAGGCGAATGATTTAGTTCTATACTCTGTATTGATTTATTAAGACTAAGAAAGCAAAACCATACGTTGCAAGTTATGAACCGTTTAAATAGGCTTGTTGCGACGAGTAAGACAGGACGAAACTCGATACTTATGCCAGGAATTGCGTGGAAATGTGTTATAACATATTAAGTATGCTTTTTTTAATCTTTCGTTGTCCTGTTTAGTAATATTTTACTTAACTAACTTAAAATAATTTAAGTTAACGACGTAAAGTAGTAAAATAATCATTATTTTTGGGTGTTCAGTTCGCTTCTAGTTCTATCATATGGCTTAGTAGTTTTTAATAAAAGCACCAAAATAAAAGGAAATATGTATATGTGATGAAATATTCAGATATTCTCCATAGTCATATTCGAACTTAATAAAAACTCATTAGGGATGCTAAGAACGATTATAATTTATTCTTAATATAATATGTTAGTCCGTCTCTGTTGATTTTGAACTCAATCAATAAAAATTAGTTAAAAACACTATGCAATAGACAAAAAGTTAAAGTAATTCAAAACAAACTAATTTGGTAAATAAGCATGAAGGTAATGGATATTCCTGATGGTAAGCAGTAGTCGTATACTATAAAAACTGGAAACATCAAGGTACTGACGCTCTTAACTTAGATGAATAGGATGTAGGGGAAGGAAGGATGAGGATGTTATATAGGAAAAAAACTGTAGGTGATTCACTTGTAAAAGGAAAAGCAACAGTACTAGCATTTATGTCGATATAATATGAGAATGTACTACCCCGCGCAGATCATACAAACATTCATTCATCTTAACAGCGACAAGGTAAACAACAACGTAATAGTAAGTTTTTGCACTCAATTTATAGCTAAGGACTAGCCGCCCTTGTGATTGACGGACACTGCCCATACTTGATGGTTAAAAGATACTAATTCACTCATTAAACGAATATTTGTTAACACCTAATACTAAAGTATAAATAATATTTTCTGCTTCTCTATAAGGAAAAACTAAGATAAGTTTATAAGCTTAAAATCTTCCGACGGCATAAAGCCTACGCAATCTAATATGTAGTTTTAAATGCTCATCGTCACTCGACTACGACCTACCACATCGTAGCAAACGAATTCACAGCACACTCTATATTCCGAGTAAATCGACAGTTATTACGTCGCTAAACGATTCGGCGAAACTTTTCGATGCGTACCAACTGGCAACTACCAACCAACGTACCTACTATTGAACACCTGTGAGGCTCAATCGACTTCCTATGATGAATACATTATTGCTTCTAGCTACGGGTTTACGATGTACACTGACTCACTGCAATTCAATCATTACACTTTTACGTATACTGTCTCGTAAAATCAACATTGAATTATTTCGTGGAATCCTGAGGTAAATATATTCGTTGAGTTTTAAAATGGATTACTGGTGAGAGAGGAGCTACAATATAAAATAATGTTACACTCGTTCCATTTCATTTCTATATTGATACCTATAATAATAATACCTATATAAAAACATTTTAAAATATTAATTCAATAACATTTTTAAAAACTTTCTTAATAATACTTTTTTTATTAAAAAAGGAATAAGGACTTAAAAATCCCATGAAAGTAAAGCCACACCCAAGAATGATTTTTTGAAATTTCAAATGTATATATTTACTAATATTATAAAACTGAAGAGTTTGTTTGTTTGTTTCGTTGAACGCGCTAATCTCAGGAACTAGTGATCCGATTCGAAAAATTCTTTTTGCGTTAGGTAGCCCGTTAACTGAGGAAGGCTATAGGCTATATATAATCCCGGAAAAATTTACGGTTCCCGTGGGATAGATTTGTTTTTGTCTTGGGATGAAACCGAAGCGAAGCGACGGTGAGTCGCCAGTATATTATATATTTAACCTATTCTTTAAAAAAATATCGATCATAATTTGCGAACATATCGCAAACCTACGCACACAAAGTAGCAGCATCAAAAAGCTGGAGAAAAATCACTTACACCATTTTTACCGTATACTTTTAACTAAAACATTAAGATTAATTATATAATAACTTCAATGGTTTCTATGGAACGATAAGTTAATACGAATTCGACACCGGATGCAACAATAACAGACGGACAGACGATCATATGCATTTATAATTTAATTCAAAAACAATACTTCGATTACCCTCAGGGACTCTCGTATAATATGCACGGATGTATTCGCTCCATTTGTTAGAATCATTTGCGATTAGAATTTAAATAGTCTATAATTTAATGCTTATTTTGCCATGAAATCTGCATTTTTATATTCCCAGGACTCATTTTTAGGGTTCCGTGCATTACATAAAAAGTGACGGATGAAAATATAATAACAAATAATAACAAATAAGAATATATGTATTAATATAAAAATAACGAAATCTTTATACAAGACTAGCGACTCACCCTCGCTTCGCTTTGAATTCGTCCCTAGACAAAAACAAATCTATCCTACGGAAACCGTACATTTTTTCGGGATTACCTATATATAGCCTAAAGCCTTCCTCAGCTAACGGGTTATTTAATGCAAAATAAAATTTTCAATTCGGATTAGTAGTTCCTGAGATTAGCGCGTTCAAACAAACAAACAAACTCTTCAGCCTTATAATATTAATATAAAAATAATAATAGTATAGATTTAACTTTAAAATTAATTTATTGATTGATATGATTTTAGACTTACTTAAGCAATAGACCCCAAGGACGTTCAAGGATAAAATTAAATTTTTAACGATTTAAGTGATCATTTAACATTTTATATGTAAAATGAATAATAAATAAATGTCGGCATATTGAACACAGCACCATCTAGTTCCATGGTAAGCTACGAGGCTTGTATTATGGATACCAGGTAGTTGATACACTGAACATATATTACTTTAAATACATACATATTATAAATATAAACACCCATGACTGGAGAACAAATATTCGTGCTCATCACACAAATGAATGCCCCAGCGGAATTCGAACCCGCGACCGCTGACACAGCAAGTAGGTCACGACAAACTGAGCCAAACGTGTCGTCGAATGTAAAAAGGATATTTTAATTTTAATGTATTATAAATTTATTTTGATTTGGAGTTAATCCGCAAAAAACAATGGCAAGTTTTTACCTAAATGTTTTTAAAGGTGTCCTAAGATGTATTCTAGTCTAAATTAGAACACATACAAAACTGCATTATTTAATTTGCAAATTTTTTTACAGCATTAGTTTTGCATGGCAAAGCCACAAATAAATGTTTACATAATAAACTAATAATTGATTATTATTATGTACTTCCGTTTAGCCATTCGTAAAAGATGATTTGACTCTCACTTTGCCCACGGACCCGATTATCTGCCTCATACGGCGACATATGCATTCCCTCAGACGATCGCCAGTGTATGTATACCTACGACTAATAGTGATTTCTCCTAACGGAAGTAGTATCTTGTTTCATCCATGATAAAGAAATTAAAAACGTTACTTATATATAACGTTAACGTACTTTTTTTTAATTTATAATATTTAATTTATAATATTCGGTACAATAATCAGTAACAGCTGTCATTGCTAGGTAGATTTAACCGCAAATCATAAAATAAAAATGCTAATATCTTTTTTGTGACTTCCTAATAAAAAAAATCTTTCTGGTTAAACTTGTGTTATGATATCCCTATCGTTTTAGCATTTTTCTCATTTTAAGACGCCTCAAATGGATATCAGGTATAACGTTGTATAGAAACCTGCCATTGTTCTTTCCATGTAGACTTATGTCAAGTCTATGTTATTACAGGATTTATTAAGTTCATTAGTTGTATTAACACTCTAAAACTTAGGTCGTTCCTAAAGTAAAATAAGAAGGTAGCACAGTGTTTACAAAATTTTTCAAGGTGTATTGATGGGATTTTTAATTTATTTATTTCTTTACTAGCGATATGGATTGTCATTAAATATAACAAAGCATTTAAGAATAGCTTTTAAATTAAAAAAACACGTCCCAGTTCAGAGGCTCTCTGTTCATTTGGCAACTATGATTCCACAGAGGACGTTCCCGACGTTTCGATTGGGTTGCACCAGCCGTAGTCACGGGCAGACTGATGCCAAAGACAAAAATATGCGTCAAACTTATAACAATGGGAATATTACCCAAAGGAACTATTACTTAATCTGTGATATTACACGCAACTACTATATTAAAAAAGTAAAACTTTATCAAGAGAATCACTTAACATAAGTTAAAAGGGATTGTGATGATAAAATTATATTTATTTTTGACTAGCGACTTACCCTTGCTGCGCTCGGTTTCGTCCCTAAGTTGATCCCCCATACAAACTTTCATCCCCATTTTCACCCCTTTAAGGGCTGATTTCCAGGATAAAAACTATCCTATATTCTTCCCAGGGTCTTAAACTATCTTCTTACCAAATTTCATCTTAATCGATTCAGTAGTTTCGGAGCCTATTCGGAGCAAACAAACAAACAATCAAATCTTTCCACTTTAATATTAGTATAGAAAACGTCCTCGCTTATTATTGAAACTGCTAAACTTATGTTAAAAATATAATGAAAAAAAAAAAAAACGCTACCATCATGTCAGGTACTTTTACTTCACGCATATCTGGCTCACATGTGACCTATTTTTTTTACTATAAAGAAACACTAACCAATTTAAAATATTCCATATTACCTATTTATTATTTCTGTTCGTAAATGCTACATTATTCAAGAGTGTTTTATGTATGTTACTTTGTAATTAAAAAGTTATAATTAAAGTCATAAAAAATGTTATGAAGACCATGTATACTACTAATAAAGGTGGGTGGACCATGGAAGGCCACTCTAACAAATAAACAGTTATAATTCTTTTATTTATTGGATAAATGAATCAAACAAATTATTAAGGAACACTTTGTTCTTTAATGTAACTTATGAAACATTTTATTTTATTGTAGAGTTAATTCTTATTTATTAAATTTAAGTTTTATTGAACCCTTCCAAAATGGCCTTGGAAGAAACAGGGCTCCTTATAAGGCCGATATAATAAATCAGTCGTTTAACTTAAAAGTAACGGTGAAACAATCAAAATATCTGGTTATCCTAAATCTTCATAAAAAGGTATTTCATTAAAATGAAATATTAAATACATATCTATATATAAATAATATATGCACTTAAAAAATAGTCAACAAACATTACTTGAACACTATCATAAAACTAAGAATGTATTCGTGAAAATGTTTTAAAAATAATTTTAATAACTAAATTGTATCGATATCAAATAACTTGCCAATAATCTTTATAATGAAATAAAAAAAAATTGAAACCGACTACAATGGCCTTCTTATGGGTCTGTTCCTTGTAAGGCCAAATGGAGTTTTAAAATAAAAGTATTTAAAGCATGATTATAAGCAATAATATTATGAACTTATACTTTGTTTTTCCTTTTCCGATACGTATTTACAACTGAAAACTAAGTATTAATATTTTCGTGATTCCTAAATGTTCCTAACAAGGTCCTTGTGTCCTAGCAAGGCCAACTTCTCAATTTTTTGATGATCTTTTTTAGGCCTTACAAGGAACCATTGGCTTTCCTAGGAACACTACCGATATTTTAACTAAAATTGAAATAAAATCATATAGCTTTTCTTTAATACAACAGCAAATCCTTATATATGAATTCAGATAAAAATAAATAATAGTTTATTTAGTTGAAATCTAGCGTTTTGCTGCGAGCGCATATTAGAATTTTAACGTCGTCGAAAGAAGTCAACAAGCGAGGGACCACATTGACAAACCAGCAGCGCTAGCGACTCGCCGCCGCGTCTGTGTTCTTAAGTCCGATGGGTGCTAGTCTGGGTAGAAGGAATTTGTCATCGGATGGCAATAACTACGACTTTTTAATAATTGGCCTTACAAGGAGCATGGCCTTCCATGGTCCACCCACTTATTATAAATGTGAATGATTGTGAGTATGGATGTTTGTTACTCTTTCACGCCAGAACGGCTGAACGGATCTGGATGAAATTTGGTACAGAGATAGATTATAGTTTGTTTTTATCCCGAAAAAATGTACAGTTCTCGTGGGAAAGGTTTGTTTTTATTTTCCTAGTCTATATAAGAAAATTCCGCTAGAAAAATAAAACCGCTAGTCTATACATATAAGAAAATTCTGAGTCGAATCTTTACATTAAATATTTTTTGGAAAATCTTATTTAAATAGACATTATTATCGACACAGAGACCGAAACAATCGTTTTTAGAATTTTTGTTTGACTGTCTGTCTGTGACCGCATTATGGAAAACTCACTGGAGGGATTTTGATGAAATATGGTATGATCATAGCTGGTCATCCAGGTCAACATATAGGATACTTTTTACTGCAGGAAAATATCTCATCTCTGAGACTATGTAAGGACAAACCCGAGCGGAGTGAGGGTGAGTACTAGTCTCTAATTCAATAAAATACCCTAAAAACGTTAAACTCTGATATAGCATTGAGAACTAATTACTTAAATGGAACTTAACCGGAACAAGAAAGATTCGAAAAATCTAAACAAAAATGTCTTTTACAGTACACAACTTAAAGTGCAAATTGACTTGTCACAACGTTATGAGATAATGTAATTTGATACCGTAAAAATATTTATATACCATGGCAACATTTTATTTAACAAATTAATAAAACATTTCACCGCACCGAATAACATTGTGCGGCGCACGAAGAAATACGAACCCTTTGAAGCCAGCCGAACGGAATATATAGACTTTTTGCACCACGAGTGTTTTTAAACCATTTTTAAATTACCAACAGGACGCTTTTAATTTATTGCAAAAGAGATCAGAATCTTAGATAGGGATTAATTTAGTTCAAATAATATACATAATAGAGAAAAAAGTTACTAAATTCGGTTGAATGTGATTTTAATTTTAAAAAAGTTTTTTTAAAAATGTATATATGAAGTGTAGCCTGTAATTAAATACACTACATCTCGCTTAACTGGAATCCAATTATACCTACTTAGAAGTTAAAGCTAAACATTGTGTGCAAAAAATCAAAGATTTAATATTATCCTCTACTTAAGAAAAAAAATGTTATTGAAAACATGTGACATGTAAGAGAAGCCCCATTACAACGACTCGTGCCTAAATATTTAACGTACTGGATGAAGAATATGCTTATTTTATGACACATATAGCAATTACTTTGAACTATGAACTGTCTATCATATTCAAATCACGCGTCCCTTTTATCGATAACATTTAATGGCCTGGCAATTTTTTTGCTTGAACTGTTTTTATTCGACACATATTTTACGATCGCATACAATATTTTACGACTCACGGCTATATCGCAAAGAGTCGCATCGTTTTTATAATACTTTAATTTCACCGCCAGAAAGCTATAAAAATATGCAAATACCATATAAAAGTCATTCGTGGGGCAACAATAAAATCCAATAATCTGTATAGGGAAGTTAGGCGGTGACAGCCTGCCAGTGTAGGACGGACACTCTTTCGTTTTATAAGCTGCGCTTACGGTCGCCGTAACGCAATGGTTAAAGTATAATTCGCACGAATAGGCAATAGTTCGTGCATTCATGAAATAAAATAAGAAAATCTAATTAAATGTCTAAATTTAACAAAAGCAATTTGTAAAATACTGAGTTATATTAAAGTACATACTTAGTAATATTATAAATATTAAAAAAAAAATACATACTTTCAGTGTTTGTTAATTTGTATGTTCACGCAGCTTTGACACCGGCTGTTTTAAAGCTCAACGATCTTTTACATGGTGAACTTTTAATCATTTCAAGAATTTAACGTTCGGATAAAAAAGCCTGTTTGGTCCTGTTTATCCAACAACAGTAGTTAATCTGTTGCAAAAAATCTTCGAAAAGCGATTCAGTATTTAAAAAATAAAAATCCTCGTATGTAACACATAAAATAAATCTTTAATGCCTATAAAATACTTTTTTGTATTAAATATAAATAAATCATTTACTTCAATTCACATATTAAACCAAGTGATAATTAAAATAAAAGGTGTATGCTATACGTGTTATGTCCTAATGGGGTACAGAAAGGATGTATTTTTTTACTTAATTAAACTAATTACTTAGTTCTACATGGCTAAACAGTCATAACGCAATATGCACGAGTACCTATGCATAAAAGGAAAATAAACGTACCCGTGCAAATACTTCTATTCGTTACTATCCTATATTCTAAAACTAGTAATATCTTGATTTATATGACCATTACCAGATCTGTAGTGGTCTTTTATTTTAGATAATATATCTAAGAAGATAACATTCAAGTATCTAAGTGGCTTGTAAGTAATTACCAAGTTTTACAAGACGAAAGGCATAATGTCGCCACTTAGCGTCAATTCTCGAATGTAGTTTTTAATGATCCTTGTTTTTAAAAAATAGTATTGCAAAAAATTTTTATTGACGTCTTCAGTTGCGTGAGATTTTTCTATAACATTCTATTCTTACTATTTACTGGAACATTGTAATTTATCGATACATATAATAAAATTGTAACTAAGCTGAATCTGTACATTAAATATTTTTTGGAAAATCTTATTGAAATAAACTTTATTATTGATACAGAAGCCAAATCTATAGTTTTCAGAATTTTTGTCTGTCTGTCTGTCTGTTACCGCGTCACGGGAAAACCACTGGACAACTTTTGATGAAATTTGATATGATTATCCGGGTCAACATATAGGATACTTTTTACTGCGGGAAAATATCTCATCTCAGAGCTAAATTTTAAAACGTAACGAGGGAAGAACCCGAGCGGTGCGAGGGTGAGTTACTAGTTCTGAAATATTTAGAAAAAATCAAATGTAAATGTCAAAGCAATAACTTGGCATTTATGCAAAGCCTTTAGAGACATCTAACTCTACAAATACTTTACTTTTCATTGCGTACTTTTATTTTAAGATAAGTTCTCTCCATCTTTGATAACTAGAAATGAATGACCAATCTAAAAATTTGTGTTGGTAAACATTTTATATTATACTGAACTAGCGACGTAACCATCGCTTCGTTCGGGTGCGTTCCTAAATATCCGGATAACAGTCACAATTTTATGGGTTTAAATTTTTTGCGTTGAACCCTGAACTTTTCCAAAATACTGTAGTAAAATAGCCTCTTACTTGTTATAACATCAGATAGGCCAGTGAAAGTTCCGTCAATATCGGTCCAGTTTCGGAGATTAGCCGGAACAAACAGACAGACAGACAGACTGATAAAAAAAAGTTGTTTTCTTATAAGTACCGTATATGTATACTCTCATATGTATTTAGTAAGAAAACTGTTATTTTGACATTACAAACAGACACTTCAGTTTTATTTATCTGTATAGATGTAAGCTCGTGGTGTAACTAGGTACCGCGGGTCGTGCCTGTGCGGTAGTTTAGTATTTAAATATCTTATACCGTTAAGTGAAATGGGTTACAGGCAGATTCTCTTACAAAACTATTCAACATCTATCCAACATTCTTAACCTGGGGTTAAAAGTCAAGATGTGAATCGGCATTTTTAAAATGTTTTATTTCCTAAGTTAGTACTAAGTTATTTATTATTTGCTTATAATGACCTCTTGGATTACACTTCAGAAACAACTGTCTGTACCTATTATTTTCTAGCCTATGGATGTTTTCTATGTAAAATATGATCATAAAATATGCCAAATTTTATCGAAATCTGTTCAGTTTATAAAAAAAGTAACAAACAACAGACAGTTTTTTTCACATAGGTACATATATAATATTGTGGCAACTGGCAAGTGTTAATAATTATACTTATTTTATAGTAATAATAAAACAATATTAACATAGTATTGATTAATTATAATTATTATTTATATTTCGATGAACTATAACTATGAAATAAACTATGAAATGTATATGACATAAATCAACTCGTCCTCTTTCGATTATTGAAATGTACAATTGAAAATAAACTTTAGTGAACATTCTTAGAATTAGTTTTGGATTGTTTCGCCTGCGTAGGGATTTGTCTGTACACACCACAATTACTGCACTGACCCAGTCACCAGTAACCTATTTGAGAGGAAATTGAGTTTGTCGAATTCCATCAAAATTCGATTTCTACTCTTGCATTGTAAAGTAGCCTAGCGTTGTCGTAGTTGTTCAGCTAAAAGCGTCAAGCGAAATACCATTGCTAGGACCTATAATAAAACGCGTTCATTTTATAGGTTTACCACTTACTTGTATAATATTATAATAAAATTATTTAAAAACTTCACTTCTATATAAATAGACGCCTAGATAATAGACAGAAAAGTTTTCTAGAAATCTTGAACACAATAATGTTTTTTTTTTTTAAATAAAATCTATTTTTAATTATTAAAATCATTTTTAACCACCCTAAAAAAGGGGAGAGGTTCTCAATTCGGATGTTTATTTTTTTATGCATGTTCGGGCATAACTCCGTCATCATAATATATAGACGGATTTGCAAAATTCTTGTTTTGTTCACAAGAGGTTTATGATTATTTATTTATTAGGTTATGATATTGTTATAATTTTTCACCTAATGAATTTTTAAAATACTTTTTTTTTATTTGGCTACTACCATGTCTACACTAAAAATAGAAAAATAAAAACATAAAAAAAAGGCTCCAAAAAACACTAACGAGTAAGAAATAACTGATCGGTAGTTTTCTATTTAGTATAGATACATAATCAGATATTTTCGAAGTCACACAAAGCACACTAAAGTTTTTTATATATTATAATATGAATTAATAACTAAATAGAAAATAACGTTTAACTGTAAAATATTTAATACGTAAATTACTAAAAGCTAAATATATGTATGTTATGCTATTTTTAGGACATACTTTATGTGACCAAACTTGTTTAAAAATATGTTAAAAATGTTAATAATTTCCATACTCTTAGATATTCAATATTACCTAGTTAATAATTTGCTGAAACAACACGAGAAATACAAAGATTAATTTTAATAGATATAGGTATGTTTACAAAGCAAAGTAGGTTATCTTAATGTATTTGGCACATCAACTGTGCCTTAAATCGGGTCGCTTTTGGGTACATCAAAGTGACAATAGAATTTATTATGAGTTATATATATTAATTTAGACTATATCTAACATTTGTGTATTAACAATAATACACAACCACTTTACTAGACCCACACATTGTATAAGAACTCGCAAGACGGAGAGCTCAATTTATATCTAGCCGGTTAATTGTGCTTTTAACCGGTTAGATATTTCGCAGCTATCGCAAAATCCTGGAACGGTAATAACTGAAATGATAATAAATGAGATTGATTGAAATTGAAAACAAAATTATAGTAAGAAACCGGTAAATATCCATTTTCATAACATAACATTAACTATATTGACCATGAAAGCTTAAAAATACATATTAATTTCTTCACAAAAGTCAGTATCATTATTATTGCAAATATGGCAGCGCAAGATGCCGAAGTTTCGTTTAATAGTGCAATTAGAGATCATATAGCTTCCTCTTAGGAACTTTTATTGATATATAAGAAATACCGAAATCGTTATGGAGTGAATCGCCACTGAACAAGAATGATTTTCGGTTTCATGGTGTATTGTTGTGGTAAAAACAAGTAATAATAATAACATCTAAAGTACACAAAATTCCTAAAAATAAAAGAAAATGAACAAAAAGTTAAGGTAATGTACGAGAGGTGGCCTTATCACTAATCGAGCAAATTCCTTCCAGGCAACCTTGAAGTGTAGAAAATAGTATTTACTGAGATAGAAGAAACGCGAACATTAAATAAAAAGATACGAAAATGTATATATTTATTATTTATAAATATAGATGTATACATCTATACATATAATAAAATTGTAACCAAGCCGAATCTGTACATAATTTTTTTCGAATTTTTGTCTATCTGTTTGTCTGTTACCGCATCACGGAAAAACCACTAGAGGGATTATGATGAAATTTAGTATGGTGATAGCTAGTTATCCGGGTCAACATATTTACTATACTTTTTACTGCCGGAAAATATCTCATTTTTGAGAAATCTATACTAAACTGTAAAACGTAAGTAGTATTACATAAAGGTATAATAAATACAAAATCAATATAAATATCAATAAATAAATACTATAGGTATATAAATAAAGATGAGGCAAGATTTACTGAGAATTATTCTAATACTTATAAGAATAATAGTAATACATACCTATTACTTACTAATAAGAGTATAATTAAAGAGTGCCCTTTAAACGTTTCTTAAAAATTGTTAATGATTTGTATTCAGGCCTTTTTTTTAAAGTCTCATTGCTGGGCCTTCCTTCAATACGAGGGGGGATCATGCCATAGTCTACCACGCTGGCCAAGTGCGGGTTGGCGGACTTCACATGTCTTCAGAAAACTTACTAGGTTCTCTCAGACATGCAGGTTTCCTCACGATGTTTTCCTTCACCGTAAGGCAAGTGGTAATCATGTTAGAAATATTAATGATTTAGCATGCCTGAAAATTTGAGGAAAAATGTTCTAAGGACGAAAAGCTGTAATAATAAAAGAGTTACTATAAAAGGAAGAAGAGTGAGAAGGGTTTTATAGGGATAGACCATAGATTATGGTCAAAGCAAAGAAGACGAGAATGACAGCACCCAACGAAAGAAAAACGCTCCTTAAGGTGGAGTACGGTGAACTATTAACACTTAAGAAAATGGCTACAATATTCTAAGACTGTCCAAGAATATTGTTAATAGCATCAAAAAATGTTAAAAGGAAGCTAAATAACTTAACATACTTGAGCAATTACGAGAAGCATAATTTTAACCGCATTTCGTTACATGTAATGATATATTTTGTTTTTATTTTTAGGATTTTTTTTTTAGAGTAGGGCAATGATTCACAGTAAGCTAGCTTATATAAAATGTCCTAGGTCCTAGGAAACACTTTTACATCGTAACATAAAATTCAAAAGATATATCTACAGCCTATACCACAAAGGTTGCAACGTAAATTTGTTTTTAAAAACAATGTATCGACAACTGATATAGGATTATTTTGTCGACATAAATTTGTAGTTTATGATGCACGAAGAAAGAAAGCGTTTCTTATAACGGAATTAATTACACAACCATTAACATAGCTGGCGGTCCATCGAGTCTGCAAGACTTAATGAAAATGTCCCTAATTATTTTAGAACTTGGTGCAGATGAGACATTTGTATGTAGACTCGAACGCGGAAAGGTAAACTTTCTTACTAAATATCGACAGATGTTGAAGTTACAGTAGCAATACCGGTATGATTAAGCTCATTCGATAAGTAAGAGTACCAAATCAACAATTTTTATTTTCTATCACATTCGTCTTCCATCATTATCTCGCAAGCGATAAATCTGATGATTTGACGGCACACTTTGTTTGACGCTCAGTTTGTAGTGACCCCACTTACAGTGCCAGCGCTCGCGGATTCGAGTCCCGCTGGGGGCATTCATTTGTGTGACGAGCACGAATGCTTGTACTCCAGCCACGGGTCTTTATATTTATTATATGTATGTATTTAAAAAGTTATAAACGTGTAGTGTATCAACTATGTGGTATCCATAACACAGCCTCGTAGCTTACCATGGAACTAAGTGGTACTGCGTGTTAATGTCCCAACATATTTATTTATTTATCTGATGTCACTAACATTTAAAAGCTACCGTATCTTATAATAAGTAGTTTGTATACTTCCTTCTACTTATAAAAAGTAACTCATATATTTTACTTCACTTCTTATGGGGCTTAAAAGACACAAAATACAATGCATGTCAATTAATCAAGCTTCTTCTGAGTTAATTAAGATACTTGCTATAGAATTTATATTAATGACAACTATTTACATTCGTGGCAGCGTTGTTGTTTTTTCAAGGAAATGCTTTATGTGTAATCAAAGAAACTTAATCAATTAGGTACAACTTTAAGTTTGTTGTTGGGGAAGTATAAAGTAAGATATAGAAAACATAAAAAAGGAAATAAAGTCATAATTTTTAATCAATCTCCCTGTTATTGTGTCACAGGTAGTTTACTATAGAGTACATAATCACCGTGTCTCGTACTAATTGCGAACGGACTATTAAAAATTAATTAATATGCGTTATCGCAGCTATGACTTAATGTTGCAAATTAACTCGCTACTCTTAGAACCTATTTAATTAAACATCGCCAACGGCTTTTAATTGGAATGTTTTAGTGAACAATGACTTTTGCTTAAAGGTTTATCTTATCATTACATAAATCTTATCTTTAGGTAAACCTAAACAGAACAGTATGTAATATTCTTATATCATATTCTACTTCTAAGATGTTATTGTAACTTTAAAATATATAGCGTTTACTTAGATTATTTACTTACCTTACTATTTCAAACTTGATAGAGTTAGCCTTATTATACTTGGTAAAGCGTCACTACATTATCTCCTATACATATTTCTTATGTAAGTTACAGAGCCCGAAAATATAAATAACTCATCTAAATTAAATAGATAGGTAGTTCATAAGAAACACATAGAGCTTAGATAAAATACATTTTTTATATTAAATATTATTATTATTACAATATTTAAAAGGTATTAAAAAATCTTAGAAAGTATTATTTAAAAAGTATTTATTAAATACGTTTGGAATGTTGCGAAAAGCTTTTAAAACGATCGTGAGTGCAACAATGCGTAACCGTGTCCTGCGTACTGTGCGAGCGAGACGAACCATTCCCCGAAAGCCTCAAGTTATGACCCTACAAAAAGTCAGACGAATCATCAATGTTTAAATCGTAATATATTGAAGAATTTCGCAATTATCATATTTCATACTTATTTACGACGTCTAGGCGTTCAACTGACATCTATCCAGTGCGATCCCGAGCCATAAAACTTATAAACCCGGCAATAAATGTTTGTTTTATTTCTTATGTATAATTAATATATAGGTATAGCTGAGGTTTGCTTTTTTATTTGTAAGCCTTACGTTGGCTTTTACGAGCGTCTGGAGGACGGTGTGTGCGACGTAGACATAGCTGAGAACAAACTTCGAAGTATAACTTCCACACTGACATGTCAGAGTGACGTTTACTGCTCTAGAGAGTGGTGGCGATGAATTTAATGTTTTAAAACATCGTACAAAGGCGAACTTTGCCGGTGCTAAAATAAAAACTTTATTGTAGATACGAGTCATTTACGTCTGACACTGCTCCTAAATGTTAGTAAACTCGCATAATTGCAACTGGCTTATTGTTATAAAAATATCCTTTTACCTAATGATATAAGTGTAGTACATACACTAATTATAGTTAAACTACGTTATAAAAATAAACAGATTTTTTGCAAAAAGAACTTAAACCTATTTCTACAAATAATGGATAGACATGAATGATTAAAAAAAAACAAATGTCCTTACTCTAAAAATTATTTAAAAATAACCTTAGAAATATTCTAAGAAACAGGAAAAATTGTATAAATTATATTAAAAAATTAACAATAAAGACTAAGAAATAGTTAAACGTGAATCGGTATCACGAAGACGAAGATTATTACGGGAACTTATTGGTTTTTGCAAAGCCTTAGGTTCCGGCCTGTAGATCCAAAAAAAAATAGGCTATAACAGCTGGACAGATATACAGGTCTACGTGAGTGATCCTAAAATTTGATTGGTTTTGCATCGGATATTCTTAACCTTCTTAACCTTTAAATAACTTTTATTTAATAAATATTTAAAATTTACCAAGTATTTCTATTATACTTACTTAGATTTACGCGAATATTTGACATTTTAAATAAAACTATATTTTTGGACTTTTTCCAACTAAAAAAGAAGTTAACGTCAAACTGGTAACCAAAAATGAAATTAAATCCGCAAAAAATCCGAAAAGATAGTTTTATTTAAAAAGTATTTCTTTTTTTTTCAATTATAAATTATATTTAGTTTAAAAAGTATATAAGAATAATACCAGCTAATAAAAAACCGTTTATCTATTAATTTACTTATTATAAATAAAGTATAAGCGTTAAATAAAAACGGAAGCTTTATTTTAGTTTATTCGTCATTAAATAGCTGTAAAAACATATCTATCGACTATAATAGTGACGTATTGTGGTCATGACATATTTCAAATTTAGATTTATAGGTACACACAAACCCCTTTCAGCTTTTCAGATGTGATTTACCCATTCAAAAAAACATCACTGAATGCACTCTTCACAGTATGACATATAAATTGTTGTGCGATGCTATCTATTGAATCATGCAAAATATTCTAACCTAGAGTTATTCAAAGTCAGTTTATAAATGTTATGTATTTCAATAAACCTATATATTTAACAATTTTAGTTAAAAATTTAATTAAAAATTATACAAAACAGATTTTTACAATCGTGATCACATATTGTCGGAATACAACGAAACGTATTTGTTTTCACATTTTTATATAATTCTTCGAAGCCAAACGTATTATTATGATACTTTTTAATTATCACGCACTATACTTACGCAGTGATAGCACCCAAACCCTTTTAGCCCGATGAGTATTATCCTGCCACTCGTAAAATCCATTTATGGCCTATAAAACCAAGTGGAAATACACATCCAGCCAGTCCACTGTCCAAGGATATCAAATTTTTTCGCATTATAATCCTTAAGTCGAATACGATAAGAGTAAAGCTTTTGTTCGCCTATATATGCACATTTCGCATACTTGTTGCACTTTTATAACCAATATACTTCGGTTTGATTTGTAACTCCTGGACGCTGAAATTGATGTATTTTTGCTATTTGTATAGCTACGTTGTAAAATATTTATTTATATCATTCACTAGTCTCGAGATGTGGCAAATTATTACATTAAATATTTTTTAGAAAATCTTATCGAAATAGTCATTATTATCGATACAGAGGCTAAATCTATAGTTGTTAGATTGTTTGTCTATCTGTGATCGCATCACGAGAAAACCACTGGACAGATTTTGATGAAATTTGGTATGATGATAGCTGGTTATCTCTCTCGGAGAAATCTATACTAAACGTTAAAACGTAACAAGGGAGGAACCAGAGCGGAGCGAGGGTAAGTCGCTAGTAGTAAATGAAGCTACAGCGCATAGTGCCTCTCTTATGCCTTATTTTAAAATATTATATTAGATTATGTTAAACTTAGGTTAGGCTTAGACCTAACATATTCCAGTTTTTTTTATGTATGTACATATATCCTAATAATTAATTTTAATAAGAATTGCAAAATGAAGAAAAAAAAGTGTGTGTGTACATATGTACGCATGTAAGAAGTTATACTGTTTTGGCGTAACAGAACAAAAATAGCTAAAGATTTCATCTCGTATATCACAACTGTCTGTTTGTAAAAGGAATGATAAATTAATAAAATAATTAAATAACGCATATTAGGCATATTACAATTATATATTTATAAAATATTATTTAAGGAAAAAATATAATATCATATATATTATTTGTTAGACAATAACAACGGTTCCTATGGCAACAAACAGTTATCAGCTTCATCATGTCGCTTTTTGGCTGTCGGTGTGCGCGCACAACGTAAAAATTTTACTCTCATTATTTTTTTTAAACAACCCAAAAGAAGTATAACTTCAAAAATATGAATAAAAAAGAAACTAGCAAAGTTAGAAAATTACTAACTAGAAAAAATATTTGTAGCAGCCATTTATCTGAAGTAAGTTCATATAATGTAATATACCAGTCTATAATATGTTTTAGTTGTACATGTTAGATTTTTATAATAAAAAATAAAATATTTAAGTATCGAAAAGTTTTACCACAAAAAATTAAAGACTAAATATTCGTTATACTTAGTTATAGTAAAATAAAATTGCAAGGTGTGCAGTTTTACGAGTAATTTTATATTGCCATTGTAATTAATTTAACGATATCATCATTCAGAGAAAGTTTAGTATTTTTTTAATCATATTTTTGTTTTGTAGGAAAAACCAGAACAGCTTTTCGTGCGAATTGTTTGTTCAATCTTGAAGTGTTTAAGTAAACATTTGTTTATCAAACAACTTTTTGCATAAATAAATTATTATTAAACAAGCTCGATATCATGTTCTAATGTTTTAGAACCAATACATTATAATCCTAAAGGTAGCATTTAATATTATTACGGTAAAACGAAATTGTTATATTAATAAACTAGCGACTCACCCTCGCTCCGTTCGGGTTCGTCCCTACTTACGTTTTATTTAAAGATATCTCAGAGATGAGATATTTTTCCGCAGTAAAAAGTATCCTATATGTTGACCCGGACAACCAGCTATAATCATACTAAATTTCATCAAAATCCCTACAGTGGTTTTCCCGTGATGCCGTAACAGACAGACAGACAGACAGACAGACAGCCAAAAATTCTAAAAACTATAGAATCGGCCTCTGTATCGATAATAATGACTATTTCAATAAAATTTTCCAAAAAATATTTAATGTACAGATTCGACTTAGTTACAATTTTATTATATTTATATGTATAGATATAAATGTCAATGCAAATTAAATAATTAAAACACAAGCAGCGGCATGGTCGATGTAAAGAGAGATCTTTTGAATTAACATATTTCGCAAAAGCGTTTAACAATTTCACGGAGACATTGTAAAAAAGAACGCACCGAATAAGTTTATCATTTACATGTCTAAATATTTTTTACACATATTCAGACATATAATGTACATATATATTAAATAAATAATATATGTATATTGTATAAGTGTAAAATTATGTAAGACTAGCGACTCATCCTCGCTTCGCTCGAATATGTGCCTAGGTTGATTCCCCATACAAACTTTTGAAAAAAAAAAATTCTATGCTCTTCCTAGTGTTTCAAACTATATTTTTACCAAATTTCATCTGAATCGGTCCAGTAGTTTTTGAGTTTATTCGTTACAATCATACAAAAATACAAATCTTTCCTCTTTATAATAGTAGTGTAGTTATTATATGTATATAATTATATTAACAAATTAATCATTAGACTACCTATCTAAACAAAATGGATATCCTTTTTAGTACGGCACTGATTCTTGGCTGCCGTCCAATTTTCCATTTTATGTCAGATTTGTTTTCGTAACAATTCAAGATTAAGCTAACTTTTTACGCGCCAATGAAGCTTAAGTGATCTATATAATTAAATTCTACGTTAGATTGTATCGTGAAACAATGATTGATTAAAAATAAAAGGACAAAATAAATGTTATACACAACAAAAAATAGACCTACTCAAAACGCCGTTTTCCGTTTCTGAATATCAGGAAATATAAAAAAAACAGCTGTGAATCTTATAATGGCTAATAATACAATTATTGACCAACTTCAAAAAGGGAGAAGTACTCATTTCGATTTTACATTTCCTTTTTTATGATAAACGATAAGTTATCAGTTATGGCGTTTTTAATTATTTATTTTTGGAATTGGTTTTGGGAATACCTCAAGGGCTAAATACCAACCATATTTTTAACGTAAATTCAAACCCTCTGCTATTAGAATAGTTGTTATTTTTAAGATATTTTTAGCCGGTTAATTTCTAATAAAAAAAGTTCTTATTAACGCTCATTTCGAAATTAATATATACCTACTTATCATATGGTTAAAAAAATCACATTTATTTTATTTAGGTTTTAAACTTATTTTTTTAACTTTAGTAGTAAAGTATACGGTCTACTTAATAGATTAGTTACACTGGAACTATTTTATCATATACATACATATAATACATTTTGAGCTTGAGTTTGTACGATGAGGAATTTAACGTAGCAAACTGATATAGCAGCGACCTTGCCCGCTAAAGCTAGTGCCCGAAATACGGTCGCACATAAAACGTGCACCCTGCATCAGGGCTGACTTGCAATATATTTACTATTTATTTGAAAATGAGATTAAACATAAAGTTTTAATTTATTTTTAAGCACATTGTTGTATAATGTCCATGATTTTATTTTAATGTAATGAAAATTAAAAAAAAAATATTTTTATGGTAGTTATTTCGCACGATATCCATTGTTAATTATTTACATACTAGCGACTCACCCTCGCTTCGCTCGGGTTCGTCCCTACTTACATTTTAACGTTTAGTATAGATTTCTCAGAGATGAGATATTTTCCTGCAGTAAAAAGTATCCTATATGTTGACCCGGATAGCCAGATATCATCATACCAAATTTCATCAAAATCTATCAAGCGGTTTTCCCGTGATGCGATAACAGACAGACAGACAGACAACAAACAAACAAAAATTCTAAAAACTATAGATCCGGCCTCTGTATCGACAATAAAGTCTATTTCAATAAGATTTTCCAAAAAATATTTAATGTACAGATTTGGCTTAGTTAGAATTTTATTACATCTATACAGATAAATAAAATTGGAGTGTCTGTTTGTAATATTAAAATAACCGCTTTTTACTAAATGCATATGGATGTATACACGGTACATTTACCAAAACAACATTTTTTACTATTTTTGTCTGTCAGTCTTTCTTTCTGTCTGTCTGTCTGTCTGTCTGTTTGTTCCGGCTAATCTCCAAAACGGCTGGATCGATTTTGACGGGACTTTCACTGGCAGATAGCTGATGTTATAAGAAGTAACTTAGGCTACTTTTATTTTAGAAAAAGAATCAGGGTTCCGCGAAAAAAAAACATGAAATTGAGAACAAAATCCGCGTACGGCGTACGCACCCGAGCAAAGCGAGGGTATTTCGCTATATAATTTAAATGAATATCTTAGGAGTAGCAAGCTACTATTTATGTGTAAACATAGCTAACCGTGAAAACGTACCTAGGGACGAAAGCGAGCGAAGCGAGCGCGAGTCGCTAGTGTATAGATAAATAGATTATTTTGCATTTATTTCTGATGCACTATATACTTAATAGTAAGAAGAATACTACATATTTATTTTATATTGTATGTGTACCGTTATAAACATCTTAATAATTTAGTTTATACATTGCTACTATCGGCGTGGCGACTTATCAATCGGTAAATGCTCTCAACACAAGGCAGATACATCATTTCTTTTCTTTCCTTTCTTTCTTTACAGTAGAGCGAGGTAATAATAAGTATTCATAATTAGGTTATAACAATACCTAAGTATTTAATGAATAAAGAATTATAATTGTTGAAAAATTTATTTAATAATTAGGTATATTTATAGCATCCATATACCATATATTATTTACTTATGGAAGTTTTGACTAATTTTAATACATTTAATATCTGTATCTATACATACATATTTAAAATAATATTTTGTGATCATAGGTAGGTACGTAAATAATATATTGTGTTTATTTTAACACAAAAATGACAACCCTTATCGTTGCACAAGGAAGGTTTAATGACAAGTAGCAAAGTCGTAAAACAAAAGTCTGTCAGGGCTGTCTCGCTCGAATAATTTTGATTTAAAAGGTCTAAAAAGATACGTGAAAGATATTTTTTCTTAGTTAAACGACCCTTTGACGTACTTTTATAGCGAAGAAGCTGCTCGCAATTCTTCAGGTATAATTCCAGCGTGGGTATGTTTTTATTATCAGTACATACCTTTGTCAGGGCTTGGAAAAAGGTAAGTGCACGCGTCCTATATAATAATAATTATTATAATAGGACATAAAAGGAAGGAATGATATACACTAAAAACTTTTTGCATAACATAAGTGGATAAAGCGTGAAGTTATTCATAGTTTTTTTTTGAACATTTTATTTTATACGATTACTGACATGTTATTATAGTTCTACTCTCTCTATTTTATTATATCTTTATTTTTATCTCTTCCTCTATTTCTGTCTCTATGTATATTATATCTCTCTTTGGGTTATTATAGTTCTTCCTGTTCTACATTTGCTAAAGATATACCTATATCAAACTATAACACCAATGCGGTATAGATATGCGAAATAAATTAAGAATTTACTAGAATCTTCACTGCCAGCAACAATAATAAGAATGGAATAGTTTAGAATTGAAATGAAATATATAGTATAAAAAAACGATATAAAATAATAATAATAATAAATTTACCTTAATTTAACAACTATTTTTACTTTTTATACTATTTCATTCTTCCTACAAATATAAAAAAGATATTTTAAAATTTTCCAAAATTAGATCAAATGTAACGAAAATTTATTTTTCGCCAACCTTATCTATACTAGAGCAGCTTAACAAAAACTATTCAGAGCTTCAGGGAACCAAGAAGAGGAGTAGCATTTTATTTACCTTCGCATCACTTTCCTATCAAAAACTTGGTCCGTTTCATCCCCTTTTTATAATACTACTTAAACTTCTAGCAAATTCTATCTTATGCAACTGCATGAAAACTTTCCATTCTAAACAAAATCACAAGTAGCTTTGAGATACGAGTTTGGTTAATTAAATAGAAAAATATTTACTTTTCTAAATGACATAAAAATGACTCTTTAGTTATGTATAAGGTTACACTAACTTTCAAAGTTATTATACTATATTTAAGGGTAGCTTTTTTTAATATAATAATTATCAACTCAAACCTCATTAAAAAATCGGTTTTATAAATAGAAGCATATATCATTTAAAACACGTACAAAAAAAACGTTCAAGTGAATCAAGTCTCTCTCCTTTTTTGAAATCAGTTAAAAAAAGATAGTTGCGACTATTATATGTCATGTATTTTCTATGTAAATTATTAGTGAAGTTGTTTATTCCTAATAACCCAATATTAATCATGATTTAAATTAATAACCTATTCGGAGATTACTTGACCATCCAGAGATAGATATTTGACGAAGCTTTTGTTTTCCTATTATTTTTTAAGCTCCACAATCTATATTTCTTAAATGTCTAGAAACATTACACTTTTTTCTTCTTTTAGCGTTTATTAAGACAATGTGTATTAGTTCTTTAAACAAAATACTCGTATTAACATTAGATTGTGGTTTTCATCCGTAATTTATTTCCTTTAAAACTTGTAAAAATATTCATATGAATCCGAAGGTACGCCCATTATAAATCAGAAGTTACGCTCCATCTCTTTAACCGACGCAAAAAAAGGAGGAGGTTCTCAATTTGACACGTATATATGTATATATATTTTTTTATGTTTTACCACGCATAACTTTTTATAGTGTAGTCCAATTGCGATGATTTTTCTTTTATTGGATAGGGTATACCTCAAAGTTAGTGCCATTTAAATTTGAAAAAAAAATCCACCCCTAAGTGTAGAAAATAGTGCATAATTGATATTTTGCTTACTGAATTTTTAAAATACTTTCTTCTTACTTTGCTACTACTATTTCTACACTAAAAATGGAAAAATAAAAATTAAAAAAAAAACATTAAAAAGCAAAAAATAACTGATTAGTAGTTTTCATTTACCTACTATAAATAGGTACCTAATCAGATATTTTCGAAGTCGGTACCTACTAACCGACAATCAAAGCACACCGACTTCGAAAATATCTGATTAGGTATCTATAGTAAATAAAAACCATGAACCAGTTATTTTATACTTTTTTAGTGATTTTTTTTAAGTCGGTTATTTTTTTTAACTGTTCATTATAAGTATACGCGACTACAGTTTAAGAATAATTATTGACTACATTTGATAACTACTTACTTTACTCGCAGTTAAAAAATATGCACTTATTACTTATACACAACCGCTGGTGTTTATGAGATTTTATCTATACGTATCGACCACAATAATCATTGGACAAAGGCAACAAATAATTAAACTTTATATTACAAATAATGACAAGAGTAATAAATGTTTTACACTTTTTGTTTACAAATTACTAGTTTTACATTGTACTTGTATTTGTGTGAGGAAGAGAAATTATACAAATATACAAAATAACCACTTAAAAACGATATACTCGTATAACTAACGGATTAAACTATAACTTATAGATTTACGTGTTAAATTTAACCTTCATTTGTTTCTTAGCTTAGCTAGATTAAAGGTTTATTTAATATGCGGTATTGAGATGGGGTACTCGTAAGATATCTATACATATTATAAAATTCTAACTAAGCCGAATCTGTACATTAAATATTTTTTGGAAAATCTTATTGAAATAGACATTATTATCGATGCAGAGGCCGAATCTATAGTTTTTAGAATTTTTGTCTGTCTGTCTGTCTGTCTGTCTGTCTGTCTGTCTGTCTGTTACCGCATCACAGAAAAACCACTGGAGGGATTTTGATGAAATTTGGTATGATGATAGCTGGTTATCCGGGTCAACATATAGGATACTTTTTACCGCGAGAAAATATCTCATTTCTGAAAAAAAAATACAAAAACTGGTAGGAACAAAACCACGACTATACTATTTGTAAACAATTTAGCTAGGTAACTTACAAAATATGGTAAAAACTATAAAAATAGCTTATCTTGGAAATCAAATTATCAAAAGCGCTATTTTATCCATTAAAATAGTTATTTTAATTGATATTTATTTATGTGTTATTTAGATATTCGACAATAGATGTCGCCATGTGTTTTTAAAATACATATTTTTAATCCCAAAAATTTTAATGTACAGATATGACCTTTTTTCGATTTTATAAGAATTACTACTAAATCACCCGCTGCTCCGCCCGTGTTTAAATTATCAGTAAAGCAAACTTTTTCGCTTCATAAATTAGTAACTATACATACAATAAAATTGTAACTAAGCCGAACTCCTAAATTTAATATTTTTTCGGAAAATCTTATTGAAATATTCATTAGTAGCGATATAGAGCCCGAATCTATAGTTTTTAGAATTTTTTCTGTCTGTTTGAATGTGACCGCATCACAGAAAAACCACTAGAGGGATTTTTATGAAATTTGGTATGGTAATAGCAGGTTATCCGGGTCAACACATAGGATTCTTTTTACCCCAGGAAAATATCTCATTTCTGAGAAAAAATACAAAAACTGGTTAAAGTAAAAGCACGATGATGCTATTAATATTTTAGCAAGGTAACTTACTTATATATTATGTTAAAACTATTAAAAAAAACTTATCTTAAAAGAAATATTAACAGCGCTATTTTATTCATTAAAATAGTTATTTTAATAAAAAATTATTTATGTGTTATTTAGCTATTTGACAATAGATGTCGCCATGTGTTTTGAAAATACGTAGTTTTATCCAAAAAAAAAATGTACAGATATAACCTTTCTATGACTTTACTATAATTACTACTAAATTACCCGCGGCCCTGCCCGTGCTTAAATTTTTAATAAAACAAACTTTTTGGCTTTATAAATTAGTAACATATTAGTAATATTTTGTTGGCCGAAACAATTTTCAAATGAGAATATTTGTAAATTTTTATTGTTTAGTAAATAATGTTAATGTTTTTTAATCTTTTAATGTAAAAATTGGGCAAATGTAAATCCAACTCGCGCATTTTAGGTTTCGTATAGCAAAATGCTATGTTGTTTTTCTTACTTACGTGTTTTGTATGGTTAACACTAAAATAAATACGAATAATATTTACATTTCCACAATACCTACTCATTTTTTGCACCGTAAAAATAAGTTCAATTTATATTATTTTATAACATTTTATGGAAAACAAGTTTATGGCTGTTAAACTGCCAAAGCGGGTAACTAAAAATATTTCATATCTCAAAAACTATGAAAAAGTATTTTAGGAACTGTTATACCTCAACTTTTTCACTTTTTCTTGACACCTTTTCTTGGAAGGCAAAGGCTTAAAGGACATAATAAAATGCTTACGACTTTAATCATATTAGCCGAGCCATATAAAATAAAGAAATGTATTCGCTTAGAATTATTTACTTATTACACTTTCTTTTATCGTTATCATTATGTAATTTAAAGAATCAGCTATATATTAAGTTAATCTATAGCTGTCTATTAGTAAAAAATTATTAAAATTAATTCCGTAGTTTGAGAGTTTATCGCCCAAAACAAAAAAAACAAACAAAACAGAGGTATAGACATACATAAATGTTATTGCTAAAATAAAAAATTCAATTTAACGGAGGAACCTTTGTGGCATTGACAATCACTGCCATTATTTACCAATCATGCGGTGCGCAATGAAAGTTATGTATAATGTAAGAGTATACTAATGTGTAAAACCTAAGAATTTGGTTTTTGATCATCTGAACGCGGGCGGAGCCGCGGGAAATGCTAGTGTAAGATAAAAATGTCAAAATAAGCATGCATGTATTAATGAAATTACGTGCATCTCATGATAGCATCATATGATACAATATTCATAAGAGTGCCAAGAATAGTAGAGAGCTGGACAGCGTTTATATATTAGCAATATTTTTTCATTGTTATATTAGATTTTGCCGAATATAACAATAAATTTTATCAAGTAAGATAGAATATTTTACTAAATACTAGCGGTTCACCCTCGCTTTGCTCGGGTTCGCCTCTAGGCAAACAAAAATAAATCCATCCCACGGAAATCGTACATTTTTCCGGGATAAAAAGTAGCCTACTTGTTATTCTGATGTATGAACTATATTATTGTAGTTTCATCAAAATCCAATCAGTAGTTTTTGTGTACTAAGATGTATAAGTTACTATACCATATAAGGTAAAAATTTCACTTAAATCGGTCCAACAGTTTCGAAGATTAGCCCGTACAAGCAGACAAACAGGCAAACAGACATACAGACACACAGACAAACAGACAGAGAAACAAAAAAAATGAAAAAAAAAAACTATTTCTCTTCTTACATCCCCCTGACTCGGTTTTCAGCATTTTTTTTCTATGTACAGATATTCAACCTCTACAGTTTTATTACATGTATAGATTAGGAAATTACCGAAGACAGATTTTAGGCAGAATATGCAATATATAGTAAAATATCCCTATTTTAATGTAAATTATCCGATCTCTAATAGATTAATGAGAGTTTAGAATTTAAGAAGTTTAGAAACATTCAGATTAACATTTAACGAAAAAAAAAACATTCTACAAAGAATCCGTTGTAAAACGAACAAGTTCCATAAAAAACTTAATTTTTGGATCACATTATAACGCCCCAGGTAACAAGGCATGACATATGTGATGAATGAATGATATATAATGTATATTTGATAGATAAAGATAAGATAAATGCTTACTTTTTGATAATAATTACGTATTATATATATGCAATTTCCTCGAGTACACAAAGCGATCTTATAAATAAATATTATAACTTGATAATTTAAATAACGTAACATTATAACAGTACACATAAAATATATGTTATATTACAACTCTTTTATGCCTAAATCAAACAATTGAAACTTGCACGTTGAGTACCTAATGCCTGAAAGATTAATAAATGACATTTTTCCTTAAACTAGTTTTGACATGCGGCTATACCTTCTCCTGTCCTATTTTTAGGATCCTCTGCCCAAGGATCTGGTGGATAGCCTTACCTAAACTACCAAGCTAATGTCTGTTCGTTTGTCTTTCACACCATCTAAAGGCTTTTACTTTTCTTTACCGTAATGGAAAGCCAAATGAAACTTTTACAGACCATAGATTACTACAACACTAACAATTTCATTCTATTTTGAAAAACTTATTGAAATATAATACTGTCTTAGATTTACGCGAATATTTGACATTTTGAATAAAACTATCGTTTCGGATATTTTTCGCGGATTTATTTTGATTTTTTTTTTTCATTTTTGATTCCCGACGTTTCGAATGCTTTACAGCAATCATGATCACGGGAGAGACTAAGGTGTTAATATCTCAAAGGTATTATGTAGTTGTTACAGCCAAGCCTACCCACAAAATAACAAAATGAATTCAAATATCTTGAAAATTGGCACCAAAGTATTATTATTATATTATTTTATTATTGAAATATTTATTATTATCGATATAGAGGCCGAATCTATAGTTTTTAGAGTTTTCGTCTGCCTCTCTATCTGTCTGTCTGTCTGGGAACGCATCACGAGAAAACCACTGGACATCATCTTTGAGAAAACGTAACAAAGTGCACTCGAACACATAAACACTTTCTAATACAGTATCTATACTCCAGTAATATTTTTTTATATTAATTATACCTTTAATACAAAAACATATGTGCATTAACAAAAGAGTTCCCTTTACTTTATTACCTTACAAACGTAAGGTTGCGTGTGGATGTTACAACGAATGTGTAGCTCTAGCTGTTATGAACAATATGACTTCCTACAATTACTTCTACTACTACAATATTATAAAAATTATATAAGTATGCATCATATTGAAAAATAAAGTACAGATAAATGTAATCTATTATAATATTAATTTGTTCATTTTAGTTCCTTAAATAGAAAAGGTCACTTAATAAATAAAAATATTTACACTTATATAGCCGCACAATATGTAAATGAAGAAAAAATTAAATATAGGTACCTACATTTGCTGCCAAGATTTCATTTCAAATATAGTATAGATACTAATAAGATTATAATGAAATATTTGTATAGGCGCAATACATGTTTATTCTGTACTATTCTGGCACCGTCTTTCATCAAGCGATACGTTAAACTGACGTGTCACGTATTGTTTTATAACTCAACATAGTTAAATAGACAGTGGTTCGACAGAGCGTACAAAAGTAGGATGTCGGTAATGAAATTCCTGACAGCCGTAAACAATTGGATATTTTGGGGGTATAGTTTCGACCCCATTATGTTATTTACCTGACGCTATAGGCTTAGTATTTTATTTCCCCCTCCCGTTCCCCATAAAGGACCCACCCCTAAATGGCGGTAAAGATCTCAAGGATAGAGCAAGACAGCAGGATAATGTTGTTATAAATAGGTCGAACGGTAATCCGCTTGAATAGCCCGTTGCTTTTGAAGCAAAGTATCAGGTAAAGTGCCGTAAAAAAAATTAAAAACAAAATTTATTTATTTTCTGAATTCTGAACTTCCCAAAAGAAAAAACTATATTTTTTTTTATAAAAGTACTAAATACGTGACCAAATAATATTTATAACAAATACATATAAATGTTTATCATCGATACAAATAATATATAATTAGACTCCACAGAATAAAAAACATTAGCTGTTATAGACGGAGGCATGAACATTATTATAGGTTTACATAGCTATTTACTTACTACTTAAATAATTATCTATAGTAATATTATAAAACTGAAGAGTTAGTTTGTTTGTTTGTTTGGTTGAACCCGCTAATCTCAGGAACTATTAATCCGATTTGAATAATTATTTTTGCAACAGATAGCCCGTTAACTGATAAAGGCTATATATAGGCTATATATCATCCCGGAAAAATGTACGGTTCTCGTGGGATAGATTTGTTTTAATCTAGGAACGAACCCGAAGCGAGGGTGAGTCGCTAGGTAGTTATAAAAAAAATATTAATAAAATAGTCATAAATAATTTTTAACTTTGTTAGACATAAAGACATAAAGACATTTGACATATTTCCAGTAATATATCAAATACTAAAACGGAACACGTAGAAAAAAAAATATACTTAAGAATTTTTGTTTAATTAAAACACTTAGGCTAATATTCGAGTAAGCGGATTTAAAGTATTCACGAATGTGTATTTTGTATGCAAGTCTTATCTATTCACCTTCTTGACATGCTTATCACAATGATTATTACATATCTGTTTAATATGTATAAGTAATAAGTATAGTTTTTACCATATCATGTTGCCTACTGAGTTTGAATGTATGGCAAGTGCAAGCGTTCATTGACTTTAATTTGTCTTAATAAAAAAAGGTTTTACAATAAATTTTAATAAAATATATTGTGAACGCCAACTTCTAATAATATACCTACATACCAGTATATCGTCAATAATATTGATAACGATAATATTTATTATAAAATGATTTTAAAAACTAACTAACCTATGAAATATTTTTGCCCATCTTCATATTATTTATTGTATTTTTCACCAAAAATCTGAAAATTGTTAGACAGGTTTTTATTATAGGGTAAAAGCCGGATAGTTGCCCTACTTTTTAAAAATCTTCAATTACATAAAAATTAAGTATCTACTTACAACATGCTCCGTGTACAATAAAACATTGGTCTTTAATCTTTCATTGTGACCTATTTTTTTAAACACAATCAATATTGTTTTTCAGTAAATCCTGTTTTATTTGACCTCTACAAAAACGGATAGTTGCCCTCTGTGGCGGATAGTTGTCACATGTTAAAAATGCTTTCGGGGATACTTGCCTTATGCGGGGATAGAAGACTCATTATGAAATTACTTCGATTTTTTTTTGGATTAAAACAAATTTATGTAATCAACCATTATTAATTATTACCATCAATTTATTAAGTGGGTAATAATCGAAATTTAAGTTATAAATAATAATTAATTTTAAAGATAAAAGTAATATGGCAATCAACTTTGGCACAAATATTAAAATTAGTACCCACTAAATTCAATTAAGAAGCCAGAACTTACAATTTTTCACATCTCACACAATATTCTTTGAATGATGAACAAGTTTCCTGGAAACACAATGCAGTCTGATTTGGATTTAGTATTATTGAAATTTTCAAAACATTTACAATAATCATCAACTGAATTTTTCTTATTCGCATTTTCTATTATTGTATAAATGTTTATAACTCTCTTATTGTCTTTTCAGTGTTTCTTATCGTCTTTAATTTCTTACTCCTTTTTTTTGTACTTTACTTCGTGCTTTTTTTTCGGCTATTTTTGTATTTATAATGCTTTTTTTACTTTCACTCTCGGAACTATAGATTGTTATTTGTCATCCTTTAGCTCTTTCTTCATTCAGTTTAATTAAATATATGTTTTCACATTCTGTTACACTGCCAGAGAAATCGATATATTTTTTGATCTTTTACTTTCGTTTCGACCTCTTCATAATTTTCATCTCGTTATCAGCTGATTTATTTTCTATCGTCTTATATAATCTTTTTATTTCTTTGTCTCCATTCTAATTCTTTAGTAATGTTTGTTTCTTGTTCTTTATTTTTTTTTTTGGACAATTTTTTCGTTGGAATTTAAAACTTCTGCAGATTGTTTAGCCCTTTTAGACATGCTAAAGTCTTGCTTACCTTAGGGCGACTATCCGCAAAATTATATGGGGCGACTATCCTTTTCGGTACGGATACTTGCCCTTATATTTTGAAAAAAAAATAAGAGATATTTAACAGTATAAGGTAATAGGTAGTATAATTTAAATTTCACTGCATGCATAGAAGCGAAAAGTTGACTGAACCGACAACCGTAACAAAAAATATTCAATAGTAAATACTAACGAATATTAGTTCAACGCTTGTCAACGTCCTGCCGCGGTATATTTTCGCTCACACATACAAAACACGTGTACCTATTCCTACTACTGGCATCCAGCTAAGGTCTGTGGATGATGCACTTCAAATTACAGAAGAGCGCTAACGTCAGGGACATCTCTAATATAGCGTATTGAAAATCGGGGCAAGTATCCAACTGCGGCGAGTATCCGGGTTTTACCCTATGGTCCATCGAATACTCTCATTTAAACATATAAAGTTAAAATTCGATTAATTAAGAAAATTCAAGATTAGAGCTCCGTATTTCATATAGTTATGTAAAAGGACGGTTAAGTATGGTAGTTAATACCAAAATTGAAATAAACGCGCCCTCAAAATAGTAGTGATCTTTAAAAAGATGTTGAATGTAGTACTAAAAGTAAATATAAAGTTAGATTAACGTCCTAAGTTACATATTGCATATTTAAGTACCATCTTTTAGTTTTTACATTATTCATGAATCATGCAAAAAAGTAGTTAAGTATCATTTACGATTACGGCCCTTCAAAACAATTTATATAGTTAAATTATGACTTAGAAGGTTACATGAAATTATTTTTAAAATTTCAAATTGCTAATATAACTTTACTATGTTTGTGCGTATATATATATATATATATATATAATTTTAATCAACAATCACTAAGCTCGACCTAAGATTTATTCGAATGTTTCCGACGGAATGAATAAACGTGTTTAATTAAGATTTTACATGCACCTACAATAAAAATGACATAAAAATTGTACAACCATTTCGGTGTAAATAGATACCTATATTTAAATAAATTAAAAAATTTAAACTGGTATTTTATGTTTAACTAACGAAAACCCAAAAACCACCAAAGACAATATTTTTCATTCAAAGACAAAGATTCAACGTAGAATTTTCTTATAACACATTAGGTATATAGGTATGTTATTATAAATGAGTATTTGTGTTCAGTCCTTTTTAACGTCCCACTGCTGGACACGGGCCTCCCTTCAATACAAGGGGATCAAGGCATAGTCCACCACGCTGGCCAAGTGCGTGTTGGCGGACTGCACATGTCTTTCGAAAACTTGCTAGGTTCTCTCAGACATACAGTTTTCTTCACGATGGTTCCCTTCAAGACAATCATATAGGAAATAATTCGCACATGAAAATAACAGAAATGAGAGACTCGGGATTTGAACCCGCTTCAACAGTTTTCCTAGCGAACGTGTTACCACTGGGTTGCCACTACCTACTTGAAATGAGTATTTATACAAATAAAAAATAAGTTAAAAATAATTCAAATATAATAATTTAACTGGCGCTATAAAATTTTGTGTTATTTCAAAGTAATCGTTTTTGGTAGAGTTTTCCGACGCCACACCGCACCTAGCTCTACTACATACACTCTATCCGCAATTTATTGTTTGAAGATAAATATTATATAGATATACTCCATTGTTAAATTTTTCGTAATTGTGAAGCAAATAATACGAATCGGTAGGTCAAGATAACATTTAGCAGAATCAAAATATTAGAGCAAAATGATAAAATTTTTGAATTGACATGTGAATGAATTAATATTGTACACTTGTTGAGTACTTACATTTTATCTTAGCAGAAGCAATGAAGGTCAAAATGTAGTTATCTCTTGCATAATTAATTATTATTAAATGAAGCATTACAAAATAAAAACTGATAAATTATTTTATTCTTAATCAATACGTCATACAATGTTACACTCTTCAAAAAATACGGTTTCTCATTGATCGGTCTGTTAACTCATAATAAATATTCCAGCAAAACATTTTACGATATAGAAACCCAAATAGTACTCTTCCATCCCTCTTCCAAATGCAACTTTTCATATGTTTTTTGAAGTTTATTAATTCTACAGAGTTCAAAAATTATTTTCGTATTAAAATGATAAATATCCCGTACATTGAACAGATACTAAAGGATTTCTTCATCAAAATAATTTATGTTTATTTTAATCATGTCTGTTGCACATGTGTTATAATTGCAATATCTAATCAAAATTGAATATAACATTAACATATTTATTTTCCGTGTGATCTTGTAATCTTTTATAAGATTAAACATCGTTAAAGATTAAACACTTTTTATCCTTTCAAATGTAACTTCTTTGTGCGAAAAGGTTTGATGGGTTAATTTGAATTGACATTTTAATATATTGAGACATTAATTCCGTTTTTGACCGCAAATTTTCTTATT
The DNA here is from genome assembly GCA_905404265.1 of Fabriciana adippe. Taxonomy (NCBI): domain Eukaryota; kingdom Metazoa; phylum Arthropoda; class Insecta; order Lepidoptera; family Nymphalidae; genus Fabriciana; species Fabriciana adippe. The sequence goes on from FR990000.1 coordinate 5,079,878, forward strand.
TTTATTTTTTTGTAATTATTTCAATGGAAGTACGGGATTATTTTTAAATCATTTATTAGTTATAAAGAAAGACGACAGTTTATAAGAAGCTATCTAAACATTAGAAAACCTCATAGGGCTAGACAGAATATTACAGTCGCGTATACCACATCAATCATACGTCTCCTGTATGAAGGCAAAGGGCATTTAAATACTGCTTTACTTTGTCACTGGGTAACCTAGAACTTTAAGCGGCACTTTTATTTTCAATTTAAATTAAAATTTGCGTTAAAGATGAATAGTTTAATAGAATAAATTAAAAAATATTAAATTGGATTACTAAGACAATAAAAATCACTAAGCATAAACAATGTAACAAATAAAAACGATTAAATGAGTTAAAAAACAAATTTGCCCTTACTTTTTTTACTAAAAAATGCGGTATGAAGATGTACGTAAATATGCCTTACTTATATCAAAACAAATATTTTCATTACATAAATTATATAGCAACCCACTTTGAAGATAAAATTATTAATTTAAACAATACTAGATTCTGGCATATTAAAGTCACGCATAGTTTAAAATTTTTATTACTTGTAGTTTAGTCTTTTATAGATTTTTATATCTATTGAAAACAAATAGGATGTTGGAAAAAATATTTACATTAAAAATTAAAAAAAAAAAGGTATCTTCCTATAAGTTCTTCCCATTAATAATTAATATGGTTTTGTAATAAACAATGATGTAAAACGTTATATTTTTTTTTTATTTTTGCAATTCTAAAAAGATTTTTTTGAAATTATCATAAAATCTAATGTTCAATATATCCATAAATAAGTTTTGAATTTTAAATGTGCTATCTGAATACTGTATGTATAACACACATATTTTTTCTAACCCTGCTTTATATGCCAATGCCATTTATTCACAGATAATTCGCAGCCGTATCGTATTATTATACTTTGTTATCGGTTCTATACCTACGTGTAAATATTATTATCAAAATAATTGAGCCTACCTCAATTTTATATTTTTACGGCTATGTCAAGATGAGGTGATAAACTTTACGCAAATTTATCTTAAGAATATGCCAACATTGTATATAAGTTCCTGTCACTAGCACGCTCGTATTATATTATTACACTGTTATCGACATTTATTTTTATGTTAACATCGGTAAGCAAAAAATGCACTAACCGGGCTGTTGCGGCGGCAATAGAGGCGGCATGGCCGGCTGCGGGGGCGCTGAAGGCGGTGGTGGCGCATATGGAGACACTCCGGGCGATCCCGGGATAGAGTCACAGCTAGGCGAACCCAGAGACCTGGAGGGCGCCGGAGGAATCACCGGGCTTCGCGGTGCCTTTACCAACGGAGGCTCTGGTTGGTCCAGTTCCACTCCAGGGGGTTGGGATCCTGACTCTATGGCGCGGGCTCGAGCCTCATCCTGTGCTTGGGCCCTTCGGAGAGCAGTTTGCAACGCCATGACCCGCTGTCTATCGGCTGTGAGGCGACATTTCTCGCAGGTGCAATACCGGTACTTGCAATAACGTTTGTGGCCCTTCAATTCTATCTTGAGGCGATGGTTGCGGCACCTCGCGCAGTTGGGCGGCGCGCGCGGCACGGCCGAGCTGGAGGCGCCGGGCTCGGAGCGCTCCTCGCATTCGTCGGGCGTGCGACGCCTCCACGCGCCCACGGAGACCATCTCGTGCTCGTCCGTGTTCGAAGCCGGGTGTGCGGCGCGCATGGAACAGACGCACACGCAGCGCGACGCGTGGTCACGATGCGACTGATTGCCCCGCCGCCGCTGCACTGCCCCGCCCCGCCCCCTACCCCCCTGCCACTGCATTTATTGCTGTGCACGTTGCAAGTATGCACTTTAATAACATATGAAATAATGGATGCGGTATTATATCAATTCTATTAATTCTAGTTCTTTGATCGGTGTAAATCCCACTTTGTATTGTTTTAGTACCAAGCGGTTATTTTCTATTACAGATATGATAATGTGATGTGTTAACTTGATAAGTATTTATAAATATTTGTATTTGCTATTGATTTAAGTGTCACTCCTTTTCCCATGTGATTATAGAAAGTTTTTTTAATGTGCGATAAAGTGTCATAATATTAAATGAGCAATTATTGCGTATATGTATGTATAAATTTATTTTGTGTATCTCGGAATCAACTCTAACGATTTGGATCAAATTTTGTATTTAGACAAGTTTAACTTTTTAAGTTTATCTAGATAGATGTCATTTCTGGAAAAAAAGGGACTTTTTACATCTTATCCGAAAAATAACACAATTGAACAAAACGCCGAGCGAAGCTCGATCGCCCAGATATGTAAGTTAATTTACCAATCAAAATATGCATATAATATCACAAAATGTCTCATATTTAATGAAGATAAAGAATCAATAATAAATAATGTGTGCCATTTTACTAACTAAAGTGGATACGATTTAAAAATAGCGATTAGTATTATTAATGCCAGTAATTCTATTGGTTTTCTAACTATATGACTCTCTCACTCTTTTTACATTAAAACATTCATTTCATAACTTCAAATAAGAAGATTGTAAAACGAAATACTTATATTGAAGAAATTGCACAGTTATAAATGCGCCGCCTATGCGTGACTGCATTCATCCGATCGCATGCAACATACACTTGCAACTCCTGTGAACACAGCGAATGTGTGGGTCAAGTGTCATTGTGTGCAGACGTGAAAAGATGCGCGTGTGTAATTACGTCACAAAAGTTTTTAATGTATACTTCTTTTTTAAGTTTTAAACTTCTTAAGTTTTATTTAAAACAGATTAAAAATTAACTTTACGATGGTGATTGTGGATAATCTGTTAAATAATAATTTATTTCATATTTTTGTACCATAAAATGTAAAAATAAAAGTTTTATTCGAATTGAAGTTATTATCGGAAGGGCGTTGTAGTAGTTAGCATATTCGGATACAGCATAATTCTTATAATTATGTAAAAATCAACCATTATTTTATTTATAAACATAATATCCATTATTATTTATTGGCCTTAATCAGTTTTTTTCTAGTTTAAAATTTTCTAAACTTTATTAATTTATGCATTATTTATTTATACTTATATAAATTACCTAAAACATTTTCATAGTCTTAAAATAGATATATTTTAAAAAAGTAAACATTAATTATCAAATTATCATTTACATTGTTAGTCACGTTTTCAATGGATAATTAAATACAGATAATTACAATTATTAAACATATTTAAACATGAATAAAATATGAGAACTCTGTTATGTATTTAAGTTATTAGGTGGATTAAATTAGATAATATCCAATATCATATCTCACCTTTTTGAATAATCATTCAGACGCTGTGATTCAAGTCACGGGCAGTTTCATTGTATGATTAAATCTTAAAAAAATATGTAAAAAACAGTATCAATAGACTATTAAATTCTATAGCTTCATTAAATCGCTTACGTCTATGTTCACGATTTTCTTATGCGAACAGACATTCTTAACATCATTCCCTTATAAATATAAGTATGAATAGTAGATTCATATAAATATTTAGTAGATTTTAGATTTTTAAATATTGTTAAGACATTTAATTTATTAGAATTAAGTAAAATCTTTTCGGATTTTTTCGCTGTAAATAATTCGAAACGTCGGGAACCAAAAATCAAAATAAATCCGCGAAAAAATTAGATAACATTGTTTTTTTTTAAATGTCAAATGTTCGCGTAAATCTAAGAAAGTAGGTACCTATTATTAGAATTATTATTTTAACCAAAAACAAAAATCCGGACAAGTGAGAGTCGGACTCGTCCACCGAGGGCTCCGTACGTAGGAAATCTGTTTAACTTTAATTTTCGACTTTTCTTTTTTTTTGGAGTTTTTCCTTTATTTGTGCTGTAAGATCTTGTTTTTTGCCAAATTCGTAATAAGATACTTCCGGTTGAACCAGAATTGTCAATTTTGGTTAAAAGCAAGGTCTTACAGCACAAGTAAAGGGAAAATTCCGAAAAATAAAAAAGTTGAAAATTAAGGTAAATTTTGGTACTTACAAATTTTCGCGAAAATCTAAATTTGCCCATATCTTTTTATCGTGTTGCCTCGGGACCTTAATTTTTATAAACCTAATAGGGACTATAGACCTCTGTATCTGGTGTAAATTTCAATTTAGTAGGTCCACCCGTTCCTGAGAAAATCGGTGGTGACACTCGGACAGACAGACGGACAAGAGAATGATCTTATAAGGGTTCCTTTTTTACCTTTTGAAGTACGGAACACTAAAAAGAAAACAAACGAGCCTGCCCCAGTTTTTTAATTTGACAGTTGGAATTGAAAGACATTTTATTAGCGAGTTCAACTTTTAAAAAACGTATTTCCGTTATGCTTATTTTATTATATTATTGAAGTTTCAAAGTTAATTTGGCCAGAAAAAATATATTTTCCATACAAAATTTGATGCACTTTATTCCCTTCAAACGCTGATTTCCAAAACACATTTTCTTAGTGATTACTAAAAATAATTCAACCTTTCCAGGTCCAACCATTTCTCAGTCAGTCCGGAAAAGCATATTAGATAATATAATTAAACACTGCATGCACAAGTCATATTAGATTTAAAAATCTAAGTATAACTAATGACATATTTAAGTATACTTAATGTAGATCAATAATATTATTATTTGCATAATATATACGGCACATATACCGAGTGAAGAAAAAATGTAAAGAGGAAAAGTTAAATTATTACTAAAAGATAATGAAATTCGTTTCATTATATAGATACTTTAAAAGTTTCGCGTCGACCAAAGAGGTTTTATTTAAACTTTACGAGCTCTAGCACAGTAATAAAATCGCGGCATGCGCATCTAAAACCTTTTTAATGTAACGTTCAATATTCAAATAACTGTCATTCATGACGTATCCATGGCTCATAATGGCTCCAGAGTAGACACCAACTACCTATACTCGTGCTTTGATATGTACGTGCATACCTACATATATTGTAATATCAAAGCTATAAAATATGGTAAAAAGTTCATACTCTTAATGCATTAAATTAAATATTTTAATTACTGAGATTGAAAAAAGTCGAAGCACAAGGTGGTTTAACTGACTGTGCTATACTCTGAAGATCGCAAGTTCGAATCCCGCATGATGAATGTTTATTCAAATCTTTGCCGAAGAAACATGTCGATAGGCGCAGACAATGAAGTCGAAGAATACAGTTTAATAAGAGTAACTATACCTTTTTCTGTTTATATTGATTCTCTATCATGGTAGAAAAAGTTTGAAAACGGTTGAAAGAAAAACGAATTACAATGTGCTTCTTTCTTGTCATCATATCTATATGTATATAACTATATTATACAGGGTTATTGGTAATTTGACGTATTCCCGTTAGGAGGTGATAGGGGTGACTATTTGCGATAATTTTGACCCCCATATGTATTATGCAAAAGTGAACCATTTTTGAGTTATCATGTTTTTTAGCTTTTTTCAAAATGAGTCAGAAATGCAACTTCAAAAATTTATTTAAAAAAAGTATCAATTTAAACCTCATTTTCTCTTCTGATTTATAAAAACGGTTAAACACCAATTATTTATCAATATTAAAACAACAGTTATCGGTCCAAATTAAAAAATGCGAGACGAAAAACGATATTATTTCAATATTTTTTTGAAACTTTCTCCACTAAAATGCCTTAAAAACAAAAAAAACGTTATGAAACTTGACTTGCAGATTATTTTAAAAACATAACCGTTTTTTTAGCTCTCCAAAAATGCATAACAACTAGGAACTTATTTCAAAAAAACTGAAAAAAATTGATCACAAAGGAAGCAGGCAGAATTTCGTACTCGAACTAAACTTAAGGTCGTTCTTTAAAATTTCCATAAAATTAATTAAAAACAATACCCAATGTAAATAAAACAAAAAAATATAAATTTAAAATAAAATTTAGAACCAGTAACAGCTTAGTGGTAATAATCAATTAATAATTAATAATAAGTAACAATTAAGACATTATGTAATTTAGCTTAATTAAAGTTCTTGCTCGAAGTGACTTCCCCTATTGCGTACGCAAAGTCGCATTCTTTTTCCGAGTTGTGACTTAACTATCGAAGTAGTCAAATTTTTCCGCATCGCATTTGCTGCGTCTATAATTCTTGTTTTGAGTTTTTCCGCGGATGACATAGGCGAGACGTCGTAAACTAGGGACTTCTGTGACCCCAGACATAGAAATCAACCAGCGTTAAGTCCGGACTTCTCGCACGCCATGGAATGGGTCCTAAAGCCATGGAACGGGAAAGTCTCTCCCGTGACCATGATTGCTGTAAAGCAATCGAAACGTCGGGAACCAAAAATCAAAATAAATCCGTGAAAAAATCCGAAAAGATAGTTTTATTTACATGATATACCAGCAAGACGGATTTCCTGCACATTTTGGTATCAATGTTAGGCGATGGCTCGATAGCCATTTTCCTAATCGTTGGATAGGGCGAGGAGTCCGGACTTAACGCCGGTTGATTTCTATTTCTGGGGTCTCATAATATCCCTATTTTTCGACGTCTCGACTGTGTCATCTGCGAAAGAACTCCAAACAAGAATTATGAACGCAGTAAATGCGATGCGGAATAATTTGACTACTTCGATAGTTAAGTCACAACTCGGAAAAAGAATGCGACTTTGCGTACGCAATAGGGGAAGTCACTTCGAGCAAGAACTTTAATTAAGCTAAATTACATAATGTCTTAATTGTTACTTGTTATTAATTATTATTTGTTATTACCACTAAGCTGTTACTGGTTCTAAATTTTATTTTAAATTTATATTTTTTTTGTTTTATTTACATTGGGTATTGTTTTTAATTAATTTTATGGAAATTTTAAAGAACGACCTTAAGTTTAGTTCGAATACGAAATTCTGCCTGCTTCCTTTGTGATCAATTTTTTTCAGTTTTTTTTTTAAATAAGTTCCTAGTTGTTATGCATTTTTAGAGAGCTAAGAAAACGGTTATGTTTTTAAAATAATCTGCAAGTTAAGTTTCATAACGTTTTTTTTTTTGTTTTTAAGGCATTTTAGTGGAGAAAGTTTCAAAAAAATATTGAAATAATATCGTTTTTCGTCTCGCATTTTTTAATTTGGACCGATAATTGTTGTTTTAATATTGATAAATAATTGGTGTTTAACCGTTTTTATAAATCAGAAGAGAAAATGAGGTTTAAATTGATACTTTTTTTAAAATAAATTTTTGAAGTTGCATTTCTGACTCATTTTGAAAAAAGCTAAAAACATGATAACTCAAAAATGGTTCACTTTTGCATAATACATATGGGGGTCAAAATTATCGCAAATAGGCACCCCTATCACCTCCTAACGGGAATACGTCGAATTACCAATAACCCTGTATAATTTATTAAATGGTAACAATAAAACATACAAGTATGCGTTGTTCTGCTTAATTGAAAAAAAAATATTTTCAAGCTATAAGCCAGTTCAAATAGTAACGTCGATGTAAAAACATTGCAAAATTTATTACATTTTAATTTAAAACTTGTAACTGATACACACTTAATGTTACAACATATTTACTTTTGCCCCACAAGCATTTCATTATAAAAATGGCATCGCCCACTTTTTATATTAAAACTTACAGCAAAAGTGAAATAAAATCAAAATTAATTTATTTCATTTGTCTATCAATCTGTCGTGATAAATTCATTTGTATATTTGATAGTATCAGCTGAACATAAAATATAATCTGGTAATATTTTATAAGAAACAACTTTCTTTTCATACGGTTACTGTATCTTTTTGATACTTTCGACGACACGTTTGGCTCAGTTTGTAGTGACCCTGATTGCTGTGCCAGCGGTCGCGGGTTCGAGTCCCGCTGGGGGCATTCATTTGTGTGATGAGCACGAATGTTTGTACTCCAGTCATGGGTGTTTATATTTATAATATGTATGTATTTAAAGTTATATATGTGTAGTATATCAACTATCTGGTATCCATAACACAGACCTCGTAGCTTACCATGGAACTAGATGGTGCTGTGTATTAATGTACCCAATGTGTTTATTTATTATTTTATATTTAATGTTATATCTATTTAGTTACATAGACTCTATCGTTACTTTCGTTGCATGTAACTTAGGTATAAGTATATTTTATTTTCTAAGAAAACATCAATATAATTGTAATTTACAGTTAAGCTTATTGTAACGAAATTAACGCAGCTTTTAAAAAGTTTAAATGTATAGAACAATAAATACAATCAGTAAAAAATAATTTAAATAAACTGACAACAGAACACTACTAACGTAATACATATATGTAAGTAGAGTTAAACGTTAGTTAAAGAGTCAAAAGTCTAAAATATAACACTAATTTACAAAAAAAAATTTTTTCCTTTACCCAAAGATAATTCATATTAAATATGTATTCTACCTACACTCTTACTAGAAAAATATATGTCTCATATTTTTATCACGTCAAGTTTTTTTATTATATCCTCATTAAGTTATTTGGCTATCTTGTTACTCGTGTCTGGATTATTATTCGCTATTGTTGTATTAATCTATTATTTAAACATTTTAATTTGTTTCAAAATGTCCTCAAGACCGTGCCCAACTTTTGCTATGTTTATGATCAAATTATCCTGTCAAAAAAGAACAGACCAATCACTGAAGGCGTAAATCGAGCCTATTTCTAGTACTTCCAGATATCGATGACAAATCTTGATAAAAATAGGTTCCTGGATAGTATGTGAAAATTCTAGAAGTCTATTATTGAACTGGGCTGCAGGAAAAAGAAAGCACTTGCATGTAATTCATATCAAATTAGAATTAATGAAATTCTTTATCAAAGCATATTGACTAAGATATTGACTAAGATAGACATGCTTTTAAGTATTTATAAAATCATTTTTCCTAATCTTTCTGATGCTAAAGTAAAAGAAGGAATCTTTGCGGGGCTCCAAATAAGAAAAATATTAAAAGTTGAAAATTTTGATGGTCACTTATTCAGTGTCGAAAAAGATGCTTGACATTCATTTAAAGCAGTGGTGAAAAATTTCTTAGGCAACAAAAAAACTATGAAATTGTTTCCAATTTATTGAGGAATTACCACAAAACAGGGGTGAACATGTCGTTAAAAAAATATTTTTTACATTCGCACCTGGAATCTTTTACCGGAGAACATGGGAACTGCAAGTGTTGAAGATGGTGAATGTTTTCATCAATTTGAAGACTTATGAAGACAGTTACCAAGTTTTTTGGGATAAAAATATGTTAGCCTATCACTGCTGATGTACTATATTAAGAGGAACTGACGCTAATCAGTATAAAAGAAGGAGTAATCTGTGTCATTTCTCATTTTTTATGTGGGTCATATATAAGAAATTGTTGAAACCAAATATAGTAAATATTTAAAAAACTTGACGTCTTATATTTTTTTTTCACTTCAGTATCTAACTTAGGGTTTATTATTCTACCGATTCACATTAGTTTCATCTATGGGTAAAAAATCTTGTAAAGTAGTGATAATTGGAAAGATTCATTAGAAATACAGGCTGGAACGTATGGTCAGGACATAGAAGAAAAGTGCCTTTAATATTGAAGTTACCAAGATTTACTCAAAGGAAACATTGCTTTATTTAAAAAATAATAATAACTGCATTTAATAATTTTTTTGGACCAGGAATTGAACCAACTTAAATGCAAAAAAAAACAATCAAAATAAAAAAAAACGTTTTCCTTGAGTGAAACGTAATATTTTCAGTATTTAGGACATTTTTCTTCCTTGTCCTGTGCGTTTGTTTCACGATTTCATTTAGACTCGATATGTATAAATTGTAAAATTTCATAGCTTTCTTTAATTATATGACCAATGTTTGATCAAGAGATTTTATCCTTACCATAGACCCTATCGATTAATTCGATTAAAATAGTGACGGTGTCCTTTTTTGCATTTTTAATTGATTTGAATATTTCCTTCGAGGAAATCTTGATAACTTTAATATTTTTTTCTATTTCCCATAAAGTTGTTCCACCCTGTATATTTCACCGCAATGAACGTACAATGCGTTATTTTCATTGACATTAAAACTATTTCTGACATCGTAGGCATTTCAATTTTATTTTTACTATGCGGGTGGTGAGACAAACGATGCTGGATAATATCAGTGAAGACCAAAACAGCATCTTCCGTGCTTACACCATTTGCATGATTACCGTCGTCTATTAAGAAGACCTAATGAATTAGAATACGTTACGCCTCGCCGATGACAATTACAGATTAACTCATTTGTTTGTTTAATGCCACTAATATTTCTGATCGGAGTCTGTTTGTACAGAAATAACTTACATATAGTCCCTGTATTTAAATTTAACAAATATAATTTGCAATTCTAATTTCTAGCATTCTTTAAATCCAATGAATAACTAAAACTTACAGTACATGTATGTATTTTTAAAATATTTGTCTATTTCTTCGATTCTACATCTGGAATTATATAAATTGGTTTTGTTATATAAAGTTTGATGAGTCAATTACGTATAGGTACATATACCTATAGTTTTTGAGTATACTGTTATATAACTTTAATAAATGATTCTGGTTTAGAGGCTTAAGCTATTATTATCATAAAGTTATGATTCAAAAAATATCAAACGTCTTGACAATGATAAAGCTTGTTAAGGGGCAATCTAATATTATTTATATATTATATAGTTCACAGGAGAAATGTAACGATAGCAAAAAAGAATATTTATATTTTTTGAAATGTACAGAACCGCACTTCTGATCTGGACGAGTCTGAATCGCACGTGACCCATTTTTTTCATAGACGTACATACGTACGTACGTCCATCAGCTGACACTTTGAATTAAGCACCTGACTTTACTTCGCCTCTGTTATACTTATAAGGAACGTTTTGCTATCATCAATAGTTACTTGGAAATAGCGGTCCTTATTATTTATTAATACGAGGGTTAATAAGACATGTATCGTAAGTACATCTGCTTCCTAATCCATAGATTACGGGATCTACATATATATTTACATACTTAAAGAAAAATAACATGTAATAAAAACTAACATATCAATTACTCCCATCGGAACTCCATTTTGTGTTAATGATGTGAAAGGTACAGTATAAAAATATTCATAAACAAAACTACTAATTTATCTAATGTTCAAAATCGGAGTGAAAGGGTCCTGAGAAACCTAAAATTCTATTATCTTCTCTTATCTTTCGCGGATTATTCGGTGTAGCAAAATGCAAGTGCAAATCAAAATTATGCATTCAACACAAACAGTTATATGACACAAAAACCTAAGTTATAATATATGTATGTTAGTTTTAAAACCTAATAACATTCCTCATCCTGCAACTGAAACAGGTATCACTTATGATTCCAATTTAAATACTTTTAATTTACGTATTATCCTTGCTTAATATCTATACACATAAATAAAATTGAAATGTCTGTTTTAAATGTCAAATTAACAGCTTTTTACTACATGCATAAGTAGGTACCGTATCGTAATATCATATAAGGTGCCGTAATAATTATATACGGCACCTACTTATATGAAAAACACAATAAAAAAAATTGTCTGTCTTTTTGTTCCGGCTAATCTCCGAAACGACTAGACTGATTTTGACGGGACTTTCACTGGCATATAGCTGATGTTATAAGAAGTAACTTAGGCTACTTTTATTTTAGAAAAAGAATTAGAGTACCTAAACAAATTTTAGTAACTTTTCTTTAATTACTTTAAACTTTAAGGGCCTATCATTTTAGTTTGAAAAAATCACAACTCTCCTACATATACAACCTGGTTATATAGATTAGAAGAAAAAACTTATTTTAATTCTATGAGCCTGATGGACAATATCTTTCTTAGATCGTTTCCAAATCAGTCATATTCAGTTAGGAGTGTCAGTGAAACTTGGAGATAAAATCTTACTCTGAAACTCAAGACCTCACTTTCTTTACATAACAATGTATAAAACTACCACTACTTATCCTTATCTCGCTCAGGGACACTGTAAAGTTCCCTAGGGTTAACAGCAAATCTATACTTATATTAATATTTATTATCTATATATACATAAAATGCTTTGTCCTGACTGACTGATCGATCAACGCACAGCCTAAACCGCTGGTCGTAGAAACGTGAAATTTGGAGGACCTATTCTTTATACAATGTAGGCATCCGCTAAGAAAGGATTTTTCGAAATTCATCCCCTAAGGGGGTAAAATAGGGGATAAAAGATTGTATGAAACTCTGTCATTCTTAACGCGAAATGCATGGAAAGTGGTATTTAGCTTTAAGATAAAAAATAAGAAACATATGTATAAGATTTTTTTCGAAATTCATCCCTTAAAAGGGTAAAAGGGGGTGATAAAGTTTATATGGGCAAACAATTATTTATGATCAGAATTACTTGAAACTTGGTATTAATGCTCTTCAATACAATTAAATAAATACTTATTTTAATATTTTTTTAAATTCATTCCATAAGACTGTCAAATAGGGGATGAAAGTTTGTATGAAACTCTGTAATTGATGCACGTAAAATAGTATTTACATTATTGTTATTAATACAAATATCATATTTTTTTTCGAAATACACCCCTTAAAAGGGTAAAAGGGGGTTATGCTATTTATATGAGGAAAAAATTGTTTATGATCAGAATTACTTGAAACTTGGTATTAATGCTCTTTAGTACAATTAAACAAATACGTATTGTAGATTTTTTTTAATTCAGCCTCTAAGTGGGTAAAACTGGGCGTTGAACTTTAAGTTGTTCAATATATTTAAATAGAGTAACATGACTCAAGTTCTCCGTAAGTGTACACTTATTGTGTGGGACATAAAGTAGATAACGGAAATTATTCTGAATCCAAAGGAAAATTATGTATGACTTTTCGGCTGGTCACAGCAGCGACAACTATAACAGACTTAGAGCGCGAGAGAGAACCTAGCTAGAGAATATCCTGCTATCTATATAGTCCTTCTGAAGGATGGCACATCTGCAATAAAAAAGTCGCCTATGCTATGTAACAGGATTAGACTACGAGTAACTCATTAAACATTATAGTGGTCACTGTGTTTGCTGGATGTGCTCGGGGGGAATCATAATTCATACCTCGAATACCATTGATAACTTATGACTACGCTTTTGAATTTAATCTATTGTAATTCCTTCTTAAAGTTTGCATTGAAATGACCAATAATATATGTATCTCAGTCAGTCGTTAAAAATAGCAGGCGTAGACTTAAGAGATGATAGCTTCTCACAGAAACATTTTAGCAAAACCCAGAACTGGACAAAACATTCATCAGTGTGGTATGTTTGTGGTTAGTTTTTTAGCGTATACTAAGCTAAGTGAATCTAGATATAATATTAAAAATTCGATATGACAACATATAAACTGAATGGAAATTAAAACTGAGCAAATTTTTCAGTCCACACAAGCATAGCCGCGGGAAAAAAGCTACATTAAAATAAGAATGACAATTTATATGGGTAACTTATAAAAGAAGGAGAAGGAGGGAGACTATAAGCTTCAGGTGTACACAGCACTGGGTCTTTAAAAATAACGTAGATGTTAACCTGTTAGTATGTTAGTTAAAAACCCCATATTAGCCGAGTTACATGATTCTAAAGTCGTGAAAATTGTATGCGATTGTATCATTGTACACTCTCCTTCTAACTTTGGAAAGATAGAGTAGAAAAATGTGCAAAGAACACAGGTAGTGGAGCTTGCTAAATACCTAAAGTGTATATTTATTTACGGAATATACGCTTAACATCTTTAAGATACTGGATATTTTGAGTTACGATCGCTAAAATTTAATTTGTTTTCCATATATCTTTAAGAAACAATAAAACTTACACGAACTTAATTTTGCAAGTAATATAGTATGCGAAAAATCTATTTTTTTCGTAGTTTGATCGCGGGCGAAGCCGCGGGTTGTGCTAGTAATAATATATTATAATAAAATTCTGAGTCGAATCTGTACATTAAATATTTTTTGGAAAATCTTATTGAAATAGTCATTATTATCGAAACAGAGGCCGTATCTATAGTTTTTAGCATTTTTGTCTGTGTGTCTGTCTGTCTGTTACCGCATCACGAAAAAACCATTGGACAGATTTTGATGATATTTGGTATGATGACAGCTGGTTATCTGAGTCAACATATAGGATACTTTTTACTGCGGGAAATATCTCATCTCTGAGGAATCTATACTAAACGTTAAAACGTAAGTAGGAACGAACCCGAGCAGAGCGAGGATGAGTCGCTAGTCTACAATAAGATAATAGGTGTCCTGACAGACTTCTTAAAGCACGAATCTAACATCTGGTCCTCTTGCCCAAATATTTTGACTTCCTAAGGGATATTTTACAGAAAATATTTGTAAAAAATATAACATTATTCCAAGTTAACTTGAAATTTAGTATTATAGATCTTAAACACAAATACTAAAATACGAATCAGTATTTTCTGAATAATATAATGAAATATGAGGAATATGAATTTAAAAAGCAAAGAGTAAATTATAAAGGTATAATTTTCTGATACTAATTATTTAGTCAAGATATAATCTATAGTTTTTGCCCGCGGATCGGTTCAGTTAACAAACAGAGAGACTGAGTTATTTTAATATTTATAATAGGTCCTAATATGAGTCATGATTAGGTAGAATAATAAAATTGTAATTACGTCTTTCCATTTTTAGATTTTCTAATATTTGTTAGTCGTAACCAAGATTTTTTTGCAGTACAGATCATAGTCTGGATCAAAGATAAGTAATTCAAATTCAATAAGCCGAGTATGCCGATGTACAAATTATGAATATATTTGACAAGAGACTCACCCTCGCTTCGCTTCGGGTTCGTCCCTAGACAAAAACACATCTATCCCACGGGAACTGTACATTTTTCCGGGATGATATATAGCCTATAGCCTTCCTCAGTTAACGGGCTATCTAATGCAAAAAGAATTTTTCAAATCGGATTAGTAGTTCCTGAGATTAGCGCGTTCAACCAAACAAACAAACAAACTCTTCAGCTTTATAATATTATTAGTAGGTATATTAGTATAGATAAGTGGTTGCTAGTTTTAAATTAAATCACTTCCAATTCAATATGCACCATACTTTATAATACCAGTTTAGATTTCAATATAAATAGAAGTGGTATGGACTAACATTTAATAAAACAAAATAACATCGAGTACTAGTCTTGACTAATAGGCGTAAAATTTATATGATAAGCTCTTATATCTAAATTAATACATGAATTTCAATTAAAATATACGATATTTTATTCATGAAATTACAAAATTAAACTAGATTTAAGTTTTTTTAGTTTTCTTGCTCCGCTCGTACATGTTTATCTGTTCTTCGGGATCAGTATATGTATGAGATCCATTTTTTAAACAATTGTTGACTATTGAGTTGATGTTTGACATATAACTTCAGTGTAATTACTACAACACTACATGTTATAAAACAGGTCCCCCCACAGCGTCTGTCTATCTGTCTATCTGATAGCGATAAACTCAAAAACTACCAAACGGATTTTCATACGGTTTTTACCAATAGACGGAGTGATCCATGAGGATGGCTTAGGTGCATAATTCATTAAGGTAGTATGTAATTTGGCTAAAAAATGACAATGATTATAAAAGACTAACGGCTCCCCCTCGCTTCGATCGGGTTCGCTTCTAGACAAACAAAAACAAATCTATCCCACGGGAACCGTACATTTTTCCGGGATAAAAAGTAGCCTATTTGTTATGCTGATATATGAACTATATTATTGCAAAGTTTCATTAAAATATAATCAGTGATTTTTATCTGCTAAGCTGTATAAATTGTTATAGTTTTTTTTACTATTCCACGGGAACTCTTTAATTTTCCGGGATAAAAAGTATCTAAGATGTTGACCGGGGATATAAGGTAGCACCATACAAAATTACATTTAAATCGGTCCAACTATTTCGGAAATTAGCCCGTACAAACAGACAAACAGACAGTGAAACAAAAAATTTGAAAAAATCTGGATTTGTTCTATTTCTCTTCTTACATGTACAAATATTCGACCTCTACAGTTTTATTATATGTATAGATATCGGATAAAATCATGCCGACTGGGAGCTTTACTGGCGTGCGCCGAGTAAACTGATAGAGTTAGGTATATGAAAAAACATGTATTACAGAATTATACATACCTAGGGATGCACCCAAGCGAAGTGAGGGTAAGTCGCTAGTAAACATTAAATTGATTCTTCAAAGAGGTAGAGCAGACGTTTGCAGCGGGCGTAGACACGTCAGTTCTTATTACTTGTTATTTTTCTTTAAGTATGTAAATATGTCGATTGTGTAATCTGTGGGTTAGAAAGCAGATGTACTTACGATACGTGTCTTTTTAAACCTCGTATTAAGAAATAATTAGAACCGCTATTTCTGGATAGAACGTTTCTTATGAGTATTTCTAATAATAAGCTCAGGTGCTTTATTCAAAGGGTCAACAGATGGTAGGTACGTCTATGAAAAAAATGGGTCAAGTGCGATTCAGACTCGTTCAAGTTCAGAAGTGCGGTTCTGTACATTTTAAAATATATATTTTTTTGTCATAGTTATTTCTCCCGTAAAATATAAATAAATAATATTAGATTGCCCGTTAACAAGCTAAAAATTGAGCATAGCATGTCTTTATTTACAGAAGTAGTTTTAAATTTATATTTAATTATTTATGTATATTAAATATATTTGATATTTGAGTAATTATTGTAGCGAGGACAAGTGGTTAGTTAATGAATAGAATTGAAACAAAAATGTTTCTTGCGTAGGTACGTACACGCGTAATGACATTTTCAACAAAAAAAATCCGATAAAAACTTAAACCTATTTATTACATTTCGTAAAAGTATTTTTAGTCCTTAAAAAAGTGGAAATAAACTATTTTTACAATATTATATTTTAGAAATATTTCTTGAATACTGATATATGCTTTATTTGAAGATTATACGACACTTAATTGATTAAATGATTACGAAACAAGTTACACGATTATATAAATTAGATTTGTGAAAAATTACGTATATCTATCTACATGTTGCAGCCTATTTTCACTTGACTAAAAAGAATAAAGCAAATGAATGTTAATGTTAGACCTAGAATATTAAAAAAAAGATTTGAAGTACTATACATGATAGACCTAAATTTTTTTTAAATATCAAAGCGCTTATACGGCACGGAGGTGAAACACCGTTAACTTTCCAACTCCGGGTTGTTACCAAGAATTTTTTGGCAGAAAATTTCAATTACCTAAACTTCGTCCAACCTGGGACGCGAACCCAGGACCGCCGGATCTGCTGCCATACATACTAACTAAACTAAATAGCTAGGTTATCATAATAATAATATAATGCAAATATACACTATAAAGACTTAACGGATTTAAGTAAAATTCAGAATGAGAACCTCACAGAGTCTCACTAAGACGTCATTTTATCGAAGTACGTAGTTACTCGTACGACACGAGCGTAAAACCCTCAGCAATTAGGTAACCAAATATGATTCAATTTAACTTAAAATCATTAAACATTTAATAATATAAACACATTCCATTTTGGATTAACTAATACGATAAAGTTCTAACACTTCATTTCATGTAGATGTAATGACATTTCTCATGGCTTAATCGTGAGATTTTTTATACCCATAGATAACCACACGCGAGATCCAGACGTTCAGGTTATTTAAAGCAAAAAGAAACTGCATTTAATTACTTCATTGTACATGATTTTTATACTTATACCAAAATAAATGGTAAGAATTTTGACATGAATTACCAAGAAAAAGCGTAACAATTTAACCGGCTTAATAAGACTTATGTGCGATCTGTAAAAAAGATATTTATGATTGGAACCTGTTGTTTACGGCACCTCGTCTTGTATAAATTGAACTCATCGAGTCTTGTAAGTTTGACGGAAATAAAATATATTTTTTAATTAAAAAAATAATGAATTATGCATAGATTCACATGAAAGTAAAAGATACCTTCGCATTCGAAGGTAATTTGTATTTTCACAACAAACGCTCTTCGATCTAAGAAAAGCTGATATACATAATTAAAATAAATAGTAGTATAAGAAATCGGAGCATAACTGCATTCATTTGTAATGCCTCTACTTTGGCATTTACGTCAAACAATTACCTTCTCAAAGGTAAAAAAAGTAACTACATCCTTTTTATTACCTCTTACATATTAATAACTTTAAATAAAATATAATAAACATAACTACTATCTATATTGTTTGCGTATTATAAAATCGTAACCAGATCTACATATTTACGCCTTTGATAATAGAGTAATATAACTACAATCTACATAGTTATGTATGAGCCTTGACTTAATATTAAGAAATACGTAGATTGTTTAGAGATGTTTATAAATATTTTTATCAATAATTCAATTTTTAGTAAGATTATTTAATTCCATTCATTTTTCTTGTTGATGGCTTCAGCGTATCAGTGAGTGCATATTACTTCGCCTATGTCACTTAAAATGAAGAATACAAGGAGATCGGTCGTTAGATAGTAAAATTATAATGTATAGACTTCCAACATGTACACTTCAGCTGGCAGTATCTTTGACTGGTGCTGGAGTATAGGAATATGTATTTCAGCAGCACCACTTTAAAAGCATAATAAAATAATGCATAAAATCCATTTTTGTATGGCACCATAAAACTGGAATCGAAAAATGTCAATTCTAATAACGGGCAGTTGCACCATTATCTATACATTTCAGCAACTACGATCAGCCAGCTGGTTGATAAGCGTGGTAACTAAAACTAATACCACCGTCTGCTTTAGCTAAACATAAAAAGTGACAACCAAAGCTATCAATCATGTTAACGGTGCAATGGTTAGTGCTCGAACTAGAGTTATGCATAACAAATAACTTCATTTGCCAACGATCAATGGGCTCTTCCAGCGGTTGAACGAAATCAAACTGAATCCAAAGTAGAGTTAACTCATATCAACTTACAGATAGATCAAAATATAGAGCAAGCAGAGGATTACACTATATGCTAGTTATTTACATTAACTTCAATTGACTTAACAATATTATTGTAGAAGTTGGTATCGTATTGGCGAGGATAGCAATAGCCAGCCAAGCTGTGATACGTGGCAAGATAGAAGTCAAGTATGATGACTTGGTATAAATAAAGTCCTCCTGATCGATTCCGGCCACGGCGGCCAATCTCATTGAGACTAGCCAACTGCGTAGGAGATATTATAGTGCACAAATGTACGCGCAGACACAAGTGCACTCTCTGTTCCTGTCACTCTCATACTCCGGTGGGACGACTACTCGACACGACCAGTGAGAGTTAAGGCGCAGGACCAACGGCTTTACGTGCTCTCCGAGGCACGGGGGTGAAACACCGCCAACTTCCCAACTCCGGGCTGTTACTGAGGCTTACTATACAGAAAGACACAATAACTAAACTTGGCCCGACCCGGGACTCGAACCCAGGACCTCTGGGTGTGCAGCCGTACATGCTAGCCACTACACCACCGAGGCAGTCGATGGTGTAGTGGCTATGGTATAACCTTGGTATAACCTATGTTTGTACCAATATTTATAATACAGTTATAGTAGATGACTTGAAAAGCAAAGTAGAAAGAAGTACAAGAAGCAAGAGATGAAAAGATATCAGTGCATAAATCTTTATTCGATAGTGCTATATAATAATAAGAACATAGAGCGTATGAACACCTCCGTAGACATATGTACATTGTGTACCTATATCTAAGTAAGAACAGCCACCATAAATGAAAGTCGGTCAGGAAGGTATTATTATTGTAGTGTTGTTATTTGGAAGATATAATGACGAAATCCGCGAAATATTCCAAAAAAATAGTTTTATTTAAAATGTCAAATATTCGCGTAAATCTAAGAAAGTATTATGTGAACTATTCTGTATTCTCAACATTAGTGCTCGTATACAAACAGGTACTTATTAATGTTTTTTATAATTTTCCAGTTTGTCCAACTGGTCCATACTAATCTATAACAGCCATAACATATTATTACGGGTTCGGCTAACCAATCACGTTTTTACTACGCAATTTGTTAAACGTTTTACGTTCCAGACGTATTCCATTTTATGGCTTACCCTTACGATTTTAATGTTTTTACTGCCTATTACCGGTCTGGAAGCTTTAATAAATATATATAAATCATAACGAAAGTTATCATTAAAATTTTCATATTAACATACGTATATAATTTCAATATTGTTTGTTAATTAATACTATAATTAAATTGTTTCCACGATGTTTAAAAACATTTTAATTGAATATCGCCCTAGTATTTGTTTAAGTTTATGTATCAACTAGCGTCTCACCCTCGCTTCGCCCGGGTTCATCTTTATTTACCTTTTAACGTTTAGCAAAGATTTCTCAGAGATGAGATATTTTCCCGCAGTAAGAAGTATTCTATATGTTGACCCGTATAACCAACTATCATCATACCAATTTTCATCAAAATCCCTCCAGTGGTTTTTCCGGGATGCGGTAACAGACAAACAGACAGACAGACAAAAATTCTAAAAACTATAGATTCGGTCTGTATTTCAATAATAATGTCTATTTCAATAAGATTTTCCAAAAAATATTTAATGTACAGATTCGGCTAAGTTACAATTTTATTATATGTATAGATAGTAAATATTCTACGGTAATATAAGCTTTTGTAAAATTAGACAAGTGCGATCCGGGGTAAGTGTATTGCCACATGATACTCGTGCACTTATATATTTTCTTATTAATTGAAATCTTATATTATTATTTCATCTTATATGAATTTCCCTATGAAAAATTACCTTATAATAACTGTTTATTAGTCACTTTATTAAAATTTCAATTTCTATCATTGCATATACTTAGCACTTACGTACATATATATCTTATATATCTTTATATCTTACATATGTAGTTTAAAAGTAAAATTAAATTTTACAGCATATAAATAAACAAATGTAAATTTAAATAATATTATGTAGGGATATTAACACACAACACCATCTAGTTCCATGGTATGCTACGAAGCCTGTGTTATGGCTACCAGATAGTTGATACACTATACATATATAACTTTAAATACATATATATAATAAATATAAACACCCATGACTGCAGTACAAACATTCGTGCTCATCACACAAATGAATGCCCCCAGCGGGACTCGAACCCGCGACTGCTGGCACAGCAAGTAAAGTCACTGCAAACTGAGCCAAACCTGTCGTCGATATAATATTTATTTCAAATATTTCTTTGCATTTTTTTTAAGCTACTGTAAAAAATAAAATTATTTTTGCCGAACTACAAGCTAATATTTTTCGTACCACTCAATCACAGGTGTGAAATGCTACAGCCGTAATTGTTTTTTTTTTCTGCAACATGACGAAATAATTATTATGATTCCATTTTTATCCTATAGCTTCGGAACCCTCATGAACAGAAAATATCTAGCGTATTCCATACTTATATAATATTATAAATGTGAAAATGTATTCGTATGTTTGTCCTTCTTTCACGTCGAAATGGAGTGACGGATTGGCGTGATTATTTTGTGAAGACAGTTGGAGGGGTGCGATGCGATGCGGAAAAATTTGACTACTTCGATAGTTAAGTCACACCTCGGAAAAAGAATGCGACTTTGCGTACGCAATAGGGGAAGTCACTTCGAGCAAGAACTTTAATTAAGCTAAATTACATAATGTCTTAATTGTTACTTGTTATTAATTATTAATTGATTATTACCACTAAGCTGTTACTGGTTCTAAATTTTATTTTAAATTTATATTTTTTTTGTTTTATTTACATTGGGTATTGTTTTTAATTAATTTTATGGAAATTTTAAAGAACGACCTTAAGTTTAGTTCGAATACGAAATTCTGCCTGCTTCCTTTGTGATCAATTTTTTTCAGTTTTTTTTTTAAATAAGTTCCTAGTTGTTATGCATTTTTGGAGAGCTAAGAAAACGGTTATGTTTTTAAAATAATCTGCAAGCCAAGTTTTATAACGTTTTTTTTTTTGTTTTTAAGGCATTTTAGTGGAGAAAGTTTCAAAAAAATATTGAAATAATATCGTTTTTCGTCTCGCATTTTTTAATAATTGTTGTTTTAATATTGATAAATAATTGGTGTTTAACCGTTTTTATAAATCAGAAGAGAAAATGAGGTTTAAATTGATACTTTTTTTTAATAAATTTTTCGAAGTTGAAAAAAGCTAAAAAACATGATAACTCAAAAATGGTTCACTTTTGCATAATGCATATGGGGGTCAAAATTATCGCAAATAGTCACCCCTATCACCTCCTAACGGGAATACGTCGAATTACCAATAACCCTGTATATAAATATATATGTATATATATATATATATATATATATATATATATATATATATGTATTCCATACTAACCGTTAAAACGTAATCGTAAGGTTATCCGGGTCAACATATAGAATACTTTTTACTGCGGGAAAATATCTCATCTCTGAGAAATCTATACTAAACGTTAAAACGTACCTAGGGACGAACCCAAAGGAAGCAAGGGTGTGCGCTAGTATGTTATAAAGGTGACTAACTAGAACTATAGATTCCTATAAACATTAAATATATTAAGTTTAAGTCGCTCCGAATTAACTTTTTTAATATTGAAACCTTAATACTAACTAGATCATATTTAGTAAATTGTAGCGATCATACATCTATTTAGAAAACGTAAACTATATTTGATAAGCTCCTGAACAAGTATTAAACATATTTCAAGCATATTGCCATAGAAATGGGCTATTTCAAGAGTATTATCAAAACCATGTTAAGCTAATACAGAAAATACACACAGCGCCATCTTTCTCCAACATTAAGAAAACACGCTGTATTACATGTGCTGAGCTAGCATTAAATTCATAGAACAACCACACATGTCGCTGGTAGAAAAACGAGCATAACACCATCTAATGGACTAGTCAGTAAGTTCTTAAAACTAAATTTAAAATATAACACCGTTTAAAGACAAATCAGTAGTTAGTAAATCTAAATTTTATGTAGATCAGGGCCCTTTTTCTAGTTTATTTTGACAATTTTTATCAACTATATATTTAAAATAAAATTATCCTTTCGGTTTTTTTCGTATTTTTAGTTCCCCACGTTTCGAATACTTTACAACAATCATGGTCACGGAAGAGACTAAGGTTTTAAACGTCTGAAAAATCATTATATAGTTGTTACAGATAGTACATACTCACATAATTATAAAGTTAATATATCTTTATATATATTTATAAATTGTTTAATGTGCAATAAAGAATATACTTATACTTGTATGAATCAAATCGAATGTACGGAATCCTAATAAGAAGTAAAGTAACTTTAAAGTCTTTCTAACAGAGAATGTAATTAGGTTGTTATTTTTCTTCACAATATGGTCATAATGAGGGATGACATACTCTTAGCACCAATCTATACAGTCTCGACATACCTCTTTCGTTTTTGCCGCTGCCATTATTGAAGTAAAACTTCTTTACGCACGCTTGACTTGGGGGATAAGCTGGTGAATGCGTTACGAAAAAATGTACGTACATTTGTTGCCTTGATAACCGTTGTCATTTTCTGACAAATGATGTATAATATTATATTCTTTCCTTAAATGATATTCTATAAATATATGATTGTAATATGCCTAATATGCGTTACTTTTAGTATCTCACCTATCCTTATTATTTAAAACATAAATTGAATTTCATAAAGATTACCGATAACCTACAGAAGTTTTACTTCTTGTGTACACATTCATACACGCACTCTTTATTTTTTTTCTATGAAGTTCTTGTCCAGCTTGTCAAACTTTAAAACCTATTATAAAATAGTCTTTAGGATTCCGAACCAAAAGATCCTGTAGAAACTTAGTTCATATAAACCCTATGCTATCCGTCCGTCTGTTATGCCATAAAAGGACTGTATTATTTGACAATGGATTTTAAGACACAAATTAAAAATTAGGGGTGTCCTAAAACGAGAGACATTTTTTTAAACATGTTTGCTTATATTCTACTAACGACTAACCCTAACTTCACTCGGTTCGTCCCTAGGTTGATTCCCCATACAAACTTTTATCCCTGTTTTCACCCCTTTAAGGGATAATTTCGGAGATAAAATGTATTCTATGTCCTTCCCAGGGTCTCAAACTATCTTCTTATCAAATTTCATCTAAATCGGTTCCGTAGATCCAGATATTACCTCCTACAACATCACAAGCTCATAAACTTTATCTCTTTATAATATTAGTACCTATAGGTTGTAAAAAAATAAACATTTGCCTCAATTTTTTATAATTAAAATTGCTAAAATTGTTGATGGATTTGGATATAATTTACTACAGCTGTAGACTATGAACTGAAATAACATAATAGCCTACTAGTAGTAATAAAAAAATTGCCAAAAAGTGGTCTTGCCTTACGTAAGAGCATCTAGGAACGCACCCGAGCAAAGCAATGGTAGGTCACTAGAAATTAATGAGTTTATTCTGAATTAAATTGTACTCTTTTCACAGTAAGCCCGCAGGTAAATGAATGTTTAGAATCTACGAGTATATTACGTCTCTCTGTATGTAAGCGCTTACGCCCTATGTTGGGTCATTCGTCATTAGTTCTGCGCTGGATACCGAACCGTATAAGGGCAATGCAAATTGCTGTTATTGAAAAAAAATCTACATATTATGTTTCCTTGTGTCTTTCTTTATTTATGGCTCAACTTTAAAATAGAATCTTTTGATTACATGATTAATTAATTCTTTTGCTTAGAAAAGTGAAATGTTAAACCTTTTATTATACGTTAAGGATTTTGGTAGTTATTAAACAGATCTACTGTATGTAAATTATTGTAAACATTGTACTTTGTAGTGTAGGAATATGTTTTTTTCTATGTCTTAAACAGTTGTATTAATTTTCAAACTGGTTGAATTATTTATAGAATGCAGTACTGTTATGGCGACTAATCTCACATACTAATAAATAACATTGATAAAAAGGATTATAATAAGGGAGGGTTCCATAAAAGTAATATTTCTCTTGATCATTCTTAACATTATCAAAATGTATCTAATAAGGTAAAACCTTGTCATAGTAAGGGGCTTATTAGCAACCGGCAATCCAGCCGGGCCTGAAGCTAAGAAATGCACTTGGGAGGTGGCCCATCTTTTTGGGACTCAGGAGGTGGACCATGTAAATTGCTTTTATTAGTTATCTGATATCAAGGTGTGCGTATCAATTCCCTGGTTGTTGATAGTTCTAATTTGGACAAATAACAAAAATGTCAAGGGTGAGTCGTACTTACGATGGAGTCAATAACTATTTAATATTGTTCTTTTTATTGGTAAACTACTTTTTGTCGCCAGTCCAACTCGCTATGTACATACGTTGACAAAAAGTAGTTTGCTATTGTTGATACATATCCGGGATACTGAACTATTTGTAATTTAAGTACCACTTAGTTACATTGAGCAAATACATCGTGAAAAATTAACAAACACACTCACCTCACTAACAAGCTTTCTTATTTATTCTACTATTTATACAAAAGCTCTAGTTATACATAATCCTGAATAAGAGAGACAAATTACTACTGGGACGATTTTTATTTTTTTTATCTCTCGACTCGATTAGCTGAAAGTGACAACATGCGTGGCAGATTGAGTTACGTGATGTGAGGCATGTTTTTGACTGACACGCTGAAGTTCACGAATTCAATTTCATTCCGTAAATGTTTATGCTAATCACATTAACTGCACTTTCTAAAATTAATATTACAATCAAAATATACAAAATGTGGATATGATGAACCACCTCTATAGAGAAATAAGAGATCATATAATAATCTCTCTTTAAAAAAGGAATAAAAGAAATCACTGTCAAAGGTTTAATAAAATAAAAGTTTTTAATAACATAAAAGGAGGTAAAATTTGTCTTATCGTTTGTGATGGATAATCCCTAGAACTACAATAGGGATTGTAATGATTCTATCTCCAATAAAAACCCAGTTTTTTTTTATAAAATAGCGGTCTGAAGCTACTATAAATATATATTATAGAAACTTCAGTACTTTTAAGTACAGTTAGAAAAAAAAATTCCGATTCCAAGCTTACTTATTAATTTAAGGACCTACCTTATAAGTACACGTTCGGGTCTCTATGGTATAATCAAAAATATACATAGTTGATCATCACTGCACTTGCAAGTTACATATCACTGTTGGGTATGGGCATATTATTAAAGATGGCGGTATTTTGCCTAGGAGGCAATAATTTATTGTCTTGTTCAGTAATTTTATAACCATGCGTATGTGATACTATCATTTGCGAACTCTACTTAAATAGGTATAGTGGTAAGCCAATGGCGAGTTGATTATACCATAGATGCTACCTTTGTCTGTTATTCCCAACATCGCTGCAACATTGAAGACATACATTGACTCTACAAAAGCTAAAAAATATGTATTGATAAAAAAAGGTATTTCATGTGGACATCTTTGAAAGTTGTTTGATAAATTAATAATAAAATATACTCACATCAATACTATAACACACGTATTTTCATTTCTAACCTAATTAAATAACTTACTTATACAGTCAATTATTAAAAGAAAAAGTTAGTGCTCTATTATATCAGTACTATAATAAACAAGAATTTCTCCATGTATCGGAATAAAAAATAGCCACTAGTTGTAGTAGCATTTATAAAGTGTACGATACGTTAGTATAGAATAAACTATATATATATGTACATACATACGTATAGAAAAGTAAGTACCTACTTTAAAAAATAAAAAATATATATACCCCTTACTTGAGAAATGATTCCCCATGCAAACTTTCATTGCCCTTTCCACCTCCTTAAGGGATGATTTCCGGAATAAAACTATCCTTTGTCCTTCCCAGGGTCTCAAACTATGGTCGTTGCGGCAATATTCGATTAATTTAATAAATTTTATTTAAAATAGAACCAAAATCATGTATATCTTTTTACGCCTTTTTAATGTCACTAGTCACTACTTTCTTCGTTTGTACAATCTCACAAATATAATTTATAAAAAAGGCTATTAAAAAAGGTTTAAAAAAATATGTATATAAAGGATGTGTATGTGTATTATTACAAACTTTCATCGCCCTTTTCACCCCCTTAAGGGATGATTTCCAGTATAAAAACTATCCTATTTCCTTCCCGGAGTCTCAAACTATCTCCATACCAAATATCATCTAAATCGGCTCAGCGGATTAAGCGTGAAAAGGTAACAAGACCGACAGACAAAGTTACTTTCGCATTTATATATTAGTATGGATGATATAGATAGCACAAACACATACTACATTATTTAATTTTATTCAAATGCATTAAAATGAATATTGCGCACATATATATATATATATATATTATATGTATGTACACACATTAGTACACACGAAAACTGAGACCTTTTAGCATTTTAGATAACTAAAATTGAATTATCAGTTTGTAATATCAAAATAACTACTTTTTACTAAATGCATATGAAAGTATACATGGTACATATAAGAAAAACACAATTTTTAAAAATGTTGTCTGTCTCTATCTTTGTTCCGGCTAATCTCCAAAACGGCTCAACTAGGCTATTTTTATTTTAGAAAAAGAATTAGAGTTCCGCGCAAAAAAATTAAAATCCATGAAATTGGAAACAAAATCCGCGTACCTAGGGAAGCACCCGAGCGAAGCGAGGCTAAAGCGCTAGTATATTATATATGGCAATACTCTGGTAGGTACTAAAAAATATTATGATACGACAATATTAATCATTGTCTTCTTGTACATCTACAAAGTGGTCAAAAAGAAATAATTAGTATGTGATTCTTAAAATCTATACAGATAAATAAAATTGAAGTGTCTGTTTGTAATGTCAAAATAACAGCTTTATACTAAATGCATATGGGATTATACACGGTTCTTACCGTATCATATCGTATACTTATCAGAAAATCACAATTTTAAAATTTTTTGTCTGTGTCTATCTGTCTGTCTGTCTGTCTGTCTGTTTGTTCCGGCTAATCTCTGAAAAGGCTGGACCAATTTTAACGGGACTTTCACTGGCAGATAGCTGATATTATAAGAAGTAAAAAATTAGGGTTTCGCTCAAAAAAATTAAAACGTACCTAGGGACGCACCCGAGCGAAGCGAGGGTAAGTCGCTAGTGTCACAACAAATGTCGATGTGACCTTTTGGTCATACTACTTAGTAAACACTCATATTACTGAGTTTTTACAGCTGTTACCGTAATTCAATTAAATCAATGTACGTGTGTAAATGCTCCTAGAGAATTGCTCGCCTATTTATCATAAAATAAAATTACGCAACAAAATGTAAAGTGACGAAGGTTAATTTTATTGTTGTTGATTTATTACTTATTTATATGTACCTACTGATATATAAAGAGTTTATTATTATTTTATTTGAATTATATATTTGTTTGAATGTGGTGATCTCTAATATTACAAGATCGATTTGACAAATTCTTTATGCATTATATAGTCTATACTCTATGTAATGTCACGCTACGTCTTGAGCGGGGATATCTATACTATAATAAAGCAGTAACTTATTATATATAAATATCCTAAGCGAGTGGAGCCGCGGGCAAAATGCTAGTTTGTATTAATATTTTATTTATTTTATGATTATAAATTATATTTTAATAACCCCTCGTGACGGTTGTAGGAGATAATTACACATTTAAATACGACACAACGAAGGCTGGTGGCGGCATACTTAATAATTTAACCTTTAATTTTGTTGATAGTGCTAACTGCTAATTGCTGTCAATCATGCAATAAGCATTGAAGTTCCGTAGTAAAAGAATTTATTTGTAATCTATACTAATATTATAAAGCTGAAGAGTTTGTTTGTTTGTTTGTTTGTTTGTTTGTTTGTTTGTTTGTTTGTTTGTTTGTTTGTTTGTTTGTTTGTTTGTTTGTTTGTTTGTTTGTTTGTTTGTTTGTTTGTTTGTTTGTTTGTTTTTTTGTTTGTTTGTTTGTTTGTTTGTTTGTTTGTTTGTTTGTTTGTTTCTTTGTTTGTTTGGGTGAACGCGCTAATCTCAGGAACTACTGGTTAGAATTGAAAAATTCTTTTTGTGTTGGATAGTCCATTTATCGAGGAAGGCTTTAGGCTATATAACATCAAGCTACGACCAATAGGAGCGGAGCATAAATGAAAAATGTTGCAAAAACGGGAAAAAATGATTCCTTTTGAGAGCTTCTGTTGCGTGCGCTGCGTAAACGGTTAAAGTTACGCAAAAATAGTGTATGACGGAATTGTTTCCCTTTAAAAGTTCTAAAAAAAAGTCCAAGACAGCAGATGTCTATCTTTTAAGATTGACTCAATATAATCCTTTTTATAGTAATCAACGTTGTTCTAAAATAATGCATTACTTCCGAAGGTGTTTTTATAAACATGATATTAATCCTTATCAAAATAAATACGTTATTCATCACAAGTATTTAATTTTGAACAAAATTTCCCTTGACATCATTTAATTTCAATGAATATCTTAGGAGATATCATAGTTTTAAAATATACATATTTAACTTTACGCGGACTATGGGTGAGCGCGCTCTCAGCCCGATGCAAGGCGAGGGCGGGGCGGTCGTGAGGGGGGGGAGGGTGCTGGCTGTCTATTAGTAAAAAATGATTAAAATAAATTCCGTAGTTTGAGAGTTTATTGCACAAAATTAAATAAACATACAAAAAGTAGTATAGACTTACATAAATGTTATTGCTAAAACAAGCAGTGCAATATTACTAAATCAAATATGAGATTAATGGAGGAACCTTTGTGGCATTGTCAATCTCTGCCATTATTTACCATTCATGCGGTGCGCAATGAAGTTGGTTTTTGATCATCTGAACGCGGGCGGAGCCGCGGGAAATGCTAGTATTCACTATGCAAATGTTTGCTATCTACAGTATGATCTTAAAAAAAATCGTATATTTTTAGTTAAATCTTAAAATAAACAATATATTCAGTCCTTTTTAACGTCCCACTGCAGGGGGCACGGGCCTCCCTTTAATACGAGGGGAAGCAGTCGACCACGCTGGCCAAGTGCGGATTAGCGGACTTCATATGTCTTTCGAAAACTTGCTAGGTTTTCTCAGACATGCAGGTTTCCTCACGATGTTTTCCTTCACCGTAAGGTAAGTGGTAATCATGTTAGAAATGATTCGCACATGAAAATATCAGAAGTGCGAGACCCGGGATTTGAACCCGCTTCACCTGGGTTCCTAAGCGAGTGCGTTACCACTGGGCTACCACTGCCTAAAAATATATAATAATTAATCGTTATTATAAATACCAGTGTTCGCCTAGTGGTCCAAATTCGACCGAAAATATCTCGTCTCTAAGAAGTCTAAACTAACCGTTAAAACGTTCCTAGAGACGAACCCGAGCGGAGCGAGAGTGAGTGGAGGAGGGAGGGAGGAGGGAGGGATAAGGGAGGGAGGAGGGATGGGGAGTGGGCCTCCTGGACTCTAAAATAGAAATTTTGAATAGTAATATATTGCAAAAAGTTACTAAGTAAGGTGTGAGTGATATGGTATGTCATAAGACACATTATGGCACCTACTACTAATCTAGGCGTTATCAGTATTTCCGTTGAGGTCACATACTTGTATGTAATCTTAAAAAGACGAATTAAATTAAAATTTGCATGGTGTATATATGTATAATATTTAACTACAATAATTTTGAAGGAAGAATGGCGACAACTAATTCCATTGACGTTTAGTCTAATTGAAGCTAAAGATATTTATAGAAAAAGGTATGATGTGTAACATATAGTTAACGGTTAGTAAAATTTGCCCAAAATGTGGCGCCACATGTATATTATGTCATGTATGTAATTACAAAAAGTACCTACTAACGTACACAACTGAATCAAGATTAATTCGCCAGTAGAGTATATATTATACTCGTACGTAAATTATTAATGTTGGCGGGTACACGGTAAGCTTCCCTAACTTCTGATTGTGGTCTGCTTTGGCGGGCCTACCGTCGGGGCATCGTGGTTGAATGCGTAAGCGATCCTGCAACCTCCCATAAGGGTGGGAGAGGTTGCGTTGGATTTTAGTGGACTAACTTTACTAGCCTGAATGTATGCAGGTGGTAAATGTAAATACATTTCCCGACATAAAAAAATACATACTAGCTATACTACGGGACTTAACGCGTGAATAAATGGATGTAGTAATGTCCCGTAGTATAACTAGTATATAAATATGGAACGCGATAATTTAAAAAGTTATATAAAAAAATACTCTAATACTTTTCTAATTATAAGCGCAATAGTGTAAAGCAATTATTTTTTTACTTTAGAAAGCAATGTACATAAATAATAAAAAAACCCAATGATTATAATATGTTTATTACGTTTTCATTTGCAACTTTTTAATAGCTTCATAACTACAATTCGTATAGAATGTTTATCACTACTAATTAACAGTTCTTAGGTGACGGTCGTGGAAACGGTTTCTATTTTCAATAATAACTTATTTTATGACTAACCGGAACCCTATCTAAAAGCCATAAAATGTAACGAGCTTGACCTTTGTTTCTAATTTTAAATGTATTTTACATTTCATTATTCGTATGGATTTAAAAAAGAATAGTCTTTAATTATGGAAAATAAGAAGTATGTTTGGTGGCGAGAATACAGAAAAAGAGTTAATAGACCAAAAGCAAGAAATATGAGTTTAGAAATAGTTTTGCGAATAGTTTTTAAAAAAACATCAAAAGAATATTTACAAAATTGTTCGCTTGCAGGTATTTCTAAAATATATGATAAAGATATAGGATATAAACAAAGGTAAAGTAATTTATTGTTTAATTACAACAACAATCATTAAATTTTTCATTCTGTTCTTTACTTTCTACGATGTCAATAAGCATTGATAATATAAAAAATTGATAAAGGCATAAATTAAAAATGTTATCTCTAGCACACAGGCATCGTAAAATTTCATTTATACTAATATTATAGAGACAGAGTTTGTTTATTTGTTTGCTTTTTTGCTTGCTTGTTTGTTTGTTCCTTTGTTTGTTTAAACGCGCTACTCCCAGGAACTACTTATACTATTTGAAAAATTCTTTTTGCATTAGATAGCCCGCTTATTGGGAAAGGCTATGGGATAGTCTATCTATGTTAAACTAACTGTTAAAACATATCTAGGAACAAACCCGAGCGAAGCGAGAATGAGTCGCTAGCTATTTTTTTAAATTTTCGTACATAATTTTACAAAATCAAAAACATATTATACGAAATATAAATAATATTAAACATAATTGTTGCAGAGTACTTAAAATTGCATTATTTATTGCGATGTTTGGATGCATTTTCTACTTTCTGCAATACCTTTGGTTCGATAATCTCGCCAAGCCATTGATAGTTACAATGGAATCATCCACCTACCCCATATCAAACATACAGTTCCCTGCAGTTACACTATGCAATTTTAACAGAATTAGCAAAAAGTATCTTAGAGAGTATGTAAGGGAACAGTAAGTATACTACTACCAACTACCTATAATATTCTCTAGAGTATTTGAAAACAAATCAGTAACGATAGGCTATACTTATTTGAAAGTGCGTAATCAATACTTTCAATGGAGTGTTACCTGAATAATAAAATAAAACATTAATGTCTCTTTGATGTGGAAAATTCTAAAAATTTCAATAGTTTAATTTCAATAATGGCTTACCGGTTTGATGGTTCAGTTTAACTTTAGCTTTTATAGGAAAGGTATCTAACACTTATTATTGTTATTATGTAAAACTTATTTTTGTTGCTAATAATTGACGACACGTTTGGCTCAGTTTGTAGTGACCCTACTTGCTGTGCCAACGTCCGCGGGTTCAAGTTCCGCTGGGAGCATTAATTTGTGTGATGAGCATGAATGTTTGTACTTCAGTCATGGGTGTTTATATTTACAATATGTATATATTTAAAGCTATACATGTGTATTGTGTAGTGTATCATCTATTTGGTATCCATAACACAAGCCTCGTAGTTTACCATGGAACTAGATGGTGCTGTGTGTTAATGGCTCAACATATTATTTATTATTTAATAATAATTAATCAGACTATTTTTTTATTGCAATATGTGCAAATGTTTTATGTCTGTGTGTATGTTTGTTACTTGACGCTAAAACAGCTGAACGGATTTGAATAAAATTTTGTACATAGATCCTGATGTAACACTTACACTACTCTTACGCAACTAGGGATGCACCTGAGCTGAGCAAAAATAATATATTATATGGCTAGTGTTTTTATAAAATAGCTAGAGACTCACCCTCGCTCCGCTCGGGTTCGTCCCTATTTACGTTTTAACGTTTAGTATAGATTTCTCAGAGATGAGATATTTTCCCGCAGTAAAAAGTATTCTATATGTTGACCCGGATAACCAGTCGTCACCATACCAAATTTCATCAAAATCCCTCCAGTGGTTTTTCTGTGATGCGGTAACAGACAGACAGACAGAGAGACAAAAATTCTAAAAACTATAGATTCGGCCTCTGTATCGATAAAAATGTCTATTTCAATAAGATTTTCTAAAAAAATATTTAATATACAGATTCGGCTTAGATACAATTTTATTATATTATGTATATATGTACCTATAATTATAATTTTTGTAGTTACAGTGAACTAGCTCAGAACAATGAATCAATACATGAAGTAGAAACGTTTTGCATGCAGCTTGTTAGACTTTTAGACTTTTCATATAACAAGACTATGCAAATAAATCCATTATTGTTTTCTTTCGCGAAACATATTGGTGACAGCTATAACATAATAAAATTAATGAAAAAGGTAAGTAGATGTTTATTTTAGTATAAATCAATAAAGTTAAAGAATGCCGTAAAAATTTATTGTCTTTAATATTTAAAACGAGCGACTTACCCTCGCTTCGCTCGGGTGCGTCCCTAGGTACGTTTTAATTTTTTTGAGCGAAACCCTAATTCCTTTTCTAAAAAAAAGTAGCCTAAGTTACTCCTTATAATATCAGCTATCAGCCAGTGAATGTTCTGTTAAAATTGGTCCAGCTGTTTCGGAGATTAGCCGGAACAAACAAACAGACAGACAGACAAAAATTTTAAAAATTGTGTTTTCCTTATAAGTACCGTATATAACTCTGTATATAATTAAGTATAAAGCTGCTATTTTGACATTACAAACAGACACTTCAATTTTATTTATCTGTATAGAGTATAGATTTGACAAAACATTTTCACTGTTAATAATAATTTGACAAATAGATTAAAACGCTCACTCTTGGTAACTATTCTAACTATTCGCGAATATTATCAATTATTATTATATTTTTTTACCTGATATTAAAGAAATGTGTGGATTTGCCTAAAAAGTTAGTAAAATGTATAAGTAGAAGGACGATGTTCATCGTAAATCTTAAAATATTAAATAAGCGATTTTTGTATATTTATGTCGTGTATCTTTAAAAGCTTTAACGAATTGGATCAAATTTTGTATTTAGAAGGTTTTGCTTTTTATGTTGATCTATATAGGTTTTCTAAAAGAGGTCTTTCACAAAAAAATACAATTTTTTTATAACTAAATCTTAGAACTTTTTTCTATCTGCTCTATTGCTTACAATATCGTATAGAAGTGCCATCTCGTAAATTTTTGTGGTACTTACATTGTCGCCAATGGATGATAACCTACTTAACGAACGCCTACGCCGAGCAAAGCTCGGTCTAGACTCTAGGCCCAGGTATAGGATACTTTTATGTACATATGTATAAATGTAATAAGTATGAATATGCTTTGCAATTATTTGAAATCGATTCTTGACAAGGCTTGAGGTTCAGGGAGAGATTAACTCAATTCGGTTATTTTTATTGCGTAAACAAATAATTCGCCGATTACATATAATTTTTCTTTAATAAATAAATCACAAGGGTGGTTCCATGTCAATTACAAACGTTTTAAATTAAAAATAATTATATAATTTAATTTCGTAACTTTATTGGAATTGTATACCTATCTGGTTAAATTGGTTTATATATATTTATTTTCTTTACTCTGTATAACGATATCGATAGCCCTAATGATAAAAACATTTTTCTAATAAAACACGCACATATCTAGCATATCGCAATATAACTGTTTTATTGAATATTGATGATTACGGTCCAAGCTTTATTAAGGATATTCGACTTTGGGATATAGCTCTGCCCAGAATACAACCAGTCCATATACCAAGCATACACAATTTGAGCTTGTAAGAATTATAGTTAAATAAACTTTTATATGTACATAGTTATAGTATTTATTTATTGGTATTAATTCTTTTATTTACAATAAAGAAAATTACAAATATGCTTAATTATATATACAAAACAAATGTACATTTAGTTGTTATTGTACAAGTCATGTCTGCGTGGAATAGTGGCAAGAATGCTAGCCGCATTCCCCCGCTGAATGGCAATGCCGATTCTTTGGGCGAAAAATGCGCCAGCTCTCCTGTCACCAGTAGAGGCGATAAGACGAGGTGGTATGTCTTTTAAGAAGTGTTTAGCACTT
This sequence comes from Fabriciana adippe, assembly GCA_905404265.1. Taxonomy (NCBI): domain Eukaryota; kingdom Metazoa; phylum Arthropoda; class Insecta; order Lepidoptera; family Nymphalidae; genus Fabriciana; species Fabriciana adippe. The sequence continues at coordinate 5,115,604 of FR990000.1, forward strand.
TGACTCCATTGACCAAGGGTTTCTACAGCAAATGAAATAAAAACATAATTTTGACTAAGGGAGGCGTATTTACGTAACTTATTTATTGGTTATTTATATTTTAGTTATATTTATATTTATTGTATATTTATATGATACGCATAACCAATGACCATATTTATAAATATGTATTCTGTGTGCTATCTCTTTATTTATTATTCGCGTCTCTTCTATCTTAGTACTATTTCCTACATTTAAAGGTTGCCTGGAAGAAATCGCTCTTTTAGCGATAAAGCCGCCTCTTGCACCTTCTCCTATACTTTGTATGTTTCCTTTTCTCTTTTTGCGCGTACAATAAAGAGTTAATATTATTTTATTTATTATAGTTAGTATACACAATGTATGGTATAATATACGAAAACAAACATAATTAATTTAAAAATATACATTATCATATAATTTATTAGTTGCAACGGAAACTCTATTTTAATTTTGCGCCATTCGATCAAAAACCAACACTTTATTATTAAGAGAACTTTTACATTTATTCCTTTCATTACAAAATTGGATTAGATGCTTCAACGTCAATTTTTTACTGTATATTTGAAGAATTTAATAAAAATATTTGCTGCAGCAATCTTAAGACAGGGATAAATAAGGTTAAATCGTCGAAGCAATAGCCCTGGGCTTTTTAAACGTTATAACGATACGTTTAACAATGGGTCATTGGCAAGATCGCGGAATCGAGAAATATCGACCAGTCCCAATTAGAGATTAATAGTGTAATCCTTTAAGATATTGTTCCGAAGATTTGCTCGAGGCTAATAAATTGTATTGATGTAATCTTTTATAGTATTTAATGTAAAGTATAAAATTACCTACGTTTCTATTCAAGTTTTTTAAAGTAGCTGTGGAAATAGTTCCTAATTCAGGAATTTAAGACTAGACTTTATCCCCAGCTTTTCGTTTCTAAGAATGAATAATTTTTTGTAGGCTTGAGTAGGTACACACATACACATATAAAAAAATCCACGAAGTGTCTTAGATTGGCCTTCACAAAATTTGAAAGCTAAAATTAAGCAAGTTTCTTGCCGTTCTCAGCAGAAATACTTTCCAAGCTAGTGCTTCCTCATAGAAAAGCTGCACAGACAATCTTTAAAATTAAATAATTGATTCTAAAGTGCTTGTAAAAACCTAATTGAGCAAAGTAAAATTTCATATTATTTTAATAATAAACACAATAAAGAAACCAAAATCTATAAAATGAAAATACATACTCATAAATTTATACAATCATGTATTTTATATAATCTGCCTTAATTATAAAGAAACAAAATTCTTATCAATGAATGAATGAATGAATGAATGAATGAATAACTCTTTATTGTACACCAAAAAAGAGAAAAGAAAATATACAGAATATAGAAGAAGGTGCAAGAGGCGGCCTTATCGCTAAAAGAGCGATTTCTTCCAGGCAACCTTTAGGTGTAGGAAATAGTACTAAAATAGAAGGGGCGCGAATAATAAATAAAGAGACAGTACAAAGAGTATATATTTATACATTTACGTATCATACAAATATATAATAATATTCTAATTCTATAACTACATATATAAATACTATACCTATATTATACATATATAAATATAAAATAATAAAAAGGCAAGTTTAACAAGAATTCTTATATGAATTTCTTATTGAAATTATTAGTATTACTTGTATCGTAGCTGTAACTACACACAAATATTTAGTTTTTAAATTAATTATTTTAATTTTGTGATATTAAATAAAAAGTCCATTCCAAGTTTTCAAGATGTATGTAAAAATACCGATTCTCAAACTTTCAGCTCTCTCCACCCTGTAATGAGATGTTAATTAGATGTTCCTGGTCAGGTGATATAGTGGACTGTGATAAAATATTTTCAGTCCAACGTACAGTGCGTGGTTATTGCTGTGCCTTTAATCATATACTACGTTACGACTCTACCGGCAGGTAATCTTAAAATATATGTTTTAAACACTAAAACTTGTAATATAGAATAGTAATATAATAATTTTATAAATGTGTTTGTTACTTTATTCTTGTGTCAAGCAGCAAAGAAGCATCGATGTAATTTTATATTATCTGTCAAAGAAAGAGTCACGAATTCTCACTTGGGAATGTCCTTAAGTATTTTTTGCAAAACACTACAATTTCATATGACCTTCCACCTTATTTACTGAGATGTATGTATTGTATGTATATATCAGCCTTTTTTAACCTTCCGCTGCTGGGCTCGGACTTTCCTTCTATATGGGGGGGTTCGGGGCCATAGTCCACCACGCTGGCAAAGTGCGAGTTGGCGGACAGATATCTTTCAAAAACTTGCTAGGTTCTCTCATACATGCAGGTTTCCTCATTTTTTCCTTCATCGTAAGACAAGTGGCAATCATGTTAAAAATAATTCGCACATGAAAATATCAGAGGTGTGAGACCCGTGACTTAAACCTGCTTCACTCAATTTACCAAGCGAGCGCGTTACCACTGGTCTACCGCTGCCTACGATAACATAAAAAGTAGCCTATGAAATTGGCTACACCGAAGAAGAACAAACTAACAAGCACATATTCAATATAATGTTAATTAAGGATTATCAAAGTATGACTTCTGTGTAATGATTTCAGCAGACTGGCCCGCACTATTTACACAGTCAAAAGACAACATGAACCTGGACAACTGTATGGTCTTAACGTAGTTTTAGACTCTATGGTCGACGATTATACTTACACATTATTCAAAATGATAGGCTTTGAAGTAAGTATATTTTAGTGGGTATAACTATCTACAAACAGTGAGTCTACTTTTTATCATTAAGTTTTGTTTTAATATAATTATGAGGTTAATATTTCAAAATAAAATAAGACCCTCAATTCCTTACATCCATTAAAAAGAAGGATGAAAAAGATATAATGAGAGTTGAAATGTGGTAGCTGTATATATGAGTGAATGAATGAAAGTCCTCCTGACCGATTCCGGCCACGGCGGCCAATCTTATTGAGACTAGCCAACTGCGCAGGAGATATTATAGTGCACAAGTGTACGCGCAGACACAAGTGCATTCTCTATTCCTGTCACTCTCATACTCCGGTGGGACGACTAATCGACACGACCGGTGAGAGTTAGGGCGCAGGACCGACGGCTTTACGTGCTCTCCGAGGCACGGGGGAGAAACACCGCCAACTTCCCAACTCCGGGCTGTTACTGAGGCTTACTATACAGAAAGACTCAATAACTAAAGTTGGCCTGACCCGTCGACTCGAACCCAGGACCTCAGGATGTGCAGCCGTACTTTCAGCCACTACACCACCGAGGCAGTCTGATAGTATATGAGTAAGATAACCCTGAATAGATTAAGATAATACGTGAACGAATTCGAAGTTATACTTCTTTGGCGTAACAGAACAACAATAGCTAAAGATTTTATCCAGTACCTATGTCACAACTCTCTGCTTGTAAAAGGAATGATAAATTAATAAAAAAATATCGCAATTAAATTAAAACAAATCGATAATTAAATAAAGCATGTTAGTCATATTACAATCATATATTTATAGAATATCGTTTAAGAAAAGATTATAATATTATATATAATTTGTCAGACAATATAAATTTTTATACGAGTATTGTCAAAAATTATGATGATTATGACTCATAATCATCATAATTTTTTCCAAACGTTCCAAAAGAGGTATAACTTCAAAAAATATCTAAAATATGTATATCAGTTATGTACCTACTTATCAAATGAAATTTTTATTATGAGGGATATAAAAAAATTAAATATTTTAATTCTTAAATGTATAATTTAAAATTTATTAAACGAACCCTTACTGTTTATTTCTGAAAAGCGTAGACTCAATATTAAAAAAGTATCGATCATAAAAGACCTAAGGATTCTAACTACATATGTATAGAACCCTCCTACGTGAACCTCATTTTTAATTATTTTACATAAGTGACTATTTTGTTAAAACAAATATACGTTATAATATTTTGCAGGTGCTCATATTTGACCCTACGCATTTCGCGGATCCGACTGGCGGACGAGTTATACAACGCATTGCGCAACCCGACCAGGCAGTGTTCTATGAAATTAATTCTATCAAGCAAATAGCTACTGGAGAAGTCCGCAAATATCCACTGAAAACGGTTTATATGCAAAATATTAAATCCAAAATTCACTTCGTTTAGCTAATCTAAGTAACAGAAACCAATCTACACAGATAAATAAAATTGAAGTGTCTGTTTGTAATGTCAAAATAACAGCTTTATACTAAATGCATATGGAATTATATACGGTACTAATAAGAAGAACACAATTTTTTTAATTTTTGTCTTTCTGTCTGTCTGTCTGTCTATCTGTCTGTTTGTTCTAGCTAATTTCCGAAACGGCTGGACCATTTTTAACGGGACTTTCACTGGCAGATAGCTGATATTGTAAGGAGTAACTTATTCTACTTTTATTTTAGAAAAAAAATTAGGGTTTCGCTCAAAAAAATTAAAACGTACCTAGGGATGTACCCGAGCGAAGCGAGGGTGAGTCGCTAATATAAAATAAAGCCCCTCTACGAAAAAACATTAAAAGTGGCATTTACAAGTATATCGCATGCATAGCTCAGACTAATAGAATAGGTAAGGAGCATGCAGAAGTTGACGATGAAATCTAAAATGGTATTATAATTACCTATTACATAATATCATTCATGCTGCCCCTGTTCGCAGAATCTGTATTTATTCAATAAAAGGCAAAATAAGAAAAGTAATTGTACATATTGCATTTTAAAACTGTTTTTACCTCATTACAAAAACATTACAAATAGTATTAATAAGTATATAATATAAAATTATAATTTAATATCAAAAACAATAATTACATTAACATAATCTCTTTCTCATATTGACAGTTTCGTTTAGCTTTATGTTCTATATACTCCGTCTACCTATAGTATTTTATTACATACTAGCGATTCACCCTCGCTTCGCTCGGGTTCGTCCCTACGTGCGCTTTAACGGTAAGTATAGAATGAACTATATATACATATATTATGTACAATGTACACACATAGGTATAGAAAAGTAGGTAAGTATTATAAAAAATAAAAAAATATAGGTATGTCCCTTACTTGAGAAATGATTGATTCAGTACTTTTTGCGTGAAACGCGCGCATCGATTTGACTAAGTTTAATTATAGGTATAGATAAGAAAAGATATTGCAAGTGTACCTTAGGCGAAAGACATATACTATTGAGGACTTTTCTGTAGGCCTTTTCAAGACCTACAATTTTTTAGTACATTGTTTTCATGTAGTCTTAAGGTTTAGCTAGCGGTTTAATTAAGAAGGACTCCATAAAACCAGTTATTGTGTTTTCCCGTGGGAAAAAAAGATTTTCTTGAAGTAAAAGGTATCCTAAATGTTGACCCGAATAATAAGTTATCACTTAACCAAATTTCTTTGAAATTGGTTCATTACTTAAACCAGAAACGCGCACACACGAACAGACATACAGTGAAACAGAGCATTTAATAACTATAATAAGTAAATAAATATGTTTGGACATTAACACACATCACCATCTAGTTTCATGGTAAGCTACGAGGCTTGTGTTATGGATACCAGATAGTTAATAGACTACATATATAACTTTAAATACCTACAATCTACATATTATAAATATAAACATCCATGACTCGAGTACAAACATTTGTGCTCATCACACAAATGAATGCCCCCAGCGGGACTCGAACACGCGACTGCTGGCACAGCAAGTAGGTTCGCTACAAACTGAATCAAACGTGTCGTCGACTGTTGTTTTGGGGTCTGAATTTTGAACATAATACGTTACAGTCATTGTTTTAAAAAAAATCGTGTACAAATTTCGCTAAGTTACTGCTTTATTATAGTATAGATGTGTATGTAGGTAGGTACCTTGTAATTTTAATTACAATCCTAAAAAAATATGGCTAAAGTTTTAATAATATACATGCATGTAATTATAATATATATATATATATATATATATATATATATATATATATACATATATATATATATATGTATATATATATATATATATATATATATATATATATATATATATATAGGCAGTGGTAGCCCAATGGTAACGCGCTCGCTTAGGAAACCGAGTGAAGCGGGTTCAAAATCCCGGATCTCGCACCTCCGATATTTTCCCGTTCGAATCATTTCTAACATGATTACCACTTGCCTTACGGTGAAGGAAAACATCATGAGGAAACCTGCATGTCTTAGAAAAACCTAGCAAGTTCTCGAAAGACATGTGAAGTCCTCCAATCCGCACTTGGCCGGCGTGGTAGACTATAGCCTGATCCCCCTCGTATTCAAGGGAGGCCCGTACCCAGCAGTGGGACGTAAAAAGGGCTGCATACAATTATAAAAAATCTAATACAAAATATACAAAACCAAATCTTCTCAAAGTTTACTAGGAAACAAATTAGTGTTGTTACATTTACTTAGCTAATTTACATGCTACAAATATGTTAAAATGGATAATTAGTAACGTACCCAATGAACAGGTTGCCAATAGAAATCAAACTAGTACGCAACCTTTCTATCATGCAACAGCTCATTTAAATGTTTATACCAATGCGAAAAAAATGTAAGTAAATGTAAATAGAACTTAAGGTGACGTAGGAAAAGAATTGGTTATTTATATATTGTTTCATAATCTATAACTATAATAATCTATAGGTACATAATATTATGTATACCTACTAATATTATAAAGCTGAAGAGTTTGTTTGATTGTTTGTTTGTTTGTTTGGTTGAACGTGCTAATCTCAGGAACTACTGGTTAGAATTGAAAAATTAATTTTGTGTTGGATAATCCATTTATCGAGGAAGGCTTTAGGCTATATAACATCAAGCTACGACCAATAGGAACGGAGCATAAATGAAAAATGTTGCAAAAACGGGAAAAAATGATTCCTTTTGAGAGCTTCCGTTGCGTGCGCTGCGTAAACGGTTAAAGTTACGCAAAAATAGTCTATGACGGAATTGTTCCCCTTTAAAAGTTCTAAAAATAAGTCCGCGACAGCATATGTCTATCTTTTAAGGTTGACTCAATATAACCCTTTTTATGGTAATCAAATTTGTTCTAAAATAATGCATTACTTCCGAAGGTGTTTTTATAAACATGATATTAAACCTTATCCAAATAAATATGTTATTCATCACAAGTATTTAATTTTGAACAAAATTGCCCTTGACATCATTTGATTTCAATGAATATCTTAGGAGATATCATAGTTTTAAAATATAGTACATATTTAACTTTACGGGGACTATGGGTGAGCGCACTCTCAGCCCGATGCACGGCGAGGGCGGGGCGATCGTGAGGGGGGAGAAAGTCACTATTCCACGCGGACGAAGTCGCGGGCAATAGCTAGTCAAAGATAAATGTACTTTTTTTACAGGTTATCACATCATGCATTAAATTAAAAAACAAAACATCATTAGACTATGTCATTAAATCATAACAATCTAATCTCAGGAACTAGTAATCCTATTTTTTTTTTGCATTAGATAACCCGTTTATTGTGGAAGGTTATAGGCTTTATATCAAATAATATATAGTCCGTCTATTCCATACTAACCGTAAAAACGTACCTAGGGAAGAACCCGAGCGAAGCTAGGGTGAGTCACTAGGTAATTTATACTTACACCTTCGTGCGAGCGCCCTTCTAAAATACCAATAAGAAATCTTAAATATTGAAGAATCTCCTAATGGTTTCTATCCTCTAGAAATCCTTTAATTAGGTATTGTATCATGCACTTGATTAACATACTATATTAATGTAATATAAACTCTTTATTTACAATAAAAGAAATTACAAATACACTTAATTATATATACAAAACAAATGTACACTTAGTTATTACTGTACAAGTCATGTCCGCGTGAAATAGTGGCAAGAATGCTAGCCGCATTCCCCCGCTGAACGGCAATGCCGATTCTTTGGGTGAAAAATGCGCCAGCTCTCCTGTCACCAGTAGAGGCGATAAGACGAGGTGTTATATAAACTTGATATCGTAAAGAAACCTAACTTTTATTTAAATAACACATTAAAATAAATCAATAGAAAAAGGATAAAAGATATCATGAAGCCAACAACAATAAGAATTAATATACTTACATTATTTTATTTATTTACTTACTTTCTTACTCTATTTATTTTCAGAGACAATGTCTCTTCCATAGCGAAATAGAGAAGGAATATAATGAACTCTACTCATACAGCACTTGCATTGTTAAATGCCGCGCTAGAACTGTTGAATCTCTATGCAAATGTACACCATTTTTCTTTCCTACTTCCTCTAGTCGTGTACCTATATGTACTTTAGATGACTTAAAGTGCCTAAACAAATACAAAGGTAGTATTTTTATGTTTTAATGCAGAAGTTTCCTATTATTATTATTTTTAATTAATTATAAAAATTTAAGCAAAACAAAAACATGACAGAATTATTAAAACATCTCATCAAATGAAAAAGTCATAAAACTTTTAAAGTTACGCCTGTAAGAATAATTTCGTGACGTCACACGACCTAAACGGCTGAAATTGAAATTAATTCGTCAGTCATTTATTGACAGATTTCGAAAAAAATCACTGATTTATTAGTTTGACATATATTATAATTCCATTTTGTTAAATATGATATTATCAACATAAGGAAATTTCTCCATACTTAATGATTTAACAAAAAGAAAAAAAGACATTTATAAAAATGCTAATTTAAACTTATTTCATTTTAGAAAAGCTATTTTACTTATACCCAAAAGACGCAGTTAATACAGAAGGCTTAGAATCCGAGCTCCAAGATGCGTTGTACTGCGGTGAATGCTTTCCTGACTGTGAATTAACCCAACACTTTACTAAGCATTTTAAAATACCACTTTCGTCTGTTTCTAATAAAAATAAAGAATTCACCTCATATTTTCTGTAAGTATTTATATCAGCTTTGTATTATATAAAAATATTTTTTGTGATCAGAACCAACCGCGATAAATGTCTCCAATAAAAGGTTTATATTAAATACTAGCGACTTACCCTCGCTCCGCTCTGGTTCGTCCCCAGTTACGTTTTAACGTTTAGTATAGATTTCTTAGAGATGAGATATTTTCTCGCAGTAAAAAGTAGCATATTTTTTAATCCGGATAACCAGCTATCATAATACCAAATTTCATCAAAATCTGTGACCAGTGGTATTCTCGTAATACGTTCCCAAACAGACAGACAGACAAAAGTTCTAAAAAGTATAGATTCGGCCTCTGTATCGATAATAATGACTACTTCAATAAGATTATCCAAAGAAATGTTTAATGTACAGTTTCGATTCAGTTAGAAATTTATTATATGTATAGACTAGTAAGACTTATATCTTATTAATATAATAATATAATAGTCAGTCTGTTACATTTTTTTTTCATATTTGTAACTTACTAGTGAGTAGTGACTTACCCTTGCTTCGCTCGGGTGCATCTCTAGGTACCTAAAAATAGCCTATCTGTTATTCCAGGACATATCCGTATACTAAATATCATTCAAATCCGCCCAACCGTTCGACGTGAACACACATACAAACTTTCACAATTATAATAGTAATCCTATTTTAATTTATCCTTCTGAAGTGTTTGAATAATCAAAACATAAAATTTTGTAGCGATGGCTTAAATATGACCGGTAAATGCATGCTCAGCATATACCAAGCGACAACTGATGGTGTATTGAACCGTCTCGATACTGTTTTCTACTGGTTCGAGATTGTGAGTAAGTACTTTACAGAAACACTATAAATAAGCTCTGCTTTCACGGCTTTCGGGCTCTATCAAGAACTTATACTTCTACAAAGTGTTTGCATGCATCATTTATAGACTCATCTAATTACTAAGCACTTATTGATCTTTCAAAAATAGTATCTTCTATAAATTTCTACATAATACTATGCAAAAGACTATCTATTTATCTATCTATATATCTTATCTATCTATACTATTTTTATAAAGCTGAAGGGTTTGTTTGTTTGCCTGAACGCGCTAATCTCCGGAACTAGGTACTAATCCGATTTGAAAAAATCTTTTTGCATTAGATGCCCGTTACCGAAGGAAGGCTGTAGGCTATACATCACCCCGGAAAATGTACGGTTCCCGTGGGATAGATTTGTTTTTGTCTAGGGACGAAACTGAAGCGAAGCGAGGGTGAGTCGCTAGTCAAACATAAATTTAGGATGTAACGATACATTGCCAAATCAACTCACATATCAGCAAATCATGTAACTAAAGTATTACAAATCCTATCTAATATGGAGTAAATTGCATTACGACAAGGAGAAGTAGTTTCCTCGAACGAATTTTGTATTCTATTTCCTTGGAGCTCTAAAATTATATTATATATAATGAAATATATATATAAAAATTTATATAAGCGATATGGACATTTTTTTGAGGTTCGGTTACTTACATATATTGAATCGTTGAATGTGGTCTGTTGCACTTCACTAAAAAGGCAATAGCCATCTTTTTTAGCAAAATGCAATAAATCTCATCGAATACCAATATTTTTAAAATTCCAGAATAATAAATTAAATAAGTTTTTTTCAAGAACACACCTACTGATCAATGTTATAATATTTTTTCACTTACGCACTTTTCTTCAACTAAATAATTGAAGAAATCGAAAAGATAGTTTTATTTAAAACTAGCGACTCACCCTCGCTTCGCTCGAGTTCGTCCTTAGGTACGTTTTAACGGTTAGTGATTCCCATACAAAATAAACAGTTCAGAACTTTTTGATTTTTCAGCTGTTTTTTTTTTTGTTTTCGCTAAATTTATTTTATATTTAAACCACCCCTGACACACCCCCAACAAAACAAAAACAGAATTATTCAAATCGGTCCAGCCGTTTTTGAGTTTTAGCGAGACTAACGAACAGCAATTGATTTTTTTTATACATAGATGTCAAACATTCGCGTAAATCTAAGAAAGTATTATGATACAATAAAATTTAAAACATCATTACTTTTCTTCAGTAAAATATATATTGACAATTTTAATAATTAGCTATTATCTATAAAATCTATATTATAATTATTTAATTGATCTCTTAATTAAAAATTAGAAAATTATGGTTAAATTTACTTTATTATACCGAAAGATATTAACCTTCCGTTATATCGACGCATTGTATAACGGACTACTCGTAATAGTTTCATCTAATAGATGGACGAAATATTAAAATATTACTGGATTAATAATGTTTTTAGCTCAATTTTTTTTTCATAAAATATGAAAAAATTTTAAACTACCTATTGTAAGATAATATCCAAGGTGCTACTCATGTGGATATTGATTTAGCCTTCACTTACGTTATTACAATATAAGGTGTTGGGTCATAACACGACGAGTTGTGACACCATTCGTACTGATCGAAAAAACTTCCAAAAATAAGCCACCAGTTGACATGGACATGAAATGCGAAAATTTATACACTACGAATTTCAACGGCATATCATATATTGTATATGAAGTAGATGAATAATAAAAACGTTCATTTATTGACCAATGTCGTTCCTTCCACGGGAAAGAATACATAAATCATTATATGTAACGTAATGGGGATGGCTCTTCTAAAAACGTTACTTATGTTCCTCTTATATTATATAATAACACTATATACTACATATGTACGTCTATTTTAAATCTATTAGATATTTATAACAGAAAATAATGCCTATAATAATATAATGGCCTCCAAACCAATTTCGGGTAAAACAGTAACTCACTGAGACTCGCCATGTGCACTCTCTATTTCGTTCGATGGGACGATACTTCGACACGACCGTTGAGAGTTAAGATGCAGGAGCAACGGCTTTAAGTTTTGCCTCTCCGAGGCACAGATATGTGAATCCGCCAACTTACCAACTCCGGGCCTCAACAGTTACACTTGGCCCAACTCAAGACTCGGTCTGAACCTAGAACCTCTGGATTTTCAGCCGTACATATTATCCACTAGACTACCGAGCAAGACCGTCTTAAGCCACGCAGGGGCCCTTGGGCACACATCAATTTTGGGGCCCTTTAGAAAGTTACAAAAATGTGAATGATGAAATAAAAATTAACTTTACTGAATTAGATTTATACAAGAACTTTTGAATTGTCAATTTAATTTAACAATAGTCAGTGAGTTGATCCTTGAGAAAACTACCTTGGCTCGGAAGGCAGTTCTGCTGAGTAGAACATCGCCAGGAGAAACTCAACAAGTGTTCTTTTTACAAATCAAATTACACAATTAAAAAATGTTAAAGACAGATGCATTCGATTTAATTGAACACATGCATCAAGGGAATATTGAGGAAATGCTAAAATAATACTATATCTACGTTGTTATTGCGCTTAATTATAATTAACGTAAAAATGCTTTTAAAACTAGCTTTTTTAATAATTAATTAAACAAAAGATACTTTGTATCTGCCATTATATTATAAGAAAAAACTTGCTACTTTAGTAGCATAAAATATTCAAAATCCAGTTGTGCATAGTACAACTAAGAATATTAACATTAATAATAATTTATTGGGAAAGAATAATTGCACACAGCTTACTCAGATATTTATTCAGCCGAACGGACGCAGTTTTACTATAGATGTTTTTTTTTTTTTGTAAAATGTTTACTGTTTGGAAAATATTACAAAATCTGGTCTGACTTTATATTTATAATTAAAAAAATTGATAGTTCATAGTAATAGTAGGCAAAAGATCAAGCTTCTCTCTGTTCCATGTAAACGAATATTTTGTCTTTGCGGGGCCCCCGTGAGGCTGGGGGCCTTGGGCCGGTGCCCCATGTGCCCTTATGCTAAAAACAGTACTGCTACCGAGGCAGATATAATGCATACTGTATCAATCAATCAATATCTAGCGATTTTGAATGACGAATATTGCGAGGAAGCATGTTTCATAGCTTTACAGCTATCTAGATTTCGCTGTATATATTTGGAATTTATACATATATTATATAGATATTTCATATTATGTACTCATAGTTATTTTACTTTTACAGGTAGTGTTGGTGGATTTTGTGGTATACTAGTGGGATTCTCCATAATCAGCATCTTCGAATTCTTATATTTCTTTTTATTGCGATTTATTTTAAATTTGTATAATTTTTATAATAATAACTAAAACATAACCAATATCTCGAAATTATATTTTGTTAGTCATAAATAATTAATTTATATATTTTCTAAATATTTAAACGAGCAATTCTTGTATATTTATATCTTTATATATTTATTTATACCGGCGATCTCGGAAACGGCTCTAACGATTTTGCTGAAATTTGGTATGTGGGGGCTTTCGGGGGCGAAAAATCGATCTAGATTAGTCTCATGTCTGGGAAAACGCGTGTTTTCGAGTTTTCATGCGGTTTTTTTTGCATTATTCTACGCAGAATATGTTCGATATTTATGTTCACATTTCTTACACTCAGGCATAAGCATCGTGGTCAAGCGACCAAGGTACAAGATTAACATTATATGGATCATATTGGATATTGGATACAAAGTTCTACTTTTTTTTTGTATTTATCCAAGTTTTTAGTTTCTTTTTAATCTAAAAAATATGATATAACAAAAAAGAACACCGAGCGAAGCTCGGTCGCCAGGTACTATATTTTCTATGGAGCGTAGAAGTGATATCTCTGTGTATGAAAAATTGTCCGTGAAAATGCGTCCAATAAGGGTGGCGCTGCGGTAGCATAGGATAAATTTTAAAGGAAGCGCCAAAAGTAATTAGGACTCACTAAACCTGGCCCACCACGATATTATTTTCTGATTTTTGAATTTTATTTACACACATCGTTTGTTCGCCATATCGTAAATTGTTTAGTTATAAATAATAATTAAATATAAAAAAATATATAGGATTAAACCGGCAAGAGAATGAGATAGAATACATTGCCATGTTGCCATGGTAATCGTTGTTATTGTCTGACAAATATATAATATTTTAATCTTTCCGTATATGATATTCTATAAATATATGATTGTAATATGCCTTATTTAATTATTAATTTGTTTTAACTTAATTACGATATTTGCTAGAAAAGTTTTACCTCAACTGTGCGTAAAGGTTTTTTTTTTGTATAAATAACAATTTTCATACGCTTTTTTATTATATCATTGGTTGTTACTGTGATTTTCAAAAGAACTGCCTTAAATGTTAAATTAATGGATGTGCAATACAACTATATCTGAATAATAATTAAGCTAAATGAAAATTGTTAATAATATTAAACGAACAAACATTCACGAATATTTAAAGATTACTAGTAATAAGAAAAATTATAAATTTTTGTTTAATTATTATTTATCTAATATATTTAAACCAGCAATTCTTGTATATTTATTTATTTATTTACTTACTTACGTATTTATCTGTTTTCACTGAAATTGGATATGTGGGGATTTCCGGGGGCTAAAAATCGATCTAGATTAGATTTATGTCTGGGAAAACGCGTGTTTTCAAGTTTTCATGCGGTTTTCTATCGCATTACTCCACGCAAAATATGGTCGCTACTTTCGCACGTTCGGGCATGAGCATCGTGGTCAAGCAGCTAAAGCGCAATATTGACAATCACAGGTGTCTGGCTTCGAATCCGGATTGGATACAAAGTTTTTACTTTTGGTTTTTTTTTTATTTATACAAGATTTTAGTTTTTTTAAGCCAAATTAAAAACAAAATTGTACTTTTGGCCAAAAACTCCAAGCAAAGCTCGGTCACCCAGGTACTAACTATAACAATTTACGATATGGCAAACAATCAAAAACAAACGACGAACAAACATAACATGTGAAAATAAAAATTCAAAAATTTAAAAAAAATATATCCTTGGGGGCTAGGTTTGGTGAACCAGCAATGTGAGCAAGATAAAGAAATAAAGAAGGACCGGATTGGACACTCCGTCAACAACAGCGAAATTCATATCTTAGTTTTTCGTACGCCAGCGCCATCTATTTTCAACACACAGGTGGACTTTTTCAATTTATCTCCCATATAAGTGACTCCTCCTCAACTCTACCCTCCGTATTTCAGTGGTAATATTAAAAACACAAAAAATGTAGGTACCTAATAAATTGCTACTGAAGTACAGATAATATTATTCTATTTAATCTATGGCGGTACTAGTGCATTTACGGAGCTATGAGAAAAGACATATTGTATGATTATAGAGTAGTATTTTGTATTCATATATAAAAATTATAAGTAAATAATATCATGATATATACAACATGTCCATTGTCAATATGGTATATAATATATTTAAATATATATTGTTATGTAACATATTAAATGCGTACTTTGCAAATTGTTGTTCAACTATTTCCGAGAATGCGCATGATTTATCTGTCAAAAAGACCGTGGCAAAATTGGACAAAGGTTTGGAGTCGCAATATCTTTATATCACGTAAAATGTCCGCAAACTCACCTCCTGGAAAAAGCGACGGTAATTTATTTATATTTTATTAAAATATATTTATATTGACAAAAACAACATTTTTGTTTTTTTTTTTTGGTTTTAGGTGATGATCCTCACGATAGCTCAATCCCGCCAAATCCGATTGAAAGCCTAGGTCCAAGAATTCGCGACTTAACCGATGTAGATTCTATTAGACGATATTTGGCGCAAAAACTTGGCTTTTACGAACCACCAGAAGTTGTTATCGCACCGACAGAAAAAGTTTTAGATGAAGTTAATTTAGATGGTATTGTCAAATGGATTAAAAGTGAACGATGCCAAAATATTATAACGTTAGCTGGAGCTGGAATATCCACATGTAAGTAAATGAATGATTTAAATATTATCCATTATGAATCATTAGCCATCAAAAAATTACTACACGTTTGGCTCAGTTTGTAGTCACCCTACTTGCTGTGCCAGCGGTCGCGGGTTCGAGTCCCGCTGGGAGCATTCATTTGTGTGATGAGCACGAATGTTTGTACTCCAGTTCTGGGTGTTTATATTTGTAATATGTATATATTTAAAGTTATATATGTGTAGTGTATCAACTATCTGGTTTCCACAACACAAGCCTCGTAGCTTACCATGGAACTAGATGGTACTGTGTGTTAGTGTTCTAAGAATTTATTTAATTTATTTTATTAGCCAGGACTGATTAACCCCAGGCAAAATCACCATACCAAGCAAGCTGTAATATTATCAGCACATTGTTATAATGCTAAGAAAATAAATGCTAAGAAAGAATCTTTTAAATTCATTTTTAAAGGAGTTATATTATATTTGTATGAAAAACAAATTCTTTTGGGTAAAAATGTAGACTGAAAAACTGGAGCAGGTTGCCAATTAATTAAAACTTGACTTGATATTATAATGCCAAAAATTATTCAATTCAAATTAATTATTAGTATATTTGAATAAAATATAGATAATTGGCAAAGTATGATTTTCTTCTTTGTCTTCAATGGTTCAAAATATTTTTAGAAATGAACAAGGATCATTACTTTCTTTTGATACTTTGTTATTCATATTATATTTAAATCACTATACCTTAATAAATAATTATGCCTGCTACATTTCTTGTCTAAGTAAAATATTGTCACTATAGTGAAATATATATTATCATAAATAGTAAGTATTTATGTAATTTGTATGTATTATTTTTTATATTATTATTTAATATAATACTACATACTTCATGTATTTTTTTTTAAATAAGTGGAATTTTATAATACGTTAGAGTTATATTTGCTATATATTTTATTCTAATACAGCATATTTCATTTTACAGCTGCTGGAATCCCAGATTTTAGAAGTCCTGAAACAGGTTTATACCACAATCTGCAAAAATATAATTTACCAGAACCACAGGCCATTTTTGAAATCAACTTTTTTAGACAAAATCCAAAACCATTCTTTACTTTAGCAAAAGAACTGTTCCCGGGTAGTTTTAAACCTACCATATCTCATTATTTTATCAGACTGTTACATGAAAAAGGTAAGCATTTAGTAATTTAATTACTTTTGCACTTCATTATCCTCCATATTAATGGAGTATTGCAATAGCCATATAAAAAATTAGCACTAAAGTGGTTAAACCCATTTTGCTTCATTTAGGGAACTGTGAGAAGATAAAATATTTTGATGTATTAAACATTTTCTTACTGTAATATATTGCTCATATAATATTTTTATTAGGGTTCCATACCTCGAAAGGTACCAATGGAACCCTATTACTATGCCTCCACTGTCCGTCTGTCAGAGGGCTATCTCATGAACCGTAATAGATAAAGAGTTGAAATTTTTACAGACTTTGTATTTCTATTGCCGCTATAACAACAAGTAATAAAAAAAATACAAGAAACATTTTATTAAAATTCGTAATTGATCATCCAAGGTAATACTATATACTGCATACACAGAGTAAAAGTCATTAATAAAAAGTACATGTACGACTTGTGGAACCTTTCGTGTACGAATTCAACTCGCACTTGACCGATTTTTTTGAAAAGTAATTTGATTATTGTCATTACTTTACAGGCATTTTACTTCGACATTACACACAAAATATCGACACTTTGGAGAGAGGTGCAGGGATACCTGAAGATAAAATAGTTGAGGCTCATGGAACTTTTTTTACTTCCCATTGCTTGGATTGTCGCAAACAATATCCTTTAGAGTTCATTAAAGGTAAATGCTGTTAATCAATTGGCTTGGTTATATAGCTACAGATCATGATATTCTAGGTTTGAATTTCAGCTTTGCTTTTCTTTAGAATTTTTTTTTCTTTAGTGGTTAAGAGTGAAATTATTGTGCTATGTGTATTCAGCCCTCTTTAATGTCCGACTGCTGGGCATGGGTCTACTTTTAATACAAGTGGGATCAGCTCCACCAAGCTGGCCTAGTGCAGTTGGATGGGCTTTACATATCTCTTGAAAAATTGCCAGCTTCCTTCACATATACAGATTTCCTTAAGATGTTTACCTTCATCATAAGGCAAGTGGTAATTGTATTGAAAATGATTTGCACATGAGGTCATCGGAGGTGTGAGACCCGGAATTTGAATGTGGTTCACTTAGTTTCTCAAGTAAATGCATTACCACTGCCTCCTGTACCATGTTAGTCCTATGAAATATTCAATTATGGACCTAGTTGTGTACCTTTTTTTTTTTAAAACCTGTTTTTAAAAACTATAGATTCAGCCTCTGTATCAATCATAATGACAATTTCAATAAGATTTTCCAAAAAATATTTAACATACAGATTCAACTCAGAACTTTATTATATGTGTATATAATTATAGTAATATTATTCTTTTTACATTGCAGAGGCAATATTCTCAGATCAAATTCCAATATGTACTGAATGTCCTGGTGTCGTCAAACCTGATATTGTCTTCTTTGGAGAAAGCCTACCAGAGAGGTTCCAGCACTGCCTCCAAGAAGATTTCCAAAAATGTGACATGTTGATCATTATGGGCTCGTCACTTGAAGTACAGCCATTTGCATCTCTGATTGATATGTAAGACATTTTTTTTTTAACTAAGCACAAATGACACAATACTAATAGTACATTGTACAGTTTTTTTTAATGTTTGGAAATGCATTTACGTATACCACCTGTAGACATACACGTGGTTATGTAAGACTCATCGGGTAGAAAAACCATTTCTACCCACTAAAACCCAACAAAACCTCCCCCGTCTTAATGAGGCGTCGCTTGCGCGCTCAACCATGACTCCCTAACGGCAGGCCTACCGAAACAGACCACAACAACCATAGGTTTGTTCCAACGTTCCGTTTTGCTCTCAGAGAAGTACCAGGAGCAACATTCGTACAGATTCCTGATCCCATACTAAGATATAAGACCATCTTAATTTAGTTCCATAGTAAGCTTCGTAGCTTAAATAGTAAAAATAGCATTTTCATATGTATTTCCCATACTTTTTAATTTGAGTTTTAATTGAAACAATAATTATTATTAGAAGTGTTCGAACTTGATTTCGAAGGTCTAAATACCAAGATTTATAGAATTGACTCGACACTTAAAAGCCCTCTGGCTATACATTGTTTATTCTTGTGTAAAAAAAGAAAATAACCCAAATTTGACACGATTGGCTCAGTTTGTAGTGACCTTACTTGATGTGCCAGCGGTCGCGGGTTCGAGACCCGCTGGGGGCATTCATTTGTGTGACGAGCATGAATGCTTGTACTCCAGTGTAATATGCATGTATTTAAAGTTATATATGTATGTGTAGTGTATCAACTATCTGGTATCCATAACACAAGCCTCATAGCTTACCATGGAACTAGATGGTGCTGTGTGTTAATGTCCCAACATATTTATCAGTATACACCCTAATAATAACCTTTAAATTAGAGACTACACTCTCTTTAATTTGTTATTTATAAATAACAACATTTCCGTCCAGTAGAATCCGTTAAAATATGGTGTTATAGACAGACAAACAAATACGAATCTATACTAATAATATAACGCTGAAGAGTTTGTTTGTTTGGTTGACCGTGCTAATCTCAGGAACTACTAATCCGATTTGAAAAATTCTTTTTGCATTAGATAGCCCGATAACTGAGGAAGGCTATATGCTATATATCATCCCGGAATGAACGGTTCCCGTGGGATAGATTTGTTTTTATCTAGAGACGATGCCGAAGCGAAGCTAGAATGAATGGCTAGTTTATTTATGTACGTTTCAGGGTGCCGGAGTGGTGCCCCCGCCTGCTGATCAACCGCGAGCGCGCGGGCGTGCGCGCGCCGCTGCTGCGCCTGCTGGGGCTGGCGGGCGGCGGCCTGCAGCTGGACGAGGGCGCCGTGCGCGACGTGGCGCGCCTCGGCGACTGCGACGACGGCTGCCTCGACCTGGCCGACAGGCTCGGCTGGGGGGTCAGTTTGTGTAACATTATTTATAGTATACTAGGCAGTGGTAGCTCCATGCTAACGCGCTCGCCTAGGAAACCGAGTGAAGCGAGTTGAAATCCCGGATCTCGCACCTCTGATATTTTCATGTGCGAATCATTTCCAACAGATTACCACTGGTCTTAACGATGAAGAAAAACATCGTGAGGAAACCTACATGTCTGAGAAAACCTATCAAGTTATCAAAAGACATATATATGCAGTCCGCCAACCTGCACTTGGCCAGCGTGGTGGATTATGGCCTGATTCCCCTCGTACTGAAAGGAGGCTCGTGCACAGCAGTGGGACGTTAAAAAGGGCAGAACCCACAGCTACGCCCGCGTTCAATCTACAAGAAAAACTCATTGGTTTTACGTTATACAGCGACTCACGCTCCTTTCGCTCGGGTTCTTCGCTATATATTTATACAATGTTGTTCATACAAAAATACTAAAACCACGATTAAACAATGGGGGGTGGGGGTAGGAGGATGAAAATACTATACGACCTATTCTCATATCTACCAAATGTACAAAAAAAAAATTAAAATCGGTCGAGCCGTTTCAGAGGAGTGCGACCACAACCACCGTGACACATCTGTTGTTGTCATAAAATGTATTACATATGTAGATTTATCTTATTGATGCTATGTTTCTAAATGAAAATGTTTGTCTAATAATGTTGTGTGTGTGGGTTGCTCCTTCACGCTGAAACAACTGAATATATAAATACAAAAACATCTATATACACATCTGAATGAAACAAAAAAATGGATCTTATTAGTAATCAATGTAACAATATATTTAAAACAAAACAAAACCCTGATTGAATTAGACTGATTATCTATATAGATAAATAAAATTGAAGTGTGTGTTTGTAATGTCAAAATAACAGCTTTATACTAAATGCATATGGAATTATATACGGTACTTATAAGAAAGACACAATTTTTAAAATTTTGGTCTGCCTGTCTGTGTTTTCCGGCTTATCTCCGAAACGGCTGGACCAATTTTAATGGGACTTTCACTCTCAGATAGCTGATATTATAAGTAGTAGCTTAGGCTACCTTTATTTTAGAAAAAGAATTCAGGTTCTGTTCAAAAAGATTACAAAGAACCTAGGGACGCATCTGAGCGAAGCGAGGGTAATTCGCTACTTTATATTAAATATAAAGAAATCTTACTTAATCTAACCAATTTAAAAACAACAGGTCCGATTGTCGGCTAATATAAAATTTATTTAAAATATCTAATAACAACAGTAACAGTTAAGCGTCAATTTTATAAATATACATAAATGTTACAGGACGAGCTTCGAGCGCTGGTCGCGAGCGAGCACGAACGATTGGAGCGTGAAGGCGGGCTCACGAAGCCCTACGTGCCCTCGCCCCCCGTGCCCGCGCCCCTCGATCCGACTCCCGGCCACAGCACCCCCACAGAACCCAAGCTATGAAAGTAAGGCTTTAACTGCATTCCTTTACTCATAAAATAATATTAATAACCTCACAAATATCATATACTATGAATGAAATATCAATTGGTTTAGTTAAATTATTATTCATCGATCGAAAAAGTACATACACAATCCCATGCAAAAGTTCTCTTAGAACTATCACCAATTGTATTTAGGTAATTATTCTAGTTGAAATAAATGTACAACAATGTAAATTGAATAGTAAAATCAATGTTTAAAGTTGTTTACACAAAAAAAATTAAGAGATCTCTCAAATGTTCAAATGAGCGCTCATTCGGTGAGGATATTTTTTGTAGTTCATTGTGTATGTATACTTTTTTGATCAATGTTATTATTATATGAAGGGTACAGAACAGGGAATGTCACAATTTTTGTTTTTTTTTTCCTTTTTTTTTTGCTTTGTATTGGTAACAAATCTATGTCTAAATGCATTCCCAATCACTGGTCTTTACGAATGCTCAACAGATGTCGATAAGAATAGGTTTTTATCTATGCCCAAAGTGAAAAGAACTGGGAATGACGACACGCTTGGCTCAGTTTGTAGCGACCCCACTTGCTGTGCCAGCGGTCGCGGGTTCTAGTCCCGATGGCATTCATTTGTGTGATGAGCACGAAATTTATACTCACACATTAATGTATTTAAAGTTATATACATATGTGTAGTGTAGACAATGGTAGCCCAGTGGTAACGCGCTCGCTTGGGAAACCGTGTGAAGCGGGTTCAAATCCCGGGTCTCGCACCTCTGATATTTTCATGTGCGAATCAATTCTAACATGATCACCACTTGCCTTACGGTGAAGGAAAACATCGTGAGGAACCTAACAAGTTTTGGAAAGACATGTGAAGTTCGCTAACCCGCACTTGGCCAGCGTGGTGGACTATGGCCTGATCCCCCTCGTATTGAAGGGAAGCCCGTGCCCAGCAGTGGGACGTTAAAAAGGGCTAAATACATTTGTAGTGTATCAACTAACTGGTATCTATAACACAAGCCTTGTAGCTTACCATGGAACCAGATAGTGCTGTGTGAATGGACCAACATATTTATTTATTCATTTCTTTAATGTCCATGACATATCTGTAAAGAAGCAGGATTGTCCAAAAATCTACATAGTATAAAGTTACTGAATACTTTGATCTCAATAAAAATATTATAACTTTTAAACTTTAAATTGCTTTTTTCTCATAATGTATTCATTAAGACATTCCCTGTTCTTTGCCACTACCCTTCATATAGACCAAGCAATAGTGTATTTTGTGATAGCTCAGTTTTTGTTTCATATGCAAATATTTTGATAGACTTTCCAATTAGAGTTGATGACGGTCTTTAAAAGTGCTAAACGATATTTATACAATATAAATAAAATATAGCTGACAAATAACTGTGATTACACATGTTAGAAGCGTGTAATTTAAAACAAGATCCTTGCAAAATGTATTTGAGTAGAAAATATTTTAATTCATTATAGTGCAAGGCTGTCCAGTGTCCACACCATATATCAATCCAATATAAATCACTACACAGATTGCAGTGCCATAAAAACAAATATCTACGCTAATACAATTTTTGGAACAAAAATATAAATACATTGATAATGTTTAATTTTCTTTAATTAATTCTTCATTAATTTATCTTTTACAATTCTATCAATATCGACATTAATATTAGTTGTTGTCAGACGCAGTGTTTGAGTGCATTGTCTGTCAGTGAAGACAGGAAAATTTGGGTAATTGTAAGAAATTGGCATCGATCAAAAAAGTACCTACCTAGATACACAATCCCATGCAAAAAATCTCTTAAAACTGTCACCAATTGTGTTTAGGTATTTATTCTAGTTGAAATTGAAATAAATATATAAAAATATAAATTTAACCTTAAACGCAACGCTTAAAGTTGTTTTCATTAAAAAAAATTAAGAAACGCGCTCAAATGTTGAAATGAGCGCTCATTCGGTGAGGACATTTTTTGTCGCTGATTGTGTTTCTAGTACTTTTTTAATCGATGTAAATTGGAAACGAGTCGCGGACCGCATAAATATTAGTCGGGGTCGCATGCAGCCCGCGGGCCGTGATTTGGACAGCCCTGCATTAGTGCATATATTTCCATAAGATTTATCTCTTTAAATTAATAAACTTTGTTGAAAAGAAAAATAGTCAATTTTGATATAAATATGTAGATCTATGAATTGCTTCCAAATGACATATTGAAATGTACCAATTATGTTATTAACACCAATAATTATAATTATTACTGAAACTGCTTGAGAAATAAACATTTAGGAAATATAAAAATATTTTTAGTGTATGGACTGTGTAATATGTACTTTTTTGAAGTTATACTTCTTTTGGCGCGTTCGGAAAAAATTATGAGAGTAAAATTTTTACCATGCGCGCGCACACCGACAGCCAAAAAGCGACATGATGAAGTTGGCTGCATTCCTTTTACAAACAGAGAGTTGTAACGTACGGAATGAAATCTTTAGCTATTTTTGTTCTGTTACGCCAAAGAAGTATAACTTCTTACGTGCGTACATAAGTACACACACGTTATTTTATTATATATTAAATACATATAATAAACTGTCATTCTATCCTTATTACTCAGACTAAGGAATGATATATGTAGACAGTGTCTTAGAACTAAATATGAAGCCTAACAATAATGTTTCAAAATAGTATACAAATGTCAATTTTTATACTGAGTGATAAGTAAATGAATGTTATAAATATTCATCCAAAAATTGTTTATCAACTACATATACAAATTTTCCCTTATTCTGTAAAGAAAGTCTGTATGGCAAAATCAAGAATAGTAGCATAAACAGCAAATCATGCTACTATTTTTGACTGACATATATTCTGATAAACTCCGTGTATATCATTCTTTAATCTGAGACTTATTAATAATTAACTCTTTTAGTTCCTTTCTCTTACCGCCTTTAGCTAAATTGTATTTGTTTGAATTTTTCTTTAAAAACCTTGATTATGTCAAAATTATGATGTTTTAAATAAATAAATCAATCACATAAGGTGAAATGTAACATTGTGTGTAGTATATTTAGTCTATTCTAGTAACTATGCTTTCTATAGCTACGAGTATATCTAGCGTTTCCAATACATAATATACATACATACATACATAGGTATTAATAATAGTGCCTCGTATAATTTATAATAATTTATTTTTACTTAGGGAATATTTATTTGTGTTACATTAAAGTCTCCTATAGATGAATAAATTAGAGATGTACCGACTAGTGGCTGATTAGTCGGAAAAACCGACTATCTGGCATACTGATGTGACATGAAAAAAGTCTTTGTTTTTTTTTCACTATTTTCACTTTTTTCTAACTTTGGTTTTTTTTTTCAGAAAAAAAACATAGGCAATTAAATGTTTTATTGAGGTATGTTTTCTAAATTCTTACATTTTACTGAAATTACAAATCAAGTCAATGTCACTTTCAGTATCAGTGCCATCTATGTTAGACTTGTCCTTGTCAATGTCGGAATTTTCACATGTAAACTTGGTACTATTCAATCAAAAAAATATGATAGGTTTAAAAATAAACAGAAAACTCTAATATAAACTCTTAAATATTAATCTTTGACAGAAACTTTAATAATTTTGAATTCTGTATTCTTGGAAAAAAACGTGCTCCAGAAAAAAAAAAGCGGTTTTTCTCATATTTTTTTGTTTTTTTTTCTTTCACGATAGAAAAAAAAAACAGTTTTTTGCAACACTAATCCGGTCACATTTATATTCGGCGACTTGTCGCCAAAAAGTACCGACTAGTGGGGCCATTACTTTATTCATATTACTATTTTTGAAACATGGTGATTAAAATGAAATTCCGCCATTATTATTAATTATTATTTATATTTTAGTGTCAAGTTCTACAATTGGTTATATAATCTAGAATTAGGAACGAAGGAAGGAAGAGAAGACTTAGTACTTATATGACTAAGATTAACAAAAAAAAACATTTTGAACGCAAGTTTCTGCAACTCTGAATAAAGAACATAATTTATGTAATCTCCTGTTTATTATTTATTTTTGAATTACAATTTCAAACACTGTATTAATTATTAAAATAAATATAACATAAAGGCAAAAACCGACTAATCGGCTTTTTTCCAACCGACCAGTCGGCTAGTCGGCAAATCTCATAATCGGCCCATCTCTAGAATAAATATATATAAAAAAAAAACACTATAAACACTAGTCAAAAATGATAAATTTGTTTTCTAAATATGTATTTTTGTATTGCAGATAAAATAATAGTATCTACACGAAACACAGTCAATTGTAATTTTTAATAACCATTTTTAAAAACATGAATTTATCTATAGGAGGCTTGCATAGGTTAGAGTACAATGGAAAGAAAGCAATAAACTTTAAAGCTATATTAGTATGCCTTTAAGATTTTGAGAAAAATATATTTTACTATATAGTGAAAATAGATACGAATTTCTCATAATGTGTGTTACCGTTAATTTTTTTATTATATAACTTTTTAAATTATCGCGTTCCATATTTATATAATAATATACTACGGGACTTAGTAAGTAACTTAAGTCCCGTAGTATAGTTATTATATTTTTTTTTATTAAATTATGAAATCGACAAATTTAGTTATGTAAATATTTTTCTTTTTTTTTTATGGAGACGGTGACTTTTTGCATGTATTTTAATTTGACTTGACATTGCTTTTAAGAATGGGCCTTTATTATTTTAGATTTCAATGAATTCTTCTTTACATTGTTAATGGTAAAAAATATCTTATGGTACACGTAATAAGTATACTTAATTAACAGTGCTTAATGAAGTAATTAGATTAATAAATAATTTTTATGACGATTTCTCTATATACAAGCGAGCTAGTTTTTTGCGCATAGTATACTTATCTAATTATTATAATAAAAAAAAATATTTATAGTTCATTATGCTGTTAAACATTTGGACGCGACTATTCGCTCGATCTACGTGTCTACGGGAAGCTTTCTCGTAGCTGATCCGTGAAACGATTTAGTTCAAGCTTTCAAATCCACGGAAAATTTTCCCGTACTTAAAACGTAAATTCTGAGAAGTACGGTAAATTTTCCCGTGGATCTGATAACTTAAACTAAACTCAATCGCGCAACGGATCAGCTACGGGAAAGCTTCCCATAGACCCACCCGTAGATCAGGCGAATAGTCGCATTGCAAAATTTAATATATTTCTTATTTTAATTAACTATTGTTTCAAAATCAATCGAAAGTAATTAAATTCATTACGGGCATTGATGATTTGTTGAATGTTATTTGTAAGAATGTATATGGAATCACAATTTTTATAAAGTAGCTATGATTACTTCAATGTTGGCACTTATGCCGTTTGAAAAAATATTTCAAAGCAAAATAGCCTTTATATTTTAATAATACGTAAGATCGAAAGATTTGATGCTAGTATATGCTTTGAAGTTCATGAAAAACATTTCTGTAAACATAGCTATTGCAAGTGTTACGTTGTAAGGTTTTAACGTGAATTTTATTTATTTTTCTACACATTAATGGGTTATTTTAGTGTTGAATGTGCTTAATTGGTTGACATTTGAATAAAATATTTTGCCTCAACTGTTTTTTTCATTTATAAAACCATTTTAATTTATAATTCCTTTAATTGCTTATTACTTAATTATTTAATTTAAAATTCTATTATTTTCGAATTAAATATCCCTTATAGAAAAAAAAAATATCATAAACTGGCGGCTCATCCTCGCTTCGCTTGGGTTCGTCGCTAGTGAAAAATAAAAATAAATTATTTCATAGGAACCATAAATTTTTCCTCGATAAAAAGTAACCTATGTGTTATTCCAAACTAACTATGATTTATCTCTGTTACATTATATTAGCTTAAATTTATTTTACACTAGCGGCTCACTCTCGCTTAGCTCGGGTTCATCTTCAGAAAAATAAAATCAAATCTATCCCACGGGAACCGTACATTTTTGAAGGATAAAAAGTAGCCTATGTGTTATTCTGATATATGAGCTATATTATTATTTTAAAGTTTCAATCAAATCCATTCAATAGTTTTTGCGTGAAAGAGTAACAAACATATTATATCCATACATCCTCACAAACTTTCGCTTTGATAATATTAGTAGAATTACTTAAAAAAAAAATATCTTCATGTATGAAGCTTATCTAGCCTTATCCTTATCTACATCGTTAATTTTATAAGAAAAAGTATTATTGATATGATAATAGTATAAATAACCAAAATTACAAAATGATACCTGTATTAATCGTTAAATAACATGATGAAATTATATTAGTTTTGATATATTCGATTTTTTTCTTTTCGATTGTAAGTTTGGATATATGGGATAATCTATTAAAGTACTGATTGGATGCTAAAAATTATTTTACCAATAACACAATATGTTATAATACTATGCTAGTACAGATACCTCATTCCATACAAAGAAAATTAACAGCGCTAATTCGGGCTACTTTGTTTAGTCGAATAGATAATTCAATTTTTTTATTTCGTGGCTTCTAGGTGCCAGTTGGGAAACAAATAATGCTATTGGTCTTCAAACTCTCAAAGTAGTTACTATATAATATGTGAAACTAAAATATAATAAATATTGCAGATTTACTTGAACAAATTTTGTTGAGTTTAACAGTTTTGAACGGTGGTAAAAAAGGTTATAAAAAGTAAAATCGCAATCTAAAAATAAGTTCTATAAAGAATAAACCTCTTACTAGATTGCTACATTTTCAATTATTTTCAATAATTAGTAGAATTACTCAAATCCGATTTAAGAGTGCATTATTTCGTTTTTCTTCGCTTATTTTTTTTTTATTAAAATCATAATATGCCTTTTAGGATCAACTTTTGATCTTTAGTTAATTTTAGCACAGACCACATAACTCTACACTATTTAGTACCATGGAATCTATTTTTTATCTTTTGTTATTTTAACACAACTTTGATAACAAATCGATACATGTAAGGTCATCTATTGACGTTTATTTGAACTAATTTTTCTTTGTTCATGATGAGACCCCATGATTTTAGACAAAATAATAACAAATTGATATTCCTATAATGCCATCTGTTAACATATACTTGAACTACTAATTCTTTGTTCCTCATAATGATAAAACCCTGTGCAACCGTACTAATAGAAAGATACATTACCATCGAGTGCTTATAGGTTTTATTCCATTAAAAATTGTGTTTACTGTCTAAAATTATAATGGTTTTAAATAAAACTTATAGCAAAAGGATATCCGGAGACGTACCCGAGCGAAGACAGGTTAAACCGCTAGTACATAAATTAACCTCGAGATGGCGCTAGTCTAAGAACGTCAAAGATATGTATAACTTGCGAAGGGATAAAAATAAAAAAGGAAAATATTTCATTATTTTATTGAAATATACATATTACATTATATTAGCTTAAAAACATTTTACATTTAAAAAAAAATATATATTTTAATTATTATGTAAAGTGTTGAAACTTTCCAGTCTTTTTGTTTATATTCATTGATTTTATAACAAAGTATCTGTGAATGTATTACTGTCATATATTTATTCCTAGCGATATTTCGAGCTTCGATTTCAAGTTTTATCCATATAAGTAATTACTTATGTTTTTTTATCATAGAACATTTAAAAATGGTCAACAATTTTATGAAGATATATGAAAGCAAATTTAACATTCTACTAGTTCGAGATTTTTCTGATTTTTTTTTTCCATTCGATGGACGTAGGTTTTAAATACTGTATAGACTTGCTGATAGCGTCGACATATATATATTTTACATGTAATTTAACCATATCAATATTCTATCATGTTTGATTATGTACAATAGAAACCATAAAAACACGATTTCAGGAATATCTTTTTAATAGTATATTAAATGTAATATTATTGCTTATGAAAAATCTGAAGACAATTTTCAAATAAAAAAAAAGTACTACGAAATCGAAGCTGACAGTACCAGCACTAGCAATAAAAAAAGCAGTCATGAAGACTGCAGACAGAAGTGAAAACTTAAAACTATAAACAAACAATTGTTATTTTTGGATAATAAAATTAATTGTCTGATCTTAAATTAAAACTGTTTACATTTATCTGGTTTTGACATCTATCGGCACTCTGAGTGTTAGCGTTAACACGTCACGTGAGCATGTCGATGACGCCTTACATGAATTTACTCCCCGTCCAAACCGGCCTATAGAAATTTTCACTTCAAAAAGACTTTTCAACATAGTGTGATGATAGCAGTAGCAATATCAATCATTAAGAACTGCATAAATGTTGAAAAATTGCAAAATGATACCAGTATTCATTATCAACTATACAAATGTCGTAGATGGATTGCCAAATCAGCTGTTTTGCAAAACCGCTAGTTAAAAACAACTGAACGTCGTTTAGCGCTTTTTTTTTAATTACTGAACTATAATATACACACAGAATTGTGCGGCAATATTGCATTTATCACAGCAGTGAATCAACGATTAGTGGTTATGTAAAACAGCGAGAAATGAAACGACAGTTTGTAGATTGTAGATTTTAGTAATTTTTGATTTCCGATTAGGTGACAGATCCGACTTGAATAACGTAGGTTCAGAAGGCTAAGCCTTAGTTTTCTCGTTAGTTCTTTTTTATTATTTCAAACCCAGAATACTACATACTATCGAAAACTACTAGCGCGTTATACATATATATAGCTACACGTCATTCAGTTGTTTTACATAACGGAGCTGTTATTAAAACAACTAGCGGTTTTGTAAAACAGCGGATTCGACAATCCATCTGTGACATAAACATTGAAAACTGCAAAGTGACACCAGCATCAACCCCTCTATTCCTTGGCATCAGTGATACCTTCAGTGCTGATAGCAAACATGGCTTCTGTTTCCGGCAAACAAGGGCTGTCATATATCTTGCACACACGGTTGTCTCCCCGGCCTTTCCGCAGGTAGAGACGAGTGGTAGACGCATGCGCCATTATATGCCCACCGATGGGCTTTTTTGTATCAGCATTGAATACACCCACTGCATCCACTTGTGCGACTACTTGATTTGTTATTATTACTGCTACGCCAAACTGAAAATTATTATTTAAATATTAATAAATGGCTTATACTATAGATATATTATTTACAAATTATTATATATTGCAATTTATTTGAAATTTGTATTTCCATATAATATAAAAACTGAAATACATGGCTGAAACGAATGGCCTTTATTTCATATTTAATTTGAATTTATATAAGTACAACTAGCAACATATATTTTCTATTATAATATTATTTTTTGGTTATTCATTTGATGAATATTACTGGCTGGTTTATAATTACTCTAATAATTGATCTATATGAAAGAGGAATCTAACCAATCATTAGATAAATAATAAAAAGAAAGCATGTAAACAAACACTTCTTTATATATAACCGGTATATATACCTCATCAGCTAGCCTCAATAACATTCTCATAAATCTACCGAGATGTAGTTGCCTTGAGTTCAGTTCCCCTCTACCAGAGTAGTCTGTTCTGTATAACGCTGTTGCACTGTCAACTATTAATAAGGAATATCTAGAAACAACATCAAAAGCCCTTTATTATAATTAATAATAATTTAATTTAAATACTAAAATATTAATCTTTAAAAATATATGTTTTTTCATAGAGAAATATAAAATGCAGCAATTACTTTTCAAGTAATACATACCAGTAATCATAATACACTCCTATGCATATGCAGCATAAATAAATAATAAAATTCTGATATTATTAAATATATTTTTTGTTTTCTCTTTAATAACATAATAACATACAAAAATACAAAATGTTTTCAAAATTAATGACCCAAAAAAATATGAACATTTATATTTAATTTCATTTAATTTTTTTTTTTTGTTGAAAACTTATGAAATACTATTTTCATCAAAATATTATAGTATAACATATTTAGAAAATTATGTCTTACCGAGATTCAGCCATCATGGCACAGGCTTGTACCAGCAGTTGTGTTTGATGATCTGTATTATAAGCTCTAGCATAAGCTACATTGTCTAATACCGCTGCTCCCTCCATGCCATATCTCTGCGCAACAGCCAATAATCGCTCTGGACGGAAAGTGCCTTCTGTGTCTATATACATACATTTGCCTTCACCACCTGATTGCTCTATTGGTAACTGAATACATTAGGGAATTAAAAAAATACTAGTTTAATTTTGTCACTATTTATAGAATATTAAATTAAATATCAATTAATACTCCAATACCTGACATGTCACTGCAAGGGTGTGACACAATTGTGTTTTTCCTGTGCGAAATTCACCAAAGATCTCAGTAATTGAGCCTGTCTCTATGCCCCCACCAAGCAGTCTATCTAATTCTTTTGAACCAGTTGTAAGCTGGATTATCTCAGCTCTATAATAAAACAAATGTATGAAATAAATTGATTAATAAAACAATATAAATATAATATCCATATTTGGTTTTTTTTTTTAATAAGTTGTAAGCTATTTCTTTTTCTGTAATATCTTTATAAATAACTTCAAACTTATTAACTACAAATCAGTTCCACAAACCTCTTTTGATGAAATTCTGTAGCAGTAGTAAATCCCATAGGTACAAGTTTTGAAGCTTCTGAAAGAATTTTATCAGCTTTGGCTTCAGAAATGCCTTTAATTGTTATTAACCATTTTTTTGGAGCATATGCTACAGATTCTACAGTGTGGTAACCTGCTTCTTCCAGTTTTTTAATATCACCAGACGTGATTCCATTACCCTAAAAGTGCAATAAAATATATCGCAATTGTAATAAAACAAAACAATTAATAAAATAACATTCAAAACCAAACAATGATCTCACTTCTAATTTACTGATCAGCTGAGGTCCACATTCATCTAGGTCTTCGTCAATGGTAGCAGTCGTTGCCGATGCAGTAGCAGTCATTTCAGTTCAAGTTAATAAATCATAAAATAATTATTAAACAAATATATATTTTTAAATATTTCTTAAATAGTTATAATTCAAATTTTTGTTTTATTTAACATTTACAAATGTTTACAAATTACAAGAGCTGTCAAATTTCCCTCCCTTCAATTTTAATTATATTCACAGATTAAAGAGACTACAGTCATAAGCGCAAGTCGAACAAAAGGGTTACATACTCTACTAGCGATTCACCCTCGCTTCGTTTGATTAAAATTATAACATTTTGTAGTTATAACCATTTTAGTTATAACCATTTTGTAGTTATAACCATTTTTATTTGTCATCCATGGCTATAACTGTGAAGTGCTTTAAATATCGAAAGTTCAAACCCTAAGCTAACAAACAAATGAGTTAAACATTGAAAATTCTTCGCAAAAATGTATGTATTTTATTTAACAAACCTTTGCGTATTCTTTATTTAATTAATTTATTCTTTTCTTATTTTTTTATAATTTTGTTAAACGTCACTAATCTGTAATGTATAGTCTGTGGTCATCAATAAATCATTATCATAACAAATTAAACAAACTTGAAGTTATATTTTCCGAGCACCGAGTTTCGAGTTTCAACTTTCGTCTTTCGGTATTTTTACTTTTTGTCATGGATGACAAATAAAAGTTTTTGTGCATAAATTACAGTTACAGAGACTACAGTTGTTGTGACTTGTAAATTGTTGACTGTTGTGAATTGTGATTTAAGTAAAATAATAAGTTATTCTTCTTCTTAACACTAAATAAAAATATTTTAAAAATAATTTCCTAATAAAAGTGTTGAAATTCAGTAAAGATGGGGGATATATCATTGCAAATTTGTGATAAAATTTTTCAAGTTAAAAAAGAAATTTTATGTGAATATAGTGATTATTTTCGAGCGATGTTCAGCGGTAATTACGTGGAAGATCAACAAAAACAAATTTCTATTGATGTGAGGCTACTTTATTACGGATTAAATTAAGAGTTTTAAAAATATATAAGTATCAGTATGCCTTGCAAGTTATGTCTCACTTTATCTTTCTAATAGCTATCACTTAATATAAAAGTTAATCTAATAAATATTTTCCGTTTTAAGGAGGTCGTTTGTTATTTTCAGATGCTAGATCCCAACACAATGAGTATTGTTCTACAATATATGAATATAGGCTTAATTGACCTATCTGAGTATTCACTGGCAACTATTGGCGATATAGCAGTAGCAGCAAATTTTCTTCAAATAATTGAATTAATCAAACAGATTGAGTATACATTAGAAATACAAATGTGTGAGTCTAATTGGATGGAGACAATGGCTATAGCTGAAACCTCTTCTTATTCTAAACTTGAGCAACTGTCTGCTGCATTTGGGCTATATTCATTTAAAACTATGAAACCCGAATATATTCCAACAATTCATAAATTGGCATGGTATTTATCACATCCATATTTAGACACTCAAAGTGAATTAGATGTTTTCAATTTTGGTCTTCAATGGATTTTACACAATGAAACTGGTGCTGATGCACTATTAATTATTCTTGGATGCTTAGATTTCAAAAGGATATCAAATCATGATATAGAAGAAATTAAAAAATGTACAAGTGAATATGAAAACAGTTTAGCCCTTAAAGTAGCAGATTGTCTTTATGAATTATCAAATAACAACTTAGAGATATGTGAAGCAGTTTTAAATGATAAAAAATCTGAATTATGTGAAAAGTTTACTGAGAGAGTTTGGATAGAAACAATAAATATAACAAAAGAAAGTAAAAGCCGTCTTTTGACTTACACTCCAGTGGTGCCAATGTGGGTCATAAAGAATTCTAAACCAGAACTGTTACCACATTATATGTACACATATAATAATGAAAAAGGATTTGAGCAATGGTTGGAAGTATCTGAAAAAAACTTATGGGGTTGGAGTGTTATTTCTTGGGGATTGACAAAATTAGTAATTGTATGTGGTGAACATGGGAGAGGTACGGGTATATTTATGAAGGATGTAAAAGTTTATGATACATTGAAGCAAGAATGGACAAGGCATGGTGTAGATTTACCCCCAAGAAGACATGCTGGCTTAGCTGTTGTTGGTGACTCACTCTATATTGTTGGAGGAGTAGGTGGGTTTAGGTCAGTGCCTTGCACATGACATATGATTTTTTTCAAATTTTTTAGCATATAATAAATTCTGAGCATCATGCTCACTTGCCTTTTTTTAAATAATTACTCTAAAATTTTTATCTTTAAGTTTTCTGTCTGAACTGTGCCAAATTTCATCCAGACCCGTTCAGCCGTTCTGGTATGAAAGAGTAACAAACATCCATACATACTCACAAACCTTCACATTTATAATATTAATATGGATAATATGGATATTATTCTTTTACTTTCATTACTTTACAGGGTAGTGCTAGAAACAGCCATAATTTATGACTTAAAGCAAAGAGCTTATAGAAAAATAGCTAAATTGCCTGATGCTATTCAGAACCCAGCAGTTTGCTCACATAAGAACATGGTATATGCCGCTGGGCAAAAAAATATATTCCGTTATGAAGACTCGGGTACCTCAGATTGTTGGAGAAATATTGTGGGAACTGAGATAAGGATGAGTTGTATAAGATCATACAAAGATTATATTTATTGTATACAGGGTTATTTCAGTCATCTGTACAGATTTAGACCAGATATAGATCAAAGGTTGGAATTAATAACATATTTTTCAAGCCTTCCAGCTACTTTGTGCAATATTGGTAAGAATTTCTTTTTATTATAAACCAATGCATATTACTTAATAAATGCCTTAATCGTAAATATTATGGTTTTCAGGCAATGAGCTCATAGTTTTCACAAGAACAGTATGCGGACAGTCAGATATATTGGCAGTAGAACAATTCAGTGATGATAGAAAAGAAAAGAAACCTGTGGTTCTTTTTAAGCAAACAAACACGTCATTAAGAGTGAATGACGTGGCCGGCTCCTGCGTTTTGGCTATGACGTTACCTCCTTTGTGTATGGAACTGTCTCAGTATCACCAGAAATATTTAACAAGATATACAGCTCCAAATTAAATATATTGTATTATAATATATTTTTTTATTACTATTTTTTATGAATATTGTGTTAAAAAATATGAACTGCTAAAATATATCTCTTAATACTATAAATATATTATACATTTTAGTTTTAAGTCTCATCTTACATATGTCATGTTATGTAAGAACAAAATAAATAAACTGCATCTGTTATTCATTAACATTTATTTCGACAGTCATTTACAAACATACTAATTTTGTTTATTAGTGTACATACATTTGTACAAACTATAGTAAAATATGTTGAATTGTTAATACGTTAAGTTTAGACAGCATTTCATGCAGTTCGAAGACTAGTAGTCAACAATCGATATAATAAATCTTTGCATTTTATAGGTATACAAGCGAATCATTCAATATGCCATCTAAATATATATTTTTTATTTAACACTGGTTAACCTACTGTAATTTACAATTCTCATCAAAAATTCCGCGGGACTCGAACCCACTTATAATGGTATATTTGTGGAATTATTGATATATATCCGGGCCAAGTGTTATATACAAATAAAACTTAAATAGCAAAAGCGAATATTAATCTCTTATAAACATTAAGGCCACTTGTTGTGTCTATATATTTATAAAGCACCATGTAAATATTGAAGTTAGTTCATTTTTATATACATACTGGTATATAAAAATTGTTATATCAGAAATGAACATTATTACCAAAACTTATTTGTTGTTGCAAATGGCACTTGTTAATGGTTTTTATTTTTATATTGAACTAATATAAGTGGCAGTTTATCTAAAATTATAATCTAAGATATAAAAGCTCTTGTCCAATGCATATTCTTAATATTATTGTTGTAAGCGACGCATTATTAAAAATTATACTAATTAAATATAATATTAAATTACCAAATTTCGTCTAAATCGGTTCAGCGGATTAAGCGTGAAAGGACAGACAGACAGACAGAGTTACTTCAGCATTTATAATATTAAGTATGGATAATATTGTTTTCCTTTGTAAGCAACGCATTATAAAAATTATTATATGAAATATACGAGTATGGTAAACGGTTCGTAATGATTGTGAAGGGGACGCGGGCGCGGGGGGGACGCACGGATTACGTTTTGTTGTTCGCGAGAGCGCGCCACTATACTCTATACACTTTACTCTCATCACGAACCGCGACCCAACTAGATCTCAATTCGACTTTCATTTAACTTCGCTATAAAGTGGTCTTCGAGCCGGATTATACTGTTTTATCTATGTTTACCACACCTCCATCATCTACAATGGTCAACACGCGAAATACAGTGCGTAAAGAACGTGAAATGTCGAAACAAGCGGAAGCGTCGACCAGCCAACCGTCAACTTACCAGCCGAACGTGCAGACAGCTGAAGTGCCTGAAAATAATACGTTGATTAAGAAGGAAAATATAAGAAAAAACCTGGATAGTACTTCTTTGTTACCTGAAAAGTGTAAAAAAGCAGATGGCACGCCCATTGAAGTACCCACATCTAAAAAAAGTGAATCTAAAAAATCATCATCTTCTTCTATAAAGGCTCGAAAAGCTAAGCTGGAATTATTGGCTGCTGAAGCTAAGGCTAAAATACAGATGGAATTAATTGACAAGAGGTTGGCAACCGACTTAGCAGATCTAGAAGATGAGCAAAGTGAACCTCGAGATAATTACTCACATAGTACGGTGAACAGGTGGTTAGAACACAGTCAAGAAGCAATGGAAAAGGTGCAGCCAGCCAACGAGCATGGTAATGATTTAGGCGAGCTGCATCATCCAGGGTCAGTTCACCCTGGAACTTCACATGGAACAGTCCAGATGCTGGCTAGTGCACTAAGGGATCTCGCCGCCTCCTCCAACAATACTACTTCTAACGCTAAACTACTGAGCCGCTTAAGCACGCCTCGAGACTTACCAGCTTTCTCAGGCGACCCCATGGAATGGCTGCAGTTTA
Organism: Fabriciana adippe; assembly: GCA_905404265.1. Lineage (NCBI taxonomy): Eukaryota > Metazoa > Arthropoda > Insecta > Lepidoptera > Nymphalidae > Fabriciana > Fabriciana adippe. Next base: position 5,153,062 of record FR990000.1, read on the forward strand.
AACAAGCATATGAAGAATCAACGGAAGTGTGTAATTTCAGCTCTAAAGAAAACCTGTGGAGAATACGTAAGTGTCTTCGTGGACCCGCCAGGGATGCTGTGGCGGCCCTCTTAATCAGTGCCACGGAACCTGAGAAAATAATGGCTACACTAGAGCTACGATTCGGTAACCCCGACGGCATTGTGATTAAAATCATGCAAGATATAAAAAAGCTGTACCCAATTTCACAAGATTATCAGAAGGATATCGTTGCATTCTCAGTAAAAGTACAGAACTTTATAGAAGCCATTAGATCCGTTAAACGCGATGAATATCTACAAGGAATGAATATAGTGTCGCTCATTTTGTCTAAATTACCTACAGTCCTACTCTCAAAATGGTCAGATTATAGTTTCCCGCTTATCACCAAGGGCAAGAAGTCACGATTGGATATTTTAGCAGATTTCTTACAAGAAGAAGCGGTGAAAATCTCGACGACATCTAATATTCATCTTATCGGCAATAACTTCAACCGCGTACATAATACGGTGCTAGTGACAACAGATAATCATGACTTTAAGTGTTTATACTGTCGTGTTTCTAAACATAAACTAACAGAGTGCAAGCGCTTTAAAAAATCACTGCGAAAAGATCGGTGGCGTCACGTTAAACGACACGGCATCTGTTATAAGTGTTTATTATCGCGGCACGATCGAGATACATGTCCGGCCGCGCCGTGTGACATCGAAAACTGTGGACAGTCGCATCATCGGTTATTACATTATCCTATAACAAAAGACATTCGTTCCCCGGGTAATATAAACATTACGGAAATAACAGAAAGTGCAACAGTGACGAACATTAATCTATCTCAATGTAAAGTGTTTTTGAAAACCGTGCCTATCAATATCCATGGGCCGAACGGTGTAATTAGTGCAACCGCTTTGCTAGACGACGGGTCGACCGTATCGTTAATAGATTATGAACTTGTAAAAAAACTCGGACTAAATGGACATAAACAAACTATGCGTGTGAGTGGTGCGTGGAACGGTAGCTCATTAGAATGTGTTTGTGAGATAGTAGACTTAAACGTGTCAAACAAAGACGGAACTACATTTCCTATTCGCGTGAGAAGTGTAAAAGACTTAAACTTACCTGTACATGATTCAACGTCGATTGATCTTACTAATTATGAACATTCTATACCTGTAATAAAAAATTGTTTAAATAATGAACTCTGTAAACCTAAACTATTAATTGGTCAAGATAATTATGATTTATTGTTACCGCTTCAAATAATAAAATTAAAAAATAGTAACTTATATATTACACGCACTGAGTTAGGCTTATGCATTCATGGATGTTTACGCGAGGCATCCCCGCTCCACCAGACTCCGCCCATTAAGCGAGTACTTCATTCAGCGTTATTCATTACTAACGATTCAGATGAAGAAAACGAAAGTAAGTTACGAAATTTAGAAGAACAAATTCGAATGTCATTTACAATCGAATCAATGGGCATCAGCATGAAACCCAGGCAACATCCAGAAGATCTTCAAGCTATACAATATTTGGAAAATACATCTGTACTTAAAAACGGAAGATGGCATGTCGGTTTACCCTGGAAAGATAAGAACTGTAAGATGCCAAACTCGTACCCTAACGCCGCGGTAAGATTAAAAGGAATAGAGAAGAGACTGAAGACAGATAAAGATTATGCTAGAAGATACACTGAAAGAATAAACCACCTACTTGAGAACTACTATGCTCCCCAGACAGAAGTGGAACCGCGACACAGAACCGTTAAGAGTCGGTGATCTAGTACTAATCGCTGACCCCGAAAGCCCCAGAAATACCTGGCCCAAAGGCATCATACACAGAATAATCCCCGGAAGGGATGGCCGGGTACGAGTGGTTGAGGTAAAAACGAAAACAAGGTTGCTACGACGTTCGGCAGCACGCGTCGCTAAAGTACCTACTGAGGTCGAGTGCTGATATAGCACTGGGGTGGAGATAGTGTAAGCGACGCATTATTAAAAATTATACTAATTAAATATAATATTAAATTACCAAATTTCGTCTAAATCGGTTCAGCGGATTAAGCGTGAAAGGACAGACAGACAGACAGAGTTACTTCAGCATTTATAATATTAAGTATGGATAATATTGTTTTCCTTTGTAAGCAACGCATTATAAAAATTATTATATGAAATATACGAGTATGGTAAACGGTTCGTAATGATTGTGAAGGGGACGCGGGCGCGGGGGGGACGCACGGATTACGTTTTGTTGTTCGCGAGAGCGCGCCACTATACTCTATACACTTTACTCTCATCACGAACCGCGACCCAACTAGATCTCAATTCGACTTTCATTTAACTTCGCTATAATTGTAATTGACATTAAATACAGTAATCATGTAGTGAACTGCATATTATAAAGTCTGAAGAGGCCTATTCTTACTTATGCGATATAATAATAAGTTCTACGATAACATCTTTGATATAATATTAATTAAAAGTATAATTTATCGATGTTGTATTCAATTACAAGTGCTTAGATTTAAATAAAAAACATGTTTTCGTGTATCGGGTACATTAGGTAGAAGGTATCACATAAGTAAGACTAGGGATTCAAAATTACATTTGGCAATGGTATATGCGTATAATATGGAAGCACTACTATTAAGATCTATATTGAATAAAATATTTAAATTCATTATATTATTAGAAAAATACCATCTCTTAAACCTTTCTTGTGACGACCTTAAAATAGTTATTTAATAATTATTGTGCAATTTATTTTTAAAACTTAAAAAAATATGGTAAACATGTCCAAAATTAAAAAATACATACATAGGCATGTTAGAATTTCAAGGCACATTCACCGCATATTCCGGAAAAATATATTCTGTGTTATTACGATCGGGTGTTGCCCGATAATAAATAAATTATTGTATATTTGTATTTTTTTGAATTTTACGTCCATCCTCCGGTCAGTTTGTGGAATAGTTCCTCGTCAAGGGTTTGATTTGCATCTTTAGACCGCATTGATAGGAAGATATAGCCTCCAATGAATTCGTGGACCACTTTGCAATCAGCCGACTGTACTGAGAATATTATGTTGCCCTCCTCGAATTGTACCATCATGTGTTTTATTTCCCAGTTCACATTCCAGGCCTGAAATTGTTTGATTACTTATAAAAATATCTCTTATAATATTAAAAACAGCGTCATACGTACGATTACAAGCAAATTAGTAATTTTAAAAATATGTAAGATTTTACATACAATGGTTGATTTATTAATTACAATGGATTTTAAAAATAACTTGTCATTTGCAAATATAAGAAATCTCTATTATTTTTTACATATAATGTGAATCCTAACAGTATTTGAAAATTATTATCGGATTACTATTATAAATGTACAAGTTTTGTTTGTCTGTGTGTGTATGTTTGTTACTCCTTGACGCTGAAACGACTAGACAGATTTGGATGAAATTTTATACACAGATAAAGTATGACCTCGGTAACACAGACTACTCGTCGGTCTCAGTGATTATTGTCCAAATGATCAATTTACCGAAAAAGTTTTTAATACATAATTATTAACTTTTAAATGTCAAATATATTGGTATAATAAAATACACGCATGTTTTATCTAAAAAAAAAAACCTAAAAGATGTAATTTATCCATATATGTAAATAATTCTTAAAAATAAATCATTAGTCTTTAAAATAGAGGAAAAAAACTACTCTAAAGTATTGGTAGTTTGAACAAATAAGCACCAAGGCTGTTGTTAGTCTTAAAGGGACAAAACTAATATAATATACTATACTAGGTACGTTTTTACGGTTGGTATGATATAGATAATATTATATATACATAGATATGATGAGTTATTGTGGGTTGTGTTATAATGTTTTTACCCATAGGAATGAGATAATCTCCTGCAGTATAAAGTAACCTACGTCATTGTCCAACCCTCCCAATTATCTCCACACAAAAAATTACGCCAAGAATGACTGCTGTTTTGACGTGAAAGAAGGCGAACAAACACTCACATTTATAATATCATAAATATAGTATGGATTTGATCAAACATACCTTCATAGTGCTATAACGCCAAGTCTTAATATGATCTCCAGTACTTGGATCGAGTCGCATGATACGGTTGTTGGCGATACTGATGATCTCATCCTTGCGGTGTCCCATGAAGCGCACCACGAATAACGTCTGGCCATAGTCGGGTAGGTTCTGCCATGTCTTTATATATTGGAGTTTCGCCTCCAATAATGGAAGGTCTTTGACGTTGGCGTGACTCTCCAATACTCTTTGTGTGAACTGTAAAAAATAAATTACATGTATACTAGTGATTCGCGCGATTGCCTAAGATTTATATTTATAAAAGATGAATATTAAGTTTGATTATTCAGTCAAACCGTTGTGTTATTTTTTTGTTAATCTATTTTCTTGATTGATCACTTAAATATGTACATCCCTAATGTGACCTTCCCCGTGTCCGTTTAAGCTATCGGTACAGAAGTCGACTTTACACAAATATGTATAGGTATATAAAGTCAAGTGCAGATCCAGTCCTCAAAAAAAGTTGTCGTCACAGCCACCCGAAAATTGGCTAAATACGTATCGGAGTACGGACTTACTCATGATCAAAATATTACATTCCTGAAAATATACTTTACTCTGCGTAGAATAGAAAACAATTTAAGACACCAGTTTTTTTATGTAGTCAACGCATTGGATATATCATTACTTATTAGTCTATCGAACACGATAAGGAATATGTGTGTGACTTAAATAAAGGTGATTTTTTTTAATAACCTTTATTGCTTTTGAATTAAACCTATATCAATATTTTATAATGTAATTTCCATTTGATTAATAAAATAATTATTAAAAAATGCAAATATAGGTGAGAAATTCAAAGTAGTTGAAACGACGCCCTTGGTCAGATCGAATATGACGTCGAAGTATTATCATAACAGAGTGATTGGCGGTTTTGACGCTACTATACTATACTGTGACGTCATGCCAAGCGCGCGAAATGGCGGGCGTTTAAGGTATCCATATCGGTTTTTTTATGCTAAATTTTAGTTTTTTCGTGTTGGATATTTTTTTTCACAATTATATAACGATGTTAGCTATTGTATAAAATATAAAAAAAAATGACGCATATTCCCTATTATGGCTGTAGGCAGACCCACCTTCCCCTTGAGCTTCTTGAGGAAGCGCGGCGCGAGGTAGTTGTCGGGCTGCAGGTGGTCGAGGTGCGGCACGCTGTGCTGGTGCAGCGCGGCGGCGGGCTGCGGGCGCTGCAGCGCCAGCAGCGCGCGCACGGCCGCCGCCTCCGCGCCGAACGCCGCGTCCGCCAGCGAGCGCCCGCGCGCGCCCAGCCGGCACGCCGCCACCCACTCCGCGTACTGATCCTCCTGCACATCCAACGACCGACGGTCAATTTTTGTTACTTACGAAATAACTTTCGGCAAACAACAACATTGCAACACACATTTTGCAATTATTTTGAATATATAAGACATAAACTATTGACCGTTCCCTAGGTGCTCTACGCATTTATAATATTATGGTAGTTGCCAGGTCGATTTTGTCCGACTTAATTTACAAATATCTTCATACTGGTAGATTTGTTTTCAATAATTAAGCTCAATAATCTTAGTTTATTCATGAAAACTATATAATAATTCCGAATTCGTCTGACTCCTCTCCAATGACTAACGAATAAAGAGAAAGAATGAGAAGAATGGAAAAACGAAAGAGGTATCGTAGAGATCGATCATCGTCACTTGGCACTCTCTTCACTCTGCCCAAACTACAATGGATAAAACGCGAAGTTGTATGTGTTTATGTGTAATTTCTATTTTTTACACATCAATGTCAATATTGAGTTACTATGTTTTTCTTTTCCGGTATATTATTAATTTTTATAATATATTATGATATATAATGATAAAATTGTTTACTTAATAATATTAAAGTTAAAATGTGAATAATTTGGTGATAGTGATAGCAAAAATATTTTTTATTTTTAAAGGAAAAATAGCTTTGATTCATCCTTATATTTTACATAACATATCAATAGACTAAAATGCAAATATTTTATTTAAGAAACGGTTTGATACATGTTATTAAAAGAATAACTTATACCACTTTGGCTTTTAACAGCTTAGACTTATCGTCAACAATCAAATCAAAAGTTTTACGACCGGTCGCCTGCCTGACATCAACCCTCCTTGGGAATGCTATTGCTTATCGCGGAAAGGACCCCAAGGTGTAATGATCAGCACACTTTAATATATTAGACAATGCTTAAGTAATTTAGACTTAAATAAGAAATAGAAAAAACACTTACATTTTCACATTTGAGCCACATCTCATGCATAGTGTCCTCTGCGGGCACTTCCAATTTGATGCCATATCTGCCAGACGCCGGGTGTGCATCTGGGGTTACCTGAACAAAAAATATTTTATAAAATTATTATTAAATAAATAAAAAACGTTAATCGTTATATCACTAATAGTCATCTATACTATAAGTATACGCGCACGTTTGGAAAACTCAGAAAATTTAATTTTAACCCAAGTACCACAGAGATTTTCATGAATTAATATTGTACTCACATTTCTAAGATATTACGCTTATGAAAGTCTTAATCAATTTCCTTAGTACTTCACAAAGGCATTTCCTAGCAATAGTTTTATCATAAAAGGTACAGCTTACCTCAGCACCCCTCAGCTCTACGGCGTAGGAAGGTGTGTCGCCTTTAGCAGCCGCTTCGCGCGACGAGTGTATGCGCAATATACCGTCGCGACACGACACCCAACCACGCTTGTATGCACGAAGAGTGAAGCGTTGACGACTGGAAAACAAACCTTTTATTACTACAATTTAAATTATAATATTACTCTACACTATAACTTTTTAAATTTTCGCGTTCCATAATCATACAATAATTACATTACGCTACTTAAACGCGTGAATTCCTTAGGGCAGATATCTGCCCGTGACCACGGCTGGTGCAACCCAGTCGAAACGTCGGGAATAAGATATATAGCCACTAACGAATCCAATCGTTTAAAATCCCGTATTGTACACTCTACACTAATATTGAAGAGGTTCGTAAGTTTGGGTGTATGGTAATCTCTAAAGCTATTTATGCTGAAAATTCTGTTACTAATAACTAAATTACCGCCGAGCGCTATAAGGCTATTTTAAATTCCAATAAAAATATGTTTACTCCTAGAAATTATAACAACTTTAAATGAACTGGGAAAAAACTGGCCTTTGAGTTGTTTTATGGGGCACTGTTGGGAACCTAAGTCGCCATAGGTAGTATTCATTATAGCATGGTGCGGGAGGCATTTTTCATAACGTTCCTTTTCACTAATGATTAATGAATGTACCTATAATTTACAAACATGGCGTAATGTTTCTGCGCTAACCTAAACATTATGAGCGTGAGGTACTAAATCATTGATAACTATAGTAAATCAAAAAAACCTATAGTATGTGATTTATTCTACGCACCATGCTACAATGTAACTATTATAGTATTTAATAATTATGATTTCTATTCAAAATGTTCCACTCATACGGGGATAAGTGCATGGTCATGACATTTGTAAAGTTAATGTACACACATAGCCTGCTTATCCATCGGAGGTTGTTTTTAGAAGATTACTTTCTTATTCCTGTACAAGAAAAAACCAACAACTCCATTGGCCCGAGACCTGAACCCAGGACTTAATATTTAAGCTACAGAACAAAGAAGTATTTACGAGTATAATATATGTAAAATATATATTACTTTAATTTTGATATATCTATTAACATAATAAAATAATTAGTATATCATAGATATATACATTGTACACACATAAAACAAATACACGGAGAAACAAATGAGTTACTAAGTTAAAAGGAAAATCAAGTTATTTTGGTAGAAGGTAAGTTTAATGTGTCAATAAAGAAGGTTTAACTAGATATTTCTATATAACATTAGGGTATTGCAAAAGAAAATAAAAAATACAGAGAGGAATACAAAACCAATTCGGATTTAATTTGAATGTTGCTTTAAGCACATAATAGGAGTGTTTATTTACTTAAAAATGTATTAATAAATAAGTATGAAAGATTTGGTTTCATGCAATATACTGGGGTAAATAAAATTGAATCTTACGAGATCACACAGTTATCGCTGTGACACTTCCTGCGCGCCGCCGAGAAATAGATACAATATACATATTATAATATTAATTATACATATAACTAAACATTAAATTTATGTATTAATATATGTATTATATGTATATATTATTGTTCCGTTTATTTGAGTCGTTTTAATAAACAAAACTAGCATAAAAGGGAAAAAACATCGAAAGTAAGAAAGATACATAATAAAAACTATATCAAAATATAATATTAAAAAAATAAGAATACGAATAAAAATTAAACGTCTAAAATAGATTTCGGTACATTAATAACTTCACCTATTTCATTAAAGATTCCCTGATAAAACGTCCATAAACATACAAAATATAAAAATAGAACCCACTCACCCTCTATACTTCAAGTATCCCGCCAACTCAGGCACGTGGGTGATATCGGGACGGGCAGGGGGACCCCCCTCTAGTTGCACTTGCAGCTCGCTGAGTGCCGCGTCTATCTCATCTTCCGGCGCAGTGGTGGAACTGGCTCCATGGGAGCCGTCGTTAGCATCTATACCGCCACCGGCTAGTGTTTGTAGTTCAATTTGGAGCTGGATTTTGAAAAATAATTACTTGAATCAATAGTAAATCCTATTTAAACTTAATAAGAAACTTTTTAATAAAAAAGCACACCGACTTCTTAAAAGTTTTAAAAGTAAATATAATTCTGTATGTATCCTACGAAACTTCAATTTCGTGCTTCTTCGTTCGTTTACATAGTACCAAATACATATACTTTTTATTACTTCACTAGCCAAAAGAATATAAAAACAAAAAGCTATAAAAACATAAGTTATTTTTTATTATACATAGATATACCTATCAGTATCTGCTATGTAACTACGAGTATTAACGATCGTCTCCCAAAATTAACACAAATGTAAAATAAAAGTGTAAATATCTGCAAAATAATTATTATAATCTGTTGCACCGTTTTTGAGATTTACCTACATATAATAAAATTATCCTCCCTTAGACTTATTTAGTCAAGCGATGAAATTGCACAAGGATAAAACACTTTTACGAGAGAAACAATTTAAAGTTAGCACTAACTAAGTACTAAACTATTCATAGAACTATTTCCCGCATTATAAACTCTGAAACTTCTAAATTATCCGTTAACACACACCCATTTACAATACATTTTAGTGTGCAGTTACTTCTCTAGTACTTGCTGCCTATAAATACATAATATTAACTACATACATAATACTGACTTCATACTGTATTCTTAATCTGTCGCATCGTAAAAAACACTCTTCATCATTTTTTCCCTTATACGCCAAAAAAGTATAATTTCAATAATTATAATTTATAAGCAATAAAAAGGTCAGATATAATGAAAATAAATATAAATAAAAAGTTGAAATGGATCAAATGTTCCATATTCATCTCTTGACTCTATAAATGTTACCTAGATCTTACATAATTTATAAAGTTTTAAATCATGCGATATAAAGAGTTGGGTTAAAATCGACTCCTAAGATTTGATTACATAGTAGGCACAGAATAAATTTCGCACAGTCGACAAGTACGCCCATTGATTTTAATGGAAAAGCTGTCAAATGCAAGGGTTTAAATACATAAATACCAAAATTTTATGATAGTCTGGTGCGTCTATTTCGCGCCTCGCCTCGCACACCTGACTGTCCTTATCTAGACGCTTTGTTAGACGACTGGATTAAAAGTTTTTTATATAGATATCTAATAAAAGCGTGTACAAAACCACCGTTACCTGTAGAGCTGCAAACAGCAGCATCTCTTCCTCAGTACAATGTACTTCTTGGTTCAGTATTTGCCAACGCGCTTGTTGGTAGAGTTGGTTCAACCGTGGCGCGTCCTGAGCTCTTGGGGTCAAGTCGAAGAAGGAGTAGAACTTGAAACGCAGTTGCAAAGTGTCCCATTCACGTACGTATTGCTCCATTACAGACAATGATGAATCTAGCCATCTAAGAGTAAAAGTAAACATTGTTTAAAACATTCAATGGACGACTATTATAAAGCCGACATTTTTTTAAGAGATTTAAATGTGTGTTTGTTAATTTGTTATACCATCACGCTGAAGTGATTGGACGGATTTGGATGAAAAAATCACAGTACGTGTGTATGAGATGCACCCGATCGAAGCGAGGATATGTTGCTAGCTGTTTATTAGATTTAATTGTGGTTAGTAGTAGCAATATTTATGTTAGTATAAGTAATACGTTTGATTATTGCCATATTTCTTGTTTTTATTATTTTTTTATAGCCTACTTAGTTCATTGTGAATTTTTATGAATAGTTTTAATAACCAGATTGTTTAAAAACGTTTTTCTCATTCAATTTCAATAACCACAATAACAAAATACTTGTTTAGATGGTAACTCGTCCACAAATTTCGAAATATTTACTTAATGACACTACATGAGTATAATATTAACATAAAATTTATATTCATACCCAACATTCATTCTGGCGCGTTCCATCAAAGATTTCGGCGTCAATAGCGACTCTCGAGACTGACTGTCGGGCTCAAGTGGGGAATCTGCCAATGAGAGATCTGCGAGAGAGTCTAAAGCATCCATCGATGCCGCCCTCGGGGGAGTCCCGCAGTAACCCCCGTCACTTGAGCCGTCGCTTTGTGTGCTGTAAATGTGACCCCCGTAGCGCCGGAGAGTGCCATTCTGTAAGAAAATGATGTAATTTTATTAAAATAATATGTATTTGTATTTATAATAGTAGTTCAATCGCGTAAAAATATATTGATGAATTAAATTTTTAGTTATTAATCTATACTAATATTATGAAGAGGAAAGATTTTTTTGTTTGTTTGTTTATACCGAAAAAGCTCCAAAGCTAAGGACCCGTTTTAGATGAAATTTGGTACGACGACAGTTTGAGAACCTGGAAAGGATATAGGATAGTTTTTATTCCGAAAATCATCTCTTAAGGGAGTGAAAATGGGGTTGAAAGTTTGTATGGGAAAGCAACTAGGGTCAAACCCGAGCAAAGCGAGGATGAGTCGCTAGTTATACATATATGCTTCCATACACATGAACTATGAAGCCTAACGGCGTAGCGGTAATATCCACTAGGTACTACTTATTTTTTTTTATATTATTAAACTGACAAATGTATCAACCTGTTGTGACGCCACCGGTGTTGCTGACAATGAACGTGGTGGCGGCGGCGTGGCCGGACAGGCTATGGACCTGTCCAGGCTATTGGATGAGCCTCTCGTGGCTGCTATAAATGTGTTTGTATCTGGTGCTTGGACAGATTTTATCTTTTTCGCTTCTTTTAAATTTTGATAGTTCTGTTTTAAGTGGGAAGGCTCGAGTGGATAGCAAAGCGATAGCTCTTCTGGATGCCGTATACCTAAAAAGTTAAAGTATTAATTTTAATACTATTGTACATATTCTGAAATAGTTATATATGTATTTACGTATATATATATATAGCAATTATACATACCAAGGCTTTTACAGAGTTGTACTACGGCGCTGAATGTGTCGATTGAAAAGTCAATTTTGCAGTCTATATACCTCAAGTCAGGTAATTGTATTCTAAGGGGCTTGTGCATTGGCGTGAAATGCAGGGCAGCGTCTGCGTGGACACCATACTGGTCCAGTGTGTGCTTTGGTCGGGAAAGCCATTTATTTCGAGTAGGCCACCAAAGTGCATGATCTGACCAATCCTTTTTGAAGTCTGGAATGAAAATATTATTTATTGTTAAAATATGATTTATATATTACGTCAATACCTACTTAATACATTAATATAATCAATAACTAACAACACATTTCAAATTCAACGATTTAAACGGTTTACGCATATTAAAAATTGTATGAGATGTTGAAATGGCTGGCTCGATTTTCATGAGGCAGTAAGTTTGAAATTTCCCTTAATCTTGAATCTTGAGGATCATGAGTTATAATCATAAGGACTCTTAATGGTTGTCTTGATGCTAAAAATGTTTGTATGGTAAAATCTTATCACGTACGTGTTTTATTTCTTATGAAAAAGTTTGTAAAAAACACAATTTAAATAAGAACTTCGAATTATAAAAAGCACCCGAGCGATTTCAGGCGGATCAATCTCTCAATATATCTAAAAAAGATGGACGTGGAGGTTGAAACAAAAACAAAAAATATCTTCATCCGGTCTCAGCAGCACAGCTTGCAACGAAAAAATAAACTAAATAAACTAGAAAGTGAGCAGTAGCCGTGTCGTCATCGTTATAGCGCACGATTTAGCTAACTACTTAGCATTAGATACCCAATCGTGTATGTCAAAATCATTATAAACTTTCTAAGCATTAGTGATTAGACCATTTTGCTACCCCATTAGTATTAACGCTTTTCTATACTAAAAAGTTTGATTAAATTGTAAGTATAAACTTTAATAAAGGAAAGAAATAAAGAAATAAAAAGCTTCATATTATATAAAAACTTTCAGCTTTTATGTAATATGAACTATTTATAATTTATTCAATATTGTTTGTGCATATGTTTTATCCACTCAGGAGAGACAAAATTATGATTCAATTTTGATGCCAAATTTTAAGGACATTGTCCTCATTCCGAATAAACTTGCATAAATGTAGTTTTTTTTATCCAATATTTTACATAAGGCATTTAAAGTCTTTTTCAAGATACAAGGCTAGTCCAGTTTATGAACATCTTTCTTGTAAACGCAATCACATTTTATTTCTTTTGTATGAGTCATACTGAAGCTGAGTCTTGAAACTAATTATATACAGTTAGGTATTATTGAAACACGTTTTCATTATACATGATAAGTATAGCCGAATCCGTTATAATTATATTGACGAAAGACAAAGCTCCATGTACGGTAATTAAATCTAGAGTACAAAGATGCTTTATCATGGATATCGTTCTTTTGAGTAAAAAAATGACTAATAACAAGTTAATACTTTCTTAGATTTAAGCAAATATATTTTGACATTTTAAATAAAACTATCTTTTGGGATTTTTTCGCGGATTTATAATACCAAGTTCTTCACAAACGTGGCATAAGTTGAAAGTTCGAAATGTTGTCATCTTCATTATTTATTAAGTTAATTTCCTTTCTTTGCTGAGTAAGCTCTGAGTCACGGCGCATTGAACTATAATCTTTAGGTACAAGTACATATAATAACTTGGTCGTAAAATTTTAAATGGATTCTGATTTATTATATGTCACACTTTGTCTTACGTAGATAACTAAAAGTGAAAAGTGTAAATGTACAGCTCGTTTTAACAGCTATAACAGATTTTAAATGAGAATACTTAATATGATAATGTTATCTTATAAAAAGAAGAGCATTAAAAATTTATTTGTTTTTCCACGCGATACGCGATACTCAAACGATAAAAAGTAAGAAAAAGTACATATTTTGCCCGTGTAGGTGTAGTATGTCCAAAAACAGTAAAATTTACTGTCTGTCATAAAATGTTTTGCCACGGTTATGTGATTTTTACTATTACGAAAATAACACTGTAGTTTCTTGTCCTTTACCAGTACATGTTAACACTAAATTGTAACTTGTGAGCCGTTACGTGCCTTACTTATATTTCTTAAAATAACAAGCGCTTACACACATATTTAATACATAATTTCTTGTTTTATAAGAAAAACTAGAACAACGGTATTATTTGGTACTTCATAGTACCAGAAATAACTCTTACGTAGTTTAGTCATAAAATAACGCAAACAAACATCCATAAACCATGTTACGCATATATTATTCGTTGTAAATTATGAATTAAATTTATATTTCTAAGAAGGGAGATTGGCCTTCAATGTATACAAACTGAACGAATGATTCAGGGAGACTGGAATATGGACAATTTCTTAAACCAACTACATACTCTGAAGCAAAACTTTTCCCTTGGAGTTATATTGTAAAAAAAACATGATAGATAAAAAAAAATGAGTTAAGTGAGAAAAGTTGAAAGAAGCGCTCTTATTGAGGAATAGTCAATTTTAATATAATGATTTAATAGAATGAGTATTCTGAAATTTTTGCCATTTCACGGCGAGAGCCCTTAAATGAGCGAGACCCGATTAGAGCCAGTCTCATTGGCTTTTCAAGGCAGCACATTACCAATGGGCTTTCACTCTAATTCGACACGTAATAACTTTAAATATTATCTTTAAGCATCAGTAAAAGTAGTGAAATATTATCCTTCATAGTACCTTCTACAACATTTTGTCGAGCAGGATTAGCCAAACCATTTTGGTTTGCACGTTGCGGCTCGTAGTACAAGACATGCTACCATATTTGTCTCTTCAATGGGCACGTCTCTCTGTATTCAAGTTATTGTTGTATTTATGTACTGATAGGAATTTCTAATTCTTACACGCATACAGTCAACTTTCACCAAAGGTTTTACGATTATCTGTTTGTTGTATCAGTATGTTTCAGTATAGCTTTAAAATTATAGTATTGACCAGCGGTCGGCAACCAACGGCCCGCGGGCCGCGTGTGGCCCGTGAGCTGCCTCCATGCGGCCCATGACTGATTTATAAATACAAACTTCTATAAGTACTCTTTATGGGAACTTTACTTAGGCGAACAAATTTTTCAATACTTAATTACCGAAAAATAAATGTGCTTCTCGTCTCACAGATGAGCATTTAGGAGCCATTTTACGAATTGTAACTGCTAACATGAAAGCTTAAGATACTTACAACAAATAGCCACTCAAATACAGCGTCATTCGTCACACTGAAGTTTGTAGTTATATATATATATTTTGTGGTATATGATTACATTTTTTTGTTAATTTTTGCTCATTTCTTTAAATAAAACAAAAAAATGTTTTTTTCGTTTGTAATATCACAAGTGCGGCCCGCCTTTACTAGATATTGCCATCTTGTGGCCCCTGCCTGCTGAAAGGTTGCCGACCCCTGGTATAGACTATAAAGTATTCCTTTACAACTATTAAATATTACTACTAATAAAATTAAATTGAATTATGAAGTAAGCAATTCTGAAGTAAGTTTAACGTTGTCCATATTTTTATAATATTTCTCATCATCGTTCATATCTATGGCAGGTATCTTATTTATGTAAGTATACTTAGAAAATAAACTCACAATAGTCTTTATGATACTTATCGAAGTATTTTAATTAGCTTACGTAATTATTGTTGTTGACTTAGGATTAATTAATTATTCCAATAGTCGTTTAGCTGATCCTTAAATGGTGGCGCTATCAAGGTGCTAAGAACCTTAAGAGCTTAGAGCATTCGTGCACAGCAATTATAGCTTTTATATTAAAGTCCATTGAGTCCATTATCGAATAAGTATTAATAAAAAAGGTGAGCTAAATATAACCTTATAGACTTTATGCATATTATGATTTCTTAAAATAGACGCTTAGCAAGTCGAAATTGATAGCGACTGACTTCTTCGAAAGTGTCCGATCTTTCGCAATTTATGATTGCGTTTGCATTATTTACAGCGGTCAACAGCGCTCATTCATCTTTGTAACATCTATTTCTGAGAAATTTTCAGAGATTATTTAAGAAACATTTAAAATGGAGGCTTTATTTTTAATCAACAATACATTGTATTTTTACACAATTTATCGTACCGCACAATGTAGAGTTGAGAACAATTTTTGTTTCAACATTAAGACTATCCGATAGCTCTAAGCATTGCTCTTAGGCCTTAGGAATAACGTAGGTATACTACATAATTCAATGTAATAAATCTAAGTAATGGTGTATCGAAATGCCAAAATACATATTATATTAAATATGTTTAATATAAATAAATATATGCCGTTAATAATTTTAAAACACTTTAAATATATTAAAGTCCGGAAACCCTCGCTTTAATTAGACTGAGCTTTATGACGCCATACAGTGTAAGTCTACCAATTAGTAAATAGGTATTCTCCAGTTTATCGACTGCGATGTAGGACAAGACAGTTATTTCTGTCTCTTCCTGCGTACGCGCCGGCGTCTCGACAGAATATTTCAATCATATCTAGGCATAATAATTTATATGGAACTGATTGACATATCGGCGTATATAGGAAGTTGCACAAGTATTATTGTAATTGGTTTTGTCTTGAAATTAAATAAGTTTTGCAAAACAACTTTTAAACATTATAGTTGCATATGAGAATTATTTATAAAATATCTATTTTGTAATTGAAGGGTCACATATGACAGTATATGTATACAGTGCTGAGAAAAAAAAAACAATTTTTAAAATGTTGGTCTGTTTGCCTGTCAGTCTGTTTGTTTTGGTTTATTTCCGAAACGGCTAGACCGATTTTGACGGAACTGTCACTGGCAGAGAACTGATGTTATAAGGAGTAACTAAGGTTACTTTTATTTTAGGAAAAGAATTAGGGTTCTCTGCAAAAAAATTAAAACGTGAACAAAATCCGCGTACCTAAGGACGCACCCGAGCAAAGTGAGAGTACGTCGCCACTTTATATATAAACTAGCGACTCACCCTCGCTTCGCTTCGGGTTCGTTCCTAGACAAAAACAAATCTATCCCATGGGAACCGTACACTTTTCCAGAATGATATATAGCCTAAAGCCATCCTCAATAAATGGACTATCCACCACAAAAAGAATTTTCAATTCCAACCAGTAGTTCCTGAGATTAGCGCGTTCAACCAAACAAACAAACAAACTCCTCATCTTTATAATATTAAGTATAGATACGAAATAATGAAGAGACTTATATGGTCTATTGAGCAATACGGTAATGTCGCTTTAATAAAAACAGTCTTTTCATCGAAAACGATTATTTTGGAGCTAAAATGTGCTGTTTTTATTTTCTAATAGTTGTGTGACAGTGGTAGCCGGTATTACCATAGTTTCGACTACGAATGTTTTATATATCTATACCTACATATAATAAAATTCTGAGTCGAATCTGTACAGTAAATATTTTTTGGAAAATCTTATTGAAATAGTCATTATTTTCAATACAGAGACCGAATCTATAGTTTTTAGAATTTTTGTCTGTCTGTCTGTTACCGCATCACGAGAAAACCACTGGACAGATTTTGATGAAATTTGGTAAAAAAGATAGCTGGTTGTCCGGGTCAACATATAGGATACTTTTTACTGCGGGAAAATATCTCATCTTTGAGTAATCTATACTAAACGTTAAAACGTATCTAGGGACGAACCCGAGGGGAGCGAGAATGAGTCGCTAGTTTTATATGATATTTTATGCGCGGATTTGACGTTAAAGTATCAATAACCGTACCATAAAAAACGTGTACAGATTTCAAAATGAACCAGCCCTAATCAACATTTACAAATATATGCTACACACCGTGCGTGCTTTTATTGTTATTCCTACTAGTCTTGCCGTTGATAAAAATACATTTGGCCTATTTTAAACGCTGAAGGTAATCCAACGGATGTTGTCGCAACAAAATAAACTAGGTCGATCGTAATGCCTCATATTGCACTTCACAAAACCTATTTCAACTATCATTTTAAATTTTATAGTGACTACCTAATGTTATAAATAAAAATTAATTAACAAATAACAAGGTCAACATAATTTTTTTTTTGTATTTTATTTGTCATGTCTCCCATGACTAATTCTATAGGAACTATGAGTAATATGGTAGGGGTTTTTATGATGAATCTTGTGAGTAGGTATTGAATATTTTAAATAAAACTATCTTTTCGGATTTTAACGCGGATTTATTTTGTATGTCAAATATTCGCTTAAATCTAAGAAAGTATTATAGGTGTTAAATAAGTAAAATATAGTCAAGTAAATTATAGATTTATATATTCAAAAAACTAGTAGGTAATAAATCTACATACTAAAGCATACAGTGGTATTTACCTTTTTGTTAAGACTCCAGACTATGTAATAAGCCTCACAAAATGTAGTGCAAGCGTTGTTATTTGAATTAAAAAAAAACTGTCTATCTACGAAGGTGTTCATTCGACTATACAAAAAATGCCAAAATAGTGATAGTGAAAATCAAGCTTCAAAAGACTTCCAGTGTAACTAGTTTGCGTTACGTAACTTTACATTACAAGGTAAGTAGCTTTGCTTGCACGAGCTTGTGTGCCCGTAAATTATAAAACGGGCAAAGTAATTAAGCTGAACCGTTATCTGTTGAAGTAAATAAATCTAAGTGACTCGTAAAACAAACAGAAGGAAAACAAGCGCCCGCGTTCATGGATCTTGGTTTTGTTTAGACTAAACAGATTTACATTACTCACTAGTATTTATCTACATGCTACTGAGTTGACATGACAAGTTATAAACATTTTAATTAAAAAAAAAATACTTTCATATTTATAAGAAATAGTAATGTGTTTTAAAGTGTTTAATTAATTTCATAGCTTCACCAAAATTTTAAAATATATGAATATTTATTAATATTTGGATAACTTAAAACGACAAATAAGGATTTCGTAATACAAATGAATGTATAGATGTATCTAAGTTATGTCTGGAACGTCCTAATTATCATAAACAAATTGCGGGAATGTTTTTGATCTTTTATCCTAGGTGGGCTTCATGGCATAATCGGCTCATCGGTTACGATATAGATAATATTACAATTAATAACACAGCTTTGGGCTACACAGCAAGTTTGCCTCCTAAAACGTTGGCGTAAGGTTGAATGTAAATTTACGAATCTTTTTATAATTTCAGAACGCATCCGTTGTGTTAAATTTTACCGACCGCTACTATTCGTTGTATGGTGAATTGTGTAAATATTTTCTTAATGCATATTCTTAGAAGCTACCTAAATATCTGGAAATAGCTATGCGATCATGTTCTTCCCTTTGTTAACCGATTTTCAAAAAGGAGGAAGTTCTATGTTTGTCTGTATATGTAACTTTTTTTAGTTTGTTTATTTGTCTGTAAGATGTATTTAAATAATGTCAAGTACTTTTACTACCTTTCGCTTTATTTTGTTCTTATAACGTCTATAGGAGAAAGTGAGAGCATTGCCATTTAAGAAGAATAACAAGTACAAGTTATCACTATAATACGTGCCGACGAGGCTAAGTCTAAAACGTGTAAAGAAAATTCAGTGCTGTGATAATGAACCAGGTTGCTCAGTTGAGGCCATAGAGGTTAGGTTGATTATATAATAAATAATAGGGTAAGAGAGCATATTTTTACCAGAAAAAACAACAGAACATTGTTACATAAAACGTGTCACATATGTAAAAGTTTGTAGCTAAATGTTTTAATACATTGCTTCTTAAGCCAAATACGTGTGTGTAACGTAACAAAAACGTAAAATTCCGAACAGCTGTCCATATATGATGAGAGGTATTGGTGACATAATCATAGTGGGCATACGATCAACGCCCACTGCTTCCGTCTGGAGGCGGACTACCACCTGATGGAGAATTAATGAAACGTTCTAAAACTATTGTAAAATTACCATTTACACGTTTTGTGCTACATTTATTACATTGAAAAATATATTTTAAAATTGTCCTACTGTTTTACTCGCTCATAACGAATCATATCTTATCAATCCTGACATAATGTGAATTGTAAAAATGGATGTTGCTATATAATAAATTTATTATTAATCATAATACATAACACATTAAGTGGAGCATACAAATATTCGCATTAGTCATTGTTGCATTTAGATAACATGACCTTTAACCGGCCTCAGCTATTATCTATAATGTCGTCAATGCAGCGCCAGGACGAGTGATTTGTTTTGCCTTGTATGGTGTTAAATCAATAACTTTTTGCTTTAGTTGGAGTATGACGCGATATAACTAGAAGACACGTTTGGCTCAGTTTGTAGTGACCCTACTTGCTGTGCCAGCGGTAGCAGGTTCGAGTCCCGCTGGGGGCATTCATTTGTGTGATGAGCGCAAATGTTTGTACTCCAGTCGTGGGTGTTTATATTTATAAAATGTATGTATTTAAAGTTATATATACATATGTAGTGTATCACGTATCTGGTATTCATAACACAAGCCTCGTAGCTTACCATGGAACTAGATGGTGCTGTGTTGATGTCCCAACATACTTATTTTATATAAATTATTAACATTCCTCACGAGGAAGTTTAAAGAAAATTACGTGTTCTTTAAGTTAATCGCAATTTTATTCTATGAAGCACACAAAACTCATTTTCGTCTCTCTTCTAAAAACTCCTTTTTAAAATAATGTTATGGCAAAATATAATAAATCATATTAATGTGGTTGTAGTACTCATACACTGACAAAGATCAAAGGCAGAAATCTAGGGCACTCGAGCTCATTAGGAATGTACAAAGGCGATTCTATAAAGCGAAGATTAAGACTGGATTGGCAAGTTGCGCAAATTGTTATTTTCAAATCAAGTATGTGGGCTTCAGCGCTTTTGGATGTAGGCAGGCATGTAGGCGTGGTAAATAAAATGGCATGAAAAATCTAAATTATACCTGCTCTTTACTCAATAGTACCTACACTTTTCAACGTACTTCTTATGTTTTGTTCTTCTCAGTGCTGTTTTATTTTTATCGAACAACATCCTGCATATAAAAAATAGAACATTGGCGTTAAACACAGTAGGTAATAGGTACATACATATATAGCAGTGTCCTCTAGACAACCGCTACTGTGCCTAGTAAGTAATTGCCGATTTAAATAGAAATCGTCTTATTTTTGTATCTAGTTCTTAATAAAAGTGTAAAAAATCACTTTACATATTCTATCTCTTATCGTTAAGGTTTTCTCACACTACATTCGCTTACATTTTGGACACTATATATCGTTTATTTCAACACCCATACCATTTCAAGTCGTTAAAATTTTAATCATTTATTATTAACCTAATTACGAAATTTCTCCCTTGAAATCTTTGTGTAGACATTTTAGTTTACTATAAGATAAAAAGATATAATAATAATAATAATACAAAGCTTATTTGAAAACTAAAAACATGCTGCCAAGTCATATGTATGTGTTATTTCGTAATTTCCCATTACGAGTCGTGAAACAATCGAACACGTGGACAAATGTTGTAACGGTAAAACAAAATTATTTTAGTCATTCCTATAAATAACAGGAAACTCGTCTGAAATAACAGGATAAGTGTCATTACACAAAACATAATGATTTTTGTGCGTGAAGTTAATCGTCGTGTCGGAAACAAGGCACCACAAGAAAAGTTAAATAAATAATGTTGTTATTTAAATTATTTTTATGAAATCTTCTCAGTTATAGCGGTAAAATACAAGAATTAAAAAAATCAGTTAAGTGCGAGTCGAATTCGCACATACTCTGTGAAAATTTCAACTATTAGGTACGGTTCATGAGATACAGCCCTCTGACAAACAGACGAAAGGACAGCGGAGGCTTAGTAATAGGGTTCCGCTGGCACCCTTCGGGTACGAAACCCTAAAAATTTTCTTAAAAACTTGTAATTAAAGTAATAATTTGCCTTGCCGTATTATTGTTAACATCTATCATTTTAGCCCTAAAAATGTCAAAAACAAAAATGGGTTAGTTTAATATTTAAATATATTATAATTTTTATATTGGTGGAAAATTTCGACAGTAAATAAGAACATAAGTACCTACTAGCACCCATATTATTGAATCATCTTAATCACCCACAGGAATTTAATGAAAGGGTCGAAAAGTGACCACTCACTGCGTTCATTCATTAGGCGCTACAGCTGGTCGCAGTAATTCGAAACCGCATTTAAAAATCTTGAAACTAATTAGATCATGGGCTGATTGTGTTAACTCTTACTTCATTCATAATGGAATAGAATTTGCAATAATAAAGATTACTTTTATCTACACAGATAAATAAAATTGAAGTATCTGTTTTTAATGTCAAAATAACAGATTTTTACTAAATTAAAAAAAACACATTATTTAGAATTTTTGTCTGTTTGTCTGCCTGTTTGTGCCGGCTAATCTTCGAAACGACTGAACCGATTTTAACGGGACTTTCACTGGCATATAGCTGATGTTATAAGGAGTAAATTAGGCTACTTTCATTTTAGAAAAAGAATCAGGGTTCCGTACAAAACATAGGGACGCACCCAAGCGAAGCGAGGGTAAGTCGTAGTGTATTAAATATAAATGTGTTTAATAATTTGTTAAATAGCATGTACATTTTGATTTTGTAGTTGATTTGGCTACCATCAATGATTTTATAACGTAAGATCTTATTTACGTAAAAATTGCAGTTTGAGGCTGTTTTTGTATATCATCAATATATAGGAATCTCGACCCACCTTTACCTGAAACAAATAAACATAATAAATAAGTATCATATTTTAAATACGGTAATCTATATATAATATATAAAAATTACTTGTAGTCAAATATGTGTACAAATAATATGAATAGGTACATACATGTTAATGTTATTAAGAAATAAAGTCATGCAAATAGCGTAACGTAATCGTTAAGTAATGTATGTCAGCATAATATAGTATTTACTATAAGCTTATATGCTCACTTCGAAAAATAGATGTGTAGTGGGCGAATATTAATAAACTTTCACAACAAGATAATTATGTATGGACTAAAAAAATGTTTTTAATTTTATTCAAATTTATGTAGTTATTAATTATTAATTAAACATTAATTGACCTAAAATGGAATATATAAGTAAACAATATTAATTATTAAAATATGATTACTATAGTAATTAATTATTAAAACACTTATTATACGTGTTTTATCGTTTTGTTATAAATTAACATGTTGAAAATATTAAGTTTTTCCTTAATTTGTTTATAGGTATGACGTATAGGATAAACAGGGTGTGGACACTAGATGAATTAGTACATAAACGTTTGACTGGTACGATCTAATAGTCCTAATATGTCGGACGTCGCAGATTCATTTTCCGCACGCAACCATTACCTCTAGGATATAAATTACAGTATTTCAAATATATTATTTCATCTTTAAAAAACCCTTAAAAAACTTCCTAAATTACTTCGAATCCTGTATGATTTTCTTTTTGATTTATATGTGCATTGTACATTACTATATTAAATAATTATAATAATATTTCAAGAAAATATATCTTGCTGTGAAAACGATCAAATAGAATTTACGAAACCCGCTTTGAGAAACTTTGGTAGAAATATCAGTAGACTAACTCGAAGAGTTATTCAGAGTCAACGTTATTATAAAAAACGTAAACGTATATTTCAGAAGATGTGGTCATAAAAAATGTTGCTTTTAATTTAATTTCTTAGCTGGTTATGTTTAAATGTTTAAGGTCTACGATTATTTAAATTAAATTTTTATTTAAGTTTACAATCAAAAATCAATTCGATAAATTGTGTAGGTACTAATCGTTTAAATAGAAAATCTAGGACGATAGACGTCAAGGTTAACAATTTCGGTCATAATCTAATCAAGTCTCATTTGTAGGTTAGTAACCGCTTTTGAAAGAATCTACAAATTAGATACGGTCGATGCTACAATTAACGATTGTAGAACAATTATCAATTGAGGCGAGATATTCCGAAGCTGCCTATTAGCGTGTTTTAGTTAAATATGCATGCCTTTTAAAGCCTCAAAACTGTTTCACGTGATGCCATACATTCTCTAAGAACAGACCGTCTAAGGATTCATTCCTAGAATAGGGTCAATGAACTGAATATCTGAACTGGCTGCTTCTGTATACCTAAATTAGATATATCATTTGTATAATAATTGTCTTCACGTATTAATTTTGCAGAGGTCGCTATTAAACTAATAAAGCTAGACATTATACAAAGAAAAAAAGTGTGTGTGTACTTATGTACGCACGTAAGAAGTTATAATTCTTTGGCGTAACAGAACAAAAATAGCCAAGGATTTCATCCCGTATACCCGTAACATCATCATGTTGTTTTTTGGCTGTCGGTAGCGCGCGCATCGTGAAAATTTTACTCTCACGTTTTTTTCCAAAGGTGCAAAAAGAAGTATAGTTTCAAAAGTACTAAATAGGTACAATCATATCAATTAGGTCACTAATTTTATTACTGTAAGATCTATATGTACCAATGTAGAAAATTGTATAATACCCATCATCCATTTTAGGCTGCTGTCTCTAGAGGACAAAATCTCTTAGAACATAAAAGATTTCGGTTAAGTAAATATTTAGCAGATAATATAAGTAGTAAGGTTAGGTAAGCGCGAGAAAAAGAAGTGCAGCTAAATATTTTTCACGTTGATAAGCTTTATCTTATCGTTATTATTTCTTACATTTCCCAAAGAGAAATGGTAATTCTACAATAGCCTGTATTAAAATTTTTGGTAAGTTAAAGCATTTAGATTCAGACAAAAATACACAGCGCAAACGACAAAACATGGCGGTATTAAACGGAGTAGGAATACTGTCATCATCCACTTAGCACGTTTGCAGATCGCCGTCTTGGCCAATCAAGTAGTTAACCTACGACTGACACTTGTAACAACGTTCTCTTTGTCTAAAAATGCTATCAAATAACTATTATTTGACATCTTATAAAGAAGTTAAAAATGTTATTGCAATACACTGTAACATTTATTTAATTACTAGCAGAACCCGTGTCTTCGCTCGCGCTAAAACTACAAAAGAAAAACTCTAAAAAGATAGGTTTCATACAAACTTTCATCCCCTATTTTACCCCCTTATGGGATGAATTTTGAAAAATGCTAAAACACGTATTTATTCATTTATATTAAAGAAAATATTTAACATTATTTTCAAGTAATTCTGATCATAAATAATTTTTGGGTTGTATTATAACGTGTTATCCCATGAGAATGAGATAATCTCCCGCGGTAAAAAGTAGCCTATGTCACTCTCTAGCCCTTCAACTATCTCCACACAAAAAATCTTTCCAATTTGTCACTCTGTTTCGACGTGAAAGAAGGACAAACAAACAAACAAACACACTTTCATATATATAATATTAAGTAAGGAAGAATGGATTTGTCACTGTTTAAAATTGTCGTCTTAAGAAAGTGTACAAATGTTGTGAACTTTCCTTCAAGCGAATGCAAAGTCATACATGTAACATACATATTATATTGACGTCATGAACAAAAGAATATGGTAACCAGCTGTTAGAACAGCTGCTATTGTAATTCTAATGGATTGCACTTTTTAGTTTGATTTATAGTGGCCATGCATCCCATAATGAAGTTCTCAACATTTATCAAACTAATTATTTGAAAATATTATGATGTGTAATGACGCATGAAGTACCTATTTTTTTTAACTTAACGATATTTATGACGTACATAATGCTTTTGTGTATGAGATTTACGTTTATCTATACATATAATAAAATTGTAACTATACCGAATCTGTACATTAAATATTTTTTGGAAAATCTTATTGAATAGACATTATTATCGATACAGAGGCCGAATCTATAGTTTTTAGAATTTTTGTCTGTCTGTCTGGAAAATATCTATACTAAACATTAAAACGTAAGCAGGCACGAACCCGAGCGCAGCGAAGGTGAGTCGCTAGTTGTTCAATAAAACTATGAGAGAAAAAGTTAAACGTTACGGCCTACATTTTCAACTAATACAATTGAAACCTATTGGACTTTTCTTTGCTTTGAATTCAAAGCGCTCTATAGCCAAATATTTTATAACTCTATCAAGTACCTACTTACTTGTAGAGTGCATCGAAAAATTTAGAAATTAATATTAATCGTATACTATTTAAAAGTATTTCAAATATTTCGTAAAAACTTTCAAATCGACATCATATCACACAAGTTACATATCTCGCGAATAAGTTTATTTTTATCGTTGAACATAACGTCATGATTCTGTTGACTTTTATATCGATGATCGCATTTAGTAAACACACGAAGAAATGAGTATAAAGGTTACAGACAGACAAGTCAAAACGAGATTCACGATGGACCATGACCCAGATTACGTGTTTGCTGAGAATCGAGTGGACGCAACGCTCAAGACTACCACGGAGTACGCGAAGTACGAACACAAACATAGCGTATGATCAATTATTGTAATGTTGTTTTAGGTTAATGTCAACTAGTGAATGAACTTGCTTCACTATATTTGACGCTAGATAACTTCTCCAACAAAATATATTCACGTACAATTTGTTTAATTTCAACATAGACCTAAAAAAATCTATCGAATAGAAGTAAGATAATGAAAAAAAGGTGTTATTACTTACATTCTATCAAAATCAAAAGTTTAAAGCTCAATATCGATTACTTATTAAAAAACCTGAGATAAGGAACGCTGTTCGATTTGATCATAACTACATTGAAGGCTACGCTTTTATTTAAGTAGTTGTTACGTACATAAAATATACATAAATCTAATTGCTATGATCAATTCGAATGAAGTGGTATAATTTATAAAGAATTCATATATAAAATTTACGGACCGTTAGTTTTATTACGTGTATTTATGATTTTGGACCACGTAGGCAGACAACAAAGCCTCCCAGAAGTATGGGAAAGGTGTGGGTTTTCTTGCGTATTGTTACTTTCCCAACATTTTTATGATCTAAACGTGATTGATGAATTACGTCCGCCTTCGCTAAAAGCTAGCTAATATATTGCTTTCATGATTTGCAACTCTTTTCACTCTACCGTTAAGGTTCGTTCAATGCAAACTTATTATATATTCAAAAATATATTGAGATTTCAAACCTGTACAACAAAGTCTTTGGTAAGTCTTGCAATGTAAAGGAGTTCAATGATAGTGAGCCCTGTAATCAAAATGACGAATTCTATAGATCGGCGCCATGTTTACGCAGGCGCCGTCAAGCGGTGCGGTGCGCGTGCGCAGGGCGGATACGATATATAAATAGCGACTTGTCTATTTTTGTCGGGACATAACGCCCAGTGCGGGCCATGTGCCACTGGAGACGTCTGGGTTTATACTTGTTAAAATTCATTGAATTCCTATAATGAATCACTTGATAAATATGTCGTTCTAACTATGCTTATCATTATGTTGCAGCGCAATGAAAGTTTTTAAACATATTTTGCAATTCTTATAGTTACATGTCACCATCATATACCTATATGTATATGTATATCGAATGTTTTTTGCGCCACATAACTATAAGTATGTAACCGCACTTTAAAGCTCTTCTTTTTTTCACTCTAAAGCCTTTAAAGAATTTTTAAAACATGTATCTTGATTTTTTATTATGAGATTATAATGTATTGTTTTAATTATTTCATACATATTAAAACATCATTTATATGCATCTACATATTCTCTTTTTCAATTTTTCTAATGACTATTTTTTAAGCGAGGTCAGAGGCTGGTGCATGTTTACAAATATTTATCTCTCCACTTACCACCGCCCAAACATTTCGCGTGGGAACATAATACTTATCGTTCGTGAGTTTATACACATGCTTATCTCAATGTTCTTATTACGTATACCATAACGGCGATTATATCACTAAAATCATACATCGTGACTAACCGCCGAAAATTGCAGAACTGCATAGCTTTGCTTTCCCAGGGAAAAATGTGTATAAACAATTATTTTATCTTCAAATTTTTCATGACAAACGTATTAAGGTCATCAATCTCTCGTATCTCAATCTACTCGTATTTGCCCTCTAAGCAAAAAGATTTTTAACCATTTGAAATGATCATTTGTATTTGTGTAAATTTACGTGTAGTGATGAACAACCACTCTCATTATGTTTTTTTTTTTGATTTGGTACCTATTAATAATCATTAAATGAAAAAATATTTTTATTGTACCTAGTAGGTACTTAAATATATTACGAATTTAATTAAGTTTTCTATACTTTTATTTTTCAAAAATTATTATTTTCCAAACCGTTAATTCTATTAAATGTCTACTTACCTAGTCGAAATCAACTAGTTCTGAACAGACGATAATTCGTATTTTGTAGTTGACCATATGTGTTTTTGATCATTATAAGAATGACTTGCTTCAGTCAGACTTAATAAAGGCATGGTCTTTAATGAAATTGGATTTTCACATGTTTGATGCATCTTAATTTAAACTGATATAATAATGAATTTCATCTCATTATACCTTGATCTTCGATAAGTATTACGCTTGGTATTTTATATGAAGTTAAAAATATATTTCATAAATGTTTCTTTTTAGGGTTCCGTAGCCAAAGGCAAAAAAAAACCTTATAATATCGTCGTGTATGTGTGTCGGAATGTTGTTGTTCTTGAACGGATGTTATTCGAAAAGTATTGTTACTATGAATCATTATTCAGTAGTCAAATTAATAAAATTAAAGAAATATGTGAGGCTCCTTACACGTAACTAAAGGGTAAAAAATTAGTATGCAGAAAAGAGTGTGTGTGTGTGTGTGATTATATATTTAATAATAAGATAGGTATTTCTAAAGGAATTTTTTATTTAAGTCAATCAAATCCACATTACATAACCGCTTCTAAAGTTGTAAACATTACGTAAGTTCTTGAACAACAAAGTTGTTTATTATCATCTACTTATTTTGTGAAGAAATATTTATTATATTCCTTGAAAATTCTTTTAATCCATCCATACATCAATTCTTTTAATCCATTATGTAGACAGTAAAGGACTTGCCAATTTCATATTACATGATACGGTATGCCAGGAGTTTTCGAATATGTTCAGTGCATTGACCTCCCTTACGACCCCCCTACTCGAGATGGCTTCTTTGCGGATTACAACGAAACCGGATTTTGTGGCTAAATTCAGAACAAAAGAATCTATTTAAGGACATTCCTGTATGATGCTTATAATCTATTAAAAGATATAAATCTGTAAGAATGCCCAACAGTTGGGCGTTACTCTCCCCTCACAGCAAGGAGGATTAGACTGTAGTTCATCACGCTGGTCGATAGCAGGTTGGAGGACTCGATACGTCTTTCGAAGTAGTCCTTTAAAGGTCTTTCTAGGTCTTCTCAGACATTCAGGTTTTCTCCCGATGTTTTTCTTTATCGTATTAGCAACGTGTTGAAAATTATTGGCACATGAAAACCTAAGAGGTGCTCGGTTTGAACTTGCTTCACTTTAAGTTTCCAACACGAACGCGTTAACGATGGGCTGCTCAAGACTTATTATTCTTCCTTAGATAGGTCATGTTTCTTATTGCTAATACATAAATATATGCATATGACCAATAACATTATATGAACATCAGTGCTAATTAGTTTTTCGCATAAGCAATTGCATAATACGTATGTACATATATCTATACATATAATAAAACTGTAGAGGTCGAATGTCTGTACATAGAAAAAAATGCTAAAAACCGAGTCAGAGGGATGTAAGAAGAGAAATAGAACAAATTCAGTTTTTTTTTCTGTTTGTCGGTTTGTACGGGCTAATCTCCGAAACTGTTGCACCGATTTCAATGAAATTTTGTATGGCGGTACCCTATATCCCCGGTCAACATCTTAGATACTTTTCATCCCAGAAAATTACAGAGTTCCCGTGAGATAGTTAAAAAACTATAGTAACTTATACAGCTTAGTATCTACACAAAAGTTAGTACGCTAGTATAATATATGTATATACATAATATGTATTGTAGACCTATCTGTGCATGTATACACGTACATACCTTATTTTAAAATAAACATTCGCATGTTATTGAATGTTAATGAAGAAAATTAATTACTTTAGTATTTATAGGTATATTAAGTTTGTCGAAGTTTACGATGTATGCCTTTTTATGACAGACCTTTCGTAACGGTATAATGTAACGACATTTGCAAAACAAAAGTATGACATCCTAAATATTATATTGTACGAGGAAATTTAATTACGTTAATGTTTACTGCATGCAGCAAACAATAACTAGAGTTGTCACGTAATTCATAATAATAACCGATGAGTATAACAGCTGTAACATAAATGCAATAGCCATTATCCTTATACCATACCTATCCGATAAAACCTTAAATCGCATTTAATCTTTTTTTATATTCGGATTTATCAACTAAATATACTCTTACATAATATTATATACATATTATTATAATTATTAAATAGCAACATTACGAGGACAAGACGGTTTTGATAAGATAAAGAACGCGATAAAGTACAGTAAAAAGGAAGTCTTTAAGAAAATTACTATAAAAAGAAAACTGAACACGAAGTACCAGCTGGGGTTTAAACAATTGTTCTTAATGGATCGGTAAATAAAAGGAGCGGTGATATGGACCTTGACCTAACAGCCTGTAAAAACATGCGATGTATACGTGCAGCAATAAATATATTATGGATTCCTATGTAAAATATTATTTCTCATATATTTTAATATTATTAATAATTTTAAAATTATTAAGTTAATTTGTCAGTTTTAAAGAAAATATATAAGAATTAAAAAAAATAAATGGTTTTAAACATGGCGCGATGTAATTATCGACATTAGTTTCTAAACGAAGCAAGATATTTTAGGGTATTGTTGATATAACACATACGCGAATGAAGTCAGACCTTTATAATTAGACATTTGAACCGAAACATGTTCGAGTTCGAGGTTTCACCATAACAATTTTCGGCCAAGTTTTGTAAATAAATACATTACAGCAAAGATATTATAGGTCCTTGTGGATATATGTAGTCTGTACGAGACAAATAATATTGCCTATTCAATAAATAAGGCATTTATGAATTTATTTATTCATGGCACTTCGCATAACCTAAAGTCAGTTTTTAAAAAGTTTCAACTGGTGTAGAGATCATCTTCAACATTATTAACTAGTTTATAGCATATATGATATAACCTATCCAGTTCAATTTTGCTATTTCATACCATGTAATCAGATAAAAGTCAGCAAATGTTAACGCAATTTCCAAGTTTGAATTGATTCAACCTTCACCAATAATGCATAACATTGTAATTTTAACTTCACAATGTCCTACATTGGGGTCTGAATAATAATATAAGTTCGAATATATTGTACATACTTTATTTCGATTGATTATTATACTTGTTTCCTTTATATTTTACAAGTATAGCATCATCGTAATGACTAGCACTGTCGATTCTGAGTTCGATGACGTCATTAGCGGTCGAGGCAAAACCGGTCGCAATCATGCGTGACCGCTACAGTAATTCGCGATCCTGAATCATCCACCATAATGTTGTAATAGCGTTACCTAGACTTAGTATTCACAAAAAACCACTATAAATCACGTAGGCAATGTGAAGTTTATTATATTATATATTAATATCATGGTATAGAAAAAAATATTCCGTGCTTATTACAACCACATAATATACACGTTATTGTATGCACGCATTCAAACTCCTACCATGTCATGTAGTAGTAATATTGACAACTGCGCAGCCACTTTTTTTACATAATCTGCACTCTAATATCTTCGTTTAAAATGTACAGTTTAGGTACACTAGTAAAATAGATTCCTTACACGAGTAAGTACGAAGACATTTATTAATTATAGAAACATTTCGCAAATATAATGAAATACAGTGTTAAGTATATAGTTATTTTATTTCTGTAATAAGATGACAGTGACTAAAGATTCAAATAAATAATGTACCATATTATGTACGTGAATATATAAGTTATATACATATTATTATTATTTATCACTGTGTAACCTTAGTTTACCCTAATGTTAGCTAGCTGCTATATAGCCATTTGCATAATTTCGGAAAAGGTTAGATATTGCACGACGTAGCAAAAACATGATAAATTGAGTATAACAATATTGATATCGTAATACATAGTTGATACCCAACTATGACATTAGTACATTCCCTTTTTTGTTCAGATTATTCAAGTTGGAGTAAAGGATGGAATAAGCAAGTCTATACAACTTTTCAATTAAATAAGAATAACCTATATAACTGGCACTCGAAGCGATAGGTTTTGATTGGATTGGAAGCCGTGACCCGCCAGTGCCTAGATGAACTATTTTTCTTTCCTTCTTTTGGGATAAAATATATTTAAAGCTACTTTTTCTATGCCCAGTATAAGCAACGTTACAATCTTTTGAACAGTTTTGCTTTTAAAGAATAACGACTAGAAAAAAACCAAAGAACATTTTCTTATTAGCAGGTAGCTATTTAAAAAAATATTAATACAGATAAAAACTTCCAGATATAGAAGTTAATATTACCTATCACGAAATGAATAATTAAAAAAAAAACAGCGTTTTAAACAGCTAAGTCGAAAGCCTTTACATTGTATGATACCAACCAGCTGAATAAACTATAACTTAGTTGTATCATAAGAATATAATACTGATCAATACAATACGCTTTATTTAATCTATGCCTTGATGTTGGACATTCCATCGTTGCAAAGTACAGAAATAACTAACCACAATTATAATTAATAGTCATAGATTCTTATCGCTGATGGAATGAATACCTTAATATGGTCATGGGGTCACATCACGAACAAAGTGAAATTAGTTAAAAAAAATGATAATAGATGGCGTTGTATGTATCAATTTGTTTTTATGTTTATGTTAAATTCAAAATTTGAAAAAAATTAAATGCGAAAAGCATATATTCTAACTTTAAAAAAAATACCTAAAGTAAGAAAAAAGGAAGTAATGGACAAAAGTATAATGTTTTTGAAGTTTTATAAAATTCAATAATATCGTTATATTTCTGGCGGCAATAATGGGTACTACATTGTGATAGTACGATCTTTGATAATAATTATGTAAACTGTGTTCATAGATGGCGCTCAATATAATAAAAATTTTTGTAGCACTCAAAGACAATATCTTAAAAATATAGTTTGTAATTGTCATAGTAACCTTGAGAGACCTTACATAGTTACCTACAACATTGCGCAGCGGCAGCTCGGGGATAGATACCCTTAGCTTTTAACGCCATCTATCATTTAGAGTTGCTAGATGTCGCCTTATTTTTAATTCTCACTTGCGCCATCTATTATCATTTTAGGACAAAAAAAATAGTGTGTCCAATAGCGTGAGTTAGCGATGTCCAAATATTTGTATGGGATGCAATATCTGTACTCTATATATGATCTGTGATATGGTAGTTAAACCTAATGAGAAATAAATTAATTTCATTATACATATGTAAACGTTCAGTCGACATGATGACATTTAAGATATGAAAACATAAAAAAATATTTAATTATAAGGTTGTATATCTTAAACCCCTTTTGATTATAGTTAATTATATAAATTCACTAGCAACTCACCCTCGCTCTGCTCGGGTTCGTCCCTAGTTACGTTTTAACGTTTAGCTCAGAGATGAGATATTTTCCCGGAGTAAAAAGTATCCTATATGTTGACCCGGATAACCAGCTATCATCATACCAAATTTCATCAAAATCTGTCCAGCGGTTTTCCCGTGATGCGGTAACAGACAGACAAAAATTCTAAAAACTATAGATTTAGCTTCTGTATCGATAATAAAGTCTATTTCAATAAGATTTTCGAAAAAATATTTAATGTACAGATTTGGCTTAGTTACAATTTTATTATTATATGTATAGATTTTAATTTTAAAATTTTACGTTCATTTAACGAAATGTATTTTTTTTAATTATCGCCTTATTGCCTACTATTAAAATGAGAGTTGGCTCGCTTTTCGCCCAAAGAATCGCATTGCGATTCAACTAGCGTACCTAGTTAAGTACCTACTTGTCACTATTCCACGCAGCACTTAACGTAATTAGGTATTAGATCTACATTGATTGTTAAGTACAGATTTAGTTTTATTGTAGTTTTTATATGCATAGTTGTATATAATTTTAGATCTCCAGTTGTTTGTACCTGAGAGATAATAGTTGAAAATTGCACACCAAATGGAAGTAATAATTTAAATATTATTAAATAGCATAGATTTTTAACATTATGTTTAATGCCTAATCTAGTTAAAAATGTAGTGATACATTTTTGTGCATAAAAAGCAATTAGTTGTTGGAAGGAAAGAGGGAGGAATGCGCGCGACCGTTAGCGTCCGGCAGGTAGCCCTAGTTGGTGACACTCCTGAACCACGGTCTTGATCTAACTTTTACCACTTAGGCATTTTATTTTACAATTGAGCTCTCAATACAAAACAATAAGGCAGTAGTTCTCATTAATTTGATGAAAATAAGATATCATCATTTTTATTTATCTAAATCTATACATGTAATAAAATTATTTCCGAGTCGAATTTGTACATTAAATATTTTTTTTAAAATCTTATTGAAGTAGTCATTATTATCGATACAGAGCCCAAATCTATAGTTTTTACAATTTTTGTCTGTCTGTCTGGGAACGCATGAAGAGAAAACTACTGGACAGATTTTGATGAAATTTTGTATGATGATAGCTGGTTATCCGGGTTAACATATAGGATACTTTTAACTGCGGGAAAATATCTCATATCTGAGAAATCTATACTAACCGGTAAAACGTATCTAGGGACGAACCGAGCGGAGCGACGGTAAGTCGCTAGTAAAAAAATAAATACCTAAATAAGAATCATTTTTTCTTGTTTACTATTGATAAGTTTAACTAAGCAAATTAAGTTATACTAATTGTGATAATTTTGTCTATATCTAATTTTTCTAGTACATGATAAATTTTATTGACCTACCCCCTACATTGTTTTAAGTTTAAAGCTTGTTAAAAATCGATTGCTTTACATATTCTTAAAAATCAATATTGAATATAATTGACAGGCGTTTTTATCCACGCTGGTACAATGCGGGTTGTATTTGAACACTGTCATAAGGGTTTCATTATAAGTGCTTGGACATACATTATCGCATTCGAGATAACTAACATGCCCTCTCCGTTGACACATCCTGATAGCAAAAGCTCTAAAATAATTGTATACCATGGAAATAACCCAGACAATTAAGGTGGTCTACATGAGAATTGAAGTTAAATCCATGCTTGTTGATTTGTAACTGCTCTCAAATTCTTTTGGTTTTCTTTTTTTTAGTTTGCGAATTTATACTAAAATTTGGATTATTCTAAGGTTTCTATTATGGAGACACGAGGCTGCCCTGGTCGCCCTCCCCTACATCCACCTTTTTGGGGCGTGACAGATTTCATCTGTACATTAAATATTTTTTGGAAAATCTTATTGAAATAGTCATTATTATCGATACAGAGGCTGAATTTATAGTTATTAGAATTTTTGTCTGTCTGTCTGTTAATTGTGTAGTTTACGTCTAGAAGAAGCAACGGCTAGTTAGTTTAATACAAGCTTAACTCATTACACCTACAATAACTGAATTTTCCCTTTTAAGGTAATATCACCGAAATGGAAAATACGAGCTACGTATTCTTGTATTTACCTAAAACGTACAACAATAATGAATAAATTAACCATGAAATAATATACATGGCCTCGCTTTTGAGTCACACATTCGTTTACCTCGCTTGATATGAAAATACCTTTTAAATATGGCGAATTTGTTTGTCGTTCCCCATATTAAACATACTATACCAATGAAATCCTTGTACTTCAAACGGTGAAGAATAAATAAATCGGAAAACATCACATTTTTATTGCTTAACTGATAATAAAAATAAATAATATTTTTCATGGTAAGCAAACGCTTTAGTTTCTAGTTAGGTACTTCACTGAAACTTATGAGTAGTTATTACTTGTAATGCTAATGTTAGATAAATACTAAGCCTACCTACTAATACGGTTTAATGTGCTAAATTAGTACGTTAACGTCCTGCACCAATTGGTAATGTGCCTCATCAGCATTGAGGAACAATGAGCGGATGATAACGCCTTATCTACGCGGTGGGGAAGAGGCGCCGGAAACATGCGACAACATGGCGGCTTCTAAGTATACATGCGCATACGCGACATGAACTACTCAGGAGACAGCAAAATTGCATCGTCCGTTGGATTCAATTCGCAACAACTGTTTTATTTCAAATTTTTACGTAAGAAATCAAAAAGATATTAGAATTCTAGCGCTTAATATTTTATATAAAACAATTTTTCGGATTTATTCGTAGTTTTCTTTTCATATTTTTCTTCTGAAGCATCGAGAACAAAAAATCAAAATAAAACAGCAACAGAATTCATTAATTCAAAGTTTAAAAAACAGTTTTATTTCAAATTAACAAATACATATCTTCAAAATATACTGTATATTTTCATCACATATTGATGAACCATGTTTTTATAGACTTGTTTTCATACTATTATGTAATAAACAATAAGTACTCGATAAACAATAGGTACAGACGAGAAATTTTATTCTAGAAAATCCAAGTTATGCAAGTGACTACTTGTACAGTGTACACCATTTAATAACTACCTAGTACCTGACATTCTTTATATATGATTAAGGAATATAAATAAAATCTATGAAAGCATCTATTGCAAAGGTTTTCTACTTCATGTAGTTTGATTTGTTTCCTTTTTAGTTGATGTTAGAGGCTACTTAGTAAACATTTAATCTGTATAGTGCTACGCAATAAGGGCATGATTATGCAGGTGAAACCAGGCTTAGCTAAATAGTCGAGATCACTCAATTTCCTTTCTCTCCAATTAATAACACGATTCAGAAACAACATACTTGCGCAAAGTAACCATGAATATCCTTCGAAAAGTTTCAATATATCTATACATCTATCTATACAGATAAATAAAATTGATCTGTTTGTAATGTCAAAATAACAGCTTTATACTAAATGCATATAGAATTATGTACGGTACTTATAAGAAAAATACAATTGTTAAAATTTTTGTCTGTCTGTCTGTTTGTTTGTTCCGACTATCCTCCGAAACGGCTGGACCAATTTTAACGGGACTTTCACTGGCAGATAACTGATATTATATGGAATAACTTAGGCAACTTTATTTTAGAAAAAGAATTAGGGTTTTGCTCAAGAAATTAAAACGTACCTAGTCTATACTAATATTATAAAGCTGAAGAATTTGTTTGTTTGTTTGGTTGAACGCGCTAATCTCAGGAACTACTGAATGGAATTGAAAAATTCTTTTTGTGTTGTATAGTCCATTTATCGAGGAAGGCTTTAGGCTATATTTCATCCCGGAAAATGTACGGTTCCCGTGGGGTAGAGTTGTTTTTGTCTAGAGACGAACCCGAAGCGAAGCGCGGGTAAGTCGCTAGTTTAATAATAAAAATAGATGTTTTTATTAGCAGCGGTGTACTTTGATTTGTATTGGCTGGCACCGACTTCGAAAATATCTGATTAGGTATCTATTCTAAATGAAAACCCCTATTTAGTTATTTTTTACTTTTCAGTGCCTGGAAGTCGGTTTTTTTTTTTAAGTTTTTATTAATTTGCGAATTAATATTAAATTAGGATTATTCTAAGGTTTCAATTGTGTGGGCACTAGGCTGCCCTGGTGGCCCTCCCCTACATCCATCTTTTTGGGGAGTGACATACTTTTCTTTCAATCTATACATATAATAAAATTCTAACTGAATGGAATCTGTACATTAAATATCTCGCGATCTCGGAAACGACTCTAACGATTTCGCTGAAATTTGGTATGTGGAGGTTTTTGGGGGCGAAAAATCGATCTAGATTAGTCTTATATTTGGGAAAACGTTTGTTTTCGAGTATTTATGCGGTTTTTTTCGCATTATTCCGCGCAAAATATGGTCGCTGATTTCGCACGCTCGTATAAGTATGGTAGTAAAACGGCCAAGGCGCAATATTGATAATCACAGGTGTCCGAGTTCGAATCCCGGTCGGATACAAAGTTTTTACTTATGTTTTTTCTTGTATTTAGTCAAGTTTATTTTTTTATTTTTAAGCCAAATTAAAAAAAACATTGTACTTTTGCCCAAAAACTCCGAGCGAAGCTCGGACGCTCTGGTACTTTAACTAATTATGTAACAAGTTTATTTACAGTCACAGGTTTAAATTATTTATCGCTTTGATTATAAACATAATATACTAATAATGCTTAAGTTATGACTCATTGTTTATATCAGGATCATCTTAGTAAACATCGATGGTTGCATTTGGTGTAAGCGGACCCTTAAACCTTCATTAGGAGATTATCTCTATTCTGCTATAATCATAAATGTAATCTTAAATATTAAGAACTTCCTCTTCATAAATCGATAAAAAAATTCAAAAGTGTGTATTGTTAAAAGCAACCGCTCGATAATATTTTTTACACAGAAATATGTTTACTTGCAGGAATAAAAGCAGTCTGTACTTACTACTCTACATAGGCTAGTTTTTATCTTAGTATTTTCATTAGTTTTCATGATATATTGCAAAAAGTTCTCAAAGACTTGCAATGACAGAAATCTTTGTAATATAATGTAAGTCATGTCTCTTGTTCAAATGTTTAATAAAGTACAGTTCATAAACATTTATCACACATACACACCACAATTTACATTATAATAATGTTCATTGAATAGATACTGAATTATTCATACTATTGGATAACAGTGGGCGCATATCGACCGCCATTTTGAAAGTAATCCTATATTATTTGCGTAGGTGCAAAAATTATGGTCATACTAATGGTCAACAAAAACTTTTATTTTGTTTAAATAAAAATATAAGGTTCCATTTAGTAAAAGATGTCATGTCTTATTAAAATATCAGTTGTTCCATTGCAACATTGTTGCTAATTACGATTACTATTCAGGATCTTCACTTTTCTACGTATTTGCAGTTTTTTTAATCATTCTAATATTCTATACTAATCGCATATTCCACAGTCCATGACATCTGGTTGTATTTAAAAAAACCGGACAAGTGCGAGTCGGACTCGCCCACCGAGGGTTCCGTACAAATTTGTAGGTAAGTAGGTAGGTACCCCCCCAAACGTGCGTTGACCTTGTTGTGGTGGGGCGGCTCATTAGCGTCCGGCAGTTCAGCCGGGCGCGAAGCTAAGAAACGCACAGGGAGATGGCCTAATTCAATGGACGGTGGGACGTGGAAGTTAGCCCACTTCGGTGGGTGGTGTACCATGCGGGTTGTTCCTGGTACTTCTCTGATAGCAGAGCGGATTGTGGAGCAACCCTATGGTTGTTGTGGTCTGCTTCGGCAGACCTGCCGTCGGGGCGTCGTAATTGAGTGCGTAAGCGATCCTGCGACTCCCCATTAAGACGGGGGAGGTTTTGTTGGGTTTTAGTGGGTAGTACTAGCTTTTCTAGCCGGTGAGTCCTACATGACCACCTGTATGTCTACAGGTGGTATGCGTAAATACATTTCGAAACAAAAAGAGGTAGGTACACATTATAAAAACGTTTATTACGTACGTACGTTAAGTAGATAGGTACCTGGTTTTTTTTACTTATAAAAAAGAGAAAAGGACTTTTTTTTTCATTCTTTGTCATAAATCGAAAATACATCATAAAAATTATAATTAAAAATCTGTTTAAGCTTGTGCCAATGAAGCCCTTTCATACGATACCCCACATGACACGGTTAACTCACTTCAAAATTTGGACCGCCGTTCCTTGCATAAAGTCCCTGTTTTGTTATGATTTAATTACAAATGTATAGTTTTCATATTTTTCCCTATACTTGTAGTATAAGACGGTATTACTTGCTAAATTTGGTAGTTCTAGGTCAAATGAAATACCCTATAAATTTAATTCCCTTGAGAGTGTCGAAATGTACGTTTTTTGCGGCATAATCGGCCATATCTTTTTTTACGTTAACTTAGAAGTTCGATTTTTTCACAGCTTCAAGAGACTGTAGACCTGAGTATATTGTTTTAATTTCAACTCGATACCTCCACGCGTACCCGAGATAAAGGGTCTTCACAGACAGACAGACGGTCGGACGGATAACAAAGTGATCCGTGTGTTTTTTTTGAAGTACGGAACCCTAAAAACTAGCCTGAGCGAACATACCGTCCGCGAAGGACGCGTGCCTGCGTACACGCATCTCGTATCTCACTCTCGCAAATTATGAGCACTCCCCTTACCTTGCAAATCAGGTACTGCTTTTATTACTATCAAAACCTGTTATATACTAACTACAGGGAGTAATGAATACTGATAAAATGCAAATTTTGATTATTTTTTATAGGTTAGGTAGAACAAATTATTAACAATATGTCAGAGTTTTGAAAAAAGAAATGTTTTTTTTTTTAATAATATGATATTAGTGAAATATTAAAGAATCAAATGTTCTTTCTTTCACTGTTTACTTTCAAAGATTAGTAAATCTACTACAAACGACAAATTATTAAAAATAGGTTTTAGCTTACTCAGTTCCACAGTACATAAATTATTATTTTTATTAGTATTTCCAGTATAAATTCATTCATATTTTAATATAACCGTGGAGAAACCTATTTTTCAGTTCCTGTATTTTAAATATTGATGAAAAATTATAAACATTTGTACCTATGCTTGAAATTCTAAATGCACCTTTATTTAACAAACATTATTATTTCACTTAAACAACAAAAAAAGGGTTAATAATTGATATACCTATAGTAATCAAGTGTTCAACTGATAAAACTATTTTTTTAATAATAAGTAAAAAATATTGGGTGATGTAAAACAACAAAGTCAAAACTTTTAAAACCTAGGTAGATAATTCATAAATTTCCAGTATCAAAATTTTACCTGATGATAATACAATATAAATGGTAAATATATGTACATAATTGTAGTAATTAGATTATCAGTTCTCTTTTAAGTATGATTTAATTTTATTTTATAAGTTTTATCAGTATATGAATCTATCTATAAAGCTAATGCAGTTTCATGTAATATTATTATCTATTTACAGTATCAGTTTGTACGTCAAGCCGTCTTATAGAGGTATCATAGTTTTTATATAGTATTTTTGTAAAGTAAAATACCTTTGTATAGCAAATTTAATTCTAAAATACGAATGAGTCAGAGGAGATATGAGTTGAACAATTCATAATTATAAACATTACAAATTGGCATAGTGACTTCATCTCTTATAATAACTTACCAAAGCTTTCCGTCAACTTCAGCATTACTCCACCAATGTGCATATCTCCCTTCACGACCATAGTACGCTTCTCGTTCAAGTCCGTCACATAGATCGTGAGGTTCCATGATCCGTCACCAACTATCTCACCGTCTGCTAGCATTTTGTACAAATATAAATCCACTACACACTATAACTATGTCACTCCCGCAGGCGCATCGCGAACATAAAACTTTTATAATAAATTATGAACATGCACACTTTTACACGAATGACATGCGACTGGTGATAACGGTGCAAGGCGAATACGATTAAAAGAGGAGTGAGGAGTGAAGACTGAGGAGGGTGACGGACGGACGTGTTAAATTCTGTTGAATAAAAATCCAGGGTGACCAGTATAAATTATATTATTGATACTTTCCATTACGGATTAATCCCTCTATATTTTTAAAAACAATTAGTATAAATTATTATGTCAAAAAAATTATAAACTTATATAAATCATATTAAATTTGAGAAATAAATATAATCGTATCTTATTTAGTATACGTCACTTTTATATATTTTATCTTTATCAAACGTCAACTGTCAAATCAGTACTGTCAATTGAAACAAAATAAGTAATAACTTTTTGAGCAATACACTCAAAATAACTTATTATTATAAACGTAGAGTAATTGATCGTATTTGCTGAAAAACAATAATTTCCTTTTCAGGAGTTTTAATTTATTTTTAAAATATTGTGCAGTGCAGTGTATTATGTAGCAAAAGATTGAAAATGTTATGAAAAATACATGCATGCCGAATTTCATTTACGTATGAGTACAAAAAAAATAAAGGATAATAAAATGGTTGCAAAAAATAAAAATAAAGGCAAATATTTTACCATTTGAGTTAATCTTATTTTTCTGTTTTCACGACTTTCTATGCGACTATCTTCTTTAACTGTAATGCATGTTGTTCCAGTGTTGTCATGTTCTACCCCTGAACATCGAGTAGATTCACCATCAAGAGACAGTGACTCAATATATGATTCTGAGGCAGCTAGTCCTGTGCCTTTTCAGTGCACTCAAGATGGCGTTGAAGGGGAAAGAGATGTTGTATGGAATTTCTATACACCAACTTCTAAAGCAAGCAATTCATACAATAAAAATTCTACGCCAGTTAGCAGGAGAGTAAAAAAAACAATAAGGCCAAAAGTAATAGAAAAAGCAATACCTAGACGAAGAATGATAAAATCATCACAGAAAAAAAATGAATTATTACAAGATCTTATTACATTAAATCAAAATGTCTTAGAATTTCTGCCTAAAAAGAAGGGAATAAAAACTGAGAAACCTCAATCGGAAGAAGATATGTTTAGTGACACAAGTGATAGTTCTCCTAAAAGCACATTTAAAAATAAAACTCGATGTTTACGTAAAAATGTATTGAGCTCAAAATTTATTAATTCTGAAACAGAAAATGGCATAGAATCTGATGATTCTATAAATGAATGCTTAATAAAAGTAAGCCAAATGGTAGAAGATAAAATTCTTAGTAATGAATTTAATAAAGATGCAAAAAGGCCTTGTCTTGAAAATGCTGGTAAAAGTGTAAAGCCTAATGTAAGCTTAAATGTGGATCAAGATTCTATAGATGCTATTTTATGCAATGTAAATTTAGATTCCCCATTTGTAAATAAAGCAAAAAAATGTGATTCACCCAGGTTAAATAATGATTCTTTTGATAATTTACTTGGAAATTTGAATGATAGTGCTTTGGAAAGGTTATCACAAATGCCAGTTAAGAATGATACATCAAAAAAAAGGAAAGAAAGTGCAAATTGGACTATCAAAGAACTAGTGGGGAGTAGCCCATCAAATAAGTCTACTTTTGGTAGACACAACTCTATGCCTGAATCACCATCAGCTATAGAAACTAACAAACCTTCAACAAGTGGAATGGTATTTGGAAGATATAATTCAATGCCATTTAACAAAAGTGAAGAGATAATATTAGGTAGTGTATTGGTTCAATATTTATAAATGTAGCATAACTGACCTTTTTTATTTTAAAACATTTTATTTATTCTACAGATCTCCAACAGTATACATACATATTTTACATTTACTTAAATCTAATAATTTTTTTCCATATTCCCAATTACAGGAGAACACATCAATTGCTATATAATATTAAAACAGTTAATAATAATCTATTTAATATTATGTTATTTAACATATTGGAGGGATTTTAAAATGCCTTCTTTACTACTTCCTCCTATATATTATTCTACTTCCTATATTAATAAATTAATAAAACTTGGTAGTAGTGGTATAATTAAGAGTATTTTTTTTAAATAAAATCTTCATACTTAAACATATTACTATTGTATAGCTATTATATATAA
Source organism: Fabriciana adippe (assembly GCA_905404265.1). Taxonomy (NCBI): domain Eukaryota; kingdom Metazoa; phylum Arthropoda; class Insecta; order Lepidoptera; family Nymphalidae; genus Fabriciana; species Fabriciana adippe. Next base: position 5,196,484 of record FR990000.1, read on the forward strand.
TTATAGCTAACTACTATTATATTCACTCCAGATGATTCTCCCATAAGATGTACACCTGATGAGATAAAGAAAAAACACCAACAAGCCAGAGAAAAACTTCTTGCTAAGAGGCAATTGCCATTTACCTCTTCTGGACTCCCTTTGACACCATCACAAAGTAATGCTGTCCAGAAGAAACCCATGTTTCAATATAAAATCCCACCTTCTAAAAACGCAAAGGATTTAAAATTAAATGAAGCTAAGTCAATATGCGAAAGAGATTCTAATGTAAAAACAAATACAAATGAATATGTAGATATTAAATCGTTAATTGAGAAAAAAAGACAAGAAGCCTTAATGAAATTAAAGAGAAGACAACTTCAAAATAAATCCTCTTAAAACCTAATTATAATTGACTAATTATTATCATTAATGTTATCTAAACCAAGTTATGTGATATTATTGTATTTTTATATGCAGTGTCCTATCTTTCAGAATAGCTATTAATATGTGATTTAGTAAAAGATGCCATTGTAATCATAAAATATGATTTTTTTTAAAATAAAACAACAGAAATAAGTTTTTTTTTTTTAATTCAAGCAAATTAGACAAAAAGTATAATAAATACTCCTGTATAATATATATGGTAGCATCCTATAAGTTATAACAGAACCCGCGCACTTAGCACCATCGGTCTCCACGCACTTGTCGAAGCAACCAGATATAGGTAGTTTGCGTTGTGAAACTATTTTACAAAATGACTTACTTGAGTCGTACTTGAGAAATGATGAATTTTCTATACAAACTTTCATCCCTCTTTTACCTCTTTAAAGGTTGATTTCCGGTAGAAAAACTATCCTACGTCTTTCCCAAGCAGCGTTGCCAATTTGTGGGGAATTCCCCAAACTGCGGGGAATCTGAAGTCGATTGGGGATTTGTTGGGGATTAGCATTATGTGGGGAAAATGCGGGGATTTTGAACATCGATAGTCCGACCGGGTCCGAACACTTAAGCATTAAATTACTAATAAAAATCGTACATAGTTTTCACGTCTGAACCAATTTAGCTTTTTATTTAAGCTATACTAAGTGTTAAAACTACGCAAATTTTCTTAGTCCGAATTTCTTCACTAGTAACAATTAATAACTTAAATGACTCCTAGCAAGTCCTCCTAATTTAAACTTCTATATATTACAATAATAATAATTTTGAAGTTATATTATTTATAATTTTTTTCTGAAAAATTACACTTTAAGGTAATCACAGAAAAAATGGAACTCAATCACAGTCTAATCTTGTTTATTCATTATTCAAAAATATAATTTAAAAAAACAAGTTGATATTTACAAAATATAGTTAAAGTTTTGTTAAGAATCATAAAAAAAATGTCAAAAATGGTTATATTTTTTTAAGCTATGCTAAATCTTTGTTGAAAATTTATTCAAATTTTTAACACTACCTTTAATCTTCTGTGCATCCATAAAATGGCATAATATATTTTAAAAAAATTAAATCGATCAAAAATTAATAAAATATCGATAAATTCGAAAAAGTAAAAACTTAAATAGATTCTACGGGAAAATATCCAAAAAATAGGGTTAAAATATACCATCCTCTACCTCCCGAGACCATGAAACATAAATTTCTCGGAAACGGCTAATTATTTCAATTTCAAAAAAAAAATGCTTATTATATGTATTTCGAAAATTATATTCCCCTAGTTTCACTAAAATTAAAAGATGATTGCAGAAATAAAAAATAAAAAATGAAGAAATAATTAAAAACCGAGATTTCTGCCAATATCTCGAAAACTTTGAAGTTATTGTGAAAAGTGTTATCTATAAAAGTTGTAGATTTTTACTAGACCTATAACTTTCGTAGAATTTTTTTTCGATAGGACGCCACAGTAAGCCGGAAATTAAAAAAAAAACTACTTTTTAATGCTTTGCATCTCCCCATTTCTCGGGGGTAGGTGGACATCGGGGGCATTTTACGAATTTTAATTCCTTATAAAGCTGCTAACGTTTTAAAAACAAAATTTTAGGTTTTAATTTGTTTGTTTCCAAAACAGATTTCGATTGGACTATATTAATTTTATTTAGTTATTATATTTCTAACATAAAGAAAAATATAGTATATTTTTGTCCCCAAATTGGGGAATTTGAGTTAGATTTTCGGGGAATTTGATAAATTGGTATTGGCAACGCTGTTCCCAGGGTCTCATACTATCTCTATACCAAATTTCGAACTAAATCGGTTCAGCGGATTAGGCGTGAAAAAGTAACACAGAGTTACTTTCGCATTTATAATATTAAGTACGAAGACAATATACAATTTATTAGTTATTAAGATCTCATTAATACATCATTATAATACTTAAAAATATTGAAAAATAATCTGTATAATATACATCAATAATTTATGCGTTGGGGTAAAAATATGAACACATATATTGGGGTAGACGGAATTTATAACGACAATTAAAACAGAAAAATACCTATTTGTAAAAAAACAGTGGACACAATAAGGCACTGAATAAGAAGTAGAAAACCTACAAGAAAAAAAATCATATTTATACGAGTACATATTATGCATAATAGGAGTTTTAGTGACCCCTTCACTTTTATTTTAATTTCGTGTTTTACAAGTGTTGCAACACCTGGGGTTCATTCCACTAAACGCTCACGACACCTAAAATACTCTTGGCCGTTCCACATAGCGACTACAATCGTTGTGGTCGCGGGTAAAACGTCACTAATGACGTCATGACTAACACTCACGTTGAGCTCACATAGAGTTATAAGAATAGAGTGCGCAACTGCTATGCTCTCTTACAAGTGAACGAATTAGAAAGAGAACGCATCCTAAGCCACCGTTCTATTTCACTCTAACCGAACTGTGATTGGTTATTCCCCTACAAGCGTGCACAGGAGAATGGGAGCATAGCAGACCAATAATAAACCGTCTTAGTTCTACTGTGTGTCTTAGTTGTACTTGTGTCTACACAACAAAAAAATATACACTGTTCTTTCCTAACTAGAGTATTCGTATAAATCGTACGATTTATTTTATTATTAGTGGTTGAATATCGTACCTTACCACTAACCGAAGCAATCTAAGCCACTAGAAAATCCACTAGCCACTAAAACCAATATTTAGCCGCTAAAGGGGAAGTCTAAACCACCAGATCTAGTGGAAAATCCACTGAGTTGGCAGCACTAGTTGTGCGGGTTAGGCCGGCCGCACATGTACGGAATTCCGATCCGGTTTCCTGATTCGTAAGGCCGGCCGCACATGTACGGAATTCCGATCCGGTTTCCTGATTCGTAATTCAGATTCGGAGACCCGAATGCATGCCTTACATACAAATTGTTCGACTAGGCGCACACGTTCGTACATTTTCCGTTCAGAAAAAAAACCTGACGTTCGTTTCGGAAACAAACCGTGCGTTCGGGTATTCAGAACGGAAAAAGCCGAATGACGTCATCCCGAATGCAGCGCTCGCATTAATTTTTGCTGATCCGCCGCACACGCACGGAAATTTTCCTTCAGAATAGGGATGTAGGCAGTGAAAAAAAATATCAATATATCGATGTATTGATATTTATTAAAATATCAATATTGACCTCGATATCCCAAGGAAAAAATATCTATATATCGACCAAATTTTCATAGATTTTTAGTTTTAAAATAATAATGTATTTAATACTTTCTTAGATTTACGCGAATATTTCATAATAGTAATGGGTAGGGTAGGCACTGTTTGTAACAAGTATTTAACGGCTTTGAAACGTCTAAAATTAAAATAATGTATTTAGTTCAGTCTAGCTCAATGAAAGATAATACTATTTTTTATATAAAATGCACATTATTTTATTGCATGAGAATTTTAATAAAAACGAAGTTATTTTTAAGTATTAGTTTACTAGATTATAAAAAACATAGTAGTCATAGACAATACAGTAATTTTTTTCCGTTCGTTCCTATCTTTTACGGCTTTATAAATTCTGTTAAATATTCCGCTAATAAATTAAAAAAAACGTTTTTGATACGGTTTTCGATATTGAATATTTTGTCGATCGATGAATATCGATGAATCGATATATCGATGTATCGGATCGAAATATATATATATATATATATATATATATATATATATATATATATATATATATATAGCTTTTATTGAGCTAGATTGAACTAAATACATTATTATTTTGAAACCGAAAATCTAGGAAAATTTGACCGATATAGTGTTATTTTTTCCTCGTGATATCGAGGTCGATATTGATATTTTAATAAATATAGATATTTTAATAAATATAGATATTTTAATAAATATGGATATTTTAATAAATATATATACGTCGATATATCGATATTTTATTTCACTGCCAACATCACTACTCTACCTACTGGCAGTAGTAAAATTCCTAATACAAAAAACCTAACGTCTACGCTAGTCTTCCGGAATTCCGAATCAGGAATTCCGAATCAGGATTCCGTACATGTGCGGCCGGCCTAATTCAGATTCGGAGACCCGAATGCATGCTTTACATACAAATTGGTCGACTAGGCGCATACGTTCGTACATTTTCCGTTCGGAAAAAAAACCTGACGTTCGTTTCGGAAACAAACCGTGCGTTCGGGTATTCAGAACGGAAAAAGCCGAATGACGTCATCCCGAATGCAGCGCTCGCATTAATTTTTGCTGATCCGCCGCACACGCACGGAAATTTTCCGTCAGAATAGGGATGTAGGCAGTGAAAAAAAATATCAATATATCGATGTATTGATATTTATTAAAATATCAATATTGACCTCGATATCCCAAGGAAAAAATATCTATATATCGACCAAATTTTCATAGATTTTTAGTTTTAAAATAATAATGTATTTAATACTTTCTTAGATTTACGCGAATATTTGATAATAGTAATGGGTAGGGTAGGCACTGTTTATAACAAGTATTTAACGGCTTAGAAACGTCTAAAATTAAAATAATGTATTTAGTTCAGTCTGGCTCAATGAAAGATAATACTATTTTTTATATAAAATGCACATTATTTTATTGCATGAGAATTTTAATAAAAACGAAGTCATTTTTAAGTATTAGTTTACTAGATTATAAAAAACATAGTAGTCATAGACAATACAGTAATTTTTTTTCCGTTCGTTCCTATCTTTTACGGCTTTATAAATTCTGTTAAATATTCCGAAAAAAAAAACGTTTTTGATACGGTTTTCGATATTGAATAATTTGTCGATCGATGAATATCGATGAATCGATATATCGATGTATCGGATCGAAATATATATATATATATATATATATATATATATATATATAGCTTCCGTACATGTGCGGCCGGCCTTAGACGGAGGCTTAGAGCAATGACAAGCATGGAGGAACTGTATTTAATTGAACATTTACAATATATCTGATCGTGTCCTTCTTATACACTTCTTTACGAGAAGGACAGAGACAGAAATATACAATTTGCCCTTTCTTAAAATCGCGATGAAGCCAAGTATGCTATAGAATTACTATATTTATATATTGACTATTATAGTGATGTGCCAAAGTTTGACGGTTCATAAATCAGAAATACCGTTTCTTTGTAATATTTATACTTATTATGAAAAACTATTACACGAAACAATACTTCACCTTAGGTCGAAATTAATTATGTTTAATCTTAATTAATTAGATTTTAAGGTTATAACAATTTTTTAACATTATTTAAATTAATTATTTTGGCTAACAGGTGTTTACTTATTATGAATCATTTTTATTGTATTTGAATTGTATTTATTTATTATATTTTAGGGATTTATTATAATTTAATGTATACTTTTGATTATGTAATTATAGCGAATGTTTAGTACACTTGTAAAGACATACATATCTGATTAATTATTATTATTGTCTTCTAAATGTGTATAAATGTTTTAATATGTGTGTTGTTAGTGTACTTTTTGGTAAATAAATAAATAACAGAAATAAATGAAATTCATAGTCTAATCTTGATTATTCATTATTCAAAAATATAACACAAAAAAAAAATAAGTCAGCCTAGCGCGGGGATTATGGTCAAACCTCTGATTTATAACATACTCATATATTTTAAGAAATTTTATCTACATGTATTCTAAAAACGAATCGGCAAAGTAATCATGAAGGTACGTCATGCCACATCACTATGATTAAAAAACAAAATTACTTTCTCAAATTGACAAGAATTTAAAGATCGATTACACACTATTCTGATATTATAAGAGTTTTAAAACAATCAATTTAAACATATTTGAATATTTCATAAAAATATTAAGTATTTTAACAGAAAAATCCAAAAAACACTATCCGGTGAAATGTTACATTTTGATTATCTTCACTTTTCTTTGAACTATGGCGATTACAGCCGTAAGCCACACAAGTCATCGAAACAAAATGTTTTTAAGTTTCCTTAAAACTAAGTCTTTTACATCCAATTACTCTTTTATTATTAAAATAATCACAAATATCAACAACACTGTAAGTCACCAGCTGGTCACTTTAGCAAGTAAAAAGTGGCTTCACACCATTGAAGACGATAGTTTCTTCATTATTACGTTTCTCTCTAACTTACGTCATCTCTTAGTAAGATAAAGCAGTGCAAATTATAAGTTTATTGGTTCAGTTTAATACGAGTCCTCTATGCTTGTTATTATTAGGGTGCGTTTACATCAAACGAGCGAATGCTCATTCTATCCCCACCCTATCAAATTCTTTTAATGTAAACAGAGACAGAGCATTCTTTCGTTGTTCTCTCTGCGTTCGCAAAGATTCTATAGAACATTCTAAGAATGCTCACTCGCTTGATGTAAACGGCACTAGAACGTGCGAACAATTGCTTAGAGCGTTCTTAGATGTTCGAACGCGCTCGCTCCCCGTAGCGGTCTCTTCAAAGCGTTCTTGTGTTCTAGCAATTTGAATATTTACGAGTACATACCTACTTATCGAATCATGGATTGGTCTCAAGATAAATGTCTATTAATAAAATTTGTGACCCACCAACGTCTCTTTCTTCTTTTCTTTTTGACTGTTTGAGACAAAATAATAAATGCAGCACTTGCAATTATAATATCGCTGTCAGAGTCGGACATAACCAAAGAGTATATAACTACACCGTGAAAATTGAAATAATGAAACACTACCAACCACAGAATTGACATGAATGGGCAATGAGCATTCGTTCGGCTGATCTAAACGTCATTGCAAGAATTCTAGTTCTATGTTCTCATTTTGCTCGTTGATCTTTTGGTGTAAACGCTGAAATCGAGATTTCGTTTACACTAAAAGAACAAGAAAGAATGCTCTTGCTCTAGCTCTAGTTCTTTGTTCGTTTGATGTAAACGCACCCTTACTCTAAGGACGGAGGTATAATCAATCGCGACTCGACTAGAGAGAGAAAGAATGGTGGTTTGGAATGCGTTTTCTCTCTAATGCGTTAACGCTATTTTAGCTACGTCGCGCACTCTATTCTTATAACTCTATGTGAGCTCACAATAACCCATCTCAAGAAGGTGAGCGTTGAGAGAATTAGCGGGATTTTAAAAACAAAGCAATAAAGATGGCGACCGTAAAAAAATCATTATTTGATGCGACAAGAGATATTTTAATAGAAGTAAATGTTTCTGCAGCGGATGCTTAACGTGTTGCCACTGGTAAATATAATTATGTAAAACAAGCTTATAAAAAATAATTGCAATTCATAATTAATTATTATGCATAAATTTTCTTTTTATTGTCAGTAAAACCTTACAAATAAAAACTAATTTACTTGACACTTGACAATTCGTGGCACTTTTCTTATTGAAAAAATTATTACAAAATTAAAAAATTCCACATTTAAAAGATTTAAAAAAATATAAGTGTTATTTTCGAACAAATTTGTTTGAGTTTCAATTTGATTCATTCAAAAAATAAAAAAGTTATCAAACATTGGCTACTTTCAGTTTCATATTTTATAGTAACAACGGTCATTATTAATGAAAATATATTATTATCATGAAAAATTTATTTTAATTATAGATACAGTATTTGCAACACTTATTTACTTCAACGCTCTAAACGCTCCATAATTCATTTCACTTGGATTTACGATTCCAACGCTTGAGACCAAGAGGAACGGGGAAATCTGTGGTCGTGAGTATGATCGTCGTGAGCGCTTAGTGGAACGTAGCACTGATGTGTTGCTGTCAGGCGTCAAATCAAACGTCATTGTCATATGTGATTAAGAAACTTCAAAAAGCCCAAAAGAGAACTGAAAATTCCTTCTCTTTGGAGATACGATAGTAAAACTTTACAACCTTTCGTTTAAATATTATATATCATATTATAATAAATATGTAATTAAAAAACGATAGAGCTATTAATAAAACCAGCAATACCTTCCAGATTTTTTGGTGTTTATAACAGTAAAAAGTGTATGATAATAATAAACTAATATGGCTCTCACTTATGTTCGTCAACTTAGCAGAGCAGTATGCAATATACAAATTTCGAAGATTCGAATGAATAGAGCATTAAACACAACTCAACCCGTAAGACTTGGAATGATACCTATCGTCGTTGAACAAACTGGAAGAGGGGAGCGAGCTTATGATATATATTCTAGACTTCTTCGTGAACGTATTATTTGTCTTATGGGACCGATTAATGATGACATTAGTTCCTTAGTTGTAGCTCAGTTACTTTTCCTTCAATCGGAATCTAGCAAAAAGCCTGTACATCTATACATCAACTCTCCAGGTGGAAATGTAACTTCAGGTCTCGGTATTTACGATACTATGCAGTACATAACTCCACCAGTAGCTACTTGGTGTGTTGGTCAAGCTTGTAGTATGGCATCCCTTCTTTTAGCTGCAGGAGCTCCAGGTATGCGCCATGCACTCCCTAATTCACGTATCATGATTCATCAGCCTTCAGGTGGAGTCAGAGGCCAAGCAACAGATATTCAAATTCAAGCAGAAGAAATATTGAAGTTAAAAGCACAAATAAACAATCTCTTTGTCCGTCACACAGGATTGCCTGCTGAAAAAGTGCAAAGTTCTATGGAACGTGATCATTTCATGTCACCAACAGAAGCAAAAGCGTTTGGTTTGATTGATAATATCCTTGAACATCCACCATCTCATGCTGTGGAGACAGAATGTGCTTCAACAACAGCTACCTCTGGTACCACATCTACTACCACTAATTAACACTGTGTGATAAATGGCTACGATAAATGACTTGTTATAAAGGAAAATATATAAAAGTTAATTTTTTATGGTTTAGTATTGGTTTTTTAATACATGCCCCTGTATTTTTGTTGACGAATTAACATAACTTATTTTAACTTGCATATAATTATTGTAATTAAAGTGTTTATATATTCTATTTCAATACTTTTAATTTTAACATCTGCAAAATTATAGTATAATAAAAAAATAAGTAATTAAAAATATTTGTTTTGTATAATATTCAAAGAAAATCAAAGAAATCTTAATCTTTCAATAAAACAATTCTATTTCATTAATTTTTATTTTTTTTATTGTATTGGTTTAACTTATATTGGCAGTATGCAAATTGTGTTTGTTGTTTAATCCAGTGATAGAAATATGAAACATTAGTATACACTGGCAATGCTGAGTGTAATTCTAATTTGTATGACACTATACCCAAGAGTTGAAAACTCGGAGTCACCAAGCCACTACCAGAATCACCCCTGCAAAATGAATTACACTAATATAAATAAAAGAAATATGAGGTAGAAAATTCTTTAAAAAATTTAGATAGATTTTAATATTTAGTTTGAAGAAAATATTACGTTGAGCAGTTTTTGAGATATGACTTATTTTTATCATATCGCACACCTAGATCTAAACAGAGCTAACTCAAAAATCTCATTTTTTTAGTTACGCAAACCATCGAATTCCTTAACTTACTAGCTAGCGACCAATAAAACAGATACAAAAATAGGTACATTTCTCAACGTTATGTGACACTAAAACCCCTTTTTGTTAAACGAAAGAGCCCATTCCTCCTCCACCAAAACAGAAACATAGCTAATTACAGTCAGTATTACAAGCGAAACGCATGTGCCCGTCGTAAGCCAAACTAGAAGTATTTTGAGTTGATTCTGTATTGTTGAGGTAAACCAGAAAATTGTAAAAACTATATTTGACTTGTCCCCATTTTGATGATTAGTGCTAAGTAAACTAAAGCAACATTTTGACTTAAACCAGTATTCATAGGCAGGTGAGTAAAGTTTTCGTTTTTATTTAGAATTGTTGCCGTGTTGTTGAAACATTTTTTAATTTTTAGTTAACTCTTTTTTGTTGAGTCATTTTTTAAACTCTTATATTTCTTTAAAACCCTATTTAAAACAAACTTTTTTGCTAGTGGTGATTAGAGCCTTTTTATCTTAATATTATTTTATTTTTATCCTAGTAATTACAAAGCTTATTGTGTTTTTATTAAACATTTTTCAAGTTAGATCTTTTTTGATGGGCTATGCTGTATCAAATTTCACTATATCGAAGTTTATCAGATCGCAGACGTAAGGTTTTTCAAATCGATGTGGTGTAACGGATCAGATTGATTTGCTTAATTTAATTTTTTTTTTCAAGAAAAGAATTAATCGTGGACTATTTTTAGTAAATATAGTTGAGCCTTGCTCAACACACAGGGACAAAGAAATATCGGCCCTTGCTTACTGACTCAATATGAAAATATGCAACGATATACTAGACCTTTACAACAAGAGTTTGAACTAATAATACAGGAGAAGACGGTACTAGAAAACAAGCATCAGCAAGAAGACGACATAAAGATATCATCGAGCATATCCGTGACTGATAAATCTAATCCGAGCACATCTAAACAACTGCAAACTGGTACACCAAGTTGTTATATTTCACCAATCTGAAGTGATGAGAGCGTCATTGACGTCTCAGATGAAAATCCCAATTTCGGATTTGTTCATAAAAATAAGACATCTTCTTAAGTCGTTCGTACTAGATTACCGTTTTCTTCGTCCAGCACCAATAGTAACAGCTCTAGTAATTCATCAAGCTCTAGTAGTTCTCGGATACCAAAGATAATAGTGCGCATGTACTGCTTGACTCTCAGAATGCAATTGTTGCTGAAAAAAAAGATTCTTAAGAGTCCGTGATAGAACAAAAAAAGGGCAAAAAAGATCACATAAGCAAGAAATGTGGAAATCAAAAATCGCAAGTGCTCCGAAATTTTTGTACAGCCAAAGTCTTAAGCATACAAGTCTCAGAGAAAAATGTCGGCTACAATATAAATTATAAAGATTAGATGGACGAACTATCAAGGCAATGGCTTTTTGATGCATTTTAGGGTATTCGGAAATCTTAAAAAGCAGAGAGAATTCGTAGTACCTACGACACTTACAAAATATAATTAATTTTTTTTATGTTATATTTGTAATTATTAATGAAAAATAATATCTGATTGGGGGCTTCATTCAGTGTTTTCTTGCTAATTCCTAATAATCAGCCAATGTACCCCTACTTTTGGCCACTCTATTAGTCAGATTATTATAAATACATTCAAAATCCTGTCCCTATTAAATTTATAATGACTCTTCAAAAGAGAGTCAACTAAACACTAGATTCACCAACACAGATTCAACTACAAATAACAAAAAATAAACTTACAATTTGTTAAGCAATACAGAAGCAACTACAAAAATCCAATTTTTAGGCCTAACAATGAATTAAAACACAAGATTCCTATAACATTTGTCATCTATTTTTATTTAAAAAATATTGATCAACACAGAACGCTTCTGTAGTACACAAGGATTCGGTAATCAGTTTTTCACGTTTTCTGAAAAAGGTGCTTTTTTGAGTTAATCGCTGTTTAGATCTAGGTGTGCGATATGTGTTCAGCCTTAAAATTAACTTTGTCTTTCGTAAACAAATAATGTTCATGAATATAGTAAATGGGAACATTTTAACGTGACGAATTATGTGTTTTAAAACATATTATAAATTTAATGTTTCATGTTACAGAATCCTCGGTGTGCGAATCCGATTTTTTCATTTCGAATTAAATTCATTAAAAGAACACTTACGCGGCTGGCCTCGGGTCAGAAGATCGCATGCTCCCAGCGCAAAAAGTACTTTTTGTAATCCCAACGACAGCACATAAACGTTTACTTTTGACGGATTGCCTTACGGATTTAAGACTTATAGGTTCTTGTCCAGTTATGTCCTATATATTAAAGTTTTTAAGATTAATACGAGTACGATCTTTACAAGATAGTTGGTATTTGCAACGAGTCATATCAATTTTAATTTTTGTGGGCGATAATCTATACAGATAAATAAAATTGAAGTGTCTGTTTGTAATGTAAAAAAAAAACAACAGCTTTATACTAAATGCTAAATGGAATTATATACGGTACTTATAAGAAAAACACAATTTTTAAAATTTTTGTCTGTCTGTTTGTTCCGGCTAATCTCCGAAACAGCTGGATAAATTTTAGCGGGACTTTCACTGGCAGATAGCTGATATTATAAAGAGTAACTTAGACTACTTTTATTTTAGAAAAAGAATTAGGGTTTCGCTCAAAAAAAATTAAAACGTACCTAAGGACGAACCCGAGCAAAGCGAGGGTATGTCGTTAGTTAGGTACTAAATATCTTTTCCAAGCAGAAATTTGACTTTTTTTATTTGGATTCGTAAACTATGTTATTAGGAAGAATTTGCATAGAAAATTAATATAATTAGATCCTAAAATGTATTTCCTTATGTAAAGGTAAATGATATCGGACACTTAAAGTGGTATGAAACTTTTGGCATTTTTTTTACTTTTGCCAGTAATGAAACATAGCATAACGATAACACTATGTAAAAAGTCAACCGACTCGCTAAACCGTAAGTCGTAATCAAAGATATTGTTTGCTATTCCTTTTTATCAGGCGTTATTTTGTAATAAATACTGCTTTATTTTACTCAGGTAACTTACGTAGTACATATGCATTCTTCAACCATAGCATTATGTCATCTATGATTTGTGAATGGTAAATACATTACCACTCTCCGAATATATATTTCAAACTAATAATAATTTACTTCATTTAGGCTGACCCTATTGATACAGTAACTGTCTATTACTATTAACTGTATGATTGATATAAGATATTATTGAAGTGAAAACTTCTACAGGCCGGTTTGGACGGGGAGTAAATTCATGTAGGTCGTGATCGACATGGTCACGTGACGTGTTAACGCTAACACTCAGAGTGCCGATAGATGTCAAAGCCAGATAAATGTAGACAGTTTACAAATAATTTAAGATCGAACAATTAATTTGAATATCCAAAAATAACAAGTGTTTGTTTATAGCCTTAAGTTTTCACTTCTGTCGAGAGTCCTCATGACTGCTTTTATTTTATTAATTCGGCTATTAATTATTAAAAAAAAGCTTTTTTTTATATTTTGCGATTTATATCTTAGATGCTATACCTTTAAAAAAGAACAAAATAAAGTAGGTACTTAGCTGGACAAATAATTGAATATTAGTAGTAAAGTAACTGAATTAATAGTCACTTTCAATAATTTAATTACATTTGCTTACATTTATAATGCCCCAACCGGCTACAACACCTGAAGCAGCACCATTTGGAAAGGATCGCTTCAATGTAATCCTTTTAATATATTTCCCTAAAGGGAGCTCTCTATAGAGTAGTAATAGGGCGATGTCATTTTCTACTTTTTCGTACTTAAAGTTATCGTGAACTATTGACGTTCTAACTTTTCTATGTGCTATTGCCTGAAAAGTAAATTATATTATTATTGAGAATCACAGATCACATAATTCTAGATATACTAGTATCAACTTCATTAGCATCTTAATTGAATCAAAGTGATAATGAAATAAATACCAATCAATGCTCAGGTAGAAAAATAACATTATTCGCCACGTTCGTGATATTTTTTTTTTTCAAGGAAACATTTCCTGCGGTATGGTGAATAAAGATCAAAAATCCTCAGACTGCCTGCATATTTTTAATATCTATCTATAACAAACTTTTCTTATTTAGCGCATTGGATCCGGACATTGATAGGCAAATTAATGTATAGCAGATACGTAGTAGAAAATTTATTTTGAATTGAACTACATGCACGCTATGCTATGAAAACAGTTAATTACGTTTTTAATGTTTTCATGTCCTGCGAACGCCGATATTTGATAATTACCGTCACCGTAAAAGCAATGGGCGGCAGACAATAAATACAGTTGATTTAACACTGAAGAACCACATATATGCGTTTCGCCAACTTTATTTATAATTTCTAGAAACACTGCGTGAGGATGATGTCTTATTTTCACATAATCACCACCAACTATTTTCTTTTCTAAACGTGTGTAAGATTTGCTTATGAAAGAAATGTGCAAAAGAATGACAATCTTTCTAATTAAGTCAGCCATTGGGCGCATAATTCTAACAATTAAAACTAGCTATGTGATTTGGTTTATTTTTTACTGATTATATTCACGCTTTGATTTCAGTAAGCGATCGTAAAGGTAACAATAATTGGATGATCATTTTATAGCTGCAGTTTGTACTGTATTAAAAGAAATAATAACGTCAAAGGTATAATATACTCGTATTGGTGTTGTGAAAAATTTTTCCTCCATGCAATACATACTTATGTGTTATTTTATGCGTCCGTGAAATGCGCGATATTATACGACGTTGTATGACGCGATACCTACGAAAATTTGTTTATATGCATATGTATGTAACTTCTCTGACCAAAATTTTCCATTAGAGCTTCATGTTGATTTTATACTAAAATTGTATAAACGTTAATCTTAAGAGTTTATAGATGTAAATGTTACTAGATATTTAACATATTTCAAGTACAATACATAGGTATATATACAATATATACAATATATCAATATATACGTATATATACAAGTACACAATATTTTAGGATTATCATTTCACTTTTCAGTATCTTAAATTTTCATCCAGATAATAACACCAGGTATATTTAAACAAAATGGAAATATAGCTAAAGTTACCAAAAAATAGTTTTTAGTTAAAATGTGAGTAGATTCATACATAAACATTAGAAGAGAGTCTCTTTTAGTCCGGTCAAAATAGACATTCACCCTTGCATAAATTCCCAAGATCTGAAAATTCATATGAACGTTAGGGATACTATTATAATAAAAGTAACGAAAGTAACTCTGTCTGTCTATCTGTCCGTCAACTCTTCACGCTTATTCCGCTGAACCGATTTAGATGAAATTTGGTGTGGAAATAGTTTGATAGCCTGGGAATGATAAGGATATTACTACTACTACTACTACTACTACTATATATATCGCTTTTTCTCAGAAATGAGGAATCTTAGGAAAAAAAAGTTTAAGAACAATTTTTGTTGATAGTTGCATAATCTACAATTTTTATTTAAGCTATTTTTATCATAAAATTAACCGTTTTGCTGAAAAATCTAAAAAACTAATTTTTGCGAACTTTGTCCTTGCATAAATTTTTTTGCACTCATGGGATTGATGAGGACTTTTCACAATTTCATTATAATGGTAACCCTAACGTGCATGTAAATTTTCAGCTTCTTGGGAATTTATGCAAGGGTACCCCTATTTTTCGGGCTAACTTGACCGGACTATTTTTATGTGAACGATAATTTGAACTTATTTAATTTTTGATGATATCGAGATGAAAAAACAGTGTTGCACGACTGATTTCACAGACATCGTCATGCAAAAATAAGGTCATCTTTACAGAAAGTATGAACGAATAACAATGCTCATGAGTGTTGGGTCCTTTCATAATCTGTGAGGCTTTCGCGCGTGCGCGGTTCCCGGGTCGATATATGGTGACGTCAGGGGGAGTCAGGCTTCAGTCAGCCGTCGGTGGCCGCAACGAACATGTGGCTGCAATGCATCGCTTTGACGGTGCTGATCGCCGCGACTGCGACCCGCGAAATATTCACCAACTCCTTCCTGGTCCGGTTCAAGAGGTCCATCCGCCACGAGGAGGCCCAGGACCTCGCCCTCCGGCACGGCTTCGACAACCTCGGCCCGGTGAGCGGCCACGTGATATTGTAAACATAGGCATAGCCATTTACACGTAGCTTAATTTTGTGGAAAGTGCCTGTTCCTATCGCCAATTCGTTTCCGTAGGTTATTTTACTGCATGTGTATTATGATCGCAATTTTGACAGCATAGAGTATTATGTTATTTTTTGTTTTTTGTACTTTTATAAAGTTTACTTTTATAGAACCTTGCATTTTGTCAGAGTTTAGTTTACGTTTATTTACTATGGAATATAAATAACACTTTAGCTGTTACCTACTAGATTTTTATTGTTTACAATAATAGAGATACCTTTCCGTAATAAATTTTAAATCTAGCTACACCTGTAGGTAGTATGTCTTCATAATTGAAACATGTAAGTTCAAACTTATAAATATTAAGAACAACTTTTTTCAAGAAAACTGAGATCTAGTTTTTCTGTTATATGTGTATGTATGATTTTATTAAATTCATTATTTATATCTAGGTACTTAATAATTGTAGCAAAGAACAGTATCGATAACTTAACGTAAAATTCATTTTACAGAGAAGTAAAAAAATATTTAATAGATAAAAAGGAAATAGAAGAAATCAAAATTAATATATTAAAACTTAAACTTGTTTGTTAGTTAGTTCTACAAGCAATATTGCCGATGATGACAACTAAATATACTGGCGCGGACAACATTCTTAAACGTAATAATATAGGTATAACCATGACTTTGAATATATAAAAAAGATATTTCATAACATAACAATATTAGATACGTTTGTAATGTATAGGAAGGACTCTTTCTTTTATAGGACTTAATTAAAATGTTCAGTAGTACTAAATATTTTTAATAATTAACAAATTAGTTAAAATAAATAACATGATTAAAAAAATTGATAATTATTTTTTTCTCATCATTCAGGCCTTATTAAATTTAATGTGAGAGGGATCAGGCCACGATGGTGGAAAAGTGCGGGTTGGCGGACTACACATGTTAAAGCTACTTAGATTTTCTTACATCAGACATGCAGGTTTCTTACGATGTTTCCATTCATCGTAAGATTTAGTAGTATGGAATGTTGAAAAAGATTCGCTCATGAAAATGTTATAGACGCGAGACTCAAACTTGAACCCATGGTTCACATGGTTTTGAAAGCGAGCGCGCTACCACTGAGTTATATAAGTTTTTGTTATACGGTACGTTATACTATAAAGAATATTGTTAGTATGGTACAGTAAAGCGAGGTACCTATCTATATAACTATATAACACATTCAACGATGTAGTTAGTATCTACGCTTAAGCTGCTAGCGACGCGTAAGCTCCAAACATGCAGTCGTTTCAATAGGGGGCTTAGCACCTGTAATTACATACTGATTTAATATCGCTTAGATAAGAAGAGGGTAACTTTCAATGAACGTATCAATGATAAATGAAATATTTCATTTAACGGATTTTTAACGGTTCATATTTAACTCCTGGATTATCTAGCATTCATGAAACATGCTCAGAACACAAAGGTTATAAAAATCCAGATTTAAACTAAAAAGCTAAGTTACATAAATATATATTTCACAAAAAATATCACACCAATTAATTTGGCAGTATTCTAGTATTGTTTTCTGTTATAGCACTTTCTTAGCTCCATGTGGAAAATATTACATATATGTATATATATATATATATATATATATATATATATATTATATATATATATATATATATATATATATATATATATATATATATATATGTATGTATATATAGCTAGTATAGTATTATATGATCTGTATTCTGTGCTAATCTAATCTAATATATTTAAACGAGCAATTCTTGTATATTTATTTATTTATACCGGCAATCTCGGAAACGGCAATAACGATTTCGCTGAAATTTCATATGTGGGGGTTTCCGGGGGCGAAAAATCGATTTAGATTAGTCTTATTTTTTTTTTCTTTTTATTATATTAGATTAGTCTTATGTCTGGGAAAGCGCGTGTTTTCGAGTTTTCGTGCGATTTTCTTTCGCATTATTCCACGCAGAATATGGTCGATAATTTCTTACACTCAGGCATATGCACTGGCACATAATGCACTGTATTCTAAACGGCTTACTTTATACTTACAAAATTCGAACCTGCGATTACATCTAGTATTCGCCATTTTACATAGGCAGATGGATAGATAACCATACCCCTGACATTGTGAACCATATGCGGGTTAGTTCAATGAACGTGTTTCAGTTACGTATAAGTTTTACAAATTGATCGGATACACGAATACCTATGTATAGTACATTTATACCCCTTTCACTGAGTCGTCTCGTGGATAGCGTATTCAATTCCAACCCGGGTTTCAATCTAAGATTGCTTCATTAAAATATTATTATCTTGATGAAGGAAGCTTATCATAATTTGAAAATGCGATGTCAAAGATCATTGCTTATCATTATATCGCATTAATAATAAATTATGTCTATTAGAAACAATAAATCTACCTGTCAGTAATAATTAAATTAAATAATAATTAAACAGTCTCAATAGGACAAGATATGACTATTTTATATACCAACAGTCGTTGGATGATGCCTGTTACTGCAGTAAAGCCACAATATTAAAGAATAAGTTACTAATGAACTATACTGGTTATCCTGAATACGTCTGTGCAAAACTCACTATTAATACGCTGAGAACATCCAGATTCCAGTGATAATATGATTCAGAGACAGTATCGAACCTAGGCCGTCGGTGAGGTAGGCAATTAATGACGATCTCGATAGTGTCGTATTTTATAAATGATACCTCCTTGGTTGTTCTTTGTTTCTAATAATTCGTCCATAGCTCCACCGATAAAAACTTTTAGTTTTCAAAGCACTTGAACGAATTATATATTCCTATTGTAAAACGAGAAACACATCTGGGCTGGTAATAGCACCTATTTAGTTACTAATAGTAATGGTACTTAATTCATCAGCCCATGTGCGACGTAAAAAAAATGCGATATGAGACCATATAAATGGAATCGCAGCACAAATTTTTAAGTCTATCTAAAATAACATACCACAGTGTCACAAGTTTCACTCTTAAATAGGTTAGTAACTTCATTCAAGTGCAAGCTAAAACATTTTTGAAATCAAATGTTCATTCAGAAAAAGATTATTAGACCAACATCCGCCGATGCCTACTGGTCAGTGGGTAACCCAATTTGTGACCTACATTCGTGATTTATTCCGTCGGGAATTGTAATTTTAGAGACTTCATGTGTGACGTTTTTGCGAAATCTGAAATATCTTCTTGCGATAAGAGAATCAGTTTATATTTTTAAAAAGCTTAAACTATAATTGCGTATTTATACTAAATTAAACTATTTAAGTATTGAAATAAAGAATAATGTGATTAAGTAATGTTTCTAAATTTTTACAATTCTCTCAAACATTTTTTGTTATACCTACGCAGACTTTACAGATAACTTACTCGTGGATAAAAATCTCGTAAACATGTTTGGACTTTGAAACCGAGCTATATTATTTGTCAATACCGTAAATATTTCCAAAAGTATACCTACCACCATGCCAAAGAACTATCTATATATAATACATATATCTATATAATAAAACTGTAGAAGTCGAACGTCTGTACACAGAAAAAAAAATGCTAAAAACTCAGTCAGGGGGAAGTAAGAAGAGAAATAGAACAAATCCAGTTTTTTTTTTTAATTTCTTGTTTCTCTGTCTGTTTGTCTGTTTGTACGGGCTAATCTCCGAAACTGTTGTATCGATTTAAATGAAATTTTGCATGGTGGTACCTTATATCCCCGGTCAAAATTTTAGATACTTTTTATCCCAGAAAATTAAAGAGTTTCCGTGGGATAGTTAAAAAACTACAGTAACTTAGTTATACAGCTTAGTACACAAAAACTGCTGATTGGGTTTTAATAAAACTTTACAATAATATAGTTCATATATCAGAATAATAAATAGGCTACTTTTTATCCCGGAGAAATGTACGGTTTCCGTGGGATAGATTTGTTTTTTATTTGTTTAGAGGCGAACCCGAGCGAAACGAGGGTGAGTCGCTAATTTCCTAATAAAGTTGCTTGCTTTCTTATTTTTTTATTAACGCCCAGATCAAATTGTTGAATGAAAATCGTTTTATTCAAACAATACAACGTATTTCTATTCAAAGAAGGAGAAACAAGATTTTTTTGGTACCTATTTAATAGAAAAAATTGGTAGCCTGGAAAAGTATTACTGAGTAAGAAGAAAGTCTAAAATATAAATGGATATGACAACTTTGAACTTTGACATGGCATAAGTCATAATGTATATATATATATATATATATATATATATATATATATATATATACTAGCGACTCACCCTCGCTCCGCTCGGGTTCGTCTCTACTTACATTTAAAGGTTTAGTATAGATATCTCAGAGATGAGATATTTTTCTATATAAATTTATCAAAAATTCTATATAAATTCGGCCTCTGTATCGATAATAATGTCTATTTCAATAAGATTTCCCAAAAAATATTTAATATACAGACAGATTCGGTTTAGTTACAATTTTCTTATATGTATAGATATGTTATTTCCATATATTTCTTAATTTTCTATTAGTAATAATAATTGTCGATGGTCATATTGTTTAAACTCGATCTTTATAACTTGTTGAAGAACCATTAAAGTTAAAATTTACAGTGTCTGTTATAAAAACAGCAAAACTGTAGGTTTGTATAAATAATTTAATACAGATTATGGTACACTGTCTAAATATATTTCAATATACAGGGAGATAACGATTAGGGATCAATTCAGCTATTGTCAGATATGGAATTCTCTGATTACGATAATAATTCCCTTTTCTAAAAATATTATATTACTAGCGACTAGCTCTCGTTTCACTCTGGTGCGTCCTCAAGTACCTGACAGCAGTCTAAATGTTACTCCAAACTAAATGTCTATCTATAAACTTAATAATTTCATCCAAATCCGCTCAGCCGTTTCAGCATAAAGGATTAACAAAATACACATATGTACATACAAACTTTCACATTTATAATAGTAGTTAGACTAATATAAAACCGCTACAATCTACATCATACAAAATATATAAAAAACTAGCGATTCACCCTCGCTTCGCTCGGGTTCGTCCCTAGGTTGATTCCCCATACAAACTTTCATCCTCATTTTCATCCCCTTAAGGGATGATTTCCGGGATAAAACGTATCCTATGTCCTTCTCAGGGTCTCAAACTATCATCTTACCAAATTTCGTCTAAATGAGTTCATTAGATCCAAAAATTACTCCCTACACCATGACAACATCACAAACTCACAAACTTTGCCTTTTTATAATACTAGCAGAACCCGCGGCTTCGCCCGCGTTCAAATTACGGAAAAAATAAACTTTCGCTACGCATACTTTATTATTTGCAAAAATAAGTTTGTATAAGATTTTGTGTTCTTAAAGACATAAGGAACACAAATTTTATTTTAGCGATCGTAACTTAAAATATCCAGTATCTTAAAAGATGTTAAACATAGATAACACATTCTGTAAATAAATATTCATTTTAAGTATTTAGTATGCTCCATTACCCGTATTTTTTACCCATTTTTCTACTTCATCTCTCCAAAGTTAGAAGAAGAGAGTACAATGATACAATCGCATACAATGTTTTCGACTTTAGAATCATGTACTCGTAACATGGCTAATATGGGTTTTTTAACTAACATACTAATAGGCTAACATCTACGTTATTTTCTAGACCCAATGCTACTTACACCTGAAGTTTACAGTTTCGCTCCTTCTCCTTTTTTTTTACTTAAGTTATGTATATAAAGTGCTATTCTTATTTTGCTGTAGCTTTTTGCCCGTGGCAGTTGTCACTTCTGTGGCCAGTCGAGAAGTTATACATAATTTTCCTTTGGGTTTGGAATAATCTCCGTTCTCTACTTTATATCCACACAGTAAGTATGCACTTACGGAGAACTTAACTTATGTTACTCTGTTTAAATATATTCAACAACTCCAACTTCACCGTCTAATTTTACCCACTTTGGGGCTGAATTAAAAAAAAATTATAAATGTTTATTTAATTGTATTGACGAACATTAACACCAAGTGTCAAGTAATTTTGATTATAAACATCTTTTCCCTCATATAAACAGCACAACCCCCTTTTACCCTTTTAAGGAACGAATTTAGAAAAAAAATAATATTTTTATTGTTTTATTTTTCATTTCAAAGATAAATACTACTTTCCGTGCATCAATTACAGAATTTCATACAAAAATTTCATCCCCCATTTTATCCCCTTATGGAATGAATTTCAAAAAATGCTAAAACATATATTTATTTAATTGTATTGTAGAGCATTTATACCAAGTTTCAAGTAATTCTGATCATAAACAATTGTTTGCCCATATAAACTTTATCACTTCTTTTTACCCTTTTAGGGGATGAATTTCGAAAAAAATCTAATGCATATATTTCTTATTTTCCATCTTAAAGGTAAATACCACTTTTCGTGCATTTCGCGTTAAGAATAACAGAGTTTCATACAATCTTTTATCCCCTATTTTACCTCCCTTAGGGGATGAATTTCGAAAAAACCTTTCTTAGCGGATGCCTACATTATATAAGGAATATGTCCTCCGAATTTCACGTTTCTACGACTTTTTAGGCTGTTTAGGCTGTGCGTTGATCGATCAGTCAGTCAGGACAAAGGATTTTATGTATATATAGAATAGATTATTTTAGTATAGATTAACGCTTTCATGTCAATCATGCTATATAACGTATTTAAAATGCTCTTCGGTCCACCACACTAAGGAAATTTTGATACAAAGTTCCAACCGCTAGGTCGCGGTTTTTGTATTTTTCATTAAAACTCATGATACAATTACCTCGAAATCTATGCTCTAATGCCTGCTGTTATTGAAATTGTTGTGAACGTGGGTAGATACTAAGAACTCTATACCGTGTTCTAACCCCATGGGAAATTAATGAATCTCATGATTAGGGAAAGGGATTTTTTTCTCATTCTAAAGATAAACAACCTATGTTATAATATGTACATAATGTATCCTTTAGTAATCATTCTTCTATATACATTTCTTCTTAAAATATTATGATTGTGGGTGAGGGAGTGAGTGTTCAGTGTGTATATACATATGTATGTTACTTATCCCTCTTGTTGCAATGGCTAAACGGATGTAGTTGGAATTATGAAATGAGAGATGACTATCTAAAATTCACGCGATTAATATCGGAGGGGTAAAATAAAAAAAAAAAAACTTGCGAACCCTCAAACCATTGTTATCCGCATAGGTGCGTAGCATAGGATGTCGTTAGGATACCTATATAAATTAATAAATCAAAGATAAAAACAACTTGTTATTATATATAATAATATTTTATAATAATTAAATTAAAATAAAGAGTATAATACTCTGTTTCTATATTCTATATTATATTAGAAACTGAAAATTGTAAAGTAAAAGAGACTTTTAAAGCAAAATAGCAGGAAAGAGTATACAAGTACATCGCTTCGTAATTAAATCACAATTAATTATGGTTGTAGTTACAAATCATAAATTTTAATAAGGTCTCTAGTGGAGTGCAATGGGTTGCTCATTATAAGATAGCCTTGACCTCGATGTCTCATAAGTGAAGAGGGATGTGACAACTCCCCATAAGTATACTTGTTGCAATATTGGATCAAGTTCTTAGTTTACTTCCGCAAAATAATTTTAAAAGTTGACTTTTCTAAATAAAGTAATTAATTTAGTGATGTGATTATTCTTTATTCATAGATTAGCAGTAAAGATTCTTTAAGATCAATTAATTACGTTTTTTAACATTTATTATTACCAAAAACTTTTGTTTCCGAACATGAAGAAATAATAGAAATATGCGTGTAATAGTTGAGGTTATTTTAAACTGAGATGGGCTGATCTACTGAATTTTAAAGTTTTAGCTCTGTACCAAATTTTTTCTAGTTCCAATCAACATATTATGTATAAAAATAAGAAAACTACACAAAGTGTAGGGTATGGAAAAAGAAAATATAGAACTAAGAATTATAATCATATTTTGGTGCCGTTATGAATAATTATATTAGCGTTAAATACCTAAAATGAAGCTACATTAGTTCTTACTCCTTAATGATTGCTAATGTTGTAATGCGAAAGTTCATCTGTCACGCCAGATTGGTACACCTTTATATCAGAAGGTGCAATCTGCAATACTTCAAAACCGGCAGAATATATTCTATACAAAAATATTGTTTATACGGAAAAAAACCATATCCAAAAAACAAAGAAGTCTTGCTATATAAAAAAAGAAAGCTTGTTTTAAACTGCTTTTGTACGAGTATATCAACACACGAATGACGTGAATTTTTAAATAAAAGGTTTTTAGTCTTTTTTGACTTAAAGCGAAAATAGTCACGCATTTTTGTTTAAAAAAATATACTATAAGCAGTGAAATGGTGATAATAGCCCTATTAGCAAACATCGTTTGTTTGTGTCCGGATAAGATTAATGTTGTGCCCGAATACGATATAATCATTAATTAAACATGGCAAAATGGCGATCGTATCGCCTTGTAGTCGAAAGATAACTTTTATAAGTTTATTCATCAAGTGAATGAATTTTATGAGTAAAATTCTTATTAGAACGCACTAAAATAGTTTATTTTAACTTCATTCATTGTATTGATATAACAATGTAAGCACTTTGCTCTGTTTGTTGGTTTATTCTTTTATTGTAAAGTTATAGACGATCGATGTATTTTTACATAAAGGTTGAAGAGTGAAATAAGCTCCTTTTAATATCAGTCGGAGCATCTAGTGTTTTTAAGTTTTTTGTAAAGACGTGCCTAAAAATACTAGTTAGGTAGGTAGGTAGGTTATTTTAGGTTTACATGACACTAGTTGTTATCTTTTTCATTGTCTTTAATGAGAATAAAAAAAATAGTATTAATAATAATTAGGACGTGCATTACTCTGAATGTTTAAAAAAGTGTTTTTTTTTTTCAGTAAAAATTTTTGATTAAAATTTTAGAAGCTTAGTTTAGTTGAAGTAGAAGGCTTTCTATGATTATAAAAATTATCCCCGGAAATAATAGGTATATTGCAACATTATTTATATTAATTTTTATGGATATTACTTCCAATTAAAAAAGTCTCCATATTTTCACTTTTCAATGTTCAAAAAAATATAGAGACGTAAATTTTACTTTAATTGCGTACATTGTAACTAGTCTAGTAGATGTTATTAATAATTGAAAGTATCCATTCATCGATATTATAGATGGATTATACTGTAGGCTAGATATAAAATTATTTTATTTTACACTAGCGACTCACCATCGCTTCGCTCGGGTTCATCTCTAGGTTGATTCCCCATACAAAGTTTCATCCCCATTTTCAACTCCTAAAGGGTTGATTTCCGGGAAAAAACTATCCTATGTTATTCCTAGGCTCTCAAACTATCTTCTTAGCAAAATTTCATCTAAATCAGTCCAGTAAGTAAGTTTCGGAGCCTATTCAGTACAAACAAACAAACAAAAAATTAAATCTTTCCTCTTTATAATATTAGTACAGAAAAGGGTTTACAAGAAATGTGAGCAGAAGGAAGCGAAAGCGGCGTCGTAAATGGTAATCAACATATAAATGAACGTTTTATTTAATTAATAAAACTTGAAGATACCTAAAGCAAAAAGCTTTTATGACTTAGGTAACTAATATTATATGCAAAGGAAATTTCGTTATCGAATGTAATAGCTATATGGTAATGGTAAAAACTTTTCCATATACCTATATATTCCCATCAATATCCTTTTATAAGTTCATTTAGAAATTTAAAACTTGTTACCACTACTTATGTAAAATACTTTAGCAGGACTTAAATGAGATTGTTAAATAAATTTAAATTATATTTTAACTAGCTACTCACCCTCGCTTCTTTCGGGTTCGCCTCTAGTGAAAAACAAATCTATTCCACCGGAACCGTATAGATTTTTCCGGGATAAAAGTAATCTGTGTGCTATTCAAGACTATAATCTATCTCTGTGCCAAATTTCACCCAGATCCGTTTAGCCGTTTTGGCATGGTTGAATAACAAACATCCATCCATCTAAATTTTCGCATTTATGATGATTCACGGGATTATGTGATGAGTTTTATAGCCGCGTATGAGTATCAAAGAAGTCTCTGTTACGAAGCACGTTTCAAAAGTTAATTAACAAATTAATTATCCACCTTATTTGATAGCAACAGAAGTGGGTATAAAAGGATTAGTACCTACTCATAGTATAGTAGATATATGACACTCTTAGAAGCTACGAAACAAAAGAATTGAATAGTAGGTATAAAACCTTTCAAACACGTACTGCGTAAGTATCTAGCATGTATAATATTTTTGCGCATATATTTTACTGATATTTTAAAGTCACCTAAATCTTTATGATAATAATCTTCCTTTATTTATCATAGATCTTGTTCATTAAGAAATTGCTTTAATGATGATAAAGTATGATAAACTCCTGAAAGCTTATATGTATCAAAGTATAGCTTGGCTTGCAAAATATAAAATGTGTTTGGACATACAGTAATTAAATTTGCATAGTCATTTAAATACGTTTACAACAAAATATTTAGTAAAGCAAAACGGACCCTAAGTAGACACTTAGTATTATTATAAACACGGTAATTTTCATCTTAAAATCATATGAATTAAATTTACAGGTGTTGTGCGAAGTACGAAATATAATCATTACAGAAATATATTCGGATAAAAATCTGAAAAAGAAAATTTTTTAAATTTAATCATAAGTAGCGGCTCACCCTCACTTTGCTCGGGTTTGCTTCTAGGATAACAAAAACGAACCTATCCCACGGGAACCGCGCATTTTTCTGACATAAAAAGTAGTCTGTCTAATTCCAGACCATAATCTATCTCTGTGCCAAATTTCATCCAGATCCGTTCAATCGTTCTGGCGTAAAAGAATAACAAACATCCATACTCACAAACTTTCACATTTATAATATTTATATTTGTCATGATTAATAAGTGTTAACGTATAATTTATATAATAATTATTTATGCTTTACTATATTTATATCATGGAGCCCCTCAATTCCAGGACACACCCCTGATCATCTCCAACAGTATTGGTATCCTTGGTATCGGTATTTCCAGCGACGTCCAGTTCCGAAGCCACCTGGAAGAAAAGGTAAAGCTGGCATCCAAAAAACTCGGGGTGCTTAATAGAGCGAAGCGGTACTTCACGCCGGGGCAAAGACTGCTTTTATATAAATCGCAAGTCCGTCCCCATATGGAGTACTGCTCTCATTTCTGGGCGGGAGCACCGGCATACCAGCTTGGGCCTTTTGACTCGGTTCAAAGGAGAGCTGTGAGAATTATCGACGATCCAATACTCACAAGCGATATGGAGCCCCTAAGTCTAAGGAGAGATTTTGCGTCCTTATGTGTGCTCTATCGTTTGTATAATGGGTTGTGTTCCGAAGAATTGTTTGAAATGATGCCCACGGCCACTTTTTATCATCGCACCGCTCGCCATCGACAGGGAGTTCATGCCCACACACTGAATCCCAACTGGTCTCGTACAGTTCGGTTTCAGAGGAACTTCCTCCCACGGACCATCCCGCTGTGGAATGAACTCCCTGCCGAGGTTTTCCCAGAGGGCTACAGTATGGGGTCCTTCAAAAGGGGAGTAAATAGGTTTTTACAGGGTCGGCAACGCGCATGCGATGCCCTTGGTGTTACAGGCGTCCATAGGCTACGGTAACCGCTTACCACCAGGCGGGCCGTATGCTTGATTGCCACCGTCGTTGTATAAAAAAAAATGGAATATTTATAATCTTGCAATATTTTTAACTAATTTAAGGTAGAAGCAAAAGAAATGTGCCAACTGTTTTGTTTTACTTATAAGTAATTTACAAATTAAAATGGAGTCTATTGTTGCAATTTATTGGCAATCTTATCAATTAAGATTTAAAAAAGCAAAAAGATAAATTTATTTTTCATAATCCACTAGAAATTTGAATATCTCCATAACTGTATCATTACTTTCGCGTAGTGACGGATGCCCACACCAACTTTGAACCTACTCACAGCACTTAAGTCAGCATGTATACTATGTACCTATAAAGCTAATCAAATAAAGTGAGTAAACAGTAAAAAGGTTTTGAAGTATGTTTTCGTGTAAAGAAAAAAACGAAATGCTTTATGCTAACGTATTTCGTGTGCTTGAGTAACTCAAGTCTAAAATATTTATACATATAGGTATGATGGGCGTTGAGTAGTTTTTTTAGACAAAGCTTATAAGCTTGGTCTATATTATGCTAGACATCTAATAATAATAAAGTCCTTCTGACTCACTATCACGAAATGACAGCCTCATCTCATACAGATTAGCCAACTGACTGAGCAGGAGATATTAAAGTGCACAAATGTGTGTACAGACATAAGTGACTATTTTCCTTTTACCTATTCTTAAAATTCGATGATATGATAATTTGACAAGATCGGTAAGACGGCGCAGAGCTGACGGCTTTACGTGCCTTCGAGCTGTTATTGTAAGTTTCTTGACAGTAAAACCCAATAATTAGACTTGGTCTAACTCAAGACTCGAAGCCAGGACCTGCATCCGCACACGCTAGTCTCTAGAGTAACTATAACTTACGAAGAAACATATAATCGCAATTAACTGTAAAAACCGAATATATTTATTACTAGCGACTGACCTTCGCTTCGCTCGGGTTCGCCCCTAGAATTTTATTATATGTATAGATAGAAGATAAACATAATAAGGTTTAATGAACGTGCTTGTATATTTCAAGGCAATATTTACAGTTGTTTCTAAAATATTTATATCAGCCTTGAATCGTTCTACAAAATAAATTTATGTTGAGGCGAATGTGATAGCTGTATTTCGTTGAAATTACGTGGAGCTTTGCCGACATGACCTGCGGGCTTTTATCCTACTCGATAATAAGACTTATATGTATTACGACGAGCGGTTTTTTATGAAAATAAATACGGACGGGTTACGGCTCTCTTGGTAGTTTTATTCATTCTGACTGAACTTAGACTTCTATTTATACATTATTCTAAAATAGTCTTGGTGACATCATTCTGTATAACTAAGCGTGCGTAAAACATGCAAACTTAAACCCAATTAAAGGTTTCCATTTGCTAGATTCATTAGCGTAAAGTAATTTTCAACATTGAAGTCAAATGGCTATTGATTATGTGAGAAAGATTGGCTTATTTATGTGATTGAAAAAATAATTGTACCTTCTATTTATACGTATAGAAATCTTTAAGACATGTTCACGTTGTCAAGTGATATCATTGCATAGACGTCAAAGTGACGTCGGTCTGATCGGGGCTTTCAGACTTGTTTATCCCATAATTTATATCGACCCTCACTCTCGAAGGAGCAGTCAGTACAATTACGATGAATTCTAATGTGCGTGGGCTTTTTATCTCGAGGTTTTGATTAAAAATACATAAAGAAACCTACGCGGATGCCAGATACTATCGTATTCTCAAAGTACCAGTTTAAGTTTACAAGATTTTTCCCGTTTTAAAAACATGTTGCGTTTATGAACATTTTATGACTTATGTATAGAAGCAGTATACTTTAATCTCAAGCTTTGATTATTTATGTTTAGAATTTACTATGAAAGCCATAAAAAAGAATAATATTTGCAGATAATCAAACTTTTAAAAGTATAAATCAGTTATTTTTAAATTTAACAAAGCCTCGACCTTACGCAAATTGGTAATCTCACATAATAATATCTATATTAAAAAAAGTTTAATACCTTCCATTGACCGATACTTATCGAAAAATCTAATTTTGTAATCTAAAGTTTAATAATAAAATATAAACGATGCACTTAAAGCTATTGCTAATACAATCGAAATGTAAATAAATTGAATTATGACACTGTATGTAAAATGGGTTTGGATTTTGCTGAAAAAGCTCAATACACAGCATTAGTTGTGGCTATTGGGTATTGTACAGCGTACACGGATGAAGAAAGATAAAGCCGGGACGTGCCGATATGTCTGAAAAAGGAATTACGTTGTATAAGCTTTGTTTGCTTCATATTAATTTGAAACTTTTTCAGGTATAAATAAATAATATCAATTAATTATTTATATTTTATATTTATATACATATATCACTTAAGTGGTTTTTTGCTGGTAAATGTATTTAATTTTTGTATTACCGAAAATTTTGCTACAACGATAGGTTTTTTCTACTTTGATAACGATATTGTTGCATACATATTCATTTAGGACTATATTATGAAGCCTTCTCTTTAATCAATACAATATAGGTAGATAATTGTGCTTACCTCATTATAAATACAATGCATAATTATTCAAAGCTGTGTATAAATTCTTATATACCTATACAGTTGTAGCAAACTGTAGGCGGGATTAATTAAAAGCCTCTTACGTACTGTTGTTGAAATTTCACTTCTGTTATAATTTATAAGACATATTTGATTAAGTAGGTTAGGCATTATTTTATTCAACAGATACGTGTCAGACATTAGCCCCTTGCGGAACGCGTACGCGCCGGCGTATCAGTTAACATTTGATTTCTTAGAAATTATCCATAATTTCTTAGAAATTATCCAGGAGGGGTTTATAACTATGCCACATATGTATTATAGTTTTGACAACTTCATAATAGGTGGCCGAATCATGCACTAATTATTAATCATTAGTTTTTTGCACTTAAACATTCATTAGAGGCTTGACTGAAAGTGAACTGTTTAACTTGGAACTGGCTAACAAAAACTTATAAGAGAGCAAACGCAGGGCAAAGATTGTATCTATACATTCTCTTCCAGGTGTGAAACTGAGACTTATTTATTATTTCACCAATAGTTTTTCTTATACTTTACTACTTAATAAAACTATAAAGTAATATAACTCGCACTATTACTACAAACCTTTACTACTTTGCTTTTGTTTCGTGTTATCTGGGAATGTGCAATTTAGGCATAATTTACTTCGCCTATGTCGCGCAGAACGGAGAAGACACGATCTATGTAGAATGACCGGGAAAAATAGAAAAACTATATTTGTTTACATTTAGGTATAGAGTAATATTCTGATTACATTTAGATACATTTAGAATCAATTTGTTTTAAAATCAGAACTTATCTTTGTCATTGTGAACAATAACAAAACGAAGGTAAAGATTCACAGACTGCGAACTTCAATGACACTGCGCAGTCCATTATCAAAAGGCAGAAGCATGGTCTACCATATTAGATCATCTCAAGCTTTTCCATATTTAAAGTTTCTTTTCATAAATAAAATCTTACAGGATTTGATATTATTATCTTTGGATTCCAGGCATTTTATGTTTGGTAATTTTAAAATTGATTTACGCGTTAATTACATCTAACGTTTTTTAATGAATAATAATGAAATCACTTTTGTTTTAATTAAAAGAATTTATGTACAGTAACTCTCTTGTTGTAATTTTCTTTCATTACCAGAGCTATTTTTTCACTAACATAAAACAAGCAAAGATTTTCATTACCATATAAATAACAAAACTAATCTAATAACTCATGGGTTAGATAAATATTATGAAAATCGCGCGTGCAGTCTTATTTTAATTACAACTGTGTAAAGTTATAAACGGTGTGTCTATTCTTTTGTTTGTATTCAGCCCTTTTTAACGTCCCACTGATGGGCACGGGCCTCCCTTCAATACGAGGGGGGATCAGGCCATAGTCCACCACGCTGGCCAAGTGCGGGTTGGCGGACTTCACATGCCTTTCGAAAACTTGCTAGATTCTCTCAGACATGCAGGTTTCCTCACGATGTTTTCCTTCACCGTAAGGCAAGTGGTAATCATGATAGAAATGATTCGCACGTGAAAATATCAGAGGTGCAAGACTCGGGATTTGAACCCGCTTCACTCGGTTTCCCAAGCGAGCACGTTACCGCTAGGCTACCACTGCCTATATTTTGAAATTTATTTGTTATCATCTTTGAGGTAACCTTTTTATCTATAGGTACAGATAAATAGAATTGGAGTGTCTGTTTGTAATATTAAAATAACCGCTTTTTACTAAATGCATATGGATGTATACACGGTACATATATCAAAATAACATTTTTTACAATTTTTGTCTGTCTGTCTGTCTGTTTGTTCCGGCTAATCTCTGAAATGGCTGAACCGATTTTGACGGGACTTTCACTGGCAGATAGCTGATGTAATAAGGAGTAACTTAGGCTACTTTTATTTTAGAAAAAAAAAACAGGGTCTCACGAAAAAAATTTAAAACCAAATTAATTAATTAATTTTGTTTTGGGAAGCAGCCTACAGACGAATCCGAGCGAAGTGAGGGTGAGTCGCTTGTAGAAAATAATTATGAAAATCGATCCACAATTAGCGAAGATATTGAATAAACTGCAAAAAACAGATGAATTGAGTACCAACTTCTTTTCGAAGTCAAAAATAACTGAAAAGAGTTTTTCACTTTTAACTAAGGTTACGATTTTACTTTATAGCTTTCAATGTACGTTAAGTTTATAGTACATATTTGATATTCGAATTTAGTTTTCATTCCGTTAGACTTAGAAAATAATTGAGATTCGAAAAATTATACAAGACATCAAAATACTAATATTTTTTATTTAGATATACCTATAAAGGTTAACTTAGATTATACAATAATAACTATAGATCCAATCTATCTAGATATTCCATTAAGAGCTGTATAAAACAAGACTTTACCCATCAATGCTCCACAAAAGGATAATAGAAATTATAATAGAAATATCGCGCGAATGAAATGAATATCGAGCGGAAGGGCTTTATAGTATCTTATCAAGAACCAATCTTTTTGTGCCGTCTAACTGAATGTAGAATTATGTTTTACGAGTAGTTTGCTTTTGACATCTGGGAACAATATCTGCAAATCTATACTAATATTATAAAGCTGAAGAGTTTGTTTGTTTGTTTGTTTGTTTGGTTGAACGCGCTAATCTCAGGAGCTACTAATCCGACTTGAAAAATTCTTTTTGCATTAGATAGCCCGTTAACTGAGGAAGCCTATAGGCCATATATCATCCCGGAAAAATGTACGGTTCGCGTGGGATAGATATTTTTTTTTAGGGAGGAACCCGAAGCGAAGCGAGGGTGAGTCGCTAGTAGTAAATAAAAATACCGCAAATTAAGCAAATGGATTAAGATATAATATTTAAAGCTCATGTTAAAGCAATTTTTGTCACTAATCATTTAATCTAAACACCTAAAATAAAATAAAAAAAAGTACTATCGAAAAGTTTTTGCTTTCTTTTTTTTGTTAGTTTTTTTTCTAGGTAGTAGTGAGAGGCCAGTCAGTTTTGAGAAATTTATTTCTTTCCTTTATAATTTTATGAGCTATTTATTGAGAAACTCTATCTACAATTACACTTAGACCCTTTCAAATAAGAATGGAGCATTATATAAATAAAAAACGCGAGCGGAGTTGTATGCAATAGTCAGTAAACTAATTGAAGCTTTTGACGTTTTGTTTTGATTGCGTAAAATGTTTTAACTGATTTTAATGAACCCTTATAAATTTCAAGAAAAATTCCACTCCTAAGGGTTAAACGTTTCTTGCTATTCAAATAATATTTACATCATTACGATTTTGAAATCTGCTTTTAAGCATTCAAATCTGTTTAGTCAAAAAGTACTTGCTTACTTTAACTATAGTATTAAGTTACCTGCGCTTTTAACACAAAAAAAAAACCCTAAAAAGACCGATATTTATTATTAAAACACTATCATAATGTTATTTATATGAATTACTATGACGTTAGACATCCTCTGATTATTATGTTCATAGTACCTTGAAATGTCACGGAATACAATCATATTTTCTAATTTTATATTTTATCTATATATGTATATAAAAATCGATGCTTTTGTGTATGTTTCCTATGGGCTATACGGCTGGAGTGACTTTGATGAAATTGTCAGGCAATCTTTAGATTAGCGTAGCGGGTGATCCTGTGAAGTTTGGAAGCTTGAACGCAGGCGAAGCCTCGGGTACTGCTAGTTTCTTAATAAAATAAAAGTTTTTAGTTTAGTTGTAATTGTAAAATATTTGTGTAGCAACCACGAAATAACAGTGATGACAAACAGTTGTAGCCCATAAATCATAAAGTCCTTTTAATAGTATAACTAGTATGATCAGTATAACTAGTATACAACATTGGCATAAATTAAGTTGATCTTTGACTTCAAAAAATTTACGAAAAATAATATTAACTAGCGACTCACCCTCGCTTCGCTCGGGTTCGTCCTTAGCTTGGATATAGTGAAATAGATATAGTATATTATCCTTAACACATATATGCATCACGGCCTTTATATTTTTTATAACATATGCCATCACGGACTTTTTTGTAGACCTTATAAGGTGTACAATAGCAGATTATTTTGAACTATCTCGTAGAGCCAGCGTTTGCAATGTAAGCGCAAAAAAAAAATGTGTTTATTTACGACATCACATTAGAAACCTCTAAAGTTATCAGTGTTTCTTTATTATGTTATGCATGTATTATACATATAAACCTTCCTCTTGAATCATTCTATCTATTAAAAAAACCGCATCAAAATCTGTTGCGTAGTTTTAAAGATCTAAGCATATATAGGGACAGACAGCGGGAAGCGACTTTGTTTTATACTATGTAGTGATATTATAATGTACTTGACATCTAAGTGACTTTTGATGTAAATTAGATTGCGTTGTATTTATGTAGAGATTTTCTTGAGATTTTAAACCTTAACATGTAATTTGTTGTTTAGTTTTTCAATCTTAAAGTATAAAAATGATTTTATGATGGTTAGTCTGTTTCTAACATACCTACCTATGTACATATAAAACTGTGGTAAGTTGTTTTGTCTATAATTTTTAAGTCAGAATAGAACTAATATTTAGTCATTTATGTAGATGTATGTATGTGTATAATACATATTAAACATATACTCGTAAATACATATTACGTATGTATTACGTACACATATTATGTACATATATGTATGTAATGTGTATATGTATGGGTATAGGTAGGAAAGTCAGGATGGGCCGCTAGTTTATACGATACACAGTATAAATTTTCCCTTAGAAGGAATGTAAATTACATTTTGTATAATAGAAAACCTTGAACACAAAATTTGATAAAGCTCATCGAATACCTAATTTCATTGCCATTTAAAAAGTTTCTGAATTGTACGCTAACAATGGGTATACATTGTAATTAAAACTTATTTATACATATCTTTTATCATTTCACATATTTATTTATGGCATGTCTCATAAAAGACTCTTCAATGTCAAGGGACGTAATGTCAACCTTTCTTTTTGCTCCGAGTTTGGCCATGAACTTGACATAAAGGGATCTTTACAGATTTTTTTCTGGTAATATCCTTTGTATTATACGTATACGAAAAATGAAACAACATTTGGAGGCATTGAAAATATTTTTTACTTTAACACATAACTTTGCCACGTGTATTCGTGTATTTCATGTTATTTCGGCATTCTTATGGATATTGCAAAATAATGGCAACATTTGTATTTAAAACAATATTTATGTCAAATGAAAAAGAGGTATCAACGAATCGGGCGCAGGCTTATTATATAATAAAGTAAAGAGATTATGCATATATCTATGATAGAAAAATAAGTACTCGTAGTTGTTGGTTTTCCTTGTGAAGCACCCGAAATTCAAGTAAAAATGTAGTAAAAGTTTCCTTTTATTCCCAGTCTAATAATAATACAAAAACCCTTTAGTAGAAGAATGTGTTAGAAGTAAACACAATATTGACTATAATATAGTCCTTGTCCTGTCTATTTTGTATAATAAATTGTTCCCAAAGTTTAGCCTTCGAATTGGTAATAGTTCGCTAAAGGCACTCTATTTAAGAATAATTCGTCTTGTATTGTTAAAGAAAATAACTAATTTTGCACAGTTGTTAACTAAAGGATTATTTTACTTTTAATAGGTCTTTTTAAATGGATTTTCTCTTTTTGTTCTTTAGTAATGATTAGATATTAAGTAACAACGTCTTTGTAATAACTACATTTATTTGTGTTTTTATTTATTTCGTATCTTTGCAAATTCTTAGAGTATTAGATAGATTTTATTAGATTAAAAAATGTAAATCTCGGTAAATTGAAAGTATTCACATGTCGGCTTACCTCAGTCTTTTTTCGCCATATTGGCAACATTACCATCACCGAGTTTGGCATAACTAATTTTTATTTTTATTTACCTATCAAAAAAACCTCCAATTATTACTCTCAAGTTCATTCTCTGTTTTAGAATAGTCATTAACATTTTCGGAACATTTTAACAATGGAATCCACTTTGTTAAACTCACGCCGGAGTCGCCGACTTTAGAAAGGGTCGCAACCGCAGACGGTACTTTATAAGCTACAATTAATTATTTATTACAACGCTTTATTTACGTTCTTTACGCTGTTTTTGTTAAAAATAGAATTTTCGTCGAAATCAAATACCATTTGTCACACATTGCACATACATATATTGTGTTGTTATTAAATACAAGTTCTAAGACGGTTGCCAAGATTCAAATACAAATGATTTTCTTTTGTACCGATAATTGTACGTCAAAAACAGGAGAATTTCAATCAGATCAATATAGGCGTAGTAATTTATTTAAATAAGTTGAATTTACGAAGCCGAATTTGGTAATTGTGTCAGTTATTTTCAGACACAGACGTATTGTATAGATAAAGTTTTTATTTTGTCACCGTAAAACTCTAAAATGATTAAAGTAAAGCTTTTATGTTTGAGACAAAATGAATTTTACTTCAGGTCGATTTTTCTTCAGGCCATATATTTTGTATTGTCCTTTGACGGCAATAAGCTGTTTATCAAAGGAGTTATAAGGCCACGTTCACACGGCGATTATTTTCCCGTATACCGTATACGAGATTTTATCGAATAGAGTAGTGACAACAGAATATATATGAAAACTTAAAAATTGTTTACACTGCGTTCATACGGGAAAATCCCGTGTTCGAGAAATATATTTTATCGTATACCGTGCGAAGTTGTCACCGGAACGCCGCGTCTCGAAACGATTTTATCGAATACGACACGCAGTGGCGCTTATGTTCGTGTTGTCTCGTTCACACGACTCGCCCATTCGAGAATCGTACGCACTCGCACGCGTGGCCCGCAGTTGCCCTTGTGCGTTGCATCAGTCGGTTGTCAATATGGAGGACAGAATTCCAATATTGATCGAGGATTTTATTTCCTTGATCGAAGGTCGACCAATATTATGGGATAAATCATTGGAAAAGTATAAAAATAACATTGCCACCGTTTTATCGTATACATGAAAAAATCGAATCGAATGGTTGCCGTGTGAACGATTGCATCGTATACGGTAAAACCGTATACGTGAAAAAATCGGATCGAATGGTCGCCGTGTGAACGTGGCCTTAGTGTGGTATTTTTGCAAAGGAAATTCTAGCTCATATCGCTTTATATTTCTCACTGTCTGGAAACAGATCCGAACACGTGTAACGACTAATATAATATGTATATGAATATTATAATAACCTGAAAATAAAAAAGTATATTCTTAAGTTGTTTTTGCTTATATTAATTAACTAAGTGGATATAGAAGTTAATTATTCAAATTATAATGCATTTTTGTATTCGTTTCAGTACTTTCTCATTAGAACTCAGCTACTTGTATATACTTGACTACATTTAAGTACGCTTTGCAAAGTCTAGTTTTAATTCAAGAAGCGTTGTAGAGTCGGGTTTTTGTGAAAGCAAGAAAGCTCGTTTGTAATGAAGGCAGAATATTTAGAGGTTTCTACATTTTCTTAATGTTCTTGAAACCTTATAGCGTTATGAAAAATTGTAATGAAAATATTACAATAGAGATCCATTTAAATGAAATCTCAATTTGTAAAGTAAATATTTAGATTTTGTTAGCTTTTGGTAAATTGTTGGCTTGTTTATGTGAGCAAAATTTGATTTACATTACGCAGATAGTTTGCTCTCTGCCCTTTATTATGTATAAGATCCTCGGATTCACAGAAATCTAATGAAAATAATGTTTGGTATTATAATAAAACACCAAATTAGCCACTAAAACTATCAAAATAGTTTAAAAATTGTCTTATTAACATTCTAGTTAGAAGGCAATACAAATTTGGCTAAATTACCTATTATTTTAAGGGACAATCGTCTTGTTAAGGCCTTTAAATAGTAATTTCGTATTCTACTCGTGTAAAAATATTCGTCAAAATAACATTTCGCTAAGCGCCTTCACAGTCGAGGCGGGGCTATAAAAGTAATAGCTACTTAGACTTTACTGCTTTGTGCTAAAGTTCGCTTTCATTTGCGCCTGTATCGAATATTCAGGCATTGAGTGTAGCTAATAAATTGGAGTAAATAGGAAGTATATAGCGCTTTTATATTGGAACACGATTGAAGACTGTAACGATCAGAGGCTTTTTGCGCAGGTTATCCCCTGCTTATGGCTTTGGTTTTCATGCACGTAGGTATTGTCTATTTATTACCAGATGTACTGCGATTGATAATATCATACGTTTTTTTACATATTTATACCTTGTAAACACGACAAATCAATTTTGACTTTACTAAATTAATATCTCTCCTCGATTCCTTTCTTTTTCAGATACATATAAAATATTACGCAAGTGACAAATTAAAAATTAAAAAAAAAACCCCGACCATCCTGGATCAATTTCCACCAAACATAGCTAAGAACACTCCCGACTAATTCACCTTTCAAACAAACAAAACAAAATCAAAATCGGTTCATCCGTTCGGGAGCTACGATGCCACAGACAGACATGCACACACAGACACGTCAAACTTATAACACCCCGTCGTTTTTGCATGGGGTGTTAAAAACTGGGCTTTAAGATTTTTTTCGGCAAGTAACTTGTAAAGACGATCTACTTTTTACACTTTACTTTCTAACAGGTAAATATTAATTCTTCAATAATATTCTAATGTGCCATTAGTACTTTATTCTAGAATCACTACGTTAACGAAGTTATTTATTAGTATTAGTGTATTAGAACTAACTAATAAGTAAGTTTCTTTCTTCATACTTTGAATATATAAAGTTCCTCTGAATATGTATATTTAATTAGACGACACGTGCAAAGTTTTTCTTGCTGTTATAAAGAAAATTAAGTTTGCTCTTCTCTTGTTGTTGCTTCCTGAACTAACAGGATTGTTTTTAAAGTTTTCTCAACTTGAATGGTGGTCGTAAAGTTTTATTAACAGTAACTTCTTTGTGGTAAAGCGTCTATTTATATTTTTTTATAACTGTCAAAACTGCTCGTCGTTATTACAAAATTATGAAGTTAATTTTTCTGTATCAAGGTATTTATTTATTTTCGATCATAAACAAAAGTCAAGGCAGTGGTAGCCCAGAAGTAACGCGCTGGAAAACCGAGTGAAGCGGGTTCAAATCCCGGTTCTCGCACCTCTGATATTTTCAGGTGCGAATCATTTCTAACATGATTACCACTTGCCTTCTGGTGAAGGAAAATATCGTGAGGTAACCTGCATATCTGAGAGAACCTAGCAAGTATTCGAAAGACATGTGAAGTCCGCCAACTCGAACTTGGCCAGCGTGGTGGACTATGGCTTGATCCCCTTGTATTGAAGGGAGGCCAGTGCCCAGCAGTGGGACGTTAAAAAAGGCCTGAATACATACACATACAATACATAAACAGAAAGGAAGTAATTAAATGATAGTATTAAAATATTTTTCCGAACGTAAAGCCTGATATTTTACTTAGCGACTACATATATTCGTCGATAATATATTTCAGTCGTATTCAAGAGTACTTGCGAGTAAAAATGTTCAAGTACTCTCAAAGCTCTTAGTTCTCTTCACATACTGTAAATATTACCGAAATATAGCGTCAGAAAGTAGAAATGTATGTACAATGTACATCTTCTAGAAACAATTTTCTTCAAAGAAACGATGTATAGCAATTACGTTATTGTGAGGGTAGCGCGCTCAGCTGATAATTAGCTATTTAGTATTCACATGAGTCTATTATTATGTAGTAAATATATACTATATAATAATAATTCACTACATGCCCACGTTTCTTTATCATCCATATTTGCTATCTATTGATTAAACTAGTATAAATAATATAATATATAAAATATATAGTCTATTTTTTCTTACGTGTCTTAAATAGTAAACAAATATTAAATATGTTGAGACATTAACACACAGCATCATTTAATTCCATGCTAAGCTACGAGGCTTTTGTATGGATACCAGATACTTAATACACTATACATATATAAATTTAAAGACATACAATATACATATTCTAAATGTAAACACCCATGACTGGAGTACAAACATTCGTGCTTATCACACAAATAAATGCCTCCCGCGGAACTCGAACCCGCGACTGCTGGCACAGCAAGTAGAGTCACTACAAACTGAGCCAAACGTGTTGTAAATCGTATGTATGAACACAATGCTTAAGCGAACAAATAATATCAGCATCATCTTGTCCTAAAGAATCACGTTTCCGAGATATTTTAAAGTAAAGATCGCTATATGAAAGCTACAAAAACAATTTTTTGAATATATGTAACTGAAACGTAATCAGTTGATTTTTAACCGCCGATGCAAAAAAGCGGTATTATAAGTTTATTAACATCTCCATCTGTGTGTCTGTCCGTGGCATCGTAACGTCCAAACGGATGAACATATTTTAATTTTGTTTTCTTTGTTTGAAAGATGACTTAATCGAAAGTGTTCTTAGCAAGCCATTAGCAAGCTATCAGCTCTTTTCTAGACGGTAAAATGATATGAGCAACTTCCACAGAACTAATCCATTCGAAATTTGGTATCTCGTTACTTCAATGAACGATCATACAGCAACAATAATATGGTAACCTTGGCCTGATGTTGGAGCGTCACCTAGAATCTGCGAGATGTCAACTCTTTACTAAAATACTACAGAGATATCGTGTTTAATCATTGAAATGGCCCCAATGAAAAGGTTGTGTTTTTTAAGTTATAAATTTAGTTTATTGTAAAATTTTAGCTTGAAATATTTCGGAACCGTGACACTTTAAGGAATTTACATTGCTGATACTTTTATATTTATTTAAGTGTCCGCTATCCATATATTATATTCGTTTTATAGTCCACCGTAAGTTTAACCGTAAGTTCTATCCGATTTACGATTTATCATTAGTTTTTATACAGGGTGTTATCGACATGTTACTTACTATCTTGTTTTTACAGGTCCTCAGTTCTGACACAGAGTGGCATTTCGCGCATCGCGGCTTACCGCACGCGCGTCCACGCAGGTCCATTGCTCATACTCGCTTGCTGAAACGTCACCCACTAGTAAGGATCGATATTTTTTTTAAATATTAGTTATGAAATATTTGGCAAAAGTTATTATTTAACTCTTGCTTTTATTGATATTTCAGAAAGAATATAAGCATATAAAGCTATGCGCATAGTTTTAATCACCAAAGTTTAAAAGCAAAATTCGTATCCATAGAATATTTTATAACGTAAATGAAATATCAATAATTAATAACGAAATAAGAAACAAGAAATATGTGCTATATTTGCATAAAGATAAAATATCACTTATTTCTATTAATTTTTATGTTAAAAACGATTCCCTCAATTGAATACGGAGCTATCAAGACATATAAACGTATTATTATAATAAACTGTTTCTAATTTTTTATATCAATACTAGTACACCATAACTAAATAACAACCACTATCTTAAATGGTTAGTAATTTAATAGTTTCATCTGATCATGCGATAGTAATTTTAAAGCTACCGTAAGTAGATACCATTTTCAACAAAGTAGTTTCTTTAAGTCTTAGGAAACACATTAGTGGATTACTTTCCTATTTTAAACTTTGACTTGAGCAAAGTATATCTAATCCATTTCTATGTTACTTGAGTTAACAAAGTATATTGTGTTTGTAAGTAACAATGTTATTCAGCTAAAACTAGAAACGTAGGTAATATTTTATTACCCATTTTTATTACAAACTGTTATTATCAGACTTTGAAAATTTGGGATAATGCCACTAAGAAATATGATAAAATCCATCGATTATGACGAATAGTTCTTAGATATACGAGTACAATACATACTTTGTTATTAGGTTCATACGGCAGTCCAACAGACCGGGTTCAAGCGAGTCAAGCGAGGGTTCCGCCCGCTTCGTCTACCGGAAACCGTGCCGGCTGCTGAACCTCGAGACCCTTATTTCCCTCTGCAATGGTATCTGAAAAATACAGGACAAAATGGAGGAAAACCCAAATTGGACTTGAATGTAGAAGCGGCTTGGGCTCAAGGGTATACTGGTGTGAATGTGACTACGGCTATAATGGACGATGGTAAGTTAATATGACTCATAACTCTGGCTTTTCAAAACATAATGAGATAAATAGTAATTTCTTCCATATTGATAGTGGCTTAGCAATGGTAGACGATCTCATTGAGACTAGCCAGTTGCGCAAAACAGAAGTGCACTCTCTCTTTTTTCATTCTCAAAGTCGAATGGGAAGATAAATCAAAAAGCTAATAACTATACTTGGCTTGGAACTCGAACCTAGGATCTTCTGATCTGTAGCTGTGCACGTTCGCCTCTAGAATATTGAGGCATAATGCTCAGAACATAATGTTTTACTGATGGGGCTTTTTTCGTTTCTTTTGTTTATTTTTAATCGATGAAAAAAGATAATAGCCCCAGTCGATATGTTCGTTTAGCGCCGATAAACTTAGTTAGGGCTTAGTTAATGAGCTTAAAAAAGTTATTTCGCTTTTTTCTTTTTTTCTCCTTTCACTTTTATTTTTCGTCGGTTGAATTTTTCGTCAAATACTTTTTCTAGCTTTCCCTTCTGAGTAAGACAGAAAGGATCTATTGACATATTTACAATGATTTAATATTTTCCAATGTTTGTTAGTACCAATTTGGTACTAATT
Source organism: Fabriciana adippe (assembly GCA_905404265.1). Taxonomy (NCBI): domain Eukaryota; kingdom Metazoa; phylum Arthropoda; class Insecta; order Lepidoptera; family Nymphalidae; genus Fabriciana; species Fabriciana adippe. Next base: position 5,239,681 of record FR990000.1, read on the forward strand.
AAACAATTTATAGAATTAGTAATTTATTTTTTACTTTATTCTACTTGAAATATAATGCGTTTCATTGTCGACAAGTTGTTATAAAGCGTTGTTGTGAATCTTGTTCGTATTAATACAATTTTACAAAAAAAAAAAAAAAAACAATTAAAATACCACTAAATCAAAATTAAAAAAAAAATGGATAATCAATACTTACCGTTATTATTACCTAACTAATACCTTTACGATCAAACGCCCTGCTCATTAACTTCTTCTATTTCAAGAACATTAGAACCTTCAATGTTTCCAGAGTTATTCGACACGGTTTGCCCTTTCTTCGTCTAGGTCACTGTCTGAGTACTTGTCTACTACTTGTATTACATCAATTATCTTTAGCACAACTGCTTTACTTCATTTAATTTTTGTATAAACCAAACTTGAACAATTTAAAGTTACTTAATTTTAAATATATAAATAGAACTTTTAACTTTTTTGTTACAATTTTGAACATATAGGATAATATAAAGATTATATGTCATGTGGCGAATAACTATTAACAATATAAAATTATTAATTAATAATTAGATATTTTCGAAATAATACTTCTTTTGGCGCGTTAGTGAAAAAATGGCGGACTCCCAAAGATGGCGGACTATATTTTTTTATGTACCCCATGATATTACATTTTTTTTTGTTTTGATTGCACAGACAATTTTTTTTTATTATATTTAGTACCTTTAAGAGAAAAGTAAATGATAAGGATCGCCTTCAAAGCTACTTGACTCATTAAAGAGGTAGTAAATGGATAAGGGCAAAAACGACGTGCCATAAAGCTCTTTTACTCTTTTAGACAGAGCAAAAAGCCTCTTAATATTTTATTATTTAAATGTAATTTGTGGGGATTATTGTGTAAATTAAAAATATTCTCTCTTTCATAGGTGTTGACTACATGCATCCAGATTTGAAATTTAATTATGTAAGTATAAAATATATTTTATTAAGTATGTAGTAATGTGTTATATGTTTTGTGTTGTATGATTTAGTTAAAAAATTTACAATTACATTAGAATGACGTATAAAGAATAGAATCAACATTAAAGATTGTACATACATATGTACGTTTAACAATTGATGAACTTAAAGAGCATTCGAAAGGAAAAAAACTTGAGAAATCTCATAATATCGTATTGTCCCTAAATATTTTTTTTTATATTCCGATTTTCAACAACAACGAAGTGGGCTCTTACGGCCATTGCCTTATCCCAATTATTTGCGGGGACAACTTACAAAATCAGAATAAACTTACCAGAAATCCTCTTTATGGGACAGATTTCGTGTGTATGACTTTATTCCAAATGATTAGGCGTTATGGAAGAAGTAATATTTTGTTTTTTTTTTCTAAATATATTTTCTTATATGTTATTTTTATTATAATAAATCCTTATGTTGGTATTAATATATCATCAACTAGATGGGGAAGATAATGGAGATAAAATTAAGGAAGATTATTTCAACACAGAATTCACGATTAAATAAATGTAAATATTAATTAATGAGGATTACTAAACTAAGAATAATATTATAAACTAGCGATTCGCCCTCGCTCAGCTCGGGTTCGTCCCTAGTTACGGTTTAACGTTTAGTATAGATTTCTCAGAGATGAGATATTTTCCCACAGTAAAAAGATTCTTATGTGTTGACCTAGATAACCAGCTATTATTATACATCAAAATCTGCCTAATGGTTTTCTCGTTATGCGTTGCTAGACAGACAGACAGATTAAAATTCTAAAAAGTATAGATTCGGCCTCTGTATCGATAATAATGACTATTTCAATAAGATTTTCCAAAAAATATTTAATGTACAGAATCGACTTAGTTAGAATTTTATTATCTATAGATAACACGTACTATCATATAGACCTATTAATTATATATTTTTGTATCAGAAAACGTCTATTTAAGTTTATTTTATCCCAACCACTACTGCACGGTAATGTTATATAAACATTACCGCGACTACTGAATTTGTTCAAGTTATCTCATTTGTTTTGCTCCTGAATTGTAAATGAAAATCTTTTATTCATGACTAAAATAGTTTCAAAGGCGTTAGTTATAACTTATTATGCAAGAAATTTTCTTGATTATAATAGCCGTTTCATTAATAACAAAGGGAAAACGTCTCTCCGGTGACTATGATTGCTGTAAAACATTCGAAACGCCGGGGACCAAAAATCAAAATAAATCCGCGAAAAAATCCGAAAGATACTTAGTTTTATTTAAAAAGGAAAAATATCGTTAAATTTTATAATTATACTCTAGAAGTCTAGAATAAAGGATATTCTAGACTTCTAGCGTAATACAAACGTTGCTATACGTGTTTATGCTCCCAGATGGATAGATTCAATTTGTTTTTTTTTATTCGGAAGCTTGCTTAATTGTGATGGTTATTGGGTCATTATCAATGTACTAAATTTCAATTTATTCCGACTCATTTGGAGAAAGTTACTTAACCTTTGACCGATAAGTAGAATGGATAATGTATCGAATTTATTATGTTAATACTGAAACAAAACAACGATCTTATAATCTTGACTAATTTCATTTTATTTATGTCTTCGCAAGTACACACACAAGTTCAAAAAAATTTAGCATTAAAATTTGTTTAAAATAATATAGTACAGTTTATAACCAAAAATTCTATAGGTATATTGTATTATGAGTATAACATATTAGTAAATTGGCACTTTTAAAACAAAAATAGGTTTTTTTAAATAGCAAAGTAAAATAATGACTGTTATTAAAACGCATGGGTACGCTAACATAAATAAATTATTTAGGAACTTTTTTAAGGACGCATGAACTGCGGGATAAGCGATGTAATGAAATAAAAAATGCGAGAGGAATAAGCAAAATTAAATCTTTCAAGTGAACGCAAAACGTGCGAAACAAATTGTGAAACTGTATTTACACGCACCATTGAATTTCAAGGAATAGAATGCAAGATAGCGTTGAATTTTTGCTGTTTATTCGGGAGTCTTTTCTATTGAGAAATTAGATTATATTTTCATTTTTTTTATTTTTTGGGTAGAGCATAAAATATTAGCATTTGCCTTAATTCCACTCATATTAATAAATACAATTACAATTTCCGGGTTTACATTATGGCGGGGTACATCGAGTATTACTTAATTATAACATTATTTATTTATGTAGTTTTAGTTGTTTATTATATAAATAAAAATTTATATTTTTTAAAACCGTATTAGTAAAACCTGAAATAAAATACCCGAGCTGTCAATGTCACGGAAAAGTGAAAATGGCCCGGAAATTGGCGGGAAAAATTCCCGCTAGTGTCAGTCTGTCAGTATTCACTTGTTTATTTAACCTAGAAAATGTAATTGTTACAAAATAGCCGCCCATTTATTTTGTTAACGTTATAGCATTGTGTTATATTTTAGTGACAATAATAAAAATGTGTTTTAGGGATTTATTACTGCATTTAAATTATAAACTTTATTGTAGTTGATCAATCATGTTCCTTTGTTGCAGAACGCTGAGGCTTCGTACGATTTCAGTAGCAACGACCCATTTCCTTATCCCCGATATACAGATGATTGGTTTAATAGGTAAGTGTAATTTTGTTGGTTACTCAATATTCATATTTGTTTAAAGTAGTAAACTATTTTACCCCCTCATGTCGTATTTACAATATTAGTGTGTTTATTGTTAAATATTAAAATAAAAAAAATATTATATAATATTCTTGTTTTATATTAGAAATTTTTGTTTTATAATATTAGCAAAGTAGCAAAGGAAACTTTTAATGTTCGAAATGTTTTAAATTGTTTGAACTTTCTCATTAAATTGCCTAAATATATCTTAATTGTGTTATATATTTTTATAGAACAAGATTAAATTGAAATAGCCTAAATGTAGTGAAAATGTAGCGAAAATGTAGGATCGGACTTTCTATTTTTATTTATAATTATAAAATGCTACATTACGTACAAAACAAATATATTGTTTATTAAAATAAAAATTTTAATATTTCTACTGCGTGGATAACTTTTAAAATCGCACTTATGAGCGCTAATAGCGAACGACATCACGTCAGTCAATTATGTAAGTTTGAGTATAATCGGAATTCGAGATAAAATTTTAGATACTTACTTAATACTAATATTATAAAAGTTAAAGAGTGTATTCATTTGAGCATATTTGAAAAAAAGAGGAGAGACATAATTTTAAGGTAGAAAAGCCGGAAATGAAACCGTTGTAATTTTGTCATGTTCCGGGTACAAATAGCTGTCACAGTCACTTTATTCAGTAGGTTCAGTGTAGGTGAGATTTGGTAGATTATAATTAAATCTAATTATATATGAATATTAAAAAAAATGGGGTGACACTCCATATATTAGGAGTGAAAAAGAAATTCATTAAAGGTATACAAGCGTGTACTTTTGAAAGGTTGAAAAATAAGATATTTCTAATTATTTGTAATAATTGGAAATATCTTTTTAATTTTCTAATTATTTTTTAAATAAACATACTTTTAAAGTGCAAACTTTTTGTCACCATGAGACCCCTAACGGAACGGATGGAAATACTGATAAAACTCGAGATAATACACCAAAATAAAATTAGAAATTAATACTTTGATGTGTTCGTTTGTATTCGTTGTATATGTTTAATATATTTTGAAATATATTATCGGTTGCATACTTTGCCAATTTAGCAGCCGCAAAAAAGAACTTTGTTTTTCACAGTATGTTTAACAAACAACGAAACAATGAGATACAAACCGATTGTTGCTGTCGATAAAAAAAAATAATTTTAACAAATAATAAGTATTAAAACATAGTACAAATGTAAAGTTTTAATATATATATATATATATATATATATATATATATATATATATATTCAAGTGATTCTGGTAGAATACGAATGAGAAAGGGAAAGCCTTCTCTTGAGAACCAAAAGTAAAAATAAATCCGCAGAAAATCCGAAAAGATAGTTTTAAACTATTATTTAATTTTATATTCATATGTACGTGTATTAAATACTTTGGGTAACTTTGTTTATTAAAATATTTAACGATCATTTCCATTTATTTCGTTGGAAACAACACAAATAAAACTCAATTTTATGAGACATTCACGATATTGCTCCTGTACTTATAATTGTAGACCATTAACTTGTAAATTGTCATCGCTTTCAGACTTATGAGTAACCATAAATAGAAGAAAAATAAAAGGGGAAACGATATACCATGATTTATATTTCCATATTTTGAAGTTTGAAAGACCCGTACTTATTATTCTTATCTATTATCAGAGAAAAGATAATAGTACTGTGTAACTTCAATCTATACAGATAAATAAAATTGAAGTGTCTGTTTGTAATGTCAAAATAACAGCTTAATACTAAATGCATATGGAATTATATACGGTACTTATAAGAAAAACACAAATTTTAAATTTTTTGTCTGTTTGTCTGTCTGTTTGTTCCAGTTAATCTTCGAAACGGCTGGACTAATTTTAACGGGACTTTCACTGGCAGATAGCTGATATTATAAGGTGTAACTTAGGCTACGCTTATTTTAGAAAAAGAATTAGGGTTTCGCCCCAAAAAATTAAAACGTATCTAGAGACGAACCCGAGCGAAGCGATGGTGAGTCGCTTGTTATTAATGTTTTTGCTGTTGTAATATAAAATTGAACGAAAATCATTTATAAATGATGTATATATATGTATATATATATATATATGTGTATATATATATATATATATATATATATATATATATATATATATATATATATATATATATATATATATTAATGATGTAAAAATTCTTTAGGCTCTGTTAGGGCTCTTAGGTGAAAACATGAAAGTATTGTATTTCTTTGTTTAATAATTATTACTGAGTAATAAGCTTTTTTCCTTAAAAAAGCCATGGAAACTATGTTACTTGTTAAAAACTAAAATTTCCACATAAAAGGAAAAACGCACGATCTATACCTAATACTAAAGGTATTCACTAAATGGCTAGTATTTCAAAGGTTTTCTAATTCCAAATAGTTGTCAATCCATTTCGAGTTTGTCTTCAATACAAACTCTCTAGCTAACTTAATTGGAATTTCGTTTAGGGAACGTTCAGTCGAAATTAGTTTTTAAGCCCTCCTCATACTTTAGTAATTACATGTTTGCTAAAACCTGGCGCTAATAATAATTTTGCTCTTATTTCGCAAACCTTAATTTTGATTGTATGTATGTCTGTACATACGAGTACATACAATCAAAAGTAATGATGTACGTATGTTTGTATTTAATTCTTTTTAGCGTCCCACTGCTGGGAATAATATGAGAGGGGTAAGGCCATACTCCACCACACTGGCTAAATTTGGACTATGGGGCCTTTTTATGGATTTTTGAATACTTTAAGATATCAGCTGCAGTTCAGTATAAGGGACGCGGCCCCTCGAAGAGTGGGTGGTATTTTTGGATTGGAGGAGGGGAGAGGGGGTGGGGAGGGGGGGGGGGGGGGTATGGAGTCCTTTATTTTGAGGAAACGACAGAGTCAAAAGTTATCGAGACTTACAGTTATAACATTTCCATACATTATTATGACATTACTGCCATTTTGACACTTGGAAATGTCAAAATATCACTTCCAAATGCCAAAATGTGTCAAATCTATCACCGAATTTTAAATTAACATAAATCACTAATGATAACAGGGATTCTGGGTTTGAAATTAAAAAAAGACGAGAAGCCTCTAAGATTTTTTTAAATTAATTATTATCCTAAAACCGGTATAGAAAAAACAGAATTTGACAGTTTTGTCAAAATTTGAGATAATTTGTTTAGATTATTGTTTTTAGTGAAATTATCATAATATTAATACAATAAAGACTTAATTGTTATGAAAATATGGATTTTACACGAAAAAGGATGTTTACTATTCGTTAAAGGTATGTTTATCTTTTGTAATGACTTCTTTAGGTATAGAAATGTATGGATATGTTCTAACTTAAGTCTGCATAACTTTTGATTCCTTCGTTTCCTCAAAATATTTTTTATATATTTGAACTCCCTATCATCTCTCCTATTCGAAAATACTACCCACTTCTCCAGGAGCCGCGTCCTCTATACTAAACTTGTGCCAAGATACCTATATAAATAACATAAAAATTCTAATTTCCTTTTACTCTAAGCTTGAAGATAATACAATTCTGGTTATTACTTAATTTTTGACTATAATTACATGTTATATGTTTTTTGAAGAGGAATTAACTCGCTACGCTCGAGTGCGTCCTAGATAGATGCCTAAATTCTAAAGGTAGCCTAAGTGTCACTACACACTCTAGATAACTTCTAGTATCTGTATAACTAAATTTTAAGAAAATCCGTTTAGTGGACATGAATGAGTGACAAACATCAAATCGGACTAGGTAAATAGTCCGATTTCCGAATTTAATTTCAATTAAAAAAAATGTGTACTATGTGCTGAGTACTTGTTAACTATACTTAATCTATACAGATAAATAAAATTGGAGTGTCTGTTTGTAATATTAAAATAACCGCTTCTTACTAAATGCATATAGATGTATACACGGTACATATACCAAAACAACATTTTTTACAATTTTTGTCTGTCTGACTGTCTGTTTGTTCGGGCTAATCTCTGAAATGGCTAAACCGATTTTGACGGGACTTTCACTGGCAGATAGCTGATGTAATAAGGAGTAACTTAGGCTACTTTTATTTCAGGAAAAAAAATTGGGTTCCACAAAATAAAATTAAAACTAAATTAATTAATTAATTTTGTTTTGGGAAGCAACCTAGGGACGAACTCGAGCAAAGCGAGGGTGAGTCGCTAGTACTAAATAAAATGTTTTAAATTGTAGTCATGGCACGCGATGCGCGGGCGAAGTGGCGGCCGCCCGCGATAATGGAGTGTGCGGGGTCGGCGTTGCATACCATTCTAAGGTAGCGGGTAAGTAAAAATATCTACATTAATAAATTAAATTTATATTTCGTAATTACTCTAGTATAAGGTTAAGTAATTTATTTACAAAAAAGAAAATATATGACAATTAAAAAAATATACTAACTTATGTACATACATAAAACAAATGCGAAAAACTTAATTGTTACTGTGCAAATCATGTCCGCATGGAATTGTGGTAAGAGCCAGTGCATTGAAGAATGGGCCAGCTCTCATGTCACTTGTTTTTCATTAACAATCCGTCTGTTCTGTTGCCATCATCTCGACTTATTCCAGAAAGTTCATTAAGAGCAGGAACGTCAATAGTGGTGAAAGCCCTTTTGAAGTTATCATTTAAAGAATCATGACGGAAAAGTCTACCTGAGTCTATAGGAGTCGATCAAAAAAATTTGTAACACAAATATCATTAAACTAATTTTCATTTTAGTGTATGAATTAGTTCCTGAAGAATATTCAAACGATAAATAAGACGAATTTTTTTTAAACCGTAAACTATCTCCGCTATGAATTACGCTGTGAAGAAGTAACAAACATATTCCAATTCCAGTAATGTTAATGTGATTGCTCATAAGTACTATCATTATCCTACTAGCCCGGTTTTTGAATTTCATATGTGTTCTGATACTTTTTATAAAGAAAGGACACAAAGATTAGTTTTTTCGTATTTATAATCAAGAAAACTCTATACAATTGATTATACCCTTACCCTAAAACAAAATGATGCAATCCAATCCAACACACTGTGTCTTCAGATTAATAATAGTACCTGGCGACCGAGCTTAGCTCGGTATTCTTTTTTATTATATCGTATTTTTTAGATAAAAAAAACTAAAAACTTGAATAAATACAAAAAAAAAGTAAAACTTTGTAACCGATCAAGAATCCATCTCAGACACACCTATTGATTTGTTAATCTTGCACCTTGTGCGCTTGACCACGATGCTTATGTGTGAACTTAAGAAATTATCGACCATATTCTGCGTAGAATAATGCAAACGAAAATTGCATGAAAACTCGAAAACACGCGTTTTCCCAGACATGAGACTAATCTAGATCGATTTTTCGACCCCGAAAACCCCCACATGCCAAATTTCAGCGAAATCGTTAAAGCCGTTTCCGAGATCGCTGGTATAAATAAATAAAGATATAAAGATATAAATATACAAGAATTGCTCGTTTAAATATATTAGATAAATAAAATCATTATCCTTGTATTTAATAAACACATTGCGATAAATTGGAAACGTAGGTAGGTACTTGGTTGTAGATATAATATGAACTTTTAGTTCATATATCTACATATCGTATTCATTAATCACAAGAATTTTATACAAAACTGGTTGTCAATGCATTTTTATGTCCGAGTCATAGGATGAATAGATATATTTTTGTTATTATGTTATAAAAATCTAAAATAATTATCTAACTCACCTCTATTTATTAAAATCTTTTTCATTGACTAGCAATCCACGTGCTACCTAAGTAATAAATTTCAGATGACGATCTTTTCCGACTTAATTCGTAAATATCATCATACCGGTTGCTTAGTTTCGCAAAATGATCTACGAGTATACAAAATATGTACCTATTTGGCATGTTTAAAGTGATTCCTAGCGAATTTCTCTTTCTTTTAGTGAAAATCGTATGAAAATTATGTACAGTACTTTCTCAAATTAGCCCCCATTAACACAAGCTCAGTGTAGCGAGGAAAAAGACCCCACTTTACAAAGTTTAAGAGAAAGTAATTTATATTACGAAGTGAGTGTTGATTTACTTACCGACAGACAATAACAGTTAATTTGGTGCTTTTCGAAAACCTTTACCCACATTAATAAATATCACAGCAATTCATAATAGCTATTAAACAAGTAATATATAGCTTATTTAAATATAGAGCTTTTATACAAGTATATTAAGGCATTGGTAGCCCAGTGGTAACGCGCTCGCTTGGAAAACCGAGTGAAGCGGGTTCAAATCCCGGATCTCGCACCTCTGATATTTTCATGTGCGAATCATTTCTAACATGAATACCACTTGCCTTACGGTGAAGGAAAACATCGTGAGGAAACCTGCATGTCTGAGAGAACTTAGCAAGTTTTCGAAAGACGTGGGACGTTAAAAAGGGCTGAATACAATACGAGTATATTTACCTTAGCACTTTCTTTTCTTCTTCTTCTCTTTATATGTATATTAAACGTGCATTTGAATTTTAAATGAACTAATTTACATTCTAACTTTATAACCCATTTGAGGAAACAAAGTCTTCGTTTCTTTTAGTGGACGTAAATGCAGTGCAGACTGATTGTTTTTAGACCATATTTTGTGTTTTGTTTTAAAGCAGTTTTTAGCTAAAGCTTAATACCTCCTATATACTAGTAATTAATTCAAATCGTTTTAAGATGCTTTGTTAAGCTTTATGTTTCATGTTACGTTATCTCTACTTGATGTGCTTATGAACTGATGGTAAAGTAAATTATGTGGTCTACTATTTATTTGTAATGATAAATAAAAAAAACGTAAATTTTATTAAAAACATAATTTAACATCTTCAAGCGCGTTAAAATTTCGTTCCTCAAATAAAGTCTCACAACCATGTTTGTTTTACATTGTTCAAATACTTTATATCAGTTATTTTTTTGTTTTTTTTTTTTTGCCCTTTGTACGAGAAAAATATCCTTAAACTTCAAGTTCATAGTTCAAAGGGCTTAGGCTGCGCATGTTTCTAATCTATTAAATAAAAAGCTTTTAAAAGTTTCCAGCCAAGAAAAAAAGTTACGTTATACCTATTTCATTTTGACATATAAAATGTTAAGAAAGTGTAGGTACCTGAGAAGAGAAAGAGAGAATATTAGATGTAGAATCACATCTTTTTTTTTTTTTTTTTATTGTCGCTCGACAAGATGACTCCATGACGCCTGATGGTAAGCGACAGTGGAGTCCAGGAATGAAGTCCATCGGTTCCGGGACGTGATCTCGACACCGATCAACCTCACCTTGTCGGCCCGCATACGTGCTTTTTCACGCTCCGTTTAAAAGACCCAGGATTGTAGGAGGAGGGAAACACGTGAGACGGTAATGAATTCCATTTCCCAATAGTGCGGCACAGGTAGGAGTTACCAAACCTTTTGGTACGAGATGGTATGGGTAGTACCGTGTGAGGATGGAATTTCCGACCAGCACGTGTGGTCTTGGAGAGGAAAGGAGAGGAGGGTATAAGATGGAAGAGCTCTTCAGAACACTCGCCGTAATATAGGCGGTAAAAAGCGGCTAGTGAAGCAACATCTCTACGCAATTGCAGAGATTCAAGGTTTTGAGTAGCCTCAGCTTTATTAATTATGCGGACAGCACGGCGTTGAAGTCTATCAAGAGCATCTAACAAGTACTTAGCAGAGCCATCCCAGAGGTGAGAGCAGTACTCAACGCATGAGCGCACTTGAGTCTTGTACAGAAGGCATAGCTGCTCAGGCGAGAAGAACCGCTTCACCCTGTTCAGGACCCCGAGTTTACGTGAAGCTAACGAAATGACACTCTCGATATGGCTTTTTTGGTTCAGATCGCTACGGATATTAACTCCGAGGATGTTGATGCCATCCTGCAACGTAAGGCGTGTGTTCTGAAGAGAGGGAAGACAAAGGAATGGAGATTTTTTAGCCGAGAACGCGCATACCTGCGTCTTCTTGGCATTGAACTCGACCAGGTTCTTTGAACCCCATTCTGAAACGCGGTACAAGACATCGTCGAGCTCACGGACAAGTTCGGTTCTCTTATTCTCAATCTCGGTTCGATTTGCGGCGGGATGGCCAAAGTATCGACCGTGGACAGTGCTATCATCTGCATAGCAATGAATGTTACCTAGGGATAACATGTCATTGATATGCAGAAGAAAGAGTGTTGGTGATAGGATAGACCCCTGAGGCACACCAGCATTCACCTGTAGGAAGCTAGAAGCTTGTCCATCGCAGAGAACACGGATACTGCGCTCATGCAGGAAGTCTGCCACCCAGTCGCACAAGCGAGGAGGTAGACCGTAGGCCGGAAGCTTGGAAAGAAGAGAACGGTGCCAAACCCTATCGAAGGCTTTCGAGATATCAAGGCTAACGGCCATCGATTCGCCATGCTTGTCCATAGCCTCGCCCCATAGATGCGTCATAAAAGCTAGAAGATCACCCGTCGAACGTTTTGGTCGAAAACCATATTGACGATCATTGATAAGGGAGTGACCCTCTAGGTAGCGGACGAGTTGCGAGTTTATGATCCGCTCGAACACCTTACAGAGTACTGAGGTGATGGCTATGGGTCGATAGTTGGCAGGGTCAGATCGGTCACCTTTTTTAGGGATCGGCTGAACGTTCGCCACCTTCCAAGCCTTTGGCACAATCCCCGAAGAATAGGAGGTTCGGTACAGGCGCGTCAATGCTGGAGCCAATTCTGCTGCACAATTTTTGAGTACAATCGCTGGGATACCATCAGGACCACTTGCTTTCCGGGTGTCGATCGACTGTAGTAATGCCCGTACATTACGCTGCCTAATCTGGATATCAGGCATAGTTGTGCCGCAGTAGGGTATAGTGGGAGGTTGGGCACCACAGTCGTCGAGATGGGAATGGGCCGCAAAGATAGAGGCCAATAAATTTGCTTTTTCCTGAGCGTCATGGGCCAGAGATCCATCAGGATATCGAAGCGGGGGCAGCGAAGGCTGGCAGAAGTTGCGTTGCACGGCTTTGGTCAGTCGCCAGTAGCTACGGTTTCCCGTAGGGTGCGAAAGAAGTTCTTGACCAAATCGTGCTACGCGCTGAGTATCTGCTCTAATGTAAGCCCTCTTGCATGCTTTGGTAGCCGCATTATAGGCAGCTTTGAGAGATTTGACATTGGGATCACGAGAGGAGCGGGCCTTTGTCCAAGCACGATAAGCCGACTGTTTCTGCTCTACAGCATCGGTACATTCGCGGTTGAACCAAGGGCGAACTCTACTCCCGCCGACAACATCACTGAAGGGAATATAATATTCCATTCCCAACAGTATCTCGTCAGCGATGGCGAGTGCACTCTCGGACGGATCTCTCTCACCAAAACAGCGTGACGACCAAGGGACAGACGCAAAGAAATCACGTAAGCCATCCCAATCTGCTGATAAGTAGTGCCATAACCGTCGCTTCACCTCCACAGGACGTGGGGGAGTGACATATGGCACAGTAGCACTAACTAGACAGTGGTCAGAGGAGCCCAAAGGCGCTCCGACCTTCACGTTGTATCTAGTTGGGTCGTTTGTCAACAGAAGGTCTAGTAAGGAGGGCGCTTGACCGACAATGTCAGGTATCCTGGTGGGCTGGAGTACCAGCTGTGTCAGGTCATGCGTGAGAGCAAAAGTAAATCTGTAAAAAAAAAAATCTGTACTTCGATCAATAATAAGTTAACTCTGTAAAAATCTAGGATACGAGTCGCGAAGTTGCTTTGACGTATACATGGTTGCTTTGATAAATTACACATAGTTACAAGGATTTTTTCCCGGACGGTTAATTAGCTTTTATGTAGACATATGGCACCCTGACTCTGAAAATAAAAATTGTTTTCATCTATCAGCTTTAGTTTTTGAGATATGGCATATGTGTAATTTTGTGGAAAAATACAAAAAATTAATACCATAAAAAATATTTAATTTTTAGAAGTAGCCAAAAATGATCTTTTTAATGATTTTCTTGCATGAGATGCTTGTGGTAGGTCTCGTTTCAAACTCCAGCAATAATCTGCCATGAAATGCACATCCCATCTGCCCTTATATCGTTCCTCCATGGTGCGAATTTCTTGATGGAATCTTTCTCCTTGTTCATCACTAAAGTGGCCAAGATTTTCAGGAAAGTGGTCCAGATGAGAGTGTAAATAATGAAGTTTTACGCTCATGTTGCAACCAAGATCTTTCAGACATAATAACATATGTTGGACCAAATCTCGGTAGTTTGGTGCTTTAGTATTACCAAGAAAGTTTTTCATTACTGACACAAATGATTTCCATGCTTTGGACACTTTTTCATTCATTGTTTTAACAAAATTTTCATCATTAACTAGCAGACGTATTTGTGGTCCATCAAATATTCCAGCTTTTAATTTTTCTGTAGTTAGGCCAGGGAATTTCTGTGCAATATACTCAAAACAATCACCATCCGTATCAAGCGCCTTGACAAACTGCTTCATTATACCAAGTTTTATGTGCAGTGGTGGCAAAATAATGTGATCTTTGTTAACGAGAGGAGAATGTATTATATTCTGCTTTCCAGGCACTAATTTTTCTCTTAGAGGCCACTCTTTCTGAGTCCAATGATGTTCTCTATCTCTGCTGTCCCAAAGACAAATAAAACACGGATACTTTGTAAACCCACTTTGCTGTCCTAGAAGAAAATTTACCATTTTAAAATCCACACATATTTGCCAGTTATGTTCATGGTATTTGATTTTCTCTATAACAGAAGAAATATTTTCATAAGCTTCTTTTAATGTCCTGGAATATGCAATAGGGAGAGAACCGAATTTATTGCCGTTGTGTAACAAAACACATTTCAAACTTCTTTGGCTGCTGTCTATAAAAAGACGCCAATCATGTGGATTATACTGTTGTTAACCCATGTTATTCATTAAAGCTTTGATATCTTGACAAAATACTAAGTCATTTTCTTGCGAAAAATATTTTAACAAATCCTTTTCGCGCGTACGGTATATCGTGACTTTAGTATTGGGTGCAAGTACTTTTTTTTCTTTCAGTCTAGAGGCGAGTAACTCGGACTGTTTTTTTGTCAAATTAAGATCTCTTATTAGGTCATTCAACTCGTTTTGGTTAAAAAGTTCTTTGGTCGGGACATTGGGGATAAAATCAGGATCATTCGACTTATCATCGTCTATTATGTCGTCTGTTTCCATTTGGCAAGAAGCTGCTGCAGATGTCGAAGGTAAAACTGGTGGTATACGCTCTTGAGCTAGAATAGGTAGCAAAGTTGGTCGTTTAGCAGATGGTAAATCAGGATAAATCCATTTACTGCGATTATTTGAATTAATGCCGTTTACATTAACGACGCAAAAATAACAATCATCATGATGGTTTTTCGGTTCTCGCCAGATCATGGGGGTTTTGAACTTCAGGGAACTTCTTTTTCCACATGACCATTGTCGCAAACTAACAACACAATTTTGGCAAACAGTTTTAGGCACCCACGGCTTGTCCAAATTACACACTTGTACTTTAAAATAGTCGGTATACGCGGTTTTTACGAAATCTGTCACCGATTTTCTATAATTTTTAAAAACATATTCACCACAAATAAAGCAAAAATACTCTGGATCGTTTAAACAACGTCTCCTTGATGTAGACATCGCTATAATTTTATCTTAACTGATATCAACACTGTGTTAAATTCGTAAATGTGCGCCTACCCTCACATAAAGTATCAAAAAGCTGTGTACGGAAAATAAAAGCTGATAGATAGAAACCGCTGGTAGATTTGAGTTTACTGTATCAAAAGATAAAGGAAAAGTGAAAAAAACTTCTGGAAAATTTTAAAAAGTAAAATTTTGTAACTATGTGTTATCAGGATAAGTTGTTGATAAGCGTTTAATTTATTTGTGATTACATTTTTACTACTACATTAGAGTTTTATATGTATATACCTACAATACATCCTACGTATACCTAATACGTAGGATATATTGTAGATTTTTATTATATACAACTTTGGCCATATCGAAAGTATTTTAATATTAATGTTTTTGAGTATGTCGTAAGCTAAAGCTTAATACCCACTAGTTTAATTCAAATTGCCTTATGGAAGTTTCCCAGGATCTAGTTTTACCGCAAGTTATTTGACAGCTATGATGTTAGTAAAATATTGTAAACAAGTGAATAGAAAATAATGTTTCATCTAGCATCGCCCTTGGTTCCGCTCATGTATTAGGGTGCGTTTACATCAAACGAACAAAGAACTAGAGCTAGAGCAAGAGCATTCTTTCTTGTTCTTTTAGTGTAAACGAAATCTCGATTTCAGCGTTTACACCAAAAGATCAACGAGCAAAATGAGAACATAGAACTAGAATTCTTGCAATGACGTTTAGATCAGCCGAACGAATGCTCATTGCCTATTCATGTCAATTCTGTGGTTGGTAGTGTTTCATTATTTCAATTTTCACGGTGTAGTTATATACTCTTTGGTTATGTCCGACTCTGACAGCGATATTATAATTGCAAGTGCTGCATTTATTATTTTGTCTCAAACAGTCAAAAAGAAAAGAAGAAAGAGACGTCGGTGGGTGACAAATTTTATTAATAGACATTAATAGACATTTATCTTGAGACCAATCCATGATTCGATAAGTAGGTATGTACTCGTAAATATTCAAATTGCTAGAACACAAGAACGCTTTGAAGAGACCGCTACGGGGAGCGAGCGCGTTCGAACATCTAAGAACGCTCTAAGCAATTGTTCGCACGTTCTAGTGCCGTTTACATCAAGCGAGTGAGCATTCTTAGAATATTCTATAGAATGTTTGCGAACGCAGAGAGAACAACGAAAGAATGCTCTGTCTCTGTTTACATTAAAAGAATTTGATAGGGTGGGGATAGAATGAGCATTCGCTCGTTTGATGTAAACGCACCCTTAGAAAGGCAGAAAACAGCGTGTGTCACAATCGTCTGAATTTTCTGCCTCCCAAAGAAAGTCTAGAAATGCTTTAGTTATTCCGGAAATGAGCGAAAGACAAAGATTATTTCAAAACCTACATGTAATTCACAGATATAAATTATTGTACCACATAGCAACTTTTTTGATTTTATATACTTATATATAAATAAACACTGTACGTTCTAAATTCTAATTAATTTTTATATCTACATACATGTACATATAACACGATTTTGTATAGATAAATTGTCTACATGTGAACTTTAATAATAAAAAGATAACAAGTACTCTTTATACTTGTAGAATAAGCTTTGTTATTTAAAGGGGATTTTTGTTTGACACAAAATTCCTATAGAAGTTTACCCCTTTTGGTAAACTGACGCTCCAATCTAACGTGCTCATACATGTATAAATATTTGCATCACTCCCGTTTTCTTTCAATGGAATGAGAATGTTTTGTTGCTTAGTAATCTGAGGGAGATAAAATGTTTCAAACAAAACCTTAAAGAGACACAATATCATTGTGATAAATCGTAGATATTACTTTTTTTAGTACTCTTTTATTAACTTGCTTTTTTTCTGATATATGTGTATGTTCGTTTTAACCATCGTATTTGACTAAATATTAATGCGGGGTTTTCAATATTATGTTGGTTTAATAGATAGAGCAGCGTTGTAGGACCTATCCACACTCAAAATATTTTGGTAGAATTTAAAAATGCACTTTACTAGGATTCTACTTAAATATTAGTAACTTTTTAGTAGTATTGATTTACATATGTAAATACGTTTTTGTAGGTATATTTTATAGGTTACATCATTCAGATTGAGATTATTCAATGAATATAAAGTACAGTTTAGTAGCTGCTTTCATTATGTATACATGTTATTTTCAGAAAGTTTTGAATATATATTACGTAAGATTTACAAGCTTATTGTACACACATGAGCTATTTATATAACTAAAGTTATCTTCATAAGATACAGTAGTAAAGATGGTTTTCAAATATAACGAAATATATATGTACATATATACCATTTGTTATGGTTTAGAATGTTTAAAAAAATAATGTTTCATTTTTGTTCCTTCGGATAAAATATATTGAACTCTGACGTGATTTTTTTGTATCACAACACTATATAAAAGAATATCATTATTTATATCTATTGATAGTCCAGCTTATTGCAATAAGATTTTATAAAGAATGTGTAAAATATCCAGACGAATGACGGACTTTATCAATTCATATATTACATTTGTATTCATACATGTACGTACACAATATACAGCTATCTCTTTTACCTTTTTACGTACAAAGAGATCATAAAACCTTTTAATATTATTGATTTGTCTTACGAGTTTTAATAAGAATAAGTTAGAGTCACATCATGTGATGAGGTGTATTTGAAATCTATTTTATTCATTTATTTGAGAGAGTTTGATTTTGCCCCGGTTAATTGTATATTTGTGCAGATCAACATTGTCTAATTGTAGTTTTATATATACATTGATGACACGTTTGGCTCAGTTTGTAGTGACCCTACTTACTACGTCAGCGGTCGCGGGTTCGAGTCCCGCTGGGGGCATTCAATTGTGTGATGAGCACGAATGATTATACTCCAGTCATGGGTGTTTATATTAATAATATGTATGTATTTAAAGTTATATACAAATGTGTAGTGTATCAACTATCTGGTATCCATAACACAAACCTCGTAGCTACCATGGGACAGTGTGTTAATGTCCTAACATATTTATACATATAATTAGTAACCAGACTAATTTCATAAAAAATATTTAAATTATAGAAAATGGATAAAATTATCCTGTAGCTATTGTTCTCTGCAATCTTTCACCTTATTGAAAACAAATTTTGCGTGCTAAATATACATAAATCTTTGAGAGCTTTGTGGCCACGTTGCGGCTTGGGATTGGATTGACCCACTGACGGCTTTGCGTCTTTCAAATAAGGGATAAATTATGAATGATTACTTTAGTCCTTTATTGTTGTAGATTTTAGTCATATAGATAGAGAAGTTGAAACTGTTTTTTGAAGTAAAAAAAAAAAAAACTAAAAGATTTTTTCTTTAAATAATTTATTAAGCCACACTATTTTCAATTAAACTTTTATTTATCTCTAGGATTGAAATAAAAACTTTAAAAAAAAAAATAAAAACCGACTTCCTGGCACTGAAAAGTAAAAAATAACTAAACAGAGGTTTTCATTTAAAATAGATACCTAATCAGATATTTTCGAAGTCGGTGTGCTTTGATTTGTATTGGCTGGCACCGACTTCGAAAATATCTGATTAGGTATCTATTTTAAATGAAAACCTCTGTTTAGTTATTTTTTACTTTTCAGTGCCAGGAAGTCGGTTTTTATTTTTTTTTAAAAAGTTTTTATTTTTCCATTTTTAGTGTAGACGTAATAAGCAAGTAATTTCTAAGAAGAAAGATTTTTAATAAAAACATAATATTCGATTAAGCCATTTATTTAAAAACCGCTTGACCGATTTCGATAAAATTTATATGGGACCACCGGGGAAGAATACTCTTTGAAACAAAAAAAAATTTTCCAAATCGGTTCAGCCGTCTTCGAGAAATCCGTGAACATACATAAAAAAAAAAAAAAAAAAAGATTCCGACGAATTGAGAACCTCCTCCTTTTTGGAAGTCGGTTAATGAAAATCATGACCTAATTTAGATGGCAAATGAAATTAGTTGCGCTTTCCGAATACAATAGCTTTGCTCTTGTTCTTGTATAGTGAACTAAGACGAAACCAACCAAGTTCCAGCCACTAAATTACTCAAGAGATATCCACTAGTTACATCTGAAAACTACTTTTCTCTTAAATACTTTTCGTTCATTTGTAGATTAAATTGAAATGTAAACTCTATATGTATACTCTATATGTATACTTATAATTAATAATAATATAAGTAATTATGGCAATGTGTACATAAAATTCAGCTATCAAGTACATCGTTTGAATCATATATTCTAATACTACTTCCCTTAGGATTTATTCAAAGGGAAAATAATGACACTTCACTCACCTCACTCACTCCTCCGTAAAGTTATTTTGGATACGATTGATCTAAAATAACATTTGGTGGAAAACAGGCTTGGATAAGATAGCTATATCCATTCATTATTCATTCTCTAATCGCGTAATGGGAAACTCATGTGATGACGTCTTCTGTACGCCCGTCATTAATATCTAAGCGACAGATATTACATTATTATTAAGAGGTCTCGGGTAACCCGTTTCATTTGTTTCTTCCCACTAGAATATTTGTGTATATTATTAGGTATTTTGTTGACCGTCCAATATAATTAAATTGTATTATATATGTATCTACTATTATGACGTAGGAAGATACTTAACTTACTTTATCTTTGTCATAGGAATTAAATCCCACTTGAACCACAATAAACCTTTGTATTCATCATAATTTAATAATAAATACATTTTTTTCATTATAATTATTTTATATTATTTATTTTGATATAATCTGTAATAGTTCGAGTATAATAATTTTTTTTTCACTTTTAAATGAAGTAGTAGATTTCAGTTTTTGACATACTTAATGTAAAATAAGTACAATATGAATACTTGTTTATATTCAGCCCTTTATAACGTCCCACTTCTGAGCACAGGCTTCCTTCACCGCAAGACAATTGGTAATCATGTTGGAAATGATTCGTACATGAAAATATCAGAGGTACGAACGAGACCCGGGATTCGAATCCACTTCACTCGGTTTCCCAAGCAAGCGCGTTACTACTGGGCTATAAATACTAAGTGCTACTTAATATCTATAACGTGCTAAATGCTAATATTGAGTTTGCACCTTCAGAATGGTATCTATGTATCCGATCATTATAAATTATACTTCAAAGTAATATAAATCTAATTTTTCATATATTTCAACAGGTATAAGAATGCTGGATCAGCCGTATATGACAGATCTTATCGAGGCCAATTCTATGGGGCACGAGCCTCATAAGATTCACATCTACAGCGCGTCTTGGGGTCCCACGGATGACGGACGGACCGTTGATGGCCCTAGAAATGCTACGATGAGAGCTATCGTTAGAGGAGTAAATGAGGTATGCTTAAATCATGTTACTTAAAAGCCAATATTTAAACTTTTCCATAGACTTCTCTTTTACTAAGAAAACTTATAAATGCCTATTCTGTAAGTCCAGACAGAGGTTTCCGAACAAATAATGTTGTTACATAATTTTTTACTCTACATTGTAGGACTTCGAGTCTAATACAAATAATTCTCACCGTAAATATAAAGTTGTTGAAACGTATTTGCGACCGAGAAAATATAGCCCTTTGAGCCTGGGAATTCGGTGAATGTATTGGTTTAGATATCGAAGATAATGTTTCAACTTTCAAGTACCTACTTCAAAAAGTTTTCAAATAGTAATTTATTTAAGCAATCTAGTGTACAAAGTTTAATTATTTTCATTTATCTGAACATTCAATAACCAAACCTACATATATATTACATAGGTATTTACTACACGTTAATTTTAATAAAATAACCTTGTTTTGACAAGTGACGAAATACATCACTTTTATATTATAACGAAACAAATGACAAATGACAAGCATTTGTTTATTTTTAATGTAATTATTCAAATTGAGTAAATAGTACAGTAATTTATCATTTTTTATCAATGTATTACAATTGTTATTTCACTAACTTTTTCACAAAAAAAATCCATAATGCGATTAGATATGAAGAGTTTTGTTAATGTTGTTTTTGTATGTTTTGTTCTGAATATTCCCATACCCCAAGTCATGGGAGAAAGTTTGAAAAAGTTAAAATATTTCAAATAAAACAATGAATAAATTATCTTCCATAAATGCGGCGTAAGGTCAGATGAAAAAAACAATAACATAAATTGCTCGCATATTATTTAACAACTTCGACGCTAACGTATGTTAGTTTAAATATACATATAATTAGTAAATGTGAAATGTTATTTGTTATAAATTATTATTATAAAAGCAATGTACTTTTATGTACAATTAAAATGAAATGATTAAACTGTGTTTAAATACCTTTAAAATATACATAATGCATAGACTTTTTAATTTGTAAAACAACAATGAAATGTTGTTTGACCGTGGAAGTCGAACAATGTATGGTATATCTAATAACAATTTGGGCAAAAATAGCTAATATAGAACAGACTGATCATGATGGTTTGAGAATTATTTTATTACATGTTTATTTTCTAAGTAATAAGAAAATAAGTTTCCCTATGTTTCGTTCTGATACTTAAACCTAGTATTAGAAATATGAATTTGTGCCTCAACCAATAAAGAGGCCAATTAACTATTTTTTATTGCGTTCAATACTCATATTCTCGTGGCGTAATGAATATATTTTAATGATATGGTATGGTATAATCAACAAAACAAAAGTTAGTGACGTACATACCTACGCACGTTATGGTTTTAGGGTTTCACGCGAAGCAAGGACTATCGTTTATTTCTACCTTTTAAAAACGAATTGTTTTTATAAACTTTCCTTTCAAAAGTTTTTTGTTTTTGTTTTTAAAGTCGTCGTGTGTTAAGCCCTGAGGGACCGCAACCCTAAGTATTTGATGTTAATTTCAAATTGAAACCCTACAAAACAGTGTGAAATGAAATATAATGAAATGAAATAAATAACTATAATAAATAAATTTCTAAAGCTTTCTGAGCTTTATTAGAAATTTCGCAAGCAACGTACACGTCGTGACAAGTGTTGAAATATAGAAAACTATATATGGTTTAGAACATCAAAGATAGAAAGCAAATCCAGTTTAACAATGCATAAACTTCAATATATCTTTGTATGCGACAGACGTCTAACAATAGCCGTTATCCTGTTATGCCTGAATATGAATCTATTTCCATCTAAATGCTTTTATGTGGAGAAGAGGGCGTAGTGTTTGTATAAGGAAATTGAGTTCTCAGTCTAGTCCGTTATCTACCGCACTGTCTTTCGTATAAAATAGGTAGGTATATGAAATCCAATAAATTGTTCATCGTGATCTGATCATACTTATCTTACTTAAATTTGAAAATCTTATTGAAGTAAGACTTCTTGGGGAGTAAGCTGGTGAATGGTGGTGGTGAATTACGAAAAGTGTAATCGGGCGAGGCGAACATTTGTTGCCATGGTAACTGTTGTTATTGTCTGATAAATGATATATAATATTATATTCTTTCCTTAAATGATATTCTATAAATATATGGTTATGATATGCCTAATATGCATTATTTTTAGTATCTCACCTATCTTAATTATTTAAAAGATAAATTGAATTTCATTAAGAGTACCGATAACCTACAGAAGTTTTACTTCTTGCGCGTGTACACATTCATACACGCACTCCTTAATTTTTTTTCTTTTCATTGTTGTCCATATATAATTTATAAGCAACCAATAATTATAATTAATCAACCATTAACAAGACAGATTAGAGTAAGTTAATCAAAATTTATTTTATATATTATTGTTTTTGTTTGAATGTTGTCGAATTAATAATATATTATTGTTTTTGTTTGAATGTTGTCGAAATATTATATGTACTTATATGATTTTAACAACGTTATCAATGGGATGTTATTTCAGCTGTAAGAGCTACGAAATCAAATCGATTTTAGATTTCCTGCAAGTAACGACTCGTGCTAATGGGTGAGAGGACTGTTGCCGGAAAAAATCGATTCCTGTTTACCTAGTAATTTCAAATGAGATTTGTATTGTATATGCAGGGTGGATTTTTGAGATGGGACAGTAAGGGCAGGTACCTTAAATACTATAGTTACAGGAAAACGTTCTTAGGAGACCTTCCATAACTTTTTGAGATATTCTGAACTGCATTCACAGATTTTGGAAAAAATGTTCAGTCAGCGAGAAAAATGCCAAAATACCAAAAAAATTTTTTTATGTCAATCGATCCTATTTCATGTAGTGATCAAAAGACTCTATGGGACCATTTAAGGTTTGAGTACTAGAAATGGCAGAAATCGCCAAAATCCTTTCCCATACATTTTGTACGGAAAAGCTTTTAATCAACTCGAAATATTTTTTTTGCCAAACGGTCCTATTTTTATATATATACTAGCATTTCCCGCGGCTCCGCCCGCGTTCAGATCATCAAAGACTAAATTCTTAGGTTTTACATATTAGTATACTCTTACATATACCACTTTCATTGCGCACCGCATGATTGGTAAATAGTGGCAGTGATTGACATTGCCACAAAGGTTCCTCCGTTAATCTCATATTTGATTTAGTAATATTGCACTTTTTGTTTTAGCAATAACATTTATGTATGTCTGTCTATACTTCAGTTTTGTTTGTTTGTTTGTTTGTTTAGTTTTGGGCGATAAACTCTCATACTACGGAATTAGTTTTAATCATTTTTTACTAATAGACAGCTATTGATTAATTTAATATTTAGCTATTTAAATTACATAATGATAATTTTTCTTAATGTTAATTTGTCGCGAAACAGGGATTGGTTAGCGCTAGTTAGTAATATTTTCCAAAACGATTTTCAAAAGAAAGTGTAATAAATAAATAATTCTAAGCAAATACTTTTTATTATTTCATATGGCTCGGCTAATATGATTAAAGTCGTAAGCATTTTATTGTGTCCTTTAAGCCTTTACCTTCCAATGGTGTAAAAAAACTGAAAAAGTTGAGGTATAACAGCTCCTGAAATACTTTTTCTAGGTTTTGAAATATGGAATATTTTTAGTTACCCGCTTTGTCAGTTTAACAGCCATAAATTTGTTTTCCATAAAATGTTATAAAATAATATAAATCGAGCTTATTTTACGGTTGATAAAATGAGTCGATATTGTGGAAACGTATCTAAATATTATTCGTATTTATTTTAAAGTTAACCTAACAAAACACGTAAGTAAGAAAAATAACACAGTATTTTGCTATACGAAACCTATAATGGAGTTGGAGTTGCCTAATTTTTACATTAAAAGATTAAAAAATATTAACATTATTTACTAAAAAATAAAAATTTACAAATATATTCATTTGAAAATTGTTTCGACCAACAAAATAATACTAATATGTTACTAATTTATAAAGCTTGCTTGTCTTTCTTTTATTGAAAATTTGAACACGGGCGGGGCCGCGGGTAATTTAGTAGTAATTCTTATAAAGTCATAGAAAGGTCACATCTGTACATTTTTTTTTTTTTGGAATAAAACTACTTTTTTTAAAAACACATGGCGACATCTATTGTCAAATATCTAAATAACACATAAATAAATTTTCATTAAAACAACTATTTTAATGAATAAAATAGCGCTATTGATATTTCTTTTAAGATAAGCTTTTTCTAATAATTTTAACATATATATATAAATTACCTTCCTAAAATGTTAATAGTTTATCGTGCTTTTATTTTAACCAGTTTTTGTATTTTTTCTCAGAAATGAGATATTTTCCTGCGGTAAAAAGTATCCTATATGTTGAGTCGGATAACTTGCTATCACCATACCAAATTTCATCAAAAACCCTCCAATGGTGTTTCTGTGATGCGATGCGATGTGATGTGGTCACATACAGACAGACAGACAAAAATTCTAAAAACTATAGATTCGGCCTCTATTTCGCTAAAATGAATATTTCAATAAGATTTTTCGAAAAATATTGAATTTACGGGTTCGGCTTAGTTACAATTATTCTATTATATATGTAGTTACTAATTTATAAAGCCAAAAATTTTTCTTTACTGAAAATTTGAACACGGGCGAGGCCGCGGACAATTAGTAGCAATTCTAATAAAATCGTAGAAAGGTCATACCTGTACATTCATTTTTTTGGAATTAAAACTACGCATTTTATAAACACATGGCGACATCTATTGTCGAATATCTAAATAACACATAAGTATATATTAATTAAAATAACTATTTTGATGGATATAAAAACTTTTAAAAAAAAAATAAAAACCGACTTCCTGGCACTGAAAAGTAAAAAATAACTAAACAGAGGTTTTCATTTAAAATAGATACCTAATCAGATATTTTCGAAGTCGGTGTGCTTTGATTTGTATTGGCTGGCACCGACTTCGAAAATATCTGATTAGGTATCTATTTTAAATGAAAACCTCTGTTTAGTTATTTTTTACTTTTCAGTGCCAGGAAGTCGGTTTTTATTTTTTTTTAAAAAGTTTTTATTTTTCCATTTTTAGTGTAGACGTAATAAGCAAGTAATTTGTAAGAAGAAAGATTGTTAATAAAAACATAATATTCGATTAAGCCATTTATTTAAAAACCGCTTGACCGATTTCGATAAAATTTATATGGGACCACCGGGGAAGAATACTCTTTGAAACAAAAAAAAATTTTCCAAATCGGTTCAGCCGTCTTCGAGAAATCCGTGAACATACATAAAAAAAATAAAAAAAAAAAAAAAAAGATTCCGACGAATTGAGAACCTCCTCCTTTTTGGAAGTCGGTTAAAAATAGCGCTATTGTTAATTTGATTTTCAAGATAAGCTATTTTTAATAGTTTTTACCATATTTAGTAAGTTACCTTGCTAAACTATTTACCAATAGTATCATCGTGGTTTTATTCCAACCAGTTTTTGTATTTTTTCTCAGAAATGAGATATTTTCCCGCGGTAAAAAGTATCCTATATGTTGACCCGGATAACCAGCTATCATCATACCAAATTTCATCAAAATCCCTCCAGTGGTTTTTCTGTGATGCGGTAACAGACAGACAGACAGACAGACAGACAGACAGACAGACAGACAAAAATTTTAAAAACTATAGATTCGGCTTCTGCATCGATAATAATGTCTATTTCAATAAGATTTTCCAAAAAATATTTAATGTACAGATTCGGCTTAGTTAGAATTTTATAATATGTATATATATATATATATATATATATATATATATATATATATATATATATATAATATCTGTTAAAAATCAAAGCTAAAAGATAAAATAGAAAATTAATTTGAAGGATATATATATATGTCCTTCAAATTAATTTTCTATTTTAATTTTTAGCTTTGATTTTTAACAGATATTTTATTATCGCGAATATTTGACATTATAAATAAAACTATCTTTTCGATTTTTTTTCGCGGATTTATTTAGATTTTTGGTTCCCGAAGTTTCGAATGCTTTACAGCAATCATAATGGTCACGGGAGAGACAGTCAGTCTATCCCGTGACCCGTGACTCTCGAAAAGATAGTTTTTTTCAATGTCAAATATTCGCGTAAGTCTAAGAAAGTATTATGTGAACCAGTACGCACTGGAAATCGCTACCCAAATACGCTGGTTAGAAGCACTCATTCGAAACGTCGGGAACGAAAAATAAAAATAATTCCGCGAAAAAATCCAAAAAGATAGTTTTATTTAAAATATCAAATATTCGAATGTAAGCGTATGAAATCTGCGATCATCAAAAATGTGATAAGTACGATTAAACTACAATATTAAGTGAAATATAAATAAAGAGTGGAATGAGGTGTTTAAATTGTAGTAGGTACTGTATGTAGGTATTAACTAAAATTATTTTATCTGTATTTTGTATAATATTGTGTAATCAGTGGTATTACTATTCACTTTCCTAACATACATTTTTTTTAGTTGATTGACATATAATATCAAACAAAAACTCGGACATACCTAGAACGGAATCAACTTTGTAACTTTCGGCTTAGCAAGTAATATATTATGTACACTGTCAATGCGCCAAACACTTCTGCATTATAATATTTAACATAATATTTAAATTATACATTCTGTAATTTAGTATGAATAATTACGCCATAATTTTACGTCTCGTGCATGCTAAAATTAAATAAGGTTGTAGCTTCAAAATAACATTTACTGTCGTGATGTAAGGCAGCTTCCGCTCTTACAATGGCATTCAGCTACTTAAATACTTGTCGTTATAAATACTCTCTCTATTCCGTTATACATGTTATCCATCTATAAAGGTGCTACACATTTGAATTTACAATTTCAAATATTATACATGTTATTATATTATGCGAAGAATAAAATTATCTAATACCTTTAAACGAGCAATTCTTATATATTTATTTATATACATTCTCGGAAACGGCTCTAACGATTTCGCTGAAATTTGGTATGTGGGGGTTTCCGGGGGCGAGAAATCGATCTAGATTAGTCTTATGTCTGAGAAAACGCGTGTTGTTGAGTTTTCATGCGGTTTTCTTTCGCATTATTTTACGCAAAATATGGTCGCTAATTTCGCACGCTCGGGTATAAGTATACGAGTAGCATCGTGGTCAAGCGGCCAAAGCGCAATATTGACAATCACAGGTGTGAGGGTTCGAATCTCAAAGTACCAATACAAAGTTTTTATTTTTTTTTTGTTTTTGAGCCAAATTATAAAGAAAATTGTAGGTACTCTTGGCCAAAAACTCCGAGCGAAGCTCGGTCGCCCAGGTACTATATACTACCACTACTATACGTACATAATCTTTTTGCTTGACATGAATACGGTTAATATTTTTAATTTCATACGTTTTTATAAATATCAAAAATTACAAGGTATGTAATTTTTGATATTTATAAAAAAATAAGAAAGACGAAAACAACTTCATTAAGTTCAGAATTAGCTAACTCAATTCATTCATTTGTAATTACTATCAAACCATCTTCCTAATTGCTCCGAGTAAGTAACAGTTTATGTAACAAAATGTAAACGAAAACATCGTTACGATCATAGTTCCCGAGAGTGAAGTCTCATCATAACTTTGGGACATAACAAAATTTCCCCTGAGCATTTTACAATAGTTGAAAATATTTTCGGGTATAATGTGCCGTAAGCTATTGTGCCTCAGATGTATATTTCTGTTTCTTTTATTTGTGCGGTATGATAAGTGAATGAAAACTTGATGTGTTTTTTTTTCGCTAACTTTTAATGTGTAGTAATATTATATATTTTCATGTCAGAGGTAGAAGGTTCAAATCCCGCTCCAGGTACATATTTATATTGGTTATTAGTACTTTCTGCTACTTAGGTGATCTGTGTATTCATCACAGGTCCTGAACATTTTTGTTGTGAAAGTTGTTGTTATTAATTATATGAAAACATTAAAAAATGTTAAGAGTAAAAACTATGTAATTAGCGCTATTACTTTAATAAATATACTTAAATAATAATTTGTTAGATAAATATTCATGAAGAAGAAGTAGGTATATTTGTTTTTGAAACATTGATTTTTTCGAACCTCACTTTTCATGAAAACTTTCAGTAAAACTTCGAACAACACTTGAATAGATTCATTGATAAGTTTTAAAGTTTAATTTTATTTGTAGGGGCGTAACGGTCTGGGCAATATCTACGTGTGGGCGAGTGGCGACGGCGGCGAAGATGACGACTGTAACTGTGACGGCTATGCAGCGTCAATGTGGACTGTTTCAATTAACAGGTGATTATATAGCACTTATTTTTTACTTGTTCACTTGATAGTTAAATAAAAACAAAAATTAATATTTTATAAGATTAAGTACTTACTAGAAATAATAAGACTTTTTAATACATCTATATGTACATACATGATAGCGTACATTAATTACAATTATAATCAACATGTCTCGAATTATTTTGCTAAACGGTAGTTTATTTTAGTCATTTGATCCATATGAATTAAGTTCTAAGCCGCCGCGAATTTGATTTCTAAATACCAACGTATTTATTTACCTATGGAAACTGATGAAATGTCCTAACCACTACTATTATTATCAATCTAAAAATGTCCATATTGTCTAAATTAGGAAACACATTTCAGTATTTAATGCAAATTACTAAATAAATAATTTCCATATAGCTAATTATATATGTGTAGTGCAATAAACGACGGTCAAAATGCGCACTACGACGAGTCGTGCTCGTCTACCCTCGCTAGTACATTCAGTAACGGCGCCCGCGACCCCAGCACTGGGGTCGCGACCACCGACCTGTACGGGAAGTGCACCGCGACACACTCGGGAACGTCCGCGGCCGCGCCTGAAGCCGCCGGTGTGTTTGCCCTCGCTTTGCATGCCAAGTAAGTTATCTCATTATATTAAACGAGTAATTTTTATATATGTATACATTTATTTTGTGTATGTGTACGGCTGTAATGATTTCTATCAAATTTGTATTTAGGTTTTGCTTTTTAAGTTTATCTTTCTATGGGTGACTTTTCTGAAAAAAAAAAAACGCTATTTTTATATCAGGATGAAAAATGCCGAGCGAAGCTCGATCGAAAATTTATCATATTTTTATTAATGATTGAAATTTGTTATTTGTGGAGTTAATATTTACCTAATAGGTAATAGACGTGAAATATTTTCAATCAATGACGAAGGATGTTATATATAATGTTTATATATGTTTCAGTCTATATGTATAAATGATTGCTTTCCAATTTTCCGGGCAATTTTCATTTTTTTTTCTAAAACGCCTTATATTAAAAACAATTGTTTTGTATAAATAAACCCCTAGAGCAACTTCTGATGAGTTGTTGCCACGGTAATGTTAATATATAACATTACCGTACGTACTGAACGCCGTATGTAATAAATTTTATTTATTTAAAGGCCTACACATGTCGGACCAATGTCTGACGCAAGCCTTTCAGAGCTAATCTTAGAATGCTTAGTTTTTAAAAATATCCTGACGAAAGATAAAAAATACAGACCTTTTCAAGTAACACAAACAGTTTCAGATATAACGAAGTTTTTCGGCATTGTATAATATATGTACGTGTGTAACCGTGTATGTACGAGTAGGTTAGAGAAACAAGAATAATTAATTAGAGTCATGTTCGTGTTATAACTTATAGGACCCTCTATCTTGGGGCTTGTATGCGTATATCCTTATCAATAAGTCAAAAGTTCTTCACGTTTATTATGAACTGGGGATGAAAAACACTTCACTTAATTCATTTTAATTACTTAAATCACCTAATTCAATTTTCATTCATAAAATGTACTAAAGGCACTCTTCTTACCGAACGTACTTCATTATAAAAACATAATTATTAATTTATATAACTACATATTTGAATTTTACATTATCCCTTTTTTTATAACTTCTTATTTTTTGCATCATTGGAACGGTAAAATTTTCATTTTTAAAGCCATTTAAAATAGTTCAACTTATATTTTAAGCATCATTCCGTACACAATATCTTGACTCGAGGAACGCAATTTTAAAGATATAGTTATTGCCTACAAAACTTTTGGCGGTAGCGACGAAAACGTTTCAAGCTTTTACGTGATTTAAAGGCCTTTTCGACAACACGAGTTCTGCCAAGAGTTAAACCTTTTGTTTCTCATTCAAGTAATAGGTTGGAACAAAACAGTTTGAAATCTCCGATACTAAATATCATGAAACAATAGTGCTATTCCATTGAAACAGACAGCTTTGATTAAATTTTGTGTAAAATTATTAATTTGCGGCGCTAAATTTAGCTATGAAAAGCATTAAGAGGTTTTATTCATATTCAAAAAAAATAAATCTCTTAATTATATTTTGATATTGAAAAGTAGTAGATATTATAAAGTAAGCGTATATCTATTATCTACATAGTTTAGACTAATATGTAAAGCTGCAGAGTTTGTGTTTTTGTATGTTTCAACTCCAGTAAGAAAAAGATACCACCAATCTTAATGATAGAACTTTGTAATTTAGGTTACTGTTTAGCAAAGGACATGTAAAAATTCCAATATTATTTAAAAGAAGTTGTGAGTAAAAGTAACTATATTTTTAGAAAATACTTTATAAAAAAACAAGACTTAAAATAAATAGTATCGAATAGAGTTAATTCCAAAAGCAACACACGAAGTGAAGTTAGAAATCAAAGTAAATTGTAATGTCTATGTAAATTGTAAGTATAAAGTGGTAGTCTAGTGGGTAGCATGAACCTAGAGGCCCTATGTTCAAGTCTCGTGTCGGTACAAGTTTAGTTATTAAGTCTTTCTGTTATGAAAGTGTCAGTAACAGCCCGGAGTTGGGAAGTTGGCGGTCTTTCACCCCTGTGCCTCGGAGAGCTCGTAAAGCCGTCGGTTTTGTACTTAAGATCACAGGTTATGTCGAATTATAGTCCCACCGGAGTATGTGAGTGACAGAATAGAGAGTGCACATTGCACAGTCTTAGTGAGGTTGGAATTCAGCTGCCGTGGCCGAAATCGGTCGGGAGGATATCATCGTCATTGTACAATCAGTAGAGCATAATATAGGGCAAGTACAGTTTAGTATAGTTAATTTATTTATTTATCGTATTTTATACTACTTACTTTCGAGATATCTATGTATAAAAATTTTAGAAAACAACTTTTGAACTTCTTATTCAAAGTCCGAAAATTTTATTTTTAAGAAATTATTATTTAATGGAAGTATTAACCTTATAAATCTTGACGTCAGCACTCTGGCCTCAAAATACGGCCTCAAACGTAATACGGGAACCAGACGTCGTTTAGAAATTTTATTAACAATTCATAATCTGATTTACCTTTGCCTCCTTATGTAGGATTCTCTAAGTATGGAAAGTAAAATAAAAGTGCTCAATCTTAGTACTTTTCATCAACATACAGCGAAAAGATAGACGAAACTTTAAGAAATAATTGCAACATTTTGAAAAAACGTGTTAATTATACAATTAATACTGATAATATAAATTCCCATAACATATCGAATTATCTCATAAAAGAAAAATATTTGTGCTACGACAGATCATATAATACTATACTAGGTGCTACTATTTGCCTCACCCTCAGCTAATAATGGGCTCTCTGGTTACAAATATCGCGTTAATGATTATTGTATCCATGACATGAGCTTAATGATCATATTGAATACTCATTATGTAGCCATGATTATATTGTAGAAAATTTTTACTATATGTATTATTTTATTTTCTATATAAGTATAGTAAAAAAATATTATATTTACATTAACATAATAATATAGTATATAAAACATAATTTCCTCAAAAAACAATTTTTATCTTTTAATAAATCATTACCCTCATCAATCAGTAAATGAGTCTCACGAAATGAACCGTTATTCAATAATTATATTTTTTCAGCCCAAATCTTACTTGGCGTGATATTCAACATTTGACAGTATTGACATCGAAGAGGAACTCTCTGTATGACGCTAAAGTGAGTATTGATCTAAACTTCTGTAAATTTAAACAATCGTTTTTAAAATTCTTTTTATATGTAGTATTATTAAAAATCCATAAAAGTCCTATTTTTTATTTGATACTAGTGACTTTCGTTCGGGTGCCTTTTAAATATAAATAGTTATTGCGAGTGTACTTTAGGAGATAGACTCATGCTTGATATTGCGGTCTGTTGAACTTAACACCAGCGTTAGCCATGTCTATTTCTAAAGATGAATCGAACCAATTACCCGTCAGCACTTTTAGCGCGAAGCGCACACAAACAAACAGACAACAGACATACAGACATACATACAAACAGACAAAATTTTTAATAACTATTGTTTTGGGGTCTATATTCTTGTACACAATACGTTGCAGTCATTGTATTTAAAAAATATTTTATGTACAGATTTCGCCAAGTTTTTTTATATATATAAGAAAATAGTAACTTAACGAAATCAGTACATATATACCATATAATCTATTATTATTTATTAGATAGGTAATTAAGGGAGAGGAAATAATATCGTTTCAAATATTCAAAATGCTAGAGTTAATTACATATAAATCAAGCGAAATCAATTAATTAGAGAGGATATTGCGAACAATCACAAATTACAATTATCTCTATTACTGACAATTCGACAATTAGAATACTTTTCTCATTTTTATTGAATTTCTTGATGAAAGGACAGTAAAGCGAATTAATCAAGTTCTAAATGATTTTTTATTATTCTGTGACAAAGTGGGAGTCGTCTATTACAACTCGCTCTACTAACGTAAAATAGCATAGTGCTCATTCTAATAACACTGAGTATGACGCACGAATTATATAAATATTTTTTTGTTTGCACCTATGTACTCGTACGTAACTCGTTCAATGATTAATATTTATTGTTTAATACGGTTTTCTACAATAACAATACAGACAGTGACGTGCAACGAGCTTTTACAAATATACCGACTGATAGCTTTGATAAGACGATTATTGCTATAGTGCTCTTAATAAGCCCCAATTAATAATAGACGCTTATTCTACTCTAAGGCCTGTGGGTTATTTTATATAAACATTATCCAATACTGAGATCGGTTTTGCAGCTTCTCTTTTCTTTAGTCTTCTTCTTGGCAGTTATCAGAGTTATATTATTATCACCTAAAATATTGTTATTCACAATAGATAATGTCGTAAATATGTATATTATGTACGGTATATTGTATTATATGTATAGCCTTTGTATATGTATTTGCGATCGACCTCGACCTTCACATTAGCAGCTGTCTGTCTGAAATATGGACTAGAAAAGATACTCTACGAATAGAACTTGTAAAGATTCACAATTTTACATAATATTTATTATATTAGGTATATTGTTACGACCGTTATATATACGGTCGCTATGTATGAGAGACGCTAAGTCGATATTTCGTAATTTTGTATTGAATTAGAAACTTAGTTCCATCAATGTACGAGTGTGACTCGTAAGTGAATTTAATTCATAATATGATATAGAACCTAAGTATATTATATATCATAATTTATTTCCATATATTCGGACTACTGTTATAAACATGAAAGTTCGTATGCTTGTGTTTTGTGTATGTGTGTAAATATTTGTTATTTCTTCACGCTGAAACGGCTGGATGATTTGAGTTAAATTTAGTATAAGATAGACTATGACCTGGCCCTGAAGTAACACATAGACTATTAGGCACATAAAAACGCACCGAAACGGATCTAGTGTCTGTTATAGTAATATTAACTACATATTTTATAACTTTACTTAAATTTGAATACATCTCAGGGTCGTTTCCACTGGACGATGAATGGCGTAGGGTTGGAGTTCAACCACCTGTTCGGGTTCGGTGTGTTGGATGCGGGCGCCATGACCGCGCTCGCGGCCAACTGGCGCTCCGTGCCGCCGCGCTACCACTGCGAGGCCGGCTCTGTTAATACTCACACGTAAGTAGAGGATATGAAGTTATGTTATCCATATATGTATGAAGCTACTGGACGAAAAGTACTTTGATGATAGGCATTTGAGAGTTGACATGCAAGAAATTTTTGAGCAGTGTAAAATGGTTTATTAAATTAGAAATATTAATTTAAGTCTGTTTTAACATAAGTTTTAAATAAAAACACCTCCCCAGGCAGGTCTCTACGCATCAAGAGCAGCGCGTAAGCACCTTACTGTAACTGATTATGAGAAATGAAAATGAGTAACTAATCGTTTTGCATCATTGCACTACACAGCTTAGTAATTTTAATCTATACATATTATAAAATTCTAACTAAGCCGAATCTGTACATTAAATATTTTTTGGAAAATCTTATTGTAATAGACATTATTATCGATGCAGATGCCGAATCTATAGTTTTTAGAATTTTTGTCTGTCTGTCTGTCTGTCTGTCTGTCTGTCTGTCTGTCTGTCTGTCTGTCTGTCTGTCTGTTACCGCATCACAGAAAAACCACTGGAGGGATTTGGATGAAATTTGGTATGATGATAGCTGGTGATATATAAGTCTGTTTATTTAATCACTAGCTAGCTGTATATAATGTTCATTATTTCTAGTTTCAAGCTGTGATGTGTATTTGGTGTAAACAAATCTTTCTTAAAATTTCCTTCTAAATCTAAAACACTTCGGGCATTTTTAATATATATTTAAAATATAAATAAGGTACTTCCGCAGGGAGATCCCCAGCCAGGGCAGCGTGACGCTGCGCATCGAGAGCAGCGCGTGCGCGGGCTCGGCCAGCGAGGTGCGCTACCTGGAGCACGTGCAGGCCGTGGTGAGCGCCAACGCCTCGCGCCGCGGCGACCTCGAGCTCTTCCTCACCAGCCCCATGGGCACCAGGTGCGACCTATTATATACCTCCTTTTATATATTTATTTAGGTCTTTATATGGTATACTAGCGTTTTGTCAAGGTTTTACCAGCGTCTTTTAATTTAGTAGAATTATTCCGTTCTCGTACGTCGTATGGTTATGTATGATAGGTAGCCTATAACCTTCCTTAATAAATAGGTTATAAAAAAAAATCAAATGGACCAGTAAATCCAGAGATTAGCGCGTTCAAAACAAACAAACTCTTCAGTTAAATATTAAAAATAAATGTATACGTCTATTCTATCCTAGTTTATACATTTTTTTAAACGTTTCTTTACAAAAACAGAAAATACATTAAAAAAAATTAAAAACCCGTCGTTTTGTCTGTCTGTCCATTTCTACGCTAAAGAACCACTGATCCAATTTTTTTTTTTATAGAAACTCTTTATCTGGCATTTTTTAAAATGTATTTTTCAATTGGAGACCTAAGACAACGGAAACTGCTGTAACAGTTCAGTTCAGTCCTGAAGAATATTTATAAATGTTACTTGTTAAATAAACGATAAAACATCATCAGCTATATTAATTCAATTGTTTTATGGCATTCTCGTGCGCCAGTTAAGTACAATTTATTACACCGATACAATTATTAAAATAAATATATATACAGAAAAACTAATAGTACGGATCAAAATTGAAAATAATCCGAAAGGAAACAAAGTACCTACTGGGCATTGTTTTCTAATTACATATTACGTTATTTTTTTAATTATAACTACCTATATCTTAAGTATTTGAAAATTTAAAATGAGATGAGTGCGATTCTGTGCCACTAAACTAGTATTGTTTTACTTAGGTACGAGTATGTAACTTAGTTAAAACTAATACTTTGTTAGATTTACGCGAATATTTGACATTTAAATAAAATATCTTTTCGGATTTTTTCCGTAGTACCTTAGTCTCTCCTGTGACCATGATTGCTGTAAAGCAATCGAAACGTCGGGAACAAAAAATCAAAATAAATCCGCGAAAAAATCCGAAAAGATAGTTTTATTTAAATTAGTTAAAACTAGTTAATATTTAATGTAAGCCCGATACTCATTTTGTCGAACGCAAAAATAACAGTGTAAAAAGAAATAAAAAAATAATAAAAAAAAAAACAGCATAAAGAGATTATACTCGTAGTGTTGACAAAGTTTGTGGTTAAGGTCCCCTAAGCAAGTAATTTTTGCCTGTATTAAAAGACCCTTCCATAAAAAAACGTACAAATTTTTTCTTTTATGTTTATGTAATACTATCCCAATAGACATCAGATGGGCTTTGAGTCTTGTTAATTTTAAAGTACTGTTAAAATCATATTATTTATCTCTTTAGTGTCTTTATATATTATACTTTTTACAGTTTTTAACAGATCTAGATTTATATATTTGTGTATATATCTAAGGAAGTACTTATGCAAGTACATACATATACATATATAGTATGTATTTATTTATGTATGTATTTAGGATATATATTTATGTGTAGCAAGTACACAATCTACTATTTCATATGTACAATTATTACTGCGCCCTAAGGTTAGTTAGGTAAGTTGTGTACAAAATTATAGTTTTAAAGAACTAAAATGCATCAAATGAATCGAATCAAATGAACTCATACTCTAAGGTTTTACTACAACAGACTCAAATTAGAAAAATTATACATTATATTTAAAAAAAATGAAGAAGTCATAATTTGTAGGATGTTAAAAATCCAAAGAAATTCTTTTTATTACCAAAATATTCCCCAACACCGATTCGCGTTTGACTTTTATTTTAACATCGTCAACAATAAAGATTACAGTTAATATAATCCTGGAATAATTAAAAACACTTGAATGCTATTATATAATAATTATTTGCATGCTAGGTTAAGTAATTTACTTACGCTGGAGTAAATATTAATGATCCTTGAGAGTTTGAAGCCATATTAAATAATATTCACACGCTTTACCTTGCAATCGGTTTTCCGATTATATATTAGTATATTACGAACATATATAACTATTTTAGTATATTATCGTAACGTATATACTATATTAGTATACTAACGACTCAACCTTGCTCTGCTCGGGTTTATCCCTAGTTACGTTTTAAGGTTTAGTATGGATTTCTCAGAGATGATATATTTTCTCGCAGTAAAAAGTATCCTATATGCTAATCCGGATAACCAGCTATCTTCATACCAAATTTCATCAAAATCTGTCCAGTAGTTTTCTCGTAATGCGTTCTCCAAGAGACAGACAGACAAAAATTCTAAAAACTATTGATTCAACTTAATAATAATGACAAACAATAAGACTTTCCAAAAAATATTTAATGTATAGATTCGACTCAGAATTTTATAATATGTATAGATACCAATCAGATGATTTGATCTCGATGCTAAAAATCGCAATTCGATTATTTCTCATTCGGTGAACATTTCATATTTTAAAAACCATATTAGCTATCGAAAGCAGATATGCCTTGTACAGTATTAGTGTAAATTTGATTTGCAATAGGTGTTCGCAATATATTTTTATTTTATTTCATAATTATTTATTTACGTGGGTGTAATTTCATTGTAATTATTTCTTATAGGCATATTACAATTGATTACAGATCAATGATACTGAGTAGACGCGCTAATGACGATGACAGTAGAGATGGTTTTACGAAGTGGCCCTTCATGACGACCCACACGTGGGGCGAGTATCCTCAAGGAACTTGGACATTAGAGGTAAACTTTATTTAAATTTAAATTTTATAATATCCTTTAAAAATACAACATAGAAAAAAATAGAGCACCTAAATAGAAAATATATTATTTTCGAAAAACGTATAAAGCCTTACTTATAACTGAGAACGCAACGCTTGAATTACTGAAGGAAGAACTTAGAGTCAAAAAGTGAAGGATATCAAGTTTTTTTTTTTCATTATTCACGTGTCTAGAGGTACATGAGGCTATTGATTCTGCGCTCGATCTATCTCTAGATGTTTGATTTGGCGATCCATTGAAGCTACAAAGAATGCACAGTATTTATCTGCTTTCCGTATAATAATGACATTTTCCAACTTTGAGGTTCAGCTTGCCGAGTACAATATGATCCTTTAATTAGTCATTGTAGTAAAAAATGTGACAGTTTAACGTAAACATGCCACTAATCTTTCCCGCCATTTTCCCATCCTGTTCTGAACACCGATTAAATTTTTCCGACAAATATAACATCGTCGATGAGTTAGTTACGGTAGTAAGGAAATGTGATAGTTTAGTGTAAACTTGCCACACACTAAATAAAATAGTACACCTTAGTTTGGTCCCCGGTTAAATTCTGGCAAATATAACATGGTCGATGAGTCAGTAAGTATAGTAGTACTGACCGGCGGCAGGCGCGGTTCTCGAGCGGCGGCGGCGGCGCGGCGGGCTGGCTGCGCGGCTGGGCGCTGGTGCTGCACGGCACGCGCGCGCCGCCCTACGCGCAGCTGCAGCCGCAGGACCCGCACTCCAAGCTCGCCGTCGTCAAGAAGGCGCACGAGGACAACTCCGTCGACCACTAGACCCGCTAGCTACACGCTGCCCATCCATACGCTCACCGAAATTATTGGATTTCTTACCTGCTCACGGTTATGTTGGATTCCTTTTTCTTTTTAGCCGGTTTGAATAGATAAATGTTGTGTGTTATAAGAGTTAACGATTACGTTGACCAAACAGACATCTGCTACACGTTCACAGAAAACATTGAATTTCTTTTTGTTTCTTGCTTCTTTAAATATAATTGGGACTCGCACTCCAAACTAGCCGTCGTCAAGACGGCACACGAGGAGAACTACGTTGATTACTAGAACCCTTTAGTTACTCGCTACCTATCCACAGTCTTATGGAAATGATTGGATTTCTTACCTATTCTATACAAAATGTTGTGTCACGAAGCCACTAGAACAAATGCGTTGACTAATACACGACTGCTGCTACACTGCTACACGCCCAAGTAAATCATAGATTTTTGAATTGCTTGTCTATTTGAATAAATAGTTAAATTATTAAATTTTTATTTGGGGTTAATGGCCTCGGGATTGGTCTCCATTAAGTTTGCGCACCTGTAACTGTTCTAAAGGAGAGAGGACGTAATTTATACTTTTATTTGCAATTGTGGAAAACACCATAGTTCCTACACAAGGCGGGATTCCATAGAACAAAAGACTTTTGTATTGGTAACAGTTTGCAACTTTTCAAAACACCATCTTTTGTTTTCATTTTTTCGACACCGAATTCATAAAAACGTTATAAAAATATTATTATAACTGGAAAAGGAGCTATAGGTATGCGAGCATAACTTTAAGCTGCAATCGTTTAATCTCCAAAGCGACGGTGAAGGTTTGTTAATCTATCATATGTTGAGTAAAATAATATGAGATTTGAAAAATTAAATTGAGAAACAAGTTAGATTATTGTTTTATAATTTTATTATTATTATAATATCATCCCTAGTATCTTTGCACTACTAACATGGGCTGAATGCCATAACCGCATATTCAATCAAATCAATCAATTTTTCAGTATTCGTCATACTGTAATTATTTAAAGTATATCTGGTTTTAACGGAAAAACAATATTTAAAGGATTGATCATATTTTATTTGAGACTTCATTTAAAAAAAATTAAAACAGTAAAGCCAGTATGTCTTATAGATTATTTATTTTATATTTAGCGATTACTTTATAATTAAGACACTTTATTATTTTAACTTTTATAAGATTATTGTCATGTGGATTGCCCTCTTCAGACATTTCTAGCTATTCCAATATTTCTATTATTTATTAATTAAACGTTCATATGGCTTTTTTTTTGTCGGTCGTCAACGGGCAAGGTACTGTGAGGTTCCTACTCACTTAAACCCACAGCGGAACCCGTCGCACCAGCGCAATGCTGCCGTCATAAAAAAGAAAGCCGCAACTTCGTCAAAGTTGATTTCGAGATATTTGAAGTTTTGTCTTACTACTACGTCAAAATTACTACCTTACTAGTTTTGACGTAGTTACGATGAAAATGGCTATGGTATCTCCGGATTCATAAGACTTGGAGCTTTATGAGTAACACTATCAAGTAGAATTTTTTTGCTGATTTCTCATTTAATCGATCTGCATTTAAGTCATTTTTGACCAAATTGTTAATTAGGGTCTTCTTTAATATGACGGCAGAATGGGGCGTTGCAGGTTCGCTTGCGTACACAACACCCCTAGCGTTCATATAGCTTGCTAAAATTGTGTACAATCTGAAATCCATTCATTTCTAAGTCTTTGAATGCTAGAACTGATATTTCTAGGAAATAAACTTCTTCCATATAAAATAATATGCGTTTAATCATCCTTGTATCAAAATATGCTACACTCCAAAACAATTATTATATCGGCGAATGTACGTACGTATAAGTAACATGTAAAGTGTAAAATTGTTTTCTTTAAGATCTATACATTCTATTCTATCGGTTGAAATGTAGTAGTTAAGTTAGCTATATAAAGCACTCAAATAATTTAAAAATATCTTAATTATTATCTTATACTTATGTGAATCTTTTTCGATATTCGGAATTAGATTTTTTTCTACGCCTGTAAACGAGTTTAGAGTTGCGATACCTATATATCTAGAAAAGGAAATTAAAAATGATAAATATTTAATATTATATATTCCCGCACATTTATTAGAATAGTGTGTATAGATCTTATTATTCTTATTTATTGATTTGTATCTGTAGTTTACTTACTGCCAAGTGTATTGTGCAGGGGCCATGTATGAAATTACCTCAGACTAAGGAGTTATATAGACAGAGTATCATAGAATATGAAGTCAAACAACGTTTAAAATAATATAATTCGTCGGTGTAGATGGAGAACTAAATAACTCAAACTTTCTAGTTTGGAGAAAATCGCGATTTACTGTTTTTTTTCCAAATTTTTAGCATAATCTATAAATGAGAGAAAATTTTACTGTCGTTAATTTTATATACTTTACGTCTCTTTCTCTTTCTTTACCATTTGGAATATAAAAACGGCTATATTTCTAAAACGGGACAAATTATGAAAATGCTTGTTAGAGTAAAATATGTGGCAGTTTTTGGGTATTACAAAAATGATTAAATGTCAATTTGGCCAAAATCGCATTTATTTAGCTTTCCACCTACGCTGACGATATGTTTTAAAATAGTAAACAAATAACAATTTGTATACTGAGTGATAAGTAAATAAATATTAATAAAAAAAATTAGCTGACGGATTTTATTATAATAAAGAAAATAAATAAATAAGGTAATTAAAGAGAACTAATAATATCTACTTAAAATTATAGAATTTCAAGAATTGATATTTTATTCTCAAAAAATCTATATTAATTTAACTGATACGTATATTGTATACAAAATTTCTCTTGTTATTAAAAGAAAATAAACGGTCTGGTTGGCAAAATTGAAAATAGTAGCATAAACAGCAAATCACGCTACTATTTTTGACTTTGATATTTATTTTGGCGGACTCCGTCTATATAATTCTTTAGTCTGGGGAAATTATGTCATTATTTATGTATTTATCAATTCTAAACTATATTGACAAAATATTTTTTTTTAGAATTTGCTTTATACAATGGCCATTCATTATAATTTAATACACATTTAGTGAAGATGATTTTTCTACCTTTAATATAAAAGTTTTGTCTCTTATGTACATTTAAAATTGTATTTGGACCTACATTTGGGACAAAGTATAATATATGAAGTACTTAATATATTTTTTCTAGTAGTAGTTGCATTTATAATTTATACACGTTCACACAAATATATCGTTTATTTTTTGTTCATATAGATTTTGTTCACCTTCTTTAAATAGAAATACATATTGATCATATTGAAACATATCAGAGGATGAAATTTTGCAGATTGATAATATTAAAATGGGTTATTATATCACCTAAAGTTATATTATAATATAACCGGAAGTTGAGCAAGATTTATTGTTTATTAAAGACGTAGATTTTTGTTAGGTACATCATAATTTATAATTAAAAATTTCATTTTATGTATACCTTTTTACATAGTCTTTTATATTTTTTATAGTTACTTAACATGTTGAATTCTATAGTCTTCACTTCAAATGACCTTTATTACCCCAGCTAATGAAAGGCCATTTGAACAGTTTTACGCAGCACTTACGAGTACCTATCTAGTATGTAGTAAGTTCTGCGAAAAATTCTAGTTTAAAGTTGCAGAGTATAATAGAAATATAATTATCGTTGTCGTAAGTAATGGATATATAAAACCTTTTCGGGCCCATACGAACTACGAATTGGCTGTTTATATATTTTCTTAAATGAATATTATTAAAGTTAAAAGTATAAATATTCATGTGTTTCAGTTTGTTCTAATATAACCGTATAGCATAATTATAGTTTTGTAACGGGCATAAACAGTAGTTTTATTACAAATAGACACAATATATAGTGTAAGCGAAATCATATAAAAAGAAATCTATTATGTATTACTATTATAGAAAATATAATGTGATTTGGTGTTGTATATGAATTAAACAAAGTTTTTGTAATCGCTCATCCTTTCCCTTTGCATACTGAGTTCTGATTCTTTCAACAAATTTCTTTTTAGTTCATGTCCAAAAAGGAAAAAAGTATCTATACCTTACCTTACACTTAGTTTTTATGATATCGAATATATTTTACATCGCCGTGTCACTCAAATATTATGTACAAATCAAAGCAAAAAAAAAAACAAAATAAATATAAATTGTTTATTATGGTATTTGGAATGAATTTATTTAAGGAAATGGCATATTTTTAAACCCTA
The DNA here is from genome assembly GCA_905404265.1 of Fabriciana adippe. NCBI lineage: Eukaryota > Metazoa > Arthropoda > Insecta > Lepidoptera > Nymphalidae > Fabriciana > Fabriciana adippe. The sequence continues at coordinate 5,283,229 of FR990000.1, forward strand.
ACGCCTACCTATCAGCACCTACGAGCCTAATCACCGAAGGCATCAACTAATCCAGTTCAAACACCCACTATGATGAAACAATTCGTAGGCTTATTACTTTAAGCCGGTACCGAGTATCCGCCCCGGGCGGGGTAGATACTTAGATAAAAGGAATTTAGATGTTTTCAAATCCCCCTCAATTAAGTACATTCAAATAGACACTACTAGTCTTGGAAAAATAAATTCTCTTATTTTTTTAACACGACATCTATTGTTAAAGTTATATGTAGGCACATATATATACATAGTACATACATATGTATCAAATTTCAAAATCCGTCATGATGATCCGGAAAATATGGTATGACTATTAAATAAACAATCGATCTACTGATTAGATGAGTGATTCTATAAGGGTTCCACTTTTTCGTTTTGAGGCTTGAAACTCTAAAAAGATTTTACGACCTTTGAATAGCTTTCTTTGTACACGATTTCGCAAACGATTTTCATTACATACGAATACTACTATTTTACCTAGGCAGACTTCAGAAATATCCCTGGGATTATATTTGCAAAATAACTTATTTTCACAGTGTAAATATAAACTTCTATCTGACTACATTTGAGGGATAATCGAAACAAACAATCAGAATTAAATGTCGTTTATCCGCTCCGCATAAGGTCGCACTATTATTCTTTTACTCGGACACGCGATTTCTCATGAGCATACATTACTTATCCTAGGGCGGTATAACTTGTACGAAATAAACCAGAATTGGTAGTTGGAATCGACCAAATAAAGTAAACTCGTCGCCAAAGGCGACAGTCCCTACTATGTAACGCTTCAACCAAACTACTATAAAGTTGTTTATTTTAGATAAGCAGTATTCTTAGAATAAATATTATATATGACGTGGTATCCATATTCTCAACATCATCTTTAGTGGTTATGAATATTATGAGCGCTTTCAGGGCTTAATGCGGGCACAAAAGAAAGTGATTCAATGCTCAATACAATTTAACAAAGGAAACCACAATGTGAAACGATGATTCTAATAGTTTAGTTGAGCAGCGGGCGGAGCAGTGAATTTAAACAATAATAAGGTTTTACATTAAATTATAATTCATTTCTGTTGTAAATATCAAAACATAGGATCTACTAGCGTCATCTTGTGGCACATTTCTAAAACCAATATTGTTAGTTTCCTTAATCTGTGGCCATGTCATTATGTTTTTTCTTATATGTATTATAGACAGTCGTTTAAGTTCTGCTGCTGACTTACGGTGTTTTATTACAATTTCTACTAACTCCTCCTCCGACTTACTATATATTTTTAATCAATTTGAAACTAACATGCACACACCAGATTTTTTAAATAATCTCAATGTACAGGGATATCACCCTGCCAAGATGCTAATGCTATTACTATTTAAACTTACCAAAATGCTAATGTAGACTATTGTTGAAAAGTTTAACGTAAGCGCAATACCAAAATAAGATAATATGTATCATATTATCTTATCAGACATAATATTGGATTCACAACAAAATACGCAAAAAATTGAGAGCTTTACTAGAAGCCATTCAAGAGTTTTACTGTTCACCTTACTGGTTCTATCATCAAGACAGCTTGATGATACCAAATTATTATTGTATTGTCATTCGAATTACGTATAAATTCCAACTTGATATTGCTATGAGTAATAATAAAAAAAAACAATACTAATAATTTTATTAGCAAAATAAATCCGTAAAAAAAACCGAAAATATACTTTTTTTAATTTATAACTAGCGACTCACCCTCGCTTCGCTCGGGTTCGTCCCTAGGTACGTTTTACTTTTTTTGAGCGAAACCCTAATTCTTTTTCTAAAATAAAAATAGCCTAAGTTACTCTTTATAATATAAGCTATCTGCCAGTGAAAGTCCCGTTAAAATTGGTCCAGCCATTTCGGAGATTAGCCGGAACAAACAGACAGACAGGCAAAAATTTTAAAAATTGTGTTTTTTTATAAGTACCGTATATAATACCATATGCATTTAGTATAAATCTGTTATTTTGACATTACAAATGACACTTCAATTTTGTTTATTTGTATAGATGTAAAATATTCGCGTAAATCTAAGAAAGTATTACGACTTATTTTGGTTTACGCATTACATACTTAGTTTGTTACTTTGTTACACACCAGTAGAATGATCTAAATATAAACGTGAAATGAGCACAACTATTTGTTTATCTATGGCACAAAAATAAGAGTAGTTAAAGTTGGAAAAATCTTTTAAATGCAATGTTTTCTGAGTTGACTCAATATTTTATAGATATTATTTTACAATCCATTTCTGAAAAGTATTTTGTCCCTTTCTCACTAACAGTAATTTACCATTAACTATTCTTGTCGTAGATTGTCAGATAATTAATATTCTTGGATATAGTAAAAATATCAGGCAGATATTAATAACGTAAGACATGTCATGTCATGATGTCCGACATGACAATCCCATATTTATGCACCCCTTAGGGGCGTGAAACATTTTTGGCGTCGATGCGGCATCCTATATTTTTGCATTGCGACTCTAGTCAGATAGTTTTGCTATTCCTTCGATGTTACATATTTTTGCTGTCATCATGGGAATAGACATTATTGAATAAATCATGCAATCGGATATTATAACCGAACTATCCATATCTACTACTCTATGACTCTACCGGTCATATATGTTTTAAGATCGTACGTAATATTGTAAGTTATATAAATAAAACAACATTCATTAGAAATTATTATAACAACTTTATTTAATAGTTTAATTAACAACTTAAAACTCCTACACAATGATATTATATTATAAAAAGAAGTTTATAATATCATTGTTTCTACATCAAAATTGTTCATCTAGGTAACTACTACGTTAACTTTAAACAAACGGTTATTCTAGATTCATATTTTGCCTATTTATTAATGAAAATGTTAAAACTCTAGCTCATTTACGCAAAGTTGAGGAAAGTAAAATGTGACGTATGTAGTACAAAATACGATACAGTTTACATCACTCAAAATTTTTACACTGTAGAGGCGAAAAACACTATGTAAATGCGCCTTTAACGTAAACTTAAATAAAAACATCCGTTTTTTGTCAAGGACATCAAAATAGAATAACCCAATTTAATGAGTGAAACATTCTGAACAAAAAGTGTACAGCAGTCTTACAGTTAGTTTACCTCTACGTCCTACTAAATATAACTAAGTACCTAATATCCACACTATATACAGTTATTATGCAATAAGGCACGATTCATCGCAATACTTGTTTAAACTTTACGTAAAAACTTAATGTCTTTGTTATTTTGTATTATAATATTGATTTTCACTATTACATTAAATGTCAGATTCAATATTTTTGAAATAAATTGTCTCAGTCTGTTTTAAAGCACCGTTTGTAAGTTTTTAATGTTTACTAGATTAAAAGGAAGATAAAGAAAAGGACAGACATATACCTAATTTAATTTTCTTCTGTTCAAAGACTCTGTTAATAATTCAATATATTTTATAAAAATACAATCAATGCTAAGTAATTTTAACAAAATAGATAACATAGTACCTTAAATTCGTATTATATTATTAAAAGCTGTATAATAAATTATCTTTGTCATAAACTTTTGATGTTATTAGACGGCCATTTCGTTATAAGGTCGGCCATTTTGCGTGTCCATATTATTTCGTTCTGTAATCGCTGTCCCGTTGACTCCGTTCTGGTGTCCACGGGAGCTTAACTGTCAGAGATCTGAAATTTAAAAAAAAAATATATATTTGTGTTTTCATTGTTATATTATGATCGAAAAGTAAGATTTTAAAATTTACTTTAACAGACTATTTTGCATACAGATTTTATTTTTGGTAAGATAATAGTAATATTAAATCTTTTTCAATTTGTAATTTACATAATATATGTATTTCTTTTTCTGTTGGTCTGCTTCGGTAATGTAAACGCCAAACGGATAATTGTATAAGCTGCGTTTTTAGATTAATTCTTTCTTTACGTCACAAAACTTTTCCTAGCCTTTTTTGTTCAAGATTTAATAAATATAACATAAATGTAACTAATGATAATTTAACGGAAAAAAGTAGGCAAATAATAAATAGAATAACAATTTTATATCATACTCATGGTCTCCTGCTGTAACTCCAGCTTGTAGGCGGGGTTATCGTACGGCGGCAGCGAGGATTCACGCGGCGCGGACGGCACCGCTGTAAGTAAGAAAGCATCCCAATTAGTCAACAGAGTACAACGTATGCATTATCCGACTTCACGGATGGTTTGGTGGGGTGTTAGCTATGAAGGAGTGACTGAGCCATATTTTTGTGAAAAAGGTATCAAAATATCGGCACAAGTGTATCAAGATACCATTCTTGAGAAGATAGTTAAGCCCCTTAACAACACCATGTTTAATAACCAAGAATGGTCCTTTCAGCAAGACTCGGCGTCGGGTCATAAAGCTAAAGAAAGGTTTCAGAGATTTTTTTGGTAGTTTTAGCGCGAGCTAAGCCGTGAGTTCTGCTAGTTATAAATATGTCTACAACCAATTGCTCCGTTTCTACATGTAATTGATTACATGTAAAAAAACACTAAGTTTGAACTTAGTATTTTTTCTCTTTTTTACCGTTTTTTTTTTACTTTACGTTCTACGCAACATTGGCGAAACAAATGCTGCCCAAACGGCACTCCTAGGAGCCATTGAACAAAATAATTGAATTAAATTGAAAAATAATGAATGATAACATAAACTAAATTAAATTAACTAAGTACTGACAAGTGATAGCGACGGAGCGCGGGCGGTGCCTGCGCAGCACCACGAGCAGCAGCAGCGCGGCCACGAGCGCCGCAAGCGCTGCCACCGCGCCCACCGCCACCAGCGCGCTGTAGTAGTCGCCTCTCGCACGTACCGACGATGCCTCTATTGTATCTGGAATACATATAATCATTACTAACGCCTTACCTTTGTCACTAGATGCCGAACTGTCATACTCTATTTGTGAATTTAATTTCAACTAAACCTAAGCAACCGATTCAGCATACGCATCTATAATAGCATGCACATAATACGCATTTATAATAGTAGGATAATTTATATACATTTTATTATATTTATGGCTCTAAAGTAATGAAAAAGTATATGTTCTGTCTATTTACTAAAAGCAATTAACTGAAGTATAATTTTTTGATCACCTCCGGCGGTCTCATGTACCGGATGATAACACTACAGACGCAAGTAATATACCTACTTCTCTGGTCGAATTGGCCCATTTCATGCTAGCACTAATTAAGGTCTACTACAACTCATAAAGCAAATTAAAGTGAGTGTGTGTGATTTAAAATTTGCACCATATCAAAGGACAAAAATGATTGGAGAAAAAGTTGTATAAAAACTAAAACGATTAAATCAATTTTAATCTGACTCACTAAGAATTTTGAATTGAGTATATCTATTTCGTTCCAAAAAGAGTTCCTGCTGAATAGAAGATAAGAAAAAAGGCTTAGATGATTTTCACGAGATTTCATTGACTTACTTGAGTAATTTAAATTAAAATGATTATAATACCTTATATAAAATTAATACATTACTATTATTTTATAACATCACTCACTATCGATAGGTTCGTCCGAGTCCAATGGCTTTGTATGTATCTCCAAGACGTTGCTAGTTTTCACTTTGCCATTCGTCAGGAACAGCTCGAGCCACACACGACATCTGAAAATAAAAATAATATATAAATTATTCTTATTTTATGCAAATAAAGAAAATAAAATTAAGCTTTAAATATTTTCAATGCCTTTAACGTTTGACTAACGTTTGTTCATCGAGATAATTTTTGTAGATTTTTAATAATCTCAAATTTATACTTTGATCTAAAAACACAGCCGTTTCCTTTTATCATTCAACGTAAAATTTTGAAAAACAGAGGTACTAAAAGTAGTTAATGCTGCCCGGACTAATGTTGCGCTTATCTCATCTAGGATTATTCTTACTTTCCTCATAGCAGGAAATAAAAAAGAATAAATAATCTAACTCACCTAGAATCCGGTTCTAGTCCACTAAGTGTAATAGCCTCAGGAGCATCTCTGGCAGCGAGTCGGAATGCGTCGCGCTCCTCGCGGCAGGCGTGCGCGGCGCGGTACACGCGCACCCAGCGCTCCGCCGGAGACGGCGCGCCTCGCCACGATATGCGCGCGGACGTGGCGCCCACCTCGTGCGCGGTTATTGTTACCGTCCAGTTGTACGGGTCTGGTGGATTTTAAAATAATTTGTCAGTGTGAGTTTAGATAGAGCAACATATTAGAAGGGTTCATGATGTTGAAAAAAAAAAAAAAATTATTGATTCCTATTACTTATTCGATGAAATAACTGATCTGACCCTTTATAGGCTTACAAGTAAATTTATGCATTTACACTGCATATACAAAATGCACCCTTCGTCGTCCCATCCCTTTTCCTACTTCTATAACTACTGAATCTAAAATTATAAGGAAGTAATAAGTATAATGTACGTATAAACTAGTTGATTTAATAATGATAATGTTGTTTCCCAGAGAAAAGTTGGCGTTTTTCCTCTTTTTCATCGTTTTCGCCGGTAGTACATTTTTTCGATAAAGCTAATACTTCTTCATCCCATTTTAAAGATGGCAATCACGCACAGAAAAGAGAAGGCAATCAGAACGCTGGCAACTTATACCAAACGTGCCAGCATCTCTTATCAAGAAGACCTTGGAACACAGGAAGTCAAAGAGACCAATCGCAACACTGGCGTCCTACACCAGTAATACCAGCATCTCATATAAAAATACTTCTTTTAATACAAACAAAGAAACGATATTGTTAGTTATATTCCAATTCCTAGTCTTTATACTATTGTAGGTACCTATAAGTGGCAGCGTAGTGAACTCTACCACCGTCGGGTCGTAGAGCTCAGAGCGCGCGTGCGGCGGCGGCGCGAGCACGAGCGCGGCCTCGTAGCGCGAGTGCGGGCGCAGGTCGGGCAGCGCGGCGCCCGAGCGGCTGTGGTGCAGCAGCTCGGTGGTACTGTAGATAGGGGTGCCGGTTGGCCGGTATCTGTAAAAAAAATTGTTGTACTATGTATTAGAAGGAATAGTTGGTAGTAACGCTGGTGGTGTTGGAGGTGGGAAATTTATTAAACACGATGGCGTTTGACCTGTAATGTAATTTGTAATATTACCAATGATTTTATGTTCGCAGGCTACGAATAAATAATAAGTCATTTATTCGTAGTTTGCAGGTTATTTTAGATATGTAATGTAGCAATAATTATTATTCATGCCGGCAGGATAGCCTATAATTATTCAACATATTATGCTAACATACATATAAACACAGACAAAAGTTGTAAACAAAATACAGAAAAGTATACCTATTTAAAAAATATTGTTTTATTGTTATAAGTACGTAGATCCACTATTTTTTTATTTACACATATAGTATTCAGGCCTTTTAACGTCCCACAGCCGGGCGTCCCTTTAATACAAGGGGGATCAGGCCATAGCCACCACGTTGGCCAAGTACGGGTTAACGGACTTCACATGTCTTTTGAAAACTTGCTAGATTCTCTTAGATATGCAGGTTTCCTTACGATGTTTTCCTTCACCAAAAAAACGGTAATCATTTTGAAAAAATGATTCACACATGAAAATATCACAGATGCGAGACCCGAGAATTGAACCCGCTTCACTTGGTTTTTCAATAAGTACAAGATTTGTCTGAGAAAATACACCAGAGATGCTAAGTGACCTAATTGCTTCTCTATACTTTTTATTACATTATATAAGTACTCTAAGTTTTTGATAATGCTTGCTTGGTAGACATGTCGATAAAGGAGGCCAGGAAGCTGTGTCATTTCAGGATATACTTTCCGCAAACACTGTTTTTTTGGATTTACGTGTATTATATTTTTTTTGTTTTTGGTTTTTACGCGTACATATAGCTTACTGAAGACAAAGAAAATCTTTATCTTAATGGCACAAAATGGTATTCCCCAAAAGCGTTAAAGGAAAAGAAGGAAATTACTTTCTCACAAGTAAACTTTATACCGTTTACTATTGTTTTAAATTGTAAAATTATTTCAATTCTTCTTTATTACCCACCTGACTTGTATACCGTCGATATATTGAAGCTCCTCCTCTGTAAAGTGTCGCCAACTCAAGTACGCGCTGGTGTCATTGACCTCCACCACTGTTAACTTGCAATCGATTTGCTTTCGTTTTTCTTCGGGGGGTGTAACCTGAATAAAATAGTTGTACATATTAAAACACCTTAGTCATTTTGTTTTCGTTTTTATTCATTTTTGTGATGGTTATATAGTATCACTAGCAGAACCCGCGGCTTCGCCCGCGATCAAACTACGAAAAAAATAAACTTTTTCGCAATACATACTTTATTACTTGTAAAAATAAATTTGTGTAAGTTTTATTATTTGTTAAAGTATATACTCGTATTATGGAAACAAATTTAATTTTAGCGATCGTAACTCAAAATATCCCGTATTTTAAAAGATGTTAAGCGTATATTTTGTAATTAAATTTACACTTTAGGTATTTAGCAAGCTGCACTACCTGTATTTTTTGTACATTTTTCTACTTCATCTTTCCAAAGTTAGAGGAAGAGAGTACAATGATACAATCGCATACAATGTTTACGACTTTAGAATCAAGTAACATGGCTAATATGGGTTTTTTTAACTAACATACTAACAGGCTAACATCTACGTTGTTTTTAAAGACCCAATGCTATGTACATACTGAAGCTTACAGTCTCCCTCCTTCTGCTTCTTTTTTAAGTTACGTATATGAAGTGCCATTCTTATTTTGTTGTAGCTTTTTGCCTGCGACTACGCTCGCGTGGACTAAAAAATTTGCTCAGTTTTAATTTCCATTGAATTTATATGTTGTCATATCGAATTTTAATATTATGTTTAGAGTAAAACTCTTGATTCACTTAAATTAGTCTTCACTAAAAAAACCAACCACAAATATAGGTTAGGCTCTCTCTCTCGCGCTCTAGGTCTGTTATAGTTGTCGCTGCTGTGATTAGCATGGATTAAGTTACACAAAATTTTCCTTTGAATTCGGAATAATTTCCGTTCTCTGCTTTATATCTCACACAGTTAATGTGCACTTACAGAGAACTTGAGCCATGTTACTCTATTTAAATATATTTAACAACTCAAACTTCACCGGCCAGTTTTACCCACTTAGAGGCTGAATAAAAAAAAATCTACAATACATGTTTATTTAATTGTATTGAAGAGCATTAATACCAAGTTTCAAGTATTTCTGATCATAAACAAATTTTTCCTCATATAAACAGCACAACCCCCTTTTACCCTTTTAAGGGATAAATTTCGAAAAAAAAAAATGATATCTGTATTGTTTTAGTTTTCATTTTAAAGGTAAATACCGTTTTCTGTGCATCAATTACAGAGTTTCATACAAACTTTCATCCCCTATTTGACAGCCTTATGGGATAAATTTCAAAAAATGCTAAAATGCATATGTATTTAATTGTATTGAAGAGCATTAATACCAAGTTTCAAGTAATTCTAACCATAAATAATTATTTGCCCATATAAACTTTATAACCCCCTTTTACCCTTTTAAGGGATGAATTTCGAAAAAAATTTAATACATATATTTCTTGTTTTTCATCTTAAAGCTAAATACCACTTACCGTGTATTTCGCGTTAAGAATAACAGAGTTTCATACAATCTTTTATCCCCTATTTTACCCCCTTAGGGGATGAATTTAGAAAAATCCTTTCTTAGCGGATGCCTACACTGTATAAGGAATATGTCCTCTAAATTTCACGTTTCTACGACCAGCGGTTTAGGCTGTGCGTTGATCGATCAGTCAGTCAGGACAAAGCATTTTATGTATATATAGATTACTGCTGATATAATATGCATTATATTGTTATACGAGTAATCTATGCATCTATACAAATAAATAAAATTGGAGTGTCTGTTTTTAATATTAAAATAACCGCTTTTTACTAAATACACAATTATATCAAATTCACTTCTGTCGGCAGTCCTCATGACTGCTTTTTTATCAAGTTTAAGGAACGCGTTTTTCAAAATTTTTTAACATACTTTTGATGACAAACCTCTATAAATACTGATAATATATTTTTATTTTAGCACTCACCGTAGGCAAGTCTTGTGTCCGGACAGTATATATTTCACTTTCAGGCTCAACAGGCAGATTGTGTAAAAAGAGCTTGCCGCGAATCTTGTATGTCGTAGAAGGTTTTAGACCGGTTAGTCTGAACTCTAAGCGCGGCGTCGTTAATATCTCATCAGCTGGAGCAAACACTTGCGAGAACCATTGCGTTATGTCCTCGTCCCTATTAAGTTAAAAAAATTAGGGTAAAATTGACATTAGAATTTTCATTGAAAAATGAGTATTGAAAGATTTATACATTTTATTTAATAACTAAACAAGATATCTAGATAATAAAATCCTAAAACAACTCACGCAGTATCAGTATATCTCAGGTCCACGCTGCCGCGAAGACCAACTAGTACTGGCGGTAGACCGAATAACATCTTTATACTTGTGGGTGAATCTCCTTGAAGAGCTAACACTTGGAGTTTCTTGTTATCATCACCCCCGCCATAATTTGGTATCGGCAAGCCTGGAGGTAGCCCTGGTAGAGGTTCTAGAGGATTTATTGGGCGATGTATGTTGTTTTGTTCGTAATCAGTATCTTCAGATGGATAGCGATCGTTAGAAGGAATAGTAGGTAGGAATGTTGGTGGTGTGGGAGGTGGGAGATTTGCTAATCCTGGTGGCATTTGACCTGTAATGTAATTCGTAAATATTTAAATTCGTTTATAGGTTATTTTAGATACCTATATGAATTAGATAGCAACAATTATATTTGCTGATAGGAAATGAAGCCTATAAATTATTCAACATATTATGCTAAATTTTGCTACAAAAGTTGTAAACAAAATACAGAATAACAACAAACCTATTTAGTACTATAACACACTAACGTAAAAATATCGAAGAAGATTCTATTACAAAGTACACAATTAATCCCAACTAACAAGAATTAAGTCACAAATAAAAATAAGAATATATTTACAATTGCACTATGTTTTTAAAGTAGAAGATATTTAGCCTGTAAAAAAGAGAACATATTTTTACAAATTCAATTTACAAAACGGTACTAACATTAATATATAAAATTGAAGACGAAAAGAGTTCAATTCGATTATATTATAAAATAAAATATACACTAAGATTAGTAATTTTTATTATTAGTATGAGAAAGCAGTGTGGAATGAATTTTGCGGTTAGTTTATTACTGTTATGAGCGCAAATAGTCGGTCACCAAAGAAAGTCAACGTCTGTCGAAAATATGAAGGTATTAAGGCCATAAAAAGACTTTAGGCAAGGTCACTGACCTGCCGTTATTGTACCGCGGCTCTTATCCGCCGACCGTCCCAGGTTTTTATTAGTGTCCGACTCTAATTCCATTTGGTTGAGAAGGTGTTCGAGATCGAGGGACGAATATGTTTTGGTAGGAACTTTAGGGATAGTCATTGCAGGGTCAAAATTAAACTTATCTCCGTTATTCTTTTTGGGCAAAGCCTTTAATAATACAGTTTCATAAGGATTAGGCCCTTTTGCTAGTAAGTGTATGGCAGTATTTTTTGCCCAAGCTGTAGTTTTTATGTCGGTTGGTCCAAGTTTTAAGTCTTTATTTTTCAATACAGTAATACGTTTTGCTGGGAGATTGTGAATGATTTGGTTGTGGTGATCTTTTATACCTACCGAGGGGTCAGTTGATGAATTAAATGATTTTGCAGGTTCGAAAAAGCTTTGAGATATTTCAGATTTATCAGTATGAGGGCGAAAATAATTTATTTTATGATACTGGGATAATAGCATTTTCTTTAAAGCTGTGTTGTCATTCATTTGTTTAACAAAGATGTCGTGAGCATTTAAAGTGGTCAGTTTACCATCCTTACCATATTTAGAATCTTCAATGACATCGTGCAATTTATCATCGGATATAATAATATTGAATGGTTTTGGATTTGGTAAATGTGTTTCGTGAGTTAAAGTAGATGAAGTCTTATGAATGTTTTGCTTAGATGACAAGGAATCTTTTGGGTATATGGGAAATCCCCAGTCCACAGCGTTATATATTAAAGAAGGTTCTGGATGAATAATTTTGAACGGAGCGTCAATGTCTTCTGGAGTAAATACTGTGATATTACCACTAAGTGTGTGTTGAGGGAACATATTATCTAAATGTTTGGTCGTATCATTTTTAGTTAGGGTTTTAAAAAATTTGGGCAGGCTTGTCTTTATTGGACTATAGCGTCCGTAAAATTCAGTCACTTTTGTAGTTGTGGGAGGAGTGGGAAGAAAGGAAGGTAGGTTTATAGTCGGGGGGAGTGGTGTGATTGGTGTCACATAGTTCACAGTTTGTGATCGTGTCGGCGTATAGGTCTGATAAGTTGCGTTCATGTTGCCAGCTGCAAGCAATAATGCGTGATGATGATAACTCATGCAATGTTGATATGATAAACATGCTTAATGATTTAAAAATGTCTACTGCAATTAGCTATAAATTAATAAAATGATGATTGACTTTGATTTGATACTTTTAAATTATGGTTATTAAAACAATACTTCAATAATAATCAAAATGATCTAGTATTATTTTATGGGTTATTAGAATACCGTTTGAAATTCATAGTTTCTGATTAAAATTACTTTAGCTTCGATCGACTACATTATATAACTTTATATTTTCATAATAGAAATTTCCAGTCTTATTACAATTTGAGCTCCACACATTTTGAGCTCACCATTCTCAGCGTTTCTCCATTTTTTTTTACGGGATTTACGTTTTCTGGGTGCGATCCATTCAAACGTAACCGTAGGCGGCATCTAAAAAAATGTTATGCATTCTAAAATAAAAAAATAAGAATAATTTACCGTTCGGCACGCATCCCCATACTTTGCAGCAATCATCATCCGACGCATTAACAGGCGCGGGGTGCATGCGAGGTGCACAACGTAGCGAGGGCGGCGGCAGGGCTGGCAGCGGTGCACACGCCTCCTGGCAGTCTAGCGAACCGTTCTCACAAAAGCAGTGCTCTTCGCATCCCGTTAGGGAGATCGGCACTTCTGTCCAGTTGGGTATTCTGTGGCATGTTTAAGTTCATTTGGGTGAAGAAATAAAAATGTAATATTATTGGTAAACCTTTTAGGATTTTTGTGCTTAAGTCTAGAAGAAGCACCTGGTTATTAGAATACATTCATAAAATAAATTCTCTTATATTATTTTAAGGCGCTTTAGCAATATTATTTGTGGAAATTAAAGTAAGAGAAAAAGTCCTTCTTGTTGGAAAAAGTTAAATAAACAATAAGTACAAAAATGCCCATTTTTTGATTTTGATAAAATTTTACAGCAATATAGCTTACATATTAGAGGAACATATAAGTAATAAATAACTAATGAATAACATGGGCGGAACCGCAAAGAAATGCTAATAAATAAGTAAAATAAAAAAAATACTCACGGCACTCCCTTATAATGGCAAGTACCGTCGCTCAAGCAGCGCGCAGTGCGCGGGCAGCAGTCGGGTGGGCGCGCGGGCGGGCTGGGCGCCCACTGCACGCAGCCGCGCGACACCAGCTCGAGCCCCACGTGCGTGGGGCACTGCAGTGGCGCGCACTCGCGCGTATCTGCGCCCGTGCACTCGCACAACTCTGAGCACCCGATGTGGAACTCGTCACCTGTTACAGTTTTTATTTATGACTATCATCACGCCAGTTCATCGGCTCTTTGGATTAGCTGTTAGGAAAATGGACTATTTTATGCACGGTTTTTTTTTTAATTTGCGTAGTGTTTTTAATTTGTTTTTCAAGTTATTCTTCGGACTATTCCAACATCAACAGATTACACCAATTATTATCTAAATTTTCATAACGAATAAAATAATGAAAATAAAATGAAGATGCTTCAGAGATACTATGTCATTTTTTTACATATATATAATTTTAATTATTTTTGAGGATAATAGTATTTACGATATATATACGATAGATATTTTAACCATATAATATATATTCAAATCAGATGTAAAATTGCTTTTAAAATAAAACTTACCAACATTATAGAACTTTCCATCGTGGTAGCACCCCTCCTTTCCATTTACAGTCTCTTCTACCGGCACTTCATTACCAACATCCGAAGCTGTTACTGTAAAATTAAATTTAGTGCCAGTTTCCTTTGTCTTTAGAATATAGTCTTTACCACCTTCCAAATTGAGTATTAGATTGGAATATTTCAATTCTATTTCATGAAATGTATTTCCGCCATCGCTGCTTAATAAAAGATGTATGGGATCGTCACTATTGTTGACATGCATAAGGTTAACTTGAACGGTATTGTTCTGCAGCACTTTGATAGAGCCAATTGGTTCCGTGAGTACGAGTGGCCTGGGAGGTAATGAAGTTAAATCTGATGTTTTCTGCGGTACCTAAAACAAAAATATAATAATTATTCAAGATAACACAAATTAGCATAACTTAAGTATTTTTAAAAGCAAAAAAATATTTTCTAGTAGGTATATTGTACAATTTGTAACTGATCTAGGAATACCTATAATAAAAAACTACTTACTTCTGTAGTAGATGATGTATTAGTTATATTTTCATGTTCTTCATGGGCATCTTGTGACACGTCGCAAATTTGCATCTCACAGCATTCATCTGTAGGATCTTGCACATTTATGCATTTATCCGACTGTGGTAATGGGTCACATCTATAATTACAAAATAATTATATTTTATTCACCAAAAAAGATGAGACAAAACACGGAGTAATAAAATCAACGGGCACAAAGTAGCATAATAAAATTATTATTACCAGGAGCAATATATTTGGATTGTGGTCAGGCCAATTTTTAACATAGTATTGTAATGATTCACCCATTTCTATAAATATTAAATCATCATTGACTCACCTTGGTCTGCAAGTGACGACGGAACTCCGTTCGCAAGAGCACGTCTGGGCGCAACCAATGTGCCACTTTTCACCCATAGTGTAAGTTTCATTGCCGTAACTACACACCTCCAGTGGTGCTGGTTTTGTTTCTACAATAATAATAAATAAATTATAAATACACGTTAAACAAATAATATACAGCAAAAAAAATAAAAATTTCTATTGTAATTTCTGATATCTAAGAGTCCGAAATGTACCTACATTATATAACTTTTATCTTCTTTTTCTGAAGATGGAATGATTCATCATTTTACTATTACCTTTTCCTCGAATTAAAGAATTTAGCTATCCGTAAGTTTTCCCACAAGTAAGGAAAATCCTTATATTGCAATATTAAAAATCACTATACCATAAACGCAACAAGGACAACTTGTACCTTGAGATATATGCTACGAATACAAATAAATTATGATTTCAATTGAGAATTTGAGAAACTGTAAGAAAATTTTCAAAATTGTTGGATTTAAATGTTTTTTCTAAATTGTAAGCCCAGTCGATTCTGCGATAAGGCATACCTAATTTTCGTGTACGTATATTCGTTAAAGTTTATTTACTTAGATTCAGAGTATGAAGAGGCTATTACAGACAGATAGACAAGCACACGCAGATTCTGTCCTTTACTTTTACTAGGTATATATTTATAAAAAACCTAAAAATACTTTTAAAAATATATATTTCGATATTAAAAGTTATGTATGTCAAAATACGTGTGATATAAAAAGTCATATGATTAGACAAATATTTCAAATCCCATAAATATTATAAATGCGAATATTATATTATATATGCGCTGTTTGTTACTCAATCACGCCAGAATGGTTGAACGGATCTGGATGACATTTGGCTCAGCGAGCACATAGGTTACTATTTATTCCTAAAAAGTTACGGTTCCCGTGAGATATCTATACCAACAGTTTAAACTAACTAGTTAACTAGGAATGAACCCGAGCGAAGCAAGGATAAGTCGCTAGTAAGGTAGTATAATGCCAAAGCTGTTTAAAATATTACCTCCATTAGCAGTAACGCAAGCGACGATTGAGCAACATTCGTCCACTGGTGACTCAAAGCACAAGGGATCATTGAGGCGCCTGCCGCGACGTATGAAAGGATGTTTGCACCTCGGCAAGCACTCGAACACCCCGCTAGGAGTACATTCACATGACTCTTCGCATCCGCGATCAATGTGCTCACCGACCTATGAAATTTGTTTAGATTCTATACAATTATTTTTAAAATATCACGGAACAATGTAAAAAAAGTTAAAATGAAGATTGATTAGAATTATTAATATTAGAAACATAGTTATTCCATTCCATCGTAAGTACACCTTAGAATAAGAATAAATTGGATCAACATATCATATTTTTGTAATAAAGTAATCAATACGCGCAGTTAAATTAACATTTTATCGATGTAACAGGCATTTGAATTAAATACAACAATTTATTTTATAGCTATTTGTAAATTTTTAGTATACACTTTTAAATGAATTTACCTTATAAGTAACACCACTCTCTTTGCAGATTTCAGCCTCTTCTGACTTATCAACATTCATTAATGGATTAAATGGTGTTTGAAGATTTGAATAAAATTTATCTGGTATCTGCTTATTTCTGCTCTCAGGTCCATAGTCTCTTTCATTTACATCTTCATCCAAATTTACATCACTAAGATCGTCAATTGTTTTTTTGATTCCTTTAGTTTGATTATGCAAAACATTTGCGAAGTTTTGTAGCTCTTCCACGTTTAAATTAAGTAACCTTGGCTTAGGTTTCGCGATAGGCTCCGTGACTTCGTTAATTTCAGTAGTTACTTGTACATCTGTTACATTTAAATTTTGAACTTTAGCAGTTGGCGTAGATCGTGTTGGTGCTGGGGTAGTAGATGTAGAATCAGGACTAGATGTTTCTACTATCCTTGGAGGCACTGGTGGTAGGGTTGGCGCCGTATCATCATCTTCACTGGTTAATTTACCTGTAAATAAAAATTCTTGATAATATACATGCTATATATATTTTTAAAGTACTATATAGGTATGGAAAATACAGACGAGCAGAACTTTTTCATTTTCCCCTAAAATAAAAAAAAGGCGGTTCAGTACAGGTATTTCATAGTAATGTGAATAGTAAGTGGATTTTGAACAAATATTTATTTTCTCTCACGGGCATTGTTTCTATGATCATTATAATTAAATGGTACCTACATAAAAAGCTACGGACCAAATTTAACCATTCGTACGGCCCGTTATCGGGTTAGTTGTAACTACTGTAATTGAGTTGCAAATAATAACTACGACTATAATATTATTAATAAATTGTTTAAAATAATATTATCGCTTTAGAATAAGTTGGCATTTCGGTATTTACGGGTATCCTGATTCATAATGCGTTTCCATGATGTTAGCCTTGTACAAAGAGCACGACGCATGACAAATGATGAACCTAATTTTAGGATTTATTGTGCATAGATTAATGAGTCATAGGATTCTTCCTCAATCGATATTAGTCATTCATTAATTTCATAATTATACTTATATCAAAAATAAACTGTTATTTTTGACTTTTCTTCAAATCTATATACAATTTTAAAAGAAAAATAATTTTTAAGGCAAGTTTTTTTCAATTAATTAAGTTTTCTTTTATATACTTGAAACTTAAGCTTTACGATCAAACATACAAAGAGACACAGACGGACAGTAGCCATTAGAATTATTTAGTTAATATATATATGAGCATATAATAATACTATTCTTTTCATAAAATGTTGAATAAGTATACTAAACAAGATATAGATTTACCTTAGGCTTATTAGTTATTCTCACACTAGCCCTTCTGCACGAATACACGATAATTTATTAGTTAAAACTTAATAGAAACAGGTATGGTTAATGGTAAGTAATTTTAAAAACTCGCTAGTAACTTTTACTTAGCCACTTTCTACGGAAGTTTTTAAATGAAAACATATGTCTACTAAGTAAAGTGTCTATTTAAAAAATAAAGGTACGTTCCTATAATCTGCAATTCTAAAAATTCATTTTTTTTAAAGTGCATCAAAATGATACGAATAACTTATTTTTAAAGTATAATTTAAGAAATTGAAAATTACTTCTAAAGTACTAAGACTAGATCAGTCTAAACAACTAAGTCTATACGTAACCTTATAATTTTGATTCTTAACATTGAAATATTAAACGCTCATCCAAATGATTAGGATAATAGACCTATGTTTATATACAAATATTGCTATAAAATATGGTTGGGCACGATTTTACATTCAACGTCATTTCAGACCCAGCTTGACCTCAAACTTCACGGTCATCAAACTAGGTTAGATTAAGGACGTTAAAAGCTCTACAAAACCGGTTAAATGATATAACTTTACATCGTTATCCAATAAAATATATAACAAACTCAAATAGTTGTAAAACTATAATTTTACTTTCAATCTAATATTATAATGATAAAAAGTATGTATAAGAAAACATTATAATTAGATACCAAAGCTTCAAACCGATCTCTACTTAACTGTACTTATATGGTTTAATGATGTAGATAATAATGTAACGTAATGAAAAGGTAAAAGTTTAATTGTGTGAACAGTAATCTTTGGAACAACTAAAATGCACCTAGTTTGTGGATGAAATCAATTTCAAATACATTTAATCTTAGTCCACATTCTTAAAAAATATTTTTAGACAGCATTGTGTCTTGAATTTACTTTCTGCTCGTATTTTTTAATTGCCTCAGAATGACTCAAAAAAGTTAGTAAATTAGGTTAGTATTATGTCAGTTTGTTCTAAATTATATTATAAATACTTAGTTATTGAATGTAAGGTAGGAGAACAAGTTCTCTTGGTAGCTTTAGATACAGTTATGACCTTAATCTTCACGACTATCGAACTAGGTCGGTTAAAGGACGCTAGCATTGCAAGAACCGGCTGATCAATGTTTACATTGTAGATTGTAGCACTCTCAGAATCCATTCACAATTTCGTAATACGGTACCAAACGATATCTATAGGGCAATTATAGACAACTTGTAGGTACTTTGACTGTATAGATTTTTTTTCAAATTGATCTTACACCTTTAAAGTAAACATAATAAATTATTTTTATTTTAATATATATTATAATAATTTTGTTTTATTTATCCTATTAAAATTATTTATAATGGTAATTTAATGATAATAATAATTTCAATATGCAAGTGTAGGAAACTAAATTAGCCGAATACAATATAAATCAGTAGCAGAAATATTATTATTAGCCAGTAAATAATTGATATTCTTTTAACTATTCAATTGATTTCTGCATAAAAAAGCTTTTTTGAAAAGATATTATGTTCCTCCATATTTACTGTTGCATAAAATCATCGGCCATCCGGTCTCGTCGCAGCTCTGTGACAACTTACGAAAATAAGGCGGTTTCATCAAAAAATATTAACTTTATTTATATTCTATTGAAATTATTCTACATCTACACTAATATTATAAAGAGGTAAAGTTTGTGAGTTTGTTTGTAATGGATAAATTAAAATCCGCTAAACCGATTTAGGTGAAATTTACTATGAAGATAGTTCTTACTACTACTATATACTATACTATGAAGTTAGTAGTGAAAGGGTAGTTTTTATTTCGGAAATCGTCCCTTAAAGAGGCTAAAAGGGGGAAGAAAGTTTGTATGGGGAACCAATTACGAACTCGAGCGAAGCGAGGGTGAGTCGCTAGTTAGGTACATTTAAAAAAGTAGTTCGATAGTAGCATGTGTATCTACTATCTACACATTTTTGGATAATGTTAATCTATTTTATATATTAAAACTTTTTCTCCAAATTATATATATATATATATATATATATATATATATATATTCAAACGCGAAATGAAGAGACTGCTTCTAAGTTGTGTTTCATATTATGTTTTTGCGGGACCAAGTTTCAAGTCAGGTGCATTCACTTGTTTAACGCTCATAAGGAAATCCGCTAGCGGCTCAAGTTCAAATAACAGGTGGACATCAACGGACGTGTGGACTGTATCCTTATTAACACTAGGTTTATTACACATTATAAACATTATTCATGATGTTATTACACTTCATTCATTATCGGAACGGGATGTGAAGATGCCTTCAAGCTGTACCACTTGTCATTTATGATTTATATTCTTGTATCGGTAACAACATTAATTAAACTGGAATACTTTATATGTTAAACGTTTCTTAACAAACATGTATTTAATTTTGTTAAAATGTTAGTTGCTATCCTTTAGATTTTAATACAAAACATATAAATTATTTGGTAAATATATTTTAAAAGACTATGCTTGGGGACATTTAAATTTTTTTGTCCGTCTTTCTAACCGCGCTAACTTGAGAAGTGGTGGACGGATGTCGATTAAACTTATGGATAGATCTGACCTCATAAATAAAAATTTTAGTCGATATAGAATATCGAAAGAGCTTTCTATAAAAAATAATATTAAGTCATCTTATACTGGCACAAGTTCACACAATTCCGTTATCCGAAATATTTTATTATCAGTCTACTTAAAGTAGACCGATTCCATTTTCACAAAAAATTGTAAAGGGAACCATTTCATCAAATTTTTATGATTTAGCTACATATGTAACTTTACAAACTGGTAATCTATAAATAGTAATATTTTCGAATATAAAGAATATAATTATTAGAAATCTATAAATATTATAGACACATCCACTCTATAAATTGTTAGACTGAACTAGATTGTTAATCGGTCATATCAATATCAATGTTATGGTACACTTTCACTTAGTCTCAGCAGTAATTTATTCGGCCAATCGAATGAAAACCGTTTAACAAATCAATGGTGTATAAAAATAACGTACGTCTATGGCATCACTTAAGCATTTTAAGAGATCCATAATTAAAAAGTGAACCTTATAGGCTATATTAAAATTTTTAATAGAAAGTCAGTGTCATTTTATTTAATCTTCCCAAGTGAATAAATATCAAGATCGTCAGTAGGTTAAATCATTTATTACATAAATGAATCAAAATTAAAATCTTCGTTTCCAGTTTCCTCAACTTTCAGCGCGCAATCCTCGACCATCTGTGGATAGTCGTCACGCACGACATCCTGCGGTTATGTCATTGACTGAGTTACGTATTGTCTCACTTAATTGTTCTATTATACATTTAACAACATTAACCAATAACGATTAAAGAGATCCCTCTTAGCACTAACATGTAATACTAATATCCATACTAATATTATAAATGCGAAAGTAACTCTGTCTGTCTGTCTATCTGATTGTCTGTCTGTCTGTTACCTTAATCCATAGAACCATTTAAGTGGAATTGGTATGAAGATAGTTTGAGACTCCGGGAAGGACGTAAGGTTTATATTTATTTGTATGGATTTATCCCGGAAATCATCACCTAGGGACGAACCCGAGCAAAGCGATGGTAAATTGCCAGTATTCAATACATGAAATAAATATGTTTTTTATTATGATGAATTTACTTAGTATCGCAGTACCATCATGGTTATAATTGATTTCTTAATAGGTATTGATTTTATGCGTAATCATATCTGTGCAAATAAATAGGCACCTACGTATTTTCAAGCAAGAGTTGCATGCAGTAATGCTGTATAATTTGTTAATAAATATAAGTAAAACTTAACTTTCTTATTAACATTAAAAACGAAATGTGCTCGCAAAAATTTTACTACTGGCCTCTTTGATAACTTATTCAAGTTAAGAATATTATTAATTCTAACAAAAATATACCATGATTATTCATTAATTAGTTTTGTTTACTTAAACGTATAATTTTTTTTCAATTTACCTATCTGTTTTTACTTTATTGTACGAGTATAACTTGAGTTAAATGTTTTGTATAGGTATTTAATTCTGGAATGCGTTAATAAATATGTAGTCCGAATAATTTAAATTTCGTATATCTACATCCTTATTAACCACGCTCTTGTACCAATATATTAAATAATTAAATTAAATTATTAGTTTATGTCGAATAATTTTACAATTTTTTGAAAATATTAATTACGTACCTACTCTAAACCATAAATAAATAAAAAATAACTTAGTAAATTTTCAAAAAAAAAACAGACTATTTCAATTAAGGCCAAAATTATTTCTCATAATAATATAAAACGTTTTAATTTTTAAAATAACTCCCATTGTCTTTTATATTCACTTAATTTTAATGGCTTATACTATTTCATATCGCTATAAACTTCTTTGTTATATTTTATTTTTAGCATATCTATAAGAAATCTCTTGACTTTAAAAGTTTAAAGTCGTTAATCTTTTTACACTTTTGTATTATTAAAACCTTTTTTATTAAAATCCAAAAAGTTTTTAATTACAAAGAGGTCAAAAGCATAACTTCTTGTCTAAAGCGCAATGAAAGCTATCGTCTCTGGTTGCACCAGTTGGCGCCACTGGCGAGTAAGGTCCCATCGCTGTCGTTAAAAAGTATTTGTTAATGCGGAAGGATCGTAAATTTAATATAATAATAATAATAATTGTTAGCGCATCACCAGTTTATCAGTATTTAGTTTTACATAATCAATATATATGATCAAACAGATAAAATGTTGACCTTCCCTTAGCTTTTCTTTTTAAGCAATGACATTTGTTGAGCTGTAGCGTGTACATAATTAATCAGGAATGGCACAATGTTTACAATAATCATGAATACTTAGTTAAGATCTACGATGAAAGCTCGCAAACAGTTAACATTCAGTGTCATTTGACAGTTCTAGAGACCGCGCTCTACACTAGAGCCCCTCGCGGCGAATTGAAGCGCGGTAGCCCTCATCACTATTAAAGTATTATACTACTTTATGATAATAAGTTTTTTACTGTTCATACGTGTTACAAATGTAGCAAATTGTGACAGATAAAAAAGTTAACTAAAGCATCTTTATGAAACAAAAAAGCACCGGAATGTGTTGACTGTTGGTCTTCCAAATGCGGCAAACTCACGACTTCACGAAGGTTCCGCCACGTTTAATTTTTTATTTCTTTTTCTTTATTTTGAGAACGTTAGCAATAGTATGGGTTTAACTTAGTTGAATTAGTAAATAATTAACTTGAGTAGATTGAATGGTCGATCTTTCTTAATAAATAAGTATGTAATTACTATATTATGCTAAAGTTAATTTATAAAGTTTTCCTTACTATCAAATAAAGTTTCGCTTTAATATTCTCGTACTCACGTACCTACATAAACTAGTGGAGTCAATCAAAATCAAAAAAAAAATTCTTTTCAATAAATATATTTTATTTAGATTTCAAAAAAGTTTCTAATATTAATTCATGTGTCATCATTAATGTGTAAATACAAAACATACAGATTGTACATCAAATTTTATGTATTCAGCCCTTTTTAACGTCCCATTGCTGGGCACGGGCCTCCCTTCAATACGAGGGAGATCAGGCCATAGTCCACCACGCTGGCCAAGTGCGGGTTGGCGGACTTCACACGTCTTTCAAAAACTTGCTAGGTTTTCTCAGACATGCAGGTTTCCTCACGATGTTTTCCTTCACCAAATTATATATTAAGTATTTTATTGACTACAATAAAAATTTTAACGACATCAATTTTAGAAATACATACTTATTATAGTATAGGTATATATCACTTTATGACTTGAACTTTGCTGTAGATGTTCTAGTTTCCATTAAATAATTGTATAAATTGCAAAAAATGATATAAATGAAAAAATAAGACAAAAAATATGCCTATATATATGGGAATATGTGTCTTATCCACATTATTATTTCCTACCAAAAACTAGTTCTCAGTAATCGTATATATTAACCACGCTCTACGAAACCATGGGGCAAAACTGTTGTGCCGATGCCTAAAAAAATATGGACCTCGGCGGCCTCTATCATTTAAGTATTTGATGAATTCTATGTTTTCTATATTAAAAGAAGTGGTAATTATAACCGTGGATTAAAATATCCATCTGATATGTTAAGTCATCTTATCTATACTTCGCGAGTTGGGTCAATATAATAATAATACCTGGCGGTAATAATAATGTAAGTAAGATTTTAATTATAATTATGTTTTTTAATTTCACTGTCTTTTTTCTTATAAATAAAATATTATTGAATAATCAAAGTTCTTCTATACATGTCATATCAATATTTGCTTCTTATTACATCACAAATTAATATGATCGTTAATACATCCATCTCTATTATATCACGTTCTATATCAATTACTCGTATATTGCTAATATAAATTGCTAGATTGTCATAAGATGATTGAACTGTAACCGAATTAATTTAAAACACAAATATAACTAATCTGTAGAAAGACAACAAGATATTTTGTTTATATTCAACATTTATTATTGATAATAATAAATAAACAAATAAATATGTTGGGACATTAACACACAGAACCATCTAGTTCCATGGTAAGCTACGAGGCTTGTGCTATGGATACCAGATAGTTGATACACTATACATATGTATAACTTTAAATACATACATATTATAAATATAAACACCCATGACTGGAGTACAAACATTCGTGCTCATCACACAAATGAATGCCCCCAGCGGGACTCGAACCCGCGACCGCTGGCACAGCAAGTAGGGTCACTACACACTGAGCCAATAAATAAATAAATATGTTGGGACATTAGCACACAGCACCATCTAGATCCATGGTAAGCTACGAGGCCTGTGTTATGGATACCAGATAGTTGATATACTACACATACCTATATAACTTTAAATACATACATATTATAAATATAAACACCCATGACTGGAGTACAGACATTCGTGCTAATCACACAAATGAATGTCCCCAGCGGGACTCGAACCCGCGACCGCTGGCACAACAAGTAGGGTTACTACACACTGAGCCAAACGTGTCGTCATAAGATTAGCACAACATTTATGAAATATTCTACATTCATTATTAGTAATGAGATATGATAATTAGTTAATAAAATAATAAATGGATAGAAATATGTTTACTCACTAAGCTCAGTGTCGCAGTCTGTGTACTCGTGGTTGCAGTCGACGGTGTACGCCACCGCGCTGGCGACGAGCGCGCAGAGTAGCGCCAAGGCGCACGTGCCCCGCGCCATCACCGCGCCATCTGAACATATGGACAAGTCTTAGTAATCCGACAGGAAAGCCCTATTTTTATTTATAATTTATGTGTAATACCACTATGAATATTCATTACTATCTATACATAAAATTGAAGTGTCTCTTTGTAATGTCAAAAGCACAGCTTTTTCCTAATACATATGAAAGTATTAATGTTATTAGGAGTAATTTAGGCTACTTTTATTTTGGAAAAAGAATTAGGCAAAAAAACCCCTTGAAATTGTGAACAAAATCCGCGTACCTAGGGACTCACCCGAGCGAAGCGAGAATAAGGCGTTAGCCATTAATATATTAACTAGCCACCCTAGATGTTTTAGTGCGCAAGTCGTAATTTATTTTCATTTCTTATAACTAAACTAGTGACTCACCCTCGCTTCGCTCGAGTTCGCCTCTAGAAATTCACAAAAAAACCCTATCCCACAGGAACTGTACATTTTTCTGGGATAAAAAGTAAGCAGCCTATGAGTTATTCTAGATTATAATCTATCTTTGTGCCAAATTTCATCCAGATCTGTTCAGTCGTTTTGGCGTGAAAAAGTAACAAACATCCATACATCCATACTCACAAATTTTCACATTAATAATATTATATAGATTACATACAGTAAAATCAGTCCAGTAGTTTCAGAGTTTATTTCCTACAAACAAACAAAAAACTAATCTTTCTTCTATAAAATATTAGTGTAGCATAATAGATTTACCATTACGCTATCTTTCTTGTAGGATGACCTATGAATGTCAAGTTCTTAGGCTTTTTGACGACGCGGTGATAATACGTGTCTGACGTTATACTAATCTGATTAGTTTACATTAAGTTAGGTTGCGTCTGACTAAACCTGTGTGGGCTTAATACCTGTGTTAATAAGATTAAGAAAACAAAATGAACTCTCTAAACTGTATATTATTTCTTAAGAAAGAATTCGCTGTCTTATTCTTAGATACTAAACAGGTATGGTACCACATCAATATAACTCGTAATCTTTTCTCATTGCCAGCCAAAGGCATAGTGTGGCAGTAGGACGATCATCTTGTCACGTAATGATCATCTATGGCATCTATCCGTAAATGTCATACATTATTAATACTATTTTAATACGAGTAATTATTATACGTACAACCTTAGGTTTTATTTTCCTTAAAGTAGCAATAAGTATTAAGTACCAAAATTCATGTAAAATAATTACGTATAGGTACTTTATAGGGACGCGCTATTCAAGTAAGCTAGGTATCTGGTATAAAATATAATTAATTTTAAACTATTAAAAAAATTATTAAAATGAATATTAAATACGTTAATTTCTTAAGCTAATAGTGAAGCTTAGCTAACTGTGAATTAAGTCGCTAGAGAAATTTTTGCATATCACGTTAAAAAGTTTGTCATTTTCGTTATAGTGGTGCTAAAAACTAGAAACTTAAAGATATTATTAATCATAAAATGTTGGCTTCAATGGATAGGTATACTAAAGATAAAAAATCTGTTTTACAATGTTAAAAAAAACGTGTGTGTGTATTTATGTACGCACGTACGAAGTTATACTTCTTTGGCGTAACAGAACAAAATAGCTAAAGATTTCATCCCGTATGTCACAACTCTCTGTTTGTAAAAGGAATGCAGTTAACTTCATTATGTCGCTTTTTGGCTGTCGGTGTGTGCGCGCATCGTAAACATTTTACTCTCACATTTTTTTCCAAACGTGCCAAAAGAAGTATAACTTCAATAGCGAATAAAACTACTTTGAAAAGATGATAAGTTTTTCAATACACTAGAACACGCATTTCGAAGATTTTACATTCAAAACTTGAACAAAATAAACAGTGTAACATGGAAGCACAATGTATTCTGAGAAACGTCGCCTTATTTCTCTTTGCGAGAAAGTACAAAACTGTTACGAGGCGCTATTTAGCGCACCTGTTGCAGGAAATATATGAAATTCCGCGTGTGGAGGCTTTTAGTTATGGCCTAAATAATAATAATAAAAATAGTATTTGATTAAATTATTTTTAAATAACATTCACGTTCGATCATAAAATCTTGCGTGAGTTTAATGCTGGGAATGAAACTGTATGTAACTTAAAACAGATAAAATATAAATCGTATATATACCTACGCTAGTAATAAATACAATAAGTTACAAAAGTACAAAAATAGTAGAACAATAACCTATTTTACTTGTTTTATTTATTTATCTACTAGCTTAAAGCTGTTAAAAGAAATTTACGATATATTTAATTATTTTAGAAGCTTTTAAAAAACATAAAACTTTATAAAGGATAAACTCATCTCATAAATGACTTAAAAACAAATAAAAACTTTTTGTCGACATAGTTATGTTAATAAATAAGTTTCTATTTATATTTGTTGTTAATATTTATAAATATTTAATAGTATGATAGAAACTGAAATGAATATTAAATAATGTATGTATATCCGAGTATGACTCAGAAACATGCATTAGGTATAAGTATAACATAGTGTACGCAACGGCGATTATCATTTCGTAATTGCAACCATTGTTTGCGTACGAGTTTGAATGTATTACGAATTGCTTTCGTTTAAGACGACATAAAGGAGTAATTTTGTCACCAAGAACCACGTCAGAGTGATGGATAACGTGAAACAGATCTATCAATTAAATAGCCGGTTGAAATATTTTTGTATCAAATTTTTAATTTAATTTACATGTTTAAGTTAAGTTTAACAAATGTTTGCTGTACATGTTTAAGGTATTTTAATTAAATTAATAATATTGGCAAGTGGCTCTTAGTAAAAATGATTTTTATATTCCAGCTTGATCATATTTATTAGCACCTCCTGGTTAA
This sequence comes from Fabriciana adippe, assembly GCA_905404265.1. Classification (NCBI taxonomy): domain Eukaryota; kingdom Metazoa; phylum Arthropoda; class Insecta; order Lepidoptera; family Nymphalidae; genus Fabriciana; species Fabriciana adippe. Next base: position 5,311,279 of record FR990000.1, read on the forward strand.
TTTCTAAGAAATTAATTGTTAACTGGACCACCGGTGGCTTGGCGGTCGTTGACAGGTTAAGACTAAGTGTATATACGTCGGGGATTATGGTTTACTGTCCCGCTAGGGCGGGATAGATGTTGATATTGAGTATTGACCATATAAACATTTGTTGAGGTTCAAAATTATTTTCAGTGAGGTTTGGGTATTGACATATAGAGTATGTCTACAATCAAATACACCATATCGGAAGCGATTTAACGCGACTATTTATTATGATCCAAAACTACTAACAGGAAAACTATTATAAATAAATATCTTAAGTCATTGTTTCTTTAAAATATTACTCTCAAGAGTTTCTTTGATATCAACATAATATTAAGTAAGTGTCGACCGTATCGGTCGTCCAATTTCGACGTAACGTAATCGTGTCGTAAGCATACCCATTGTTCACCTCTATCAGAAAGTGTAGCATTATAATATAATAAGTTATCGCTTTCGTAGAAGGTCACCGATGCAAATATAAATTGAATACATTGAAATCGAAATTTCGGCACATGATTTTTAAAATAAAACAATCGCGAAACAATCCAATGTTTCCAATCAATTCATATAAGCTTTACCTTACTTAATAATAAATATTAATTTACTCAAATGACATATAAAATAAAAAACATCATTACAAAGGTCACGAGGTCAATTGGTCCAAAGTGCAAAGTTTCTTTTGGCCGTACAATATATTGTTGTGCGGTACCAATCCTTACTTTACTAACTTCGTGATTTTTTTAGTAGTTTCTTTAGTAGTTTAGTTTTATTTATTTTTTTTTTATTTAATATTTATTGCACACAATATACATATAAAAAGGTACAAGTATTGTTTCAATTTTACATAAAGCGTGCAAAGGCGGTCTTATTGCTAAAAGCAATCTCTGTCAGACAACTGTAGTTTTAGTGTACTTTGTGGTTTTAACTTCGTAAATTCTATTTACAATAAGTTATTATATCATGGAAACCACTAGAGATACTGCGATAAAGACGTATTGGGACAAAGTAGCTAATGTCAATTTCCTGTCCAAAAACTGTATGCAAAAATTACATCAATAATCGCTTTTTTCCGTAATAAAAAAAACCAACAAACACACTTTTTACACTGTTGTATATCATTCCATCCTCTACTTATTTAATTATAACAAAACAATAAAATGATACGTGTCTTTCGTTGTAAGTTGTCTGTGCATCAATTATATTATTACATTATTATATGTTAATGTTGAATAGGGTTCACTGTACGAGTTCTCTTGATAATACTTATTTTGCTTTTAAGTACATAGTTTTATTCACATAGCTAATTAAAAACAATTCCATAATAATATAAAATTATTTCTATGTAGTGAGTCACTTAAAAACTTAATATTAATAATAAGTGCCTTTTGAACATTGCTAATTGACTCTATTCACCTTAAAAAACCAAACGAATAAATGATAACCAAATGATAAATAAATATAAAATTTTATTTACAATAAGTAACATATACTATCTTTACATTGCAAAAATAAAAGATTCTCAAAGCAATAACTAAGTGAAAGTTGCAAAATTAACGCTTGCATGAATAGTCATGTTTTAAGAAACCCGGACTTACACGAATTTCAATAGACACTTGAAATAATTTAATTAGAAGACACACTTCATTCAAAATGTTTCTTTGCTTATTTTTTCATTTCCATATGATTTATAACAAATTGAATCGAACAGGTAGTACATAATGTTTTTATACTGTGAGTGTTCGTGATATATTAGAAAGTTACAGCCATATAAAGAAGTCACAATATAACATAATAGCCATTATGAACATTCTCTATCTGTGACTTGAAAATAGCTACCCCATATTCAGTTCATGTTGTTAATTGGACACCAAAAATTTTACACATGGATTTAGAAAAAATAATCTACAGGAAATAAGTTACTTATTATTCCAGGAAAGAAAATCACCATAATATGAATAACATTTAGGTACCTATTACATTTGTACAATTAATATATTATTTTGTTTTATTAAAATGTTAAAAGACAATTGACCATTATTCTATCTAAAAACAATTAGAGCAGTAGTTCTGCTTAAAAAATATAAAATATCTTTTACCAAAAAAGTCACCTGGTAAATAGTTTTTACAAAATGGTACCTATTAATAATAAAAAGGGTATCTTGGTAGTATATGATATGATTTTCTTGAAAGTCATTGCATGTTATTATTATTTACAAAGCTCTACGAAGATAATAATTTAGCACAGCAAGAAACGTCGCGGCACGGCAGCGCAAGCGCAACCTATCTGGGTCGATTTCTTTACAACTTCATCTTCCCACATCATACGACACCGAGTTTGTTCCATTGTTCTATGGATACATTCACAAATTCCTAATGAGGATATATTTATAAAAACAATGTCGTATAACAAAATAATTAATATCCATATAAATAAAAATGTAAATGTTTCTTTGTTCGTAAAGTTCTGAAAATACTTAATTAACGTAATATTTATGTAACGATTAAAAATATCTCCATATTTATTAATAATGTAAAAATATAATCGCAAGTTCTTAACAAAATATATTTTCGAATAAATATGATTTGACTAAAACTCTAGTTTAGTATTAACACTTAAAAAATAAATAGCTAAAATATATACAACATTTAGGATATAACTTCTACACATATAACTTCGACGACACTTTTGGCTCAGTTTGTAGTCTTGCTGGGGGCATTCATTTGTGTGATGAGCACGAATATTTGTACTCCAGTCATGGGTGTTTATATTTATAATAAGTATGTATTTAAAGTTATATATGTGTAGTATATCAACTATCTGGTATCCATAACATAAGCCTCGTAGCTTACCATGGAACTAGATAGTGCTATGTGTTAATGTCCCAACATATTTATTTATATAGACGCAACAACAACACATTAAGTTTTTTATTAAATACGTAGAAATAATGCTAAAGATCTCGATATTATGTTTATGTATCATTAATCCAGTAATAAATAAAAATTAATAAGGTTATACCATATACCCATTGTAGGATAAATGGAGAACAATAGACTTGCATTATTTTCTATGAGTAGTTTTATCCATAAATATTCATAAATTTATACATTTATTATAGCCTGGGAATATCTACCAAAATTGCAACGTTAGTTCTTTAATAAAAATATTTACTTATGCACTTTTTTTTTCTCCGTACTATTATTCTTTTCCTTCTACCGTAGATCTCTACTATAAACAACTCTTCGCCCCTGCAGTAAGGAATGAACCTGAGTCACTGCTATAATTTTACGATTCTTTTTTACTTTAGTTTTAATTTTCTCAGGGTCATTTGCGATCGAAAAATAGAGAAGTCTTAATGAAAAAGAAAACATAATGTAATAAGGTATAACACATATAGGTACTAGTCGAATATAAAAGTATGTCGTTCGAGGATCAATTTGCCAGTAAGTTTGGATGTGAATGACGGCTCTACACGTTTGATAATATCAGTTGAGGCATTTTGATAATGGTAAAACCTACGCGGAAATGGAATCTGGAATCTCTAGCAGGATAGGCAGTGACATATAATGCAACAGTGGTATACAGTATCAAATAAATATATTCCGTGTTCATTCACTGAGGCAACGCGGTCAATGTAATAAATAGACTCTCGAAACAACTTCGGTGAGAGTGTGTTAATGTCCGTTAGTTTATACATTTATTTTTAGTTTTGATACAAGATGTGGTGTTGATAGCTATTTATAAATAAAGTATGCTTTAAGTCATAATTATTTTTCATATTTTCATATGTTTATATAATCTATAAACATATTAAGCTCTCACAATTGGAAATAAATAAAAATAAAAAAGCCTCAAATATAATTTCAACTACATAATAAGTTTATTTATCGAAAAAAGAATGTAAGATTCTTTACCAATATACTAAATGTAACTCTATAAGATAGAGATCAAACATTAAAATATTGTAGGCCCATTGAACAATTAAGCAGGCATTTGTTTTGTTAAAAATAATAGCTCGTTTAAGCAAGTTTCTACAGTGAGAACTACAGAGTTCCCACGTAAACAAGCGCGAGGTTTTTCTCAATCGGTCAATTTCGTAACCCATTGTGATATGGCTTGAATAAGCTATCAGCACCCTTTCATGTAGATATAAAATATTTTTATATGGTTGTTCGATTATTATTCGGATCAAAGTACTACGTGCTTTTCAATTTCATATTTCACATACTAGATCAGGGCTGATGCCTTTGAAAATAGTAAAAAGTGAAAAAAAAAAAATAGTAGGATGAAACCCTATTACTTATACTATTATTTTTTTGGTTTCAAAAATTATTGACATTGGTCTTTCCGGGGTAAATGAATTACAATTATTTTATCGACCGTATGACCTCCGTTCAACGTTTATAGATAAATCTTTTCACTTCAAATTAATATTTACTAGCGGCGCGTCGGCGGCGGATATTTAAAATAGTTATTTGTCAGCGTTAGCCATATATATATATTTTTAATTTTTCTGATGTTTCAATACTTATTATCCTATTTCGGACTAAGAGAAATCCAAAAAATAAAAATATCATAAAAATTGGTCCAGCCTTTCTTGAGTTATAAATGGTGTAACTAACACGACTTTGTTATATATATATATATATATATATATATATATATATATATATATATATATATATATATATATACAGGGTTACTGGTTAAGTCGACCTATTCCCGTTAAGGGCGTGTAGTTTACATCGTTTCTGATAGATTTCACTATGAGACACCCTATCTTAAATCTAACCGTTTCCGAGATATTTGAATTTAATTGTTTTCTACAAAAAAATCCCGATTTTCGGCTGTTGGCTTAGATATTTTAAAATGTGTAAGTCTTATTATTACTATTATTTGATTTTTACATGTAAGATAAGATGATTTATCACCTTAATAACCAATGTTATACGTAAAATGAATAAGTAAGTCGTTGTAGACGATTAAAACTAAAAAAAATTAATAAAAATTTAAAAAGTTTATTTTTCTTTAATGGATATCTTAAAAAAATATTATGGCGCCTGTTCCGCAGATGTGCTTAAAAATATCTACGTTTCATCAGCTATCCGACGACGTATATATATATATATATATATATATATATATATATATATATATATAAATTATATAGATTTAAACCCAATATCAAGACAACGTATATAATAAAGTGACGGTTCTCGTAGCCACGTTTTGTTTCACCGGACTGGCACTAATGTGGCACGGTCAGTGGAAACATTCACTCTATGATGAGATTTTACCCGTAACTTTTCCAATCTGAGAACCAAAACGCGCCTTAGAAACAAATATGTGCTACTTTGGGCATCAAGGTATTTTTGAACAAAAGCATTATTATTGTATCTTTAGAAATAAAAACAGAGCGATCATTTTTTATAATAATTATTACTTGTACCTTATATATAATTTATCAATACATTGAACTAGAATTAAATGCAATCGAATGGATTATTATAAACTCCTATAGTTTCAATCTGTTTTAACCGACTAAAAATATAAAGAGGTACCTAAGCAATATAAGGTTTTGTGTGTCATGCAATATCTTTTCAATAATATAAACCAAGTTTTCTCCATCCTACGTGATATTAGCGTATTAGGTAATCTGTGCTCAACAGGCACGTCTTGAAGCTATTAACAAGAAAATTTAATTGAACAGTAAACCAATTTCGATTATTGTTTTTTCAATAAACAGGAATATGTCAAGGATGGAAAATGGGACTTCTATAATCTATACATATAATAAAACTGTAGAGGTCGAATGTCTGTACATAGAGAAAAAATGCTAAAAACCGAATCAGGGGGATGTAAGAAGAGAAATAGAACAAATCCACATTTTTTCAAATTTTTTGTTTCTCTGTCTGTTTGTCTGTTTGTACGGGCTAATCTCCGAAACTGTTGAACCGATTTAAATGAAATTTTGCATGATTATTTCCTCGGTCAATTATAAATAATAATAATAATAATTAAAAAACTATAGTAACTTATATAGCTTAGTAAACTATAACTACTGATTGCATTTTAATCGAACTACAATGATATAGTTCATATATCAGAATAACAAATAGGCTACTTTTTATCCCGGAAAAATGTACGGTTCCCATGGGATAGATTTGTTTTTGTTGTCTATAGGCGAAGTATGAGCCGCTAGTAGGTACTATATAAATTACAAAAAAAGTCCCTGATATATGTAATCACATAAAGAGGAATTTGAAATCGCTCTACTTTTTTAGTTAAGTTAATTTATGAGTAGAAAATTATCATTAAATTATAATTTATAATACATACCTACGTAAATAAGAAATGATTTTGTATCAAATATATTAAAATTTATTATTTATGTAATCATTAAATACTTATATAGCAGTCAAGGTAAGCAAGGTAGTGTAAACGAGTAATGTAAAATAAATACTCACATATATCTATCTCATAGATGTAACATTATAAATAATATAAACTAAACAAGTTAGATGACACAAAAAAATTTTTTTTTTATTTAGTTTTACTAATTTATTTAGCTTTTTTGTTTCTGTTTTTGTATACATAATTTCTGCTTTTGTAAATATAATAAAACTTATATTTTTATTGTAGAATATTACTTTGTATAAATTAGAATAAGATCTAACATTTTATAGGTCGGTGGTCATATAATTTGACTGAATGTGAGGCAGGGATAAAGCGGTGAGTCACTACGTTGGCTCTAAAAAATAATATTTACTGATCCTTTTGCATTCGAAGCTCGGATAAAGCTATTATCAGCTACATGTTAATAAATTTAAATATTGATAAGTTAAATTTAAGCAATTATTTAATTTACTCACATTGCAATAGATGCTATTATCGTATAAATCACTTCGTGTATGTTCATCTCAGTGTGAGCTTTTCAAGATCGCTTATCTAAATCATTCAAAAAGATAAACGTAGCACAACAGGTTCATCTGTATAATGTGTTTGTGAATATTCCTATTCACTCTCAGCCTCTCAGGATTTTTTATATTTTTTGTTCTTAAATACAAATAAATATTCATTTGATTTGATCTGAGAACACGTTTGGTCAGTTTGTAGTGACCCTACTCGCTGTGCCAGCGGTCGCGGATTCGAGTCCCGCTGGGGGCATTCATTTGTGTGATGAGCATGAATGCTGTACACAAGTCATGGATGTTTATATTAATAAAATGTATGTATTTTATGTGTATTGTATCAACACTCCGGTATCCATAACACAGTCCTCGTAGCTTACTATGTAAGTAAATGGTGCTGTGTCCAACACATTTACATTTATTATAATTAACATATTAGTATACTATCCTAAAGAATAAAAAAATACGAATTAAAACAAATGTTTTGGTTAAGTAAATTTAACCTTATATTAATCTTGGTACTTGTTACTTAATAAGATAATAGACATTAATTAAAGAAAAATCAAACAGCACATAATATAATACAATAATAATTAAAAGACCTGACTAAAACTCAGTTGACCCTAAAAATCATATCAAACTGATCATGACCACATGATAGTACTGTGAGATATAACGTCTAACTCTAAGTGTTGCAAAAAATGTGCAAGCTAATTAAAATTGTCCATTTGTGGGTAAACAAATGAAACCTAATCTATTACCCGTTTGATTTCCCCTCATATTTTTACCACGCGTCCTTGAAATTTTATATATAGACACGCTTATACCGTGTGTACACGAAAAGGTCTCGTCGTGAGGTCAAAAACTATGAAAGCATATGATACCTCGTACGGTTTCATTTTAATCTTCCATAATATTTGACTTTTTTAATATTTAAAATGCTTTCCGACTTTTTATTAGTATATTGAATATTTAATACTTATTGTAAATAATATAACTAAAACTTATTAAGTTGCTATTGTTATGGTTATTAATTTATATACCGAATTTATACTCTGTAATTATAAAATATATTTTATGAATAGCAGTTGACACTTGACAATATTGTTCGTTATGAAGATTATTAGATTGTTTAGTTTAGTTTTACTTTATATTTGATGGAAAGCAGTACAATATATAATTAATTACGAGAATATCGACGTTTTGTTGGCCATCCCTGATCCCGTCACTATGCGGAAGTAACTAATGAAATATTAGTTATGTTTAAATTATTTATGTATTTAAATATTTTTATTTATTTATTTATTTGGGGAAGCACACTAACAACATACATACACAGCATTTTTAAATTAATTAATAACAATAAAAGTATATCTTGCATGCACGTCAATTATAAGTGTACATAGCATTTCTACATTCAACAATTAAAAGTACAAAAAATCATAACTTTAATATATAAGAATCAAAAAATAAATGTAAATAATTTAAATAATTTCATTTTATAATGGAAATAGATAATAATAATAAAAAAAAAAAAAATAATCATCATTTACAAAATATAAGAATATAAAAATATTTTATATAATACATAGCATATATATTATGTGCTAACATTTTATTTGTAAAATATGCTTAAAATGTATTTAAAATTAAATTGTTCATACATTCTTATTATATTTATAAATATTCATAGTAAGTAGTGACAGTATTACCTACTATAACTAATTTTGTTTAACCAGCAATAATAAAAAATACACGAAGTATGTACTATTGATTCATCTGGCAACAGCTAATAATAAAATTACAATATATAATTTTAACAATGACAAACATTTTATTTTCCTGTACATAATGCAATAAAACTTAACCAATTTCCTAAAGATCATGTTACCTAATTATTAATGATGTCACTAAAGTAACATAAAAATTGTTTATTAACAGATAACTAAGAATATGCCGGTGTACATAAACGGTTTTACCCATATTGATAAGCTATTTGATTCGACCAAGATTTAAAACAGTTATAGGCTACGCAAATGTTAGTATGTAACTCTAATAAGTTTGAATTCTATAGATCAAATTGAAATGTTACAAACTAATTTGTTTTATTTTATGAATATAATGAATATTTTGTAAAAGAGAACAAGGTATGTCCTCTGTCTATAATGGAGCAACAGTTTGTCACTGAGGACTGAAATAGGCCTCGAACTTAATATGGGTGTTATACTATAATAGGGTAGGGGTTATATACTATAATAGGTAGGAACTAGGAAGCATCAGCATAGAATATTAGTTTATCAGCTACTAGCAAAACTCGCGACTTCTCTCGCGATCAAACTACGAAAAATACATTTCATACAAATATGTCCAAGGTATAAAAAGTTTCATACAAACTTTTATCCCCTATTTCACCCCCTTGGAGGTTGAATTTTGAAGAATACTTCCTTAGTGGATGCCTTCGTCATATGAGGAATACGTGTGCAAAATTTCAATTTGCTAACCCTAAGGGTTTGGCCTGTGCGTTGATACATCAGTCAATCACTTTTGCCTTTTATATAATAAGATTACAAAACACTTCACCAAGTAACACATAATACCAATCTTAAATTCCAGGGGTCACTGTTTTTAAAGACCTATAGCCGGTTTTACAATTCGAATCGTATAGGTGGCATTCATATATTTGCATGTGAATTTGCTGTCCGGTCACCACGTGCCAGTTCGGCTATCGAACGCCGCCGAGACTAGCATATTGATAAAGCTTAAGGGTCATCCAACGTATTTTACTCAAGTCTTTATAAATTATACCAAGCCTGAGTTTTATATGGAATAGTCTTCAACTAGTAATACTTTTTAACTGTGAATTTCTAAATCGATACAGTTTGTTCATCAGAATTTTATAAAAATTATAAGAAAATTATAAATTCGTAGTTTTGTACCTAAAAAGTTGTTTTATTACTATACATTATTTGTACGTATACATTTGTTAATACACATTTATAAAACAGTTACAGATGCACGTTTAAGCACTGACATAAAAACACGTTTAAGCACTGTTAGAAAGCAAAATAAGCTCGTAATAGGTTTCCCCGTAATCCTATTTATATATCCTTGTAGGACTTCATTTCATTAACAGCTTTATAAAATTTATAGTTCATTTAATGCCATTAATCCATACAAAACCTCACTCACAAAGACGGACTATTTATTTATAATTAATTACGTCTGTCGTCAGCCTAATTATTTTTTATCGCTTACATATCCGGGATATTTATTATAATGGTAACTTAAAAATAATTATTCTATATCATTAACTTATATATTATAATATATGTACTTTTGAAAGCACTGTTAGGTACTTTGGACATATAACATAAATTACAGACCATACAGAAATGGATAAACAAAAGCACAATGACCTAAAGCACAATAATAAATTAAGTTATAATTTTTGAATTTCAAGATATAAGTAATTAGTCATTACTAATTATCGTCAAATATGTACAGGTGTAATGCTATTCTGTAGGAACCTAACTTGACAGTTGTATACGCGAATATACCTAATTCAAGACACAAGTGTGTTATATAATATGAAGTATGATCGCGGATTCAGCCGTCGACTGATTGGATCACAACAAATTGTATAAAAATAATATGGTAAGTCCGGGAGAATTGCCTATAGTTTTACAAAACGATCAATATTAATTATATGTGTAAGATACTACATAAAATAAGCATAGTTTATTTTAATTCAATATTTACTTATTCCATTCAGATTAAATTTGGAACTATTGTGCAATATATTCTAGATTAAAAATAATAGAAAATAGGCATCTCACCCAGACATGTGGGTTAGTTGCCTATAGGTGTCAGGGATAGGTATAGGACGAGTAATTGGTGCATAATCAGACGTACTTTGCTTAGTGACGCAAAAATCCTTTTTTTATACATTTATACATACTACCTGTAGATGTACAGGTGCTTATGTAGGACTCACCGGTTATAAAAGCCAGTACTACCCACTAAAACCCAACAGAACCTCCCCCGTCTTAATGGGGCACCAAGAGCAACCATATGGATTAGGCCCTAGTCCACCATGCTGGCCAAGTGCGGGTAGGCGGACTTCATAATGTCTTTCGAAAACTTGCTAGGTTCTCTCAGATATTCAGGTTTCCTCGCGATGTTTTCCTTCACCGTAAGGCAAGTGGTAATCATGTTTAAAATGATTCGCACATGAAAATATCACAAGTGCGAGACCCGGGATATCACTTCACACGCTTTTCCAAGCGAGCGCGTTACCCACTGGGCTACCACTGCCTTAACTAGCGTCCGGATGAACTGCCGAACGCTAATGAGCTCCCCCACCACGACAAGGTGAACACACTTGGGGGGGACCAATTAATATACTGGGCATCTAGCCCAAAAATATCATTGGGCATCTCTCCCGATTATTAGGGAGACATGCCTATCGACTCTGAACACACCGTAAAGCATTTACAATAGAAAATGGTGGATTGTTAACAAAATAAGATCACAATATTACATTATGAAACAATTTAATACTATTTAACTAAAGAATTTTGGGAAAAAAATTACTGCGAACTATCTCAAAGATTATATTCTAACGTAAAAGTTAACTACACTTATCTTATTTTACAAATTAACACCAAAATATTAATTATAAGTAATATGTATTTGTGTAGAAACTTCCACACTGACATTGACTGTCGACTGACGTATTATGGACGCGTTTCGAATCACGCAACATACATTAATTTAATTTTTAAATTTATTAGGCGTCTCTCCCTTATGGGCATCTCTCCCGGACTTACCCTACATACACAACCCAGTACAATAACAATCTATAATCAAGACAAATTGTTATTCAGTATTTATTATTAAATTAGATTACTATAATAACAAAAGGGTAAGATGCCTTATTTTCTTAACTTTAACAGCCCTATTTGTAGCGGAATGTTCAGTGCAATATTTGTCTTACACAGCGCGTTATGCTTTGCGTATAAATAACGTGTTGTACGTCGTTATGCAGCATGCCTAACAGTTTTTCGAACACCATATACCTACTGTTATGTAAACGGCGTTCTCCGAGTATTCAAGCAGAATAAATAATCAGTTTGTCGACAAATATAGCTGCTTATGTTTAAAGATATAAGGGTCAATATTGAAAATCAAATTAAAAGGCAGACAGTCGATACAATGCATAATTTTCTTTGATGTTTAAATTATATATTCAATAATAAGCTTATCACTTACATTTATCCCGTTAAATGTCTACCAGGCTCATGTGGTGTTTACTGAAGTTATAATAAGCATATGGCCATTTTATCATTTTCGGAATTTACAAAGTACACATATTATATTCAATAACTAGCGACTCATCCCCGCTTCGCTCGGGTTCGCTCCTAAGTACGTTTTAACGGTAAGTATAGAATATATATGTACAATGTAAATACATAGGTTTAGAAGAGTAGATAAGTATTATAAAAAATAATAAAAAATATTATGTCCCTTACTTGAGAAAAGATTGATTCGATCTTCCACCTCCTTATATATGACATGTTTTCCGGGATGTAAACTATCGTTATTTCCAGGGTCACAAACAATTTTTATACCAAATTTTATCTAAATCGGTTCGGCTTTTTTTGTAGTGCTGGTCTATCATCATCGGCTTTGGCTTAAAAATAGTTATTGCGAGTGTACTTTAGGAGATAGACATATAAAATGCGAGACTTTTCTGTAGACCTTTTTAAGACTTATAATTTTCTAGTACATTGTTTTAATGTATCACTTAAGGTTTAACCAGCGTTAGCCATATACATTTTTAAGGACGACTCGATAGAACCAGTTATTGTGATTTCCCGTAGGAAAGAAAGATTTTCCTGAAGTAAAAGGTATCCTAATTGACTCGAGTAATAAGTTCACTTCACCAAATTTCGTTGAAATCAGTTCATTACTCTTTGCGTGAAATGCGTACACACAAACAGACATAAAGACAAACAGACAAAAAAATTAATAACTATTGTTTTGGGGTCTATATTGTATACATAATACGTTATAGTCATTGTTTTTAAAAAACATTACATAATATACAGATTTCACTAAGTTATTGCTTTATTATAGTATTAAAAGAGACACCTTTGACCAACTGTAACGTTCCGTTTTTTTTACATTGATATTAGGTATTCGTCGAGATGAATCTACAGAATCCAAATTAAAGTCTTATTGAAGAGTTCCACTATGACCAGCTGGTGCCATTATCAGATCAGCTCGATTGTATTAAATTATTGAATTGTCATCCAGAAATGAGATATTAACAAAATTTCAAGACGATACGACTAGAAATATGAACTCAATTCTAATTGTCGAATGAGAAATTTAAAATGTTTTAAGTCTTGATCACGAATATAGAATATGCAACCCTGTACATATGAAGTGGATTTATTTTAAATGTTATACAAAATAGTATATTCATATACTTTCATATTTACAGTATAATCTTAATTTAAGTGTTTGTCAATAACGTCTAAATAATAGCTAATTTATACGTAACGGAAATATGTATATATCTAAGTAATTTTATTTTTTTAAAGAAGCGCTTAAAACAGAATAAGAGTAAATGGGTTTTTTATGGTTATCTTGTTATATTTAACGACACGTATGACTCAGTTTGTAATGACCATACTTGTTGTGCCAGCGGTCGCAGGTTCGAGTCCCGCTGGGGACATTCATTTGTGTGATGAGCGCAAATGTTTGTACTCCAGTAAAGTTGTAATATATATGCGTAGTAGGGTGTGCCAAAAAAAAAATTTTTTTTGTTTTTCTTTCGTTACCATGTAAATATCGTTCAAGATGACGAAAACAAAAGTCTAATAAAGTTTTTTGGCACACCCTATTGTGTAGTGTATCAACTATGGATGGAGAAACATGGAAATAGATAAACTGTACGTTAATGTCCCAACATATTTAAAAAAATAATATATTTATATATACCGCATGTTGATTGTCGACTCTACAAAAACGTTACTCTATTGGCCATTAATCTCGCGCTAGAATAAAACTAGGTAGGCAAGCTAAGCAATTTAATTTTCCAAAAAAAGTAAGGTCGGCATTCTTTTTCTTAAATATGACATAATGTCTTTTTAAGAAAAAGGTCAAACCACATTCATAAAGCTTTTAAAGTAATAAAAGCTACTCTTGGGGCTGGAATTTCTTTTTTTAAATTAAAAGCTAAAGTATACCTACCCATAAACGAACCAAAAAAAATCATTCGAATCAATTCCCATTAACGAATTTATAGCATAACAAATACGCAATATTATCATTATTATTATTTTATTTAAAAAAATACTAAGACGCTCTCTATCGCTTCAGAAAATTTATCAAGCTTGTATTATATCTGATTTCAGCTGACAACAATTATCTCGTCTGTTATGCGGTTTTGTTCCAAGATTTTATTTCTAAGCAGGTTTTGTAGTTTAACATAAATAGATATGAGTAGGTTGCTTAAGATATTTTTTACGTAGATAAGTTGTTATTTTTACATTTATTATTAAAATCATAAGACATCTACATCTATATTCATGCTGCAGAAGCGTAGAATAATAATTTAATTGTTTCTGGGGTAAAAAGTTTAAAACTATACCTAAAATAATTTAAAGGTCCCATCAAAGCTTTTGCTTTTTAATACTATTCCCGATAAAAGTTATCTATTTATTTTTTATAAAACATTTGAAATGAAATTACCTTAAGTACGTTTATCTTAAGTTGTATTATTCTATTTGAAAGTTGTACTCTACCGAACATACATACAAAACACGGATAGAGTCAATCGTTGAACTCTATTATACGCAAGAAAACGCTCCGTCGTAACCTGATTACGTCAAATTAAAAACATTAATTCAAGTTAATGTTAAGATGTTAACATTTCTTTTATTTTTAATAATCAATAATAATTACTTACTTACTTATTTATTACTTATTTTTCACTAATAAGGAGTACTAATTATAATTTATTAACATACATCTTAATAAATATTCACCAATATTTTTTATTATTTTCTAAAACAAAAATTTGGAATAATAAAAGCAGTCTGCTATAGATTCACAAAACTGCGTTTTTTTTTATTCCCAAAAAGAAACCGACTCTGTTCGTAGATGAAAAGAATCCGCATATAACTGAGATGCCAATTGAGAAGCTTCCTTTCTAACATTGAATGGAAATGCGTCCCTAAATAATACCGCTATTAAACGTACCGGTGGCCCGCAGTATCACTCCACACCACTTTCTAATCAAAAAAAGTTTACACAACACAACACACACGACACAGTGAAACACAGTGTACGATTTCGTCCAGGTCTCGTTTAAAGTTTCTCAGGTATGTATAGGTTGTTGACACGTATAGTGTAGTAGGAATACGTGAATGACGTGTGAACGCGACGCGCGATACTGACGGAGTGGCAAGCCAAGCCAACCGGTCTCAGATTTCTCCCTGTAAACATCGAAAGCGAGCCTTCAAGCCTTTCTTCGCGGCGAAACGCATCAGTGATCCCCTACTATGGTAACTCATTGAATACTCACATTCGCATTTCATAGGTACCTATCATTTTTGATACCATTTTAATAAAATATAAAGTTAACATATTTTGAATTACGTTGGATAATTGTGAAAACAATGAAAGATTTAAAAATATTTTCATTTAAAGACATACCTTCTGACCTTATTATTTACAAAATATATGTATTTACTATCACATATTTTATGCATATTGTGCTTTGTTACTATCGACTCACCCTCGCTCCGCTCTTCGTCCCTAGTTACGTTTTAGTTTTTGTACTAAGCTGTATAAGTTACTAAAGTTTTTTAACTATCCCACGGGAACTCTTAAATTTTCCGGGATGAAAAGTATCTAAAATGTTGACCGGGAATATAAGGTACCACCATGCAAAATTTCATTTAAATCGGTCCAACAGTTTTGGAGATTAGACCGTATAAACAGACAGAAATAAAAAAATTGAAAAAAAAACTGGATTTGTTCTATTTCTCTTCTTACATCCCACTGACCCGGTTTTTAGCATTTTTTCTATATACAGACATTCTACCTCTACAGTTTTATTATATGTATAGATAAGTTATAACTTATAACCCTACCATATACATATGAACATATATATGTAAATAAAGTCCGCAAAATGTATGTATGTAAATCGTAATACAATCATATAATTATGCAATTTAAATAATACCAACAAATAGTAAGGGACGTTAAAGGCTTTCTTTTGACTCATAAAACGTTCGATGACGTCCGCCCCGTCAGGATGTAAGTAACGAAATCGGTCAAGGTATAAACTTCGACGCAACTTGGCAGTTATAGAGGTTATAGAGGATACAGAGTGATTCAATTACGACCTTACAACAGCATATTTAGAGAAGCTCTACAAATGGTATACCCAGATTTGGTCACTGTTCCGAAAGACTAATCAATACCTACGCATGTAACTTGCGAATATCTATGATACATACCTAAATTTATTCTTTTTACATAATAAAGATGAAAACTAGTATTCGTATTTATAACATAACCCGTTGAGATGTGGTCATAACTTGATCCCATCTTAAGTATTTTGTAACACGTTTTTTTTTAATAAAATTTTAATACATTTTTTATTGTTTAATTTAGCAATGCTGTATACATCTATAATTGTACTTTTACTAAAACTGGTCGTGTCTATTAATTAACATATTATAATCAATAATGTAGTTACAATTTATCGCTGGCTAATAAAATAAAAATAAATAAACACACGATAAGAAGCTAAAAAACGTATTTCACAGAAAGTACTTAATAGCTTATACCTATATAGATTCAATATCAATAAATAATTAATAAGAGGACTTCATCATTTATCTTGGCAAGTTGTTTTACTTCATATTTACCTACTTAGTACTCGTACTTGATCTAGTCAGTGTTACCAAAATAACGCAGTTTTGTCAAAAACCAGGTACAATATGTATGTGTGAAAAGTACGTACTTATTTCTATTCTTAACTGCTGTGTTAAGCTCAATTTATATTATAATAATAAAAATAAATAGAACAATTGCTATAAAACCAGTAAAATGTGTTCCACTTACAACATATTTTCATAAATTTCCATATGAAAAGTAAACAACAGTTACTCATTGTTACAGGTATGCGTGAATGTGTATACCTGTGGTCATATATTACTCGATTATTTTTATTTTGTTAATATTAAGAAAATACTGGTTTCACCTAATTCTGTAAGCATTATCATATGGATAAATACGATAAAAATACTATTTATTTAATAATAGATATTAATGAATGAATCATGCAATCAGATATTAATACCAAACTGTCCATAGTAATATCTAATATATTTTAACGAGCAATTCTTGTACCGGCGATCTCGGAAACGGCTCTAACGATTTCGCTGAAATTTGGTATGTGAGAGTACTCGGGGGCGAAAAATCGATCTACATTAGTCTTATGTCCGAGAAAACGCCGAGTTTTCTTGCAGTTTACTTTCGCATTATTCCACGCAAAATATGGTCGCTAATTTCATACGCTTGGACATAAGCATCGTGATCAAGCGGCCATGGCGCAAGATTGACAATCACAGGTGTCCGGTACACGGATTCGAATCCCGGTAGATACAAAGCTTTTAATTTTGTTTTTTTTTTGTATTTATTCAAGTTTTTAATTTATTTTTTTGATATAAAAATACGATAAAACAAAAAAGAACTGCGAGCTATGCTCGGTCGGCCAGGTACTACATATTTATGCTCGTGACTGTACTAGAAGCATAAGACTTAAAGATATTTAAGCTAGGTATATAAATGATATTAATAATTTGTATTATACTAAGTTATGCCGCAAGCAAAGCCCCTTTCTGTAAGCCCCTAGGAAAGTTAACGTAATAAAAGTGACCCTCAATTATTTTCTTTCACCTAAGGCACATTTAGTCACGTTAAGCGTATTACAAGCGTATTTTACTAATGACCTTCTGTTAGACTTAGCAATAGCAATCTTAGACACGATAATTACATTAAAGAAAAGGTTTCTATACTAAAAAGATTATCGAAGCATTGCTTCTTATTCCAAATATCTTGAAAAATATTTAAAAGTATCAAGTCGTGTGTAAACATGCCGCGGCTCGCATTGTGTTGTCTATTTATTCATGTGGTTTACGATTTCATTTCTGAGAACAATAGGAGGATATAACGCTCAGTTGTTTTGAAATATCCTATTAGAGGTATACAAGTATGGCATGTTTGTACGAATTTTAAAACTTTGCAAATGATAGTAATCTAGCTAGGATTGGTTCAGTAGTGTAATAGCCAATAGGTAATGTGCACGCCTATATCTCTTGATATATCCTTTTATAGATTAAGTAGCGACTCACTCTCGCTTCGCTCGGGTTCGTCCCTAGGTTGCTTCCCAAAACAAAATTAATTAATTAATTTGGTTTTAATTTTTTTTCGTGGGACTCTATTTTTTTTCTAAAATAAAAGTAGCCTAAGTTACTCCTTATTACATCAGCTATCTGCCAGTGAAAGTCCCGTCAAAATCGGTCCAGCCATTTCAGAGATTAGCCGGAACAAACAGACAGACAGACAGACAAAAAATTGTAAAAAATGTTGTTTCAGTATATGTACCGTGTATACATCCATATGCATTTACTATAAAGCAGTTATTTTAATATTACACTCCAATTTTATTTATGTATGTATATAGACATAGATGTAGCATTTTAATCTATACATATAATAAAATTCTAACTAAGCCGAATCTGTACATGAAATATTTTTTGGAAAATATTATTCAAATAGTCATTATTATCGATACAGAGGCCGAATCTATAGTTTTTAGAATTTTTGTCTGTCTTTTTGTTACCACATCACGAGAAAACTACTGGACAGATTTAGATGAAATTTGGTATGGTGATAGGTGGTTTAGATTTAGATGAATTCGGGTCAACATATACGATAGGATTTTTATTACTGCGGGAAAATATCTCATCTTTGAGAAATCTATACCTACTAAACGTTAAAACGTAAGTAGGGACGAACCCGAGCAAAGCAAGGGTGAGACGCTAGTAATGTATCATTTTATACACAATAGTTCTTAAATACATATTTGTATATTTAAATAACTATAATAACAATCACTTTTTTGTCTTATGCTTCTAATACAATACATTTTTGTCACGCAATCAATAGAATCTATACTTCGTATATAGATTATATCGAATAATGGTGCACTTAAAGAATTACTGTTAACTGGACGTAACAAACAAAATGAGTAACAAAAAGCCAACGTCACGCGGTGTTCCCAGGCGGTCACCCATCCAAGTACTGACCGCGCCCGACGTTGCTTAACTTCGGTGATCGGACGAGAACCGGTGTATTCAACGTGGTGTGGACGTTGGTTACGGAACACATCAAACGATCGTGCGCTTAGAGAGAGTCACCGTTAGCTTCATTGGAAGCAACAAACAAAATGAGTAACAAAAAGCCAACGTCACGCGGTGTTCCCAGGCGGTCACCCATCCAAGTACTGACCGCGCCCGACGTTGCTTAACTTCGGTGATCGGACGAGAACCGGTGTGTTCAACGTGGTATGGACGTTGGCTACCGTACATATCAAACGATCGTACGCTTAGAGAGATACAGTTAGCTTCATTGGAAGCAACAAACAAAATGAGAAACAAAAGCCAACGTCACGCGGTGTTCCCAGGCGGTCACCCATCCAAGTACTGACCGCGCCCGACGTTGCTTAACTTCGGTGATCGGACGAGAACCGGTGTATTCAACGTGGTGTGGACGTTGGCTACGGAACACATCAAACGATCGTGCGCTTAGAGAGAGTCACCGTTAGTTTCAGTGGAAGCAACTAACAAAATGAGAAACAAAAAGCCAACGTCACGCGGTGTTCCCAGGCGGTCACCCATCCAAGTACTGACCGCGCCCGACGTTGCTTAACTTCGGAGATCGGACTCAGTCCAGCTAGCAATTTTTAAATCCAATTATTCAAACACAAATGTGCAAGTTTGTATTACGAAAATAAAATTATAAATATTATTTAGAATTATTGCTAAAGCAATACGACTTATTCATATTAAGAATCCTTTAAAATCTATTATTATAAGTGTTTCCTTTTTACAAAATATTACAAAATTATTATGTACCTAATTGTGGTTTTTGAGCATAAGAGATTGCTATATATGTATTAGTATTGATATATAAAATTATAGAATATACATGCACAGCTCCTAACAAATATCTCTTTGAAAAGTGGCGTCAACCAAAGAATAAAACCCAAAGAATTACTACCTACCCAGATTGATAGTGAAAATAGCCGGCAGATCCGATTGTCATAGAGTTTTTCTGTCAAGAAATTCTCGGTAACAGCCATGAGTAGGGAATTTGGCGGTACTTCACCCTCGTACCTCGGAGAGCAAGTATAGCCGACAGTCCAGCGCCTGATTTTTCACCGGTTGTGTCGACTTTCATACTCTTATGAAAATGATACTTGTGCACTAAAGTATCCCTTGTTCACATGACTATTCCAAGTGAAATTGGCCGTCGTGACGGAAATCTGATAGGAACACACTAATTAATTACTGCCTGAAGTCAAAAAATGGTGTGTATTTGCATAATAAAATGAGTAGAGAAACAACGAATAGGTACAAGTCTGTAGAGTACTAGTGACTCAACTTTGCTTCGGTCGGGTTCGTCCCTAAGTACATTTTATCGGTTAGTATGGAATAGATAAGACTTAAACTTTAAAACAGAATTAAATGTAGATGTTTGAACTCCGAAAAAGAAGATCAATAATAATTGTTAGTTATAAAAGAAACAGATTAGGTACCTACTGTTTCCACTTTAAGCGCGTATAGGTATAAAACGCCTGTATATAGAAAATGCACATCCATATTTTATTTGATAAAATATACAAAGGAATAGACGCTCTTCATAACCTTGGCTATATTTTTGTACAAGGCGTATAAATTTGCTTCAATTTTACATAATATTAAATATTCAGTATAACATAACATAAACGTTATGGTCTTACGTTTAGATAATAAACATAATATTATATTAATCATACTACCTTGCTATATCACTAAATAACTTTACGTATGTACGCCTTTATGTCCGATCACCGAAGTTAAGCAACGTCGGGCACGGTCAGTACTTGGATGGGTGACCGCCTGGGAACACCGCGTGATGTTGGCTTTTTGTTTCTCATTCTGTTTGTTGCTTCCAATGAAGCTAACGGTGACTCTCTCTAAGCGCACGATCGTTTGATGTGTTCGGTAGCCAACGTCCATACCATGTTGAACACACCGGTTCTCGTCCGATCACCGAAGTTAAGCAACGTCGGGCGCGGTCAGAACTTGAATGGGTGACCGCCTGGGAACACCGCGTAACGTCGGCTTTTTGTTTCTCATTTTGTTAGTTGCATCTATTGAAACTAACAGTAGCTCTCTAAGCTTCTGAAAATTTCCTTAGCTTTTTTTTCTAATTTCACAACAATAACAATAATTTATCTTAAATTCCAGTTATTTCACTTAAAAATTACTTTGGTATAAAAAAGGATTATGTAAAGAAATAAATAAATAAAAGGCACATAATGTAGCAATAAATTTATTTAGAGTTCTACTCCATTGAATTAAAAATACCAAAGATAGTAGAATATAACACACAACAATTTACCAATACCATTCAGTCCATCATCGAATCGCATTACAAATTTAGCATAGTCAAATTAATTATAAGTTTAGTCTAATTTATATAATACAAAGGCACATAATGTTATATCATAAACAATAATAGGGCTTTATATGTTAAAGTCATGGATTAAAAATTGTGTATTATTCAGTCTGAAACAAAAATAAAACGTTTAGTTTGGTGAATGATAAAAAGTAAATAAACATGCATAAAAAAATAACGTGTGTGTGTGTGTGTGTGTGTACTTATGTACGCACGTAAGAAGTTATACATTGGCATAACAGAACAAAAATTGCT
Source organism: Fabriciana adippe (assembly GCA_905404265.1). NCBI lineage: Eukaryota > Metazoa > Arthropoda > Insecta > Lepidoptera > Nymphalidae > Fabriciana > Fabriciana adippe. The sequence goes on from FR990000.1 coordinate 5,333,284, forward strand.
AAAGATTTCATCCCGTATGTCACAACTCTCTTTTTGTAAAAGGAATGCAGCTAACTTCATCATGTCGCTTTATGGCTGTCGGTGTGCGCGCGCATCGTAAAAATTTTACCCTCATTTTTGTTCAAGCGTGTCAAAAGTAGTATAACTTCAATAATACATAATAATACAAAAATAATAACAAAATAAAATACACGTAAGAAAAATAATAATAGCAAAAATTTGTTTATACCTTCACTATATTATCTTTAGCGTCATTATTTGCCGCAACTTCTGGGAAAAAATAGCTTTTCTTTTTCTTTACAAATGTAGCATCAAGGTGATGATCTCTGTCAAAAAAAAAAGATTCAAATTATACCATTCAAACTTTAATTACAACAAATTACTGCTAAAACAATGAAACAATACAAATCTAAGATGAAGGAATCACGTTGAATTAAATCATAGTTCTGCATTACTTAATGAATGATTTTTATAATAACACAAATAATTCTACATACAAAGCCTATTCTGCAATACCAAATTAACATAATGGTTAAGTACATCTATCTATAACATCTTGCAGAACTATGCACTTACAAGTGAATTTAAGTGCTTCCTTCCTCTTAAATATGTGCCAAATCCCAGATAAGTTTTTATAGAAAGTGTATTTTTCATGATGCCTTGAACAAAACAAATCATTATATGGCATATACATACGTGTGACATTAAAAATATACTTTTAAAATAGTAAGGGCATAGTCCGCAAAACTACAATACGATTTATTAGCTATTGCTCTCAGTTTCGATCAGCCTAAAGATTGTTTTTAATTATACTTTAAGATTTCAATGTTAATTAAAATTTCATATATATTTGTTTTAATTCTTAGGAATAGAAAAAACTTCATTCCAGTAATAAAACGTAAATATTCATAACCTAAGATCTGAAGCTGATTCCTGTAAATAACAGGTGCTTATTAAATCTTGATTGAAATAAATTGATCAGTTTGTAAATAATTATATTATCAACTAGCGACTTACTAGGGTACCTAGGTAGGTGGATTAGTCTCAATTTATGGGTTTTATTTTTTTGTGCGGAACCCTGATTCTTTTTTTAAAATAAAAGTAGCCCAAGTTACTCCTTATAACATCAGCTATCTGCCAGTGAAAATCCCGTCAAAATCAGTCCAGCTATTTCGGAGATTAGTCCGAACAAAAAGACAGACAGACGCATTTAGTAAAAAGCTGTTATTTTGATATTACAAACGGACACTTTAATTCTATTTATCTGTATAGATCATCACGTATCTAACTTAAGTTTCAATAAAACAACTATTTGAAGGAATCAGCAGCCGGATCTTAAGCTATAGCTTTTCACTACAATGGTGAGATCGATCAAGTATATATAAAAAACAAATAAGAATTCATAAATAAACAATGCATATACAAACACGAATTTTAAATCTATAATAATTTAAATGAACCTGTAACATCAAGTATTTCAAGATGATCGAGATCACATTATATTTTGCAACATCCATTCCATAATGTACTAAACTATCTGCACAATAACCAGATATAGGAGCTATACACGTGTTATACAGTAGCAGTGCTAACATCCACTGTGTTTGACTGTGTATCTGTAACCTTTTATCTAACAAACCATACGAAAATCTTGAAGTTTTATTTTGACGAGCAGTTATTTTTTGCAACTCTTCTAGTTCCTGCGATGTTTGAAAACTGGGCATTTTCATATTATTTATAAAGAATTTTAATAAAATAGACATGAGTGTTGTGTGCATGCTTACCGTTTATCAAAATAAGAAGAACGCGGTGTTGTGTTAAGTGAATGTTCAGTGCTGGACGGCTGTAACATAAAAATATATGTATTGAATTATAAATTTTTAATTTATATTATTCCTACGTCAGTGACTCTTTGTCAGCTTAAGTTTAAATGCGAAAATATTAATCCAGTGAAAATTAAAAATGCCTTATCAAAGTTTTTTTTTACATGTTTACGAAAGTTCTTTAAAGATTAAAGATAAGCATTTTTACACGTAAAAGGTTTCTATGCTATCCATTTTTCTTTAACTCACCACTAAGTGACAAGCGCATCAACTTTTACACAGCTAATCGCTATGTAAAATGGTACACACGGATGTATTTATGTATAACGAATACATGCATACATATATAATAAAGCAAAACTAAATCAAACTAACATTATTCTCCTTATCCTCACTATCGGAGGACACACGTCGCCTATTCTTGCACAGTTCTGGCTGACACCTGCACGATCCCCTACAGCCCTTCTCCGACTTCACACATCCACACATCTTGGTGGAGCAACTTCCCCTGCAAGTGCAGTGCGGGGAGCCGTCGCTGCCGCGCTTCACCGCCCGCGCGGGCACCGCTGCGACCGCGGACGTGTCGGAGGACGTGTCCGCCTGTGTGAAGTTCATTGTGAGCCGGGATCGTTGTGCCTGGAATGTTTAAGTTATATTATACATAATATAATAAGTAATAGCAAATGAAGTTAATTTTCGTATTAATAAAATGAAGTATCCAATATTTTTTAAGGTTTTCTGATGATTTAAAAATCACTCTTTTTGCCGTTATAGTCAACAAAATTTGGTTTTTTTAGTATATTTTACATACTTAAATATTTTTATGTATCTACCGCCATGTACCACACGAGCGGAGCCTTGGGAAAAGGTAGTCTTGTATAAATATATTATAAAAAGAAATACTTAAATAAAAATAACAATTTAAGTGACATGCGATTGGTGAATGGTCACGAAATTTGTTTTTAAGGACAATATCATATAAAAATTCAATAATAAATTGCATTTGTGTTGACTCTTTACATAAGCCACAGTGATAGTGCTACTTGCACCCAAAAAGCCAAGAAAAATATTTCCCATTTATTACCTGAATACGCTTGAACAACGGTGTAGCGCGCCAATCCGGATCCTTGTCTGGGTCTTCGAACTCGTCATCCTCTTCATCAGTGGGCTCTACGTACTCGACCATTTTTAAAGTGTCAGAGTTGGTCTCTTTTTTAGATCGTTTCTTCGCTTTCTTGCCCGCATTCCGCAGCTCTTCAAGCTCATCTGCTAATTTTTTCTGAAAATTAAAAAAAAAAGGCTCGCTTTTAATTAGGTAAAAATTATCCTTTGACTAAATTAGAACATATCTAAAGATAAAACATACAATATAAACTTTAACTACTATAATTTAATTAATGCATTTTATTTTACAATTTTAGGTGATGATTTGAGATTTTTTACAAAATTGAGAATATTAGTAACATAAATAGCAAATAGCGCTACTATTTTTGACTTTGACATTTATTTTGGTGGACTCCGTAGTAATATATAATAATTTAGACTGAGTATTTAAATCAAATGTCAGCTAGTAATACATACGTTCTCCTGCTCCACCTGCTCGAGCCGGTCCTGCTGGTACTGGATAACGTTCTGCAAGTGCTTGCACGCCTCGCCACGGTCGCCGCGCCCCACCACGCCGCGCTGGAGCGCCACCAGCGCGCTTAACTGGAATAATATTTTTGATGTGAAACATTTAACCAACTGTTGGCAATTTCGCCAGCACTTGTAACTCTCAAACTTCCCATTCGGCTCGGAAATGCCCTCCTCCCTCTCCTTCTCACCGCGTCGAGCTCGTATTTTAATTTTGATATGAAATTAAGTTGTATTTTTAAAGGTTTTTTTTCTTTTAAAAAAAAATTGAATACTTTGTTTTTAATTATGTCATATTTAATTTTTTTTATTCATTTATATTTTTTAATTTAAGTCTTTAAAAAACATCCTGTCATGCATATTTTTTATAAAAATAGTATCGATGTTTCACATCTGACGAGAGTCCCGGGCAACTTTTTTTTATTATATACATATATAAATTTGATCTTCAACTCAGTATTTCATTATTTAAGCTATTTGTCCATCATTGCATTATCTTACTCGTAATCTTCTTTTCATATTTTTAGGGTATGATAAACAAAAAAGCAAGGGAATTCCGTTATACATTGGATGTACATTAGTAGCCATAATCGCAAACTTATGAACACATATCGTTTGAAAACCTATACTTTCGACTAATGCACGAAAATACACAGCAGTAAAAGAAACGCGTGTATCCAATAAAAGTATCATGCGCGCGGGATTCCATATCTCTTGACAAACAAACTGAATGCAAATTAATTTACAAGAAGTAAATAAAGTTACTGACCTATAGTAATAAAACTTGGAAATACAGATTTAAAAATGGGAAACTAACCTGGATAAAACACTCTTACCAATAACAAAAACGACTTTTAATTGATAATTAAAATATATCCTCTGCAAAGGAAAGAAAAAAGAAAGTTTCTTCAGACTTGTCACTATTTACACAAAAAATATTAAATAACCAAATCTAACAACGTACCTTCTGTTCATTTTGCAGTTTTATAGATGCAACTTGTCGTTCAAATTCTGTTTTGCTATTTTCAAATTCCACCATAAGCCTGTCGTAGGATTCCTTGATCTCTTCATACCTAGCCTGGTAACCTTTCTCACTTTGGTTCTGTAGTTCTCGTTTGGAATCAACCAGTAACTCAAATAGGCACTTAAGTGCAACCTTGGCTTCGAGCATTGATTGTATGTTATCCCATTGGATACGGGATTTGTTTTCTAGAATAAAATAAAATAATTAAGTGAACTAACTGATTACACTCTTTCAAAAGTCCTTTGAATGAAACACAAGGGTCATAAAAGCAGACCCAAAAATACTCCAATAAGATTCTAATTATTTAGAAATAGTAAGCGTTTATTTAGTATATTATATTAAATATTTTGGGACATTAAAACAGCGTACCATCTAGCTTCATGGTAAGCTACGAGGCTTGTGTTATGGATTTCAGATAGTTGATACATTACACATATATAACTTTTAAATACACACATAGTATAAATATAAACACCCATGACTAGAGTACAAACGTTCATGCTCATCACACAAATGAATGCCCCCAGCGGGACTCGAACCCGCGACCGCTGGCTCAGCAAGTAGGATCACTACAAACTGAGCCAAACGAGTCGTCAAATGTTCTTTTATAATTTACGTCTTTTTAAAGCGCTTGTGCATACTATCAATAGTATGAACACTTACCCTGATCAGCGGTCAAAATCTTTTGTTGCAAATCAGATATTTGCGCCTTGCGTAAAGCGAGATCGTCTTCCAGTTCCGCAATCTTCTTCCTATTGGCCTCATCGTCGGCGCCGCTACGAAGATTTTCAATTTGTTCTGTTATCCACGCCCTAGTCGTAAGAAAAATAAAAGGTAAAAACATTTTGTTGTAATATAAATATTTAAATATTTGAACTGCTAGATTTCAACAAAATAAATTTATAATCAAGACAAATGTTTAGAATTCTTTTTCCAATAACTAATAAATAAAAAAGATCAAAATATATAGTAATATAGTGAAATTTAGAAAACACAACATGGGCCATTTTACCTCCTCCCCCAATGTGCGTTCACCTTGTTGTGGTGGGAGGCTCATTAGCGTCCGGCAATCCAGCCGGGCGCGAAGCCAAGAAACACACTGGGAGGCGGCCCACCTCGGTGGGCAGTTTGCCATGCGGGTTACTCATGGTAATTCTCTGATAGCAGAGTATACCGTTCGAAGCAAGCGTGGGAGGTTCTGTTAGGTATTAGTGAGTAGTACTGCCTTTTCTGGCCAATAAGTTCCACACACCACCTGTATGTATACAGGTCGTAAGCGTAAATACATTTCTCAACGTTAAAAAAAAGAAGAAGAAAAAATGTTACCTGTATTCCATAAGTTCTTCCAAAGATTTCTCAGCCTCCACAATACTGAGCTGCACCTCCAACTCCTGCTCGATGTACTGCTGCACCGCGCCAGCCTTCACGCTGCCTTTTGCGTTTCTCTTCATTGCAGTGTGTTTTTGCCTATCTAAAGCTTCCTGGAACACATGAATGAAGAAATAATATAAACACTGTATAAATATCTAACTTAATAAATTAAATCTTAGGTAAACTCATGTAGCTTGGTGCTTTCACTTCCATGGCTGGGTAAATATTGTTATACTTAGATTAAAGTATCTCTATTTATCATTTATAACTTTTATTTACTTTTCATAACCTTATTATGAAGAGGTAAAGTTTAAAAGTTTGGATGTCGAGACTAATCTCTGAAAGTACTGCTTTAATTCTGAAAATTCCTTCACAAATAAGAAACCTCATTACAGCAACAATATAATAAACACCTTGAGCCGTTTATTGACCGCGACGGCCTCCTCCATCTTGCGCTTGAGCACGTTCTGTTGCTTGGCGTGCAGCGACTCCATTTTGGCCATGGCGGTGGCGCGCTTGCGGTCCTCGTTGCGCAGGCGCAGCAGCGCGCGCTCGTTGTCCGCCTTCCACTTGCGGAACTTCTCGCTCTCCTCGCGCATCTGCCGGATTATCTTCACCTGCGATTTCATAAAAAAAATAATTAAAGTGTTTATACGAAATAAGTATCGTAAATAATTTCATATGCATTTAGTAAAAAGCTGTTATTTTTTACATTACAAATTGGCACTTCAATCTTTATTTATCTGTTTAGTTTGGTTTATGCATGAGTCACAATTTCCTTTTAAAATTCAATGCTTTGATTATTGAATATTTTGATTATTGAATAGATTATTTTATTTCTCAAAATATACTACTTGCCTTAGTAGACTTCATAGCTTGTAACTCAGCATTGAGGGCAGCAATCTTAGCCTCGTTTTTCTCCTTCATCTTAATGATTTGGGCTTGTTGCTGGCATTTCTTCTTCAAATCGCTTATCTCAGACTCCAGGGTCGACACCTTATTTCGTCGCTCTTCGTGAGATGGATCTTTAGTCTGAACAAGAAAAAACATTGATTCGTTACAAACATTTGGGTAACTTAATGCTAATAGTAATGATAGTTGACGACTCTGAGAATTTGCTGCATAACACATAATCGTTCCTTTTATTCAGGACCAAAAAAATATATGAAGAAAACAAACATAGAAAGTCCCTTATAGATTACACAGGACAACAGCATATATGTTGCATGAAGTTTTGTACATGAATCTGAATAGTTTTTCTACGCTAATTTCAAAAAACTAAACCGTTTTCATGTAGCAGCTCTAGTTTTACAGATATGAGGTGACGCAATTTTATACTAAAATGCACATAGTTTCAGATATAAAAAATTATTAAATATACTTAGTCTGAATAAAATTGTCTTCTATATGATTTTATCGCATGAGGTATGTTAGGCGTATTATTCTGAATGTTCCAAGAATAATCAGTCATCATATTTACGTTCTAGTAATCCTGATATCTCTCCTCCATAGTATTAGTATCCTGTTGAAAGCGCGTTCCTCTTTTTAACATTTTTGTTAACGCCAGTTTTATATGCAAATATTGTACGATCTCTGGATACTAGTAGAGCATTAAATAACTACTAAATTGTTTTCTTCAATAAAGAAATAAAAGTGTTTTCCCTGTTACGGTAATACGATTATTGCGTTTCTTTCGTCAACAGATTTTTTCTTTCAATCGGGAAACTAGAATTTCTAATGCAGGCTTAGACAGTTGAAGGTTCCTTATTAAGTCATTTAGATCGTGTTAGCTTAGTGGTCAAGGATAACCGAGGTCGTTAAGATCACTGTCGCCACTATTGTCGTCATTATTGGTTTGTTGGTTGCACTATTCTGGATGTTCCGAGGATGTATGGTTGCTGTGGGACTAATGTATCACTAATATTTAGGACCAGTCTTATAGCAGATTGTAAGCTGGGATAAATCCATTTAGAACAATCTTTACGGTTCATTGGTATGATTTTCGAAACACCAGAAATAACAGTGGTCATGATGATTTGATGATTTACGCCAGGTTACTGCAGCTTTGTAGTTGAAAGAGGTTCTTTTTTTGTTAACTCATAAATGCAAAGGCTCAACACAGCTTTTACACACCAAAATAGGTATCCAGAGCTTGGCGTTTGTTGGCAATGGAAACCCGAAGAAGTCAAAATTGCTTTTTTTCACGAAGTCGGATACCTTTAAGTGCAATTTCTGTACATATATTCGTCACAAATAACACAAAAATAATTGAGAATATTTAAAGATGTCCTTCTTGAGGAAGTCATAATGAATATTATACAGAAACTAGTTTAGTTGACTGCTACTGATTGAAATTGTCGACTACTTATTTTAATTTAAGACGGTACCTGTATCTCAAAAACTAGAGCTGCTACGAAAAATCTGATGGTAGATTTGAAATCAGCGCACCAAAATTAGTAAACAACAGTAGAAAAACTTCAGGCAACAAAAAAATAAGTCGATTTTGTTGTCCTGTGTTATAAGTAAATCATTAAAAAAAAAAAACAAATTAATAAATACATATATACATATTTTAAGATATTTGCACATTCTTTCCCTCTTTTTCGCCATCTTCTATAACTCAACTACTACCTTTTACTTAAAATAATGTTTCAATTTCCTAGGATCGGACTTTGGTATTCAACTTAAATCTCAGAGCGACAACTGTCTGAAATTACCACCTTGCACCTCAAATTACTATATTAACTCTTTTAATGTTGAAGCTGAAAGCTATGGAACATGTTCCCTCATAATATTCGCCATTCAAAATCGCTAGATATTTTTAAACATCGTCTAACTAATTACTATCTTTCTTTTTAGATAAAGTGTATATATGTATGTATTTAATATATATGTATTTTTGTATGTATATATATATATATATATATATATATATATATATATATATATATATAATATTAATTGTACCATCCTGTTTATTGTTTCATTAATCCTTTCATCAGGTTGTCTGTAAGAGATTGCTCATAGCAATAAGACTGCCTTTGCATACCTTTTGTTATCTTTATTTTTCTTTTCTTTTTATGTATTATCCTTGTGTGCTACAAGTATTTATAAATAAATAAATAAAAATAAATATTGTGTGAAGGGAAGCCTACCTTAGATTGCTTCAATTGTTGCAATAATTCATCCCTTTCCTTTTCTAATTTAGATATCTTCTCTTCATTTTCTTTCAAATTATTATGGCTGTCCAGCATTTCCTTGTTGCTGGCAAGAATAGCTTGAACCACAGACGCCTTGATGGCCATAGCACGATTGAGCTCTTGCAATTCTTGATTTAATGCCACCTGAAATTTATTTATAAAACTTGTAATTATACTTTAAAAAATAGGACAAGTGGAAGACTGACTCACACTATAAGTGTTCTGTTCCATGACACATCGTTTACGACTTTAGAAGCATACTGGCGACTCAACCTTGCTTAGCTTCGAGTTCGTCCCTAGACAAAAACAAATCTATCCCACGGGAACCGTACATTTTTCCGGGATAAAAAGTATCCTATGTGCTATTCCAGACTATAACCTAACTCTGTGCTTAATTTCACCCAGCTCCGTTCCGCCGTTTTGGCGTGAAAGAGTTTTTACTCTACAACATACATCTATCCATACTCACAAACTTTCACATTTATAATATTAGTATGGATAATTTTGCAGTATTGGCTTAAACAAAAAGGGTACCTTGATAAGAATTTTGAACAGAGATACCTATCACTATTATGTGAAGTTAAAAAATTTTTTCACTCTTTACTTACGTGTATGGAGTGCCACCGCTAGTTTTTATTTATTGTAATTTAAATATGACGATGTCTAACGATTCACATAAGATATCTACCTATCAAATCTCAGCAATGCTTGAATAGTATTTGAGTAAATTAGTTTTGACATACGAATAGAGGGACATGGCGAAATTAAAAGGGTTTCGTTTTAGCCATTAGGTTATAGAAGTTTAAAAACCATAATGATTTCATTTAAAAATAAAATTTATCACAGAATCTATGTCAATTCAAATCAAATATTTTTATTCAGCATTTTATTTAACATACACCATCAGTTTGGATAGACAAAGCTTTCGAACTGGTGAATAAATCTCAGCAAGACAAAGGTATTTTTTAACTAAATTCTAAGATATACATATGTACCAGAAATATCTACTTGACCGATATTAGAATAAAATCACACAATTAAAGTAACTTTACCTGACCCATAGCCCTCTTCTCTTCTTCCATGACTGCTTGATCTTCATTCAATAAAACATCATCATCCACCTTCTCGCCGTCACCATCCTCTTTTACAAAGGACAACTTGATCTCATGATCTATCAACTCTTCATTGGTCTTCAAATTAACTGATTGTAAATCTTCTAACCTGGAAATTGTAAGAATATATAAATTTAAACTATTATAAAATACACATTATATTTATTTAAAAAGAATTTCAGTTTTCTTTTAAGATAAAAGATTAACTTAAATTTTTGATATTATTACACTTTCTATAAAATCAACTACTTTATGTAAATATAAAATAAAATATTTTTGTACCATTTTTAAACAAACTATCTTTTCGGTTTTTTTCTCGGATTTATTTTGATTTTTGGTTTCCGATGTTTCAAATGGTTTACAGCAACCATTTTTTTATTGTAACGTACTTTGGTGCCATTTTTGTATTTCTAAATTCATTTTGTAATTTTGTGCATTGGCACTGTCTGTAACAACTATATAATGCCTTTGAGACGTCTAAAACCTTAGTCTCTCCCGTGACCATGTTTGCTGTAAAGCATTCGAAACCTCGGGAACTAAAAATCTAAATAAATCCTCGAAACATGTCAAATATTCGCGTAAATCTAAGGAAGTATTATTCTTACACCATTTTTTACATTAAGAATATTATTAAAAAATAATATTTACCTAGATTTTACTTCCTTCAAATAATCCACTACAGATGTTCTCTTTTGATTATCATCCTGAGATGGTTCAGACATGTTGAGATTTTCTATAGTCTGATTACATTGTTCGGTCAATTCGTTAAGTTTCCTTTCGATCTTGTCTTTAGCCGCCTCAGCTAACAGTGCCTTCTCACATAAGTTTGTATTTTCTATCAACATATTGCTTAGATGTTCTGTAACTTGTTTGTGTTTCTTAAGAAGCTCTGCATATTTAGCTTTCTCTTTGTCAAGCTCTTCTTGTAACTTTTCATTATTTTGTTCACTAATAGTGGGTAACTTGCCAAGTAGTTGAAGTCTAAGTTCATTTACTAAGTTATTTAACCTGTAAAACAAATATGTATTGTATGACTGATGTAGGGTAGTGTGACATGTGTCTGATTAGCACAGCTCAGGGACATGGGTTTGATTACTGTGAAGTTTAATTGAGACTATTAGAGAAAAGCTCATAATAGAGTTCCATTAATGCTTATTGCTTCTTTTTATCACACAAGTGTTTGATGATCCTGATGAATTGTTCTGCTACCACACCATGTTTTCTCCAAATAAGACTCAAAGTATTCACACTTTTAAGATTCGGTTATTTATGTATTATCATGGTAATGCATGAATGGTATTTGTAGTATTAAATAATATAACACATCTTACTAGTTTACTCATACTGAAAATTGTACACTACCTTTTTCTGCTAAAACATCATTTTTAATTTTAATACAAAATATTGTAAAAAATTTTAATGTGTTATTATAGATCTTGAAGGCTTACAGAAAAATCTGCAATAGCATAAGTCTTTCTCCTAAGCTACAATCGCAATAACTATTCATATCTATTGAAAACGCACCTAGAGGCAAAGCACTTTTTTTTTCTTCTTCTTAATGTTGGCAAATGCATTTACGCATTCCACCTGTAAACATACAGGTGGTTACATGGGACTCATCGGTTAGGAAAGCCAGTACTACCCACTAAAACCCAACAAAACCTCCCCCGTCTTAATGGGGCGTCGCAGGATCGCTTACGCACTCAACCACGACGCCTCGACGGTAGGTCTGCCGAAGCAGACCACAACAACCATGGGGTTGCTCCACAGTCCACTCTGCTATCAGAGGAGTACCAAAAGCAACCCGCATAGTACACCGCCCACCGAGTTGGGCTGCCTCCCGTTGCGTCTCTTCGCACCGTGCTGGTTTGCCGGACGCTAATGAGCCCCAACATCACATGTGAACATTTCGACGATTACGATGACTAAGCACCTGAGCGAAGCGAGTATAAGTCGCTAGTATGATATAACCAATCAACCAACCTGAGTATCTCCGCGGCTTTCGCGTCCTGGTTGATGATGGGCTTGTTGCGTATGCGGCGCGCGCGGTCCGCGTAGCGCAGCGTGGAGACCGTCTCGTCCAGGTTGTAGTCCGCGGGGCTCACGCACGCCACCATCAGCGTCAGCGAATTACCGCCAAGACTGTCTGCGAGGTTTGTATTTAGTTTATTATGTATTTAATTTGTATCGTGAAGAATATATAACTTGTATTATTCTTGTATTGTTTGTTACTTTCTACACATTATGTAAGTATTGTAGGGAAGATGAATTTTTGAGATATACACAGTTAGGTAATCCAATGAATGGATGAATTCAGACTTTTGTGCTCAAATTATAATTCTAATATTTATGTAATACTTTTGCAATGCCTTGGGCATTTTCCTAATTATAATTATCTTAAGTTTCGTCATCAAATACATATTGTAAGTAAATTACTATATATTCCATAAAATAAAAAAAAAACCTTTCTTTACGCGAATCCAACTCACACTTGACTGTACATTATGTGCCCTAAATAATAACTTGAAAACGATAAAATATATGTAATAAATAATTTATTAATTAATTTACCTTGTAATAATCTAGTAAGCTTGCTATCTCTATAGCTAATGAAGCTTCTATTGGTGCCATCTCCAAGTGCTGATATAACATTGCCCAAAGCAAGCAATCCTTGGTTAATCTTAACTCCTTCTTTCAAGCGCTCCCCACTCGCTTTCGTCTTCTTAATACGTTCCGAACCAGCTAAATCTACTAAATGAAACTTCGATGTTGTTGCCATGTTCCTAAAATATCATAAAAATCATGCAAAATATTATTAGATAATTGAAAAAAAAATGAAAAAAAAAAAATGAATTATAACCTAACAAAATTTACTAAAGAGACAATGTCTTTAAAAAAGATTCAATATTCAGACAACATTTTCTGTATTTTCTATAGACTTCACAATTAAAATAAAATTGATTATCAAAAAAAATTATCGTAACTCTCGAACTTTCCCATTTATAATAACTTGTGTAGCTTCTGAGTCACCTAATCTAGTCTTTTAATAAAAAAAAATAAAAATTAAAAATTTGAGCTTTCTGTCTGGGGCTTTTTCTTCCCGACGTGTTCGAAGTTCAATAAAATTCAAGTTCAATAAAAAATTGTAATAATTTAATGCTAAATAAAATGTTTTGAATTTAAATAATGGAAAACACTTGAATCGAAATGAAACTAAATCTAGAACAAATCAAAACAAAGAAAACAAGAACCCCATGAATGTAATCACAGCGGACTGGCACACAAATCGGCCAGTAGGTACAACATGGTCATAGGCGAGAGCAAGAGAACAATGAAAATCCTTAGAAGATGCCTACCATAACTAGCTGTGGAAAGAAACCAGATAATTTTATATTATTTGACTATTTGTTAAGACCAATCAATCTTGTAAATACCAACTTTTGCTGCAATAAAGACTTTATTATTATTAGTTATTACCAATTACTGCCTCAGTGCAGTGGCTAGCATGTATGGCTGCACATCCAGAACTCCTGGATTCAAGTCCCGGGATTGGCCAAATTTAGTTATCAATAACGTAGAATAAGACTCAAGTCTTTCCCATTTGGGAAGTTGGCGGTGTTTCACCCCTGTGCCTTGGAGAGCACGTAAAGCCGTCGGTCCTGTGCCTGATCTCTCACCGGGAGTGTCGGATTATCGTGCCATGCGAAATCGAGAGTAACAAAAATAGAGAGTGCCCCGACATCTGCATGAACATTTGTGTGCTATAATATCTCCTGCACAGTTAGCTTATCTCAGAGAGACTGGAGAGAGGACATCACTACTACTAATATTAAAAAAAACACATTTAAAGATACTAACTTGTCACTTCGGCTCTCTTTGGCAATAACAATAGTGAACACAGCATGACTTCTACTAGATGCTTGATTCATAGCCGTGGACCCCGTCACACGTCCCGATGACCCGCGCTCTAACACCATCATAGTTTCCATTGTTGATGTCACTGGTAATTCAGTAATACCTAAAAATAAATACAAACAAAAGTAGTGGTAATTTTATATTAAGGGTTTGTTTGGAAAAACTATATATTATGTATACATTCTACATAAATACCTAGGTATGATAAGTTGTTGTGAATTGTATTATAACGTGATTCCTGTGGGAATGAGACAGTCTCCCACACTAAAAAGTAGCTAATATCACTCCCTAGCCCTCCAACTATCTCTACACAAAATAATCACGCCAATTCGTCACTCCAAAAGAAGGATAAACAAAGAAACAAACAAACACACTTTCACATTTATAATATTAAAGTATGGATGAGTGTTTTCTTTTTTTACACTAAGAACAAATTAAATTTAAAATAAAAAAAACCAAAAGCAAAAGTGCAACAAATATGAAGTTTTTGTGTGACGAGAGATATGACTTTCTTCTTTTGTCCTGGTTCAGTTCTTCGAACGATGAATTCTTATTAATGAGAACAGCGTTTAGTAGCACATTCCCAATAACATAGTCCCCAACTTTCAGCAGCGTAATTAACATTATCTTAATCAATCTCATGGAAGGTGTGGTGGCGTAGGTTGAGATAAGCTTAAGGATTATTTTATAGGTGAGTAATTTGTGATACAGTGATATATTTGAATATTTTCCCCAGGAACTATTACAATTCATTGAACAAGTTAAACATGTCTCATTTTGAGTTAATGTAGACTTTTCACAGCAAATGTCATTCTAGAATTTAGGTGAACACAAAGGTTTATTTATATATTTGAACACGACTATATGCACATTTAACGACGCTACTACATACACTATGGGATTTAAATTCTGAGAAGTATGGTAAATTTTCCTGTGGATCTGAAAGCTTGAACTAAATTCAATCAATCCATGGGTTAGGAATGGAAAAACTTCCTGTGGACTGGGTGAATAGTCACTTTGTATATATT
Organism: Fabriciana adippe; assembly: GCA_905404265.1. Taxonomy (NCBI): domain Eukaryota; kingdom Metazoa; phylum Arthropoda; class Insecta; order Lepidoptera; family Nymphalidae; genus Fabriciana; species Fabriciana adippe. The sequence continues at coordinate 5,348,389 of FR990000.1, forward strand.
TATGCTATTTTTATGTAGAATATAAGTTAGTTTTATGGATGAGCAATAAACATGTTTTAGGGTAAAAATGATATTAGTGACACACACACACACATGTGGATTTAAAGCTGTTTGCGCTAATTTCTCCACAATTTTCAGCATGTGTTGATTTTCTAGACATTTATGGGTAATACCATACTGTCCACATAAGTTACTATAATTTTCTCTCTAGACTAGTGAAGATCTGACATGAAAGAGAGTACAAGACCGGACCAAGGATAAACCCTTGTGGGACCCCTGCTTTTATGTAATGGGTGTGTTGCGAATGTAACATAGGTTGTGACATTCTATGGGATATTTATATCTAGCAAGTCAATACCAGCTATTTATATTAGACATTAAGAATATTATTAAGATATAATATTTTTTAAGAACACACCTGGCAAAATAACTCCCTTGTTGACATCTTCTCTGATCTCAATAATACTGTGGTTCCGTTCCTTTCCAGAGAGTAAATCATAGCATTGTTCCTGGTACAGTTCCATAAATGAAACACTTACTTTAAATATAAACTTGTCTTCATGCAGCTCTATGAAATCAAATATATCAGCTACAGCTTGGGGAATTACACCTGTTGAGAAAAAGAATATTTATTAAAGTCTTATAAATATATTATATCATCAAAACTTATTCTTTTAAATAAAATGATAAAGAGCTTATGAAGTATAATGGAATTCATTAAAATTATATTTAAAATTAAGACAAAATAACTAATAATAATTATAGCTTTAATAAAATAAACATCAAATACTTTTTTATAAAAATAAAAGTATGAAATTTCCTATGAAGCATACCTAATTTTGTAGAGTCACCATCAGATCCAGAATAATTTGTTCCCATAGTATAGGTTTTGCCAGAGCCTGTCTGGCCATATGCCAATATTGTTACATTATAACCTGTAATAATAATATTCATAAAGTGAAAAATCTATTACAATAAATAAATAAATAATAAGTTTCTTTTAAACAAAAATCCTCTAAAAATATTTAGTACACAATACTAAAGTGTTAAACACACAATTTAAATAGTAAACCAATATTATTATTTAGGAGACAATAAGTATTTATACTTGGTAAGGAAATTCTTTCTGAGTATTTTATAATCAAAACTATGATGGTCAATATCTATGATTGATGACCAAACATACTAAAAATCTAATCTTTAGCAATGTATGTTTATTTTGACTACTTAGTGTTTATAACAAAATCTCTATAACATAGTCATTAAAGAGAACAAAAGAGTTATATTTCTACATTTCTTACACTCAAAAACTATTTTTTTCTAATGATTGCTTTAAACTTTCGTCCAAACTTAAATAGTGAGTAAGCACTTACCTTGAAAAAGCTTTCCAATGAGTCCTTTAACTGCAGTATCATAAAATTCTTCTTGAGTTATATGTTGAGGAAAAACATAGTTGTAAGTGAAAGATAAATCTTTAATTTGCACCTGTGGTTCCCCTGGCACCACATCAATACATTCGTCACAACCTCTGTCGATTTCATTTCGCATCAAAGGTCTTATCCTGAGTGCAACTTGCACTGTGTCAATTGTACCTTTATTGGTTTCCCCTTCAACCATTTTGGATATTTTATTATATGTATGGTTAAACGAAGACCTCGGCTTTAATGATTTTAATATTTTTCATGTCCTTATCATGACCGTTAATCAGGAAACTGTCAGCTTTTGTTTTTAAAATAAAGATTTGATTCTAAATAACCAGTATTTAATTTAACTGAAAAAGTGTTTATACATATAGTATAATAACGACAATTATAAAATAATGTAATAAATATTGTCTGCACCCAGATAAATTTAACAAATTATAGAAACAAATGGAAAAATAAATATACAAAAATTATATACATCGCGTTTTATCAATACAAACAACCACCTTATGAAAAACTCACACAATAATTTTATTCAGCGTCAAAAAATAAATATGATTATAATTCTTAGGAAATAAATCAACTTTAAACATCACAGTTTCATAACTTTCGAAATTATAAATTTACAAGAAAGAACGGTTGTATTCCAATTTCCAGTAAACATTCAAATAAAATGTTGCTATTTAAAAAAAAATGGAAATACACCATTGCTAGTAAAGTATTATTAGGATTTGTGATTATATGCAACCATTCACGTGACGATGATTTCTATTTATTCTAAAAAAATACGTCTTGGTAGTCTGTTTTACATAATATATTAGATGATTGAGTGATCAAGCAATAATAATTACATCAGAAAAAAACTATACATTTTATTATATAATCTGGTGTGAAAACAATTTTTATACTTTCCTAGCCACCTCTGTGTAACTACACTAGCTTACATTAGATAGACCATGCAACTGGCTACTGCATCGTGTACGTATTAGTAAATAATGCGCAAATTATTTTAAAAATTTGCTTTTTGTCATCTAAAGTCAAATTATTTTTTAATTAAAAAAAATAATCTAGAAAAGATAAAATAAAATAACAAAGGTATATACTTTTTCATCTGTAATTGTTAATAATGAAGTTCTTTTGATATCTATCTTTTTATAGTCTGTAACCTAAAGTATAATTATTAATTGTCTGTAGGAATTGTTGTCAAACCTTGAAAAACGGAGCGAAAATCTCAAAGTTAACAAACTTTTGTAAAAAGTCTCTTTTATTTTAAAATTAAAGATTTGTTTTGTGTTAGAATATCATGGAAAAGTTGACAATATAATAAGAATTAGTGCATATTACTTTCTCTCTTTATTACTAATCAAGCGTGAGGGGATTTTAACTCACAATAACTATTTCGTCATGCCTCCTAAAACTCGAGGAACTAAAGTTTCTAAAGCTACAAAAGAGAATCATTGTGTTTTAAAATCTAAGAAGATAAAAGATGGTGGCCAAAATACTAAACCAACAAGAAAAGCTTTAGCTGATAAAACAAATTCTGCATCAGACGACAACACTTCTATACTTGCTGAAAATCTTCCCAAAAAGTTAACATCTTCTACAGAATCCAAAAATCAAAATCTACTAAATGATTTAAGACCACGTCGGGTTAAAAAGCTTCCAAGTCGTTATAATGAAAATAAATCAATAAATGATGCCCACATTAGCAAAGACAGTTGTAATAATAAATCTAACGCTATTTCCAATTCTGCCTCTAAATACAAGTCACCTGAAACAAAAAAGCAACCTACTGTAGTTACAACCCCATTAAAAACAAACATCTTGGATAATAGCTTGGTGAATAATCGTCCCAAACGAATTTGCAGGTTACCAAGTAAATTTGATGACCATTCCATTAGTCCTAATAAATTTATACCTGTAAAGCCTATCAATGCTAGTACTCCCTTAGCAAATATGCCTCAAATAATAAATAAAAAATGTATAAATAAAGTACAAACTAAAACAATAAAGACAAAATCAGCATTACAAAAAGCAACACAATCTTCTGATGTTTCTGTTGCTAGTAAGCAAAAAACAATAAAAAATTATTTTAATAATAAATCAGCAGCAGATACAAATAATAATGCAAAACAAAAGGAGCAAAAGAATAAATCTTCATATAAAAAATGTGATTTAAAAACTTTAGACAAGGGTAATTCTGAAGATATTAAAAATAACAAAAAGCCACTTAAAAGAGATTCAAGTAAAATTGATGTTTATGAATTCACTTATGATCCAAATGAAGAACCACCTCCTGCGAAGAAGAAAAGGAAAAAACCAGTTAAGAAACCTACTAAACCCAAGATCATATCTGTAAAGGCTAATTATGATAGGAATTTAGCTAAGGCCTTAGCGGCTTTAAAGAATACAGTCTCTATGAAACAATCTAAACCAGAAGCGATACAAAAGGACAATTCAAATATAAATAGTGAGATACAAAAGGATAAGTCAAATATAAATAGTAATCTTGTGAATCAAAATGACTACCCCACTGTTACTTCAAGTAATAAACCAGATTCAAATATGAGTAAAAGCATTGATAATGAGAAAAATTATAATTCAGTAAGGATAGAAGATATAGCTTTGGCTATGCAACCTGATGATGATAATATCAACTATTCTCCAGTTAACTCACCAAGTCATCCTAAATCTCCAGTAAACCAAAATATAGAAAAACCAAGTGATCCGCTGAATTTACAAGATATCAGTTTCTTTGATGAAGATCCTGCAGCTAGTAGTAGCATGAATACTTCTACCAGGCACCCCTTAGCTAGCCCATGGAGAGTAGACTTTGAAAGCCTTCCCTTAAAGTGGCAAGTGAATACTTATGTAAAACCTAATCTGACACCAGCCTTTGAATGTTCTTTTATTAATTTTAATGACAGCAAAAAGAAACATGTATATACCAATATGGTGCCAGAAACAAACGAACCCCTACCTCAAGTACTTGAAACTCCTAATTTAATGCAAACCAGTATAATTTCCTTTTTTAAAGAAGTTGTTGAAAAAAGTGAAAAGAAAAAGAAGAAAAGTAAAGAAACTCCAGTCAAAGCTCATTCTCTATTTGAAGATACAAATATATCACTGTTAGAACAATCAGTAAATAAACAAAGTGAGAAATCAAATAAAAGTATCACTTCAACTCATGAAGTTCCAGTTGAAAGTACAAGTAATACTACTAATTTATCAACAGACAATGAAAATGTTTATGATAAAAATCAAAATGATAAATCTGAAGAGAACAATACTTATTTTGGCTTTGATGAGTCTGAAGACCAAGAGAATATTTCGCCTAAAAAGAAAAATAAAGCAAGAGACCTACGAGCTAGAACTAGAGGTATTTTGCAAGAATTAAATGAACAGAAAGGTCCAATGCGAGCCATGATACCAGTTACTGCAAAATCAAAACCTACACAAAATGCTGTAAATGAATTATTTGATGGAATGAAGTCAGCAACAGAACCACCAGTTTTTCCTGAAGCAGCTGCCAATGGTAGCACCGAAGTTACAATCACCGAACCAACATTACCAGAAAATGTGGAAAATGATGATTCCGTACATTTGTTTGAAGATATTGATGTTGTACATCATGTCAAGGTAAATATTTTTAGTAAATATTCAAATAAAATACTTTTTAAATTAATTTTTTAGACAATTATAAAACTAATTTTAAGCATGAAATATTTCCAACATTTTATTGTTGATGATATAATTCTTCCTCTCGAATGAATAAGATTTTATATTATTAAAATAGTTTTTAAATATTATGGATGCTACATTTAAAACCTTTGATTTTCAGCCTGATCGCAAAAGTTATGGTAAGCCTAAAAGGGTAGCATTTCGTAAGAACTCATTAGATAGTGACACAAGTCCGTTGAGTGATCTTGACCATGCTTCAAGTGATGAGGACTTAGACGATTTATCATATAAATTACCTTCTGCAAAAGAGAAAAGGAATATCAAGAAAAAGAAAGCAAATAAACAGAAATTATCCAAGAAGGTAAGAAAAGATAATGTATACCATATTTAATATCAATTTAAGCATCACAAGTTAATCCCATCCAACTATTTATATACTATATAGATTTTCTAATATTATAAATGCGAAAGTTTAGGTGTTTGGATTTTTGTTACTCAATTACGCCATAACGGCTGAACAGATCTGGATGTTTAATACGGATAGATTATAGTCTGGAATAGCACATAGGCTACTTTTTATCCCAGAAAATTGTATAGTTCCCGTGGAATAGATTTTTATTTTTTACTAGCGACGAACCCGAGCGAAGTGAGGATGAGTTGCTAGTGCTATATATATTCATAGTTGAGCATTGCATTGCCAATCAATATTAATTATTGACTATTTATTGACAGTATTTACATACAGTATGTAAAATTAGTTTACATTATTTATTTAGCAAGTAAAAAGGATTTACTTAATGTATAATATTGTTATATAAAAACTTAAATGTGCTTTGTCGGCACATTTGGCTCAGTTTGTAGTGACCCTACTCGCTGTGCCAGCTGTCGCGGGTTCGAGTCCTGCTGGGGACATTCATTTGTGTTTATATTTATAATATGTATGTATTTAAAGTTATATATGTGTAGTGTATCAACTATCTGGTATCCATAACACAAAGCTTACCATGGAAGCTACTAGATGGCGCTGTGTGTTAATGTCCCAACTTATTTATTTATGTGCTATATATATAGTGAACATAATTATTAATCTAGCTAAGTTGTTTTTTCATTATTTTAATCTCTACATATAATAAAATTGAGTCAAATCTGTACTTTAAATATTTTTTGTAAAATCTTATGAAATAGTCATTATTCTCAATACAGGGGCCGAATCTATAGTTTTTAGAATTTTGTCTGTCTGTCTCTATCTGGGAATAGATCAATAAAAACCACTGAACACATTTTGATGAAATTTGGTATGATGATAGCCGGTTATCCGGATCAACATATAGGATACTTTTTACTGTGGGAAAATATCTCATCTCTGAGAAGTCTATACTAAACGTTAAAATGTAACTAGTTACACATAATATTGATGTCATTAACAAGAGAATTGAATTAAATTATTAGTATTTAAATGTAACAATGTAACTTTCATACAAATATTAAATTTTCAGGAAAAAGAAGTAGAAGAATGGGCCGCAGGCTTCAATTCCATGTGTGAAGAGGTTGAAGAGTTTGATTTAGTTATAGAATAAAAACTGTATTTCTTAATTATGCTTAAGATTAATTTTATTAAAAGATTTTAACACAAACATAGAAAGGTGCAATTATGATACTCAAAATAGATTTGACAAGAAAATATTTTGACTTTATGTCATTCTTTTTAACCAACTACAAAAGGGTGAAGGTTCTCAATATGGCTGCATTTTTTAATATTTTTTAAAATATTTTTATTGCTTACTACTAGTATCCGCGGCTTCGTCCGCGTTCAAACTTCTAAATGCCACCAAATTTCACAGGATCACCAGCTGGGCTTATATAAAGATTGCCTGAAAATTTCATCGAATTAGCTTCAGCCATTTTGGAGCCCATAAGGAACATACATACACACACACATATTGATTTTTATGTACATAGATTATGGCTAATTGTGGGACCAACTTCATTATAAATTCGAAGTTTCATTGAATATTTTTCCTTATTTATTTTAATCAAAATCATGAGTGCCATTAATGTAGGTTTCAGTTTTAGTTGCCATTTCGGGAAATATTTATTCAAGATTTTATCACAACGGGTTTTTGTTTTATTTGAAAGATTAATTTAAGTTATTATTTTAAGTTAATAAGACGCCGGAGTAACGTCTTTTATTTATAAATATTCTTTATAACACTTAAATTATGTGATTATTATTTAAAAATCTCTTATTGCATGACATTAGTAATTTTACATAAGAAGATTGTCTCAATTATTATAATGTAAAATGGTAATTTTGTTAAATTTAATGACCGATATGTGCGTTTTTGCATTTATTATTAAGACTAACTAAATGTAATGTAAGTTTATAATAAAACTATAAATTTTTTTTAAACGTTTATTTATTTACCCAAAAAATAAAAACGGAATAAAAGTGAGGCCAAATAAACAGTGAAAGATATACTGCAGAGAGATGAGATGGAATCATTTTTGGTACTATAATATTATTATAGATTGAATTATGATAGAAAATAAAAATAAAAATTGAATTTTATACAATATCACAGATCACATAATACTTATGTTAGTGCAATGCGTTATCCTATAAAAAGGAATTGGACAGCGCTAATTCGGATTATTCGTCGGGGTACTTTGTTTCTTCGAATAGATACATAATATATAGTTGAACTATTTTATTTTATACATAAATATATGGTACGGTATACATTGTAAAATTCACCCTGCAGCAAAAAAATTTCAGCGATTTTAACCATTTTTAACCGTAACAACTCATCATCTCCCTGCCCATTTCCCAATTACTTGGGGATGGCGCAGTACATCTTCCGCACTGTTGAGAGCATTTGGCAAAAGTTTTACGACCAGCGGCCTCCCTGACATCAATACTCCTTGGGAGTGGTATCGTTTCTGCGTTTATTGTTTCGTATATGCGACGTCCAGCAAATCTAATTTAGATTTAGGTACCTATATAAAATTATCTAATACCAGTAATAATCAACTCATAAAAAGTAAAAGCGCCATCTGTAATGCACATGCACAACAAACCCATCATCTGATTGCTGATATTTTAATAATCATTAAAATTATGTAAATTTGATTTACGGGCGCATTATTTCATTTTCTTTCAATTAGAGTATTTTTTAAGATATACTATCAAGTTTTTTAATTTTTATTAAATTAGCACAATAACAAATCGATACATGTAACGCCATCTATTGACATTTATTTGAATTAATGTTTCCTTGTTCGTGATGAGACCTCATGACATTTTTTTTGCTGCCACCTAATAGAACAATTATTAACTACGTCGTATGTACGTTAAAGCAAAGTACGTAATATTTCTATGAGATGACACTAAATACAATTTTATAAAAATTAATTTCAATGATATTAAAATTATAAGCACTAAATGTAGTTAAAAATAATAAAAAAAAACTTGATTAGAGGATAACTACCTATTGAAATTGTGGTCTATATAACTAGTTTATCAAATTACTTGAAGATGGTGCTACAAGTATATTTTATGAATAAGTTATCTTCTCACCACGAGATGGCGTTGCCAAGCGCTTTGAATAAAGTGAAGTATGATTATTTATTGAAACTTTTGATTAATTACTGATGATATTAAATGATTAAAGATTGTGTGTACAAATGTATACACGCGCAAGAAGCGAATCTTCTGTAGGTTATCGGTACTTTTAATGGAATTTAATTTATGTTTTAAATAATTAAGATAGAAGAGATTTACTTAAAAAAGAAAATATTTTATTATTAACATAGTACAGATGGTGTTAAGATGAAATTAACTTTTCAATCAAATGTTGTAATGATTCAATAAATCATATACTCTAATAACGTAAATACAGGGATGCAATTTTTTTAGTGAAAAAAAAAAAACCTATTTATTACGTATAAAAAAATATTTCAAGTAAATAATTTTTAAACAATATTCATTTGATATGATTCTTATTATTCTTAATAGCGCTTAATAGGCCCATTTTAAAGCCAAACCAGAAAAACTGAATCTAAAATTATTGACACTTCATCCTAATAGATGGGTAAAACTTAATTAGTTTTCTCCACGAATCTTCAAAACAGAGAGATGTTCTGTGTTACATGGAGGTCTAAATACTGTATACCTAGTATCGTATTATGTCATCTGTGTTATGTGTAGGCTTCCTGTGTGTCCACCTACAACTCTGTAGGTCAGTTGCAGTGTGCGCCGTGCAACAAAATTTGGGTTCGATTATCGATACCCATCTCCACTCTCACATCCGGAGCTAACAAGGTTCGCCTTTAACGAATACGTCAAGGAGGAAATCACCTTCATGAACATTATGTCATGTATGTTATATATTATAACACTCTCGTATTTACCCGCGGCTTCGCCCGCGTTGAAACTTCCGATATAAACATCAGGCTTACAATTATATATAGAAATCTGCCCGATTTGTTGATATTTATGATTACTGCTCCGCTTCCTTGGGTAGTAGCATGATGATATTATATACCCTATAGCCTTCTTCAATAAACGGGCTATCTAATGCAAAATGTTTTTTTTTTTAAATCGAATTAGTAGTTCCTGAGATTAGCGCGTTCAAACAAACAAACAAACAAACAAACTCTGTCTCTTTATAATATTCAAGTACAGATTCAAATAATCAAAGTTATATGCCAAAGCTTTTACTCTCACATTGTTTAGTCCGGTCAAATTAGACATAAAAACAGTGATCAAATATCAAAAACTCCGACAGAGCTGAATTTTGGTAAAGACCTTGTGTACACCATGAATGTAGAATATACCACCTTCAACTTTTAGAAACGCGATATCGTAGGAATGGTGACTGTTAGGAAAAAAAGTATTACGACTATTTTTGTCTAGATTACAATTTTTGTCTGGATTATATTATTATTTATGATAAAACTTACCGTTTTCGAGAAAAAACCAAAAGTTTTGACCTTTGACCTTGAATAACTTTTTCAGCACAAATGGGATAAATGGGAACTTTTGGCACTTTATTTCTACTGGTGTACCCAAGGCCTCTACCAAAATTCGGCTCTGTCAGAGTTTTTATTATTTGAGATGTCTATTTTGACCGGACTAGTAACTCTTATCATTTGTCAACAATAAAGTTTCATAATTGTATACTTATAACTATATTAGAATATAAAAACACCATAGTTTTTTAAATCTGTTCAATACATGTATTTTTGAATTAGTAATATATTATAATGTGTAAAGAATGATGTGGAAGTATTCTGTAATAATGAAATCCTTTGTGAAAATTATTGAACGAACCTACCGTCACTAATATTCACTCTGTAAATTCCAGGTTACTTTAGCTTTGTAATTGTAGTCTTTATTATTTTAATTCACTCATACATACATTAAGTATGATAGCGATATAAGTTTTATTAGGTATATAAAACCAATGGAATTGCTTTACTGCTGTGAAATAGGTATACAAAGTAAAATGCCTTTTTAATGTTTACTAATTGACTCCTTTTTGAAGTTATACTTCTTTTGGCTCTATGGAAAAAAATATAAGAGTAAAATTTTTACGATGCGCGCGCACACCGACAGCGAAAAAGCGACATGATGAAGTTAGCTGAAAACGACATAGTGAAGTTAGCTGCATTCTTTTTACGAACATATGGGATGAAATCTTTAGCTATTTTTGTTCTGTTACGCCAAAGAAGTATAACTACGTACGTGCGTACATAAATACCTACACACACATATTTTTCTTCTGTTTTTAGGTCTAGTTGAGTGACTACATTTTGAAGAAAGCCCACACAAATAAGGAAAACTTAAGACAGTGAAACCGAGGCGTGAGATTAAGTAAAGATATTTCATTCGGAATTTGATATTAGGATAGATGGTACAGCGCGGAGTATAAAGTAAAACGTAGTAAGTGCGTGGGCAACTTGAGGTGCTATTAAAGTCTGGAACCAAAAAAATATTTGAAAGATATAAAATCTTTGATTATATACAAAAATATTTGAGTGTAACATATTTTATAAGCTCGTGATTTTGTATTGTAAATAAATATGCTGAATTACATCGTCTTTGTTGAAGTCGGTCAAAGATTAATCCATTCACCAAAGTAAGTATCCCACTTGGTCCTAATGTGATGCCTGACGATATTAAAATGATTGCTCTTCGGCAAATATGGCGGGCCGCTGAATTATAGCGGAAGCAAATATTACCCTCGCAAACATTCGTCCCGGGAGAGCGAGCTAGTTCGCGCACTCAAAATTAAAAGCACACAATGAAAATACTGTACGAAAGCCCCTACTTCGATACCTATGTCGCGAAAAGTAAGTGCCTACTCCAAGCTTCGCTCTTAACGCGGTGCCATTGTTGTCAATGAAAATAGTCGCTCAAGTGTTTTTTTGTTTATGGACTCTTCGATGTTGCCACTCGAAAACAAATAGCGGTAACGAGCAATACGCCCTAACAAGCTGCTACAGCTTTTCACTATCCACTGGCCTTTATTGTTTGTTATTGTTTTTAGCAGCGGCTAATTGCTGGATTTTTGTCTTATGCTAATTGATTGTTTATAAAAATGCAAGTAAAACTCTCATTTAAAACAAGGCTCTTTGTCAGATTTATCGCAAAACAGGTTAATAAAAGAAAATGAACTTTTAATTCGATATCTATATTTTATTCGAGCAAAATGATAAACTTACCTTAGTGTCCCTTGAAAACAAATGTAAGTCGAACTTAATAAATCGACAATCGGACTGTTTTTAGTCATTTAATTAAAGGGTGACCGCGCTCCAGGTTAGTCGGGTCGGGAATATTAACCACAATTCTCGGTCAACATTCACAAAATTGACACGTCAAATATTTGTAACTTCGTCCTGGGACCACGTTAGACGGCAAACAGAATCGTGTCTGGTCCTCCCTTAATTTCCGATGTTTCTACACCGGCCCCACTCAATTCTAATACCGTTTCTAATATATTGGTTCTAGGTCTAAATTTGTGTGCTCTCCGCCGGGCGAGATAGCCGCTTGTCAAAACAAAATGGCGCTGACTATGTTTGAATTGGGCCGTATCAGTCGCGAGCGGAGATTCATTTTGTCGCCTTGCTTAAGATCGTAGTAGTGTTTCCTACATATTGTCTCAGTACACATGGTGAGTGTGTGCCAGCGTGTCGAGCTTGCATTTAAAGCTAGCTACAAATTTGTTGTTTCAGTACAAATACAATGATGATATTGTTTGCGGTTCGACTTTGCGTTCAATCGAGGAGTTTGTTCGGCTGGCAGGGCAGCGTTCGATGTTGCGAGTCAACACTCGTAAATTGATTAAGAGTATTAAGATGATCGAAACTCTCTTTCCGCAGCATTCGTAAGCCATTTTTTAACAAGTTAATCTTTATATAGGCGAAAGTTATCGTCATATCGTCCTCTTTCATGTTTAACTCTATACATTGATCATGCAACTTTAACTATACAGTAAAAGAATGGGATTTATGGGTAAACATGTGCAATCCAAATATATTTTTTATCATTTAAAACATATTTTGCTATGAAACAAATCAAGTGCTCAAACTAATGTTTGATCTCCAAATTTATCTTTTATTAAAAACCACTATATGAGGCGCAAACAGAAACTTTCAAAGAGGAGCATACTTGACAAATATTATATTGTAAACTTTACATTGCGATAGTAAATATTAAATAATATGTGTACAGGTAAATAATACTGTCGCTAGCCGGTGCGCGGAGCCTACCTGCCGCTCAGTGTTGCCATTATCATAAACCAAACACGTCAATATTTGCCCACACAAACAAGGGCGTAATTTTTAAATAAATTGTGGCATTTCGCGAAATTGCTTCCGCAAATAGAATTGTGGACGAGTCCGCGTGAATGTGTAATGAACTTTTTTCGTCTCTTTATTTGGTAATGAGCATTTTTATTGGTATATGCATGACACTTTTATTATATATTATGTTATAATTTGAAATGAGCTATGATTAATACAGAGACATATATATTTTAGGATTCTTATGAAGGTTATTTCTTCTACTCGTTGATAGATGGCGTTACATACTCTGTAATTTGAAAAACTTGAACTTACAATTTTGTTTCACTTCGACGTACCTAGCTATTGACATAATAAGTGAACTAATCATATCATGAACTAAATAAATACATAATAGTAAACAAGGCTAGGTATATATAAATTTTCAGATCAGCACATATTTATAACCTTCATTTAAATTTAATTTATGTAAAAAGTTACTTAGGTATACACGGGTAATTAAGTACATACATATATCATAAAAAGATTACATGTAAAAATAATTGTATTTCATTAGGCTTCTATTTACATACATTGAGTCACAAAAACGTTGTTTATAATATATAGCTATAATATGTCCTAAGTTTATAATATTATACAGGGTTTATTAATAATAAATACATAAATTTATATAATCTGCTCTCATTGCCGCCATCTTGGTGGATTTCCCGCGCTCGACTCAAGGAAGATAATCCCGCGATTGGCTACACGGACGGGGAGGATATCTTGTTACATGCGGGTCCGACTTACTTGGAATTTAATAGAACGCCAGGCAAACGTTTAGTTACGGTGTTCATTTTCATTGTAAATTCCAATGAAAACAAATTATATTTCTAAAACATAATGTAGAATATTAACCTTATTCTAAATAATAAAATAAAACTTTAAATTATAGCTATTCCATAACTAAAAATTAGATAAATGAAAGTGCAGACATGAGTGCAGAAATGGCATTAAAATTAGATATTTTATAATATCATTGTAGCCGCTGTGTCTTACTTACTATTTTAAATTTAAAGTTTGTGGATGGATGTTTTTATTCTTTCACGCAAAGACTACTGGAAGGATCTTGAAAAAAAAATTACAGTAGATACTATAGCTAATATCAGAGTATTAGATAGGCTATATAATTTAAAATAAAAAGACGGGGAAACGGTAATATACAATAAGAAATAAAATAAAAAAAGGTTGACTGTCATTGCAAAAATATGAAAAATTCTTGACACATTTTATTTTTAAAATTGACAGTTTCGTTTGGGTTCATTTACTGCTTTACATTCCGTTTATCTTATTCTCTTAGTTTAAGAAATATTTAGATCTATTTTCTTCAGGTTATATAGAATATTATGTAGTTTTCTTTTGTCACCAAAGTGGTAAAAATAGCCTCGTCTATTCTGCCTTAGATTGTAAGATCTTTCTCTATGCTAGGTATTGGGTATGTGGTTCATTCAAAATATATTTTATTCTTCAAAGGGAAAGCCACTGTCATCCAATTCTTCAATGTTATCGACTTTTTACTTCTTCGTAAGAGATACATAGTTTAATATATTGTTTTAGGTACCTGTTGCACAAAAATAATATAAAATAAATGTAACTACGTCTTATTTTTGTAACTTTCGTATTTATCATTTCTCTTTCCTAACACGTTTGATTGTGATCAATTCTTATATCTATTCTATACTCATATATGTATATATCAGGCTTATACACTATTTTAAAGTTAAAAGCTCATTGATCTGTAAGTTCTTAGTTGCTGTGGTAAAGGACGACAAACCAATCAAAGCAATAAACAATCAAAATATTTTCGCATTTTATAATACCTATCTTCAGGCTAAAGAATTGTACAGACGGAATTAGCCAAAATGTATATCTAAGTCAACTTTAGTAGCACGATTTGCTGTTTATGCTACTATTCTCGCTTTTGCCATGCCTACAGGTCGTTTATTTTCTTTGAAGAATAAGAAATATATATTATTAGTTTGAGTATCTATCATTATTCTATTTGAAATAGAGAACAGCGCCTGAAATTGTCACAAGAGAGGAGTAAGCCATCTTTTATGGCATGTGTTTGAAATTTTTTCATTCACAGATATGATAACGTATGCATATTTTAATGAATTTTTTTTTTTATAAGCAATTCCATAATCTGTACTAGTATATTTATAAAGCACACTGCGACCCGATACGGTTATCGAGGTGGGGCGCACGGCAGATGCGTCGTGTCGCATATTTACTTAGGCGTCCCACTTTATCGCATGCACGTCTGGGGGACGCTTGATAACTTGATACTTAGTTATTGTATAGGTTAAAGATAAAAAAAAATTATAAATAATTTACAGGAGGAGAAACACTAATGTGTGTGAAAATCGCGTTTTGCCTGTCATTAAATTGCCATTTTTTCTAACCGTAATAAGTAAGTGGGAATAAACTAGATGCAGAGTGCGGAAAGATTGGGCTTTTTTCCTCAGTTTAATTTGGAATGCTGCATTATTAATAACTTGCGACATTTTCTAACTAATATGGACCTATCTTCTTTCAGCACTGACTTAATAACCATAATCTAGTACATATCTCAAGAAAGCACCCTGAGTTTATGTTAAAGTATATGGTATAAATATGATAACAATATGTTTCCTATGTGAATATACCCACAATATCTATTATAGATAAAATCGTTTCATTTAAATTCACCACAGTACATTTATTATATACTACATTTACTGATCGAGAAACATAATTCATTACAAGGACAGGTAATAGTGTTAGTTTTAACTAAATTCAAACTTCTAAGCCCACGCAATACGTAGCTGAAGTTTAAGCGGGCGAATGTAGAATTTATGTAAGGGTGCGTTTACATCAAACGAACAAAGAACTAGAGCTAGAGCAAGAGCATTCTTTCTTGTTCTTTTAGTGTAAACGAAATCTCGATTTCAGCGTTTACACCAAAAGATCAACGAGCAAAATGAGAACATAGAACTAGAATTCTTGCAATGACGTTTAGATCAGCCGAACGAATGCTCATTGCCCATTCATGTCAATTCTGTGGTTGGTAGTGTTTCATTATTTCAATTTTCACGGTGTAGTTATATACTCTTTGGTTATGTCCGACTCTGACAGCGATATTATAATTGCAAGTGCTGCATTTATTATTTTGTCTTAAACAGTCAAAAAGAAGAGAAGAAAGAGACGTTGGTGGGTGACAAATTTTATTAATAGACATTAATAGACATTTATCTTGAGACCAATCCATGATTCGATAAGTAGGTATGTACTCGTAAATATTCAAATTGCTAGAACACAAGAACGCTTTGAAGAGACCGCTACGGGGAGCGAGCGCGTTCGAACATCTAAGAACGCTCTAAGCAATTGTTCGCACGTTCTAGTGCCGTTTACATCAAGCGAGTGAGCATTCTTAGAATGTTCTATAGAATCTTTGCGAACGCAGAGAGAACAACGAAAGAATGCTCTGTCTCTGTTTACATTAAAAGAATTTGATAGGGTGGGGATAGAATGAGCATTCGCTCGTTTGATGTAAACGCACCCTAAAACAAGCCGACGGTGTGCAAACATCGCTCGCTAATACTTGGTAACTGTGCTCGCTAAGTAGATTAAGCACACTACTGTAATGATACTAACTTACTTATATTGGGATATTGAAGCTTTTACGATGTGCAAAAGATGATAAAATTTTCCGTTTGATTCTGTTATGCCAAACATGAATTTGGCTGAATTGCTTAGTTTCCTATTTGCAAGAGTATGTGGATTATTCAATGTTGATGCGTCTTTATTTATTGGTTTTCTTATTGTAAAAATAAGTGAATATGTTAATTTTGATCAAAAAATAATAATACGCGCCGCTATTTCAGTCGAATACATCAAGCGCCTTCGTACAATCTTTACGATGTTCGTCTACGCAGATGCCAGGCAGGCAGGAAAAGTATGACGACGAATATATGATTTAGGTTTGGGTGGGACGTATGATCTTCTGTTGTGTGTATAAATTTTATTAATTACTGATAATATAACGATTAAAACAGGAAAAGTGTTTTACTGTTTTACAATAATGTCTTTTATCAAATACTCATCGCATAACATATTAAACTTCAAAATATAGAGTATTAAGCGTTTTTTCAGAAATAACAAAGTATGAAGAGGAAAGTGAAAACCTGAAAGATTCGACATCGTAACACTACTTACTAGAGGGCTATTACTATCTACGTTTAAGCATGTTGTGAATGTAACTATGTAATAGGAAAATGTTTAAGATTTGACGTTCCTAAAGACTAAAGTAAATTATGTGTGGGTATACGTGTGGTGATTAATGAAATTTTCTTTTCCCAATTGCTCATAAAACCTATAGACGAGTATGATACATCTATCACACTTTTAAGTAAAGTTTTTAGTAACTACAATCCTTCAATTGATTGTGAGACTGGGTTAACATGGCGTTGTTCTGCAAAAAAAAAACGTAGCTACATGATGATTTTAGAAGTAATTTTTCTATGAAATATATTCTTCCCTCCAATTTTCATAAAAATACTAACATTATAACCCAATAACTTTTTAGTAATATCTCCTTAATTGCTTTTAAAAAGGCATTACTTTTTAATTATTTTCAATTAAACTTTTCCTATATTCGATACATGTACGATAGAGTATCAGATTCCAGGTACCTCAATGAAACAATTCTTCATCATTAAATTTCCACCCCCACCCTGGGCGAGCGTTCCCACCGGCGATAAAGCCCATAAATAAAGCCGGCAAACAAAGTGCGCAAACACCATAAAACACGGAATGATTGCAATTAAAAACGCATCGCGGTCACGTGGCCGACGCCATCTTGCCTGTGACTAATGTTTGCTGATTATATACCTATAGGTTGGAATTTGGACCTTTTAGAATATATATTTTATGTACATTTATTAGAATTTTTGGCTTGCTTCAAGGGGAATCTGAAGCTAGAGAGCACAGAGGTACTTACGTATGTGTGTACGTGTGTTCAAAAACCTTCTATTGCTAAATAAAAAAAAAAGGCTTAAGCAATGTTTGTGAGCTAAAGATTGATGATTGCCGTAAAAAAGATAATAATTGTAGGAAATAAATTAATTTTAATTCAGCTGAGTTTTTTTCGCCAGTTCTTCTCAGAACTGAGGTTTTTTATTTTCTATTTAAACTTAGCAGGTTTTATCAAGGAACAGGTTTCCAGCGTTCTTGGAGATTAAGACCTTGTCAACAGCCACTGACGGTTTGAAATCGTCAAATCTAGCGGTCGGTCATATTTAAATGATCTTATGAATAATTATTTTAAGTTATTAGTCCTTCATATATCTAAATACTAGATAAAAGTTCTGCGTTTTTTAATCATGATACTTTTACTTTATGTGCGATATTTTAATATTATTTTAAATTTATTAAATTACGTTCACATTTGAGAATTTCTTGTATTTGTATCTTATTTATCTATACAGACAAATAAAATTGAAGTGCCTGTTTGTAATGTCAAAATAGTAGTAATAACAGCTTTTTACTAAATGCATATGAAAGTATATGGATGCCTTAGTTCTAAAAGTCACTAAATCCATTTTCTTTATTTTGAGATATGATCATTCTAAGTAAAAAAAAAAATATTTAGCAAAAATGGCTGTATAAATAAATTTGGAAAAAAATAATACAATAGTTTATTGGGTAGGCTGTAATATAACATTCTTAAAGTGTGTGACTTGTTATTATAATGATCAGTATTAAATAATTAACATATAGGACTTATCGCAAAATTAATGGAGCTAGGGACTTCTTATGAAAATTCTTTGGAATTAGTGACATATTATCCTAACTAAGCTCGTTAAAAAAAAAACAAACAAACAAAAAATAACAAAACAATAAACTTATTTCTAATACAAAAGCTGTTAATTTTAAAACAATATTAAATCTTACTTCTAATCTTCTAATTCGTTTAAAATTACGTTTAATCATAACGAAGACAGTACTATAATTAATATTATCTGCTTATTCATATATTTCTTCCTGCGTATCGTTATTTTCATTATCCTGCTCTCTTCCTGAAGAAGCAGCTGCTAAAAGTTTGTCATCATAGAATGGTCGTTTTTGAACAGGAACATACTCAAGAAGTTTTTTTGATATCTTGAAGTTTAGCTGGTTTTAATGGTACCATCCCTTAATAACAGTCACTGAGATCTGCAGTGATCTTGCCACCCATGCCAATACGATATAATGTCATCTTCTTAAAATTTTGACCTGTCATCGAGGTACTACATTCAGGGTGTCGGAATCTTTGAAAGCGTACTTTGCGGCATACAGTTATTCCGGGTATTGATGGTTTTATATGTGCATCACACAGGTTCTTGTAATTCTTAATTTTTAAGACGCGATCTTCAAGATTTTCCTCGTCCCTTAGATTCTTTTCTAAAAAGACTACTTGAAATTTACTTGTGTTGCGTGAGTTTTCTATAAGATTTGGATGTTATTATTATTTATTTCAGTGGATTTGGGTACTTGTTGCTTAAATTTGAATTTAGTGACTTTATGAATTCAGTTTAGAGGATTTAGTGATTTTAGAATTTGGAAAAACCAACTTAACGACTTATATTTGAATAAAGGATTAGACCAACGCATAGACAAAAAAAAAGAAATTTTTTGAACTTTTAAACTCAATATCGATAAAAATGGATTTAGTGACTTTTAGAACTAAGGCATCCATATATGGACTGTATGGATACTTAGAAGTATAAGAAAAAAACAGTTTTTAAATTTTTTGTATGTTTGTTCCTGCTAATCTCCAAACAGCTGGAACGATTTTGATAGGACTTTCACTGGCAGATAGCTGATCTTATAAGGAACAATTTAGGCTATTTTTATTTTAGAAACAGAATTAGGGTTTCGAGCAAAAAAAATAAATCCCATGAAATTGTGAACAAAATCCACTCCTTTTCGAATAAAGAAGAGCAACGAGCGCTCTGTGGTTAAAAATCAAAATATAGTGTCTGACTTAGATTATTATTGATATGATTACGTTTAATATATATATATATATATATATATATATATATATATATTCTATTTGAGTAAGTCTAATGCCCACAAACATACGTCCGTGCCATTTTTTTAGGCCATTTTTGTTTGTTGTTATTTTTATTTTATTTGAAATGGATTCGTAAGTGTACAATTTCAGAATCAAAAAAATGTTGCGAATAAAAAGAGAAGTTGAACAAAACTGTGGGATCCGGTGGGCTTTAGGAGTCCACCCAAATATTCCCACCTTTTAGAAATCGAATCTGTAATCCCCGGTAAAATAGACATCTCAGCTACACATACTTATGTAATGCTACGCAGCTACGACTACAATATTTTTACTATAGTGGCTGTGATTACCTTGAGATGTAAATATTTGCAAAAAAGTGATCACTAAATAATATTACAAGTAATTTACCTTGATCATCTTATAATAGGGTTGGTATGTGTGTCTGTTTATTCATATAAATTATTTGAATTGAATTGTAAAATTGTAAAGATGCAATGTTTGCGTTTTTGTTTCAACTAATGCGCTTATCCCTGGAAGTAATAGTCTGATTTGATTTTTTTTTACATTTTTAGCCTATTTATTGAGGCAATTCGAAAAGAGTATCTTAAATCTAGCCTAGGAGTAAAGCAATTATACCTAAATAAACTATACATCAGAGCCCAAGAACGGATACCATAACTAAGCTATATGTAGATGGACTATTTTCACTGTATATCTTTTATTTTACCGCAATTTCTCTTGTGATATATAAAAATGAACATGCTCTTATCCATTCTTTGTTTTTCCCATTAAGCTTCAAAAATACCTATTTTACTTTAGCTTCTTTACTCACTAATCTATATCTATACAACTTACATTATATTTCAACTTTTGTCTGACTGTGTGTTTTTATATAACTAACTCAAATCTAGCTAAAATGGTTATTTGCCAATACTAAAGTATCTACAGAAAATTATAAGTATTTCAAGGAAAAAAAGGCTGCTGTGTACAGCGGAAAAGAAGATTCTCAGAGACTGATTTTATTAGGACTTTCATTAGTATAGAACAGGATAGACTATTTTTATCACCGAATCAGAGAAGGATAAAATATAACATAAGATTAAATTGTAATATGCTGAGTTTTATATGGTTATATTATTTGTTCCATATAGGTACCTATTATTTTTGCATATAGGTAATATATTTTATATTATAACGACGCAGTAAACAGCGCCCGCTTGTCGGATACGTCGATATCCGAGCCTGTTTGCCTCTACTAGTGATTAAAGTAAACAAAAACGAGCGCATTCGAATGTTATAGGCGGATATTTTAAGAATTCCTACATTTGACACAATTTGTGATAAATTCTCGTTTTTGGAATGGCGACACAGCATAAATTAGGTTGCCATTTACATATATTTATAAAATAATTATTTTAAACACATTGTTATATTTTTCTATGTGTTAAATAATTATATATTTTCCATCACGAATTTGTTTTACCCAATATTATTTCAACACAAAATGTTATACTAGCTGACTTTTCCTATTGATTTTATTGAAAAGCTTATATAATCTTCTACGGCATGTAAATGATCATAGAATTTAATATATCACAAGAATACAAAATAAAGCAAAGCCAAACTTACACTTTCAAAGAATAATGCCACTACCCTAAAACGGAGGGGCAATATAAAGCAAACCAAACAAAATCTACGCCCGAACAATTATATCTTCAAAAGCTTGGATCTCTGCTGTATAAAAAGTCCATTACATATTTATATTCACCCTAGTAATAAGTATTTTTTATTTATGAGCCTGAATTGCCCGCGGTGCTAATATCGGTAAGATGCGGATCATCCCGCGCTTAGGGTCCTAAAGGCCCCAGGCCTTTATGCACCGGTTCGTACATTTGACGTTTATTAACCGGCATGTTTGCGAATACTTGATTTTTTTATTGTAATTGTTTTAGGTTCATAGTTTGCTTTTATTCTAATAAATATAAAGTAAATTTCAGTTTTGTTAATAGCTCTACATATTAATTGTGATAATGTTACTTTTGTACAGATTTATGTTTCTAGTGATGTAGTTTTGTATATAGAACATAATAATATGGACGTTTATGCATATGTGCCTATTATGTGACATATAAAGTGTAGGTAAGAATTTGAAAGATAAACTTTAAAAATTGAACTTCAACAAATTCTTAAACTACCTATATGAAATCTATGTTCTGAGGAGCCTACCTGTGTATTAGAGTACTTATGGATATGTTGTCAAATATTTAAATACTTTTTTTATACTTATAACTTATTTAATAGAAATTAATTATATAATATTTATTCTTATAAATGGTAAAAATTAAAAACGATACCAATAGAACAAAATACGCATACACACGACCAGAAGATAATACGTACATTTGTACATATATTTTACTTAAACATTCAAGCTTATGATTTAAAAGTTTTCTCCACATTTCCGTTAATATTAAAACGTTATACGCAGAGTTATCGTTTTCTAAGAATTTCTTGCCCAAGACGTTGTATATGGAATATTTTAAGATAGCGCCGAAGTTTGTTCAGGGAGATAAGCAACGTAGCGGATGCCCGCTGTTTACTTTAAACATATATCTACGTATTTAGCTATATACCTACCGTGGTTTTGTATTTTGAACAATTATTTTTTTTATTATTTTTACAAATGTTTAGGTATATATAAATCAAAACGTACATATGTATACGTATACATATATAAGTACATAAGTTTAAAACTGAATAGTATATTGTAGACAAAGTTTTCTACAATCGAGTAAAACTTAAATTAAGGCAAAATCCAAGTTTTGGACCATGTAAACTAACATATAATATGTAATTTTCAAATATTTTTCACATTTCTTTTAGTGATAGAAAATATTAGCTTTTCAGCAAAATGTACCTATGTGTAGTAGGCTTTAACCCCAGTCTGCATTATTATATAATTTCGTATTATGCAATCGCCATTAAATTAATAAATAATTTATATATAGAATTTCATTACTTTTTCCTTATTTTTAGTATTATGTAGCTAGTATTGACAAGAAAGAAATCGATTTTTTTCTGACGTGGGTACTTTTATCTGTATGTTATATCTACACGTGTTATATAGTTATTTGAATTAAATCGTAAAATTTTGAAAGACTCCGATGTAACTAAATGAATTATGTATGCTGTTCGTAAGCACACACTAAGTGCCACTGTTTTTCCCTTCCCATGGGGCGTGGCGGTACATTCAATATTTATGTAACGTTTCGCGGAATTATGCGCATAATTGTAAACAAAACATAAAAAAAATAATTTGACAAAAAAAACTAAAGATTTCATTTGGAATATTTTTACGAAGCTACCTTATATATACTTATTTCCTCTTGTGTCTTCTATCTTCTCTTTATAGCTGTAGAACTAAAATAAAGTTATCGTTTCTACAAAGATTATCTTGAACATTTTAGTCATATTATCTTAACACTACGAAAAAATCTTATAATAAAGGGTATTTATTTATTCATCCTGTGAAAATAAATAAACAAAAGTACTCGCAAGTAGGTATATAGCGCTGTATACGTTACGATATACGGTATATACGGTACCTACGTCCGGAAACGTAATTCAACTACTGAAATAACGTATTCTGTTTCCAAAGAGTTGTAAAGTGAATCTATAAAACTTTAATAACCATTAAAAGTTGTATAAGAAAAGATAAGTTGATCGGCTGCACCGGCAGACAAGCCTGTGTCAACAGCGGAGGAATTAGTCCAAATTATGTGCCCCCCACCCCTCCTACACCAGGCTCCGAATCAATATTTGTTGTCCGCACTCTTCTGCCTTAATACAACACGCACAATATCCACATACACAAACATATATGCAAAAATATATTCTAAAATTGTATGGTAAAGTTAAATTTCGTTCAGCAACATTTTGCCGCGTGTGACCTTGTATCAGCGAGTTTGCCAAGACTCATCCCCGATGTTGCCTTCTCTTTAAACACAATGTCGTCTCTCTCTAACCGTGTTTTCCGGACAGAGTCTTGCAATATGGAAGATATTTCTAGAAATATTCAAGTTAATTCAAGGAAAACTGTTATATTATGTATAAGATAATGAACTATATACAAGATTGGGTTTATCTGGACTATTTAAAACGAGTTTCGAAAGAAAAGTTACATCGCTTCGACTTAAAACCACTTAACACACACCCACGTCCATTTACATGTAAGTCACACGTCAATTAATATAAAAACCCGTATCTTGTTGAATATTCATAAAGAACTGCTAATTGCACAAGTCGGCAAATACGAGGAGAGAGCGACTCCGCTCCTAAGGCCCCCACCCTCCCCCTCAAAAGGCCAACCCTGAGGCACACTCGCGCATGCACGCACACACGGCAGGGAGGCGCGCGCAGCCGGGAAAACTACGGCCTTTTACGTACGTATTGTGTACGAGTACGCGAATGTATATCGTAAAACTGAAGAAGAACAGAATAATGAAAATAAAACGCACTGTTTTACTGCTTTAAGCTAAATTTGCCATTATAGTCTTCCATTAAAAGTAAGGTTAACTCTAAAGTAAAGTTTTCATTAAACTGGTATAGATATATAGATATATTAGCAAGATTGCTGATCGGGAGTAAAATAACATACACGAAACTCAATTTCAGTAAATTAATTTCTCCATAATTTTAAAAGCCAACTAGTAGTTATAGTACTAGTATAGTAACTAGTAGCACTATCAAAAAACTTGAGAAAAAATAAATTAATACAATAATAATATTAATAAAATAATAAATCGTTTCATCTCCCATCTTTTAATATACTGTACGAAACGCGTGTTCGCTGTGTGCGCATCTATTTACGCGACAAGTAAATATGTACCCGCCGTTGGAGGCTGCATTAATAATTCAATTGGTTGTTCGCTCAGGTACCGTTTAAACGATTTTTAACTTGCCGTCAAACGGATTAATTGGGGACGAGAAACCACTTTTTGTGTTCGGATATTCAGCTTTAACAAAGATTTGGGCTTACAACTTAAATCATAGCTTTCTATGTTTGTAATTCAAAATAAAGGAATCTATTTAATGTATTAGAAGTAACATATTTGATTATCTTTGCGTTATTTTCCTCGTAAAATTTTTCCAATTTATAAGTCTAAAATTGTGCCAGAAACAAAAAATAATACATTTAGAAAAAGAATACCTAGAAACCTAAGCTTAAAGTACAAACAAACAATTTAGTATTCTATCATATCCAATTAGCAGTATACGTTAGCGTGTGTTCCAAAAGCAAAATATGTATGTGTATATTTCCGTAATGGATCCTGTAACCCTCCACTAACTAGCATATACCGTATAGTTCACACTGAGCTAAGAGATCAAGTTAAATAATTAGAAGAGGTTATATTATAAATAAAACATCCGATAACGGAATGACTAACTAACACAGTGACTTAGCTGATCGGGGTCGCACAAACAGACAAACATGCGGCCCCGCTTCTTTGACAAATACTAATATTTGAAAACCTCGCGTATTAGAGGACGATTTTGCGAGTGTGAATACGACTTTATATGTGTTTACCGGGTAGAGAATGTTTGACCTGAGCTTGTTTAATAATTAACTGTTGTAAAGTTTTACTTGAGCTTTTATATTATAGAAATAATATATTTTTTTGTTCTTATAACTCTCATTACCATAATATAATAATCTATAGGTACTAATGTTACAGGAAATTTGAAAATGTAATCATGCTAAAAAATTGTTTGTTTGTTTACTTTGTAGTTGTTTCCCCATACAAACTTTCATCAAAATTTCATTTAAATCAGTCCAGTAGTTTTTGAGTTTATTCGTTACAAACATACAAAAATACACATCTTTTTTTGGTACGCTGTTAATAAGGTTATTTAAAACTAGCGACTCACCCTCTCTTCGCTTCGGGTTCGTCCCTAGACAAAAACAAATCTATCCCACGGGAACCGTGAATTTTCCGGGATGATATAATGATGATAGGCTATAGCCTATAGCCTTCCTCAATTAACGGGCTATTTAATGAACCCAGAACTTCTGGATGTGCAGCCGTACATGCTAGCTACTACACCACCGAGGCAGTTTCGTTTATTACATACATATACATACATAGTGTTCCTGTAAAGAGTTTTGAGGTTGAAGTTTTGAGAAGAAAGTTGACCGCTCCTGTAACTTTGTGCACACACTAATGTGTATTTCCAATGCAACTTTATCGTCATATATTACGAGCATAATAGAATAATTTTTATAATAATTAAAATCATGAAGATCTACTTTTAATAATAATATATTTTACGAAAAAACGAATTGTTTAGCATATTGTAGGGATAGGACTCTATTGCTTTGGCATTTTTTCAATGAATATTAGCTTTGGCCTAGTGACCGAAATTCGACCATAATCTTATTGACAATTTGAGGAAAACATATTCAAAGAGAATTTACCTATCTATATAAAAACTGTTTCCAATTTTTTTTTCATAATACTAAATCTCGTCGTTTGTTACTAAACAAAAAAAAAAAAAAAGAAAATCGGTCGACAAATAGAGGAGTAAAAGGTACTGAAATGTTTTGTCTTTATTTATTATTAGATATTATCAGGGTGATATAGTATGCACGAACAAGAAACCACATTTAGTAGGGTGTTCCAAGATTAGTATCATTGCAAGTGCCTATCCCTCCTATATGGGTCGAACCTCGGTTAGTGATACCTTTGAGTGCAAGACGACGCCTTAAATAGAATACGGTTTATATTCGGCATGTATGTAATGATATATTCATTTATATAAACACAACTATAATATATATTATGTTAATTATATTTATATATAAGAAAGGGTAGCTTAATATGTGTTTTGGTATTACTTAGGAATATTTTCAGTGAGATGCGGAGCTTGAGGACGTAGACAAAACCTTAGCAAATTATACTCGTGGATACGTTTACTCTGCATTATTATTTTGATGATTGTATTAGTCAAATGTTAATCTTTTCCAGGTTTTATAGATTTCAGTAAGTCTAATTTATTACTTTACTTATTGGTAAAGCAAAGAAAGTTTTAATCTATTGGTATAAAGTAAATGCTCTATATGCAATTTAACAAGTATTAGCAAACTATTCGCTTTCATAAGCCTGTGTACAGGTTAGTTAAAGTTGGAGTTGAGCGCCCCTGTATCTTTGTTGAAATATTTGCAGTGTAAGCGGTGACTATACGTTAAGCTCCGCACACACTTTACTTGTAACGGAAAAACTGCATGTACACTCTATGAAAAGTTGATCGTATAATAAGGAAATATTATGTACTTATATCTTCATTTCTTTTCTTTCTTCTCTTTCTTCTTTACTTTCAGTAATTGTTTATTCGATTATTTGCTACGTTAGATAACTAAAAAGAAAAAACCAATGTTTTTCTGAGGGAATAATGTTGTTTGTTAAAACAGCGCTATATGTTAAAACAATATAATTTGTTGCTATAGGCTTTATGTATATGCATCAAAATTCAAAAAGGAGAAATAATAAACGAGAATAAAAAATAGTTTAATTGCGTTTCAAATGTTTTACATTTTTTTTTGCATTTTTGTTTGTAAAGTGTAGTCAGACCTTTAGGCATACGAACCAATGTTAGGTGCCAGTTGATTGTTGATACAGCAAATTTGTTCTTCGTCTCACTGCGACAGGATTAGCCTGTTTTTCTAAAGATAAAACTTCTATCTTGTTGGATATTATAATAATTGTGTGTGTTTATATTGCAAAATGATTGCGACAGCGATGTTATGACGCACAGGGCCATTGGGTTACGAATACCCGAAAGTATTTAGTTTACAGCTGTTTTCATGAAGGTATTGTTTGTATTGTATCCTCAAAAATACTGCACTGAGTCATTTTATAGCATACTTACTGTGATATTTTGAACATTTACATATTTTGTTATACTCCGATGCAAAAATTTCAATCAAGAAATTAATAAAAAGGCAAATACTGGTACCTGTAATTTATTTTTAGGTAAGGCATATTTACTTTAATTTTATTTTATACTGAAAAAAGTGTAGGTAATTATCTATCTTATGGACGGTTTCACAGATTAAAATGTAAAACAAAAGTTATAAAAACAATAAGTAAAATGGAAACTAAATATTAAAAAATAAAACATAATATATTAAATGTACACTTTATGATTGGTACAGGATAAAATGCAATCATAATTTAAATTTGCCGTGAGACGTCGTAACCTCGATCCGAGAACAAGATGGCGGCTTATCGCCCGCCATGTTTGAAGAGCGAGCTGCGCAAGAGTTTGTTTTCTGGAACCAAGACCTTATCATGTGACTTTGGACCATCTTTCATAATATTATGTAAATACATTAAAATTCAGTACAGATTTCTAAACCAAACAAATAATAAATCTTTTTAATTCTAAAACGATTATAATATCTTCAATTTTTTTTATTACGTTTTCAATTCGATAATTTAAATTACTACTATTACTACTTAAAAGACATTAATAAAAAAAAATGTATATAAAAATACGTATAAACCTAAGACTAGTTAAAACCTCCTTTAGAGATGCCTCTACCTACTCCACTGCCTGTGCAAAGGTTTTGAAAACAATTTGCCTACTATGTAAATGAGGACTTTAGGATTATATTGTTTGCGTAATTAAGAGTCGTATTTATCTCTTTGTTGGATGTTTGTTGCTAATGTGATTCATTGTTAACATACATACTTATCTCGCTTTTGTACTTCTTAGATTATTATTAGGTATCACACTAATACAATTTATGCGAAAGTTTGCGAGTGGATGAATGTATTAGTTATTTTACGCTGTAATGGCTCAACTTTGTGTGAAACATGGTCTATATCCTGATCTGATCTTATGTCAGTAAATTAGTAAAAAAAAAACATAATAGCCTTTTTATTGACACGCTTACGACCTGACGCGATGCAGCCGGGGAAAACGGTTATTAATAAAGTTGTTACGAAAATATTACACTCTATAATTCCCAAATATCTATATTTTTGCTATTATCAGTTTACATTTATTGCGGCGTTATAGCAGAAGCGTAAATGATTCTAAAACGTCCTAATAGCGTACTATTAATGAAGTTTCCGCTAAGGTTTTGGGATGTGGAGTTTTGTGGAGATATATGAGGTGTCTCACAATTCCCAAAGCTTTGGGAAGAAAATAGATTAGCATTAATAAAGGTGGCATAGGTACGTTACCATTTATATATGTCACCTTTATTTACCGACTTGAAAACGAAGTGTTAAATGTCAAGCATAAAAGAAACTAAAGCATGATAATATTTCTAATGTTATATGACTGTGTTGCCAAATTATGTATAAAATTATACGTGTATATCAAAAGTAAAAAAAATGTGTTAATATAAAAAAAGTATAGCTTTCATTCTAAGCTTTTAAAGATTGTTTTTTAAATATTATATTTGAGTTGAGAAACACATTTATTTATAGTTTATTATATTAAGTCGACTTTGTTATTAGTACGTAAGGATATACGGGTTATAATGACTCTATGTACGCGATTTCTTCATTAATAGACCGAAGGAGTGGGCTAAATAAATATTATACAGAACACACAAACTGCGCAAACATACCGCTTGCACAGAAAATATTTAGTAACACCGCCAATGTAAGCCAAGGAGTTTATCTTAATGATGAGCACACAAATGAGTTTGAAAATAATATATTTGAATAGGTATAGTAATCGCTATGTAACAAATAAAACCTCCATTTTAACACCTTCGTATGTATACCGAGGGCGAGAGAGTGAATAAATGAATATTAGTAGTCTATGTATACATATAATTTTTAAATACAGATTATGGTTTTTCATTTTGATTTTTTTATTAGAACAACTTTCATTGTGGCGAGGACCTGGGTGACCGAGCTTTTTTCTTCGGAAATGATATAACAATTGTGTTTTTTGAGTCACCAAAAACCAAACCAGAATCAAAAGTTACCTATATAGATAAACTTAAAAATCAAAACCTTATCTTAATACATTTGATTCAAATCGTTAAAGCCGTTTCCGATATACACGAAATAAATTTGTAGGTATACAAGAATTGCTCATTTAATATTATATATAAGATATGTTTTTTAATAAATATAATCGATCACATTTGGAAAATAAATGCGATAGTTTGTACGTGCATGAGTCTGGCTAGAACGATTTGGATTGAAACTTAGTACGCAGATAGACTAGAACTCGGAGTAACGCATATGCTACTGTTAAGCATCTAAGGACGCAGTCAAAAAAAGTTGGATAAGTGAAATTATAAGGACTGTTTAAACAACTCTCATTATTTTAAATAAAACTATCTTTTCGGATTATTTCGCGGATTTATTTTGATTTTTGGTTCCCGACGCTACGTTTCGATTGCTTTACAGCAATCATGGTCACGGAAAAGACTAATTTTTATTTTTTTAATTTTTAATTTTTATTTAAATTTTAATATCTATCGAGTTTATAGGCTTTAATGTTAGTTGTAAGAATATTAAGTAAATATCTTTAAAATTTATTTTATTTATTCATGTGTTTTATTGAAGGTTATACGAGTATATATCAGTTGCTGTAATAACCAAATGTAAAATTTCGAAACTTCATATATAATATAATGAGTCATCATAAAATATAATGAGTTTAATCTTAACATAATAAAATATTAACTTTTATATCTACTATATAACTTTTATTAATTATTGTACTTTCTGGTTTATTCCATATTAGAAATTAGCCCGCTATTCTCAATACCTAAGAGAAGCCTACGGTTAAGAATCGTTCTATATAAACTTTTTGCTACGTGCTTTAAACCCATGGGAATCCGTTGCTATACCACGATAAAAATAATAATCAAGAAAACCTGTTCTAAAATTTCCTCTGAATGTCCCTCATACATTAGAAAAGATTTCTTCTTGGTTCTGATTTCGACTTCTTCTTCATTCTTCTTATTATTCATTCAAGTATTGTTAAACAAAATTTTATAAGAAATATAGGAGCACGATACAATAAAGAAATGGAAACTCAAACCATACAATTGGCTAGTTACAACTAGTTAGTATACAACTGTTAGCTAAAAGAATGATTAGAATTAAACGTAGATACTATGAAAACGTCCTATACCTGCTCAGGTGATTTTGCTCTTAGCAATAAATTCATCAATCTAACGCCATCTGTTGCTGGCGGCGCCTTAATAGTGATTTAACTTTAGGAAATGTATTTACCATACCATTTGTACAACAGTGGGTTATGTGAAGACTCATCGTCTAGAAAAGCCAGTACTGTCATTTTAAATCCAACGGAATCTTAATGAGGCTTCGCAGGATTAAAGCAGTACCATGCGGGTTGCTAGTGATGGTTCTTGTTCATTTCTCTGACAGTATAGTGGACCGGGAGAGCAACTCTTGATTGTGTGGTCTGCTTTAGCAGGAACTGTCGTCAGGGCGTCGTGCTTAAGTATGTAAGCGATTCTACGACGCCCCATTAAGACGAGGAAGGTTCTGTTGGGTTTTAGTGGGTAGTACTGGCTTTTCTAGCCGGTTACTCCTACATAACCACCAGTATCTATAATGGTGGTAGTCGTAAATACAATTCCCAACATAAAAAAATATGGTAGATTATTAATTATTTAATAAAAATAAAAATATCTAATACTACATTTTACGGGACTCAATCTTTGTATGAATCATTAGCGGATGCTTATATTTGAATTTTACGAGTATCCTTTCGAAAACATTTTCAATATTGACTCAGCAAATGTATACTGTTAACCCTGACCGTGACCTTGAAGGCAAGTTCGGGCTTGATAACTAGTGTTAATATTGGCACCGTATACTATACTGTTTGATGAACGCTTTACTCTATCAATATATAAACACAATATTTATATTTGAAGCACTTTCGGTTCGCTAACAACGCCACTTGTGTAATTTGTCACTGAAATTGATAATCTACAGGCCTAGTGTACATATGGGTGTTTGCTTCACTAAAGAAAACTGTGGATAGTGTGGGCTTTTTACAAGTATCCTACTTAAACATTTATTTAATAAATTTAAGCCAGATAGTAAGTATATTATCTATTACGGAAACAATATAGGTTTAAATTTAGTCAATAAAGATATTTATCAGTCTATATAATTTTTGGTATGATGGTATTGTGCTGAAAAGTATTGACATTTACGAAATAGTACAGGAAACCCTCTGAGATCGTATTACTAAACTCCCTTTATTAATGTCATAAATTTCATCGTTTAGGGGGTAGTTTCACTTCCAATTGTGTTTTCACTTTGTCGCAGTGCAGGGTTCAGTAGAAACCATATCGAGCGCTAAGCCGAGAAACACACTCGAACCTATCTTCCTCGATAAAAAATGACTGAAAGATGATTTGCCTTGGTAGTCATCGAGAGATGTTCGGATTGCTCTTGGTATTTATCTGATAACAGAGTGGACAGTAAGAGCATCCCCCTTTTTTAAGCAAATACTCCAAATCCGAAAATAAGGGTAGGACAAGCTAGTAGTAATGTTTCGTTAAGACACAGCGTCTCATTAAGACAGAGAATGTGAAGGTTCCGTAGAGTTTTAATGAGTATTACTAGTAAGTTTTCTAGCCGGTGAGTCACCACATAGCCACTTGTATGTAGACAGGTGGTATGTGTAAATGCATGTCCTAACGAAAAAAAAGTAGCTTGTTTAACCCTCAGATCCTTGGAAATTGGTTCGAAATCCGCGTCGAGCTAAGTATGTATAGTTTCAGGGTTTTCTGTTAGTAAAATTACAATGCTGGAGTATTATAATTTTCCTTTTGTATCCAATATTAGGAAGTTAGCGGAGTTACACCCCTATATCTCAGAGAGCAAAGTCCGTAAAATACCTCTGTACAGACTATCATCTGACAGGACTTTGAAAGAAAAAGAAATAGAAAGTGCACTTGTGTTAGTGGACACACGCCCTACACATCTTCAGCATATATGGCTTATTACATTACTTTATGTACAAGACTATCTTAATTATATAAGTATTATTGTTAAATTATTTAAGAATGCAAAAGTCCAAAGATCCCATAAATCCAAATCCATACCAATATTATAAATGTGAGTATTTGTGAGAATGGATGGATGGATGGATATTTGTTACTCTTTCACGCCAGAACGGCTGAATAGATCTGGATGAAATTAACCACAAAGATAGATCACAGACTGAATAGCAATTAGTACCATTTCCGTGGAATAGATTTGTTTTTGTCTAGGGTCGAACCCAAAGCAAAGCGAGGGTCAGTAAAATATGCGAAAGTTTGGATGAATCTTTATTACTCAATCACGTAGAACGGCTGAACAAATCTTGACAAAATTTGGCACAGGGATAGATTATAGTCTGGAATAGCATATAGGTTTATATTCCCAAAAATTGACGGTTCTTTTTGATGAATTTTTTGATGATAACTGGTTATCGGGGTCAACATATAGGATACTTTTTACTGCGGGACAATATCTCATCTCTGAGTTTACACTAAACGTTAAAACGTTAGTAAGGACGAATGAATCGCTAGTAGGTATATAATATAATCAGATGGGAATAATAATCGTATATTACTACCATACAGACGCACACCTACATATTTACTTACAACCTAAGTTAATAAGCAGTAAAGTATATGTGTATGAAGCGTGAAATATGCCTAAGTAATTATTCAATTATATTAGCAGTGAGTTTTAGCCACTCGTGCAGCTGAGACTATCAAAAGTTCAAAACTAATATTTGTTTTTTCAATTTGTGTTCGCAAATCTTGTAACATACCAATACTAATTTGTATTTGCTTAACAAAAAAACTACACTTAACTGTAACTAATCGAACATACATAGGCTATTTATATGTCTACATAGTATAAAACAAAGTCGCGTCCCGCTGTCTGTCCGTATGTATGCTTAGATCTTTAAAACTGCGCAATGGATTTTGATGCGGTTTTTTTAATAGATAGAGTGATTCAATAGGAAGGTTTATATGTATAATTCATGCATATTATAGTACAGAAAAGTCGAGAAATTCAAAGATTTGTATTTCATACTAACCGTTAAAACATACCTAGGGACGAACCCGAGCGAAGCGAGGGTGAGTCGCTAGTATGTATGTAAAGAAAAGATAGGTAAGTTAACACTCTATTTTTTAAATTAATATAAAAATTATATTTCATTAAAATCGACCAAATGTAGATATTAAATACATTTAGTTAATGATACAATTTTATTATATAGACATTATCGATACCGAAAAATGCGGTTTAATATTTTTATTTATATGTTAACGCATTACTTGAAAATGACCAGACGTACTCATGTGAATGTTTTTTCGGTAGAAAAATTATTCTTTAGACACTTTTTAAAGTTAATATCAATAAGAGTGGGTTTTCTCATTTTTCTTATATCAGATTACAACTCTAGTTAGTGCCTAATTACTGCTAAGTTTGTTTGTTATTAAGCCACATGGATGAATTTTATAATGATTAAAAATTACCAAACTTTCTCCTTTATAGTTATTCAATTGTCAGGTAGCTATTAAATACATATGTATGTAAAGAACGAGATGTAGGTCAACATCCTATTTTTTAAATAAATAAAACAATCTTTATAATAATATTATACATAAATATAATACGTACACGTAGTTCTAGGCTTTGTTCATAAGAAGTGCCAAATATTGCAACATATTTCATCTAAATATACTGTAGAGTTCAAGTCTAAACCCTAGTACAAATATTATTTCGGAAACGGTATGATAATAGGATCTACGTGACTTTAGCATTTATGCAAAACATATAACAATACTTAAGTTTTATTTACACTGCGAAATAAAATGCGACAGTAGATAAGGAATTTTAAGGTGTTCTATAAAGAGCGAAGCAGCGTCCCTTGTTCCTTGCGAAGATACCTATTATTTAATAGAAACTGCTTAGAACTATCTACATATTTTCTTCCAAAATGTAAATTGTTATAGATATTAGATACACATAACACTTAAAATACGTTCTTATTGTTTTCAGATGAATAGATTTAAATTATATTATAAGACATACGCACCATTTATCATATGTCCATGGTAGGTACTGTGCCTTTCGGACATGGGTTTAGGCCTTTACACGTCAGCAAAGGTCCATAGTTTTACATATTATGATCATTTAAATATGTTTGATTTGATTTGATTTAAATACGAAAATATGTTAGATTGTATGTTGTAATATATTCAAAAACGTTTCAAGTGTGTTTCTCCTTACAAAATTTTCATCTCTTCAATTGCCATCAAGTGTAGATATCTAAAGGGTTTTTACAA
This sequence comes from Fabriciana adippe, assembly GCA_905404265.1. Classification (NCBI taxonomy): domain Eukaryota; kingdom Metazoa; phylum Arthropoda; class Insecta; order Lepidoptera; family Nymphalidae; genus Fabriciana; species Fabriciana adippe. The sequence continues at coordinate 5,383,745 of FR990000.1, forward strand.
CAGACTAATATTTCACTTGGATTAAATGTAGTAGGTAGGTAGGCTTCTATGCAAAAATCATATCACGTCGCCATTCTTTTGTTACATAATAGAACTAACATTCATTTAATATTAGAAATGGTTGTATAAAAGCCATAGCTTAAAATTTAAATTTATAGTATGTATTTTATTTCAGAATGTCATAATCCATGTCCAATAAGGTAAATCAAATATACAGACGTGTGACTTTCAATAATAATCATGTTTGTTGAAAACGTTAGCACTAACGGCCATCTTGTTTGGCCTCGGACAAATGTTATGGAAAATTACACATGAAAATAAACTTATGATAAAAAATACCATGGAAACAGTACTGACTAACATCAGCAAAATATAATTTTTCATATTAAATCTAGTATTTAAGATAATTCAATCTTCAGATTAATAGTAAAGAAAACTGTACGTAAATATGAGTGTTAATTATGCTTTTCAAGACTACAAAGTTTCAGAAAATAAATAAAAGTTGTTCAATTATTAACTTTCCATTAAACAATAAATATTTTTTATAAAGTTTTCAATGTATACAAAGTATTTCTAGTTTAGCTTTAGCTAGCTCTATGGATACGCTAGAAAGAAAAGCTAATGTTGCATAAACTCGTATTGTTATTTTAGAAACTATGTATTAAAGTCTGAAAGTTTACTGTGAGAAAAGTTAATATATCTTGAGTTTTTTTTATTTTTCTATTGTTCATCTTAATCTCTTTAATAGCAAAAGGTTCTGTACTATAAGTTTACCTTAGGACTGTTCAGAAATTGAGCCTCAAAGATAGATAATATACCTATATAAGTGATAATTAATATGACACGAGAGTTCTTAATATATACTCTATCTTACTGTATACACTAAAAAAAAAGGAAGTGATATAGTGATTTACTTGTATGTATGTATTTATGTAAAATCCCACTGCTGGGCACGGGCCTCCCTTCAATACGAGGGGATAGACTTTATAGGGGGATTAGACTTTAGTTCACCACGCTGACCAAGTGCAGATCGGTGGATTTTACACGTCTTTCGAAAATTTGCTAGGTTTTCTCAGGCATTACGATGTTTTTCTTTCCTATGAGATAAGAAGTGGTAATCATGTTAAAAATTATTCGCACATGAAAATACTAAAGCTGCGAGACCCGGGATTTGAACCCATTCCACTCGGTTTCCCAAGCGAGCGCGTTACTACTGGGAAGATTTACTTATATTTAAGTGAAATTATTTATTAGTTACATTAATTTGCCTAAGAAATGGTATGATTGAACTTAATTGAATCTAGATCGAAGAGAGAGTACGTATTACGTGAGTTCAACACATGTATGTATGTATACAACCAAATCAGTATAGCTCCGATGAGAAGACTCCGGATGAATCCAGTACATGAACTCCAATCTTTATTACGAATTTTGCTAAGCTGCATGAAGAAATAACATACACTCTTTTGTTGGTATGATGTGTAACGTATTTACCTTTGAAATGTTATCTTATGTTCTAGTAATCAAAACTTACAAAATTGACACATTCTAAAGACACATAAGACCTATATCTATCTATATATATATAAAAATGAATCCCTATTTCCCTTGGTCACGCCATTACGCGTGAACGGCTGCACCGATTTCACTAATTCTTTTTTTGTTGTGTTTGTTATTGTCAGGAGAAGGTTTTTGCATTAAGAAAAAATAAGAAAATTGCGCAGGAACTTAGAAAATGGGGATGAAAGTTTGTATTGGGAAGCGAGCTAGGGACGAACCCGAACGAAGCGAGGGTGAGTCGCTAGTTCTACATTTTAATATTTACTACAAAAATATTTTCTACTGTTTATAAAAATAACGGGAAAAATGAAAACATATAATATATGTAATATAAATAAATACTTTCAGTATTATTTATATAGTCGGTTAAAGTAACTAAATTAATTTGTAGAGTCTTAGATATTATTTTACCAGCAAACAGTTCCAGCGTTTATTGAAGCAAATATTTAATGTTTAATTCGAATATACTCTGGATTGCAACGAAAAATATTGTTTATTAACGTTTGTAAATACTATTATTTAATATTGACTGTATGATGTTTAGCTGTAAATATTTTGATTATATCGCACACCTAGATCTAAACAGCGATTAACTCAAAAAAACACCTTTTTCAGAAAACGTGAAAAACTGATTACCGAATCCCTGTGTACTGCAGAAGTGTTCTGTGTTGATCAATGTTTTTTTAAATAAAAATAGATGAAAAATGTTATAGGAATCTTGTGTTTTAATTCATTTTTAGGCCTAAAAATTGGATTTTTGTAGTTGCTTCTGTATTGCTTAACAAATTGTAAGTTTATTTTTTGTTATTTGTAGTTGAACCTGTGTTGGTGAATCTAGTGTTTAGTTGACTCTCTTTTGAAGAGTCATTATAAATTTAAAAGGGACAGCATTTTGAATGTATTTATAATAATCTGACTAATAGAGGAGTCTGTGACCAAAAGTAGGTGTACAATGGCTGATTATTAGGTATTAGCAAGAAAACACTGAATTAAGCCCTCAATCAGATATTATTTTTCATTAATAATTAAAAATAAAACATTAAAAAAAAAATAATTATATTTTGTAAGTGTCGTAGGTACTACGAATTCTTTCTGCTTTTTAAGATTTCCGAATACCCTAAAATGCATCAAAAAGCGATTGCCTTGATAGTTCGTCCATCTAATCTTTATAGTTTATATTGTAGCCGACATTTTTCTCTGAGACTTGTATGCTTAAGACTTTGGCTGTACCAAAATTTCGAAACACTTGCAATTTTTGATTTCCACATTTCTTGTTTATGTGCTCTTTATTTGCCCTTTTTTTGTTCTATCACGGACTCTTAAGAATCTTTTTTTCAGCAAGAACTGCATTCTGAGAGTCGAGCAGTACATGCGCACTATTATCTTTGGTATCCGAGAACTACTAGAGCTTGATAAATTACTAGAGCTGTTACTATTGGTGCTGGACGAAGAAAACGGTAAACTAGTACGAACGACTTAAGATGATGTCTTATTTTTATGAACAAATCCGAAATTGGGAATTTCATCTGAGACGTCAATGACGCTTTCATCACTTCAGATTGGTGAAATATAACAAGTTGGTGTACCAGTCTGCAGTTGTCTAGATGTGCTCGGATTAGATTTATCAGCCACGGATATGCTCGATGATATCTTTATGTCGTCTTCTTGCTGATGCTTGTTTTCTAGTACCGTCTTCTCCTGTATTATTGGTTCAAACTCTTGTTGTAAAGGTCTAGTATATCGTTGCATATTTTTATATTGAGTCAGTAAGCAAGGGCCGATATTTCTTTGTCCCTGTGTGTTGAGCAAGGCTCAACTATATTTACTAAAAATAGTCCACGATTCATTATTTTCTTGAAAAAAAATTAAATTAAGCAAATCAATCTGATCCGTTACACCACATCGATTTGAAAAACCTAATTACGTCTGCGATCTGATAAACTTCGATATAGTGAAATTTGATACAGCGTAGCCCATCAAAAAAGGTCTAACTTGAAAAATGTTTAATAAAAACATAATAAGCTTTGTAATTACTAGGATAAAAATAAAATAATATTAAGATGAAAAGGCTCTAATCACCGCTGGTAAAAAAGTTTATTTTAAATAGGGTTTTAAAGAAATATAAGAGTTTAAAAAATGACTCAACAAAAAAGAGTTAACTAAAAATTAAAAAATGTTTCAACAACACGGCAACAATTCTAAATAAAAACGAAAACTTTACTCACCTGCCTATGAATACTGGTTTAAGTCAAAATGTTGCTTTAATTTACTTAGCACTAACCATCAAAATGGGGACAAGTCAAATATAGTTTTTACAATTTTCTGGTTTACCTCAACAATATAGAATCAACTCAAAATAGCTCTAATTTGTTTATGACGGGCACATGCGTTTCGCTTGTAATACTGACTGTAATTAGCTATGTTTCTGTTTTGGTGGAGGAGGAATGGGCTCTTTCGTGTAACAAAAAGGGGTTTTAGTGTCACATAACGTTGAGAAATGTACCTATTTTTGTATCTGTTTTATTGGTCGCTAGCTATTAAGTTAAGGAATTCGATGGTATGCGTAACTAAAAAGATGAGATTTTTGAGTTAGCTCTGTTTAGATCTAGGTGTGCGATATATTATGCCAGTTTGTATTAAATAAAAGTGTAAATAACTAATGGTGGTGATTGTTTTGCCGCGGCTAATATCGATACCTCGGGGCTCAAAGGGCGTAAGCACCAAAACTCGATTTTACAGGAGAGCAAAAAAACAAAAAAAATAATATTATTTTCGACATATCTTTTTTGATTTTTGGCCTAAATAAACCATTCTAAGACCAAAAGTTTAATTTTTTTTGGGTGCAGAACACTATAAAATTATATTTCGAATAGATTTAAAAGTAACAAAAATAGCTTTCCTATACGCCCCGGAAAATTGCATATTTGGGGAGTTTACGCCCCAAAAATCAATGGATATGTGATGAGTGATGGTTGTAACCGTCAATTTGCCTACTAATTCTATCAGTTTATTGACAGCTATTTTGTTTTCTTTGACATTTAATTGCAATTTTATATGGACTTTATTAACTTAGCATACCTAAATTCAACTCAGATAACTGATTATAGAAAAAATTACACATGCTACAAAATATTACTTTCTAAACTTTTATGGTATTTTTTTTTACTTTTCCTTTAAATTTAGTTACAATAAATTTAAATTTACCAGCCGTTTCTATCTAACAGCTTTTATTTTTCGTATACAGCTTCTTGATACTTTACTATAAAGTAGATATGCATTTACGATTTCAGCACAGTGTTGATATCAGAAGGATAAAATTATTGTGATATCTTCATCAAGGATACGTGTTTTACACAATCCGCAGCGCTTTATTTGTGGAGAATATGTTTTAAAAATTATAGAAAACCAATGACTACAACTACTTATAACTTTATAGTCGGACTTCAAAGTACAATTGTGTAATTTACAAACCATGGGTGCCCAAAAATCATTGTCAAAATTGTGCTGTTGAATTTGGGACAGTGGTCAAGTGGAAAAAGAAGTTCGCTGAACTTCAAAACCCCTATGTCTGGCGAGAACCTATAAACTACCATCATGATTGTTATTTTGACTTTGTTAATCTAAATAGTATTAACTAAAATAACCGTAAATGGATTTATCCTAATTTACTATCTAAAGCTAAAGGACCCGCTTTGCTATCTAGTGCAGCTCAAGAGTCTATACCACCTTTTACCATCAACATAAGCAATTTGTTAAGGCGCTTATTACAAATGGAGACTGTTTTGAGTCTATTGCACAGAAATTCCTTTGACTAAGTACGAAAAAATTAAAAGCTGAAACATTTAATAGGTCACAATTACAACTATTAGCTAAATTAAGTCAAAACAATAAATGAAACAGTCTAATGCATGGAAATCATTTGTGTTGGTAATCAAAAACTTTCTTAATAATACTGAAGTTTGGTACTATCAACATTTTGTCCAAAATATGCTTGACATTTTTTTGTTGCAACATCACCGTAGAACTTCACTATTTACACTCTCATCAGGACCGATTTCCTGAAAATCACGTCCACTTAAGTGATAAACAAGAAGAAATATTCTACCAACAATTTCAAACCATGGAGGAACGATACACATTACTACTACTGCAGGGCAGATTACTGCTTAACTTTTGAACGAGACCTACAAGAAGTGTTAAATTCATTAAACAGATCATTTTTGGCTGCTTTCGCAAATTAAATTTATTTTTGTAATAATTTCTTTGACTTTTTTATAAAAATACACATAAGCCATATTTGAAAAACCAAAGCTGATGGATGAAAACGACTTTCATTTTAGAGCCAGAATGCCAAATGGCTTCAGAAAAACGACTTAAACATTCGAAAAAAAAGGTTTGTAACTAACTAACCTAAAAACTATTCGATTACTCATCGTATTCATTATAAAAATCACCTAAACAAAATCATAGAAATGTCGTTTACTACCCTTACATTTATTGATTAATATGAGTGATTGCTCTTACGCCCCAAAACTACAAATATATCGATGTAAAATGTTAGGCGTAAAAACATTTGTATCATCTACGGTGTCGCTTACTACCCTCGCGTTTATGATCATTAACAGTGGTGGCTGTTACGACACAAAAACTAAAAATATCTGTTTTATTTTCTACAAAAAATAGGGTCGTAAACACCATTTTTTGGCGAATTGGAAGACTTTAAATATACAGATCGATAGAGGAGAAAAAACTTAGTAGGACTGCATTAAAAAGTCAATTTCGCCAAAATGGCGGTTACGCCCTTTGAGCCCCGAGGTATCGATATGTATACGTATTTAAAAGTTGTTCATTGTTTACAAAACATATAATTTAGAATATAATATTACATTCGTCATCTCGGAAAATTCAACTCGCACTGCGGGATAATATCAAAATATTTTGATTTGGATGGTAGGTAAAGAAAAATGTAACACTACACATGCTTTTATTTTAAAAATTGTTTTAACTTTAAGTTAAAATGTATGAGTTGCTTTATTGGAAAATAAAGCATACATAGCATACAATTATTGTAAGATATAACAGATGTATTAAATTTTAAGATCGTCGTCTCAATGAACATTATCAAATTATACTTCTAGTCTTTGTTAACGTCAATGTGATGTCTTTTGTGTACTGGGATAGAAATAAAAGATTTTAAACGTTTAAAGCAAACGATTGTAACGGTACAGATGTTTATTACTCACAGTGGGGAATACACAATGACTATAGTTTATATAGACTCTATCTGTACTCCGGAGTCCTGCCTACACACACTTTGTTGTTCTCTATACTCGTAGTACAATGATGTTATATATTATAAGATTTTCTGTGTATTATAAGACTAACGACTCACCCTCGCTTCGCTTCGGGTTCGTCTCTAGACAAAAAACAACTTTATCCCACGGGAACCGTACATTTTTCCGGGATGATATATAGCCTAAAGCCTTCCTCGATAAATGGACTACCAACACAAAAAGAATTTTTCAATTCCATCCAGTAGTTCCTGAGATTAGCGCGTTCAACCAAACAAACAAACAAACAAACAAACTCTTCAGCTTTATAATATTAGTACAGATAAAAAACGTTAAAGAAAATATGAAAGTGTTTGTAACTGTAAGTTATCTTAGTTATGTTATGACTCAATTACACCTAAATCGCTGACCACATTGGGATAAAACTTGGATGACAAATAGATCATGTCCGGAAGAGAAACAGGATATTTTTTATCTCAGTATTGTATTCCTGTGGGATGATAGTTCAACTTTTGTGTTATTTTATATCACTTTAATTCTGAATTTATCAACAAATGACGCTTGTCATGAATTTTCGAATAAAAGAACGATAACACTTTTTATGTTGGCGAAATTGTTGTAATTTTATAAAAATAATTGGCACTCATTTAGTTTCTTAAAAACTAAAAAAAAAATGTAACTATCTCCTTAAATGCACCGACAGAGCATTTCATCATTTCATTTAAATTGTTTAACAATCTTTTTACTTGCGTCAGAATGTTTAATCCCTGTCATGTCTCCAGAGGCATTTACGAGCACACCTACCACTGTCAAACAAAGAACATTTTCGCGCTATTTTAAGCCTAGGTAATTAAATGGAATTTTCCAAGATACCATTTATCTTGATAAGAGATAACATTTATTATTTATCTTGACATTATTCGCGAATGGTGACATCTAGGATACCTGCTGTATCTCATAACGTCAATTTAAAGTCCCGTCATCTCCTGTGTAAGAATTATAAATAATACTTTCCAGTGACTAACATTTCTGTTTTAATTTAAAAATATACCTTGACTTAATGCTTTCATTTTAGCGAATACTTTAAACCCAAAAAACAGCCTCAAATATATGAGTTGAGATTAAAAATATCAAAAATAATACAAATAATGAAAATTTCAAATTTATTGATTGAAAATTGTAATTTGGTGGATGACACGTGTTATGGAAACTGTTTCAACAGTTTTTTTTTGAGTTTTGTCAGTTCATGTGCCCATTTGTAAAATCGACAAGTATTCGTGGCTTGACGGCATTTGATAGGCAAAAATGAATCTTTTATAGTTTCTTTGTCTGTCTGTCCGTAATGTATTAAGTGAAATATATTAAAAAAAGAGTTTTAAATCAAAATACTTTTAAGAAATTTATTTTAAAGAAGATACGTTAAATAATTATTTTTGAGATATGGCACATTTTAAGTACACATTTAGAAGTTAGCTTTGTTTTTCATAGAATCTTTTAGAAAAACTTACAATGAAACACAAACTATTTTTAGCGGCTGATAAAATTACTATTGCACTCAAATATTTTCAATTAGGTTTAACCTAACATATTACACAAATAAAACATGACTAATAGGTAGATGGCATAGAACCCTCCGTATGTAAGTAATACTCGACTTGTCTAATTTTTATTGCATGTAATTAAAAATATAGATAAAATAATGAAGAAATAAGTCTCTTACGTCATTGGTTGAGTAAATTTCAAGTATAAAATCAAAGTAGATACGAAAACGCTAAAGGCAGTATCTACTGCATATGTACCTACTATCCTTTTATGAAAAAGGTATGTCTATGTCACAAAGAAAACTCTAACGTATCATTATAAATATTTTTTTTAGTATCTTATTTAGTGTAGATCGTTCCTATAACACGAACGATTCTCAAAAGGCAAAATGATAGAATAAAGGATGATATTTTAGTTTTAAAATTCGATTTGTATTGAAATTTTTAGTCTCTTTTATCTATGTTCATTCAGTTTTTTTTAATTACGTTTATTACATGCATGATGTATATTGTACAGTAATAAATAAATATATATAAAAAAACAGTAAAGTACTTTCTGGAATGTTAAAAACTTAGTTTCATATAATCATTTTTCCATAGCTCTTCTCCGACTCCATTAGGCCCGGAAGCGGCTAGTTTTGAAGCAAAGGGGACATTATTTGATTAACACTAATTAGAGAACATTTCGGAGTTGCTAAGAAAACCTTACTTTACGACTTTGAGTTACTAAATGTTTCTAGTAAAACCACCGTATTGTGATAAATATAAAGTTCAAAATTGTTAACTTTTAACTTTTGAACAGCAAAAAACTCTTCTAATTGCGTAAATCCAATTTGGGATGAACGGTGAAAGCAGTCGCTTTCTCAAACCATGTGGCTTATGTTAAAAAATATAATTACACAATTACATAATATTTAATTTTCTAATTTTGATTGGCTTGTTCTAAACGGAGTTTAATTTCTAACGCGGGCAGTACGCGAATATCCTCTGAACCTAAAAATATATATGTGTAAACCGTTTTACATCATTTTTTATCGAAATATGTATTTGCAAATGTTTGCAAAAAGGTTATTTAGCAATCTGTAATAAAGAAAATGAAGAAATAAGCAAAGATTCTCTATACTACCAAATAAAAATTATACGTTTCTAAATATAACTATATGTTTTATATCAATCCATTTATCTATACAGATAAATATAATGGAAGTGTCTGTTTGTAATGTCAAAATAATAGCTTTTTACTAAATGCATATGAAATTATATACGGTGCTTATAAGAAAAACAGTTTTTTTTCTATCTGCCTGTCTGTTTGTTCTGGCTAATCTCCGGAAGGAGATTAGCTGGACTGATTTTGACGGCACTTTCACTGGAAGATAGCTAGTGTTATAAGGTACTCCTTATATGGTATAAGTGACTACTTAAGCTACTTTTATTTAAGGAAAAGAATTAGGGTTCCGCTTAAAAAAATTAAAATATGTCCAAACGCAGCCAAACGAAGGGAGGGTAAGTCGATATCTAACAAATATCTAACAAGCGTTATTGGGTAATATTTGTATAGTTTTATCTATTTATCGGGTGATATGATAATTATTACTTAGTAGATGCGACATTACGACCCTCCTTAGCAATTAGTAAAACCATCAAACAAGTACAAAGACATAAAAGATAATAAATCAATCTCATCTCGAACGATTACACGCGTAATTTTTCACAAAAGACAAGTCAAACGCATCCCAAAAGGCTATTCATTTTGAACGGGGGCTAACAACATTATACCCATGTAATACATATTTCATTATTACCTTTATGGTATGTTTAATTTTATAGCAACCCCGGTTTTTTTCATTGTTACAATAGCAGTTTTTCTATTCAATAGGGGGCGTTGTATTGTTGTACAATATTATACAAACGTTTTGATGCCGCGAGTACGGTCGGGAGATGCATTTTTAGGTATAATTTATTATAATAAAATTAATATTGCAATTTATATAGTATTCTGTTACTATCTCATGTTTGTGTTACCTAAACTATGAATGTGATTTTTCCACGTTTCTAAGAACGTTATAAATACTTTAATTTCTACTGCAGTTACAAAGTTTGAGAGGTATTGTTATAAGCATATTATGTTATCTACCCTTAGAGCTGATCAAAATTTTCAAAGAATTTAATACGAGTAATTTTTTGTTTGTTTAATTTGCTTACATCTGGGATCTGTTATATCCCTATATTAATCTATAGCAAGCTAAGCTTCAAGTTAACAAAAGTTAATCATTAAATATATAAATATCAATTTTATGTATCTTTTATGCTATCTGTACGTCCGTTGACGTTTCCACATCGACCTCAATAGTTCCTGAACGCATCTAGCCGCTATTCAGTTAGAGACACCGGCGTGTTCACTTCCGCTTGCCCCTACATTGTGTAATTCGTCAAGGCAGCTTCGCGCTGCCGACGGCTATCACCGACAATAGCTTGCCAAAAATCGAAATCCCAATTCAAAAGCGCATCGTTGAGGTTTATTGGCTTAGCGCTTGATTGATTGTGCGAACAGTCGAGCAAATTTTTTTACCAGTTACATTTTTTCCATGGATTTATAGATCGATAATATATTTTGATTTGGGCGTGGCGAATTTAAGCTTTGTCGGTACAGGAAGTTTTACTTGTTAGCAGGTACATTGTAAGAGCAGTTTGGAAATGCACAGAGTTTGTTTGTTACACTTGTATTTGCGTTACGCATGTTAAAAATTTCTATACAAATTGTTTATGTAGCAACAATTATGCTTATAATGCTATAATAAATTGTCCATTATAATTTCTATTATAATAATTTATTTGTATTGAAAACTTTCGTCATATTATTTTTAGTTTGAACAGTTTCTTCATATTATAAATTTTATGAACTTCTTTGAGTAACATGACTCACTACGGTTTTAAATTTCATTGAAAATGAAGAAAAAAAATACTCAGAATACACAAAATTTATGTTTCGACATCTTTGTATTACTGCGTTACGTGCATTAAAGTAATATTAGCATAAGTGCTCATGAAATGTTCTGGGTTTCAACTCACGCGCAGGGTGCTTATTACGTAACCAAAACTTGAGATCCGCCTTTTAAATGAAACAAACATATCCTGCATGCATTACATATAACCTTTTTCTAATATAGCTTTTAACGTAAAAGAAATAAGATTTGTTTTTAATAGACATTTCATATAAAAAGAGAGCATTCTTACTTGATTTTACAGAACCGTGACACATTTGTGCCACCGTGGATAAACGGACACAGTGACGTTTGCATATACATATAGTATAATAAACCAGTCATCGAATTTAAATTTCGGAACAAAAGAATGTATTTACATTACAAACCATTATTTAAAACAATACGGATATGATTTGTTTTCGTTTTACAGAAAATATATGAAAATGTTAAATATTAGTTCAATAATAATATATTGATAAAAACTATTTTGAGGTATAACTATATTGTGACAAAATTTATATATTAATATGCTTTTTATATAGTATAGTAACTTGGTCAAATCAGACAAAAAGATATTAAATGGAGTTTTTTTTCAGTATAACGTCAAGTTATAAAAGCTATGGATAGTTGTAAATAAAAGCTTGACAATTTGTAACAGCATACAAATATTTTAAACTAGCGGCTCACCCTCGCTTCGCTCGGGTACGTCTCTAGTTTGGATATAGTAATGTTACTCCATGTGGATATAGTTTTTTTTTAAGTATTAAAACCTTCCGTGGACCTTAAGGAACATACAAAAAATAAATTAGCCTAATTGGTCCAGTCATTCTTGAGTTATGCGCTTACCAACATTCATTTTTGTTATATATAGATATAGATAAACGTATCGAATAAACAAAGGTGTTTTAGAATTAAGTTTTCGTGCACGAACTTTATGAAACAAAAGTTATTTAGTACAGATGCTTGAAGTAAAGTGAAGGTACCTTAAGGTACGTACCTTAAAGTGAAACCGCGACTGTAACAAATAATAATTAATTTACATTATAAATTATAAATTTATTTTTGAGGATCATAGTAACCAGAAAAATTCGGAAAAAAAAATACAAAATTGAAACCACTTTGTTGCAATATTTTTATACAGTAATATAAGAACTAAATTATTTCTTAGTAATAATAGTTTATTCTTATTTCTTATCATAGTTTAGTTGACATAACGATAACTATAACAAAGCCAAAGTCTTATTTTGTTTACAAATTATCATTAATTACAAAGGTCGAAACTATCACGCAACTCACGGTTTGCTTTCAATTTCCATTCAGCAAAAGGGCTCATTAAATATCTATTTAGAAATTAATTTCGTTTACACTTAACAATAGTATTTACATTGGACGTCAGTTTGTTTTACATCCGAAATACATTCAAGGCATATTTCTTTCCGTACATTCACGTTGCGTTTTTGCTTTAGACTTGTCACTATAATGCGACCCATAGTTCCTTACATTTGCTTTGTGCTACAAAAGATGAATGGATAGAATAATAATAACATATGTCTGGCCGGTCGGAAGAATTAAAAATAAAAAGAAAAATGTTTATTGATATGACAACACTGCCACGTGTTACAGGTACAATAGAAATGTTGGACTTGGAACCTCCTATTGTTATATTTTTTTTTCGAATTTTAAAATATTATAAATTCATTAATGAATTTTACAACGTACTTAAAAGTTAGGATATTATTTTATATGTTTTGTACAAAGTTTTTTTGAAGTGAAAACTTCTATAGGCAGGTTTGGATGGGGAGTAAATTCATGTAAGTCGTCATCGACATGGTCACGTGACGTGTTAACGCTAACACTCAGAGTGCCGATAGATGTCAAAACCAGATAAATGTAAACAGTTTTAATTTACACAATTTAGGTAATTTAAGATCCAACAATCAATTTGAATATCCAAAAATAACAACTGTTTATTTATAGTTTTAAGTTTTTACTTTTTTTTCTTGTTTTCCATTACTCTAATAGTATGTTGATATCTTAAATTAATGAAATAAGCATCATAAAAATAAATGAGCAAAAAACTGTCAAATGTATAAATAATCTTATATATTTAAACGAGCAATTCTTGTATATTTATATCTTTATATATTTATTTATACCAGCGATCTCGGAAACGGCTCTAAGGATTTCGCTGAAATTTGGTATGTGGGGGTTTTTGGGGACGAAAAATCGATCTAGATTAGTCTCATGTCTGGGAAAACGCGTGTTTTCGAGTTTTCATGCGGTTTTCTTTTGCATTATTCTACGCAGAATATGATCGATAATTTCTTACACTCGTGCATAAGCATCATTTTTAAGCGACCACGGTGCAAGATTAACAAATTAATAGGTATGTCTGAGATCGAATCTCGATCGGATTCAAAGTTTTTTTTTGTATTTATTCAAGTTTTTAGGTTCTTTTTATCTAAAAAATACGATATAACAAAAAAGTACACCGAGCGAAGCTCGGTCGCCAGGTACTATACTTAATTCTAATAATTTATATAACAATCTAAATAAAAATATGTACATGGCGTATCACTAATCGATTTTGTAAAAGCTTAAATATAATAAATAATGAAACGTAACAGGTATAAGAGAATGACGGAGGCACTTAGATACACAATTTTATACATCGTTTATCGCACGTAATAAATTATAGAATATATTTTTTATTTTCAACGCATATTACACGATACTACGCATATGCTCCACGGGCTCATAAATTTGCGAAAATGATTTATTAGGGGATTAGAGCGTGTTATCAGTATTATTCCTTCTGAAGGCATATAAAGCACTCTAATTTACTTTCTATATATTTAAAGATAACAATAAAATTAATAACAGAGTTGAAAGAGGCTCTACTGAGATATTTTTTATTTTATACCAATATTATAAAGAGGAAAGATTTTTTGTTTCTTTGTTTGTTTGTACCGAATAAGCTCCGAAACACTGGAACTATTTAGATGAAATTTGGTAAAACAGATAGTTTGAAACCCTGGGAAGGGTATAGAATAGTTTTTTTTTGGAAATCATCCCATAATCAGGTGAAAATTGGAATGAAATTTTGTATGGGGAATCAACTTAGGTGAGTCGCTAGAGTTATATTAAATGAATATAAAACATAAATGCAAAATAAAAGTTAATTGTGTACGAAGGGAATGTAGGTGAGACGTAAAGGAAAAGAGTGTCGCTGTAATTAAAATATTATGTATTGTATATTATCAATGTACATATAACATAAACTATCACTAACCAGTACCTACCTATAAGAAACTTAAAAAAAATATAATTAAAGAAGGACATCGGTTGGTTTGTAATATTCTGCTACATTACACGAAGTTATATAATAGAAAAAATGATATGATTATAACAAAAGTGCCAAAAACATATCACACAAAATATAAGTACAAAGACTCGTTTTCGCATCTCGGAACCACTTGATGTCTCACGCGTCGTATGCTAGCAACATTAAGGGCCCTTAAAAATGGCGCCTGAAATGACAGCTCGCACTCTTGTCTATGGAAAAAAATAATAAAAATAATAATACGCATTATTATGTAAAACCTATTCACACTTGTGTCAATTGAAAATACAATTTAGTGGAAAAATGTATTAAAATCTAGTAAACAATCAAAAATTATTATATCTTTTGAACTATAAACTGTTTAAGCATTGTACAATCTCACAATAGGCTGCCAAAAGTTTGTGTTAATCTCCTTTTTTTTTTAAGTTGATTCATTCCTAGAAATTATATGCCATAAACGCACATCTTAGAAAACAGAGAAAAGTACCTAAAGATTCTCGCGCGAATATTCGATAAAATATAACGTTACTCAGGAATGTTGTAGGTCTCTTTTGACATTTTGTTACTAAAATTTTTGTTATTGATTTAATATTTCCAGAGGTTTAAAAAAAAATTATATACTGCTATCAGTAACTCTGATGGAATTTCCTATAGGAGACAGAACAAAAGCTCAAAAAAAAACATTTAAAAGTCCTTACTTAGTAGTTACTAGTACTAATATTCTTTATATCAGGCACGCCTGTGCATTTAATACTTCTAGGCTTAGCAGTCCAATGAAATAAACAAACAGAGAAAATGCCGAAATCCTTTTACTGTTAAATATGGATCTTCAAAGCTATATTTTCATAAGTATCTACATAATGTAGTCATGTGCAAAGTTATTGCTATTATGGCCATATTTACGTCACTCAGCAATCAATGTGATAGTCTAAGCGCTGTGGATTTTTTGGCCTCTCGAAAGGGATTACGTGTGACGTTAATCTTTGTACAATATATTTTATACAGCTTTATTCGGGATTATCTCTGTCATAATGAAGCAATAGCAGAAATATATTGAGAGTATTATTTTTATTTCAAGTGAATTTTATTCATGAATTTACTTACTATAATTCATTTTTTTTTTGTTAACAAAACAATTATGGAGGAGAGCTTTACATAACTTCTAAATAAACTTATTTATTGAAATATTTGTAAGTGTTTATTATTATGTACTCTTTTTTCATCATTTTATTGGATAAAAAGACTTTTACTTAATAATTATGAAAATGTTATGCAGTTCAATGTTTGGTTCTAAAAATATAACAGCTCTACAATAATGAAATTATGTTATCTACAAAATTCTAAGACGAGTATTTTCTACCATAGATTAAATTAGTTAAGAACAAGAACCTAAGTTATATTAGCGTACAGAAAATTTCCGTTAATCTTAAAACTTATGAAAATTTTACCAAAACTTAGTCACATTGAACCAAGTAAAGGTTGCAAAATCAACATAAAGAAACTTAAAATGTTAAATGTTTAATTGAATTTATAATTAACAGAGATTATAATTTTAACTTATAATTTTTTTTTTCCTTATTATTTAGATGAATCGTTTAATAGCACCTCAACCACCGATGTAAACAGTTTTTAATCGACTGTTCAAACAGTGTCGGTTACTTAAACCTCGAATAAAAACTGTCTACACGAGAAATTTGTTAAGACAACACGACACAATGAGTCAATATTTTCTTGAGCGTTCTTTAGAATGTCAAATTGATTACAACCAATGATAGCTTCCATGAAATCAATCGTTGAAAAAAATTGTTTAATTTATATCTATACATATAATAAAACTGTAGAGATCGAGTGTCTGTACATAGAAAAAAAATGCTAGAAATTGAGTCAGGGGATGTAAGAAGAGAAATAGAATAAATCCAGATTTGTTTCAATTTTTTTGTTTCTCTGTCTGTTTGTCTGTTTGGACGGGCTAATCTCCGAAACTGTTGGGCCGATTTAATTGAAATTTTGTATGGTGGTATCTTATATCCCCGGACAATATTTTAGATACTTTTCATTCCGGAAAATGTAAGAGTTCCCGTGGGATACTTAAAAAACTATAGTAACTTATACAGCTTAGTACACAAAAACTGCTGATTGTATTTTAATGAAACTTTACAATAATATAGTTCATACATCAGATTAAAAAATTGGCTACATTTTATCCCGGAAAAATATACGGTTCCCGTGGAATAGATTTGTTTTTGTTTGTCTAGAGGCGAACCCGAGCGAAGCGAGGGCGACCCGCTAGTTTAGTAAATAAAATCCACTTTTGGTAGTATAATAATGTGACACCTTTCCCCTGCCCTATTGCCTTCACTAATTTTTTTTGGAAAATTGCAAAGCCATTGGGGCAAAGATGAGATGAGGTTCATTGTATCTATTACAAGTCTTTAAAGAGATATTATGTAAATTTCTTTAAAGGCTTATAACAGATCTCAGATAGTTTAAAGATATTATGAGATGGAATATTAAAACAATAGAAATTTTATATAACAGATTAAAATGAAATTTGATTTTAGAATTTATATAATCAAACTCAATTTTATAATCTATTTATTAATAAAACAATTCAAACATTTCTGAAAACAAACTAAACAGCTTCGAGTCTTAGACGTTTACACAGTGTTTTAATTAAAATAATTTAAAATATAATCGCTTTAGAGAGAGTTTCGAGCAGGGGAAGTTGAAAATTTCTGAAATGGAGGTACAAGACAAAATAATAAAATATTAATAAAGGCCCGGAGACGGAAAAGTTTCATCTGGGGCAAATATTTGTGTTTTAAATAAGGCGCGCTGCGATACGACGGGGTTGCTTACTCGGACTCGAACCTAACGCCGGAGTCGGACGGAGCTTTCGTTTTGTTACTGGGATTATACATTTTATTAATTACTTATATCATATAATCAATGGATTTCATTTTTAACTTTTGCATGATAATAGGGTTGAATACAGTTCTTTTATGTAAAGAAGTTTTTAAGATTGTTTTTCCCACAAAAATTTAAGATAGAAAAATAAAATTATTAATTATAGTTATTATTTATATTTAATTTTTAACATTTTTTACCTGTGGCTTTTTGGATGTGATAAGGGGGTTGGAAAATTGTATAGGGAACCAATAAAACTCATCATACCTATGTATGTATATATAATATCTATCCCTATATTGTATATCTATTCTATACTAACCGTTAAAATGTATCAAGGGACGAGCCCAAGCGAAGTGAGGGTGAGTCGCTAGTAAATAATATTTTGAAATTTATTACACTCACATATGACTGAGTAAAATCGGACAATGCATGAGAACCGCTTTACATCCTCCGAATGGAATCTAATGGTTTAAGCCACAAACTCAAATCTCGGAGTGGTAAAACCGACTAACTACAATAAAAACCTAACATTGGAAGCTATTAAAAGCGAGTGCCTAGTGTAATGAAATATTAAAATAGTTTGTAGACGGTTGGCAAAGGCCCGCCGGCGAAAACAAATCAAATAGAAAAGCCCAACTTGTTAAAATTCCCTCACAACGTTTTCGAAACGATTGTTACAGTTTTTCACAAGTAAAATCTATTCGACACATGACTGAATGGTGTAATAATGGAAAAAATACTATTAATATTTCAATTCAATATTTATATGAGTATGGAAAAGGATCATGTACCTAATGTCGATAGATTTTGGCCTGAAAAATTTTATTACTGTGAACTTTGGAATGAATTTTCAAAGGGTTTGAAGCTTACAATATGAAAGGAAATCATTATATCGTTACATTGTATAATTTTCTGATGAAAATTTCTCTGTCGCCACAGCATATGAAAAAAATATCTAATATGTGCCTGCCATGATTTCAAGTTCAAGTGATTTGATTAAACAAATATTTTGATTGTATAAAATACTTATACATATTGTGTAATCATAGGCATCATTATAGTGCGCCAACATGCACTTGGCACTTGACAGTAGTGGGACGTTAAAAAGGGCTGAATACTGGCGCCATTACTAAAACATCTGAGATGTGAAACGACTTGCTACCTTGGATTGATCGAATGATTTTCATAACTAAAAAAGAATAAAATTATGTTGATGAATGGCTGCTGATTCGTCAAAAAGCTTAACACAAATATAAAAGTAAAACGCGGTGGTAACCTCTGATGGCGATTTTTCCACCTCCGTTTGAAGCTGCGCTGTAATTGAAAACAAACACGCATTGTTGCGGCCCGTATCAATCAGGGCGATAGTTTTAGCAAACAGGGGTGAGCGACCCTGAATTATCTTTATTAAATCCTGTCTTGCGACTGTTAATTTGGTAGATTTGTCCAAGAAAGATTTGCTGTATCGATTTTCTATATACTTTTGTAAATGAATCATTGAAATTTAGGGTAAAATTGTAATTTTTATATATGTAAAATATGTTTGCCTGTTAAAAGTTTTGATGTAAATGTAAAAAAAAAAATATGTAAAAGACAAAATGCTGTGTAATATGTATAAATATCTTATAATTATGTAAAATAATGTAGAAAAAATGAATTCATTGTATGACCTGTAAAATTCTTGTAATTTTATCAATAAAAATATCTCAATCTCAATCTCAATTTCATTTGTTTTTGGTCATTGAGTGAATAATTGTTTCATTCTATTATTTCTAATATATTATTGAGATGTGAAAAAATAAATAATTAAAAAACAAAATGAGCAACCAAGCAGATTTCGAAAACCACCCTCATTACAGTGGATGAAAATTAGTAACTAGGTGTGGCCCTCGAAGGTCCGCGTGGCGAGCGCGTGTCACAAACACCGACGCGTGCGCATTGCTGATATTAAAAGAATATGGAAATGGATTGGGTCACGTGCACCGAACGTGGTTATTGTAGCCCGCGCCAGATTCTACCACTTAATGTCACTGATACAAAGGTTTGTTTTATTGAAAAATAAGTGACACGTTGTTTAGATTTACGGTTTGCTTTTCTTATTTTATGCTGTGTTAGATATAGCTTGTTATGCTGTGCATTTTATTCGGCTTTTTTGTATGACAGCTAAAAAAGAAAAAATAAAGGAAATTCAGTTCATTTTTTTCATTAATTTTACTAAATAGGTAGGTACATAGTTATGTTCATGAACGAATGTTGACGCGTTTGGCTCAGTTTGTAGTGATCCTACTTGCTGTGCCAGCGGTCGCGGGTTCGAGTCCCGCTGAGGGCATTAATTTGTGTGACGAGCACGAATGCTTGTGCTCCAGTCATGGGTGTTTTCATTTATAATATGTATGTATTTAAAGCTATATATGTATAGTGTATCAACTATCTCGTATCCATAACACAGGCCTCGTAGCTTACCATGGAACTAGATGGTGCTGTGTGTGAATGTCCTGACATATTTTTTTATGAAAGTGCTATACATACGTATTAAAACTTATTCAGATAAAAATAAACTTTTTGTTCTAATTCCAATTTTAATGTTTCTAGTAACTTAGTAGTTTTCATTCTCAACCGATCGTGTTAATTTTGTGTATAAATGAATGTATGTATAAAAGCGAGTAGTTGTTTATTAAAATATACCTAAAGTGAAGTTACTTTTTATTATTTACAATTAGCTGATATAAACATTTTAGTGCATATCTGTATCACATACATATTTTACAAATATTATTATTGTACTTATGGATTATTTTCTAAGGGTGAAATCCCTTCAACATGCGGGCATTTTATAGCCGAAATCTTCACTGAAAGTTTTCCTATATACTTGAACTTCAACATGAACCTTTATATACAATTGTTATATTAGTTTCGTATTATGAAGTCGGTTTCTTGCTAAGTTTAGGGTCGTCGCCCGTTCTAATCCCGACGTGAAAAGGGCCGGCACGGGCACGCTATCGCTTGCCGACAGACGCTATGTCTTCGCATTACTTTAAAATACATGTATATGTATATATAAAATCAAAATATATATAGTTTTATAATATAATATAGATTTAATTCAATTATAAAATATGTTATAACATATTATAAAATCGACCAGAACCTTATATAATTCGTATCCTAAACGTAGCTCATATTAATCACACAAAAAGCAGAAATTAACAAAAGGAAAAATTCATTAAAGTTCAAGTATTTGCTTAGAATCTCGCAATTATGAAGCGGGTGCTCCAGCGACAACGCGCAGATAGCGTTTAATTTCACCCGGGCTGTTTTATTACACAAATTAACCCGTTTTTACTGCGTTGGGGGGATACATAAATAATTAAAAGGGATGGGCCTCCGGAAATGGTTCTGTATACCCTTGCTCATCTATATTGATGTTAGGTATCTGAAATTCAGCTTAAAGTTTGGATGTTTATTTGAAAGACGGTAATATAAATAACTACATAGAATGTAGCCATTTCGTGTTTATTATCATCAACAAAGTTTTTTATGATAAAAATTTTCTAGTTTTAAATAATTATAAAAAATACCTTTTTCTTGGATTTTGTCGACGTTTCTATAATACACATGGGAGAGACGAGAAAGCACTTTTCATAGGTTAACGTTACGTGTATTTTGATGTCGATGATACCTAGCAGGATCGATGTCCGCTTCATATATTGTTTATGTATGAATCTATCATTATTGCGTTTTTTTATTATTTATATATAATAAATAATATTTTTTTATATTATTTTTATATAATATATAATAAATTATAAAAATATATTTTATATATAACTAGCGATCCACCCTCGCTTCGCTCGGTTTCGTCCCTAGGTACTTTTTATTTTTTTTGAGCGAAACCCTAATTCTTTTCCTGAAATAAAAGTTACTCCTTATAATATCAGCTACCTGCCAGTAAAAATTCCGTTACAATTGGTCCAGCAATTTCGGAGATTAGCCGGAACAAACAGACAGACAGACAAAAAATTTAAAAATGTTGTTTTTCTTATAAGTACCGTATATAATTCCATATGCATTTAGTATAAAGCTGTTATTTTGACATTACAAACAGACACTTCAATTTTATTTATCTGTATAGATAAATTATACAGTTTATATTTTTAAGCTTACCAACAGACAAACAAAAGTTTGTATAGGTATGCCAACATATTACAATTATGTAATACCTCTTGTATCATTTAGTGGTCCGTGTACAAGCTACAGTACATACTTCAATTCAATAATGGCATAGAGTAATAATTATAATGTGAGGAGAGACAAGGAGCGGTACTGCCGACGTTTCCAATTAATTAACGTCACAGTATTACGTTTCCTACGGCTCTGTTGCTGATTACATTGTAGATATTATATATTATTTACTTGTAATTTTCCCCACTCGCTTTGACTTTGTGACTTCCTTGACTATATTTTGATCTTAACTTTTCTTGTTTAATGGATCATTTTAACGATTAGACGCAACACAATATTCTGAGGAAACGGTTTTATTCTTAAAATAAGAAGAATTTTATTGAATTATGAGACATATTTTTTACTCTGCGACCAATTCAAAGATGAAATAATAAAAATTGATTCTTGCCAGATGTATTTCAAAATAATCGCGTTGAACTAGTAAATTTAAAATACAGGGTATTGCATGTAAAAAAATATAGATATTATTGAAATATTAACTTTTAATAAAAAGTTTTTAAACAAATCGCTTAAAAGTACCGTATAATATTATATCTATGAACTTTTTCTCAATATATAAATATTCTTTAGACTATCTTTGTGCAAAAATCACGTCGACTCGTTCGTCGTGCTGTAGAAGGACAAAGTAACAAAAACACTTTCGTCAATTACATTTGTAAGGGTATCACTGGCGACGTAGTTAGACAAATAGTATGTCCTCAGTTAAAAGTTCACATTAGGGGTAGCAAATACAAAATTGAAATGTTTCTGTTGACCCTATGAAATGTGTGGGCGAATTTAGTTTGACACATTAGTTTATAGGTTTTATTGAATGGGGCTTTTCAACACATGTTGAATGGTCACCTACAAATGACTATTTGGCGAAAACTAATGTTGTTAATTTGATCACATTAGTTGAAAGATATATGTAGGGATCGTTTAAATTAATCGTTCAATAATCCATGTATTAAACCTTTACTCTTCTAAATATTATAAATTAAAAATTCTGTGTAGTTATTATTTTCTATTATTATATGAAGATAGTTAAAAAAGGTAAGTTTTTTCTGTTTTACCAAATAAGTTTGCAATAATAATATGTAATTTTTAATAACATAACGCAACAGTATAAAATGTCTGGCTCGGTTCATACCTTTCATAATGAGGTTGACCAATAATAAATGTCTGTAGGCATTTTATTTTGATGCCACACCCGTAACCTAGAAATTTCATTTTTAAATTTGTATATATATATTATTATATATTACGATCGTGAAAATGTAATTAGTTCGAAAATAGAATTACATTGCAATCAAAACATAGTTTACACTTTAATACAATTGATAATATATCCTTAATATGTATTATCGATATGGAATATTATGGCCAAAGTAGAGAAAGTAGGTAATATCTACTATATTATTACGGTATAAAAAAACATGTGTGTGTACTTATGTACGCACGTAAGAAGTTACACGTATTTGGCGTAACAGAACAAAAATAGCTAAAGATTTCATCCCGTATGTCACAATTCTGTTTATAAAAGGAATGCAGCTAACTTCATCATGTCGCATTTTGGCTGTCGGTGTGCGCGCGCATCGTAAAAATTTATTCTTATAATTTTTTCCAAACGTACCAAAAGAAGTATAGCTTCAAAAATTACCTGTCAGTTTTAGAA
This sequence comes from Fabriciana adippe, assembly GCA_905404265.1. Lineage (NCBI taxonomy): Eukaryota > Metazoa > Arthropoda > Insecta > Lepidoptera > Nymphalidae > Fabriciana > Fabriciana adippe. The sequence continues at coordinate 5,407,270 of FR990000.1, forward strand.
ACATCCCATCCTTTGAAATTTATTGAGCAGTAAGCATAGAAGCGAAGGAAATAAGAACGTTTAGAAACAATGATATTGTAAAAATGTCTTAAAAAAATAATGAAAATAGATATTAAAAATCTAAAATTAAAGAAAAATCATCACAGTTATGTTAATTAAAGGTCAATAAGCTAACACGCAAGTATGACTTCCACTATCATTTTCTTTACATGTTTATAATAAAAATTCGTAAATGTTAGATATATATAATTACAATTACCAGTGGATAAAACCTCCCCCATGTTAATCTTTATTAAGGCGTATTATATTCGTGCGAGCTTTCAGCTTTCACTAGATCATTTGTCGCGCGGGATTTCGAATGATTTGTTAGGTTTATGTTTTTGCTAAATTATGGCCTCATTATTAAAGTATGTTTCATAAGATAATGCTATATTTGGTTAGTATTAGTTTTCATGGAAATATGAGGCAAAATATAAAAATATGTTTTTTTTTTTATATATATCAACGTGATTTTTATTCGCACATTTGAGCATAGCGACTTCACAGATTTTACTACCAAGATAAAGATGTAAAGTAGACTGTTAGATGACAATAAATAAATAATCTGTCTTAGACAAGGGTTTTTAAGTCACAAACTAAAACATTAAAGCAAAGAAATCACGTTTGCTTTTACAATGCTGGGCCTGAAATTAAATAGCCGATAGTATTATGAACATAAACTACATCTACTCAATAAAGTATTTAATTGTATTTTTTTTTGGAAATTAACACAGCACCGTCTTGTTCCATGGTGAGCTACAAGGCCTGTATTATGGAAATCAGATAGTTAATACACTACACATAAATGACTTTAAATACTCACATATCATAAATATAAATAGCCATGACTGGAGTACGAACATTGGAGCTCATCACACAAATGAATGTATTCAGCGGGATCGAACCCATGACCGCTGGCACAGCAAGTAGGGTCACTACAAACTAAGCCAAACGTGTCGTCAAAAGTCATGTTATTACAATTATTTTTTAAATATTCCACCCACTATATCTTAAAGGGGATTTGGTATATTATATAACTTTTAAACTATAGTTCTTCGTCTCCCTTGTACTTTCTCCAATCCCTGTTTCGCGATTTCCCTACGAAATCCCAACAATCAAGTGCATAGTTGGGGGTGGTTTATTTATTTTTTATGGTCCAACAAATTCCTATGTGAGGGCTGTTTAATGAGATGCGGTGTAAACATACGAATACCCTCGTATTCCTTGGAGATTCAGATTTAGGGTGTTTTTTGATTCGAAAGATATTTGTCGACTTAGTATTGGAACCTATTGCAATTTATTTAGAGATTAAGTTTGATGGAAATAATTTTAGATACAATTACTATGTTTCGAGTTTTATACTTATGTATGTATATTAAAAACGTTATCTTGCATTAAGTACCTATGCAATTGCTTAGATTTTTTAGATTAATCAATTTAGCTATTAGCCAACAATTTATTCAATAGAAATAAGATTACGTTTTAAAAGATTTTAAAATCTATACTAATATTATGAAGAGGTAAAGTTTGTGAGTTTGTGAGGTTGTAGGGGGTAATCTCTGGATCTACTGAACTGATTTAGATATTTGGCAAGAACTTAGTTTGAGACCCTGGGAAGGACATAGGATAATTTTTATCCCAGAAATGATCCCTTAAGGGGGTAAATGGGGATGAAAGTTTGTATGGGGGCTCAACCTAGGGTTGTCCCTAGCGAACTCGAGCGAAACGAGGGTGAGTCGCTAGTATTCAGTAAAGAGAAATAGATATATGTAGTACCTCTCAAGCCGTGAATTATATGAGCAAAATTCCGAAACTAATACTAGATTGCATTTGATAGCAAGTATCCTCCCTCGTCTTCTGTCAATTGATACCATCCCCTAAAGTAAATTTTAAATTTAATTTTAACTTATTAATATATAAATGTATTTGTGTCTGTCCCCCAAAAGCCTCATGGCAGTTTGATACACTTTAAACTCTTAACATCGTAACAGGTAATTCTTTTACACTTTATTCATATTTCTCAACAACATAAAATTATACAAAACTGAACAATGGATACAAAAAATTATTTTTAAAAAACAGATATTCAAAACAAACACTACCATCAAACATTTTACATCTTGGCTCGTTATCATAGTTTTGACACAAACACATACATGCGTATGTATCACACAAAAAAAATTAATTATTCACTGGGACGTGTTTGCGCAGGTGTGGAGTGCCCTAAATACCGGCCAGTGAGACTTTAGTTTAGGTTTAGAAGAAATGCATCAAAATCTTATTGAAACATACATACTTATGTTTATTTTTATTAAAGTGTTAAAATAACAGACCAGTTTGACGGAGTTTGCTTAGAACTCTTGGAGCAAGATTATGCTAAAATTGTCGAAACACTCATTTTTTATGAGTAAACACTAATCAAAATAATCAGCAATAGGCCAGATCTGTATTATGACGTTTAATTACTATATTTTATTAACCTAATAACCGAATATGTAGCGGCTTATTTTAGTCGATAGACCTATAGGCATACATCCACGCAAGAATCGAACTGACGAATGTACAGTAAGCAGTGTTTGTTGTTTTATAATGATTTAGATGCTATTTTGTCTTTTAAAATTGATATTAATAATTAAAAAGTATACACATGCAAAATAGGCGCACAATCGTAGAGTTGCGGAAACCAGCCCGAACGTACCATACCATACCAATTAAAAAGTTTAAAATTAAAAAAGTAATTTTCCATACAGATAATTAACAAAATGTAAAAAGAGTACTATTTAACTAAAAAGTATGCTTTGATCGTTATACATATATAATGAAGTAAGAAATTCGGTTCCTAATTGATAAATAATTATTTATTAATAAATATTGATACACATATATATCGCATATACAGACAGAAACAGATAAAACAAATAAATAAATATGTTGGGACATTAGCACACATCATCATCTAGCTCCATGGTAAGCTATGAGGCCTGTGTTATGCATACCAGATAGTTGATACACTACACATATATAACTTTAAATACATACATATTATAAATGTAACCCAAAATTTAACCCTATTGAATACTTCTTTTTTTTGAGTTAGTCAAAAGTGTCATGTTTATTTTGATTGAACACTGTCAATTTAAGTATCTAGATCAGTTAAGATGTGCCAGTATTGACACGGTAACTCGCAACTTTTACGCGCGCGCTCGACCCGCGATCATATTTACTTGTTAGACGATCAAGCAAACGACGAATTCAATTAAAGTTGCTTTGTAAAATCATACTGCATATACATTGTGAGGTCACTGAAAGCGTGTGCAGTGTAAGCTTGTCGCTGACTATTTTTGTTTACTCGACATGTTGACATAAAGTGCGTAATGGTATATTAATTATTTATTCTAAAGTTGAATGTTTTTGTTAACTTTATCAATAGTTATGTAAAATTATATTCATTTCTAATACATAATGTATACATACATATTTAGTTCTTATCATCACGTACATGATATAGATATAAATAAGACCAGGTTTTTTATAATACTTTATTTATCTTATATAGTCTCCTTGGACGTAGCATAATAGAATATTTGAGGTTTTGTTTCTAGAAATTCTCTAGAATTCTAAGTTCTAACTCAACTCTACAACTTTACTCTACTTAGAAAATAGCATTTAAAAATAATGTTATATTTATTGCGATAAGTATAATACTCACAACGATAAAAAAATATAATAGTCGGAGTTTGAATCTTATCAGCTTTTGAAACACGACTTTTGTGCAACAAATTTGTGAGCACCCTTATATCTCGTTGTCATGTACTATAGCCTAACAGTAAAACGTATCGAGGCCTGTCGATATATCGCATTCATGGCACGCTAGCGACCCGCGCCCGTGTTTACTCGCGACTGTCGGGCACACGCAACCCGAAGCAAACATGCATCGCTTCCGATACATAAATACAATCTAATGCTCTAGTTTTCAAAGTGCGAAGTCACTATTTGGATACTTAAATTCTAAAATAATCACTAAGCTCAGTTGCAATTTGTTTATATATAATTACATCCATTGCTCAATACGCGATAAGTGTGTGAATAATATAATTGTATTATCCATATTATGAACTGTTTCGACTTGACTAAGAAAAAGCTCTGTAAAATAAACAACATATCGTGTTAAATTTTCTAAAATTGCAATTAATACTCCCCATTGTATTACGTGATAAGTACAAGGATGTAACTCTATATTTATTATCTCTACATAATTTTCGACAACATCACTCTATAGTGCTAAATCAAATCCTTTTTATAATCTCATACCTCATTAATATCATAGATCATATTTAATCTCTTGTTGCTTCATATCTTTGTGATCGCTTTTACTAATGTATTTCTAATGTTTCGTTAATCATCTGTTTGATGTTTATTTATTTGATAATGGGAATAGTGTGATGACAAAATTAATGGATCTGGAGTTATGTTATATGTATGGAAGCATATTAGCAGTTAAATATATTAACTGTGCAGTGAAAAACCGTTAAAAACATTATAAGTAATTGATTTACTCTCGCTTTGCTCGGGTGGACGCTGTGCTTTTTACGACTTAATACAAAACCATCGACTTCTATACATATAATAAAATTCTAATTGAGCCTAATCTGTACAATAAATATTTTTTGGAAAATCTTATTGAAATAATCATTATTATCGATACAGAGGCCGAATCAATAGTTTTTAAATTATTGTCTATTTGTCTGTCTGTCTGTGATCGCATCACAAGAAAACCACTGGACAGATTTTGATAAAAGGTAAGATGATAGCTGGTTATCCGGGTCAACATATAGGATACTTTTTACTGCGGGAAAATATTTCATCTCTGAGAAATCTATACTAAACGTTAAAACGTCGCTGATTTATTTATAATATAATATACAATATACATCTTTTCGAAAACAATCGACTCTACTTTTCTCTTTTAACTTTAACTTCTAACAGTAAGTAGCCTATGAATTCGACCAAATCTATCTGTTAACTAAAGTCATCCGTTCAGTCATTACAACATGAAGGAAAAAAACAGCCATATAGTATAAGCTTTTGCAATTATAATAATAGTAGAGCGATTGTTGGTTTATTCTTGTTTTACCTGACAGCAATGGATTGGCGTTTTTTCCATAGTTAGGCTACTTTTTATCTAAGTAGGTTGACAAAGTAATTCCTATATGTTATTAGTTTAGAAAACAGGCTCTAGTAATAAGTATTTTGTCAAAATTATAAACCAATCTTACACGACCAGATATATAACTTTATATCGATAAATAGTATAATTTTAGGTGATAAGCTTTTTCAGTCAGAAGTATATGTAAAGTGATATTTAAATGTAACTAGCGACTCACCCTCGTTTCGCTTCGGGTTCGTCCCTAGAAAAAATCAAATCTATCCCACGGGAACTGTACATTTTTCCGGGATGATATATAGCCTATAACCTTCCTCAGTTAACGAGCTATCTAATGCAAAAATATATTTTTTTAAATTGAATTAGTAGTTCCGGAGATAAGCGCGTTCAACCAAACAAACAAACAAACAAACTCTTCAGCTTTATAATATTAATATTATAGTATAGATAATACGTAGGTCAAACACTGTCAATCAATCAATACATAGAGCTTCTTAAAATAGTTTTTTTTTTATTCTTAGCAATATTTCTTAGTATTAAATTAATTTGCACATTAAAGTTTAAAATATTGATTATGTATAACAAATGCACTCTAATGTATTATCCAATGTACATGTTGTAGTTGTTTTTTTCTTTTTTTAATTTCAGTCTAGACATCCCCTAACATGGGCGTAGTAGACTTTTTTCATTAAACTTGATAGCATATCGTGAAGCAAGATCCTTTATAAGATGCCTTCGTCTCATCTCGCGAAATTAAGTTTCAAATATTAAATTCGCTTTATGAAAAATATAGCCTTCCAAGGCTTGTCTTAAGAAAAGAGAAGATGTTTTTTTACATAATATTCATATAGACTCTTAAATTTTGTGTTGTGAAATGCTTAGTTTAATAATTCAATAACTTTACTTACAAAAAGGAATATTACAGTTAAGAAGTTGCTATAAAATATTATTATACAAGCGATTTATCCTCGCTTCATTCGGGTGCGTTTTTAGGCGCCTCTTTTATGTATTAAACTAGGGACTCAACCTCGCTTCGTTCGGGTTCGTCCCTAACTCGCTTCCCAATACAAACTTTCATCCTAATTTTCTAAGTTCCTGCTCAATTTTCATATTTTTTTTTAATCTAAGAACCTTCTCCTAACAATAACAAACACAACAAAAAAAGAATTAGTGAAATCGGTCCAGCCGTTCACGCGTGATGGCGTGACCAAGGGAAATAGGGATTCATTTTTATATATAATATATAGATGTATGACCAGGTAGCGTCACCTTTTAGCAAATTATATTACCTACTAACAGTAGCCTATGTATTACTCTAGGTTATAATCTATCAGTTTTATCTAACTTCAGTTTAATTTTCCTGAAATAATCACAGAGTACCTACACATATCCTTCTTTCTGCTCTTTTTTTTAATAACGACACAATGTGTGCGAGATGACGTTGTTTAATACCTTCCACTAATATTTATAGGCTATTTCTGTTATTTATTATTATATTCTGTTACTATGACAGTCGGTCTATGACAGTCAAACCCAATGGGGTATTAGGGAATCCATCCTTACCTTAAATTGTACTTCTTCATTGTCCTTCTTTCACGTACTGACAAAGCAAGAGATTGTGTGATTTATTGCGTTAGAATATTTAAGATTAGTTTAGTTAGTTAGTTAATATTATTAGTGTACTGCAAGCTGTCGGGTTACTATATATATATATATTATTTTCACTAGGTTAGTTTGTCACGCTGGTACATATGTACGTATGTATGTACTTTTTTATGTTGGGAAATGCATTTACGCATCGCACCTGCTTTCATACAGGTGGTTATATAGGACTCACTGGCCAAAAAGCCAGTACTTTGGTATCAGATTTAGCATAAAAATTTTAACACTACATACTAACCCATACAATATACACAAATGTAATACAATCAATTTTCTAGTATGGCGTGTCTTAATTGTTCTATTCTTAGGCCAGTTCTTATACAATACGATACAAATAAAACAATTAACCATTAAACGCGTCCCTCACACATCGTATTAATTCAACGCAATGCAATATAATCACTAGGTCGCGAAATAGGGAGGATTATCTTCTATTAGCAGACGGGACGTGACTAGGGGCGCATGCATTCTGTGTTTTTCTGCGGACAGATAATATAAATGGAATAACAATATGTGGAAATACATTTCTTACTTGTATAGAAACATATTGGAGTTTTATAGTTTTCTATTTGATAGCTCAGATACGTCCAAGTACTATACAAATATTTATATGTTACCGTCAAAAGTCTTTTCTAGACAAAAGTAATTTTGACTAAAGAGGTTGCTCATAAGTACTTTTGACTAAAAAATATATGTTAATATCACTTTTGACGGATATTGACCAAGAGTGTTAGTCAAAATCACTTTTAATAAATTAAAAATAGCTTAAAATAGCCTCGTTTAAGATATTAATAATTTTCTTGATAATATTAGTACCTATTTAATTCTTTGCCGTTTCATTTTATTAATTCTTCAATCTACTTACTTTAATTAATTAGGAGTTTTGTCCGATATGACTGTCACGTCAAAACTGCTATTGACCGAGGCCTGCAGACAAAACTACTTTTGACTGTTTTTGTCAGTCAAAAACAGCTTTGACCACAAAAGAGTTCTGACTGCAATATGTATAGACATTTTAATTTTGACATTGTCTTAACATTGCTTTTGAGATATTCAATTATAGCTGAACGAATAAGGTCGAAACTTTGTATGTATAAACATACAAAGTTTATTAGTATTTATATAAATTATATTAAAGAGTTCGCTGGGTCAATGGTAGTATAACGTAGATAAATAATATTCTAATTCTGAGAGTTAATGTTGTGGGTAAAAAATTAGAAAAATATAGTAAAAAAAATCATATTGGATGAAATGTCTGATTAAGAAATACAAATATACTTTTTATAATTACAAAATTCATAGTTGACAACCAAAGAAGCCAGAACAGCCGAGGGTTTATAATATTCTCTTTAACGTGAATAATCAAAGCGCTTATGTATCACCACGAATTCATAGCAGGATATTACTTAACTGCTGTATTGTTATCATAACTCCATACAGTGAAATTTTTTATGTTCTTTTGACTGTAAATGATAGGTACACTTAGGTTTAGTTTAAATTTCCTGAAAAGGTGATGACTACATAGAGATTATACTTTTGAATTTTTCCGTGTTATTAGCATGAATTGCATAGATACATATATTATCACACAGTGATACCACGGATTACTTAAGAGTTATCTCGTACCAGATACGCTATTTAATAAAAAAAATTTGCAACGTAAAATCTAATATATAAAATTCTCGTGTCACAGTTTTCGTTGCCATACTCCTCCGAAACGGCTTGACCGATTTTGATGAAATTTTTTGTGCTTATCCGGTATCTATGAGAATCGGCCAACATCTATTTTTCATCCCCCTAAATGTTAGGGGTAGTCCACCCCTAAATTTTATTTTTTATTTTTTAGACAAAATTTTTAATTTCAATTTTTTTATGATACAACATACAAAAATACATACAATCCTCAATTTTCACCCTTCTACGATCAACCCTTATTTTTTAATAGCCATTTTAGTAATTTAATCATTTTTCCTCTCCGGTCGAAAACTGATCAATCGTGATTTAATGCAAGCTAGGGACGAACCCGAGCGAAGCGAGGGTGAGTCGCTAGTCTAATATATAAAATTCTCGTGTCACAGTTTTCGTTGCCATACTCCTCCGAAACGGCTTGACCGATTTTGATGAAATTTTTTGTGCTTATCCGGTATCTATGAGAATCGGCCAACATCTATTTTTCATCCCCCTAAATGTTAGGGGTAGTCCACCCCTAAATTTTTTTTTTATTTTTTAGACAAAATTTTTAATTTCTATTTTTTTATGATACAACATACAAAAATACATACAATCCTCAATTTTCACCCTTCTACGATCAACCCTTATTTTTTAATAGCCATTTTAGTAATAGGAAATTATTTATATGGCAAAACAACGTTTGCCGGGTCAGCTAGTAATTTTATAAAAAAACGTGTGTGTATTTATGTACGCACGTAAGAAGTTATACTTCTTTGGCGATCAACAAAAATAGCTCAAGATTTCATACCGTATGTCACAACTCTCTGTTTGTAAAAGGAATGATAAATTAATAAAATAATTATTATTAAGATATATTAGGCATATTACAATCATATATTTATAGAATATCATTTAAGGAAATAATATAATGATATATATCATTTGTTAGAAAATAAGAACGTTTACCATGGCAATAAACAGTTAACAGCTAACTTCATCATGTCGCTTTTTGGCTGTCTTAAATTTTTTTGTTTCATAATTTTTTTCAAACGTGCCAAAAGAAGTATAACTTCAAAAAAAGAATAATGACTAATTTGTATGAACGTACTTAAATAAAAAGGGCACTGTAAGCGGTGTCAAATAAATAAATATTAGCTATACATTCTAAGCAAAGTCGTAGCAACAAATTAGTAAAGCAATAAATTATATACATTTTAATAGCTCTAATATACGTCAGTTAAGATTCGGCAATAACATTTATCGCAGCTTATTCTTGTAAGCCCCTTCCACTCTCGCGCCCTGCAGCGCTGCTAATCGCTCGACAAAAGCAACGGTTTAGATATAAATACAAATCGTGTTGTTTTCGGTCGCGCCTCGTCGCGTTGCGATCCCTTCATATCACGTATATTATGACCCCTGCATATTGGAAAATAGACGAAGCTTTTGAATTTGAATGACAGATTATAATAATAGATATATTCGAATCATTCTTAGTTAAATGTAAAATATTAAGTTTATTGTATGTTTATTGAAACTTATTTTTTTTTAATTAATTTTTTTTTTATAAAACAGCACTTTCATATGTTTTTTTTTTTCAGTTAGCTGGACATAGGTAATAGACTTTCATCTCTATATATAATATAGTAATAAAACGTAATAATTATAAGTAAATAGTTATTTTTAACATATTATGCTCTGCTGTAGTCTAATCTACACGGGTCTTAATATACCCTCGATGCAAGCATAGGCCGAGGGCGGAGTGCAGAGATTTTTATTGTTCACATCTGATCGCGGATCACGAGTCGCCGGATTATTGGGATGCGAATAAATTAACACAGTTTTATTAGGGCGTAGGTACGAGGGGCAACTATCGGGAAAACACTGATGATAATTGTTTGATTCAATTATATTGTGACAAAAATAAGAGCATCTGTTAAAATAATACGCAATAGGATTTGAAGTATAGACATAAAAACGTATTATATTTTTTTTTCAAGCTCTTTTAGCCTAAAACGATGATTTTAACATATAGACAGTTTTTATAAATAAATATGTATGTTGGGACATTAACACACAGCACCATCTAGTTTCATGGTAAGCTACGAGTCTTGTGATATGGATACCAGATAGTTGATACACTATGCATATATAACTTTAAAGACATACATATTATAGTTTATAAAAATAAACACCCATGACTGGAGTAAAAACATTCGTGCTCATCACACAGATGATTTCCCCCAGTGGGGTTCGAACCCGCGACCGCTGGCATAACAAGTATGGTCAATACAAACTAAGCCAAACGTATCGTCAATTGTTTCTCTGATATAAATAAATTTTAAAATTTCTATGTTTCTATCCATAGTAGGTATCGTATTTTTTTATGTTATCATTTATAAAAAAAATTTCATTTTTTCAAATATTTTGATAGTGCCAACAAATACTCTTTTATTTATGATAGAATATTGAGTTATTTGTTTTGGTTTAGGTACAAATATGAATAAAAATATTCAAACATATCCATCGTATTCATAAATCTCTACCTAATTATTATTTAACCCTTACTTCTATTATTACATATCAAAAAATCATACCTTAAGCCAAAACCAGTAATCAAACCACCGTATCATTACCAAAATGCATCAGAGCGAGAGTATAATATAAACGTATACCGCGGAATTTCACGCACAACTAAATCAATTATGTTTTGTTCCACAACATGCGCGGGAGTCGGCCAAATCTGAGGGGCAGGACAATACTTGTCAGCTAAGCGCCTGCGGCAACGGCTTACTTTGATATAGGATGTTATAAATATTTAATAGTTAATAATCGTACTAATATTGTAAACGCAAAAGGTTATGGGAATAAAAGTTTGTATATATGTGTATATAGATGTTTATTTCTTATATATGCAAATATAAAAGTTATACACCCTAGTGATAGCTAGACTATAATTTATAAGTTATAGAAATACCTTAATGAAGTAGTACCTACGAGAAAAACGCATGTAATATTATAATTGTATGAACTTATATCGTTACTTATATATAGTTAGTTTAAATAAATAATAATACTTTATACTTATAATAATGATATGCTAAGAAATAACTAAAAATATTTCTTTACTTAAGAAATAATTTATTTAAATTTTAACTGCAGCGAATATAAAACGATAATTAACCTCGTATTTGACAAATTCACCATTAATTCATTAACAGTAAAAGTTTAACGTGAAGAAAGGCGAACAATAACATTTTTATTAAGTTTGCTTTTTCCAAAGTTAACTAATAATATTCAATCACCCTGTGTTCAACAAAGCTAGCCACGCTCGCTAATACGCCGAATTGACTGACAGACAGTTAATAAAGTCGTGATATCGCCCATATGTCGGTGCCCTTTATATTATATGTTATTACTATTTTGCACAGAATGAAACATGTTATTTGCTATAATTAATATTATAGTTTAGCGTAACGAAAAATTTATAGAAGAGATCGAATTTAGTCTCTCAAATAAAATATGAGTTTTATAATACATTATTAACATTATACTAATATTCGCCAGTGGTCCAAATTTGACCATAATCATTATTGAAAATTTGAGGGAAAAATATATGAATAGAATTTACATCTATCTATCTATACATATAATAAAATTGTAACTAAGCCGAACTGTACAATAAATATTTTTTTGAAAATTTTATTGAAATAGACATTATTATCGACACAGAGGCCGAATCTATAGTTTTTAGAATTTTTGTCTTTCTGTCTGTCTGTTTGTGACCGTATCACGGAAAAACCACTGGAATTATTTTGATGAAATTTGTTATGATGATAGCTGGTTATAATCGGGTCAACATATAGGATACTTTTTACTGCGGAAAATATCTGTGAGAAATCTATACTAAACGTTAAAACGCAAGTAGGGATGATCCCGAGCGCAGCGAGGGTGAGTCGCTAGTATCTATGTAAGAAAACTAACTGTTTCATATTCTTTTATTGATAACACTAATAAAGTGTTATCAATTAAAAATAAGGACACAATTATTTAGTGAGCTTTAGCTCAACAATAGGTACTAAATAAAAAAAAAGAAAATTGACTGACAAACAGAGGAGGAAAAGGTACTGAATTGTTTTGCATTTGCCTATTTATATATATAGATATCGAATTTTTATTATAAATATAAAAGCTTGTATGTGTGTATGTTTATTTTTCTTCACGCTGTAACATTCACGATGATATATAGTTCTCAGATATGACCTCGAGTAACACATAGGCTATTGATAGGCACCTACAGACGCACCCGAGCGAAGTAAGGACAAATCCCTTAAAGTACTTATTTATCATAATAACAGGAAATTCTTATTTTATTTGAAAGACTAAATTCAATGTAACTTTCACTAATGATTTTTTTTATTTAGCAGTTCATGAGATTTTCTTCTATCTACAAATAAACACGTTTGGCCTATTTATTATAATGTACCACATTTTTTCTTTTTTTTTCCTTTACGGAATTACTTGCCTCTAGTATCAAAACACTGAGCGTTAGTAGGTACATCCAACGTTTTGTCTTAACCAGTAGGACAAATATCTGTATGGACAATACAAACATTCGCCCCGTACTAAAATCGAGCTTCTTATTAATTGTTTCTGTCCGACTGTCGCTGAAGGAGCAATTGTTTGTATCCACCATGGACGATTATTATTTAGTAGAAAAATGCATGCTCCTGTAATTAGATTATAAGACTTCAACTGTAGCAGATTTTAAAATCCTTGGATATTTATAAAAACTATTGCTCGTCTAGTGGTCGAAAATTGACTATACTCATTATTGAAAACTTAAGAAAAACATATTTTATGAGTAGAATTTACCTATCTATGTAAAAAATAACTGTTACCAAATATTAAATAAAACTATCTTTTCGGATCTTTTCGCGGATTTATTTTGATTTTTGGTTCCCGACGTTTCGAATGCTTTACAACAATCATGGTCACGGGAGAGATATATTTACAGCAATTTTAATAATCTCAAATGTAAGCTTTGAGCTGTAAGGGTTGAAGTATAGGTATATAACGTGTAGGCATACACAAATCTTTTTTATATTATTCTATTTTTGATTAAGACCTTTTTATTAACCTTTTTATAAATTACATTTTCAACAGAATTTGTAAAATGAAGAAAGTAGTGACATTACAAGGCGTACAATTATATGCACGATTTTTATTTCTATTTTAAATCAAATACATTTAAATAATCAAATATTGCTGCAACAGCCATACACGTACCTATTAATAGCAAATATGTACTTTTTATTATTCTGTAGGATTTTAATATAGAAAATATAAACTTTTTTATATTTTCTATATTAAAATCTATTTCTATATAATATTTCTATATAATAAATATTATAGAAAATATAAACTTACATTTTTTTTTATTTAATATATGTATGTAACATTCAGTTTTTTAATGTGCCAGCTTGTGGATTTGACAGTGGAATTTTGATGTGTCAAATGGACAGTAGGGGGTGCGCATTCTAATATAAATAAACGAGTATTTAGAAAAGCAATAAATATAATTGTTATTAGCCAAATATTGTTTTCCTGGAAAATCCTTCTGAGCTGTTTCTTATATAATATGTTGTAATGAATGTGTATAGTTGTATGTTACTGTTTGATGTACTGTATGATGACGCGTTTATAAAAGGTTTTAAAAGTAGATATTTCAGTTAACATCAACGAATTCATTGAAAGCCAAAAATTGATAATTATGTTAGATTACATAAAATTTTCACTATTTATTATTTAAAGCTATACAGAATATTTAAGGGTGGTTTTTATTCTCTCGGGGATAGCAATAAACGGTATTCTCTAAGGACGAGCAGTACGCACCACGCAGGGCTGCACGCGACCCCGTGGTGGCCACTTGAACAGTATTTACATTCCCAGTAATTATTTAAAATGCTCCAGTGGCCTTGCCTTTATTAGGAATCTTATTAATATTTGATGACATATGGTTCTATTAAGTCACGCTATTGAAAGTAAAATTCTTACTTGAAATAACAGTTATGCATGATGCTAAAACGTAACACAAACGACACAGGACGCAGTTATGGCAAAACTAATTATATTTTATAGTACAACTAGCGACTCACACTGGCTCCGCTCGGATTCGTCCCTACTAACGTTTAGTATAGATTTCTCAGCGATGAGATATTTTCCCGCAGTAAAAAGTATCCTATATGTTGACCTGGATAACCAGCTATCATCATACCAAATTTCATCAAAATCCCTCCAGTGGTTTTTCAGTGATGCGGTAACAGACAGACAGACAAAAATTCTAAAAACTATAGATTCGACCTCTGTATCGATAATAATGTCTATTTCAATAAAATTTTCTAAAAAATATTTAATGTATAGATTCGGCTTAGTTACAATTGTATTATATGTATAGATTATTATTATTTATTATTAGCAATATGTAATTATTATGTGCGAAGAAAGCCTAAAGACTACTTTGATGTTGTTTATTATGAATATTTGGAGAAATTGTAGCAGTTATTTTTTTAATTATAGATGCGAGATAATAGAACGTTCAGTCAGAACATTTTGAATCATTTTCACTTAAGGAATTTCATTGTTAACTACTGTTTAACCTATTGGCATGAAAAGTAAAAAACTTTTTACTTAATATTAGTAAAATACAGATGTGTTAGCTTACAAATATTTACCTACATCTTTTTCTCCAAATATTTAAATGTAATAACTCATAGCATAAAATAACATTTAATACTAAGTTTTTTCTTTTATAATAAACAGTCACATTTTCATGTGCCGTAATGGCGAAACTTAAGGTTGTTATGAATAATATTGAAAGGATTGTGAGTCTGAGTGAGTAAGTATGTGGTTAATTTTATTAAGTATTAATAATTGCATGATTATACGCTCTCCACTTAACGTTTCATAATTAATGTACCTCTATGATCCTATCCAATAATAAATACTCACCCTTCTTTATGTATTTGACAAATATCAACTTTTAAATTATATAAACAAGCTTTTAAACTATAATTTTTTAGGTATTTTTATTATTCGGCTTATACAAGAAAATTACTAATTACGTTAAAACACGCAAATTATTCAGTGCCCATTCAGGGATATCAATAACGTACAAGTAGATTGACAGCAATAAAAATTCGCCATGTTTTTCCACCCGGCGCTCCTTGAAGCTGTCAATAATAGGCCGCCCTAAGACAGCACGCAAATTTTTATTATAGCGCGACCGCCATGCCATGATAGTTGGTGATTATTTTTGATCTGTTATAGTTTATATAAAACTATATATTATCGTACTATGTAATATAGTTTGTCTTTTATTTCTACTAAAATATTGTAAGTGGTTAAAATATAAAAAAAAAATGTTATTATTTATAAAGGTATTAATTTGTAAAATAATACTTTAATTTAATCAACTTCACATGCTAACGTTACTATGGGCACGTAATAAGGCGTATAAGTGCAATTCTAATTTAATTTTATCATCATATAATTTTATTATTTCATGTTATTATAGTAGTAGAGTATTAAATCAAAATATATATAAGGGTTGTATCAAACAAAATAAAGTATAGCTATTTTCATATGCTTTATAGTGAGCTAGTCACAGTATACGCAAGTTTGGCGAGTATTGAACATTGAACAAACGTCGCCAGATGGCGTAGTGTTTGCTCGACCTGTTTGAGTGCAACTTTGAATTTTGAACTATTAGCGTCGCGGCCACCCCACCAAGCACCTGTCGCATTTTAGTGTTTAGTTGGTTACCAGCTTATCACTTAATTTAATTTACTTATTATTTTATCTGTGAATTAAAAGTAAACATCGTAAAGTATTTAAAAGTATACTTTAAACTTTTTAATCTGTTATGAAGTAAATAAAAAAATGATTTTTGGTTTCTATTTGGAAATATTGATATATACTTTCTGTCTTTAAAGGATTATATAGCTGTAACGTTAGTGTCTATGAATAGGGATCCTAAACTATCTAGGAAAATATTTAGCGTGCCTAGCTCTACATCAAAAGTTTGGACGCATCTATTTTTTCCGTATACATATATCCCACAGACCCTAATATTTGGTATTTCAGTATTACCTTTGAATGATGTTATTTTAAAGACATTTTTGTATCCTATTATTCTTGCATTTAATTTTCTTTAAAATGACGTATAGACGTTTTAGTAGATGGGAACAATTTACTTCGTCACTATCACGTGGAATAATAAACTCGATGGTGATTTATTAGTAAAATAAAATTATGATTATATTGTTCAGAGAAAATAACAGGAAAAGTGGTTTAATGTAAACAAATCTATTATTTTTTTACTTAGTTTGATATACGAGTACATTTCTTACTACGTCTTGCTTTAAAAATATTAAATGATATAAAAAATATGAAAAAAAAAAAACTGTATTGAGGGAAACTAACGAATAAACCTAATAAAAATATGAATAAAATATATAATCACATTATAATATTATCCATACATTGTTCCTAAATGTCCTCATAATGAAGCGGAATAGTTAACAATTAAAATTATCCGTTGCATAAATCAACGTGAAACACGACATTAGCCCCTATTAAACTTTACACAACCTTTATAATTGCCTGTGCTATCCACTGTCCATTAGACAGCGTTTACCGTATGGCGTAGGTCATAAGAAAATATACTAAATAGCATACTATAGAAGCAGAAGTAGACCGAGAAAGGTACGGATGGTAGTATGAAAGACGATATGTTTATGAAAGGTAATAAGTGTAAATAAATATGTTGAGAAATTACCACACAACACCATCTAGTTCCATGGTAAGATACCAGGCCTGTGTTATGAATACCAGATAGTTGATACATTATACATATATAATATTAAATACAAACATATTATAAATATAAACACCCATGACTGAAGTACAAACATTCGTGCTCATCACACAAATGAATGCCCCCAGTGGGACTTGAACCCGCGACCGCTGGTACAGCAAGTAGGGTCACTACAAACTGAGCCAAACCTGTCGTCTAGGTCTAGGTACGTGCTGAGATAATGTCCTCCTGGCAGATTTCGGCCACGGCGGCCGATTTCTTTGAGACTAGCCAAGTACGCAGGAGATAATATAGTGCACAAGTGCATGCGCAAACACAAGTGCACTCTCTATTCCCTTTCGACACGACCGGTGAGAGTTAAGGCAGGACCGACGTTTTCACGTGCTTTACATGGCGGGGTGCAACACCGCCAATTTATCAACTTTGGGCTACTACTGAGACTATCTTAATAAAACTTGGCCTAACCCGGGACTCGAACCCAGGACTTTCGGATATGCAGCCGTACATACTAGCCACTACACTATCAAGGCAGTTAAGTTGCGCTAAGACAACGGCTAATAGAGGAAAGTGGAAGAAACAAATATGTTTTGCCCCTCATAGTGGAATAAGGACAAGGACAATAGTATGAAAAATTAGGTAGTGACTACTATTTTACGAGTTTTTAAATGCAGTATACTCACAATTTGATATCATGATATAAGAATACGAAGAATAGGAGGCTCTAGCTGCATCTTAGAATCCCAATTATACAGTTGAAAATTCCAGTGAATTAAAAAATAGAGGATCCACAATAACACTTGTGACAAAATACCGAGACGAATAAGTATTTAGAAACTTATTAAATCACAAAGATTATTTCCAATTCCTATGATATAAACAGTTAAAAAGTCGCTTTTCATTTAGCACTTACACCGTAGTCCAAAGAGGCCGCACGCGATACGAAATTGCCGACATAAGCCAGATAAGGATCGGGACACATGGAAAGCTTGTAAAGGCCTCATTTATACCACATATGTAGTTATAGCTTACAGGGGATATTTGCGTATACAGTGAGGTTAAGGCTTATGGGTATTGAATTAAAATTGTTGTTCCAAATGATGTGTTACTTTAAACAAATATTATTTTTATTAGTATACATTTAAAACTCTATTTAGTCATTTAGGAAATAATTTTGTATGCAACGTGTTGAAAAATACTTAACTATTATACTACTAAGTGTCCCTAAGTATATTTTTCCAAGAAACTTATATCCCATGGAATCTTCTATATATAGGTATTAGAATAAAAACACCCTGTGTCACTTCTATCTGTATGAAAAATAAAAAATAAAATGAAAAAAAACCTTTATGCGCGGTTGAAGTAAAACTTCTTTGGCAAATATCGCAATTAAATTAAAACAAATCAATAATTAAACAAGGCATATTACGCATATTACAATCATATATTTATAGAATATCATATACGGAAAGAATAAAATATATATCATTTGTCACACAAATAACAACGGTTACCACGGCAACAATTAATCATGTATTCTATCTCATTCTCTCTCTGCCTTAATCCTATATATTTATGTGTTTGTCTCTTTTTCGTGTCGCATTTTCGTTTCATCGAGTTTCAAATCACAACGATTCTAAAGAAGTTACACTTCAAAATCATCTAAATCCGTTCGGATAGCTCGGTTGCCTACTAGAATAAAGACAAAGCAATAAACTTTTGCATATATAATATCGGCAAGGGTAAAATTTTAACAATGTTATCTATACTTTGATGACAACTATAATCTCTTCAACGCTTATTTTTAAATACTTATAAGTTATATATTTACAAAATATGTAAAAATAAAAAAAAAAATTATTCTACAAAATTTTCGCCAATTCCTTGAAATATGATATACTATTGATATACTAATGATATGTATATATACCTATATGATAGCTTATAATGTATCAAAACAAGTTTTTTTGTAATTAATTATCAAAGAGCAAAATAATTATGTACAGTTCGGATTTAGGTCCTCTAATGAAAAGAATATTTACGAAGATACTTGAAGTATTTTAGTATATATTTTGTAGGTAATTCATTATTATTGTTTCAGCTATCTTCCTGGATTTAAAGAAATGATGAAGAGGGGCTCGTCTGAATCTCAATAACGCTGTAAAGGGCTCTTCAGCAGACTGCGCTAGTACTGATGCACAGACCAATAAAAACCCAGACTTATATAAAATAATCAAAGTTTCTAAATAAGACGTATTCATTTATTTTGTCATAATTAACTTAGTTGTGAAAAGAAAAAAATGTGATCGTTATAAGGAAATATAATATTGTTACGTGAATTATTTACTCACCATTATTTAAAAAAGTATTAATAACTTTGAGTGATACGTTGAAATGTATTGTTAAAGGTATATTAGATACAGTAAGTTTAAGTTCAAGCGAACCACTTTTTCATATACATACTAGCTGACCCGGCAAACGTTGTTCTGCTATATAAATTATGGGGATAGGAGGGCCGGGCCTATACATATACAAAAAAATCATTAAAATCGGTTGAGCCGTTTCGGAGGAGTGCGACCACAAACACCGTGACACGAGATATTTATATATTAAATTTATATATGATATAATAAATAAATGTACATATTAGTACAGCAGTAATAAAGAAATGTCTATTATTCGTATTACTCTGCGGCACGCTATCGCCAGGGGGTTTAATATTAAAAATAAAATATAAAAGAGGCGATCTCAGTGTAGTGGCTCAGCATTGTGTGCTTTTTAATAAATGCCCGAATCACTCACCAGTTCTATCTGCGTATTTTCTGTTATTTCAGTATGGCGATTATTGCGTAGGTGGATTTTATAACTGAGAACACACAGATATCTTAATGTTAAAGAGATGTCATTTCAATACAATTTTATTTTCGTTTGTGTACTTTAAAACGCGATTTTATTTTTGACGTAGCCTTTTGTAGCATATAGCATATATTTTTTTTAGTTCGTTATAAGAAAACTGAAGGCAAGTAGAATTTATTTTTTTAAACTAAAATACATATTTTGCGATTTCATGTTATATAAATGACTAGCTGAAAACTCACGATTCTGCTCCCATTGATGATAAAAATAGTCTCACATTGTCGAAATTCTGCAGTTTTCTCTATATCGAGTCCTCTAAGTTATTAGTTTAAAATCTAAAATCAATTGAGCTGTTCTTTTTCTCCCTTAAGCCTCATTCTTTCCGGATATACAAAATACTTATTCCTCTGTTCCATTTGTCGCCTTCAGGTTTCAGCCGTACTAGAGACCAAGAGACAAAGATAGAAAAAAAAAATACGGTTGTTTTATTTTGATATCGCGTAAATCTTTTTGAAATGTCAAAGAAACACTTTAATTTCATGTATAGGTAGAGGTTGATAAAAATTAAGTCCATATAGTGTTATGAAGAGCATCGATACACTTATAATATACAGGCGTTTGAAGTAACCATGAATAAAACATAGCAATCGCGTTTGTAAAATCAGCACATGTAGACAATTTCGTCAAAGCCGCAGCCTTTGACGTTGTCTGAGCACATCAAAGGCCGCCGCTGTTTGCCTCTACCTCTACAGGTGCCGCACAGAGAGAATATTGATTGATGCACACATGCACTAGATTGATATGTTGATGAGATGCGTTTGGATATTTAAGATGTATTAGCCAATATCATAGGTCAAACTGATATAATAGAAGATTCTAGTTTCTTATCGAAGTGAGAGTTATATTTTATCTTTTATATAATACTAGCAGAACCCGCGGCTTCGCCCGCGATCAAACTTTATAATTGCAAAAATAAGAAAAACAAATTTCATTTTATTTCATATATTTCATATTAAGCATATATTCTGTAAATATATTTACACTTTAGGTATTTAGCAAGCACTCCCTGTATTTTTTGCACATTTTTCTACTCTCTCCGTAAGTGTGCACTTACGGAGAACTTGAGTCATGTTACTCTATTTAAATATATTCAACAACTTCAACTTCACCACCCTATTTAACCCACTAAGGGGCTGAATTAAAAAAAAGTCTACAACATATGTTTATTTAATTGTATTGAAGAGCATTAATACCAAGTTTAATGTAATTCTGATCATAAACGTTTTTTCCTCATATAAACAGTGCAACCCCCCCTTTACCCTTTTAAGGAATGAATTTCGAAAAAAAAATGATATTTGTATTGTTTTAGATGACATTTTAAAGGTAAATACCATTTTCCGTACATCAATTACAGAGTTTCATACAAAATTTCATCCCTTATTTGACAGTCTTATAGGATGAATTTCAAAAAACATTAAAATACATATTTATTCAATTGTACTGAAGAGCATTAATACCAAGTTTCAAGTAATTCTGATCATAAATAATTGTTTGCCCATATAAACTTTATCACCCCCTTTTACCCTCTTATGGGATGCATTTAGAAAAAATTCGAATACATATATTTCTAATTTTTCATCTTAAAGCTAAATACCACTTTCTGTGCATTTCGCGTTAAGAATTACAGAGTTTCATACAAACTTATATCATCTATTTTACCCCCTCAGGGGATGAATTTCGAAAAATCCGTTCTTAGCGGATGCCTACATTGTATAAGAAATATGTACTCCAAATTTCACGTTTCTACGACCAGCGGTTTAGGCTGTGCGTTGATCGATCAGTCAGTCAGGACAAAGCATTTTATGTATATATAGATGACTATTGAAATTAAATTAAACCTAATCAAGGTTAAGAAGTAAAGAGCATATACAAACACACATTCACTCATTCACTAACTCAAACACTACTCTTTCACTCACCCATTCTATTACTCACTATTTACTCACCCATCCACTCATTCATTTCTTCATTCACATTTATATACAGACAAAAAATATAGATATCATAGAAAAATATGTGTAAATTCATATGAGTATATTAATTATCCAAACTAAATTCAGTAACCAACAATAAAAAAGCCTTCTTCTTTTACATTATACCTACTCGACACTTTAAAATCACCACAATATTAAATCTTTTAAAAGATACCGATTACGCTGATAAAGTATAATTGATATAAAAATATTTAGTTTGAGTTTATTTTTAAAGCACTACGCCGTGACCGAAGGCTGAAGAAGTTCCTTTGAATGATTAGCATCCTCATTACGAAGAGTGGATTAGCACCTCGTTGCTGCCACTTATTGGAAAAACGTGAGCACGTCATCAGCTTAAGAGGAACTATGTCAAGGAGGTTAATATAATACTTAGTCTGAAGATTTTAAAATCCTTTATGATTGTGTAAGCCTGAAGGTTCATTTAAAAACTAAACTATTATATTTTCAAGATTATTTATACATACAAAAAAGTACAAAATGTAGGCAAAAGGTTGTTATATGTTATGATACAAAAACATATTTAGTAATTTTAAATAGGAGTCCGAGAGTAATAAAGTCCCATATTATTAAGTAATTGCCCTGATAATCGAATCCGGGATAATCCCCGTTTATTCAACATTTTTAATACTTAAAAAAAGATACTAGTAATATGTGATACATAACGTTATCCTATATGTTAATCTAATTAAATACTTGTATAACGAGTTAACAACACTGATTTAGTATATAGATTAGATATTTTTTATTTATTTAATTACACAAATAGCAGGACTTGAAGAACTTGATAGCAATTTATCTTAACATATATATATATATATATATATATATATATATATATATATATATATATATATAAAAGTATATTTGTTATTATGCACTACATATTATATCAATGGGATTTTTCATAAAGATAGAGTTTCCATAGAGTGGCATAGCTACTTTTTATTTATATTATATTATTAGCGTAAACATTTTAGAAAAATTTAAACTTTTCATTTTTAGACCTATAGTGCCATTCCGTACGTTCTTTTATGTAACTTGGCATGTGAATTCTCAATCATAATTCAAGTACATTAAAGATTGAACTGTCGACCTATATGAAATTTTTCTTTTTCAAAATTTTCTTTAAACAGAAATGTTCCATTTTAAGATATTGTAAAATCTTTTGTTCTTTCTAATGTATAAATATTTAATTCAGTGTATGGAATTCGCATGATAAATGAAACGAGACAAGAGCTGGATAATTCACCTGCGAGAACTATGACCAGCGAAATATAAGAGTTATAAAGACTTATTTGGATATCTTAGAGTCATCTTAGAATCCAACTCAGATACTGTAAGTGTTGTGTAGTTATTTAAAGCTTTCAAATAATAAAACATATTTAAAAATTATAATATACTAGAGGCTCACCCTCGCTTCGCTCGGGTTCGTCGCTAGGTACGTTTTACATAGATATTTAAAATAGTTATTTGCCAGCGTTAGCCATATTAAATTTTAATAATTTTTTTTTGAATTTTTCTGATGTTTTAATACTTATTATCCTAATCTGGACTAAGAGAAATCCAAAAAATTAAATATCATAAAAATTGGTCCAGCCGTTCTTGAGTTATAAATGGTGTAACTAAAACGACTTTGTTTTATATATATAGATTTTAAATAAATATCTTCATAAAATATACTTTCGGCCGGTATCGTATTTTTATTGTATGTATTTATATTATATATACTTATATATAAATTTTAAAGTACTCAAACTAAAACTCTACTCAATCTGTGTATTTTAGAAAATTATTTCCTTCATATGAGAAGTTGTAGTGTTAAAGGTAACATAAGCGATGTCAAACAAAGATTACATGCGACAAGCGGGAACACAAATAGAGCTCGGACCTTCATTGGAATTCTCAAAAACATTGTCTTGCTTACACCAATATTTGCCCTGACCAGTTATTGGCAAGTACGCTCTTGCACGAAATTCGACCAAGTAAAAATAATTTTAATGTTATATTTAATTTTTTAGCTTTCGACTCTAATGTAATGCCTTATCTTTCTTCCGGTAATGGATCTATGTAACCCACTTTTTACTGTATCTACTTCTTTTTATCCCGGAACATAAATAGATCCCGTCTTTGATGATGAGATATAACATGAGATATAACTAAACTACAAAAAATATAGATAAAAACTACATAAAATAGATATTTATTGTGAGTATGAACATTTATTGTTTGGACACAAATTATTAAAAATTGGCATCAACATATTTTATATTTACTATATTTTATTTAATATATAAATTTGAGAAGTTTGTTTTCTTGTTCGATGAAAAAAATTTTTTCGCATTTTATAGTCTACTTATTAATAATAATAGATAAATAAACTACGCAATCGGAAAAAATGTGTGTGGTTTATAAAAAACTCCAACAAAGCTACATTTTGGCGGCCTGTTTCTATAATGATACGTGTAATCGCAAAAAATGTTTTAAGAATTTCAAACTTAAAGATGTCAAATCCTCTTTCAACGTCGTTTGACTTTGTATGGAAAATCATATTATTCTGAGCGGATTTATTTAAAATCCCATATTAATGTTCTGAGGCAAAATGCATGAAAATGTACATGTATATCAATTTTTTTTATTAAAAAAGAAAAACCTTTTTCATAAATATATATTTATATAATATGTATGTATGATATACTGGAAATTTACCAAAAGTGCTATATTTTATAATATTATATAGGTAAGCAACATCATCTCTTTATGATTGTACGATTCTTTATCTTTTTCTTTTACTCCGAAATAGGCTTGACGGTTGTGATAGCTTAGAGGCAATACACAATTCGCGCTTTTTCCAATAATATTACGACATCTTACTATAATATAAAATGACGGGAATAACAAAGAACAGATATAAGAAAGAAGTTAAAAAACGCTTTTAAAAATGAGTTTGATGGACCATGTCACGATCATGCATAACACATTCAGAAGGAAATGAAAAAGGCTGAAGTTTAGTTTGTTTGGCGCTAGCTAATACGCTGTGGGTCGTGGATTTGATTTCCATACAGGGAGCGTGTTTGTGTTAGTAATGCAGATGTATGCTCTGGTCTGACTAAAAAGAAAATGGCAAACTGTTTTTCCGCACGCATTCAGGTCCGGTTGGAAGAGAACCATTTATTATTTCTGGTACGTGAATATATACTTGTTCATATGTTACCATTCATTACGTTTTTAGTTGTATTTCATATTCTTTTTGTTAATTATGACTTAAAAATCATATATTATTTGGTACCTTTTCAGCCATCTTTCAATTTTATTTAATGTATTTAGAAACATTAACAATGCTCGAGGAGTATTTCTAACGTACTATTATATACCATTACAAACAAGCATGATGTTTAAACACCATAACATGGAGTAAGTTCCTAGAAATGGCATATCGTTAGCGCTTACATGCGAAATGACCGACTTGTGACAACATCGTCTCACTCAAAATTCCATGCCTTTCCACAGACGTGTGGCTTTAAGAAATAACATTTATTATCAAGCTTTAATATATTATAACAAAAAAAAGTTCTTTTCGAAATCTTTATTAGTAATTGTAAATGCCATGTGTTTTTGGTTTCTACATCTTCTACGAAAACGCGATACATTCACATAATCACTATTAGTAGATATACCTATATGACTTTTATTCGTGATGTAAAAATTTCTCATGAAAAAATTATTTTATTTTTATAATTTTATAACTTGGTTTTGTTAATCAGTTTAGTCAGATTTAGTTTCACCCTACGAAAAAACTTATTACTATTTATTCGTAGGTTTCACCTATAAAAACTTTACGTAATGCATAATATCAAGACTTGTAGTGCATGTTGTGTTCTCCAGTAGGTAATTGGGGGTACATTTTATACAATGTCCAAAGAGCTTCTTTTATTTTTTTATATTATATATGTACTTCTGTTGGGGATCCTTAATAAATAAATAAATATATAATTTATGATACAGAAAGTAACATAGGCTACTTTTTATTACGTTACGTCAAGTTTTGCCCACACTTTATTAAAACTGTATAACTATAAAGGTATACTGGCTTTAAAGTCACTTTAAAATTATTTTTTCACCATTAGAAGTGAAAGATTATCACCATTGAAAGATTACCATTAGAAGTGAAAGATTATCAAAAGTAATTTTCTATCCTCCTGTTTGTACTTTACATAGAATTTTACACAATATTATCTAAATAATCACTTCCGCAATAAGCAAATGCGACATAACAACAGGTGTAACTAGTGCTAAACTTAAGTCCCACACGTACACGTACTACGACGGACATCTACAAAATAATAAAGTACGATTCTTTAATTATCATATAACTAGGGCTGCTTTTTCAATCAATTAATCAAAGTTATATATTTAAACTATACATATAATAAAATTGTATTTAAGCCAAATCTGTATATTAAAATTTTTTTTTGGAAATCTTATTGAAATAGACATTATTATCCTGATACAGAGGCCGAATCTATTGTTTTTAGATTTTTTTCTATCTGTCTGTCTGTTGCCGCATCACGAAAAAACCACTGGAGGGATTTTGATGAAATTTGGTTAGATGATAGCTGGTTATTCGGGTCAACATATAGGATACTTTTTACTGCGGGAAAATATCTCATCTCTGAGAAATCTATACTAAACGTTAAAACGTTAGTAGGGACGAACTCAAGCGGAGCGAGGGTAAGTCGCTAGTTGAAATAAATATAACTTGACTGACAATGAATATTAATGGAAAACAATTGAATGATGAAAGGAGCGAACACCCTTTTAAATTAGTTGAATGTTTGAAAAATCAGCTGTATATAACTTAAGATTTTCGATATCAACTGACTACCTATGTGATAATTTAGAATATGAGCTTCATCTCTCTACTTCATCTCCATCTCTATCAACACTTTCTTCTCCATTCTAAATTGTACTCAAATACGTTAGAGTCGTCACCGAGTGAATGAATGTTTGTTAAAACTCAATAACAAATGTTCGCTCGTCTGTGTTCCTAGGTCAAGTACAGTAGTCAATATCTTACTCCAGGTCATAGACTATCTATACACTAAACATCCAAATTCATCCAGCTATTTCGGCGTGAAGAAATAACAAAATACAAACATACACAAAGACACGCTCTTATAATAGTACAATATGTAGTTCGATTATATATTAATCAAAATATTATTTTTTTTTATTTACACAGATCGCTGTCCCGGTCACAAAGGGGTTGAGCCTTTGACGTAAAGATTAATTACCTCAAGCCCGCTACCACCCGGCTCCAAAGAGAGCCAATCTTGCAGCAAGGCCACTAATTCTTCACTTCAAACGACTGCATCACAGATTATGGTGGATTGACTCATTTAGTATTCCCTGTGTCTCGACCCTAGTTTCTTACTAGGTGCCCTGGGTGGGTTAGGATCTTAGTATGTCGTATAGCGAACTGGTCTTGCTTATTTTAAAAGCTGTTAGCGGATCGTTTAGTTTGAAGTTGTATAGGTAGTGCGCGTAAAGAATAATTTATTAAATTTTTTATTTCAATTTTATCAACATTATTACAAATATCCTACACATAGACAAATAATTTAGCAATAATAAATAATTTCAACTGAATGTCAAATATCAAATCTTCAGTTTAATATTTATTGCTAAATATCGTAAAAATACATATTATCTAATAGTTTCCAACAAATTAATTAAAAATGTAAAGCGTTCTTCCATTTAACAGATATAACAGAGCGGACTTTATTCAGGAAAAGTACGAGATAAAATAATTCAACATAACTCCAGTTTCTTATTGTAAATATAAGACATTTTTATGAAAAATAAATGATTTAAGTTGTTGTTATACAAAATAATTTAATAATCATCCGCAGGATAGTCATCTATCTAGGTATTATATGAATTGAAATCTATATCTATAAAACAAAGTCGTGTTAGTTACACCATTTATAACTCAAGAACGCCTGGACCAATTATTATGATATTTGATTTTTTGAATTTCTCTTAGTCCGGAATAGAATAATAAGTATCAAAACATCAGAAAAATTAAAAAAAATTATATGGCTAACTATTTTAAATATCTATGTAAAATGTACCTAGCGACGAACCCGAGCGAAGCGAGGGTGAGCCGCTAGTGTTTTATAAATCTATGGGATGTACCTCAGAGATATTAACGTCCTTACTTCTTTAGTTCATTTGCAATAAATAATATTTTACTTCAACATTACCCGCGTTTGCTAATAATGTGTCCAGTAGCTTTATATCACGCTATCGTTTTCTTTTATACACCTTTGTATATTTCAAAATAAACACAGTACTTGAAAATATGATATATACTACTATTTTTACAACGTTATATTTAGTAACTAGCATTTCCCGCGGCTCCGCCCGCGTTCAGATTATCAAAAACTAAATTCTTAGGCTTTACACATTAGTATACTCTTACATATCTATACCACTTACATTGCGCACCGCATGATTGGTAAATAATGGCAGTGATTGACAATGCCACAAAGGTTCCTCCGTTAATCTCATATTTGATTTAGTAATATTGCACTTTTTGTTTTAGCAATAATATTTATGTATGTCTATACTTCTGTTTTGTTTGTTTGTTTAGTTTTGGGCGATAAACTTTCAAACTACGGAAATAATTTGAATTATTTTTTTACTAATAGATAGCTATTGATTAATTTAATATTTAGCTGATTATTTAAATTACATAATGGTAACTTTTCTTAATGTTAATTGGTCGCGAAACAGGGATTGGTTAGCGCTAGTTAGTAATATTTTCCAAATCGATTTTCAAAAGAAAGTGTAATAAGTAAATAATTCTAAGCAAATGCTTTTTATTATTTCATATGGCTCGGCTAATATCATTAAAGTCGTAAGAATTTTATTGTGTCCTTTAAGCCTTTACCCTCCAAGAAATGGTGTCAAAAAAAACTGAAAAAGTTTAGGTATAACAATTCCTAAAATACTTTTGCAAAGTTTTTGAGATATGGAATATTTTTAGTTATCCGCTTTGTCAGTTTAACAGCCATTAACTTGTTTTCCAGTTATTTTTACAGTTGATAAAATGAATCGATATTGCGGAAACGTAAATATTATTCGTATTTATTTTAGTGTTAACCTAACAAAACACGTAAGTACAGAAAACAACACAGAATTTTGCTATACGAAACCTATAATGCGCGATGGATCTGCATTTGCCTAATTTTACATTAAAAGAAAAAAAAATATTAACATTACTTACTAAACAATTAAAATTTACAAATATTTTCATTTGAAAATTGTTTCGACGAACAAAATATTACTTATATGTTACTAAATTATAAAGCCAAAAAGTTTGTTTTTTTGATAATTTGAATACTGGCGGGGCCGCGGGTAATTTAGTACCTAGTAATTCTAATAAAGTCATAGAAAGGTCATATCTGTACATTATTATTTTTTTGGATTAAAACTACATATTTTAAAAACACATGGCGACATCTATTGTCAAATATCTAAATAACACATAAATAAATTTTCGTCAAAATAACTATTTTAATGAATAAAATAGCGCTATTTATATTTCTTTTAAGATAAGATTTTTTTAATAGTTTTAACATATTAAGTTACCTTGCTAAAATGTTAATAGTATCATCTTGCTTTTATTTTAACCAGTTTTTGTATTTTTTCTCGGAAATGAGATGAGAAATGAGAATTTTCTTGCTGTAATAAGTATCCTATGCATTGACGCGGATAACCTGCTATCACCATACCAAATTTCATCTAAATCCCTCCATTGGTTTTGCTGTAATGCAGTTACATACAGACAGACAGACAAAAATTCTAAAAACTATAGATTCGGCCTCTATATCGCTAATAATGAATATTTCAATAAGATTTTTCGAAAAATATTGAATGTACGGATTCGGCTTAGTTACAATTTTATTATGTGTATAGTTACTCATTTATAAAATCAAAAGTTTGCTTTATTGATAATTTCAACACGGGCGGGGCCGCGGGTAATTTAGTAGTAGGTAATTCTACATACATTCATACATTCATTTTTTTGAATTAAAACTACGTATTTTAAAAACACATGGCGACATCTATTGTCGAGTATCTAAATACACATAAATAAATATTAATTAAAATAACTATTTTAATGGATAAAATAGCGCTATTGATAATTTGATTTTCAAGATAAGCTATTTTTAATAGTTTTTACCATATTTAGTAAATTACCTTGCTAAACTATTTATAAATAGTTTCATCGTGATTTTGTTCCAACCAGTTTTTGTGTTTTTTCTCAGAAATGAGATATTTTTCCGCGGTAAAAAGTATCCTATATGTTGACCCGGATAACCAGCTATCACCATACCAAATTTTATCAAAATCCCTCCAGTGGTTTTTCTGTGATGCGGTAACAGACAGACAGACAGACAGACAGACAAAAATTCTAAAAACTATAGATTCGGCCTCTGTGTCGATAATAATATCTATTTCAATAAGATTTTCCAAAAAATATTTAATGTACAGATTCGGCTTAGTTAGAATTTTATAATATGTATAGAAAATAACTATTTTAATGAATAAAATAGCGCTATAGATAATTTGATTTTCAAGATAAGCTATTTTTAACAGTTTTTACCATATTTAGTAAATTACCTTGCTAAACTTTTTATAAATAGTATCATCGTGGTTTTATTCCAACCAGTTTTTGTGTTTTTTCTCAGAAATGAAATATTTTCCCGCGGTAAAAAGTATCCTATATGTTGACCCGGATAACCAGCTATCACCATACCAAATTTTATCAAAATCCCTCCAGTGGTTTTTCTGTGATGCGGTAACAGACAGACAGACAGACAGACAGACAGACAGACAGACAAAAATTCTAAAAACTATAGATTCGGCCTCTGTATCGATAATAATGTCTATTTCAATAAGATTTTCCAAAAAATATTTAATGTACAGATTCGGCTTAGTTAGAATTTTATAATATGTATAGATGAGTAAATCTACTGTTTATAATAAACGGATTTATTTTCTCATAATTAATGTATTTGAGCAAAAATAGGTTTAATTCAGTCCCATCTTACGTATTTTCTTGATTTTTCTGATTTCAATACTAATGAACCTTACTAACGTTTTATTTACTTGTCTCTTTGGCTTGCAGATTATTGAAGTTGGATATACAGTGAAAAGTGAAAATTTGTCATAAGTTAAGATTTTTTGAAACGGACAAATAATTTTACAAAACTGAGAAACATTAACAATATATAATACAAAGCTAATAATTTGTTTATTAATTTAAATAAGAAGACGAAGACGTTAGATATAAAACGTTAAGCTTTCAGTGTCACTTGTTGTTATCAGGCATCGAACCCGCTATCAAGTTTACTATCAAGGTGGACTGCACTCCGTCAACCTTATCAAACTTATCGATTTGCCATCTCGTTTATTTACACTGTACTTTGATGTGTAGAATTATGTTTTACTTATAATTGCAAAACGCATATTATGTAGATAGGTATTGCAAATAAAAAAAAATTGATTACTTCTGAAATAACTAATTCATTATATTTTTAATTTAACCATTTTCATTAAAAATAATATATTTACAAAGACAGTTAGTAAAATTTGATGATATTATATATATTATATTTTAATTATTCATTTTTGATATGATGTACCCAACAAATAAATAAAAGCCTTAGTAAAAGAAATTCATATAAAGAATTGTATAATTCTTTTGAGAAAAAAGGTTTAAGAATATACCTGTAAAATTGGTCAAGAGCGAGTCGAACTCGAGGGAACGATTTTGGATTTTCGAAGCTTACTTTATTTTTTGTTTTTAACAACATTTTACACTTAGATAGTAATATCTACTTATACTTGATACAACATATGATGCACTTGACTAAACTTCTGTCCTTGATTGGGTACATAATTATAAGTAGGTACATTTAAAAAGTTTTTTGTTATTAGGTATAACTTTAGAGAATTATCTATTTATTTATTGCAATTATTAAGCTAGATTTAAGCTATCATTAAGCATCATATCATTAGGCTATCATTTTTCCTTAACTTGTTATTACATATCTATACGATATGTAATAACAAGTTAAGGAAAAATGAGAATTAGTGAAATTCTAACAAATTAATTATTACTGAATTTAGAAATATACCAAATTAAAATATGTCAGGTTTTATCGAAATGGCATTTTCTCAATTGGTGTTTCCTTGAAGCGTACACTTGCCTTTGTTTATTCAACTGAGATGGCAAGCGATGAAACGAAAAAACTCTCAAACCGGCTCGTGGACGATTTCGAAAATATTTGGCCTGATAAACGTTGTACTGCTGACACATTAAATATTGTCAATAAATTATTTCATGAATACATTATCCTTATAAATGTTAAATTATAACGAAAAATACACTCAATTAATTAATCATATTTATCTCGTATCTGTGGACGTTGACTGAACTTGATTATTTATTTTTCAATCTGTAATTATTTTACGGGAATTTTACTACTTTTCCTTTTTTATCATTGAAGGAAGCTTTTACAAAAAAATAAAAAAAGTTCATTAGAGTTGCTACTTGATTTATTCTTTATAAGTTAAATTATCCGAGGATGACGCGATTTATTACTATATTAAGTATTTTTGATTGGATTGGGAAACAAAACTATTTATTTTATTTGTTGTCGGTACCAAAAAGTATAAGATGGCGGCAAGCAATGACGCGGAACGCCTTACGATGAGGCCTGAACTCAGCAATGCTACGTGTTTCATATAATACACGTTATACTTATACCTATATTACATTAGGTATCGAGCAAGGTTATTCGGTTGTTGGAAGCATGTACATACATATAACAAAAAATATATTTTTAAATAGGTACATATAATGTAGTATTGTAAATGTGATGTGAAATGCTGCAGTTGCTAACTTATTTGCCTATTATTACACAATATGTTAAGCAAGTAACTATTCTTAACTTTTTCCTATTAAAAAAGTCATATTAAAATTATAATCTCAAACTTTGAGATAATAACATATTTATTATATTGTGACAAGTAGGTACCAATAAATAAGTTATAAAATCTTCAGTCGAATTTTCATAGAAGTAACTAGTAAGGACACCTCACATATTCGTTATATGTAAGGTATTTTGTTATACAACTAATTTTAATTTTCTTTCTATTATAAAAGATAAGGTTATGTAACAAACAATCTAATAATTAAGGTTTTTTTATCATCTGCTGCTTATTTGTGTCAAGCCTGCTACAACCTGGAAGAAGACAATTCCTTTTTTCTAATTGACTTATTTAGAAAAACTCTATGGAATTATTATAGACCTTAAAAATCTGACACTAAAAGAATAAGATAGAATGTGATAATGATTTCCATCTATACATATAAGTAAAATTGAAATGTCTATTTGTAGTGTCAAAATAACAGTTTTTTACTAAATGCATATGAAATTATATACGGTACTTAGAAGAACAACATAACTTTTGAAACCTACGAAACAGTTGGACCGATTTTAACAGGACTTTCACTGGCAGAAGCTGATATTATAAGGAGTCACTTAGGTAATTTTTATTTTAGAAAAAGAACAAGGGTTCCGCTCAAAAAAAAACCTACTTACTTACCCTCGCTTCGCTCGGGTGCGTCCTTAGTCTCTATACATATCTATACATATAATAAAATTTAGAGTTGAATTAAATATTCTTTGGAAAATCTTACTGAAAAAGTCTTTATTATCGATACAGAGACCGAATCTATAGTTTTTAGAATTTATGTCTGTCTGTATTTCTATATCTGTGTGTCTGTCTTTTTGTCTGTTTGTCTGTCTGTCTGGGAACGCATCACGAGAAAACCATTGAACAGATTTTGATGAGGTATGATGATACTTAAACATTAACATATAGGATACTTTTTACAACGGGAAAATATCTCATTTCTGGGTATACAGATTATGAATTTAACATTATAAGTTAATATATAAGTTACCTAAATAACATACAACGCTGCTATTAGGTACGTCCGGGTATAGCGGCATCCCTTGATAAGTTTGTTTGCGCACCGCACGTCGGTCCGGGATGTCACCGCGCTTATCTAATGAGAACTGATAATAACCCCTCACGATTTTTTCTTATAGCAGGTGACTTTTAACTTAAGGCAATTTATATATTAATTCAATTATTTTATATTTAAAGTTTGCCTATAAAATGCTTAAGAATCCATCAGAACCAAAGCTACCTAAAATCTCAAATCGTAAAGCTTAGTTACATATAACAATAATTAAAAGATATACATATGAGTATGGATGTACCTCCATCTTTATATTACAAACAAACAAAATGCTTTAATATTTTGGTTGTAATATAACGTCCTTCCTTTTTCTACGGAAAATTTCGTTTTAAAAATCCATATTGATTATGTTAGGAGAATTAATATAATCTAATTTGAAGATTTAACAATTCAATCACGAAGTCAGTGTAAATATAAGGATCATTGGAGTACTCCATTAAACGGACATCGCGAAAATTTTTAAAGAAAATTTGAACAAATTACCGATCTCCGACGAAATGTTCCTCTCCCTTGAGCAAAAAACTTCTTTTTTTTAATTCAACCTTAATTGTTAGCCAGGACGATATATTCGTAGAGAACCAAGAAAATAAAAAAATATACATAAACTAATAAATGATTGTATAATTAATAGAAGCTAAATCTTTACACTGATTTATTATTATGTACCTAACATTAATATGTAAGTAAAACTTGACCTATTAATGTTTAAATTTAGTTATTTTCGAGTGGTGATTGGCTTCTAGGTATTAGAGATTTTAGGATATTAATAGGAATATAATGTACAGTTTTGACACACTAACAATTTTGTTATCTATCTATAGATCTTATAGTCTAGTCAACAAGTGCCTTTTAGGTCAACTTTGTTTAGCAGTCTCGGAAAAATGTGAATGAGGTGTTGTTCGATTTGGAATGACATGTAGATGACTTTTGAAAAAAAATCAAGTTTCGCTTGCAAAAATTGCAAAAGTTAGAAACAATTAACTAAAAATAAAAAAGGGGGTTTCGTTTTTTGCAAATATCTCATAAACTAATTGAGATTTTTCAAATCTAAGAAAATATTCAAAAAGAAAAGGAAATTTCCCAAAAAAGAGTTTTAACTTCCGGGACTGTAGGACCAATATTTATAATGTTTCCGTTTAAGGTCGTGTTTTCATCCCTCTGAGAAAATTATAAATATTGGTCCTACAGTTCCGGGAGTTAAGTTTTCGAGATCGTAACGTATTTTTTTAAATGTGTTATTTGTTCCAACTTAAAAGATAGGATATTTTTTATTCCGATTATTTCCTTTTCTTATTGCAACATCAACGATTTTCATATGTGTGCCAAAGCATCTCGTGGTCGCATATAGGAGTATTTTATAAATAATAATTTACATGTACAACAAATTGACTATTATCAACTACGAGTAGATACCTACCTAGTGTCTAGTTGATAATAGTCAATTTGTTGATTTAAATTCATATGAAAGCTGATTTTTTTGTCTTCTCCACTTAAAAAGTGTAGTTTTAAAAATGTATGTTTGTGTGTTGTTAATGTTGTATGTAGTATGTTTATATTTTGGTGTGGATATTTACTTGACCTTTGCTCACTTAATTATTACAATTAACTTTGACATTAAATGTAATCAGGCCATTAAAATATCTTTGCATTTCTTAACAACGACTGCAAATAAAATTATATAACATTTATTACACTCGTTAACGCGGTTTTTGTCACACGAACTTTATATATTAGCTCATTACAAAAATCATACATTTTGTTTTCATCACATCTAGTTTTTTGTTACAGCTCTATACTCATTTTTATCTCATTTATGTGATTTCAATTGAATAACTTAAATTCGGCAACTAAATTACTATCGTATTTGACGAAACTAAATTAATTAACATTTGTTATATTATAAATATACCACGAAAGTGCTTAAATAATCCGGACAGCTTTTGTTATGTGTGTGGAGAATTAACTTTTGTGTCTCAGCGTCGAAAATTTACATAATTAATAGAAAAATGTTGTTTAAACTATTTTGGTTTTTCTGTGCGCCATCAAGACAATGCTTGGGTTCCTTATGTACGTTGTATATGATATATCATGAGTGGTACTAGGTTGGAGTTAAGGATCAAGATATTCGTCATTTGGTATAACAATGGAGGGACAGTAGAGATAGACAAAATCACTACATCAGAAAAGTATGGTTAGGTCATGGTCCAAACGTCAATCATTCACTCCAGGAAGTAAGAATATTAAAAATGAACCCTAAAGACATACTTTTACCACCATTACATATAAAACTCAGCCTTATCAAAAATTACATGAAAGCCATGGATAAAGATGGCAATGGATTTTCATACCTGAACGAGAAATTTCCTAAACTCAACGACGTAAAAACAAAAAAGAGAATATTTGTTGCTCCACAAATACAGGAACTAATGAAAGATAAGAACTTTAAACAGAAACTGGATGATCATGAACAATCCGCCTGGAAAGGTTTTGTTTAATGTCGTTCACAATTTTTTAGAAAACCATACAGCGGAAAATAACAAAGATTTAATGAATGAACTCATAAAGTTATACAAAGCTTTAGGGTGTAATATGTCCTTGAAAATACATATCGTGGACTCTTATTTGCTTCTCTTTCCCAAGAATCTGTATGCAGTCAGTGACGAACAAGGTGTGAGATTTCATCAAGACATTTTCTTATTGGAGAAGCGTTATCAAGGGAAATGGAGTCCAGGAATGTGAGCTGATTGTTGCTGGAGACTTAAAACGGATCTACCTGAAACCAAATACTCATAAAAATCATAACAATTTACTGTACAGTAAATAATATCTGTGTAAGTGTATATAAATTTTGTATTTTTCATGAAAATACTTATATGTTTTGATATCACAAGGAAACTGGACGTGTCAATTTTTTTTATTAGCATATTATTGTTAGGTGACCATAGTATATTTGAAAAATAATATAAGTTTTCGTGTGACAAAAAATGTTTGAATTTTGTAGACCGATGTTATTAAATTATTAAAACTTTTTACAAAGTAGACCAGTTATAGAGAATAATATTTTTGTGCAATTTTGCTTAAACCGATCCAAACATCGTCTTGTGATTAGTCTCGGCGATTTTTTCCGTTCAATTGAACTTATGAAGTCCAAAGCCGTCACTCTAATCATTATTTGATCTCATTACGCAACCAAATCTAATGAAACGATAATGAAGTTAGTGAAAAGCTTCTTAAAACATTTACATAATTTTTACTTGTTTAAAAATATCGGCTGCAATCAACTTGACTTTATAGGATTTTTTAAATAAATTTTTAAGGAATTTATTCAAATGACGCGATGATGACATTCTTGATATCATCAGTATCATTAGATATGTGTATTAAGACGGAGATTCTATTAATGTATTCGGGGTTCTACTTCTGGAGAAAGGATTTTAAGTGTTGACATTTTCATGGACACATGCAATACAGCCATTTCCTCATAGTATTTTAGACATACATATATCGGTGTTGATTCAAAGTGGATGGGCATAAAATGGCATTTTAAATACAGTTTTCGGATTATTCGTTGTATATTCATCAAATGGTCATTAAAAATTTAGTTTAATATAATTTTTGCATATTACACATACTATATATAAACTTCACGCTTTGTTCCTTTTGTAGGCAAAGAGACTAGAGTGCCAAGCTCTACGATCTCTACATACCTCTTTTGCGTCTTCCATTATTACCATTCTGTTCATACATGCTTGAGAAAATTTGGAATTTTGACAGTCTTACGAGATCTCCTCCTACTACACCTTGCACTGACACTTCCACAATATGTTTTTTAACTAGTCTTGCTTTAAGCAGGGTTTACATTTATTATGATATAAAAATACTAACTTTTAAAAATAAAATTTGTGACTGTCTACCATCAACGGCATCAGTAAATAACTTTATTTAAATAGTCTAATATCACTCGGAAACCAATAAAACTATATGAGGATGAAAGGCAGCCTATGGGCTATGTAGCTTTCAGGATCGTTTATTTTATAAACCTCGTGAGCGGAAGGTACAATATGAGAAACCTTCGCGGACATGAACAACTCACGAAAGATTCAATCGGGTAAATAAAAATTTTAAGAAAGGAACTTAATAAAGAAATTTTATAAAGAAAGGAACGTATTATCCGTATGTCATATTACCTATAGACTAAGACCAATAAGACAAACATAGATTAATTTTTATATTTACATATTGATATGACTATATTTTCCGATAACATGCAAATTAGAATATTATCTAAATGCATAGCTATCTCAATAAAAACTATTATTATAATCCATTAAACAATAAATATTAATGGTAATAAAAGCCATTATCGTAGTTTTATAACAGCTTTTCGCCATCAAGCTGTAGTTTGCATAATCTGTATGCTAACCGCCGACAAGTTACAATAGTTAGAGTAAGACTAAAAAATGTAGTACTAAGCCTAACTTTTTAAATAACGCAGATAAAATCTATATAAAGTCTTATTACAAATAATTTTCATGAGTTTTTTTAGTTACCTTTATTTAGTAAGCTTTTATGAGCTTTACCAGAGCTTACTGAACGTATGAGACGTAAGGATATCGAAACACTTTAAAAATAATAACCTAGAATAAAAAGTTATAAATATATTTAAATTAAAACATTAAATATGTAGTGTGGTACTAAAAAAACAAGTGGAGTGCTCTTTACTTAGTTTTCATAAAGATCTTTAAGAATACATACAAAATAAAAGTTTTAAGATAGAGATAGAGATATTAATCACTTCACTAATACTAAAAATTTTAAAAGTTATAAAAACGTCTTACGTTACACATTATTTAAGTTCATATTACTATTTAAACGTGTTTGTTATTTCGATCATGATTTAACTTTTCTTGCTTTATGAAGCACTTTACTGTTATTGTTATGCACTTAATAATATTACGAATATTTATACATTATGCATATTTAAAGGTAATTTAGAAAAACAAACATTATTTTGGAACAGTGATAGTGTATTTAATGGCTCACTTGTTACAAAATCCTTCGGAAATTAGAAAAACAAATGTGTTGCTCTTGAGATAATTAACTTTAGTTTGACAAGAACAAAAAGCTTACATTATCATGATTGCTAATTGCTTAAGAATTTTGACAATGCTGACAGCCAAAATATAATTTGCTTTTTTTTATTTTACAGTTATTTTGTTTTAAAAAACTAAAAACCTATCGTAAGTTGTCAGCTGACAGCTCTTTGTCGCCAAGTGGCAGTTTGCATAATCTATAAGCTGAGGGCCCGCCGGCAAGTCTACTTGAAGCCTAAAAACTTTAAATATTTTACGGCATCATTGAATAAGAATAAGTGGTAAAATGTCTTAAATATTACGGCTTCTTTAAATTATTGCCATTATGAAAAAAAGGGAAATTTTGTAAGTTTAAGTCGCTTAATAATTTCTCGTCGCTTAAAGTCGCTTAGTAGCGAATGTTTTAAAAATGTTGTCCATCTTAACGGTGTTCAAAGAAAGATTTCTTTGTGACTAATTATGCTGACAGAATATAAAAACAAGGTAACAATCCTTGCAGTAATTATTTTTACTTGAAGTAGATTCTGAAATGAAAAATTAATCTTTTCGGAGCCAGAATCAACACTTATAACATGTTAACATAACAGACATGCTATCATGTGATATTAATATTTTGTTTTACGATAGATTAAGGTACGATGTCAAGCAGCAACTCTCAAGAATGTAATGAGAACAATTTCAGCGAACAGGCGCGTCGCGACCACGCACCCGCTAGTATTGACTGTGTCCATTGCGCATGCCTCTATTCGCCGGGGTGTTCTACGATATAAGATACTAGATATGCTCAAATGTAATTTTAATAAAAACAGAAATCTAAAAATAAGTGCAGTTTTGTAACTAATATAATTTTAAAACAAAAACTTACGTAAATTAAAACTATTTGATGGACCTTAAAACATAACAAACCTTATAATAATTACTATAAGGTACCTTTTGTTAATTTGAAGACTTTAATAATACTATATTCGTATTAACGTAATATTGTAATGGATGCTATTAATAAGAACGTAATGTAGGGAAAAAATCATACTAATTTTTGAAAGAATTGTGTTCAGTAAAAAGAATAAAACTCTGTTTTATTTTCTTTCGTAATGTCATTCAAAACCAGTCCTGACAAATCAAGTGCATAAATAATATATTTTTAATTTAGATTACTAAAAGTTGATCATTATTTATCACTCTATATGTAATGAGTTATAATTTGTAGGAGATCCTTTTCGTTTCATTGTTGTTAAAAACATTTTTTACCATTTCCTGTATAACATAATAAAAAATCCCTGTATAACGTATACAGTTTTTATCTATGCTTTACGTAAGTGGAGTTGCTAGCGATAACTAGTTACCAGTAAATCTCAAAGTAAATCGAATATTACTCAAGTCAAATCCAATCAAATCAAAATATATTTTATTCAAATAGACTTTTACAAGCACTTTTGAATCGTCAATTTTACATTTAAATTAAATTAAATGTCAGTGTAGTCAGTCCGTGAGGAATTTACCACCGGCTCGGAAGGCAGTTCTGCTGAGAAGAGCCGGCGAGAAACTCAACAGTTGCTCTTTTAAAATAATAATTTTGTACAATATTATAATACAATTTTTATTATATATTTATCCTACGTGAGACCCAACCAGACATTTGTTCCACACTTTGATATCTATAAAGTATTCTGTGACTGTATAATAAGTCTTTTTCACTAATACATTTTTAATTTTAGACTTAAATTATTTAAATGGCAAGCTCAAAATCGATTGTGGAATTTATACATGCGTACACCTTGCCCCAAAAACGATCTATTCACTTTTTGAAGGCGAAAGCTAGGCTTACCAAGTTTTCCTTATTTCTGGTGTTTATTAAATTAAATATATTATAGTTACAGCTGTATTAATTTCTTTTTACAGTAAAACCACAGCATTTCTATGGATTAAAACGTTTTGAAACAGATCCACGTATAAAACTTACTTTAATCGATTCATTAAAAATAATGTAAAGAGGCTTGATTAAGAAATCTTTTCTTCAAGTATCCTTTATCGCTTCTAGTTTCTATTTGTTCATGATAACAG
The DNA here is from genome assembly GCA_905404265.1 of Fabriciana adippe. Classification (NCBI taxonomy): domain Eukaryota; kingdom Metazoa; phylum Arthropoda; class Insecta; order Lepidoptera; family Nymphalidae; genus Fabriciana; species Fabriciana adippe. Next base: position 5,448,866 of record FR990000.1, read on the forward strand.
TTAACAGTGTAACGGCACGCTAACTTATACCAAGTTGTTAAGGATGCAATTATATGCTGGATTGGCAAAGAAGACGGTTATTTTGACGTTTTTCATGATTTTTGTACAGTATTTTTTAATGATTATACTAATTACATGATATTGTTCATGGAAAGTTGTATTGTATCTAAAAAAAACGTAGGTTTTATTTTAGTTTTTCAGAAAGCTGAATCTAATATAGGGTATAGAATATTTAAATAAGTATATAAGGCTTAAAAACGTATTTCGTTAAAAGTTTGGATAATTTATTCAATCATTATTAATTAGGTACTCTAATTTTTATTTTGGATTATGGATTGAGATCCTTTTAGATATTTTACATGAATACTTTTAACATTTACTATTTCTTATTACGAGTACGTAGCCTATTTATCTAGGAAGCAAGAACAATAAATTAATTCATTAAAAAACTGTAAAAATCTAAACACTATAACTAAAGTGACCACAACATCAAAAAAATAACGAAACTAAAAACAAACACATAAATCAAAACGAAGAACAATCCATTAACTGAATCAAAAAAAAAAAATAAGAACAGCTGCGATTGGTTGTCTGCCGGCTCCGAATATGCGATTGGCCGCCGTACGTCGGGGAATTCGATACTTTTTAATAATGGCTCCTTTAGCTAATGCGATCGGCTTTATATTGTGTTTAGTATTTTATTACATAGCCCAAATGTATTCTGAGTGATTGTGGGAAAATAAACGCTTGTTACAGATTCGGTGGTTGGTGATTAGCGATTTGTTTTGACCAATCTTATTATGATAGTTTTGTTTTTAATTAGTTGTGTTGTGTTGTTTGAGTGATTAACTCTTAAACAATTATACATCTATTTAATCTATATTTGACAACCTAATGTTAAGATCACCTGAAAACATCAATTTATTATAAGTAAACTCTAAAACAATCTAAACATATTTAGTTCGTTTTTGAATTTGAAATATATACAGCATTTGTATCTAATATTACTTCGCTAAACAAGTCATCAGTGCTATAACATTTTATATGACGCGAAAGTGTCCATCAAATAGTAAACACTCTTTAACAGATAAAACAAATTGCAATGTGAGTATAAGTAATCTATTATCAGGCGAGTTATTCCTCAAATACGCAAGATACTCGAGCCTCTCATTGATGGTTCTGTGCAAACAAAAATATCGACTATTCGATAACGGCGAGAATCGATACTGACCCCGCGATACGGCAATGAGTAAATACTAGGTACGTAAGACGATAAAAAGTGAACGCGCCTTTACTAGGTATTCCATTCTATTATTTTTACCAACTTCGAATAAGAGATATAGAGATTCAATTTGGATGTTTTTGAAGTGAAAACTTCTATAGGTAGGTTTGGTTGGAGTAAATTCATGTAAGTCGTCATAGACATGGTCACGTGATGTGGTAACGCTAATACTCAGAGTGCCGATAGATGTCAAAGCCAGATAAATGTAAACAGATTTAATTTACAAATTTTAATTTAAGATCAAACAATTAATTTGAATATCCAAAAATAACAACTGTTGTTTATAGTATTAAGTTTTCACTTCTGTCGGCAGTCCTCATGAGTCATGACCGCTTTTTTTTCTTTGTATGCTTAAAACGTTATGTCATCGCCAATAGTGAACCTATTCTTTTGCCCCATAAACAAAAAGTTAGCTTTTTAGTTAACAAGTAATTTATTACATTTTTTTAACATAACTCTAATAATAATTTATCTCTATGATTCAGTAACTCAATCGTATCGTTTGTTTTTAATTTTCTATTTTTCAAAAGTTCCTGTCAAAAAACAACACTTGGTTCTTAAAACTGTTAAAAAAAAAAGAAAAAAAAAATTGTTATTTCAAAAGTAAAATTTTTAACTTAATAAAAATAAAATAAAAATATCTTGAAAAATTTTCATAAACATTGGTTACCCTAATGTTGGTGGAAAATTGCGCGATTTGTAGACGCTAGACGTACCTACATATCTACAAGAGCAAATAGTATGTACAATTTGGGACCTTGAATGATTATGATGACTTTGTACAGGTATGTCATGTTTTCTGCTTTACGATTCAAAGTTGTCCTGTATATTTTAAACACGTGTAAATATTGTAAATTAAGTATGAATATTTAACTTTTATTACTTTAACACAGCAAAAAACCTCCTGAGAAGAAAACTAATAAGACACCAGGCTTAACTTGTCATCTACATTGAAAAATATTCTAAAATGAAATTATATTAATTTGTACGTTTAAAATATCCTATTTGTTAAGGCTAGTATGAAATATTTACTATAAATTGTGTATAATTTCATAGTATGATATACTATATACATACATATATCTATTTATAAGTAAACGCAATTAAATGTATATAAAAGAGTTATCATAATCACTCGTAAGTTTCATCTACCGATGACTCGTGACAAAAATGTGTAACACATACTATCACGATAGTGATGTATGTTATCGATACAAATTCTAATGTTTGTCTGTCAATAAATACGCTTTGTTTTGATGATTCGCTACATTTTGAGTATGAGTTTAATCAACAATAATCAATAGAGCAAATATTGTCTGCGGTAGTTTGTAGAGATGCCGAAATTAATGTTTTAATTGTCACTTGCGATTGATAAGGAACTAAATACACGCACCTAATCAATTAACTGGTGTGTAACAGTTCAAATGTTCGAAACATATTTGCTTATACCTTGTTTGTAAACATTTACTTACTCTTGCCTTGTTTATAAGTTACTTAACATCGACTAGACATCAGTCAATCTTATTTATTGGAACAATTGTACGGCTTTACTGACTTGCACAGTGCACCACTATTATAAAAATGCAAGTTTGTACGTATGTATGTTAGTTACTACTTCACCCTGAAACTGCTGGAGAGATTTGATTAAAATTTAGTACACAGATAGACTATGACGGATGACCTGAAGTCACAGATGCTACTGTTAGTAACAAAATTTGCCAAAAAGTGATGTTAACTGTATATCTATATTAATTAATTAATTAATTAACTCTTTATTGTACACCAAGAACAAAGAAAATAAATAAATACACTTGGATAATGTACAAGAGGCGGCCTTATCGCTAAAACAGCGATCTCTTCCAGGCAACCTTTAGGTGTAGGAAATAGTAAACTTTGAGAGGGAAGGGGTGCAAATAATTGAGTTAAATATAATATCATAATATATAAAAAGTAGACTACAAATATTACTACATAAAGATATATGTTTAAACTAATAGATACATATACATATACTTACACATATATACATATACATACATATATACAATATATACTTGTACAATAAAACAAAACAAGAAGCAAGACAGCTTACAAAGAGAGAATAAGTCAAAAATAATAATAATAGTAACAATACATGTAAAGTTAAAAATTATGAACTAAGAAAGTGTTCCTTTAAGAGTTTTTTAAATATCAGTAGTGACTTCGCACGTCGGATATTTAGGGGAAGAGAGTTCCAAAGACGTGGGGCTGTTATAGAGAAAGAATTACTATAGAAGGAAGAGGAGTGAGAAGGGATTTTAAGGATAGGGTTAAGGATATATATTAATATATATATTAATGTTATAAATGTGAAAGTTTGTGAGTATGGATGTTTGTTACTCTTTCACGCCAGAGCGGCTTAACGGATCTGGATGAAATTTGGCACAGAGATAGATTATAGTCTGGAATAACACATAGGTTACTGTTTATTCCGGAAAAATGTACGGTTCCCGTGGGATAGGTTTGTTTTTGTTTTCCTAGAGGCGTACCCGACCGAAGCGCCGCTAGTTATTATCATATCTGTGCCATCTTTTATCTCCTTTAACTTTTTTAAAATCGGTCAAAAACAGGTCATCATTAAATAAACCTTGTTTTTATTATAGACTAGCGTCAATACAAAAACAAATCTATCCCCACGAATATACATATATTTGTTATTCTGATGATGAACTATATTATTCTAAAGTTTCATTAAAATCCAATCAGTAGTGTTTGTGTACTAAGCTGTATAAGTTACTGTAGTTTTTAACTATCCCAAGGGAACTCTTTAATTTTCCGGGATGAAAAGTATTCAAAATGTTGATGCCATGCAAAATTTCATTTAAATCGTTCGTACAGTTTTGGAGATTAGCTCATACAAACAGACAAACAGACAGACAAAAATCTGGATTTGTTCTATTTCTCTTATTACATCCCCCTGACTCGGCTTTTAGCATTTTTTTCTATGTACAGACATTTGACCTATACAGTTTTATTATATGTATAGATGAGTGATATGGTTTTGCTTCTCTTTACGATATACCAACTACATATACATCCCACGGTAATAACTTGATGTACGCGGTTAGGAAAATCTGTCAAAAATATCTGTCATACTTAGTGCTAAAATTTTTATTAATCTGGTGATTTGTTGTGTTAAAGAAGGATACGTCAACCAATACTTACGTTTATAATATTGCTAGTGTTTACCCGCCGCTTCCCCGCTTTGTTAATGTATGTAGAATTAAACCTTTCCTACGGTTCGTGATATCAGATAGGTAACCTATGATAGCCTTCCCAATAAAGTGGCTATAAAATATAAAAATATTATATCAAAAATTGTTACAAACAAACAAAAATCTCGTCACCATATACATTGGTACAGTTAAATAGAAAGATTATTAAATAAATATTATGTACCTTTAAAAAATGCTTAAGCGAAAGAGTACTTTTGTAACGTGTAATAATTAAAAATGCAAGATGGCTGCAAGTCAATTCGGTCAACGCACTGCGTAGCCCTCCCTACGCTTATACTCATTCTTAAGTGGCAAGATTGAGTTGATATTAAAACTGTTTTGTAAACATGCAGTTGATTAAAATCAATAAAGTTGCAGTGAAGCTATTAGCTATCTATATGTGTTATTGTAGAGTTGGAAACAGTTATTAGGTACTTTTATATACTTGGTTCTTCTTCTAGCTCTTATTGGTGTCCGTTTAAGATTTTTTTAAATAACAAATAAATAAATAATTATACAATTTCTACTTTTATGTTTTTATTAAATTTTAAAGTTCAAATTGTTTATCAGTAGCTAAATATATATAAAATATTTTCTTATTTCACAAAATTTTGTTTTTGAATATTTAGTTTGTCAAAAAATTTTACCCATTCCTGGTACTTAAACTTACTTATTTACACGGATATGCACGTCCAACATTGCTTGACTTTACTTAAAATATATACCAAATTTCCAACTGTTTTCGTCGAGTAGATTCAGGGAAAGTAAGCTGTAAAAGAATGATATACTGACATTCGAAAAAAAAAAACTATTTTCATGGGCTACATCTCCATGGATCCAAAAAAAAGACAAAAATAATTTTAATTATGGTACTTTTTTGACATACTCGTGAATAAAAATAGGGTTCAAGTTCTTTGTCTTAACAATTATATTTATCTATACCACCATGACTCCAGCTTAAATAATAGTTTATCCTTTAACTCAGGACCCACGCAATATGGTCTGTGACAGATATGGATGTTACTCACCTCTATGAAACTGAAGCAATTTATCGAACCCTGAAAGTTTTCCGTCGGGTAAATCATCATAAATCACTATGACGTATGGTTAAGATAAGAAAATATAAAAGTTACATATTAAATAGTACGGATGTATACATGTTCTATTTATTTTTTTAGCCTTTTGATGCCCGGTATAATTAATAATAAAAATCTTTACATAAAATATTATATAAGTAGTTTTTGTGTAAAGTCTAACCATACTGATAAATAACTCTTTTCTTTAATTTACAATAAAAAAAAATACAATAATATAATATAATTATATATACAAAACAAATGTACATCTAGTTATTACTGTACAAGTCATGTCCGCGAAGAATAGTGGCAAGAATGTTATACTGATTAATTAAAAAAATATATTAGCGTAGTCAAATGTTTGAATTTCTAAGGCAGATTAAAGTTATTATTAAAAAAGGTGAAAATAATTATTAATTTACGTTAGAAATGTTAAAGTTTTCGATGATTTCTTGCGGGAACTCACAAAACTATGTAAAATACAGGGCTAGTCCGAGGCCGGTTTCATTCCGGCAATACGGCTAAGTGCCGGCTGGTGATGGATGGTGTTTGCACGACAAATAGTTTTCAATTTTATGTCGCCACTCGCCGCTCGCTATCGAGATATTTCACTCACGAAATTGATATTAGGGACGTAATCTCAAAAATTCTAAAGCTTAGACTTATATATGGGGTGAGTTATGTTGTTAGGAGGTATATAAGGCAGCTATGCGTGTTTATTTTGTAACGTTTCCTGGAATATTATGTTGGTCTTTTTGTTTATAATGTTGATTGTGTTATTTCTTTATAGCAACTTATATTAGAATAAAATGAAGCATATTGCAATTAACGATAAATCAACTTTATATTACTGAAAAAAATGCTTTTATATTTCTTTGTTAATTTGATATAAATAGCAAAAAGCTCACATTTTAAAATTGCTAAAGCTACTAAATATATAAATAACAATTATTTAAAAAATATATATAAATTAAGAAAATCTAAAAAAATACGGTACCTACCATTTATCCCAGGTGAAGATCAGAGCGGTACAATCACTAAATCTCAAATACAAATTATTCATCTCACAGGAAAATATATATTGCAGGGAAAGATGCAAGATTTCTCACAAAATATGATGACTACATTTCGACGGTTTCGCTTCGCTTAAGGTCCATTTAATCCTCAAAATACCAAAGTGTATTTGGATATGCTATGTACTTACATATGTATATGCCGCATGTTATTTAACGAGATATTTGTGTTACTCTCCCATTCATAAAGATATCTCTGTGCAAAAATAACATCAATCCATTGATCTCTGGAGTGAAAGAAGGTTACAAGCTCATTAATTATATTATCTAAGGATGCCTTTGACACCTCCTGGTTAATTTCTAAGAAATTAATTGTTAACTGGACCACCGGTGGCTCGGCGGTCGTTGACAGGTTAGACAATTCAAGACTTAGAAACTTAAGTAATAATTACTAATTTAAATACAAAAATAAATATCTTTAAATATCTCAGTTTCTTCTCGAAAACGTTAACACATATCTACCATATTTCCGAGAAGCAACAAACTCATAGTCAGGGCAAACATCCGATAACGCCAACACAAGCTAAAAAGGTTCCTGCACCCTTTCGAGCTAACATATTTAGCACCTATACGAAATATCTCCTCCTGCCTTCACTTAAACTTATAAGAAAATAAATAAATGTAATTTCTTTACTCGTGCTATTCACTGTTTGCTAATTTTAGCGGAACTCGTAAATAGCTAGCATTAGATCTTAATAATTGTGACATGTTACGCTAGTGTGTGTTTTTTTTATAAAAATGTTATAGGTAATACATATTTAAGGCTTTAAAAATTGTTTTATTTTATTGCAAGTTTTATATACTTTGTTAAATCTGATTATTTCAAATAATGAAGCGACAATTTCCTTCATAAATTAAAAAAAAAACTTCATATTCAATTAATTAATACATCTTACTACTTGATTGTTTAGTATCGATTATAAAAAAAGATACTAATTTTATTCAACAAAACGTTAATTTGAGCTTTTCATCTTATTTGTAATAATATTTTTAAATTATGTGTTGAAAAATTAAAATTTAACACAATAAATAGTTACTAAGAACTGAATAGAACTGAAAAGTAATAATATGCAATAATAACTACTGCATCTTCCATGTATATTCTTTAGCTGGAGCTAAATAATAGAAACATAAATAATATATAGGTACATTAACTGCCTCAGTGGTCTAGTGGCTAGTATATACGGCCGCAGATCCGAAAGTCCCGGGTTCGAGTCCGTAATCGGATCTTTAGTTATTGAGTATTACTGTCAAGAATTTTTCAGTAACATCCCGGACTTGGGAAGTTTATTTATTAAATTAGGATCACCAACATGATATACAGTAACTTAACAAAAATACAGAAATTGTACAAAGGAGGTCTTAATCCAACTTATAGGTAACCACGTATGTATAAACAGCTACACGACGGAGTATTTAAAAATTAAAAATTAACAGTACTATAAAATTAAAAAAAAGCTATTATAATTAGTTACTTAAAGCAACAAAAGAAGAAAAGAAGAGAAAAAAGAAGCAATATCTATCATGAGAAAAATTAGCAATACAATAGATACAAGTTAAAAGCTAAAAGCTATCACCGTAAGTAACTCTTAAGCAGTTTAATATCATTTTGACGGACGACGGTGTTTTATCCCCGTGCCTCGCTACCCGCGGTCCTGCGCCTTAACTCTTATTGGTTGTATCGAGTAGTAGTCCCACCGGAGTATGAGAGTGACTTTAATAGAAAGTGTACTTATGTTTGCATGCATACTTTTGCACTATAATATCTCCTGCGCAGATGGATGGATAGTCTTAATGAGATTGGCCGTGCTCGAAACCGGTCGGAAGGACATTATTACATGCATTGTACATTTAAAATTATGTACGAATGTATATAAAGAGCATATTACATAGGTGTTTCGTAGAATATTAGGTATCTATCGTTATAAATAATTAAAACTTGAAATGCTCTTTATAATTTTTATTTTCCTTATAGAGACCACGAAATCGTTTTTTAGTGGGACATTAAAAGCATTTTGGTATCAAATAACTAAATAGTAATAATGGTTTTTATTATGTTAAACTAGTGGCTCACCCTCGCTTCGCCCGGGTTTGCCTCTAGACAAACAAAAACAATTTTTTCCCAAAGGAACCATACATTTTTCCGGGATACTAAGTAGCCTATTTGTTATTCAGATATATCAACTATATTATTGTAAAGTTTCATTAAAATCTAATCAGTAGTTTTTGTGTACTAAGCTGTATAAGTTACTATAGCTTTTTTACCATCCCACGGGAGCTCTTTAATTTTGCGAGATGAAAAGTATCTAAAATTTTGACTGGGGATATGAGATATCACCATGCAAAATTTCATTTCAATCGTCCGACAATTTAAGAAATTAGCCCGTACAAACAGACAAACAGACAGAGAAACAAAAAAATTGAAAAAAAAATCTGGATTTGTTCTTTTTCTCTTCTTACACCCCCTGACTTGGTTTTTAGCATTTTTTTTCTATGTACAGACATACGACCTCTACAGTTTTATTATATGTATAGATTTTCAAGTTTAACATATAAATGACTCAAGTAGTTAGTAGTGACCCAGATGTGTGTGTACGAGTACCTACGTTTATTTAACAATTGTAAAGGTCAAAAGCTTGGTTCCAACTAAGGAGAAATATTTGCATTGTACAGATATCTATATCGATTTAAATTTATAAATAAGAAAAAAAAAAACTAACGATCAAAAAGGTTGAGAAGATGAAGTGTATATATGAATATGTTAGATAGCTTTAGAAATGAATGATGAAATAAAAAATCTCGCTTTGTTAATATATTAAAGTGAAAATAATTATTATTAACCAAGGAGAACAAGTAAAAAGTTCGTACATATGCAATTCATAAACTGTTTTAAAAAATATATATAAAAAAAGTTTGAATTTTGGTGTAAAAAGTTTAGAATGTTTTAATTACTTTAGTAAATAACAACGAATGAAGTAGACATTTGAGTATTTATCCAAAAACTGAGAGCAACCTATCACATTATATACTCATACCTTCATAATTTTGCGGTCAATTTGAATAAAACGTTGACAGCTGCCGCATCGATGAAGTAATAGATTTATCATACGCTAAAGAGCATTATGAAATCATATCCAAACCAGTTCCAAGAGATTTCGAGACGAGATGAACAATCACACTATGAGGAAAGAATAATAATTTGCAAATGTCATTATAATAATAAATATTAATATTTAAATTATTCATTTTTATATTTTGTTACTATCGACTTACCCTCGCTTCGCTCGGGAGCATCCCTAGGTACCTTTTATTTTTTTGAGCGGAATTCTAATTCTTTTTCTAAAATAAAATTAGCCTAAGTTACTAGTTATAAATAAATCATATAGTGAAAATCCCGTCAAAATTGGTCCAGCCGTTTAGAAGATTAGCTGGACGAAAGAGACAGACAGACAGACAAAAATTTTAAAAATTGTGTTTTTCTTATAAGTACTACCGTATATAATTTCATATACCTTTAGTAAAAAGCTGTTATTTTGACATTACAGACAGACGCTTCAATTTTATTTATCTGTATAGATGTAATGTAAATTGTAATGTAATGTGTAACGTGTAATGTAAATTGCTGTTAATATAACAGCAATTTCTCAAAACTCTATTCATTCATTTTTTAATCCTACTAATATTATAAATGCGAACGTTTGTGAGGATATATGGATGTATAGATGTGTAGATAGGTGTATGTATATTTGTTACTTTCACGCAAAAACTATTTAATGAAACTTTACAATAATATACTAATATATCAGTATAATATATAGGCTACTTTTTATCCTGGAAAAAATCTACGGTTCCCGTGGGATAGATTTGTTTTGTTTTTTTTGAGACGAAGCCGAGTGCAGTGAGGCTGAGCCGCTAGTATGTAATATATTTTGCTTATAGCTTATGATCACGTTATAACATATGATAAATCGTAAGAAAAATAATATATTTTATTAGATATCCAAAATACCAACAATCGCTCTTACGATTAAAGTTTTAATGTAGTATGAAACATAACGTTGAGAACTTCTCGACCTTTTTACTATTATTATGATATAAAAGCCGTACATGATACGGCTGTTATATCTCATCATGTCTATAATTAGGATTTATTGGCAGGAGGTTAATAAAATATATAACCAGAATAGAAAGTTAATACTATTCAAACTATAAAAACAGAAATAAATAAATTTAAATAGCTAATAATAATTGGTGATGATATTTTTTATTGATAAGTTTCATTTTCTTTCTATAAAAAGAAATGCTTTAATTAATTCCCAATGTAATCCAATGTAGGCATATACCAATCCTTTGATATTAGTAAATGTTCCAAATGACTTGCTTGAATAAGGTCTTTCAAATTCCAATTTATCTTTTATTAAAGGAAGCTTTGAAAATATCTGCCCCTATCATGTCCTTTATGAATTGAAAAGAAAAGATTTTAACATATACTGACACCACTCAAGACTTTCTACCGTTACAGCGAACAAAGAAAGTGTTTTATTTGTATTGTGCCCGACCAAAACACAATATCCATGTAGCCTCTGACATAATATCACACGAATTCTACCAAGACCCTACAATAAAACGAAAGAAACCAACTCTCAAGATATTCACAATAAAACTTATACATGGACTAAGACGACATTTACGTTATATTAAATACATTTTAATAGATTTTCGTTCTTAATATTATGTGGTAAAAGTGTTTTTATTGATTTTCGATGGTGTCGATGTGTAAATGACTTGTAAAACTGAGCATTGATGACTTGTGAAGATTTTGAAAGGTTATCAAAGTGTTTGGACGAAGCCCGGTAGCTCGCTTCTTAACAAGCTGAATGGAGTGACACATTAAATCAATAAATGGAAAAAAATACAATGCGCCCACACACTATGGGGTTGGTTTCCATTAAACAAAAGTTATATTAAAAGCAAAAATAGTAGTGCTAATTAAAGAAGTGTTTACGTTATTTTAAACGTTAAAACATGTTTGTATTATATTAGCTAATTATATACATATGTAGTATTTTAATAAATATTATTTAACGTTAATCTGTGGCGCAGTAAAAGCCGACCATTTTCTACACCAAATAGGCACCTACTACATCAAAAGATGAATGTTTGGGCTCTGAAAATAAACTTATGTTACTTCATTTATAGATATATAAATTGTAAAGGACCAACACAAGTTTTTTTTTTTTATATAAAGTAATCAATTGACGACACGTTTGGCTTAATCTGTAGTGATCCTACTTGCTGTGTCAGCAGTCGCGGGTTCGAGTCCCGCTGGGAACATTCATTTGTGTGATGAGCACGAATGTTTGTACGCAAATTGTGTATGTTTATATTTATATTATGGATGTATTTAAAGTTATATATGTGTAGTGTATCAACTATCTGGTATCCATAACACAAGCCTCGTAGCTTACCATGTAACTAGAGGGTGCTGTGTATTAATGCCCCTACATATTTATTATTATTAATTATTAATTAAGCACCAGATAAAAAAAAAACATAACATACTCAATGAATATTAGGTGTAGGAACTTTACTAAATCTGAATTAATACTACTTTTGGGGTTTCCATCATTACAGAAACAATAAAAACAAATAGATTATAAAAATACAATGACGTGAGTAAATGAAGCCGAGTCATTCATTCTTCATAGAAATCGACAGTATGTCAGTCGAGTGGTCAGTTTTATGGACGCAGTAAACCACCCGCGTAGTCCCACCTTGGTCTGGGATCGCCTGACTTATCATAACTTACGTCGAAACAACTTTATTTGTGGATGATAATAAGATTAAATAGTTAAGATATTTTGATGTTGTGTGATAATCGATATGCTACTAAAGATGGATAAATAGACAAATTATTTAAAATTATAGAACTTAATAAAGTTTTAGAATGTAATTGTGATATAGAGAAATTATTTAACTTTTTCACTTATTGAAAAGTACATAAATGCTTTAAAAGTAATTATTCCATCCCTTGAAAAGGATTTTTCTTAAAATTCATATAGAACTTCCCTCGAAGTATAACCTATGTTTTTATAAAACGATCAGAAAAATTGGCTTACAATTGGTGATGATACCGTGTAATATATAATATAAAAAGAATAACACCAGAAATCTGCGCACCATCTCCCTTTCAGAATCAGTAAAAAAATCTAATTTTAAATCATTACTGATCTTGTATGATTTTGATATCCAGTTAGAATAACTATTGGACGAAAGACAGCCTTCTCTTTAAAAATTACGAATTCTTCTTCGATGGATTCAAGCTGCATACTCTACGTATATATATTACTCTATTTATATATACTCTACTTATATATATTTCAATACAATAGTGAAATAATTTAAAACATAATGTTTTAGCTATGGATTTACTACATATGTAGTATACTATCTTTTCGAGAAATTTGAAAGCTCCAAAGCGTTTCTAGAATGCATGGTACCTACCTACGTTATAAATACTCTAAACACATATATATGTATTAGAAATATTGTTGCAACTATTTTCATGAATGCTGCAATCAAAAACACAATCAATTGCGAGATAAATCAAACCAAATATCAATTATATTTACAGACACAAAGACATCTGAAGAAGTACAAATATTTTATATTAGAAATGACCAACTGAAGGTTCTTCCTAAGACATTGCTGCTTATTAGCAGATAGCAGTGGTTTCGCAGTCATTCCTTTAAACAAATTAACACCGACACGTGTTAACCCTTTTGTGCTTTATAGCTTTACGAATGTCATTGTAGGTTAGAATAAACTTATCTTGCGCAATGCCGACAAAAGTGAAAATAACCGGCAGTAAAAGTATACTTATCGCAATAAGTGTTTTTATTGATTTTAATGCACAATACTAGCGCCGAAAGGTACCTGTACTATACTTTGTCGGTACCGGAAGTGTTAAAATGATTATTTGGGATGAATCTCTGAATAGATTTACCATGGGAATTTTTATGGCTTTGAAAGGCGTGGCGTTAAGTTTCTTTGTTGCATTGTTTGAATTAGCACAAGCTTACAGAAGTAGAAGTAGAGTTATTTTTCAAAATAAGGTGTACTTTACCTAAAATGTGAAATTAGTTATACATTTATCTTCTTAATTAAATAAGTAAGCAATATCTCAATTTACATTGAAACAATAAAAACATCAAATATTTTTGTAAACTTAATTTTATTAACTCTGGAACTAACAGATGATATTACAAGTTACCTATCTAGATTCGAGGAATACATAATATGTATTTATAGCTACAAGGATAAATTTAGCATGTAATTATATAAGCATTCGACAAACGTACTCTAAAGTGAATTAATTCAAATAATTTTAATCTCTGATCTCTGAATAGAGAGTAATAAAACAAAGAAAAATCAGCTCATTTTTAAGATCCCAGTGTATTGACGTGTCGCTGCAATTTGTCACTTACAGAGGTCATATAACAAGGCTCTACTAAATCACGCGTCATTCAAGGCGATCCGCATCACCAAAATTATTACAGCCACATGTTAACAAAACTTACATTTATTTTGTCTCTCGTTAGTCGCTTACATAACGTAGAGTTCCGCATTTGAAGAGAATCGATATGATGTAATATTCTACCTTCTTAAAATTAGTAATATCATTACATATTATTACTATAGCAACTCAATGTAGTGCGTACGTTTGCCAAATATAATATCATTAATATGTTAAAATGCTAAATTGACACTTGCATATAAATATATATTCGAATGGAATGTGCGGAAGCGAGATAGGTACCCAATTACACCAAACACCATTATTTAGAATTATTATATACCTTAGCCTATATATACATCTTATCTACACTCCTAAATGCGATGGTCATAGGACAATAATTCCGTTTTTTTTTCTATCTATTAATCAATATATTTATTTATACACATTTGTTACACAAACATTGCACTGTTCATTCCACGATATGGTTACCTCTCGCGCACTCTTATACCAAATCTTTTAAATAAATATTTACAAACTCTATGAAATCGTACCGCTATAATTGTTCTCTTCGAATAATAACTAAAGAGGTATAACATTGCTTTTAAATAAATCTAATTAAATATATATACCTATTTACACTTTTTAATCGTAATTTTCAATAAATTGTTAAACCTAAACATCATATATTATTAATAATTCGTTTCATATTTAATTTAAATTAACGAATGTTGTTTAAATATCTGCCTTTGTAGATGAATAAAATTCTCAATTCAATGTTTAAGCAAAAGATTTCAACGCGCGAATATAATCAATTTATCAAAACATCGATAGATAAACCCGATAAGAGTATCGATTGATCACATTATCGCCGCGATTATTTCAAGCATTATGTGATACAGCGTGCTTATTGTTTTGGGCGGAAAGTTTAGTTATCATTGTAAATTGAAAAAAGTTTCCGATTACGGTTATGTTCTTACGTATGATGAAGAGAACAGCCTTAAAAATATTGTTAAAACCGAGTATTTCGATCGTAATTCTAATTAGATTTGGTATACGTGTGCTATGATCAGTTCAGAGGACTCAGAAGGACACTTCACATGAGTCCTACAGATCAAGTTAGGCCTAACTTTGCCGCCGCTCGGAGCGCGCCACTCGTGCATCGAACAACTACCTACTAAAATGCGCACAACGACTCTTAAAATCGAAAATATATACACAAATAATTTATAGGCTCCGAGCGACGATGACGATATCACAAGAACACAAATCACGCTCACATGAGTCCGAGTATGAGATTAGAGCTGGGTTAGGCGTCGGCGTCGGAGTCACCCACGGCGCGGCCAGGGGGCGCTGGGGGTGCGGCGCGGCGCCTACGCCAGGGGATACTGTCACAAGGGCGGTTGCGCGTGCGCGTGCGCGTGATGATGGTACAGCGGCGACTGGTAGTAGTTGTCCGCCGGCGCATGTCCGTATCCGTAGTTTACGTCGTACATCTTCAGATCAGATTTCGTGTCAGCGCCTGGCAGCAGTCGAGTGATACTGAACGGATGCGGCGCAGGAGCGTATCCTGTAGGTTCCTGTTTCAACTGTGCATAATGCTCTAGAGCGAGCGGTGTGTGTTCGGGTAAGCAGAGCTCCGGTGCTGCGTGCAGCTGTGCAAGCAACTCGTCACGCATCTCCTTCTCTTCACCAGTGCCAGCGCCTCCACCAGACTTTTCATGGCCGTGTTCTCGTTTGTCGTGACCGCCACCGTGATGTCCATGAGTTTGAGCAGCTTTTTGTGCCTGGCGGAGAGATTCCTTCTTTTCATCTTTGAATCGTTTTTGTCGTCGCAAGAAGCATCCATTTTCGAACATATTCCCGCTATCAGGATGTAGAGTCCAGAATGAACCTTTACCCGGCTTGTCGGGGGTGCGCGGTACTTTAACGAAACAATCATTGAACGAAAGTGAATGCCGTATAGAATTCTGCCAGCGCTGCTGATTCTGTCTGTAGAACGGAAATAGGTCCATGATGAACTGATAAATCTCCGAGAGGGTGAGCATTCGCGATGGGTTATTCTGGATGGCCATAGTGATCAGCGATATGTAGGAATACGGCGGTTTAGCATGCGTGTAGGAGCGACGGTAAGTCTTGTCGTTCCGGGCTCGTTGCAATGCTGAAGTCGGTGAAGCAGCTTCCTGCTCCCGGGGTAGAGTGCCATAAGGAACGGCACCGCCACCGCCCATGCACGATGCCATGGTGCTGGGCGGCGAGTAACCGACGCCTGGCGATCCCATACACGAGCCGCCCGCGACCATGTTGTTGGTGTAGAGATTTGGGTACGGCTGAGCTGGCATACAACCCATGCCGTTTACGTAGGGTGGCGCAAGGCCCGGCGATAGTGAAGACAGCGACGCGGACGTCGGCACGTCGCCGTACGACAGCTTCTGCGAGATCATGGCTAGCGCATCACCCGCGCGTGCACGCCGGCCAGGGGCAAACACTCGCACTGATTGAAAGAGTAAATAGAAGCCGGGGGCCCGCACTCCCCTCCACGACCGGCCATGGGAGCTAAGGGGGCGGTAACGTTCAAGCCACGCCTCCCGTGCGCGCGCACGTCACCCCCCTCCCTGCGTCTCTATGCCCCGCGCCGTGTCGACTCGCGTCCGCCCGCTAATAATACCGCAGCTCGGAAAGATAAAAACATGGAATAATCATAAGTGCGTTAGCGGGAATGTGTAGTTGTGTGGAGCTTTGAACGTAGCCTGCGAACTGTTCTTCAAACGTACGTTGAATGTCGCGGCCTTTTACTCGATTACCTACTGCACCATTCAATTAGGTCTAATTACCTTGTCTTTGTGCTCAGTGCTTATATATTTATACTATTTTACTAAAAATAAAAACATCTATAATATGTAGAGTGTAGACAATACCAAAATAATCTTACCAGCTAATGTCTTATACTTTATTGTGAAATTTGATAATGACCTAGTTTTGAGCCTGTCCACGATAAGATTTTAATATTTTAAAGATTTTCGACTGTGTTAGATTAATATCGAGAAACGATTGAATTTTATTTTTAAATGTTTATTTGTTTTGTGAATTATATACTAAAATATCTTTTAGCAACTTTTAGGCACTTTTTATATAATACGGAGAAGAGTTTTCTAACTGATAGCTTATCAGAAAGATCTTTATAGATTTTTTAAATTACTTTAGTATAAAATGTACTCATCTTAAATGAAGTGAATTAGGTAAGTATCTACTGTTAGTACTTTCAGAACTAGCGTATCTTTTTTCAGAAGCACTTTTAGAGTCACAACTTTAATTAAACGTGTGTAGGTATGAATTATTTCTACAATTAATAAAAGTATCACTACTGAATTATAAATGGTAGGAAAAAATTGATTTTTTTTATTTTGAAATTATATGAAGTTAATATTTATTTGAAAAATAGGTACCTTCCATATCAAAATTCCATAATCTCGTAGACTTTCTATACTTGCCATAAAAAGAGACTTAGAGTAAAAATTCGCTTCCGGCGGTATAACAGAGTAAAATAAATGAATTGCGTATGTACCTGAGCTTTTTTATAAATTTTGTTATTTATTATTATTTTACTTAAATAAAAAACTCATTAACTCCTAACATAGTATCTTTTTCTTTTAAGAGTTAAGACTTAAGTGTTTTTAGAAACGTTCATTTAGGTAAATTAGGCTTTTTATTAAAGGAAGCTAACTTACTCTTTGCCATGGTAAATAGTAATTTATTGTATAAAATATAGATATAGGTATTATTTGGGGATTATTTGTAATTGCTATCATTTGGTTGATTTGCAATTAATACCACAATGCTATACAAACATTGTATACCTAAATCTTTCTATTTCTCTGATCTATCGATCTTCAAGCAACAACAAATAAATTAAGCAAATGAGTCGCATTACTACAATTCTCCTAACGACATACATTAACTGAATTAAAAATAAAAATCAGATCAAAAATAAACACATTAGACTGTCCAGATTGTTGTATAAACAAAGTGATTAGTGAAAGATAATTTCTACAAAAAAATTAAATTATACATAAATTAACTAGAAAATTATTTTATAAATTGATGTATTGTATACAATCTATCTCTTGCCAATCAATAATTTTCTAAGCTGAACACTACTGAAAATTTTAAATGTCGTACGTTTTATTTATTAAATTCACAGAGATAAGTGCTTACAATACTGATCTCCTCTATCTACTGATCTCCTTATTTTAAGTTTTAATGGCATATGAATATTTTGTTTTAACACCACACTTCTTTAACCGCTATTAGGTTAAGGGTATGGAGATTGCAAGTTTTATTTTTCAATATAATTAACAAAACACTAATAAAATCATGCGTCAACAGACAAACTGATATTTTCTTCTATATTTTATTCATGCATACGATTCTATACGTTCTATTATGTATATAGATGATTTTCATTTAGAAAGCTAATTTAAACATAACAAATCAGTTATTTTAATTTTAATGACAGTCAAGTCGGTTAACGAATGTCGCGTATACTAACTAGGTATATAATAAAATATTGGCTAAGTATACTTTTTTGTACAAAGTTTTTTTGAGGTATACAGTAGAATCTAATACATTAGGCATTAGGATAGTCTATCTGTAAGTTGGTCCATTGTTTCAGAGTACATTTCATGAAAAATTTTCAACAATTTCAAATTTTCTAATGTACATGTTGTGCAATATATAGATACATCTTACTTATACGCCTATTAATTAGGGATGGAAAAGCTAGAAACCTGTATGCTATACAGACCTACATATAGTCCATATTCACACAGTGTTTACATTACGTGTTAAAGCGCAGAGAAAAGCTAGAATTATTTGGTGATTTTTTATAATGTCTAGGTTTTGAAGACTGAAAAGTTATAAGAAATATGCATAATTATACATATTTGCTTAGGTATACAGATAAATAAAATTGAAGTGTATGTTTGTAATGTCCAAATAACAGCTATTTACTTAATGCATATGAAATTATATACGATACTTAGAAGAAAAGCACAATTTTTTTTTGTCTGTCTGTTCGTTCCGGCTAATCTCCGAAACTGCTGGACTGATTTTGACAGGATTTTCACTGGAGGACTAAGGGTTCCGATCAAAAAAAATTAAAACGTACCTAGAGATCCGAGCGAAGTGAGGGAAAGCCTCTGGTTTATTCTAAAACAAAGTAAGATAACACGAACTGCTATCTATCTATTTACACGAGTATTACCTACTATGTATTTTGACAGTATTACACCTACATAGTTTAGTACTAAATAAGAATAAATAAGAAAATACACAATGTCCAATAGGTTAACGGAAACTGAGCGCCACATAAATGTTACGTTCCACTTTGTTCTTCATATACAATACATAAAAATACTTTACCATTAATCAGGGTAGCATTACCAAAAAATAAATATATAACCAATTTCTTTAATTTATTTAGCCTTGCACCCTTTTCATTTCAAATTGTCAGAGAGCATAGTATGGTTCTTACTATATTTTATGATTTACCATATTGCTACAATAAAAAAAAAAACATTCGACCTATGATCGGTACCATTTAGAATCAAAAATCAAAAGAATGATTTTTTGTCAGTCTGCCTTCCTATCTTCATATATCTTCGTTCTTCTTATATCTTCTTATTATTCTTCCTATATCTTCGTTCATCTGTCAGTCTTTGTTTATCGTACTCATTATAAAATACACACAGACACACATACACTTGGTCTATATATGTATGTACAATGGTTGGGGATTAAACATAAATTAACAAGCGAGGAAAGCTACAGGTAATAACTACTAAATAAAGCAAAGTTCTATATAATATAATTATAAAACAAAATTTCATCACAATCGACAGTTCAAAGTGGAGGACACTCATCGCAACTCGACACCGGATCCAAGCTAATGGCCAATACGTGTTCCTCGCGTGTAACACGAACTGCATTGTATACGCATTGGTCATATTGAATGTCTTATTAACCGAATATACATATATAAAATTATATAGGTACGCCTTATGAAATTATATAAGTTTCCCTTCGTACTTCTTTTGCTGTACATTTTTTTATAATTGTTATTTTAAAAACAATAATAATGGTTTTAATAAAACGTTATCATTCCTAAACACTTCTCTTTCTACGTCTTGGAACAAAAAGTTAGAAATCAGAAATGTATGACAAATACTATAAACTAGCCTAAGGCAAACCATAGCCTTGATTTTTTCTATTTAGGCAATTCAACAGGCATTGGTAGCCCAGTGGAAATGCGCTAGCTTACCCGAGTGAAGCGGGTTCAAATCACGGGTCTCGCACCTCTGATATTTTCATGTGCGAATGATTTTCAACATGATTACCACTTGTCTTACGGTGAATTATAACATCGTGAGGAAACCTGCATGTCTGAGATAACCTAACAAGCGTGGTGGACTATGGCCTGATCTCCCTCATATTGGAGTTTGGCCCATGCCCAGCAGTGGGACGTCAAAAAGGGCTGAATACCGGCAATTCAACAAAAAAATTTGTTTGCATGAAAAGAACGCCTGGAGCTGTAGAATTTCTATTGGTAGACGATTGTAAAATTTCCTGACAAGAGTCTAAGCCCCTATATGTATTTTGAAAAAGACTTTTCTCTAAGAAGCGCGATCCCTGAGTTGTTACGAATATCTACGTACCTTTCACAGCAACTAGTCTAAAATATAGTTATTCTCGTAGAACAGGAAAAGTAAAAATCTTCATCTTACAATTATTCTAAAACTCGTCGCATTTTATATATTTGCGATGCAGAGTAAGACTTTAAGAGGTAAACAAAACAGTTAATTAGGTAAACAGCTGGCGCCTGTCTTGGCAACAATGCTAATTACCGCCATAATAACGCAAACAAAGTATCGCTTCATGCCTACTACTGCATTTTGTTTTGCTGATGATATCCATTTTATCTCATTACTCACCTAATTTAGTAAGCACCAATCTAATCTATCTATACATATAATGAAAGAGTAACAAGGTTAAGTTTGTACATTACATTAGAATTGATTCTTATTACTTAAAATTAATATTTAATTAAACATTTAACAATATATTTACTTACGGTGAAGGAAAACATCGTGAGGAAACCTGTATGTCTGAGAAAACTTAGCAGATTTTCGAAAGACGTGTGAAATCCGCCAACCCGCATTTGGCCAGCGTGGTGGACTATTCATTCTTATTAGACACTAGCTTCCTGCGACTCTATCCAGAGGTAGAGATACGTATGATTGCAGATCTACGTATCTATTGGAGTATTCTGTCAAGAAATTTTTGGCTAGTTTCAGTGATATTATCCGTTGTGGCTGAAATTTATGAAAAAAAAAAAACATTATTATTATATGCGGAGTTTTGCAAGAACTCATTCTTTTAAAATTTAACTTTGAATCCAATACAATTTTATTGTGTGAGTATATTTAATTAACATATTCAAATAAAATCTTACCAAATCACAATAAGCAAAGATAAACTAAGACTAAGACTTTCGTACATCATCAAAAACAATGTAAACATACAAAAATAAAACTTAATACAATATAATAATATGGCTTATTTATTTATTTAAAGCGTAATTACAAAGGAGGTTCACGCATTAACTAACAAAGGCGTAGAAACCTTGACCACCTTACACCTAACGAGATAAGCCAGGTACATAAGCCGAAGAGTATCAGAGCCATCACGTTCATAATCGCTGTCTATATCCCATTGTTAGCAAGATTGAACTAAAATTGTCGTGAGAATTTGCTACAAAATGTTGACTTCCTTCGAACAAAAGGAAATCCAGTAACTCTTTAATGCCTTCTCTTGCTCCTGTTGATTCGCTTGCTTTATGATGTCCGTACGTATTTTTTGATAATAAAATAACTAATATCGTTATTTTTATGTATGACTAGTTACTGGCCTACAAGCTTTAAGTTTTTACAGCGACTACTCCTTATAAGCTACTTATTATTACAAGCTAAAGAGGACTTATACCACTCCTCGTCTGATAAACAATTTCACAAAACGTTGAAAAACAAATTGGACCAGAGGCACACAAAGACAATTAAAAAGTAGTTTTATAAATTATCTCTTTATCTCTTATTACCTATATTATTTTGTAACATGAAAAGATTTCCAAACTTAGATTTTTTATTCATCATAAACCATTAAGATTAAGCTCGTGGGAGGAAAATACTTCAGTTCTGAGAATATCTAGCGAGATTAACTCTACGAAATATTTTTCTTATTTACATTAGTAATGCAAATTGGAATATGAAAATTGTTGAAAATCTGCGTTTCATTTCATGTTTTATACCAATTTGCATGTAAAAGAAGTTTAATTATGAAACTTATTTCCCTAGAGGCCACACACAGAAACCTTTGACTTATAAGCATGATCTACAAAGAGTCGTAAGTTCGGACAAACGATTTTAAAGACGCTGTTCCATAGCCAATTCAATACGAAGCTAAAAATTAGATAACATATACATATATACATAGAAGAATTTTATGCGAATCACAGATTGAATTGATATCACTATTTTTGTTTAACACTTTTCCATAATAGTGTGTTCTTTAGTCTTGGAATCAAATTCATATATAAAAGTAAGTTTGTATAATTGTAAATAATAGATGTTCATTTTGTTCAATAGATTAAAATCAAATTTGAATTACTCTAGATCTCCATATAGATGAATTTATTTATTTAAAATTAACGATACCAAGTCGTGATAATACGAATAATACCTGATATTTAGCATTTTAGTGGAAAGCCAGCATCACACACCCACGGCACACCATTAGGCCGATATTGACTCAGCGTCCAGATCGCGACCAACTAAATTCCCCACGCTTATGTGAAAATTGGTCGAAAATTCGTGTTTCCTCACGTTGTTACGATCGCACTAGCATTGATATTTTATGGCAAAATGTATGACTTCATATTTTAATTGAATGAATGATGTGCGACAGTTTCCATAGTTTACAAGAAAAAAAAGAGAATTTCATTCAATATATAGCATTATATAAAATTAACGTACATATAACTATAAAAATATAACTTAAAATATTATCTGTTAGTTTATATTATAAAAAGTGTTTTTGTTGGACAAAAGAAGTACTTACTTACTTCTTTTACGCAGAAATCTAACAAAGTATACCTATATATTTCAATCTTTATTCGTAGTGATAGTTTATAAGCAGGGACTCCCCTGTGATAGTGATATATTCCGATACATATAGCAAATCCAATAATATTTGCAATAAAAATTAATTAGTTCAAAATAAGTTTACAAAGTTAACAATCTTAAGAGAGACCAAAACATTTGAAGTCTAATTTCTCTGTATAACAAAAGATCTCATAATATACGTGTTTTGAATTCATCTTGACCGTTTAGTGAGTAATGCAATAATAACGCAAATAACTGTACGGGCAGTGGCCCACTCGCAGTCGGTACATACTCCACACGAGAGCACTTGCTGTATAAACACGTGATACATATTTAAGTTAAAATGGATTCGCTAAAAAACTTACTCTTCAACTTAAATCAAAATTTTGATTACTTTATCATTATAATGGTGTATTAAGTATAAATAACTATTTAAAATATGATAAACAAATGAAAATACATCAATATGAAGTACGGAAATGAAATTAGGCTTTTACTGCTTAACTGATACTAGATTAAAGTAAATGAATATGTCTACATAGAACAAATTTTCTCAATTTTTATATGATAAGTATCGAGTACTTATTTTGAACATAAAGTTAAAACTCTATACTTGCATAAAGTCTTCGGCTCAATGTATCAAAAATGTATATTTTACTCTATTTGTATCAAAAATGCGAACATTCATCCACAGATGACACAATATGGTCTAAGAGCCGGATACACCACGATCTTCACCGATCTTTCGACTCTTCGCCGATTCGAATCTTCACCGATTAATCGAAAATTAGTTAATTAATTTAAAAATAGCCTGGTCAGGATTTCGATAAGCAAGCTATTTTAAGCGTATTTATCTATTATTGAAAACTTTACAAAAAAATACATCTGGTTAATAGATCAGTGAAGATCGTGGTGTATCCGGCTCTCCAGCTAATACTAGAACTTCTCCATTCAGTAATGACTCGACGGATTTGAATAAAATTTAGAATAAAAATAACTTATGTACTGAATAAATTCACAATTATCTTAATTACTATTATTATTATTATGTATAACGTGTTGTCCATATACTACCGACATCATCTTTAGTGGTTACTAATCTTGTGGGCGTTATCGGGGCTCAAATAATAAAGTATTCAATGCTGAATACACAATTTAATCAGGGATATTACAATGTTATAAACTTGAAACGGTAATTCTAATGATTTAGAGCTAGCGGGTTCACAGGCTCCGATCAGACTTTCACATACTATAATATTATCAAAGCATAACTCTCTATGATCAACTATTATCAAACAACGTTACTATAGTCTAATTTTTAATTCCACGGAAATATGACAGCTGTCATTTTTTGATAATTCAGATATCATAAACCTTTTCTGCTTTGAATTTTTTAATTTAAAATAACAAAATATATGAAACAGAATTAGATCAACTAAACTATAATATGTATGACATTGTAAATAGTCTTTGTTTTGTGCATTCAATGCACACTAACTATAAATGTTTAATGGTTAAATGAAAAAAAAAAACAGAGTAAAACAAGATATTTCTTAAATGAAAATATTTATAAATCATTATCACTTACGAGTATATCATCATTGTCGTCAACATCGTCATATAATCCGAATGTAGATTATAAAAGAATCACTAACACTATCCATCAAAACATTAAAAGGGCACATTTTATCCTCTTCTTTAATAATATGTTCTTACAAGAAGCAAAGATTTTACAAACAAAGGGGTTTTCCTAAAAAAGGCTTGCAACCTATGGATTATTGGACAGGGATTCCTGTAATAGAAAAATAATTTCCATAATAATTATTGTAACTTCAATAATATGATATTAAAAAAAATAATTACCATTTTAGAATTATCAATCATTTTTTTAGTCTTAGTTTTTCTAATTGAAACCTTAAATTCAAGATACGTTTATTTTTTTATTTTGCTAAAATGCTTTCCGTTTTTAGTGACAATGTTTCAAAGTTGACAACACTTCTGAAATGTCAGAATTCCGTCGAATTAAAAATCAGACTTTAAGCCACGTATCTCCAATGAATGTCATGATGGCGTTTCGACCCCGCTCGAGACGTAGTCTCTGCTCTAAATTTAAAATCATTTGAAAAGCAATAAAAACTAAACTAAATAACACAGTGACTTTAAACAATAATAAGATTTTATAGCAAAAAAAGGTAACTAAATCCTCCTCCGTCATGTATTACATAGATATGTTTTTGTGTATATAGTAGTATGTTTTACTTATATATAACTGCATTTAAGCCTGCTTTATAACACCATCTCTACTAAAGATTTACTGGAAGAAATTTCTTCTAGAGATAAGGTCCACTTTTGCAAACTAATTTTACTGTATGTTAATTTCTGTATTTTATTTAAGTACAATAAAGAATAGTTTATAAATATGTACACATTTATTGACGTACCTAATACCTATGTATTGTTGTGGCAAAGATAGATCAACAAAAATTGCAATGGACAGGTCTCATAATACGTGACACTAAAGGAAAGTGGACTAAGGCAGAGACTGAGTGTCCAAGAAATGGCAAACGCAGACAACAAATTAGATGGGATAAAACTGACAGCAGACCCAAACTGGAAGAGGGTTACTCGTGAAAGATATCAATGGAAAGTGTTAGAGTAGACCTTTACCAAAAGCCATACCGTAGTCAGAGACATTCTATAAAGCTTTGTGTTTACATTTATAAAAACTTATTTTTAAGTTAGTTCTTACATGAATATGTTATGTCTAGTTTCGGAATAAAGACCTAACTATTAATACCTATGTACTACAAGAGCAGAACGAAAACAATGTATATAGTGGTCTATTAGTACACTTCTTTGCCATAATCGAATGTTAATAAAATGTTTTCGGGTTTTCCGACGCCGTGGGTGGCCCCATCATGCCACTTAGCGTGTCACACAAAAAATACCATCAAAATATGAAAATATCATACTTATAACAGGTAAAGGCGTCAGTGGATATTCCTATGTAAATATATTGGGTTTGTATTTATAACGATACGTTAATATATTTTTATTATGATTATAATGTACAAAATTTAATTATTATCATAGACGTAATAATAAAATCTTAAACGTATCTATTTTGTTACATATAGAACATTTAAGACAACTGTGTTCAACATTCGATTATAGTCATTATTGAAAATTTGAGGTAAGCATATATGAATGGAATTTATCTATCTATATAAAAAACAGTTTGCAAACTTTTTTTACTGATAATAGCTATTAAATAAAAAAATCGGTTGATAAACGGAGGAGAAAAAAGGTACTTAACTGTTTTGTTTTTGCCTATTTAAATATAAATACTTTAACTATGTATGAAATGCACTTATATTAATTAACAATATGTAATGATATTGTATATAAAAAATAAACTTGTATTATATAGGTAATAATAAAAAAAAACAAACATATTAATTTACTTTTAGTTAAAATGAAAGCGACTATTAAACTCATATCATTTTGTTAATTATTTCTTAATTTCTTAATTAATTATTTTTAAAAAGTAAAATATGGAATGCTAAGCCACAACATCTTATCCTCTCTATTCTCATCACTACATTTTGTTTTCCTAGGTCAGGTACGGTGCGCCTGCACAGGTACGGTGAAACCGTCCCGTCTTAAGAGCCTGTTTCCTTCCCCATTTCAGACCATAATGTTATAACATTTCATTGTAAATCAAAGACTACGTGCTTTCAAATATTACTCTACGTTTGTTTGTTTTAATAAATCTCATTTGGTATTTTTAGATTTTTAAAACGTAGAATACAATTAATAGTTATATTATGAATATAAACATCCATTTTGTGTGGTAAAAGAAACTGGGAACTACGCCTCAATATTTATTTGTAGATATTTCTTAGATAAAAATATACATTAAACAGTCATAAATAAGAAGTATCGTAATATTAGCAAATTTACTTAAAACAATATCAAAATTGCTCTACATTCAAAATAACATTCGAAGAAATTATCGCTGTAATCCCTATCTATTGAAAATAAGTACACTAGAATACGTATAGCCATACTCTATACTCCAGTTTCGACTGTACTTAGTGTCTCACACTCGTAAAGCCCTTTTAAATCATGAATGAGACCAACCGCGCGTACGCACTTTAAAAACAATTAAAGTTATGCCATGGACCGCCGGATAAGGAAGGTTTATATGATGGTAAAAAAATTTTTCTCATGTATTTTTTCATTTTGAAACAGAATTGAATTTAGGCTTAAAGTATTGCTTAAGATCACTGAAACTTTTAATAATAGATTAGTTAGTTACCCATGGGTTTTATTTAGTTTGTAAATATAATTGTTTAAAAAATATCGTATATTTATGTACTTTCACCAGTCTATAAAATACAAGTAACTATTTCGTGTAATCCAACAATCAACAGATCGTTGTATAGTATGTATAGTAAAAGGAAGGGAGGTCTATAAAAATTCATCTGCAGTTTCAATATAAATATTATATATAAACTAGCGGCTCACCATCGCTTCGCTCGGCTTCGCCTCTGGAAAAACAAAAACAAATCTATCCCACGGGAAACGTACATTTTCCCGGGATAATAAGTAGTCTATATATTATTTTGATGTATTAGTTATATTATTGTAAAGTTTCATTAAAATCCATTTAGTAGTTTTTGCGTGAATTAGAGTAACAAACATCCATACATCTAGACATCCAGACATCCATACATCCTTTTTCGCATTTTCGCATTTATAATATTAGTAGGATAAATAGTAAGACTAATAATCGTTAAGAGTAAATATTCTGGTAGTTACCTTGTTTCAAAACTGTATACCCTGCGTCAAGGAAAACGAATCAACCAATACGCTTTCGCAATTATGGAACTAGATGGTGATGTATGTTAATGTTCCAACATATTTATTATTATTAATTTTAGTAAGGCGCAATCATTTGCCAGTACTGAAATCAAACCTGCGATATTTGTCATACCGATCCATAATAACTGCATCATGGCCGTCGTGTTTTATCTACCGTCATATAAACCAAGCGAGCCGATTCGCGAGTCGCTAAACCAGCGTAATCCGGGACAAGTGGCCGCCTCGAGGGAGGCCTGGGAACTTTATTACCGCTGCCTAATTCCCTACTAGTGGCTTAAGGTATGTGGAAGGTATGCGGAGGGCGAATTGTGGGAGAATA
Source organism: Fabriciana adippe (assembly GCA_905404265.1). Lineage (NCBI taxonomy): Eukaryota > Metazoa > Arthropoda > Insecta > Lepidoptera > Nymphalidae > Fabriciana > Fabriciana adippe. Next base: position 5,477,488 of record FR990000.1, read on the forward strand.
TAAGCAATACATATTATTTGGTTTTTATGTCAGATGATAATTATTAGTTATCACGTATCTAAGTTTATATTTATTTTTATGTACATTTTTTTAATTAAAAGATACAATTTAAAAGTAATTTTATTTTCCTTTTAAGCCTTGAATTTTTTCTATCTAACTAACTTCAAAAAACGGCGGTTGTTATTTCGACAAGTATGTATGTACGGAACTGCAAAATATTTACATATGATAATCTATTAGGACTTTTAAACAAATATACAAAATTTTATAGGTATATGTATGTATGTTTGTCCCCGCATTTCTCCGTAACTAGTTATCGGATCGCGATCATTCTTTTTTTATTTGCTTACATTTATTTCAACTTCGGAAATAGTTAAGATTTTATCAAAATCAGTTCAGTAATTTTTATGATATGGACTAAAACATGTAACTAAAGCTGAAATAGTTTTTGTATTTTAGTTATTTCTTTGAAGTCAGTTTAATATTTTTTAAATTACATTTTTATATGAATATAGCCTTGTAGTATAACATATTTAATACAAAAAGAGTCATGGAAATTGGTTCACCATTGGCCAAGACATCATGAAACAAATAAAAACATACATCCGAATACTGTCCTCCCTCTACTTAACCTCCTTCTTTTTTAAATTCCATCAAAACTATATATATCTTCTCATATTTAACCCTCTCAATACTTTCAGAATAGTGACCTTAGAATAAAGTGGTTGTAATGCAGAATTAATTAGCAATCGCCCTAAAGCAAAAGTATTGTTAATCCTGTATTTTGCGGTTATCCACGAACGAAGCACGTTTAGGGGTTGGATAATAAAACAGCACTGATCTCTATTATTGCTTTTTAGTTACGATGTATTACAGAGATTACTAAGAATATGTAATAATCAAAAGAGGCAAGAGGGATATGGTGATTTTGTTTTGGTATATCCTTATTAATGAAACAAACAATTTTACACCATGTATTTTATGAGAAAATAGATTATCAAATAAAAACTTCACTGTAAAAACGAGTATGTATTGTATGTATGTATGTATGTATTCAGCCCTCTTAACGTCCCACTGCTGAGCACGGGCCTCCCTTCAATAGAAGGGGATCAGGGTATAGTCCACCATGTTGGCCAAGTGTGGATTGGCGGACTTCTTATGTCTTTCGAAAACTTGCTAGGTTTTCTCAGACATGCAGGTTTCCTCACGATGTTTTCCTTCACCGTAAGGCAAGTGATAATCATGTTAGAAATGATTCGCGCATGAAAATATCAGAGGTGTGAGACCCGGGATTTGAACCCGCTTCACTCGGTTCCCCAAGCGAGCGCGTTACCACTGTGCTACCACTGCCTGTAAAAAAAAACGAGTATTGCTAAATAAATAAAGTAAATGGTGCTGCATGACATGACAAATTGTTATGGGCAGCTCTTACTAAAATCTAAAAATTCCTGTTCTTTATTTTTAAGCCATTATTTCTTTACTGGCTTCACTATTAGGTACTGCTAGTGTTATTAGTGTTAGTGATCATGCTTAAATGTTTAATATAAATGAATGTTTCGAGTGGAACTTATTAATTAAAACAACCTAGCTTGCGTTCCAAATGATAGACTGACTTTTATTATAAAAGACAATTAGTAATTACTTAGATACATGCAGTATACATATCTTACACTAGATGTCGCCACTGGTACTTAATATTAGTTACATATTTTGATATACAATTATTACCCCCACTATAGAACTCGATACCGCAACACTTAGAGTAAAGTCTTACCTGTATCACACTTCGCCTGGTGGGTATTAACTAAATGTATATTCTGTATAATATTAATAATCATATATTTTCTGTCTACATTACACTTTAAAAATTAATTCACGATAATTTGCTTACACAAAATTTTGTTATAAGATTTTATTTAACTTTTTGCTTTATTTTGACGACACGTTTGGCTCAGTTAGTAGTGACACTACTTGCTGTGACAGCGGTCGCTGGTTCGAATCAGACTGGGGGCATTCATTTGTATGATGAGCACGAATGTTTGTACTCCAGTCATGGGTGTTTATATTTATAATATGTATGTATTTAAAGTTATATATGTATAGTGTATCAACTGTCTGGTATCCATAACACAGGCCTCGTAGCTTACTATGAAACTAGATGGTGCTGTGTGTTAATGTCCTAATATATTTATTTATTATTATTTATTTATAGGGTCACGCAGCAGTAAAAACGATCTCTTCAATAATTAATCTATCTGTGTTTCCATATTACAGAGCGACGTATTTTTGACTTTAAACTAAAAAGTCACACCAATTCTAAAATCATCTGCACGGCAGTATGGCAGTGCACGAGAAAATCATACATGGTTTTTGTTGCACTGTCTGTGTTTTGATTAGTGTGTTAAAAAAGGTTATGTATGTTTAAATAAATAAATAAACTTGAAATACGTACTTGTTAGGTAAGTACCTACCTACTCATTCAAAAACACTCTATAAAAAATAATTATTAAAATCCATTCATAATAGGTAAAAATATCGCATTTCGTGTGTAAAATCCTAGACTGGGATTTCAAAAATATGTTCTTTCTAAAGATTACAATTTTCCTTCATATAAATTATACAAGCGTTGCCATTTGCTTAGCCTACTGTGAAATACTAGTATCTCAACCTGGTATCACTTATTATTTTTTACTTATAACACTGTGTCTATGTAAAAGAATATGTAGGTACTTTTGTTTCGTTGCTGCGTGAGAGCAGAACAAAAAACAAACAAACACATTTTTCCGTTTGTAATATTAGTAAGAATAATATAATATATCTTTTTATTTTGCCTCGCAATCCAATCATTTTCGATGACTTTAAAATAAAACATACAAGATAACTAAGCCATATATTTTTAAAAATCCCACACCTCGTTAAGAATCACATTAGTCCAGGGGATGCATCTACAAAGGGGTAGTCGGGGAGAGGGGTGTAAGTACACGGTAGCCTGACGGGCGTTAAGTGGCTCTCGCACTAAAACCATCATAAACTTGTCTTGCTATGAAGGTACAGGTGCAGGGGATATTGGAATGTTATTTGAGCTAACACGAAATTCATATCTGTACGTCTTTAGATACCTTGATAATTTTGATAGGATGGATTCGATTGCGGCTCAAGGCAAGTAGTGTTTCTATACTATATTTGTATTTTATTAGTTAAAAACACTGACATAAACATTTTTTTCGCGGTGTGCCTGTCATCTATAAGTTAACAAAGTGTCGGAATGACTTAAATTATCAACGACTGTCTTACAGACTTAGTAACTAAGGTTTAACTCAAATATTAGTTAGTTTTAAAACCCTATCAACATTAATATGCACCTAAATATGTATGTATGAAGACGTCACTTCTAAAGCCAACAACATGTTCCAAAATTAATATGTCAAGGGTTTCTCTCGTGGTAAGTATTTATAAAATGGACTATAAGAGTGATGTACTTCTGGTTTATATGTAATATAAATAAAATTACACCGTATTGTAACTTAAAAAAGAGTTGCAATTGAATTGAAAAGCAACAAAAACATATTTTTTTCTAAATCTTCTTATAAGTAGTTAGTTGGCTTCAGACATTTATAAAAACAATAAATTTTGAAGTTAAAATTAACTGTGCTGTTTTTATTTATAATTCGAATTAAAATATTTTTTCTAATTAAATGTACCCTGTGTCTGTACTGGACCACCCGAGATCGAGTATTCTTGAACTCTTGACTAGTTCTTTCTAGCGGATACTCTAGGCTAAGTTGGAAATTAAAAAAAATATATGAGACCAAGTTCTTAAAAAATATACTTTTATTAGCCCTATTTATTCAATATCAGAAGTAATACTTTTAAAGAAATTATTGTTATAAATGCAAACTTAAATTTTCTAAAGTTAATTATGTACCTTTATTGAGTTTTTAAGCCAGTTATTATTAAATGGAATATTTATGATTTTTTCATAACTACTATGAAACAAGAAGACTGCATGACTGAGAAAAAACAACAGTTATCATCGAGTTTGTTTCCTATATAAAAAACCTCATATCTACAACTTATCATACTGAGAGTGACTTTTTTCTTAATTTCAAATGGGACCAGCATTACAAACTATCCTAACTATTTAGGATCTTGGGTCATGATAAAACCCTTAGCTTTCGCAAAAGCAAAATTTATAGAAAAGTACCTATAATTTTGCTTCTCACTAAAATAGGTAAGTAGGTACTTATTACTGCTACCTTGGGTAAGTTTGTGTTACTATTTGTATCTACATATTATATGTTTTTCTCTCTCTCTTGAAACAAGTATTATTGATCGGACTCTACCTAACACCTCACAAACTTTAGATGCGCCTGATAAAAATATTCTAAAAACCGTCTAGTTGTGAAGTACAAACGACAACAACCCCGAAACTCATATCTTTAACAATGCCATAAAAGGGGTGTTTACTTTGTCTGACCATAATCAACCCTTGATAGAAGGTAAGAAAAAGTAATAATTGTTTGTGTTTAAATTAAACGGGGGCAGGAACGTAAATACTTCGTGGGTGGTCGTGGCTCGACTATGCGAAGATTTGGAGGCTGTAAACATTTGTAAGGCTAGTGTTAATTATTTAAAAATAGGTTTAACCTGTTTTCTAATATTTTTAAAATCCTTTATTGCATTTTGCATATTTTTCGGGGTGTGATAAGCATTATTGCTTTAAAATATAGCCATAAAGAAGACACATTCCATAGATATTGTCAATTGATCAACTTATAAAAATATGTTATTGTTTTCACTATATAGTATTAAACAAAATCGTTTCCCCCTGTCTGTCTGGCCCTATGTATGCTTAGATATTTAAAACTACGCAACGGATTTTGATGCGGTTTTTTTTAATATATAGAGTGATTTGTATTTCATACTAACCGTTAAAAGGTACGTCCCTAGGTACCCGAGCAAAGCCAGGGTGAGTCGCTGGTTATAAATATACTAGTTGACTCGACAAGCATCGTTCTGCTCAGAATAAATATGTTTGTGATTTTTGAAATCATACACCAACATATTCAGTTTATGCAGAATTTCCCAATGCTCCGGGCAACTTTTCCAATTTCTTTTCTACAAACCTTATTCAGAATAACGTTAAAAAATTATCCAAAACAGTCCAGCCGTTCTCAAGTGATGTGATAACTAATTAACAGTCATTTTTATTAATACAAATAATATCACTGAATTATAAAGTGACTCTACAAAGAGTGTAACTTTATAAGACTGCAACAAATATAGAGTAGTTTTTACTTAAAAACAGGTAGGTATCTAGTATTTGTCGTATATGATCAAGAAGGTAGTATCATTAATGCAGACTATGTTACATACTTATCTATATGCAGGAAATTATTACACTGATTGAATGCTCAAAGCGATTCGTCACAACATTATTAATTAAATTAAAGCCAAATAAAAAATATGATAACGCGTGGCCGGCACTCGCCCTCTTCAGCGTTCACGGCCGACCGATTTCTGAATGAGGCGCTCTTTTGTGAAATATATTTTTAAGTGTAAAAATAGCATTCCCCTAACACGTATAAAATAAGGTTTATTTTAGCATATTTAAATATATCTGAGGTTATCTGGTAACAATGTTCAAAGGGTCGTAATCGAACTGCAATTTGTTTATATTAGGGACTTAGAAGATAATAGCAGGCGGTTTGATTAAAACGATAGTCTTTGAAAGTGTTTAATTGATTTTCCCACGAAAAATTGCATTCGGTTCAGCAAATATTATTAATAATGTGAGACCGCTTATTTTATGTATATTTTATTATCTATTATGTACAATGTACATGCATATCAGGTATATTAAGGTCCTATATAACGATTTTTAATACAATTAGAAGCAATTAAATTTTAATATGGTATTAACACCCAGTGATAAAATCTATTGTAATAAAATCAACCCGTAAGCAACCCGCTGCCTTTAAAGGCACCTGGTTAAGCATATTACGATTCATCCCTCAACTAAATAGATTCACCCTCTCGATCCCACACAACCTTGTGAAAATATAATTATAATTATATGCACACGTTCGGACTTCCGTAATTTTTTTATGAGGGTAGATCCACTATAGCTGTCATTTTGACGTGCTCTTTTTAGTGTTACCAGTATTAATATGTAATTTGTCGGATGGTTTCTAGGGTGATTGATTAAATAAGTGTGCGGGAAAGATAAAGCGCTGAATGTAAATGACTTGATGCTATCATTTAAGCGAGTCATGCTCGGTTAACACTCGCACTACTATTTTAATGACTGATGCATATTATGCAGTTTTTTTTTAATTTATATAAGGCATTCCGCTCACGTTCTAAATTACATTCGTTTTTGTACTATTTGCAAGTTTATCTAATGATATATCTTTGTAAAGCTAAAACGTATTAAGCGACAAAAACTGTAATATAAATCATATTTAATATTTACATAAGCTATGTGTAAAATAAAAAAAATGGTTACTTTTAAGTTTTTTTTACTATCAGATCACGGGCGAGACCTTTTTTAATGTTTTAAAAAAATAATCAGACTTGCACTTCTAACGTTTGAAAAATATAATTTTCGTTAAAAAATATTATTATAACTTTTGAAGGAATAACCAGGAAAACTAATTAAGAATCAATTGGTACAGAATTAACAATAATGAATATTCAGATCTGTGGTGTGTATAATAACAAAATGATAAAAGTGAACTCGCAGACAGCATATACGAATCACCCTCGTCAAGCGGTCTCCACACAGGTGGGCTTAATCAAATTATACAAATTGCACCATACAATATTCATCGATAGGGAGGGACGGGAATCGATAATTTTAATAATTATATATAAATGTGTCCGGACTAAATTGTCAGCAATAGAGGATAGAATAAGTACAGTTGTTCCGTTTTATGACCATTTTTTCAACCCAAACTATTAAAAATTAACACCATTTACGAGATACATAATGTAGTGAATGCATATTAAAACCCACGTATAAACACACCATGTAATTTGAATAGATAAATTTAAATAAGAGTAAACGTTTTTTGAAAAATATGTTCTAGGTCTTATTTTGGATGTTGGTAAAAGCGATTTCATTGACAGTTTTATCTATCTTATTAATTGCACATTATTCGATATTGTCTAAACGAATTTTTAGATATTTTATACTGTGCAAGTTAATAATTTAGGTTAAAAAACAACTATACTCTGCTTTGCTTTTTATTTACAGCTTTTAAGTTTTGTCCTAACTGGACTAAGAGTTTTATTATCTTAAAACATTTAAACATATCAGTTGTATATATTTTTGTGATTGCCTCTTTAAAATTTTCATTTTAATACCCCATTCGACGCAGTCGTGTTAAAAGAAAGCAAGCGAAGCCGTAAATACATTGTGTTATACCTACTAAAAATAATATAATAAATAGGATTTATTATGTATTATTGTAAATTAATTATTTGATTCTTTATGTTGTCATTCTGAATAAAATATTTGAGTTTTCTGACGTTGTTATCTTGAGTGGAAAAAGGCGGGAACAGTGTTGTTTTGTTTTATGACTTCATGCAATGCGTCATTCTTAATTGTAATGTCGTTTGAGGCTTTACTCTGACTCTGTATAAAATAATAAAAACTATGGCTGTTACACCGAATTTTACTTGGCCTACCTGACCTACTTCTGAAATAGTCTCGTAATAACAACTAAATTCGAATATACCTACATATAGAGAGCCAGAGAGAATCACATTTAATTATTGTATTCGAAATAACTTTGATTCTACCATAATATGTCAATTAAGGTAATATTTTATAACAATAAAATTACGAGATTAAAACTCTACAATAGTGAATGCCAAAAAAAATATATCACAAAACAAAAAGCAACGCCAAAAGAAAACGGTTGTGTTTTTTGAAACAATTTAAAATTGACGACACGTTTGGCTCAGTTTGTAGTGACCGTACTTGCTGTGCCAGCGATCAAGGGTTCGAGCCCCGCCTGGGGGCATTCATTTGTGTGATGAGCACAAATGTTTGTTGTCAGTCATGGGTGTTTATATTTATAATATGTATGTATTTAAAGTTATATATGTGTAATATCCATAACACAAGTCTCGTAGCTTACCATGGAACTAGATGGTGCTGTGTGTTAATGTCCCAACATATTAATTTATATATTTATATTTAAAACAAAAGCCCACACCCGTAGACTTTAATTTTTTATAAAACATCACGTATCCGCTATCGACATGACAAGCCAGCACTAGGACAATCGACAAGTGTGATTAATTCATGTTCAATAATGAGGTCGAGCTTTTTAGCTCGCCGCGAGCGACCCGCCATTGATTTGGGCCCAATTTGTCGCGCTGCGGTCCCTGAATATTTGATCTGTCTGCGTAACGCTATATTTAATTATTTAAATTATAAGTGGAAAATGCTCAGCATTTATCATGCGGTTAATTTATAAAGTTGTGGAATTTCATACGCTCATCTATTGTCAGTGTTGTGGCAGCTTTCATATTTCTTTATAATTATTAATACATAAAAATATTAAAATCTTTATTAAATAATAAATTAATAATTACTCAATAATTGAGAGGGATTTAAGAATCTGTCAAACCTAGTAACTTTACCCCACGTGACAAAAATCAAGTAATCTCAAAAAGACTACAATTAAAACCAACCTCAATAATATAGATGGCAACCTCATAAAATATAAACACTACAATTCCCCATAATCAGTGAAAATATTAAAAAAAATCATCCTTTCCCACCATCGAGCGATGTACGGAAGTTCCCATCGCATCGCACACGCAAGATGGCGCACGCGGCCGGCACGCGCGCGCTCATACAAAAACACGTAAAATAAAGGAAACAATACCCTATGTTTTCTCACAACACAAATTAGCCGGGGGCTAGGGTTAAAAACCAATTGAACTATCATTACTGAACTTCATAAAGAATTCAACATTTATATTACAAATACAGGGTTATTAAAAATTAGACACAGTGAAATTTTAATGATTTATTAAAACCTTTACCAGTCAAATAAATTGTGACATTTGAGACAAAATAATGGTATATGAGTATTATAAAAGAACCACGCACCAAGAGTCGTGCAACGTGCATAACTAAATCTAAATCTACGAGACCTTTTATTTGGTAAAGTAGCTTATTTTCAACGCTTAATAATTTTTAAAATAAATACAGGCAATTCTATTAATATAGAAGATGTCACATATTGCTCATTTATCGCTTCCAGAAAGTTATAAAATTAACATCTTATAATTTTACAAACTATTATTATATTTAGATTTAAAAAGTCTAAACCAAAAATGATTAAACAATGGTAATTCTAACAAATACAAATATTGGGCTCAATATCATAGCTTATTTACTGAGCAATGTGCGACATCTTTATAATATAAATAGACAATTTTTTTAGTTATATTAGGTAATAAGTACCATTTTTCGCCATTAATATAAGTAATAAGCAGATACTAGAGACAGCATTAGGAAAATGGCACAGTATACAACAGTTACTTCTTCAACTACACATGGGCGGACATGATTACGAATAAGGCACCATTATTTATTATAATACGATAATTTAATTACAATTAATTATATACATACGTTATTTAAATTATATAATATTATATAGTAATTGGGTTTCAGGATTAATAAAAAACATATTAGCGTAAAGGAGATATTAAAATGTATACAGTTTAAATAAAAAGAAATATACACAATTTTAAAGTTACAACGTAAAATAAAGTCTTACTTTACAATAATGAACATTTTAAATGAAACATTTCCTTCGATTTTTTCACCATTTTAATTTTTTGTTCAAAACGATTCAAATGCCCAGTATAACTATAGCAAATTGGTGCCATTATTTCAAATTATTATATAATATTTTGTGGGTAGATACAATTTGTAGTAACTATGATTTTTGTGATTTTTGAGACTTTAAATATTGTAGTGTTTCCTGTTACCATGATTGCTATAAAGCATTCGGAACGTCAGACATTAGAACAATCAAAATAATAATAAAACCGCAAGCAAATCAGAAAAAAAAATATTTCATTTACAATATCAAATATGTATGTATGTGCAAATATCTATTAGTAATAATGATTTTTTTTATATAATTTAGAAAAAAAAAAATGACGACAAACTTTAAAAGAAAGCATACCTACAAATTAACACAAAGCTTGACATTCACATTTACAAATCGAATATAACACAGTAGTGAATGTGTATCATTAATAAGTTAATATATCTAAATATTCTAAACTATACTTATTTCGATTTGGTATACAACTTATATGTAATTAATAAATAGGTTATATCAGTCTATACTAGTTGTCGGTGGTTAGTAACGGGGAAAGCAGTATAAAATGACAAACAGTAAAAATTTTAGTAATAAAGAACAGTTGAAAATACACTGTCAAATATTTTACATTATTATATAATTACAAAAAAAAATCGTATTATTAATTCTATTGCTTACATTTACGAGAATATTTAACATTTTAAATAGATCTTTTCGGATGTTTTCGAGGATTTATTTTGATGTTTGCCGAATTTAACAGCTATATGTAACCTTTAAGACGTCTAAAACCTTAGTCTCTCCCGTGACCATTATTGCTATAAAGTGTAAAGCATTGGAAACGTCGGGAACCAAACATCATAATAAATTCGCGAAAAATCCGAAAAAGACAGTTTTATTTAAAAATTCTTTTGTTATTACTAATAATGTCATATGTCTAATACCTATATGTCATTATACAATTTTGTCATATGAAGCATTCTGTACATTATTTTTTTATGCAGCATTTATAGAATGATTTGAGTAAGAATTAATTAATCTATAACATTATTCTACAATGTCTTTATACTGTCATTTTCATTAAAAAGTTTGTCATTGCAAAGTCAATTTCCATTTTTAACAATTCCACTCTAACTAATTAAATTATTCAATTCAGTGAAGAATTCAAATGTCGGGAGGTTTTTTAGAAAACTACGTTTCTATTATGGAAGAAATGAAGATATAAATGCGTCTACGGACTAGAATGAAGGATTGACTCTAGACATTCTATAATCGCTATCGCTATCGCTAATTATATCATTCCCTTATATTATAGTTTTCTATTAGCGATTGTAGAAGAAAGGCGTAATAAAAAGATTTCTACTTCGTTTTTTATAAGTAATAACTCATGGTACCATCGTAATTATCTACTTATAGATATTATAGGTACCTATACATTTCTTTACATTATTGTCTACGTAATAAATGAATATAATCTACATTGCTTCTTTTTGAGCAGAATTGACAGACTATTGCAAGTTACAGATGCAATAACAGTTTTACACACCAATGTAATCAAATAAGTTATTAATTAATTTTTTTTAATAACATTTTAAATACTTATTTATAATATACAAGCATTATAAACGATTTGAGGGTAGTATACCTTATGTGATGGCTGTATTGGGTACACATTAGCCCTAAATCTGTTAAAAAAATGGAAGTCGTCAATTCAATTCTCGTTTGGAACTTAATTTTTTATTTAAACAAGCAGATATTTAAATCTTACAATATTTTTAGTTAAAAACGAGGCGCTAATATAAATTGTTTGCCCCATACATAATTTTACATAGATGATGTCATAAATAGTTTTTTCATCACACGGTTGCTATTAATAGATAATCCAAGATAGAAAAGCTTGTCACTCATTTTTCTACTAGGTACAAATAAATGTATTATTGAAAACTAAATAACGACCCAACGTCACGCTTTAACTAGACTAAGACAATTTTCAAGTAACTTTAATTTTTATAACTCACTAATTAATCCCTTTGTATGACTTTTTGAAACAACGTAATGTCCCATGGGAATTATTTATATTCCAGTATAAAAAGAATTTTATATTACTCAAAAACATAATATATATAATCAAAAGTTCCATCGCAATCTATTCAACAACCAACATCCCAACATTTCACAAACTTTCACGGTTATATTTTTTAAATAAATAAGGAAACAAATTTACATGCGTATCGAACTCGCGACCATTGCCTTACTAAACGATGCGAATCAAGTACCCAATGTGTCCTGATGGCCGTTTAAAATACACAACACATATTATGTGTAATATATTAATTAACGTTTACATGTAGACAGACAAACATCAATTACTACTATTTGAGTATTTAGACAGTGTATTAGTTATCTGGCATCACACAATATTCACAATTTATTCTTAAATCGAATCATGCTAGAGAATAACGATTTACAGTTTTACTACAGCATATAGTTAAAATAATTTCAATAGTAATTAGGTGTATAATGCCATTAGTATTAAAGTTTATAAATCTAAGAAAAAAAAAATTACAAAAGGCAAAAACAAATGAACTCTATTTTTTTTATAAATGTATCGTCTTTTACAAAAGTAAATTTGCAATAATAAAAGTAAAACAAAAAAAATGTATATGACACACAGGTTCATGATAATTGCAATGACCGTAAAACTGAACGACCTGTACGAATGTTAGCAAATATGAGGTGACCTTAGCGAATACCAAAATCATTTTTTTTATAAACGTTTAAACATAGGTATGTATGTAAAGACTAGTTGCTCTTCGTATGAAACGAACAAAATGGACGAAGATGCAGAGGAAAATTGATAGTGTGAATTCTTCCTAATAGAAAATGACAATATCAAGGTGTCAAAAGAGTGTCTGTTATCAAAAGAATCAACAATCGCGTCTTTAGATCGAGGAAATTATACCCACAAATGTGTTCGTAAACATAGAGTGAATTACGCAAACGCTCGTCAAAAAAACTACTCGCAATACTATAATTAAGCTGATATATAATCAAAAGTCATGGCCGCTAGAAAAAATTATACACGAAATAAATTTTACACTTCTTATTATTGATTATAATATAATAATATATAAATAAATGTATAAAGTATAAAAACGCTGAATAGTGCAAGTAGATAATATATGTAAATATAAATAAGCAAATTGTGCATCTTATAACAATATGTCGAATGGATATTAAATTATCGATATAGCGCAAGTAATTAATGACATAATTAAATAAAATCACAGTAAAAAGTGAGCAAATTTTAAAAATTCGTGATTTCCAATCAATTTGTAAGTACTTAATACCGTCCACAGAGACATTATAGAAGAAAACTTAATTAAACAGCGATTATGTTCTTAGTATAAATTTGATAATTTGATTCAAAACAAATATGATCATTTTGTGCTCGTTATATTATAATTTGACATTAAGTTGTAATGTAATAATAAATAACATTATAGTACACTGAGATTCAACACAATCTAACAAACAAAAATCACACCCGTGGCATTACAAATAATACGTAATATTTCTATAAGAAACTATTGCTTATCTTTTTGATATATTTACGCTTAACAGCAAAGATTTATATCTCTAGATGTGCCCGTCATCTAAACAGGGTCATGTTTTTGTGATTCTTTTATTTATGCGTTTCCATGGTAACGTAAGAAATTTGAATACAAAAATACCGAGTATTACGCTCTCTCATTAACATAGAAAATTGTACTCTATCATCTGCTATGAAAATGCTTTTTTCGCAATAAAAAATAGACAATATTGTATAAATCGTAAATAATTTTATAAAGTGGATAAACACATCAAAACACACAAACAACACAGTGACACCTCTCGCCCTACAGGATTTTTATTAATTATTGAAGCATTTCCCTAGAGTTTATTTTATCGCTTGATTATAGACAATTTTAGAAAAACAAAGAAGTCATAAGCGCATGACACACTGCTATCTAAGAGCGACTGACACGGGACGTGTGAACTCACTCATCTCAATAAACACTTTCAACAGTTCTAAATAACCGTATTTAGGGCTAATCTATCGATCTAAATCTTTGCTTAATGGATTTAAATAAATCCGTTATCGCGTAGCATATAAAATGCCAGAGTTCGATTCGCTACAAATCAGTTACAGGTCCGAATACGACCGTTGGGTTGGTAGTATTGGTCAGATTGGTCAAATTAGTCAAGTTGGTCATGTTGGTCATATTGGTCAGATTGTTGGTCGAGTTGGTGCGCCGCGTGCGCGTGTCGTGTTCGGGTTCGCTCGGCAAAGAGTCGGGTCCGTTCGTTATTTGTAGACCGTTGAATTTTGAACGTAGCTGCGTAACTAGACGTTCGAGTCTGCAAGTGAGGTTAGCCTTAAAATATAGTAAAAATATTGCTCAATAAAAATAAAAATAGGGATATGAAAGGGGAGGAGGTGTTTAGGTTATAAGTGCGGATAAAAATTAAATGTGCAAATAAAATTTGTAAATATGTATGTATTATAATTGAAAAAAATAAATTATTAATAATTTTATATAATATGAAAAAAAGTTGATTCTCAAAAAATATTTAAAATTTTCTGATTAACTTTATTAAGAAAATAGTAATTATATGAGTTAATCATAAGCCAAGTACTTATACGTAGCACATCAGAATTAAAATATTTTACTAAAGATGTTGCAGTAATAACAAAAATATGAGAATGATTCTACTAAAAATTGAATATAATATATAAAGCTAATTAATTAATAGTAATGAGAGAACTCACTTAAGGACCTGCTCCTCCATACTTTGCTTCGCTCGACGCGTGTCAGCAAGTTCCTTACGTAGACGCTGGCGTTCGCAATCTGCGTCCTCTATGTTGCCATTCAAACGAGACTCGTTGGATTCGTAGCTGTATGGAAATTATATTATTTAAAATAAATAGGTATACTCATTCAAAGTTCAAAATGTATTCAGCCCTTTTTAATGTCCCACTGCTGGGCATGAGCCTCCCTTCAATACGAAGGGGATCAGACCACTGTCTCCACGCTCGCCAAGTGCGGGTTGGCGGACTTCACATGTCTTTCGAAAACTTGCTAGGTTCTTTCAGATATGCAGGTTCCCTAACGATGTTTTCTTTCACCGTAAGGTAAGTGGTATTCATGTTAGAAATGTTTCGCACGTGAAAATATAAGAAGTGCGAGACCCGGGATTTGAGCCCGTTTCACTCGGTTTCCCAAGCGAGCGCGTTACCACTGGGCTACCACTACCTATAAAAAAAATCAGTGAAATTCCATTAATCCCACAAAAATTATAAATGCGAAAATTTGGATGGATGTTAGTTACTCAATCAAGTCAGAACGGCTTAAGGGATCCGGATGAAATTTGGCACTGAGGTAGATGATAGTCTGGAATAGCATATAGGTTGCTTTTTATATCGGAAAAATGTACGGTTTCCGTAGGATAGTTTTTTTTTTGTTTTTCTCTAGGGACGAATTCGAGCGAAACGAGGGTGAGTTGCTAGTTGTTTTTTTTTTGGCGAAAATTGGCGAAGATATCACGTACCTTCTCCATATTTCGTTAAAAACATTAACCAAAATATTTTGAAATTATATTAGCTTAATTATTTTAAGCAGTATCGTACCTACCTGGCATCGCTGACAGGGTCCCTTACATATCTAGCCAGGTTTTAAAATATTGTTATAATTGTTACATAGCTATTCAAAACAAAAAAAAAAAATGCTTTTTTATCGCAATCATTGATATAAAAACATAAAAAATACATTTTCTAACAAATATCTCTTTAAAGAGTGGTGTCGACATAATATAACGTTAAGTCAAACCAAAGAAGGAAATTCAAAAATGGAAAGTTCTATTTGTCTAAACACAAATTTAAACATACGCACACCACATAAAGTACTTTTTTAAACGAAACAACTTGCGTTTTAATTTTGTCGTCAGAGATTTGAAAAAAGCGAACAATTTCGAATTGTGCACTTTTTTTGAGGATACTTTTGAGACGCTAATTGTGTATCATGAGTTTTAATGATCGCAAGTATATCAATGATCGAAACCTAATCGTTAATACGTTATCAATACTTTTGTGATTCAATAAACTATCTGTTGAAGTAAAAAAATAATAATATCATATGTATGAAACTATCCTTTTTGGATACCGGCATGTTCGCTATAAAGCATTCGAAACGACGGGAACGAAAATATAAAATTTAACCGCGACAAAATCTGAAAAGGTAGTTTCATTTAAAATGTCAAAATAATCGCGTAAATTTAAGAAAGTGTTAAATATCATATGAAATAAATTGGTATGTAAGGTTTTCAGTAATCTTCTATTTTTAATTTACCTATTGGCCATCCTAAGTACACGTAATTCGTCCTCCAATTTTACAATTCGATCCATCATGCGTCGCTTGTCAGCTTCTGAGGCACGAAGGGCACTCTGTAACAAAATATTATATTTTACATAATATAAAAATACTAGCAACTGCCTGTGGCTCTGCCCGTATTAATCTAGATCTAATCCGTCTAGACGTTCACAACTGATGTGTGATGAAACTGACCGACAAACAGATATATTTTACAGTTTATAAGTTAGAATATATTATTTATCAAATCGGACTTGAAAATCTGAATGTGAATAAAATTAAGAGATAAAATAGGAGACACAGATTTTATCATTTTAAAGTAATTATCAAAAGCTTTGAAACCCAAATACAAAATATAATTTTACACAGAAATATGAGCAACTCTTGTATCTATCTCTCAAAACATGTATTTAGCCCTTTTTAACATCCCACTGCTGGGCACAGGCCTCTCTTCATTACGAGGGAGATCAGGCCATAGTCCACCATAGTAGTTGTCTCAGACATGCAGGTTTCCTCAAGATGATTTCCCTCACTGTAAGACAAGTGGTTAATATGATGGAAATGGTTTTCAAAACATGCAATACTTTCATTCCGTGTCGAACGCGTACGAATAATTCGTGAAAAACGCAGTATACATATTGTTGTACTTAAGTATCTAACACTTATAATTTGCAAAGATCTTGTTTATAAATAATTTAATTTAACTAAATGCCAAGGGACATAACAAAAATATAACATAAAGCCGAAATCTATTTTGGTACAACGAAGTATTTAAGCAGTGGGACAGACAACTAGCAAAAGACCGTACGGCTACGGACTAATGTATGCGCAGTCACGAACGGGACTTGCTGACCGCGTGTATCTAAAGGACCTATAAACCAGCCAATTCTTGTAAATTCTGTAATATATGAACTTTATTGAATAAATTTGAAGGCTTTCTTCTTTGAAGATTTAGATACTGTATGTACCTACTTTGTATTGATACTACATTTGCTAATTCTGAAAAACCTTAAAATGAAGATTTAATTGTACTAGTGATCGCCGCGTGGTTGAAAATCAACCATAATTCAATAAGTTTGATCGATGTTGAGGGTCTCTTTTCAAAGTTATGTAGATAACCTATAAAATCCAAAAGAATATTCAAACGGGCCCATAGATTCAGATATTTGCACGTATAGTATGTATGTAAGTACTCGTATAATATTGATGAAGGTTATCTAACATCATACTATATCTTTTAGCAGTGATGTAATTATACCTACTTATATAAATAAAATACGCGAGCGGATCCGCGGGTAAAAAAAGCCAATAAATTTTGGCTTTCTGCAGTCCTTCTCTATATAAACTTTAACTATACCAAAGCTCATACTCCTCCAAATATGCTTAAAAAGGGAATCAAAGTTTTCTATTTACGTATTAATATATAGATATAGGTACTGTCTGTAGTTTCTAAAGTTATGATTAAATTATTTACGAATTTTCATTCATTTTTTTCAGGAAAAAAAAAGAAAAACAGACATCTTAGGCACAACTACACTGATTCCATATGAATAGCAAGCAACATTAGCAAAATTAACGTCAATTAATAAAGTCACTTTTTATTCTGTGTATATTGTTGGGTGAGTCCCAGGTAGGTACGTAATATTTTTGAGCTGAACCATAATTCCGTTCTTTTTCTAAAATAAAAGTAGCCTAAGTTACTCCTTATAACATAAGCTATCTGCCAGTGAAAGTCCCGTCAAAATCATTCCAGCCGTTTCGGAGATAATCCGAAAAAAACTGACAAACAACAATTTTAGAAGTTGTGTTTTTCTTATTTACCGCATACATACGGTACATTTCATATGCATTTAGTAAAAAGCTGTCACTTTGACATTACAAAAAGACACTTCAATTTTATTTATCTGTATAAATAAAAGATTAAGATTAAAATACGGGAGACGATGTAATAATTAGAACTGTTACTGTCAAGTAATTATACTGTCAATTGCTTTCGTTAATTGCGAAATCTAGTCACTGGGTATATCTAATCAGCGTCAATATAATAGGTACTTTTTGTTATATAGTATGTATATAGATAAACAACTAAAGTACAAAAAGCACACGCCTCAGGAAACGATAAATTCCATTAAGAATGATTCGTATCGAACTCGTGTATCAATGTCGTGTAAAGAGTAAAGGAGTCCACGGCTACGTCTAAATACGCGTGCAAACAGACAGACACTCGTCAAACCGGCTAATTTTGTTTGTTTCTCTTTATGTCAGTGTCATCGTGATCGTGTCACGTGTCATATTAAATGGCGTACTAAAAGACAATATAGGACGACTATTATAAACATGAAAGTTTGTACATATGTGTGTATGTATGTGTGTATTCCTTTACGCTTGAACGTCTGGACATATTTGGGCACTTAGTATAAATAACTCTAGATTTGTATATAAACTACATAAAAATTAATTCTGAAAATAGGAACAAAAAGCTCTAATGCATATTATGGAGCTTTTATTCGCGACTATGGATAGTTTATTTATAGTATTTGTTGGATGTATTTGTATAAATCGTGTGTTTCTTTGGTATTTTGGTTTAATTAGTAAAAAACGTGTGAAATATCTAAATTTAAATTTTTTGAGTCCAATTTTAAGGGGTTTTTTTGGCCTATTATATTAATATACTTAAAAACAAAACTAGTAACAAATATTCTAGCATACCCTACAACTAGAATACATGCAAAATCGATTGATATTTTCAGTCAACACTATCCAGGCACTTCTATTCAGGTCCACTCTAGCCACAGGTCTATGCAGCTGACATTTTAGCTATCATTGTAGCGCCGCGACCGGTAAACATGTAGAGTCACGTCCTAAACATTTCTCTGGGAAAGTGACAAAGAAATTTTCCTGTATATGTGATACCGTGAATCTCACTAACAATGTCGAGTGAATGAACTTTATTTAAGTAAGTGTAGTTAATTTCATGAGTCAAATAAACAAGAATAGCGAAAACACTACGTAGGTAGGTGTAGGTTATTCTTGACAGAGATTATTTTTTTATTCCTTTGAAGAATAAGCTTTTTTCGTTCTAAAATATTAAATAATTTATTTAGAAGTACAAAACAAATTTTAAAATAAATTGTAAATTACAGCTACTTTGGTTTGCACTTTTTGCCTTTTAATTATATATCTTATTAATTACATTGGATGATTCAGTTACGATAAGCTAACCTTATCGATCTATCCACCTCCCTAGACCAAATCTCACTTTAAACAAATCCTAACTACACCTTGCACGTCTCCAGAAACTCGCGCCGAGTCGAAGTTTTACTTCAAATAAGAACTCAAAAAACAAAAAAAAAAAACATAAAACCAAGTAAATTGTACCTTCGTCATGCCATGGACTATGAACGCACGAAATAACGGATAAACAGACGCTGCTTTTTATTGTAAGGAATGAAAGGAAATAAACCAGGTAAGTAATTTTCACAGCATCCAGTGATACTAAGAATAATCTCTCTCGCACAGGATACGAAACAAGTTTGGTTAGCGATATAGGTAATGTTTAGCGTGGTTTAGCGCAACAATGCATTACTGGTGTGAAGTTTCTGCACAATTAACTTATTACGATCGGTATGCGCCTGGCGCTAATGGAACGCGCAAACTCGCCTACGATACATTTGGTTAGCGCGTGATTATCGGAGATCTTAAATCAGCCTGCAGGCGTATGGTAAAACTGCACTTAAAGTGAAAAACGTAGGATAAGGCTTTAAATTTTCTAAGAAATCCCAAGAAAAGTAAACAGCCGTTCACACTCTAATGTAATAAATAATATAACTATACATATTATTAATAGAAATCTTCTATTAAAGACTATTTTCAAACCATTAAGTACAATTTTCAGAGATTTATATTCCATATCATGGTTATATGGATATATAGAACGTATCTGTTACGGTATAAAGCATCACAGGTCTAAAACACGATAAAGTCGGTTACGATTCAAAATCGGTGAAACGTAGGAGCGGGACGTACTCGCAGGGGTGGCGCCTGGCTGCAGCCATCCACTCACATCTGCCAATATTTACACAACGCCCCACCCCTACGCACCCGTTCATATTTCAAATGCCCGATGTGGGGGACGGTAAAGACTACAAAACACCGGCTAACGTACGTGTTACACCGTCGTATATGTGATTTTTGGCTTCGGAATAAACCTTATAACAAGCATTTTATACCTACTTAATAGATTAAGTAAATAATTTGTAATAAAATTAAACAAACGAAACTCTAAAGAAAAAATACAGAAAAAAGGTCACAATCTACATCTTATTAATGAATTTTATTTTTTTAAGCTTACAATGCAATATTGCATCGGTGTAACAGTCGGCCCCATCAAACTATTGGATGATACGAATGCCCTCGCGTTTGGATGAATCGATGTTCCGCTCTTTACCTACTCACGGTGATTTTATAATCCGCTGCGAGGTACGAAAACAACCCTCCGAATAAAAACGAATGAATATAATACAATTATTTTATAAAAACCTAACAAAACAAGCAACACTGATGACATTGTCGGATACTTTAATCTAAACAAAATGGATAACTTCGACTATGTACTACCTACTAGCGACTCACCCCCGCTTCGCTTGGATTTGTTCCTAAGTACGTTTTATCGGTTAGTATGGAATAGATATACTATATATGTATTATATGATTTATAGCCTATAGCCTTCCTCAATAAACGGGCTATCTAATGCAAAAATATTTTTTCAAATCATATTAGTAGTTCAAACAAACTCTGCCTCTTTATAATATTAGAGAAGATTTAATTAATTCATAAAACGGTATTTACCAATTATTTATAGGAGCAGTTCGAATAATGTATCGAGAATACACATCCAGTTCTTAAGTTCTTGGAAACAATTATTTTATTTATTCGATGTTTTGAAACTGTCTTATATTAATACTATGTCTACTTAACCATAGATATTTCGTGGAAAATTATGCCATTATTAGTTAATATACCATGCAATTTGAATTTTAATCCCATTATTTTTATATAATATTATAACTGCAAAAGTTTGGATGGATCTTTCGTTACTCAATCACGACAGAACGGGTGAACGGATTTCGATGAAAGTTGGCACAGGGATAGATTATAGTCTGGCACATAGGTTACTCTTTATCCCGAAAAAATGTAGGTATGGTTCCCGTGGGATAGATTAGTTTCTGTTATTCCTAGGGACAAACCCGAACGATGCGAGGGTGAGTTGCTAGTTTAGTTATAAATTACAATTACTTCATTATCTATCTCTGATTAGCACAGATTTTCATTGATGTAGCATGCCAGCAAAGCAGTGGACGAAAACTAGTAAAGTACAAGAATTAACAACTGTTTTCATTAAGCCAATTATGTTGCCTATATTATAATACAATTATTAGTCGATCTAGTAGAACATTGAATATTCACTGCAGTATTTTTGGAAAAGGTATAAAATATTTCTTGATTTTACGAGCTTTTGGTTCTTGGTAATTTTATATAATTGGATCGAACGTGTATATTAAGATACATACCTACTTCTCGTTCTAAGCGCTTGGATATATTATAAATAAATGTAAATATAATGAGAAAAACTAATCGAAGATGCATACCTACATTAAAATATAAAAATATTTCATACTCTACGCTCTTAATTACTTTACGCTTTTACGGTCTTCAGTCACAGTAAAGATTTACTGTGCTTCAGTGGTTAAAGTTATTTCACGTTTCTATTTTATATTTTTGAAGTCCGAGCAAGTTGCAAAATGATTATATTAATCAAATAAATTAGGAACAAAAATGTATGTATGTAAGTATGTATCTAATATCTTCTATCCCGAAGACATCCCACATTCTTTGGCAAGCCTACAATAAACACCATAAAGTATAAACATAACAAAACATTTCCAGTCACATAGAGTTTTTCGATTCGGCGCTATTAAAGTTTATTTACACGCGCTGGGTGGTCGTCGAGTGCACTTCACGCTCTTTGACGTCACCTCGCATCTTACACTGTGTATGTGCGAAACGATTCGCCCGACACGCGGTGATAATGCAAACTTTGAAAAATTCATACATTTGTTCATGTTATTGCAAGGTTATTTTGACATTGGCTAGGGTTACTATCTGTTTTTATACTCGCGGACGACACAAAGACTAATTTTGGAATTTTTGGTACTCAATTTCATTTGAAGAGATATTTTACTTTTATGAATTCTATGGAACAGTAACAGTCTTTAGTGCAAAAATCTCTAAAATTACAATAATTTATCATAAACAAAAAAATTATGATAAACTAGTTTTTAGCCGAGGTTGCACTTGTAGCTTATTTATGTATTACCTATAGCTTATAGCTTCACTCCTAAGGGTCGCAATTTAAAAAATAAGAAGCCTATATAATCATTCTCAACAAATGGGCTATAAAATGCAAAAACAACTTTTGTCAAAATCAAATCTGAATGATAGTTCCGGACATTAGAACGTTCAAACAGATAAACTTTTCTGCTTTATAATACAAATATTAGTGTAGATAACGTTGCATACTCTACAAATCCCCACAAGGGCAATCTACATACGAGTATTTCGGAAGTCACTGAAGTATACATACAGAGAGCACAGGGATATAGAATAATATGTTGACGATCCTAATTAGTAATATAGAAATTTGACTAAAACAAAATGGCACGTTGTAAATTTTGTGGAAAGTGCTAAATCGAGATTGTATTAGTAGCATAAACTCTAAAATTTAAATTTTAATACTTATTTAAAAAAAATGACTAAGTTATCTCAAAACAGAGTTGGGATTGTTATTCTATTCGGGGGTCAACTATTTTGTATACAACAGAAGTAGTGAGATATGTGTTGTATACATTTTTTATTTATTTGTAGGACTGTATTAAAAATGTTATTGTGTTTAATTGAAACATAACGTGTTAACGGCATTTAGTTCTTAATAACAATTTATAGATGGCGCTGTTTAAACAAAAGCAATCAATTAGCCCTTAGAATTATATTTAATTAGACATTGATCACGTTAAGCATAATATTAACCGAATTTTTAAATCGATTTTTTAAACATTTCTTTTTAAGCCGTTCGTAATAGTATAATATCCTTATATATCAATAAGTAATTTGATACATATGAAACTATTTGGCAGTACAGCAGCATTGAAGTAAAAACATCAAAATATTCTCAAAACAAAATATTTAATAGCAAAATTGCTTATTTATAATAACACCGCCCTCTATCGAACTATGTTCGAATTACAACTATTATACATTATAAATATACAATAACAGATGGCGCTTTTCTGTAATGTTTTTCCAAATTGTTCTTGCTTTTATACAAAGATGGCGCTGAATAAAAATATTAACTCGAGTTTCTCTCACACCAAAAGATAGTTTCAAATCCATCACTGTTTTTTACTTATTTCTAGCAATTTATAAATTAATTACCTTAATTTCATCTAGAGTCCTCTCTGCAAGTTTTGATTCTGCCGATGATAGTCCGCTCTGAAAATAAAAAAATACTTCAATATAAAATAATAATAAAATGAACACAAATTATAAACATACATACACCTGACACTTTTACGTGAATATTTCTTTATTGTAGTAATAATTGTATTTTATCGTACAAACTTCATTTTTAACGTTCTAAAAATTATAATAAATGGTAGATAGACAGGTGCTGTTCCTTTATGAGTGTTAATAGATTCGATTTGTTAGATTAAATTATGATTACCACTTTATATTTTACCATATAGTAGGTTAATATTATATTTTAATAAAAAATCTGAAAAAATTAATAAATAATTGTATTAAATCGTCTCATACATCTGATCGCATCAAAAATAATAACGATTTAAATGCGTACATCTATACAAATAATATTTAAAAAAAAGTTAAAAGCGTTATAATATGGGACAATAGCTTTTCCCTCTTATCTCCGTAAGATTATCTTATGACGCAAATCTATCCAATTGACGTAACAACGATTATATCAGTTGATTGCAATTAGATAGCAAGTTACAATTTCATATGGTAATTATAGTGTCAAAAATAACTTTATGGTCTTTTAATATTTAATGACTCAGGTAGTAATAAGATATAGTATACTAGCAGAACCCGCGGCTTCACTCGCGCTAAAATTACAAAAAAAAAACTCTTTGGCTTTATGCAAAAGGCATTTTTGAAATGGGCTCAGAGGTTTCTGAGCTTAAAGCACTTAAACATATTATAAACATCAGTTTTACAATAATATATGGAAGACGGCCAGATTTGTCGACATTTATGATTACTGCTCCGCTCCCTTGGGTAGTGTTGACGATATATTTAATGCAAAAAGAATTTTTCAAATCGGATTAGTAGTTCCCGAGATTAGCGCGTTCAAACAAACAAAACAAACAAACTGTCTCTTTATAATATTAATTATAGATTATAAGATAAAGTGTAGAAAAAAAAAAATAAACTTTTCCAATGCGACATTGACCTGCGCACGGGAGGTTCTGTAACGTTAAATTTATATTTGAATATACATATGTACGTGAATTGGTACGTTAATCCCTCGAGGACCGCGTACACGCCGACGTGTACGATAAAAATTGAATTCTCGGAGATTCGTACGGTTTTCTTAGAATTTGTCTGGGAGGGGTTAAAGTACAATAAAATATTCACCTGTCTACGGTATCTATTCATTTTATCGACGGCATAAACGATATTTCATAGAATTTCTATGATAAACATAGTTAATTTTGCAGCCAGGTAACTAACAAAGTCTAACAGTAGGTACCAGATAGCTGATAGACCAATAATCTCCCACATGACAGACGAACGTCATGAAGATATTACAAGGTTTCCATGTCTTTTTGGCTTTTGATCATTGCTTTTAATAAAACAATAAATATCTATACATATAATAAATTTGTAACTGATCGCTGTCTGTACTTGGAAGATATTTGAGAAAAACTATTATTGGGGATCTTTATTAACGTAATAGAACCCAAAACAATGATTTTTAGTTTTTTGTCTGTTTATCTGTTTGTAGGTTTGTCTGTGCGTTCTAAATTTAGAAACGGCTTAACCGATTTGGGTGCAGTTTTCACTAATATATTGTGGTAAGCTTCACTTAACATTTAGTATTTGTTTTATTTTAATCGGTTCCTAAATAAAAAAGTTATGTCAATTTAAAGAATCATCTAGGAGCGAACCCTAGCGAAGCGAGGGTGAGCCGCTAGTTAAATAATAAGAATGAGAAACAGGTATATCACTAAGCACTAAAGCTAGTGTGAGCTATTTGTGTGATTCATGACGCTATAAGAAATTAAAATAATAACTATACCTTACAACAATATTATGTACTAGCAGAACCCGCGGCTTCGCCCGCGATTTAACTACAAAAAAAAATAATTTTCGCAATACAGTACGTGTTTATTCAACGCCCAGTTTTACCCACTTACGGGCTGAATTTAAAAAAAATCTACAATACATGTTTGTTTAATTCTATTAAAGAGCATTAATACCAGTTTCAAGTAATTCTGATCATAAACATTTTTTTTCCTCATATAAACAGCATAACCCGCTTTTACCCTTTTAAGGGATGGATTTCAGAAAAAAAAGGATATTTGTATTGTTTTAGTATACATTTTATAGGTAAAATACTATTTTCCGTGCATCAATTACAGAGTTTCATACAAACTTTCATCCCCTATTTGACAGCCTTATGGGATGAATTTCAAAAATGCTAAAATACATATTTATTTAATTGTACTGAAGAGCATTGATACGAATTTTCAAGTAATTCTGATCATAAATAATGGTTTGCCCATATAAACTTTATCGCTCCCTTATGCCCTTTTAAGGGATGAATTTCGAAACAAATTTATACATATATTTCTTATTTTTCATTTTAAAGCTAAATACCACTTTTCGTGCATTTCGCGTTAAGAATAACAGAGTTTCATACAATCTTTAATCCCCTATTTTACCCTCTTAGGGGATGAATTTTGAAAAATCCTTTCTTAGCGGATGCCTACATTGTATAAGGAATATGTCTTCCAAATTTCACGTTTCTACGACCAGCGGTTTAGGCTGTGCGTTGATCGATCAGTCAGTCAGGACAAAGCATTTTATGTATATATAGATAAGTTATAACGATATGTATGTTCGTAAAAATATTACTACACTAAATATTGCTTGTAGGTATAAAAAAAAGAAAGTTGATTGATTTATTAATAGATATTATACAATACATCATGATATGACAATAGATGTCCAATTTCATTTCGACTCGTGTAGAATCACTTCACTGAATATTCATCTAAAAATAAAAACAATAACGTCATAACATTCGTGATTCATTATCAGCTTAACATATAAATACAGCCGTACAAAGTAGGACAAGTGCATCAATTTAATTCCTAAGTCCACAGCAATACATAGTTGCACGGGCCTTGATACCGGAGATAAACTGTTATCATGTACCAATATTATCTAAAGATATCGGGAGGAAGATTTCGATGAAAATTAGGTACTATATTTTTGCAAAGAACATTGAAAACTCCAAAAATTACGAACTTTTTCGCCTTTTCTTCGATAAAGCTCTTACTATTTCGCGTCTTACAATATTTTTAGCGAATGATTTCCCACGGGAACATATACGAGGATAAAACATAGCCAAAATCGCTCAGGGGTAATAATGCTTCCTTTTAATGAACACCATAGTTTGCTTCCTACATACAAACTCATAAGCTTTATCTATTCTTAATAATATAATTGAAAACATAAGACGGTAAAACAATCAAGAGATTTTGGAAAAAAATATATTAAATGTTGTATTTTGAATTTAAATTTAATAATTACCTGAAATAAAAGCTTGTAAAGTTTTCCAAAATTAAAATATTAAATCATAATATATGTACAAATGTATAGGTTTTTTAAATAAGACTAATTTAGAGATAATTTTTAGAAAAATATACTCATGTAAATCACCTTAAGTCGAGTCAAATACGACTACATTTTGTATAATATATTATTATATAGATATGTATTATAGCCTGTGAAGAAAAAACCCAAAGCCATTAAATCTCTCTTTCAATTGTCGAAGATAACAATACTTTATGTTTTCTGCAAAAATTTTTGGTTTAACTTGAAAGTTCACCAAATTGAGATTAGTTGGCATAAACTATGTGCATAATAAAAATCATGCACGTAGCGTACAGAATGATCGATCGCTACTATTCGTAGTAACGTTTGATTGATTTGTAAATATCGCGACGTTTTAAGCCATAATTTTCCATGTAAATTTTCAGGACTATTAATAATTCTCATAATTTCCTTTTGACAGCTATAGCTTTTATTTCGTGATTGTTCGTCTAAAGTTCGAACATCCTATTTGGATATAGGGTTACGTATGAATATGACTTTTAAGTACTACACTTTATTAAGTTTTCTTATTAAGGTCAATATATGAGGTCAAAAGCTTCATGCAATTACAAACAAAGAGGTATTGATTTGCTTTAATAAAATAATAACGACGAAGTTATGCATTTAAACGAGGTCATAGAAATGTAAATTTAAGTCAAATAAGTAGTTTGTCCTGACTACTCATAGTCTAGATTCCAGATCTAACCATTATATCTAAAGAGTCAGTCTGTTACGTTTTCACACCTAAACCAATAAACAAATTTTGATGTATTTTGGTATAGAGATAGATACATTGGAGAAGGACAAAGGGTATTTTTTGTTGCGAAAATAAAACTTGAAGACGGTGAAATAGGCGTTGAAATTTTGTATATAGAACCAACTACCTAAAGTACACTCACGATAACTATTTTTTTATCTATTTAAAACACACCCGAGCAAAGCGAGGGTAAGTAAATAGTAACGATATAAATCAATAATGAAATAAATTACCAGAGAAAAGTATTTTTATTCATCTTGTGAAGTGGCGACAAAGTGTACATGAGAAACAATATTTTTCGGGTGCAAAATTAAAAAAAGCAAACACAAGTCGGGCCGCTAAACTACATAAGCAATATCAAATGAAAAATAGGTCTGTTATTTTTTAGCTAGATATGTTGATTATTGTAGGTTTTATTTAACAAATGTACCTACATTCGTCTGTCGTACATTCAATCAGATTTCTTTTAAATTTACGATTGATTGATTATCTATTAATAAAGTCAATACAACATAAATAAACTTATTATAAATGCGTAAATAAGTTCCTTTTTTATCGAATGAATTTTCACATTCACTGATATTACTATTAATTTAGGCGAGAGTTACGAAGTAAATACTTATTTATTAAATACGTGTGGCCAGAGTGTAAGTGGAGACTAATAAGCATAACATACCCTAATACTTTCTTTATTTAAAACATAACATACCATATTCTAATGAATGGAAAATATTTATAATCTGCAATGTAGGTTTTTTTTTTTAATTCAGATTTATCAAAAGAAAAAGAAAAAAATTACGGACAATTATCCACTATTTTTTAAAGTGTTTGCTAAGAAAGGAGAGAAAATAAACTTATATCGTATTAAACACTTGTTCAATAACAAAACCACGTGTATGGTACATGGTATGTGGTATGCTGCTGTAACGTCGCGTTAAATAAACTATGTAATATTTATTTACGAAAGGGGAACTTACTGCTCCAAAATAAAGACTCGACTCGAAAGACTAGAGAGATTCATTTACTGACATAATCAAAATTCGCCCACAGGCTATAATAATATACCTATACCTAATTGAAATGCGCATATAAAACTTCGCGTCTGAACTTTTAACAGGAAGGAAGTTTTTGAGGAATTGCTTCGTCTGGAGCCAATTTTAGATGGAGAATCAGGTCATCATTATCATGAAAAGCTACCATCACCGGAACTGGACTAACGTGTAAAATTACAACTCTGTTGGATAAGAAAAAGTGTTGCTTATTCAGCTTGCAAGATTTGACTCATACAAAAAATACCAACTGAAAATTCGAGGCATCATTGTAAGGTAAATAAAAGCTTTTAATTAATAAATAGAGGTGACACTAAATTGTATACTGATAACTTTTGTAAAAATCAACGTGTGTTCCTCATTGCTGAAACCACACGTCGAATAACAAATGAAACGCAGTCTTGGAGTACCGCCAAGATATTTTGAAAAGGACGGACGGTCATAGCGATGCATATAAATATTTTTCACGCATGCCGATGGTAAAAATAATTTTATCATACACCGTGTATGAATAAAACTTTAGATAGGTGTTTAGTTTTCCTTAATCGCATTCTGACAATCTATATCTATACATATAATAAAATTGTAACTAAGCCGAATCTGTACATTAAATATTTTTTGGAAAATCTTATTGAAATAGACATTATTATCGATATAGAGACCGAATTTGTAGTTTATAGAATTTTTGTCTGTCTGTCTGTTACCGCATCACGGAAAAACCACTGGAGGGAGTTTGATGAAATTTGGTATAATGATAGCTGGTTATCCGGGTCAACATATAGAGATACTTTCTACTGCAGGAAAATATCTCATCTCTGAGAGATTTATACTAAACGTTAAAACGTAAGTAGGGACGAACCCGAGCGGGGCGAGGGTGAGTCGCTAGTTATTATATAAAGTCACTTCAACACTATTGTTATTCCTGTGAATATGTTTTTCTACAATATCATTGTACTCATACAGTTAGTCAAACGCATGATTTTTAATTTTTCAAAAATATTTATTTTTTCAGTTAGGCACATGATAGCTCATTTACCAATGTTATATTTTTAAACGCAGACAGACAGTCTACTTCACAGTAAATAGTCAACGAAACCACAAATACCTCAAGCATAGATAGAATTGTTTATACGTGGCTTAACTTTACGAAGTACCTATACAAATTATGTCCAAGTGACGTTCTATTGAAAATGTATCAAATTAAAAAAAAAATTCAAAAATATAATTTTTTTGGCGACACATTTGGCTCAGTTTGTAGTGATCCTACTTGCTGTGCCAGCGGTCACGGGTTCGAGTCCCGCTGGGGGCATTCATTTGTGTGATGAGCATGAATGTTTGTACTCCAGTCATGGGTATTTATAATATGTATGTGTTTATATGTGTAGTATGTATATGTGTAGTGTAGCAACTATCTGGTATCCATAACACAGGTCTTGTAGCTTAACATGGAACTAGATGGTGCTGTGCGTTAATGTCCTAAGATATTTATTTATTTATATTTATTTTTCTTAATCAGTTACCTACATAACATAGCTTTCTCAATCAGTTACAGTTATACGTACATCAGTCCTTTCCAGTACCATGGCTCGTAGCCGCGCGTACATGGCGTCTTCACGCATGCGCGCTGCATCTCTAATCTCTCGCACTAAGTCCGTGACGAATCCCGGAGAGTATTGCCCACCTTTATAACAAAACAAACAAGTATTTATTTTAATATAATAATTACATACTAATAATACTAAGGCAGTGGAAGCCCAGTGGTAACGCGCTGGCTGGGAAGCCGAGTGAAGCGGGTTCACATCCTGGGTGTCTGATATTATCATTTGCGAATTATTTACACCATGATTACCATTTGTCTTACGGTGAAGTAAAACATCGTGAAAAAAGAATTCTGAAATCCGCCAACCCACACTTGGCCAGCGTGGGGATCCCTATTGAAAAACTCCAATAGGATCTCATCAAAAGCGACAAAAGCCACATAGAAACCAATAAAAGCCAAATAGAAACCAATAATTATTTATTGTTTTTATATGGCTATTGTCGCTTTTGATGAGATCCTATTGGAGTTTTTAAATAAGGAATATAGCCTGATCCCCCTCGGGTGATCAACAGCAGTGGAACGTTAAAAATGGCTGAATTACAATACTTTAATATACTAATTATAGCTTTTAATATATTTCTTATCTATCTATGTATTCATTTTTATATTTATTATTAATATTTTTATATTATTTTCTTGTTTATTTGAATGTTTATTATGTTAGAAAGCTTGTATGGCATGCATTATGGCTTGAAGAGTAGCTAAGTATCGTCTACTTAGGCGTGCCTTGGGACTATACCTTATTTCCAATTCTAGAAATATCAAATGTAATTATAGAAATTTAGTACTTAATTTTTTTGTTTAGATTCTTTAAAAAGAAACAGACTTCATCTAAAATCAGATTGTGAAATGTGTCGCTAATAGTAGGTACTTATAGATTATAAATCATCAATGTTAAATGCTTTTTTTGCTTGCAGAGTAAATAACAATATAATCCACTTTGTAATTCAAAAAAATAAGCAATACCAGATTTTTGACTTAAATTCAGATTTAGACAAAAATTTCATCATTTATAGTTCAATATCTGCACTACTTCATTATAACATATATGTAATTTTAAAAACAAAATAATTAATGGATCTTTCAATATTACTCTTATATGTACATTTGTAAGAGTTGTGAAGACAAATACTTCAGTCGTAACTAATTAATTATGGAACATTTGTAATTGATGTTTCACTCGCTGCTTTGAATGTAATTGGCATGAATAAATGAAAGAATCTTTCATTATGATCCTCAAACTGTAAGAAGTAAATGTTATTTATGTAGTACTAGAGGTTCACCCTCGCTCCGCTCGGGTTCGTCTGTAGACAAACAAAAACAAATCTATCCCACGGGAACCGTACATTTTTCTGGGATAAAAAGTAGCCTATTTGTTATTCTGATATATGAACTATATTATTGTAAAGTTTAATTAAAATCCAATCAGTAGTTTTTGTGTATTAAGCTGTATAAGTTACAATTTTTTTAACTATCCCACAGGAACTCTTCCGGGATGAAAAGTATCTAAGATGTTGACCGGGGATATAAGGTACAACCATATAGAATTTCATCTAAATCAGTCCAACAGTTTCAGAGATTAGCCCGTACAAACAGACAAATAGACAGAGTAACAAAAAATTTGAAAAAAAATCT
Source organism: Fabriciana adippe (assembly GCA_905404265.1). NCBI lineage: Eukaryota > Metazoa > Arthropoda > Insecta > Lepidoptera > Nymphalidae > Fabriciana > Fabriciana adippe. The sequence goes on from FR990000.1 coordinate 5,509,756, forward strand.
GGATTTATTCTATTTCTCTTCTTACATCCCCCAGACTCGGTTTTTAGCATTTTTTTTTCTATGTACCTACAGACATTTGACTTGTACAATTTTATTATATGTATAAATAAGTTTATGTAGTAAGTACCTACCTACTACATAAATTATTAATATTAGCGTGGTAGAGCACAGTACGACCGAGGTTATCTGGCTGGGTCGGTCGGAGCACGCAATGCTTAATGATTACTTACAATTTAGACGATATAACCGATTGAAAGTTTAGTCAATAATTTTTTGTTATTCCATTGCAGATTCATGCTAATATGAAAAAAAATTATATTTAATCCACCATTTTTTTTAGAATAACCTACCTCGATGATCATCGGCTTGGTTTCGGTAGATACATTGATTTGATAATTAAATCACTTATTATATGATTCTGTTATATTAAAGTAATTAAATATTAAACAACAATAAAAATGCTCAAAGTTATGTCGAAATTCTTACTTTTTGAAATCCTAGCTAATATCACTTTGGCTCTAAACTCTACAAAAAGAAAATTGTAACTCCCTGAATTAGGCTGTATTGGATCTGTAAATTATATAACATATGAGTTTGTTATATGCGATGGAAAAATCCAATCTATACTAATATTATAAAGAGGTAAAGTTTTTGAGTTTGTGAGGTTGTAGAGGGTCATCTCAGGATCTAACTGAACCGATTTAGATGAAATTTGGTAAGAAGACAGTTTGAGACCCTGGGAAGGCCGAAGGACATAGGATACTTTTTATCCCGGAAATCTTAAGGGGGTGAAAATGGGGATGAATGTTAGTATTGAGAAGCAAGCTAGGGACGAACCCGAGCGAAGTAAGGGTGAGTCGCTAGTAAATAAATAAAACCAAAAATACCGTTCATAAATTAAACCAATCAGCGCCTCATTACTATCCAATTAATAACCGCGCTTTCCTAGTTAGCGCACGAGGAACTCAAGTTATTGAAGTTATACAAGTGTTCCGTTAACTCGACACGCCGTCGAACAAAACAATAAAAAAATGAACACACGACTATATGTATGTACTGGCATAGCTATTGTTTATTGAAGGAGAAAGATGCTATTAATAGAGATCATAATTTGCCACCGCGTTAATGAAAGTATATGATACCCCATTATCTTATCTATACATATTATAAAATTCTAACTAAGCCGAATCTGTACATTAAATATTTTTTGGAAAATCTTATTGAAATAGACATTATTATCGATGCAGAGGCCGAATCTATAGTTTTTAGAATTTTTGTCTGTCTGTCTCATCTCTGAGAAATCTATACTAAACGTTAAAACGTAAGTAGGGACGAATCCGAGCGGAGCGAGGGTGAGTCTCTAGTATTGTATATATTTATTTACTAGTTATTGCCTACGACTTCATACACGCTTAGCATATATATATACATGTAATATTGTAGCCATCAGATTGTCAGCCCATCAACCTTGCTCAATCTACGTTAAAATAAAACACACCCCTATATATATTTTATACCTTACCTACCTTTTTTATCTTTTTTACCTTATAGTTATAAGGTAGACTAAAGTATAGTTTTATAAAATATACCCTTTGTTAGTTGATCAAATCAAAGCATTAAAACCAACATGGTTTAATTTTTGGTATGTGTTGACATTTTTATATTAGTAATTATGAAGTTATGCTTTCACGTTTCTGAAAAATGAATCAATTTCTTTTATCTGCTATGTAATGTTGTAATTGGTATTAGCGGTAGTAATGTTCAGTCAAGAAAGCCTACCATTTTTCATTTCCATCAGTTCCGGACATAAGTTTTATCACGTGTTTCCAAGAACTTCAAAACCCCATAACCTTAATAAAGGAAGGGAAAAAACCGCAATGTTTCAGAAGATGTCCTGAATCTGCAGAAATTACCTATTTATTAAATAAATTATAATTATATATCGTTTAATAATTTAGCCCCTTTAACGTCATATAACTAGGAAAAAAACCATTAAAATTAGCCTTTATTCAGCTACGTAAGCCTACTGTGAGTTAAAAACTGGGTAGATTCTCTAAGACAATACCTATCCCTACAATCTTTTTTTCACTGTATAAGCCATTGTGTGTATTCAGCCCTTTTTAACGTCCCACTACTGGGCACGGGCCTCCCTTCAATACGAGGGGGATCAGGCCATAGTCCACCAGGGTTTCCAAGTGCGGGTTGGCGGACTTCACATGTCTTTCGAATACTAGCTAGGTTTTCTCAGACATGCAGGTTTCCTCACGATGTTTTTCTTCAACGTAAGGCAAGTGGTAATCATGTTAGAAATGATTCGCACATGAAAATATCAGAGGCGCGAGACCCGGGATTTGAACCCGCTTCACTTGGTTTCCCAAGCGAGCGCGTTACCACTGGGCTACCACTGCCTTTTATAAGCCATTGTTTATTTTAACTTTTTCCCTCGAAAGTATGTCGTGCTGGGCAGGCTTACATCGACCGGTAATTCATTGAGCGTGAGACCGTGTCATGTATTTTGGTCACCATTGGGACGACACGGTTAGACGCAAAAATGGTCCTGCAACTTCACATTTAGATGAGGAAGGCTTCGTTGGGTTTTAATAGGTGATTATGTGTGAGTCATCACATAGCCACCTGCATTTACTTGTAGGCTGTGATAAGCCTATGTAAGTACGTTGATTTCCAACGTGAACATAAATTATAACCCTCTATCGTCAGAGCTTGTAAGTTTAAAATTTCATTCATAAAAAAGGTGAAAAAGTTACATATTATATCTTTTTGAATAAGGATTTTTAATTAACTATCATTCTTTATTTAAAGCACCAATTTGACATCGATTTTAGGAGATAGACATCTACGTATAATCTATGAGTATATTACTAAAAACAACATGAGTCATAAAAGTTCGTTATTCATTTTACTGATTTTCACATGTAGGTACATAACTATTTTTACATTAAAAAGAAAAAAAAATTCAATCACTCTTACGAATTACGAAAATAAAAATATTTTTGCTTCAATTTTTAGCGTGTTGTCCTTTACGATACTCCCACATTATAACCTTTTATTGCGATTGTAAGGTTGTCTTATAAATTGACCGTGGATTATATACTTTATATACCTACTAGCGACTCACCCTCGCTGTTCGGTTTCGTCCCTAGATACGTTTTAACGTTGAGTATATAGTATTTAGTAATAGATTTCTTAGAGATGAGATATTTTCCTGCAGTAAAAAGTATCCTATATGTTGACCCGAATACCCTGCTATCATCATACCAAGTTTCATCAAAATCTGCCCAGTGGTTTTCTCGTGATGCGGTCACAGACAGGCAGACAGACAAAGATTCTGAAAACTATAGATTCGGCCTCTGTAGCGATAATTATTATCGCTACGGATAGACAGACTATTTCAATAAGATTTTCCAAAAAATATTTAATGAACAAATTCGACTCGGTTAGAATTTAATTATATGTATAGATAAATGTATACACAAATAAATGTATACACAAATATGTGATCCTAATAAGTATATTATGTTTCGCTATTATGTAATCGGTAAGAGGAAATAAGTCCAATTGATATAATTGACTGCACTTGAGTAGATTGTTTTAAACAAGCCCCTCTTGGTCTCTTAAGAGCCTCGCATGTCTTGTATAAATCGATTTGGCATAAACTCAAATCAGGCTAATTTTATGGATTACACAGTAGTAGAAGTAATGTCTACGTAAAAACACAACAACTCTTAAAATGACTAAATAAAAAGTGAGCAACTTTTACTTATTAATATTTGACATATTAGTAAAGAGTTAATGAAACTTATAAGTGTGAAAGTTTGGGAGTAACGATTAAGTTTGATTACTGTTTCACGTTGTAACAGTTCAATAGATTTTAGTAAAATTTGGAATTTAGACAGCTTATATCTTGATCTAACACATTGTTATCGTACGTGCGTACAACGCGAACGCGGGCAAAAACTAGTTTAAAAATGAAAATAATATTCGCCTATTGCGTAAAATATATCAATCATGAAATATAAGTACTATATATATAGATAAATTATAAAATTTTATGAAGATAATCTAAAAGACAATCAGATATATTTACCATTCCCACTAAGATTTGGTGCACCCATTGTTGGAGGAACTTTTGCAAAATAGGAGTTGTGATGTCGAACAGTTTCTAGTTCAGCTGAAAATAAAAGCAATAGTACATAAGATCAAGGAAATCGGCTTTAGCCTACTTCTAATAATAATCAATCTAATTTTTGAAGTAAAACTTCTTTACGCACGCTTGACTTGGGGAGTAAGCTGGTGAATGCATGACGAGAGCGTTACGAAGTGTGATCGGGCGAGGCGAACGTTTGTTAACGTGGTAACTGTTGTTATTGTCTGACAAATGATATTATATAATATTATATTCTTTCTTTAAATGATATTCTTTATATATATGATTGTAAAATGCCTAATATGCGCTTTTTTTTAGTATCTCACCAATCCTAATTATTTAAAACATAAATTAAATTTCATAAAAAGTACCGATACCCTACAGAAGTTTTACTTCTTGCGCGTGTACACATTCATACACACGCTCTTTAATTTTTTATTGTATTTTTTATCTGATGACGAGAGGTGGTTGGTGAAATTCTTTACTGGCTTTTAATAAAACCTTTAAATATGGGATCATTCTTTTTGATAAGTCCCATACATTACTATTGGTCAAAAGCATGTTTTTTTTTTATTATTTTTAAACTATAGATATCACCTATATTATTTAAACAACAACTGTGACTTATACATGACTCTTTGATTAATATCACTACATAATTTTTCCAGTAAATAGATAATGTTACAAAATCTTTTGATTTTCTTATTAGAGTTAAAATAATTATATGTATAGGTTTTTTTTTATTGTATCTATGTGACGGGTGATTATAGATCTATCTCTTGAATATCAGTTTACTTGTCTTTGATTGCATCAAATGACCTTGTTGTTGTCTTAGAATTGTATTACTGTGTTATTTTTTATAATAAATGTAACATGATGAGGCTCCTTGCATCATATTGTGTAGGTGAAAATATATTTGAATGTTCTTATGGACTTTTTGCTGTAGGCGGCAAGGTTGCATACACCTGACCATTTGTTTAACACAAGTATAAATAAAATATTGAGATCACATAATATTCTTTTTAACACTGTTATTTTTTATACTTCTAATACTTTTACATATAATAAATTTTGAACATTTTAGTAAGAACTAAATGTATATGAATATTCATTTGCATTAATATATGTATGTATTATAATAATAGTGCTATATATCATATTAAGTACAATATATATTTTTAAAATGAATATTTTATGTAAAATCATATATCTTGCCTTTATTTACCAAAAGTTGCAAGGAAGAGATCGCTTATAACGATACGGCTGCCTATCTTTTTTTACTTTGTGTTTTTATGTTTGTTTTTGTATTAGTTATTAATATATTTAGGTTGATTATAGTTTTCATTGTTATTGTTCAACATTATTTTTAGTATAGGAGTGATTGATGTACAGCATTTTACCCAAAAAAATAATAAGTTTACACATAAAATGTTACATTTGAAATTTATCTAATATCTTATCTTTAATACTAAAAACTATATTTACAGCATCTATTTATATCAAACTGTAGTAACACTTGTATTACATAATAATAATAATGTGTTTTTTTTTTGAGAATTCATAATTTTTTAGTTTATAAGGCATAAAATTAATAAACAGACAGATGTTTCATAAATAGCTCTGGTATTAATAAAACACTGTATAAAGTAAAGAGTGCTGAATGTGATTTAAAATAACAGACAATTCTACTTTTGTGTATAGTAACAAATTCCAAAATTTAATTACGTAAAGAACAGGGGAAAATGTAATACCTATAACATTTATTCTAACCTACCTCTTGTTTCCTGTAATTCCTTGTTTAATCTATCATTAGCTATTTTCAGTGCTGCTATTTGGTCAAGTAGGCATGATAAAAGGCGGCTGCCAACTTGACTGCCTGATAAACCTGAACTAGCTTCTGAATCTGAATCTACCTCCCCATTAGCAGGTCTGGCTACATCAGGCAATCCCCTAACACATGGATCACTGTACCTTCTTGCATTACTACCATCATCTTTGTCATTAGTCTGCAAATCACTATTAGAATTTGAATCACCCATAGATGTTACTATAGGAGGCAGACTAGTGAAGTCTTGACTATCAGAGAAATTCTTTGGTTGCAAATAATTAGTTTGGTTTGTGTTAACTGGAGTACTTATTACTTCTTCAGCTTTATTCTCGCTACGTCGTCGGGGTCGTGGCCTTTGTACCTGTATGCTCTTGTTTTCATTGTGCAAGTAACGATAGTCAGAGTACGGTGGAGGCACTAGTGGATTATAATATGTTGGTAATGAGGGAAGTGACATGGGTTCAGAGGCACAGCTGAACATATTATATTTATAAGGATCGTAACCGGGAGTAAACTGACTACCCATTGGCCAGTTCATATTCGAATTTAAATAGGTGTCGTAAACATCAGAACTTGGAGTTGATTCTTGAATGTGATGCATTGTTTTGTCTAGCCATTTCGATAAGTAGCTTCCTTTATTACCACGCGATTTTTTCCGCTTTCCACCGGAACCGTTGTTCAATGGCAAATTGCCATTCGCTTGTTTTGGTGTAGAAGCCATGAGCACAACGAAAATACTGCAACCGTTTATTTGAAATGAACAAGATAGCTCGCCCCAATTAAAATTTATTTATTCTATTTCATTATTAAATATAATAATAGCACAACCGCCGAAAGTTTGCAATTTGCATATATTAAATTTCGTTACACAGTTACACACTCCACTGATTCGTTTACAATGAATGACATTTGTCAATTGACAATTGCCAAATAGAAATAAAAAACAGTAACGTCAATCACCTATAACTACTCTCCAAAACTAATAATTGAGTTGGATTAAATTATATCATTATTTGGTAATAATTTATTTATTATATACGTTTATGTATTATAAAACAGGTAAAAAATCGAATTATTTAATCATATTTTTATAACATTTATTCCACTAACGCCATCTAATGGAAAATATAAAGAAATAAAGAGATAATGTACGCTTCTTAGTTTAAGAAATAACATATAGATGTCGTTAGGGACTTCACGAATTTAAAGTTAATATTACGTGATCTAAATATTTTTATTATGATAAATTGTATAAAAACGGATAATAAGAAAATAATATAATTTATTAGTTTATTTATCATATTAATTTATCTTTATAAAAAAATTACAATAAACATTTTTTTATTAGTATTTTTGTATACTTTGGTGTTTGTATAAGTTTCCATGTAGGCTTTATTGATATTGAATTATAAATCATAATTTACATATATCTATTCATTTTATATTATAGTTAATATTTGACATTATATTAAAGTCTTCTAGTTTTGGAGTTTGTAGGTACAGATACTTTATCCAATATAAAGAAATTGGGCTGGCTATACTTCGGGCAATTTTAGATTTCTTAAATAAATAATAGATGGCGTTGATCCGCAGTCTATAGAATTATTTTATTAATACATACTTATGTACTATAATTATATGTTAATTAAATCCAATTTTATTTTGCATTTAATTATTGGCGTTTAACTTTTATAAATGTCACTATTTATTTGTTTCAGTTTAAGTTTTTTTTTAAATAGATCCCATAAAGGTATAAAGGTAATTGACATTGTTTTAAAAAAATACTCTAAGTAAAAATGATCAAAGCCATTAACAAGAAAATCGAATTGAATATTTCATAATACTATTAACAATATTCCTCCGAGATTTTATATGTTTGCAATGCTTGCTTGCATTGCTCCTTTTGTATAAACTGCGACTACAAGAATCTTCTAATATATAAAATTCTCGTGTCACAGTTTTCGTTGCCATACTCCTCCGAAACGGCTTGACCGATTTTGATGAAATTTTTTGTGCTTATCCGGTATCTATGAGAATCGGCCAACATCTATTTTTCATCCCCCTAAATGTTAGGGGTAGTCCACCCCTAAATTTATTTTTTTATTTTTTAGACAAAATTTTTAATTTCTATTTTTTTATGATACAACATACAAAAATACATACAATCCTCAATTTTCACCCTTCTACGATCAACCCTTATTTTTTAATAGCCATTTTAGTAATAGGAAATTATTTATATGGCAAAACAACGTTTGCCGGGTCAGCTAGTAATATTATAAAACAAATTATAAAACACCATTTGTGCTTTCAGTCTGCGACATGTATTTAATTAATTAATACTCCATTATATGAAACCAAGCATTTTTTATAAGTAAAACGACATTATAAATGACAGAAATTTAATCTCAAAATATATAAAAGAATATTCCGAATTTTTTCTATTTACAATTGTTATTTATTTCCAAAATAAAAAGTATATACCATAGTTGAATGTATACATAGAATCATAAATACAGTATAGATGAATATAACTTGAATATATAGATATTTTATGATCTATGGCACAGTGACATTCATTCCAAACCCAATTTTCACAAACATTAATGAAAGGTGATTGGCAGTAGTAAGGTAAATATAATAATACAGTATTAATAAACTTTAAAACAAATAAACATTTTAACTATCCACCTAATGAAATGTATTGTGGCTAAATGGGATGTTTTAATGCGGCTTATTGCCGCTTGCGGCGCCACTAGAATTTAAAACCAAATAACAACTTATTTATGTGCATCTAATATTATTAAAATACATCCATTTTAATTCACTCGATGTATATTTTAATTGTACAATTGTACTTAAACAGATAGTAATTAATTTTTTGACGTAAAATAGTGGCGCCATCTTAGCTACATCAGGCCGTCAGTGCAAGAACAGCCTAACTCATTTTTTTTTGTTTTTGACTTAAATAATACAAATTATTCTAAATATGGTGAAGTTTATTTTACAAAAGACATTTTAATTTTGTTTAGTTTTTTCATTAAAATTTTTTCAACTTTTTGGTAACGCAAAAAGAGCCTTAAGCCACTCGATGTACTTGCATTGCCAATGCCATATGACTTAGGCTGAATGAAATGCGATCGTAGGTATTAATTTATCGTGAATAAAATTTGGAATCATAATAACAAGAGGAGAAAAGTTACATACGATTTGGCCTAACCCTCACATGTATTTCAAAAAATTTGAAAATATTTAAAGTACAAAAATCGCCTAACTCACAGTTATTTTTGAAAAATAGTTATTAGTTGTTTATAACAAATTTAGTTCTTAAGAAAATAAGCTAAAACGCAAAAAAAAACTTATATAAAATATGAAGAACTATGAATAAGTTTTATAATAATATGTAAATATTTAACAGCCATTTTGTCGAAAATAGCTGTCAGTGGGTTAGGCTACTTTTGCGCTGACGACGTCAATTATAACACTTCCCATTTTAAAGTGCCGCCAAATTGTCAAGTTTAAGGCTAACACATGCTTGTTACAATTATGTCAATTTATAATATGCAATGCTTCATACTTTATAGAATAAAAACAAACGTGATCCTAACACGATAATAAAAACTTATTTATAACTAAAATTTACTCGTAATAACTTAACGAGATTTAAATGATTGCATTTAATGACGTGATACCATTTCTATGTAACAGTTTATATAGTATTGTACTTGTAATGTACGGTGAAGAGTTATATACTTGTCAGTTGTTATAAATTATGCTACGCACGTTAGTACAAAGAAATGTATATAGAAATAAATATGTTTATTCGAGTACAAAACTACTTACTGCTTGAGTCTTGTGAAAGAAATGCTTTCATATAAACCATTTAACGGTCCATTAAAAGTGCAGCCAAAATAACATTTTTTTATTAATTACAAAATAAATTTTACATCAAAATGTTTCATTGGATAAAGATTTCGATTCAATATCCATTCATAAAATACAGTTTAATTTAAACATTTTGATATAAAATTTCCTGTCATATAATTCTAAAGTATTTTGTTAGTACATATTTTCATAATGCTTTGTAAGCCTTTAGAATTGAACCACTGTCGAGTGCTGACAGTGTTTGCAATTCATTTTCATTGTTTCTTAGTTTCTAGCTGAGTATATAAATTTTGATCATACAAAAACAATTAACTACTTAAATCGTCTGAATTAGTAACAAAACACATCTTTGTGTACAAACTAAGGGCGATACTTTGAAATAATATAATTGTATAATTAATTTTTAAAGAAAATAATATTTATTAAACATAAAATATAAGTTTGCCCAATATTTCCATAAATTTGATTGTCGTAATTCCGCTTACACTTAAGTTACTCCCACACTTACATCTATAATATGTGACATAATCTATACTCTTAACATTAGTAAAACCTTTCACACTAAGTCACATTATTGTATCACCGTGGATTCCACCAATAGCCATGAAATCATTATATACCTTTATCTATACTATAATTATATAATTCTATAAAATTCATCAAAATAACATCAACATTGGATATGTTATAAATAAATTGTCAGCGGGTGTGCACATGGAACACGTTGGTCTAAAAGGTAACTATGAGGAAACGTGGAATCCATTGGGATTGTTTTATTTATCATTGACCCTGCATACATTCGAGTGATTTCTAATGAGAGAAACAGATTATTTCTAGCACCATTTCTATTGGAATGTTTGTGTGAAGTGAATAACAGATAAAAGACGACTCGACCGACAATGTTGCAAATGTTTACAGCTTAAAGCAATTTAATTCAGATTTCCCACAATTTTCCAATGGAGATGAGAAATCACTCATATCAATCATTCAAAATTTTAAACCAGCTTTACGTCGTCGAAGGCGATTAGCAACTCGCTGGTGCCTTGTAGCATTTCTGAGTCGGGCCAAAAGTCTGTCGATGTCAACGGTATGTTAGAATCGAGGAGCATGTCCGTGGATTGGAGTGCGAATCCGGGGCTCGATTGCATTTTGTTCGTGAGATAAGGATCGTAGCCCTGCAGTACCCCATTTGGTGAGAGAAGTCTGTTGGGGCTATACATTTGGTAACTGCCAGCCGGCGACAGAGATTGGGGAGTGGAGTAGGGGCTTAAAACACGGTCTTTTGGCACGGGGCTAATTGCAGGACTGTATGTGGTGTTGGGGCTCACACATGGAGAATACATAGGGCTGCCTACATTCAAGGTAAGGGGGGACATCGGGCTGGCAACAGAACGCGTAGTTTGGCTTGGTATCGGATTGGCACGAACCATTTGTTTATTCGGCGCGGATTGAATGATGTTTATGACGGGTATCGGGATATTTCTGTTGACAGGGCTCAGGGACTGCACTCTTTGTGTGTTCATGACAAGCTGGTAGTTAGGACTCGGCTGTTGAATTTGCTTGCCTTCCGGCTGCATGTCCTGTAATACACAAAAATATGTTTTAGTATGAGATAATTAACTTAATAAAAAAAAAAATAGTTAACTGTTGCACATTGATATGTCTTAATAAGGATATGGAAATCATAAAGTATTAGCTTTAATCTTAAACATAGTAAAGTGTGACAAACATAATTTAAATACCTTTACGGTCGACGACATTGATACTTAGTTACCCAAGAATTTCGCATTTAAGACGTTAATGTTTCTCATTTTCTATAATAACGCATTTTTAAATTTACCTATAGTTTAAGTAAATTTCTAATCCAACATACTTTTACATACCACAAAGACTAACCTCTATCATAGATCACAATGAATTCTGGACAAAAGTTAAATTGACCAAGCTTTATCTTTATTTTCGCTTCGTTTTTATTTGTTATCTACCCACTTATTATGGTCCCGCCCGCCGGGTGTCGCACATTACTATCTAATCCGAGATAGCCTTTTTTTCCTTCAAAACAATCAACTTTTTACTACATCCTTCATATATGATTTGAATGTCATGTTAAACTTAGTTATTTAAGCAGAAAATTAGATAACTTCTAGTGGTTGTCTGTCGCTGAGAATGCTGACAATTTGTTATGATGTGCATATTATGAATATGTTAAAAGGACCTCCGTTTTCCTCTTAATTTTGTTAAATTAATATCTTGCCACATAATATGTCTCTGTTAAATTAATTTATTTATGTACGTTTTAATTAGTTTGTTTGATAGGACATTGGCCTTTTTATACGCGACACTAATAAATAAGTACGAATTTCCTTAGAATTTTAAAAACCGACTAGATCTATACTAATATTATAAAGCTGAAGAGTTTGTTTGGTCCAACGCGCTAATCTTAGGATCTACTAATCCGATTTGAAAAATTCTTTTTGCATTAGATAGCCCGTTAATTGAGGAAGGCTATAGGCTATAATATATCAGCCGGAAAAATGTACGGTTCCCGTGGAATAGATTTGTTTTTGTCTAGGGACAAACCTGAAGCGAAGCGAGGGTGAGCCGCTACTTATTATATAAAAAATAAAAAATTATAGAATCTACAACTGACTTGTATAATCTTATTAATGTCTCATATTAAAATTCTCGATGAAGGTAATTGAAAAGGTTTCTTTTAGTGCTTAAGTACACTTTAATCCTAAATTGTCTTACAAGTGAGAATTACGAACTGAATTTATTTTAAGATTAGTTTTTTTATACTTTATACGGGAACATGGGATAAAAATACCATTTAAAATAAGCTTATCAATTGTGAATAGGGACTTATATAAACAAACGAATTCAGAGTTTTCTAACCCTCTTAGGGAAATTGTTTTAACATTTTTTTCTTATTATTGAACTTAATATCTTTAATCTTATTAAATAAGCACATTATATAAGGAGCATCGCAAGAATTTCATTTAAGACCGACCGTTTTAGGCCTTGTGTCAAGCCTGTGCAAGCCGAGAAGCGTTAAGTAGTAGAAATGTTTTTTGTACCACTCTACCATCCTTCTCTTATTGAAATAGGGTTTTAACATTAAATAACTTCAGACTTTAAAGTCATTGAGGCATGCTATAATGAATGCTAAGTCAGAACACATTATTCAATTCCACAGCAATCCAAAGCGGAATTAACTTGAAATCTTGTAAGATAAAGAATTGTAACAATTCTTACAGGGATCGTGAAACGAATAGTTCTAGATCGTGCTAGTTTTAACAATTGTATAACTTTATTTTAACTTAGTAAAAATAGGTTTGTTGATATTTTTATTACGAAAGAGGCATTTAGGTAAATTAACTTAACATCATTATGAGAAAATCTCAAACCTAAAATCAAGCCCTTTCATTTAACGTAATAATACGCATAGTAATACTAAAGTATATTATTTTTAGCAATACTATTATAAGAAAGGCACAACAAATAGAGATTTCTAATATTTATCTCTATATAAAAATATTCTAAATTAAAACTCGTACAGGATTAAATAACAACGAACATCTGAGCTGTACTGTAATAATGTAACAAACAGCATTTAGAGTGGCGGTCCCTTTGTGTTTTAAAAGGCTTTTAATTGGCTCCGAATATTGGACATAACAGTTTTTACTGCTTCAAGTTGATTAAAACCTTTAAGCGTTATTAGATTTTTACTAAATGTAAAATCTATGTTGTCTAAAATGAAACTAAATTAAGTAATAAGAAATAAATGTTATTATTATTAAAACGATAAAATCCGCTCAGATATAATGCACATATACAGTTTTGCTGCATTAGTTTCAATAACATTTTTCGATTATTACTTCATAACTAATGTCAATCTATAAGTTTAAAATCCTATTTTTTTTATAAAGTAAATTATAAAGCTTGATACAACAGCTAATACTTTAGGTAGGATAGCAGGACAGGGACAGATTGGGGGGTAAATAAAATCAATGTGCACCAGTTCACCTATGTTCAAGTTTCTTTTAATATCGAACATTTATCAATTTCATGAGGCATTCATATTTCGTTCACAAAAAATTAAAGTTATATCATATACTTTTCTAACACATCCGTCCTTTTAGACTATAAATTTGAATAACAACGATGATAAGTTTTACACTTCTACATACATAGATTATACGTCTTTTAAATATATTATGTGTATATTTATTTAAAATCGCTATGACAATTGCCAAGTACATTAGGTTCTTATTCGAGTATTCCGTAGCTGCTTAAACATTTCTTAAGATAAAATACAAAATCAATGCATCAAACGTAAAAAATACTAATAAATCGAACGCTACGAATATATAGTTATAAACGAACAAAACTCGTAACACAACTAAACTCTTATAAGTTGTACTTTGTATGATTTGGCAGTGACGACAGTTAAATAACTAGCAAATCGTGTCTAAAAACTGCCTTAAATCTAGTCTTGCTAATATAAACTCTGAATAATTTTACAACGGCATACTACTACTATACAGACCTGCGCTAGGAGTCTTATCTAGACATAAAAACAAGTAAAGGTACTAACTACGCATAACTTAATTAGAAATAAATAGCAATGACCTTCCAAAGTAGGTATAATATAAAGTCTATTAAATAATCGAACCTAAAACATAAGACTGAAGGCGCGGCAGACCTTAGTAAAACCTAGGAATCAAAATAGTTCATAACCACATAGATATGCGCATGTTCTAACTTAGCACTAGAATACGACTAAAACGAATGCTTACAATTTCGTACCCTCCTTAGAAATTAATATCTTCATAACGATTACCAGAGAATATAAGAGTGAAACTTAATTAATCAAAGGTAATAATATATTCTCTGAAGGGTAAGATTATTGTGTTGTTTTGATTCAGAACTATATAAACATTTATTTGCAGACTAAGACGTGTACATAATTGCACAAGCCTACAAAGATTTACTATAAGTCTGAGAATACCGTTTGGTAACTCTAACAATTTGATTGTCTCCACACGGTTTGATTATTGTCATAGGACTGTTAGTGGTTTAGATCCTGAAAGTATAAAAACAGTAGTAATATCACAAGAATTGACGGCACTGTTAAGTAATTCGTATTCGATCCAGAATTGTACCGGTCACGAAACATGATTCGCGACTTTCATAGAATGAAAGTATATCTAAAAGTATTACTACTCGTACTAAATAAAAACTTATAAAAAGATGGTGTTGGTTTAAGTATTAAAGTGACTTCGCTACTAAAGTAGTTACTTTTTAGATATGACCTCATTCTACGATAGACGAATAGCGCGGGGCAATAATCGATCACTGGACGTGCATTATCACAGTTTATTGAGTAGAGTTTGGGTTGTTTCAGGCTTTTGTTTTTTGCCTCGGCCGGATCATACAAATATATCCCGACTCAACGTCACATCCGCTCACCAGAAGGTTCATTAAGACGCTTGAGGATGGTGTACTAACGGGAGCCGACTGTGTGTTAATTGTTGGGGATGGACTGCGTTTGACGCGCTTCGCAGTGGGTTCTTCATCTTGTTTCAACACTCGTTTCACACCCGTATCCCATGAGGATATACTTCTGCTGGGAATAAGACCTGAAAAGGAATTTAATTCGTAAACAACGTAAATTAAAAGTTGGTGTCAGATTACATCAGCTTATGTACGACGTTTTAAACACATCGTTATAAATTGAATGGCGCGCAAATATTTGTCTCAGTTATTTACTCATTCTTTTATGCATGAAAAATAGTTACTTAACAAACCAATTAATTTAAGTCATGGTAATAAATAGCATATTTGTTGAACATAATTTGAAATTTTGAGCATATTTATAAGTCACTGTGAGTTAAGTCCTAACCTTGGTCAGAGTAAATGTTAGTAATGAGATCTTGTGGTGGCGGGCCGGTCGGGGGAGCCGCGAGTAAACGTTGCAGTGCCGGTGCCGAACTTTGTAGCTCTGAAGGCTGTGGCCTCGCCTGGCTTACATTGTCAGGCAGTGCTCCCCACATGACAGCCGGCTCCAAGAGCGGAAGCTCATCGGTAGTGGGGATGAATGGAGAGTTTCCATCATCTATCTCATTATCTGATCTATTACTAAATGCATCTAATGACAGTTCTGTCAAGAGGGAAGACTGTTCACACGATGATTCAGTTTCCTGCAAGAAATATTAATATAATAAGATATTATAATTATATTAAGATACAATAAAATATAGTAAACATTTAATAATAAATTATACAAACCTGCGGCTCAGGAGAAGACAACAAGGAGTCTCCGATCAAAGAGTCCACGGGAGATCCATTACCCAATTCATCACCAAGTAAGCTACAGTAGTTATCACTTAGTATAAAATCATCAAACATATCAAAAGGACTGTTTTCCAGTGGTATACAAGCGTCACCAGCGGTAGGTGCCAAATGAGTCAGATCTTCCGGCTCGTCTTTAAGCACTGAAATATCAAAAAAGTTGAAACACACTTCTTGTATGCAATAACTATTCCAATAAAGCAAGCAACGGATACCTAAGCTTTTTTTGCCGTTCAAGTGCCACTCACTTGTAAGTCCCTCGTGTGGAGAGAACATCAGAAATCCTTTGTTCATTTCTTTCTTTCTGGGTGCAAATATCAGTTCTGTAACAGGTATAGGACGCTCCTCTGGGATAATAGCTTCCACTATAGCGCCGTTGGCGGGTTCAGAAGACACAATGATTTGTGGAGGCAGTGGCGCAGTCGGTGCCACCACTGGCTTTAAGTCTGCGTGCTGCACTTGATGTGCAGCAAACACTTCATCTTTGCACTCGATACCGCTGTGAACAAATCATGGAAGTATAGAAAAAAGGCCGATATAAATAGAAACATGGTCTACCGTTAAAGACTGATTTATAAAACTATGTTTACATTGTTAATAATATTAACAGTAATGCTACATAGTGCTAATAGATAAACATAAGTGCAATCCTAACATATATTAGTGTCGCGATGTTAATCGTATGTGGAAGCGACTAATAAGCCAACAATACTTCAAGGTCGATGTTAAACGACGTACATCTATAGAAGTCATACATCAGAATAATACAGACAATTTTGCTTTTATTTCTCGTTTCGTTGTTATGAAAAGCGGGCCACCTGGCATTCGATAGTAATAAAATGGCATGGCTCAATACAGACAAAGATTGTTTTGAAATAAGATAAAAATATTTTGGATCCGAAACAACAAAACTTACAAAAAATAAAATAAATATTTTTTGGCTTACCAGAGGATTTTAATCTTCCTAATTTAAATAAAACAAGAGCAAAAACCGCATATATTAAAATTCAACTCACAGTTTTATTAAGATATTTAGTTTTAAAAAAAATATTTAATAAAATTGAAAAAAATCGACGTGTTAACTGTCTCGCTGCTAATGTTGATTTAAATAAACATTCTAATCGATAGTTTAAACAAATGCTATCTTTACTGCACTGACTACTAAAGTACAGGATTAATTAATAAATGTCAAGCGACCAAGATAACCCTAAGAATTGTTCCTCAGGGATATAATTGCGTCAATGATTCCAAAACGTCAAAACTACCGATCTATTGATAAGAATGTTGACAGTTAACTACAGTTCAAGTTTTCATTAACCTAATAGACATTATATTGACTGTATCGGCGGAATCATTTATTTCCTTAATTATAGACAATATGTTACATAATTATATTACGTACAATGCTATATTGGCTAGTATGTAGTTTTATACAATAATAGTTAAATAACAATTGTTACATTGTTTAAATTGCGGAAGAGCACTACGAAGTGTTTTACATTATGCATACGGAATACGTGGTTAATACGCAGATTCTATTGAGAAGTATAACTAAAATATCTATTAAACGTTCTTGTAAAGTAAACAAATCAAGTCATTAACAGGTAAGAACGTATTGATTTACGCATCAAATACAAATAATGCAGTAGGAAGCGCCGCTTGGCAAATTAATGGCAATTTTTGTGACGTATAATAGATGTTGCCAAAAAGTCGATTCATCCTGAGCCAGACATATATCGTAAGAGGGTGTGTTTTGATCGTGGCTTTACGATGCTTTCGAAAGTGAATTCGTTAGAGGAAGACAGTTGATGGGAGGTTGCAATGTAGAAAGGAGATGTACAGATGGTAGTAAGCCCGGCCTTGCTAACGACCTTGTCCGCTCACCCCCTGCCCAAATCCCCCATGTTTTCGTTGAAACGGCCATTCACTAGGATGGAAGTGAAACTGAGTGCGCGCGCAGAGGTCCATGCGGTATCGATTGCCGGTTAGATTCAGATATGACGTCCTGTCTACAAGGCCTATCGAAAATTCTGACTCCTTATGTCAGATTCTTGTTAAAAACAAAAGTTAAAGTTAAACCTACTAATCTCGAAGGTAAAAGTGAATATAAACAACTCGCAACTGAAATTTTTGATGTTAAAAAAAAATTTTCAAACTCCAAAATTTAATGTGTTAGCTGTTAGTTAAAAATGGTATTTGTTGATAAATACAAACAGATGATATTATGAGGAAGTATAACATGAATCAAGTCAGATGTTACATCTCTGACCTTGGCCGTGATTCTGTGAACGGGCAACGCAATTCAACAATTATATCTGACGGTCGAGGGCATTCGTATTAGGTCATCTCATTATAGCCAAATTTTGTATCTTACAAACACGTGTCTTCTTTGATATTCTTGTCATTTATATATAACACTTCGTAGGATCTACACTATTCGAGACGTGTTGAAAGGTTTAATTGAGACCCTTTAAAGCCTACCTTGCCTGTTCGTCCATCTGACCGTCTAGTCCGTCTGTTATATTACCTATTTTTTTTTGTACAGAATTATTAACAATTTTTTACAGTTTTGTACTTGTAAAGAATACCTCAATAAATTATAAAATAGCAATCAGATAATTAAACATGTGGACTTGTCATTTTTGCTCGTAAATAGTAAATATGAGACGAATTAATAAAAATATCGGGCAGGTTCAATTTTAACAATAATTTTTAATGGAGTTTTAATTTGTTTAAAATCAATAAAGATTAGTTGTTATTAAATTATTAATAAAAAAATTACGAAAATGTATTATCGTACAAATAAAAGAATGAGATGAGTTCTTATGAAAACTATGTCAGAAATTTTATTTGCGAATTAAACACCTCAATAATTATGCATAAAATTACTCAAAGGCCCTTAGACCTTTTTATAACATTTTAACAGTTACACATAGAAACAGTTCATGTGAACATAAATGCGAGCAAAGGACTTAAAGACTTTAGATCACTTTCAGTGAACCAACAAAAAATTAGGTAAGTATATAAAAAAAATGATTGATAGTGCTTTCGAAAGTGGCAATAATAGTGAATACCATAGCCAGACTATCAAAATGCCAGCGTAAAGTAGACGTTACCGTAAACACTATGAATATTTACGTACGGGCTTCAAGGTCGCGTCTGATAAGATTCACCATTAACACGGTAATGTTATACATATATACATACATTACCGTACCATTAGTACAATATAGAGTAAAGACGATAGTAGCGTCATCGGAAGAAAGCGTTTGATCGATAAATATATAATGCTAAATTCATTGATAGTAACGATAAAGTTGAAGAAACAACGGAAAACTTTGTCTATATATGTCTACGTATATGTTTGTATTTGGTTGGAAAATAAACATGCACGTGCAATATAATGAGATATACGTTGGTGTATATATTATAATATTATTTATTATTAATACTATATTTTTCTTTTAACCGCTGAAGTCTTACACGTCGGAAAATTTCAAATTTTTATAGATATGAACCACATAGATAGGAATCGTAATACATTCATAAGTTATTACACGAGAGGCACATAATATTGGTTTCACATATTAATTTCAAAATAAATGCATCGGCCTGCCAATGGCGTGTTGGTGTGATCGGCGCGGGAGTCAAGGCCGGGCCGGTGGCGCGGTTACATAACCGACGGCTGAGGACAGCGGGGGAAGCGCTCGCTAATTTTAGCACATCTCAAAAACAAGTCGCAACTCAGCCATAAGCGCAGTGTACAGAGACGCTCGGCCACTGTAACTGGTTTGGATTTCTGCTTTTGAATGATTAAACACTCAAATTGACTACAATTTAACATGATCGCGTTATAATTACGTCGTCGATACAAATACTTTAACTTCAATTTTATTACTGATATCACAGTAAATTTTACACACCCACAGCGATAAAAATATTATGAAATATTAAAAGAACTTATAAGAACATTATTTCAATATTTTCGAGTATATTAAGTCAAAAATGAATTTTGCCCAGATAAACAATCATCTAAATTGTATAGGTACCAATAATTCCGTCCGTCAATGATTATTCCGTCTACCGTCCCGGTTATATTGAAAAGCGGTAATTAGCATAACACTTTGAACGACACAAACACGATATCACTCACTATTCACTATATTACTGGCACAAATATCACTGCTTACCATTTTTCGACAATGTTGGGTTCAGTTTCGAAATAAACAAAGTTTGTGCGTTTATGCGTAGTTTACGAATCGAACAGCTGATTGAGATCGTGAGTTTCACTGAATGGGCGGCAGGGTGTACGCATGGGGTGTACGCTGTCGGTGAGGTCCGTGGCGCGAATGATACGCGCGGCGATTGGCGGCGACGGCGCACTCGAGAAACTCGTGACGCGACCGACCTAAACACACACTGCACAGTCAAGCGACACAACCCGATGATAAATTTTTGAGGGTTGCCGCCACGTACATTCGATGACCACGCGATGAGATAATAGAGCTCGCGATTCACCAGCAAACTACTGATCACGGCCAGGTTAACTCGGCATCATTTTCGAATGAGTGATTTTCACATGTTTTTATGGAGCCATTATCGTAGAGTTAGATAAGCGCTGCAACTACTTATTAAAACGACCTCGATAAAAGATGATTAAGCCAGTATTGAGATAGTAGTAGGTACAGTTAGTAACTAAATATTAAACTTCATTCTGAAATAAAACAAAAATATATAATGTTAAATTTAGCGTTTGGAAGAAATATTAAGTTATTTCTGAAAAGGTCGATAACCTTATGAAACTGGGGTACGTGCTAAATCTGAAATTACATGTTTTACGCCATTGCGAATATATGTGAGTGGTACTACAAGTCAAGATTAATGATGTTTAATTATTATGCTTTTCAAAAAAAATGATTTGACATTAAATATCGACAAAGATATCTCAATCTAGCCATTATTCAAACCGCAAAATAAATATTATATGTATGTAGCAATAAATACAGCGGGAATTTTATTGTAGGCGTGAATAGTGAGATTCGATTCCTATCATATGGAACAGCAACAAGAATGATCCTAGATTATAGCTAAAACTGTTATAGTTATTTTCCTAGATGAAGCTTATGGTTTTCGAAAGTTTCGCCAAAGTATCATTTGCAAGGATCAATTTTGGAAAATAAATGCATCAAAAATAGGCTTACATAAATTAAAAACGCGAAGCGATTTCCAGCAGTATGTTTCGGAAGTGTCTTTATCTTGTCGTACCATATACTGAGTCACTTTAGGCTATCTAAAATGTCTCTGTCTGGCTTACTAGAAGATTAAGCTGATAATGTAAAAAAAATGTACCGTAACAGAGACCTAAATAAGGAGTTACATTTCAAAGAAATATAATTTAGAGCGCATTTACGTAGGATATGGAATATCTCAGTTATCCATCATAAATCGGTAATACGATACTCCTGGATGGAGCAGCGTTGTTCCACAATTTAGCCGCGTAACATGATCAGCCGCGTTAATGGACAGCGCTGTGTGCACTAAGAGTAGCATAGGAATCTAGACTTGAGATTTATAATTCTAGAGATTATAGCGAATGTTTAAAAATAATGAGATTTGCACCACTAAAATAGATGCTAAGAATTTCAATTTTGTAAACAATCATTAATTGGAGATAATACGTACGAAATATTATGATGTATATTACTTACAAATGATATTGATTTTTGGTCCTTAAATAGTTATCTTTCTTTCTTTAATCTTTTGTTTCTTCTAGTTCAACAAATATATTAACTTTATATGTTTCCGTGTCAAGCTTTGGTGAAGCACTAACGAAACAGCCTACTAAATTTTTATACCGATATGCGCGGCAGGATTGCACAAAGTTTTTATAATTATCGTCATCGTCAAAACTGATGCAATAATCAGGAAGAGGGATGAAAATTTAATAAGCTTCCTATTTCTTTCAAAATCAAGAGTAG
The DNA here is from genome assembly GCA_905404265.1 of Fabriciana adippe. Lineage (NCBI taxonomy): Eukaryota > Metazoa > Arthropoda > Insecta > Lepidoptera > Nymphalidae > Fabriciana > Fabriciana adippe. Next base: position 5,531,963 of record FR990000.1, read on the forward strand.
ATATAATTCTTAAATGTTCTCTAATTTTCTTTTTATTTAAAATTCTCATCCATATCTATCAATAAACTCGTAATTTCTTTATGTTCAAAACCGGATTTTAAAGTACATAGATTGCTTCTTAACAATTCAGAGTTCGTTGCATAATATAAGATTCACTTCGCGAACTGCAAACCATTATACCATTAGGGCCGCGGGTCCGTTCGTTGACCCTAGCTCCACCCCCATTTTCGACCTGCTTCAAGAAGACTACGTGACTCGAACAACGTTAAACAATCTAGAATTACATCACCTGTATTTGCTGCTTCGTCATACTAATCTATTGGCGTATAAGTGAGAATATGATTTTGATTAATATCATGTATATGACGCAAATTAATTATAACTAATAACACAAGAATATATGACAAAAAAAAGCCTTGCTGCTTTTATGTATTCCATAGTAATAGCTACATAATATATCCATATAATAAAAGTAACATATTTTACTAAAATGTTATATATATATGTAAGCAAATGACAAGTTATAGGGAATATAACGGCGGCAAAGTGCACACAATATGATTTGTAACATAAATTACTTTAAAATTACAATTCAAACGACCGTGCTAATTGCAATGCCGCATTGTTGGTGCAGTAAGGTGAATTTTACTATTTACTAGGTACTGTATGTTTTATAAATTATAACTTAAAAAAAAAAAAACAAATTTTATAATAGGTACATACCATAAATATTAATCAAAAAGTTGAAAATCTATTTGAATAGTGAAAATAGGCCATTAACATTTATCTTTCCGAATTTAATTTTCTGATCTTTCAATTAACTTACGGATACCTTCGAAAAAAAAATGTTTTGTCTTTTTCTGAAAAATACGCCGAAACTGCATCCGTCTGCGTCGCTTGGAAATTTCTTCCCACGAAGACTTTTTTCAAGTTTGGGAATAGGTAATAATCGTTGGGAGCTAGGTCAGGAGTGTATGGTGGATGAGCCAAAATTTCGAAACCCACGTTTTGCAGGGCAGCCATCGCAACACGGCTTTTGTGAACAGGCTCGTTGTCATGCAGAAGGAGGACACCTTTGGTCAATTTTCCTCCTTTTTCCTTTGACTGCTTCCTTAAACCACTCTAGGATTGAAGCATAGTCTTCTCCGGTTATGAAGACACCTTTATCTTTATAACCGATCAACAGGATCCCTTCTGAGTCTCAAAAAACTGTCGATCGGCCGGCCTGGACGTGGGTCGTCATCAAGTGAGTCCCTGCCTTGCTTAAAGAAGGTATTTTGGGGTAATTTGTTCCCGCTTGACTTGTTTGGTCGGCGATAGTTCAAAGAGTAATGACCTAATTACGATAAAACTTGGTATTTATACTAATAATGAGTTGCTTAATTCGTTGTGACTCGAGTAAGTACCCTCACTAATGACCTACCCATCCTCCGTATTATTCTATTAATATGATACAGTTACATACATACCCATTATTATAATAGCCTAAGGAGTCTTTTAATAATTTTTTATTGGATATTTATGAATATCTATGTTAAACGTTATCTAAAAAATTATTAATAATATTGAAATAATTAAATATGAGCCACCGATAGAAATAATAAGATTTTTTTAATTTTTTCCATAATATCAACCGATCCATATTCCATACGACCAACTAAAATAATAGATTTCTATTAGGTCAGTCTAGATGTGTCAGCGTTATTTATATTTAGCAGACTGTAAAGCAGATGTCGGATATAGGAAAATTGGTTGACGTGACCGTCCACACGAACGTATACCACAATAGGTACGAAGAACAGAAGGATTTTATTTTACGTATGCTATCGTCGACTACCTGAAAGTATCGATCGCACCGGAACGAACTCGTGCGCTCAATTCGAATGTAAATCACGTGATAGAGCGGTACAGTACCTACCATGTAGCTCGCTTGATATATGATGTCAAAACAGTCAATATGTAGACGGTCTTAACCAAGTTTCAAAGTACAGAATAGATAGAATGATAGAATGAAATATAACCGGATCATTGATTTGTAGAAAACTTGAAGTAACGATCTAAAATTCCGCTTAGTAACAAAAATAACATTTATAAATGTAAAATAAAAATTCCCAGCTAGTATTAGCAGGTATATTTAATGTATGTTAATAACATGTATTTTTGTCGATTGTTACTGAAATCCTTACATTTTTCATACCAACATTACCACATTAAAACTTTACTAAGACCAAGTCTTGCATTACATTATTATCGAATGATAAAATCGGTGTCAATGAACTTGTAACTCCTTTAGGTATTTAGTCTGTAATCGTAACTTGGTAATATTTTATTTATTACGTGTTCAAAACTCGTATAAAATATCACGCCACAATCGCATGAGGTATATTTAATTATTTATATTATATAAGAACGATTTTAATCTTGAAAAGTAAATAAAAATTTATGATTATAATAAACACTACTGCAATTAAATAACAGTTTTAATATATATCACATAATGGTAAAATCTATAAAATATGAATAAAAAACATGTTAAATGTGAAATATTCTGCCTAACATCCAATAATCAAATCACAAGGCCTTTGGAGACGAGTGAGTCTAACTTCGTAATAGGCTCAAAGACGTCACAGCCATTGACCCTCTCCCGGTCCAATAGTACCACAATCTATCATCTAATAAATGGTAATCAAACTATCATTGGAAATAAAACAGAGCCAGAGAAGTGACACGACTCTATCAATCAGTGAAATATGTAACTGTTATATAAGAAAAAGTCTTATGCATACATACATATGTATTATGTATGTATGTTACCGTTCGAAACGCCAGTTCAAAACAAAAACATAATATCTAGCACTGCAGAATTTCGAGTAGTTTCAGAGGTATCGCTCTAGCCGCAAGCGGGACAATAACCGGAGTACACCCACGCTACCCATTCAGTTTAAAACGAAAACTGCAATGTTCTATTTGGAATAGGTAGAAGGGAGGGGTGAACGACCGTGGGGGGGAGGTTACAGTGCACTCTCTGTATAAACCCAACGACGCCGCGTGTTCGGCACAGACGGTGAACAAGAGTTTCGCTTTCATTATGTAATTGCACTGATGTAGCTCTCAAGTTTTAAATTATGCAAAGGTACTGTTCTATTTGAATGAACTAAAATAGCATGATTTACATTTGTTTTACTAAAACATTGGTTATTAAAACATTGAAATGTTCTGCTCAGTAAGAAATATATTTGCATGTTTTCATATTTTCATACCTATGAAAACTAGCAATCTACGAGTATCTGGCTATTTATATGTATTATTAATGAGTCTAACAGCGTTCTAACAAAAGCAAAAATAAACCATAGTGAGAACGCTGAACTAAAATTAATATTGTATCATTTTATTTATTTAATAGTTATGCCTAGATACATACGTGATGCTAATGAAAAATGTAAGGCTTTTAAATTAACACGGTAAAGAAAAATAAATATAGCCAACTATCTATTGATTTGATATTCCATTTATCTATACTTAATACTATAAAGAGGCAGAGCTAGTTTGTTTGTTTGGATGTTTGTGTGTGTGTGTGTTTGTTTGTTTGTTTGTTTAGACACGCTAATTTCAAGAACTATTAATTAAAAAATCCAATTTAAAAAAATATTTTTGCATTAGATAACCTATTTATTGAGGAAGGCTATATATAGCCTATATAATATGTATCATCATGCTACTACCCAAGGGAGCGGAGCAGTAAAATATCTCATAAATATTAGAAATATCAAGATATTTTAGAATAAAGGATGGAATCTTATATCCTGGAATGACAAAGACGCACGAACTATCTATAATAAACTATATATAAATATCTTTTAGTGACGTACTAACTAAATGAGCGGATCTGCAGCCAAAATTAATATAATAAAGCATGCATCTGACGTCGAATTAAAAAAGATCAACCTTTACTGTTTACTATTGTTACAAAGTATTCGCTTTATATAAGGAAATTGTTGTCATTTAATTAGTCAAGTAGGTATACTAAATTTAGTTGGAGATAATTATTTATTGTTATTAATTTATTTTGGACTATTGGCTATAGCGCAAATATTTAACCATAAAAGCTGAATATAAGCCAGCTATTTTGAAATCATTAAAGGGCACTTTCGTTCTATACATAGGTACTCGCTCGTACCATTATTACATACAAAAATCTAGTACAATAACTTTATAATAATACTAGCTGACCCGGCAAACGTTGTTTTGCCATATAAATAATTTCCTATTAAAATGGCTATTAAAAAATAAGGGTTGATCGTAGAAGGGTGAAAATTGAGGATTGTATGTATTTTTGTATGTTGTATCATAAAAAAATAGAAATTAAAAATTTTGTCTAAAAAATAAAAAATAAAATTTAGGGGTGGACTACCCCTAACATTTAGGGGAATGAAAAATAGATGTTGGCCGATTCTCATAGATACCGGATAAGCACAAAAAATTTCATCAAAATCGGTCAAGCCGTTTCGGAGGAGTATGGCAACGAAAACTGTGACACGAGAATTTTATATATTAGACTTAGATAATTCACGACTTGATATCAAGCATAGATTAGGTTTATATTATTCGCGTCGACCCAGTCAATGTGCTATTAATAGACGAAGCAAGTGGTCGGTAGCCTTTTGAATGCAATATATAACATATAGTTGCATGTAATTGCATTGACCTACATATATGTGAAAATAAACGACATATGTATCGCACGATTTAACGCAGGTGCACCCCACAAGCTTAACTATCAACTTTAGGGTCATGGGCAGTTTATATCCGTATGGAAAGTTTTGATAATAGCTCAAAAATAATACATATATGTTAGAGCAAAACAAATATAGTAATAATATTGTTAACTTTCAAATAAGTTTCCTACAACAACAAAAGAACATCTCAGAGTTAAGAATATGGATAACGTTCGTGTATGGAATTTTACTTTTGTGAATAACACAGCAAATTATCATCATCATCATCTTAACAGAAAAAAAATTAAGTATATGTATATCATTTAAAACACGCTTCACTGTCTGACTTTTTATTCGTATTTTACATAACGAGATAGGAAATAGGAATATGTATTTTATAAAGATTTAGACAAAATCAAATTTCTGATAATTCATATTATGCTATAATTATAGATATATTTTCCTTCATTTTTGTCCATATCTTTGATAGTTTCTCAACTTTTTAAAGTTGAAATTGACGATAACAATTTTATGAAATTACATTCGAAATGTCTTTCCAAATAGTGTTACTAAATTAACCCGACCACGGCTACCTGCTACACAGTATTTTGTTAGTTAAAATAAAAAACATTTTTTTTAGATATAAGGCAGGATATGGAAGTTTCCAGTCAAGACAGTTTCTATTAAAGACAGACTATTGAGAAAAGAGATAAGTAGGCACTTTACTATCTATACATATAATAAAACTGTAGCGGTTGAATGTCTGTACATAGAAAAAAAATGCTAAAAACTGAGTCAGGGGGATGTAAGAAGAGAAATAGAACATATCCAGTTTTTTTTTTCAAACTTTTTGTTTCTCTGTCTGTTTGTCGGGCTAATCTACGAAACTGTTAGACCGATTTAAATGAAATTTTGCATGCTAGTACCTTATATCCCCGATCAACATCTTAGATACTTTTCATCCCGGAAAATTAAAGAGTTCCCGTGGGGTAGTTAAGAAACTCTAGTATCTTATATAGCTTAGTACACACAAACTACTGATTGGATTTGGTGATCTAGTGGCTAGCATGTACGGCTGCACATCCAGAGGTCCGTCTTGGGTTCGAGTCCCGAATTGGGAAAAGCTTAGTCATTGAGTCTTTCTGTTAAGAAAGTCCCAGTAACAGCCTGAAGTTGGGAAGTTGGCGGAGTTTCACGCCCGTGCTTTGGGGAGGACGTAAGCTGTCGGTATTACGCCTGATCTCTCTCACCAGTCGTGTCTAATTAGCGACCTATTGGAATTTGAGCTAATAGAGGGTGCACTTGTGTCTGCGTGTATACTTTGTGCATTATAACATCCCTGCGCACTTAGAAGTCCCAGTGAGATTGGCTGACGTGGCCAAAATCAGTCAGGAGGACATTATCAACATCAACAATCAATAATGTTTAAACGTGAATTATCGAAGAGGTAATAAATAAATATAAAATGACACAGCAATATATAATGATTACAATTGAACGATTATTGTTTATATACGTTACTTATTAACATACCTTGCTAAATGCAACATACATAAATAAATTGAATTTTGAACTTGTTATTTTACTGGAGAACAACCCCTAAGCATGTATATATAACTAATATAATTTTGGTCTACTTGTTTAAACTTTACTGGATTTCTATTTTCATTAAATCCGGTAACTTTAAATATATCATCCAAATCGATGTTTATATAGTGTATATATATATATATATATATATATATATATATATATATATATATATATAGTATTGTAAATTAAATACTTTACTGTTTAGTAAATCAGTCTACATAATGACGTTCTACTTATACATGCATTAGATACATTGACATATTAGTTCATGGTTTACTCCGGTTCAAAATGTCCTTTCACCTACATTGTATAAAATTATTATACTAAATTGTATTGTTCATACATTTTTTTTATTCTTTACCTGACTACGAAGGATTATGTATAAAGTATGTATGCATGTTCATTTGTTTCCGCATATCTTCTAAGCTGCGTATCATAATTTGACCGCTGGTTAAAGGATAAGTAACGTCACATTAAATTCAATATGGCGTCCTCTTGAGGACATAAAGCTTTGTATTAAAGAAAAATATTTTTTAAGTGCGATATTAGTATGTACGAATGTATTTCAATATGAAGTATTGTTAAAAGGCTTAAATATTTTGGTCTACAAACTATAGTCATTTTGTGTAATTTGTTCATTTTAACTTACTTATGTTATTTTCAAAACACTCCAATTTCATATTTAAAATACAAAACAATGAGAAAATGAGGTACGGTCTAAGTAATGTTAAATACCATATCGTGCATGTTGCGGTTTGAGTTTCTCGTGAGTCACGAATAATATTGTAAAAATGTATATAAAAAATAAAATCACTTACACGTTAGGTATTACTAAGGATACCTATAGAATTTAAGCGATGGCTATAACTTTAAAGTACAACTCTCTTAGATCTAATATGAAAAGAAAATGCATGTGAACCTATAAACGGTACCTATAAGAAAAAAACAGAATTTAAAATTTTTGTCTATCTCTCTGTTTGTTATGGCTAATCTCAGAAACGGCAGGACCGATTTTGACGAGACTTTCACTGGCAGATAGCTGATTTTATAAGGAGTAACTTAGGCTACTTCTATTTAAGAAAAAGAATTAGGGTTCCGCGCAAAAAATAAAACCCATGAAATTATGAACAAAATCTGCGCACCTAGGGACGCACCCGAGCGAAGCAAGGGTAAGTCGCTAGTTATAAAATACAAACCATGTATTAAATATGGCAGCAGAATTAGATAACTTGGCAAAAAGTCTTACTGTTTTAAACAGTATTATAATCTTGGCCGGGTGAGTTTATAATTCCATTGTGAGAGCTTTAAATAAAGTAAGTCGATCAATATCTTTCTGACATTAAGAAATTGCATTCTGAAGTTCGTGAGGAAACCTGCACGTCTGAGAGAACCTAGCAAGTTTTCAAAAGACATGTGAAGTCCGCAAACTCGCACTTGGTCAGCGTGGTGGACTATGGCCTGATCCCCCTCGTATTGAAGGGAGGCCAGTGCCCAGCAGTGGGACGTTAAAAAGGGCTGAATACAATTCTAAAGTTAAAATTTCCTTTTAACTAAATAAACATTTTTAGGTCTACAATATTACCTCTATTCAAATATTTTTACTAACAGCTTTTATATTAGAATATTAACTAGATTTGAAGTGTATATTTGGAATATAAAAAGTTTCTACCATAAAATCATTTAAATCATTCCGGGGGATGCTTTATGATATATCAAAACGAAATTATCAATTCACATTTCACATGAATACCCACATGCGTTATCCACTTCGTATTATCATCATTAATCATTGTCATCATTAATAAACCTTGAAATCATTAAACATTTTAACAGTCATCTTTCATGTGACAAAAGTAAAATTATAGATTTATATAGTTAGATATTATTAATAAAAACTATTTTTTTTTAAGTTTTTATACCTATGATGTTAAGGTAATTTATTTTATTAATAAAACTGGAAAATTATTATTTTTAATTTGTATCTAAGGCGGTTGTGCCATAATTATTGTCGTTACTTTTGCACTTATGAAATAACTTAAATGCACGAAAATCCTACTAATATTATAAGCACGAAATTCTGAAAGAATGGATGGATGGATAGATATTTGTTACTGTTTCATGTAAAAACTGCTGAACGGATTTTGATAAAACTTTACATTAATATAGCTAATACACCAGAGTAACACGTAGGCTATATTTTTAAAGATATAGTAATACATAATCGATCTAAGCGTGCGGAGTCGCGGGAAAACGCAAACAATGCAGAATAATTTAAAAATCATTTCCTTACCAAAGGGTAGTCAAGTAAATTTCAACCCGCATATTAATATATTCATAAATTTAGAAAGTATTTTTAATTTAATATAATAGTTATATTTCTATATTTTAATCAAAAACAAAAATAAATAATTGCAACTAATACCTAGCAACCATAGAGATAACCCATGGCTTTAGATGCATCTGGTGTCAATGTGCATTAGTTTTTATCTAGAGTCAACAGAGATAAGATAAACTTTCAGTTACTGTATTATCTATAGGTACTATAATAAAGCAGTAACTTAGCGAAATCTGTACATGAAATATTTTTTAAAAACAATGACTGTAATGTATTACGTATACGATGTAGACCCCAAAACAATAGTTATTAATTTTTTTGTCTGTTTGTCTGTTTGTCTGTTTGTCTGTACGCGTTTCACGCAAAAAGTAATGAACCGATTTCAACGAAATTTTGTGAACTGATAACTTATTACTCGGGTCAACATTTAGGATAACTTTTACTTTTGGAAAATCTTTGTTTCCCGCGGGAAATCGCAATAACTGGTTTTATCGAGTCCTCCTTAGGAACCCTCCGCTGGCTAAACCTAAAGACATACATCAAAACAATGTACTAAAAAATTGTAGATCTTGAAAAGGCCAACAGAAATATCTACAACTGTATATGTCTATCTCTCAAGGTACACTCGCAATACCTATTCTTATCTATACCTATAGCAAAACTAACTTAGTTAAATCGATGTGCGCGTTTCACGCAAAAAGTACTGAACCGATTTCAATTGAATTTTGTATAGTGATAGCTTATCACTCGAGTCAACATTTAGGATACCTTTTACTACAGGCACATTTTTCGTTCCCGCGGGAAAACGCAATGACTGGTTCTATCGAGTCGTCCTTAGAAGTTTATATGGCTAACGCTGGCTGAACCTTAAGAGATAAATCAAAACAATGTACTAGAAAATTGTAGGTCTTAAAAAGTTATACAGGGAAGTTTGCAATATTATACGTCTATCACCTAAGGTACACTCGCAATTACTATTTTTATTCACTACTCGCGAATCACAGGCTGACTTATCAACGTTTAGCTCAGTTCAGCAGTGAAACGTAACTAGGGACGAACCCGAGCGAAGCGAGGGTGAGTCGCTAGTTACCAATAAAGAAATTACTTAACGGTTTTACATGTAATTAAATATCATGAAATGAAATTATGAAACATTTAATATTTAAATAGATACTAAAAAAACTATACGAACTGTCATAATTTGTTAATTTTAAACACGCTTTATGGGGAAATACAGCTTAAGCTTCAAAAAAATAAATGTAGGTTGGTAAGTTAAATCGAATATAATAAAGTATTTCATCTTGTAGTAAACAGGAAATTAATGATTTATGAAATTATGTTTACATATTAGTAATAAATAATTATATATTAATATCATACGACGCTTATCAATGAATTTATATAAGCAAATAAGTGTTATAATAAAATTAGATTTAATATTATTGATCTTCGTTACGTTCCATAACATTTTAGAGAACAGGAATCTTTCTTGTTCTAGATATGAACGTCAAAAACAATGTATATTTCATTTCGTAAGTTTCAACGGCAAATATTTTCCTCATAATATGTCACAAGGGTAAACCCTACTTATGGCACCGACACAAATTGGAGCAATTGTGAATTAAAATATTGATAATAGGGTATCATCTTGGTTATATATATACAATACATCTATAATATATATATATATATATATATATATATATATATATTTCCTAAGATTTTTATGTATTTTTTAACTTTATAATAGGCACATACCATATAAAAATTGCTTCGTTAAAAACTAGTTGCATTCTGAGTAAATACTTTATTAAAGCAGTCTTTATAACGATATCGTAGTTGTCTATCTAAATTATTAATTGTATTTATTCAAAATTTTATTAAAATAGTCTTACAGACATTTTTAAGTCTACAAACGTATAATTCTGATTTTTCCACGACGTTGTATTTCTTTAATGTTATCGTTTTCACTAAAAATTAGACAACAAGCAACAAAAGTGATGTTATCTAAAGCCAGCCGAAAAAAACAAAAGCAGACGCGAGTATCGTACGATATAAACAACCTTGAACTTCGTTAGTACGGTATCGCCAAATTATATAGAGAGGCATAGGAAGCAATAAAAGAGATTTATTATGAACAAGTAACAATGAAAATGTTTATTTTTACTGTGTATCACATAAGCAATGTTGTAAGCTACTAATTAGGTATAATTACAAGTGTTTTTACGTTGTCATAGGTCTAAAAGATGAAGTACGATATAATTTTTGAAAAATGTTTACAAAGAATAAAAATTATCAATTTATTCGTAACCACTGGACTAGCCCATATATATCTATCTATATACGGGATTCATGGGTTTATAACGATTGCGCTACTACGGAACGATAGACGGAAAAACAAAACCTATGAGCGGATGATTTTCGATTGATGCGCGACCGTAAAACATACCCAATTCGTATGTAATTTGGCTTACTGAAAAAGAGTAGCACATGCCAAGGACTAGTGCAATATTATATCAACTATAATAGACCTAGTGTATGGTAAACGCGGGTTGGATAACAATTGAGAGTAGTTCTATGTAGATTCGTGTAGGTGGTGAAGGTTGGCCTTGACTGATTTTTAATTGCAATTATGAATTACTAGCGACTCACCCTCGCTTCGCCCGGGTTCGCTCCTAGGTACGTTTTAACAGTTGGTATGGAATAGATAGACTATTTATTATATGATATATAGCCTATAGCCTTCCTCAATAAGCAGACTAGGTATCTGATGCAAAAAGATTTTTTCAAATAGTAGTTCCTGAGATTAGCGCGTTCAAACAAACTAACTCTGCCGCTTTATAATATTAGTATACATTTATTTGTTTGTACTCTTGTAAAAACTGTTCTTATTGTACATCTATATTATATAAGAAATTCATAATCTATCAAAAGACTCGTTAATTTTTTACAAATTCCTTTTATTTCCACAAGAAACATAAGATAGTAGATTAAAATTTCTTACATACATCAGCCTTAACTAATTGTATACGAGGTTACAATTAATAATCTTGGGTATTAAGTACAGACTGAAATTTTGGTTATGTTCAGGTGTCAAATCTCATATAATTTTATAGGCGGCCTCGAAAAACAAGTCCGCCGGCAATATGGTAAGTATAGGCTATAAACCCAATATGGCTTTTGGAGCACTTTCAGGTTAACTGATAAAGATTTTCGTGACTCAACGATATGAGAAAATAAGTTTACTATTTGGAGTTCTTTATACAATACAGTGAATTAATTATTTATACCCTTAGGACTTTCCTAATATAAAGTATAATACTCTAATGGGATGAAAATTCGGACTTTGTTTCTGTTATAGTTAAAGAATATTCTAATAGCTATCTTGAATTATTAGAAAAAAATTGTTTAATTTTTATAATACCTAACCTTTGATGTATGAAAGATGAAAGCTTTCTGGCTAAAAATAAGTAAACGACAGCTTCATTTAAATAAAATGTCAACGTTTTGCCTAAAAATTAAATATCAAATGAAAAACATAAAAATAGTATGGAATAATATGTGGTTTAGATTTTAATGTAACAGGACAACTGTGCCAAAAATCGTTCAAAATTTAAAAACGGAATCTTCAAAAAAAAAACCTCATTAGTTCCTCTAAGTATGGATTTTTAAAAAATAATTATGAGTCATTAATTAATAATATGTACATTGTACACTTGTTCATGCTTTAGGTGTCGTAAGCCTAACTAATAACATAAGTTATTAAAAAAAATTCTTCGTTCCTTTACTCTCACGCAACAGTATTTTTTTACCGATTTCAAAAAGTATTTTGGTTATGACTTGAATGGTGGCTTTTAAATAAAAAAAAACCGTACGGTGGAATATTGAAGTATGCACTTGTGACTTTAAAGTCAATAAACATTTTTTTGTAAAAAGTACAGGTTATATTATGTAAGCTACAAGAGATTTCAATGCAACAAGTTTATAATAACTTTAATTAAATAGGGCAAAAAGAAAGATCTCAGAAAGCTTAAAAAAGATTAAATATATAATTATAAATAATTAACTCATTTAAGAATAAAAACAAGAACTAAAATCTACTTCCTAAAGCAATTCGTTCTTTCTGTCAAAAGCCATGGTCCAAGATTAAGGCAATAAAAATGAGAAAAAGGCTTAGTGGCGGTCTCGAATCACTCAGATGACCAGCCCCAGGGTAAATTGTTACATAAGACGCTGCGGCGCACGATCAAAGGATTACACTGTACCTTACTTTATTGCTTGTTGTTACAGAGCCCAAAATTTTTTATAAGATTACAAATCGTGAGACTCATATATCAATATTGGAAGAACATTAAAATTGTAACGAGAAATTTATTAAATATAATAGTTTTTTTTTTTCTAAAAATACACACATTGTAATGTGACTGAAAGTAAGTTTTCTTTTCAAAAGAGTATTAAGTCAAGAATATCAATTAACCTCCTTAATTGAGAAACTTCCACATACATATTTTGAATTGCACCACACGTGTTCGTTACATAATAAACTTGATTAAAGACAATGTTATCAGAAATTCCTATCAAGATAACTGGCGAAAGAGTAATTACAATTTAGCACTAGCACTATGTGTTTTTATGAATAACGTACTCGATTAAATAATAATAATCAAACGGTAGACAATGTTTGTAACAATATATATAAATGAAAAAAGCTACTTACCGTCTTCAATAAAATTACAAGCATATGTTATTACATCCTGAAAATACAAATACGGCTGCCAAAGCACAACTTTACATAGAAAATTTTCCGGCTTATATCTAGACTTACCTGATGACGTAATTTACGCAGATGACGCTTATTGGTTTTTGTTGCTTGTCTGTGATGACTGTGGCTTGGGTTTGCACCCAGGCGTACCCGCCACTCTTGGCGAGGAAACGGTATTGTCCTGTCTCGCATTGTCCTTTTGAGAACACTGTAAAAAATATTTAAATAAATACCGTTTTTATAAACACTATTTTTTGTTATAATATAAATATAGCCATCGCAGTAGGTAATAAATACAATTATAGTGGAGCAAATGCACTCTTACTAATACTGCGCTAGATGTCCCAAGTTTAATTAATGTATGTATGTACAGTGTACACGGTGAATGTTTATATTCTCTCATAAAAAATGTATGTACCTAGACTAATATCATAACAAAAAATATAGGTATATAAATTAAAATTATGAAAATAATTAAGTGGGGTAACAGAAAATCTTTTAAAATACGACTTAGATAAAATCAACAATCAGATGAATGCAATCATAAAAACAGTCTGGATGAAGGAAAAAAAAAAAGTAAGTCCCACAAGTTATTACGGGGACAGTTCGGATTATTACTGTCTCGTGTAAATTGAAATCAACTGAAATGACTTGAAAAGTCACCATCAGATTTTTTGATTTAACGAAGAAGGCTATTTTTGAAGAATATTTAATGTAGCTGCCACTGAATATTGTGTAAATTTTTAAATTAAATTTCGATCGATTCGAATTAAGATTATTTATACGGACGGAAAAGGACGCTGTAGATCATTTACAAGCTTCTTTGGAAATGGAAAGTAACGTAAATCAAATCATCCTATCATGTATATTGTACAAGTATGTTTGATACGCTTTCTTTAATAAAATATTTGTATGCTCAATGTCAGTAACAGACATTTAGAAAGCAGCGCAGGTTTTAGAGAGCTTAAATGTTGAATTATGAGAACCTTTTTGAATACATTTATGAAACTGAGTGTGTAATACAAAAATAGGTGATATAAGTTAATATGAATGGCCAGGAAAGACAAAAAATATCTTAACATATCATACTGAGGCATAAGATAATTTAAGTTATAGCAGTTTCAAAAAATCTATTAGTTACTTTAAAGCTTGATTTTGAAATCGCTTTAAGATGTTATATTTTATTCGTAGTATAAAATAAATTAAAATGTAAAATATTATGAACAGTATTGAATAAAATAGTTCCTTTCTTTGTTTGTATTATAGTTAACTTGATTGTTACTAGTTGATGGATATTAACTATCTGAATAATAATTAGACCTAAGTCCTATAATTAGGACACTAAGAGTATAAATGAATGTTGTACAATAAATCGAAATCTTATGCGGATTGATTCTCCAGGAATCAAACCGGCAAACAATATCCTTGCGATCTATTTTTATATTAATTTAAGGGTTGTTAGTAATTGTATATATACTAAAATATTGTTAATTACTATTATTGTTTGTATACAAAAACAAATCTATCCCACGGGAACAGTACATTTTAACAGGCTATCTAATGCAAAAAGATTTTTTTCAAATCGGATTAGAAGTTCTTGACATTAGCGCGTTCAACCAAACAAACAAATATTCATCTTTATAATATTAGTAGGTATAGATTATCAAAATGCCAGCAAGTTATAAATATAAACGTTCGCGTGTTCCAAAGGTATGACGGACTCATATAAACAAAATTATGTGTGTAGTCATTGACTTCAATGTTGTTGTGACAAAAATATAAAAGGCGATGGAATTAGGTTAAGTGATCATTGGTTTCTTTTATTGGATGTGCAATTCCATATATATTTAAGACTATGGCAGATTACAGCTACGTAATCGTATATATATAGGTACATTAAAATGGATGACTGTATAATTATATACCATAATGGTCAATTATTTTATAACTAGCGACCCACCCTCGCTCCGCTCGAGTTCGTCTCTACTTACGTTTTAACGTTTAGTATAGATTTCTCAGAGATGAGATATTTTTTCGCAGTAAAAAGTATCCTATATGTTGGCCCGGAGGATCAGCTATCATCATACCAAATTTCATCAAAATACCTCCAGTGGATTTTCCGTGATGCGATAACAGACAGACAAAAATTCTAAAAACGATAGAATCTGTATCGATAATAATGTCTATCTCAATAAGATTTTCCAAAAAATATTTTATGTACAAATTCGGCTTGGTTACAATTTTATTATATGTATAGATTATTATTAAGTAATTTGAAATATGTAATCTGAAACAATCTGACTTCGAAATACATTATATATGTTTGTCACCAATTAACTCAACATATTTTATTAACCTATTAAAATCTGTCGCAGTGTCTTTTTATTGACATTTCTGCAAAAAGTTTACAAAGTTTGCAAACCGTTAAATTATTTAAATATTAGCTGTACGGAATGAAATAATATAATTTATACACTTGTTTATTTTCTAACGTTGCTAGTCGCTCATCTGGCATTGTACCAAACCCTCTAGGCTAACATAAAATTCATTGAGATTTTAAAAGGTGTTATTATGTTTTTGTTACCCATAAGAAGAAATCTCTATAAAGAAAGCCCCTACGATATGAAGTATATTTTATACGTAAAAGTTCTTTCGATTTAAGTACTAAAAAATTTGTGACTTTAATATACATATCTAATTCATAATATATACGATAAGGTACCAGTGCACTCAAACCAAATTTTTTCTCTGTCCGAAATATTGAGAGAATATACTCTGACGGACGGACGGATCTCATACGAGTTCCGCTTTAAAAATCGCATTAAAATTAAATTAAATCTTTATTACTAGAGTAAGCAACACTAAAACAATACTAAAACGCACATATTCTATTTTGAAATGAATGTAAAGTTATACATTTGTATAAATTGTGCCATCGACCCTGAATTCAATTTAGGTTTGAGTTAAGCAATAATAAAAGGAGCTCTGGAAATTCTGTTCTATTTACAATTCCAATAGATACACGAGTGAAGAGAATTTGTATACATACGTACTAGTGAATTTAACCTCGCCTTGCTTGGGTTTGTCCCTAGGTAACCTAGCTAAGTTATGACGGTTAGTATGGAATAGATACACATAGGTATGAGGAGTTTTATACCCCTTACTTGAGAAATGATTGATTCCCCATACAGACTTCCACCCCCCTTTCACCTCTTTAGGGGATTATTTCCATGGTAAAAATATCCTATGTCCTTGACAGGGTTTCAAACTCTCCATACCAATTTTCATCTAAATCAGTTCAGCGGTTTAGTCGTGAAAAGGTAACAAGCAAACAGACCTATTTTCGCATTTATAATATTAGTAGTATAGCTGTAGTAAGTATTATCGATGTAAGCTATGTGTCCTATTTTTATGTAATAAATCGTTAGAGGATGCTTTTCTTCAATTTCATGATAAATAGTGTGTGTACAATTTTTTTGTTAAAAAATCTCTTCTCTGTCATATGTAAGCATGATGAATTTTCTATAATAAATACAAAAAGAAAAAAAAGTAAAGTAGTTTAACTGTTAACCGTACCTATCGAATATATGTTTTTGTTATACGATAGTCTGGCATAATCTCAAGAGATTCGAAGACCTTTAAATATTAAAGAATAAAAAAAAAAAAAAAACAAAAAAAGCTGCACCTAAATATTTTATCTAAACACTAAATAGTTTTAGATAAGACATAAGCGCTATTTTATCTCTCATGATGTAAAGTCTTGTATTGAGATACTGAAGCCGGTTCTGAATTAGATTGTGATAGGTGTTTATCTTAACAGCCCATCGAGTTCGGATTATTTTAACAACATATTATATTACAATTTGTTGAAATTATATAATGTGCCACAAAAAAATTATATAGGGTATAATTACTGTGGTACAAAGGTATTATATTTGGCCTTGAAACGACATAAACAGATTGTTTTCATCGTTTCAAGACCAAAGTTGCTTTCAACGATATTTTTAAATCTCTAAGATATTCGACCTACAACAACATTTCGAAAAGCAATAAATTTTAACAAATTAAATAAAGTATAAGGAATATAATAACTAAATGTAACAGAATACATTGTCAGTAATAGTCTATTCGTGATTATAAGTTTCACGTACCTAGTATTTATTAATATAGACAACTAATGAAACAATATGTAATTCAATTTTTTTAATTCATTCAATTGACCGAGCGAGCGAAGCGTCTCAGCTTCAAGTCTGACAAAATTTGCTTGCCTCTGTCAATTTTTTGGTACTTCTCTACAGGTCTGGACGAAAGGTTTTACGACCTTATAGAATTTTTTTGTCGTTGGGGTTTTTTGATTGGTGGTGTACGTCCTTCAAAAAGGGACAAAAAGGGGACCACTGAATATGTCCACCACCATAAAACAAATGAACTAATTTATACTAGACAATAGACATACAATTTCCACTCACAGTTAGAGACTATCTAGAAATCGATAAGTATTATGGAGCTAGAGGTGAATTACCACTTAATTCTAAATAATATATATTATAGTAAAATAGATACACTCGTAAACACAATGCTATGTAGTACCTACCTATGCTGATTTGAGCGTTAGTATTTCCGTAACCCGTGATGTATGAGCACGTATTATTCATGCCAAGTTTTAAATGATTAGCAGGTAAAAATAATTTAGTTGACTTTATTATATAACTTCATTTAACAATGGAAAATTTTGATACCAGCTAATGTATATTTTTAAATAATAATAAATTATAGTAAATAAAAAATAATAATAAATTAGTGGTATCACTTCTTAAATTAAAAAAAAAAAACAGATTATTAAGGAATTTAATATATAATCTATAGTACCAGGTACTTAAGAACTTAATTTTCATAAAAATCCTGCGTAAATATCTATTAAAAACACCATAATTTGAATAAATTGCAATGGCATTGTCATAAATCACTGAAGCATTAAATTTTTTTTAAAACTACATACATAACAACAAAATAATCATACATAACTAGTCAACATACAGTAGGTATATAAAATATGTGATTAATAATGATACTTCATGACGAAATGAAACGTTAATGAATAATTGTTATGCTCTAGACGTAGGTACTAAAAGTATCCAAAAAACTTTAAATGCAGGAAAAATACAATAAAAACAAGAGAGAGAGAGAGAAAAATGTGAGTGCATTTGTATTTTTAGTATTTTATTGCGAGCCACAAATTGAAGTGTCACAGTGACACTTCAAACAATTTTCAAAGATCCATAAAATGGAACTGCCTCGCTTAGTATTATCCAGCTATCAAAACAATTTTATGATCTTTAGATATAATTTGATGACTTTGGCTTTATTGCATATTTACAATAAAGGAACACAAAATGTTAACAAATAAAATGGTAAGGTGATAAGAAAAATAACAATTTGGCGAAATAATTTAATGTACCATTGTAAATTTTATTAGGTCATTTATTGTGCTACTAAAATTATTCTATTCACATTCAATAAATTAATGTAAAAATTTCGTCAAAATATTGAAAACTATAACATTCGCAATTATTTTGGGACATATTTAGAAACTAGCGACTTACCCTCGCTTCGCTCGGGTTCTTTTACTAAAATAAAAGTAGCCTAAGTTACTCCTTATAATATCAGCTATCTGCCAGTGAAAGTCCCGTTAAAATTGGTCCAGCCATATCGGAGATTAGCCGGAACACCAGACAGACAGACAGATAAAAATTTAAAAAATTGTGTTTTTATTATAAGTACCGTATATAATTCGATATACATTTAGTATATAACTGTTATTTTGACATTATAAACAGACACTTCAATTTTTTTATCTGTATAGATAGCAGTAATAAACAGCATTAGAAAGATCACATCGTGAAACGTTTTTATCCGTCTCCTGTAAAGTTAAGTGGAGTTTATTATTATTAATAATAAGTATTATATTTTATCAATTAATTATAATTTTACTATGGCTATAAAATATATTAATTTAAACAATAATAAAGGGAATCTATGATTATCGATATTTGCTGATTTATTCCTCCTTTTTAAAGCCTTTATCTATTCTTACAATATGTTGTCATCGCATTCAATGGTTTGGCCATGATCCACGTCACTATTGTAAACTATCGTTTCGTATAGATATTTTAAAGGTAGAATTCAAAATAACGTTCGCCGGGAAAAATTTGAGAAATTTGCGTCGCTACAATTGAGACAAAGTGGACTCAAGATTCGTAAATTGAAATAATAGGGGAAAATGACTTTTTGGTTGAACGCCTTTTAAGGTAATTAAAAAAAGATAAAAATTGAACATTAAGAACTTTAAATCAATTTAATATGTATTTTGGGTCTCTAAGTTAGTTAGACGTAAATATTGCGGTGACACGCCACACTTGAGTAGTGTGAATTAATATTCTAGAAAGTATGTCACGCTCACATACATGCACTCTAATGTCGGCACATCGTGCTTGTATATCAAAATCGATATCTTAATTACTCATACGACAAGGTAATTTATGATAAGTTTGAATCGAAACCATTTTTCATTGAATTGATTGGACTGTCTACCGGAGCGAAAGAGAGAAACATTCACTTCTGATATTCAAAAAAGCTAGCTTAATCTGAGGACATAAAGATGCCGACAACTGTCTAACAAACAATTGCGTGGTCGTAAACATGCTGCTTGTTATCGTTGCTGGAACACTGCGAGATATTATCAACATAGCAACTGGCGGTGCGCGTGTCGACCCAATATTTTAGAAAGCATATTATCTTGAGAACGCTCATATCTAATGGACGATCACAATTATAAAGTATTTCGTAATCGTTTTATTTTAGGAGATTAATAGGTATATAGGCGCGTTACGCGACGATAAATGTATAGCTTGCATTTATTTTACACGAATCATCACATAGCTAGTGCTTATTAGATATGAAAATACTGAAAAACATATTATGTACATCATTACCACGCAATCGAAACCCTATATTGCGGGTCATCATTACTCGTGATTCAAACGTCTTGTATGTTTATTGTAGCAAACGTCAAGCAATACAATTTGACGTTTGCAAAATGCAACAATACATCAAATTATAATTTCGTGAAATAGATTGATTTAATATTGATTGAATAAACAGAAATCGTTTTTGTTTAATGCGCGCTATATTCATTGATCAATTAAGAAAACTGAAAATGTAATATTATGTATCCATAAGAACATATATGATAAAGAAATTTAAGCATTTTTAACTTTTGAGATCGTTACGATAATAATTTTTAAGTAGAAATTTCGAGAGTTGCCGGCATTTTGTTGAGTAATATTTAAGACAAGTATTTAAACGAATTGGAATTCAGGCGACGACGGTCTGTGATGAGCGACTTCCCGGAATTATGTAATAAATCTAAATGAACTTAAATGATTCCGCCTTAATACAATTGTGTTAAAAAATCAGAACTTCCGAGTAAGTACTAAAGTATTTTTTTAGATTTAAGAGACAGTTTCTTAGTTATGATTACATAATAATAGTTTTCGCCCTTGACTCCACATATGTACGTGGTACAAATAGCTGTATCTATTTGTAAAAGAAATATTTAAAGCAATTCAATAATTTCAAAGATTATATACCTACCTAAGACTAAAAAAACAAACTTAAATAAGGCTCAAAATCACAAACTTAATATTTCATCTTTAGGTTTTTCCTCCGAACCCAAATAAAATTGTGTACCTCCTCATTTTTGATCTAAATATGAGTAAAACATAGAATTTTAAAAAGGTACGAATAGGTAGAAAAAAAGACAGACATATTAACAAAGTGCATTTAGATTTCCATTTAGAAGATACCGGCTATCGTAAAAAGGTTTAGGTTAATTTGAATAAACCTATTGAGATTGGAATGTTGGTAATGCGAGGATTGGTCGGACGGGCACGTCATTTATTCTTCGGACCCTGTTCAAATAACACAATAGACAGTTATTTTTTGGTTAGACTTAATAACGATTCTATAAAAGTATTAACTTTCTTCACTTCCATAAGTTAAGAAACGGAAAATGATACGTCAAATAAAATCCAATTTGAATTTAAACATCATATTCAAAAATTCAAAAAGTAGTTGATTTTAATCGAATGGTTTTCGATTTAACATTCGTATCACGTATTTACGAGTAATTTGTTTAATACCTACCGCAGTATTGTACGAATGCTACTCATGATTGATTTGTTTGTCAAAATCTTATTAAAATTTAAAATACTTTGAAACATTTTTATAACCTGTAAAGCTATCAAAGTATATTAAAATTTAGCGACTTACCCTCGCTTCGCTCGGGTGCGTCCCTGGGTACGTTTTAATTTTTTTGAGCAGAACCCTAATTTTTTTTCTAAAATTAAAGTAGCCTAGTTACTCCTGATAACTTCAGCTATCTGCCAGTGAAAGTCCCGTCAAAATTCAATTCAGCTGTTTCGGAGATAAGCCGGAACAGACACCTATCCTTGAGGTATAACGAATTTATGAATATCGATTCACAATTGGCAAAAATATCGCGTAACATACCCACAAAATATACAGTAGAAATATTTATAAGGACCCCTTTTCAAGTGGGTCAAAAACTTTATATATCCCGGAAGGTACATCATAATTGTATTCAAAAATAAACCAAAGTAAAAAAAAAACATTTACTGTATATAGAAATAGAACAATGTTTCTTTATAAAAAAAGGACTTTATAAAATCATGATATCTTTCAAATCAAAACTATATATAATATTAAATAAAAACACTAAAGGGTATAACACAAAATATAAACAAATTTAAATCACTACGGTTCTCGTAAAAGAAAGAAATATCTACCTAAGCAAAGAATTTTTAATTATTTCTAGACTACAAAGCTAAAAGCTATCCTTTGTAAGAAGATATTTTCATATAATTAAATGCCTTTTACACTTTTACTATGGGTAGGTACTGTTTTGTAACAATCTATACATAGGTATAATAAAATTCAAAGTCGAATCTGTACATTAAATATTTTTTGGAAAATCTTATCGAAATTGTCATTATTATCGATACAGAGGCCGAATCTATAGTTTTTAGAATTTTTGTTTGTCTGTCAGTCTGGGAACGCTTCACGAGAAAACCACTGGACAAATGATGAAATATGATACGGTGATAGCTGGTTATCCGGATCGACATTTAGGATACTTTTTACTGCGGTAAAATATCTCTGAGAAATCTATACTAACCTTAAAACGTAGGGACTAACCCGAGCAGAGCGAGGCTGAGTCACTAGTATAAAATAATACTTTATTCACCAACGCTATATCGAATGGAATTTGTTGAGCGATGTAACGAGATCTTAGGGACAGGAAGTGTTTCATTTCCGCAGTATCATGTAGTCCGCGCGAATACGTAGTACGATTTATTGGCGAATTACAAGGATAGAATCACAGTTAAAGCATACTAATAAATAAAAGTTAGAATGCAAATTTAAGATGAGATGTACAGACATAATTTTATATACCGTTATATGTTAGCAATGAGTTATTTTTACTTCTGTAAATATGATGACTGACTCGTGACATAATCATGCTGCTTTCGATTACCTATATAACCGTGTTTTTCAGTATTTATTTTTACTTAAACGCATGTCGTATGTAGCAATGGTACAGAAAATATTATATATAAAATAATATATTGTTTACAACAAGTTAACTATAATAACTTTATTAATATAATTCAGTTTTGAGTCTACTTCTAAAGATAAAGCAAAAACACTATTAGAGAAAGTTCGCGACGAAATAAATTATTCTATGAATGTTAGGAAATAAATCAGTCATACATATGCAAATTTATTTATATTGTGGTGATTTTGCGTTCAAGTTCAAGGCAGCATAAAAATACGCCAATGACGTGAATAAAATAACGTTCTTGAAATTATTACATAAGCCGCGCGGCGGGTCCATCTCTTCGCCAATATAAAAACATACGAGAGATAAAAAGAGTTTTGTGTTGACAATAAATACTCAAGTTGGTGGCTACGTAAATAGCATTTGTCGAGTTGGTAACTAAAATATTTTTAAAATCTAAGAGGACATAGACAAACACAAATACCTGTATGGAGGAAAAAAAATAGTTTTCAATTTTGACATTATTGACAGAACCTGTGGCGAAAGACAGTTGTCTCTAAAATACACAATCCTTAACAAATATATATTTAATAATTCGGCTGCAATTCCGATTGCGTGTTCAAAAAAGCCTACGTTATTTTCACCCAACTCATTTGTACCTGAGAAGTTTTTGTAAAAATACCGGCTCTACCGTTTTAAATATTAGCAGGTATGGGGAGAAAGATCTTTTTTATATATAACTAGCGAAGACAAAACTTGATTTGTTTATGTATTATATAATATACTAGCGACTCCCCCTCGCTCCGCTCGGGTTCGTCCCTACTTACGTTTTAACGTTTAATATAGATTTCTCAGAGATATTTTCCCGCAGTAAAAAGTATCCTATATGTTGACCGAGATAACCAGTTATCATCATACCAAATTTCATCAAAATCCCTCCAGCGGTTTTTCCGTGATGCGGTAAAAGACAGACAGATAGACAGACAGACAGACAAAAATTCTTAAAACTATAGATTCGGCCTCTGTATCTATAATAATGTCTATTTTAATAAGATTTTCCAAAAAAATATTTAATATACAGATTCGGCTTAGTTACAATTTTATTATATATACTCGAATATAGAATATATAGATAGATGATTATAAATAAAACTATCATTTAAAATGTCAAATATTCGCGTAAATCTAAGTATTATAATATAATGATTTAATTAGGCTTTGGTATCGTTCGAAAAGTCGTACGAGTTCAATGTGGGCTAGCAATTTCAGCTAACTGAAATCATAGATATTTTAGTTTCAAATATTACTTAAAGGATTTTTCACGTAGAGTAAGGCATTCCACAAAGTAATCACCAATGCTGTTTATTTATTGAGTTAAAATGTTTGCTATAAACAATTTGAAAATTTGGCAAGTCAGCCGGATTCTCCGATAGCCGGCCGTCACACTAGTTTTATTTAGCCGTTCCGACAATGACATTTGTAGTATTTATCAGCAGTTACGCACGTGATATAGCTACTAGCTAGTAGCTACGTTAGTAAATTAGTATTTACTTGACAAATTACGCATAGTATCACATGACATAGTTTTACATCTATACCGATAAATAAAATTGAAGTGTCTGTTTGTAATGTCAAAATAACAGCTTTATACTAAATGCATATGGAATTACATACTGTACTTATAAGAAAAATACAATTTTTAAAATTTTTGTTTGTGTCTGTTTGTTCCGGCTAATCTTCGAAACGGCTGGACCAATTTTAACGGGACTTTCACTGGCAGATAGCTAATATTATAAGGAGTAATTTAGGCTACTTTTATTTTAGAAAAAGAATTAGGGTTTCGCTCAAAAAAATTAAAACGTACCTCGGGACGAACCCAAGCGAAGCGAGGGTGAGTCGCTAGTAGGTCAATAAAAAATAAACAATTTTGTTTCCACTGTCTTAGTCACTAGTGTGTAATGAGGTTGTTTTAGATTTCTTCTCTATTTCGCTGATTCTCACATTGTAAGTTACCTTTAACTGAATTTTATTCAGCGCTCAATATCCTTAATTTCATTGAGCTCAGCTGCTCACCGTCGCACCATGGCATGTTTTATAATGGCCTCGACCGTGACCTATTACTGGTACCAGCTGTATAGATTAACTGAACGACACGCCTTTGTTTCGTGTAGGTTTAGTATTTTATAGTTCTATTTTAATGTGAAAGATATTAGTGTATAGTATAACTTAGTTTACCCTTTAAACAACTATATTAAGTAATCTAAGAAATTATGAATGTATAAATAAAATTAGTTATAGTAACTATGAAATAAATGATATATTTCCTTACTTTTTATATATATACCTTTAATCTTGGAGATTGAAATGCATATGGGAGTAAAAAAAGTACTAAAATAGAATAGAACTAACTCTATCATCGAAGACACTATTGAATTTTATCTAAAATTTGATGAAGATTGCTAAAATAAGCTTTTAAAAATTAAGTTTAAATACGTACCTAATATATATAAAAATTATATACAACTTTCAAAGAAAGGGAAAGGGTAACTTTATTATGACGTATCTATCCTTCAAAAGAAAATAATATTTTTGTCAAATACGTAAAAAATGTAAGCGATCCATATTTTTATACGTAAAATGGGTTCACAATCACATTTCATAACGATCTCAACAGCAAATGGGATGAGAGAACAAACAATGTATATTTCCGTACCGCGAGGGAGTATTTTCTGTAGGTACAGTGTATTAAAAGCAACATGTAAAGTGCACACGTATACAGTTTTTATTTTCATAGCCATAAAGACTACGGGCGACGGTATTATTTAATGTGTGGTTTTAGCCGGCTGTAATATAAAAGTAACAAAATTACCCTCCCTTGACTCCCTGAAAATATTTAACAACGAAATAGAAAAAGAATATAAAATGTTTTGTTTACGATGGGACGGTTAGATAGCAGTATATTTCTATTATAATTAAAAACGCGTAGTATCTAAAATACTAAAGAAAGAGTTATTCTAAATTAAGCTTTATAACACACACACACACATATATATATAAAATATGTATTTCAATTTTCATATATATTTATATCTATACCTACATATAATAAAATTATAACTAATCACTGTCTGTACATAGATATTTGAGAAAAACTATTATTGGGGATCTTTATTAATGCAATAGAACCCAAAACAATGATTTTTAGTTTTTTTGTTTATCGGTTTGTCTGTTTGTCTGTGCGTTTGTGCGCGCTAATCTTAGAAACGGCTTAACCGATTTGGTTGCGGTTTTTACTAATGTATTGTGGTAAGCTTCACTTAACATTTAGCATTTGTTTTATTTCAATCGGTTTCTAAATAGAAAAGTTATGTCAATTTAAAGAATCATCCCAATCAATCAACCCGAGCGAAGCGAGGGTGAGCCACTAGTATGTCATAAAATATAATAATAATATCGAATATGTGCAGAGTTATGACGGAACAACTTTAATTCTGATGTCAGGATCATGCTGAATAAAATTAGTTTTTTTTTCGTCCCTATGTACGTACGTTTTAACGTTTAGTATGGAATAAATAGACTATATATACATAGATATGATGAGTTGTTGTTGGTTGTATTATAACGTGTTTTCCCGTGGTAATGAGATAATCTCCCGCTGTAAAAAGTAGACTATGTCACTCTCCAGCCCTCGCAACTATTTCCACACAAAAATCAAGCCAATCCGTCCCTCTGTTTCGACGTCAAAAAAGGACAAACAAACACACTTTCACAATATTAAAGTATGGATGGATATGGATTAATAATTTACTACAGTAAGTACCGCCTAAACGAATTTTAAAATTTCCTAACCAAAATAAGTTTTTTTTAGTCATCAATTTACACGTGTGGTTCGAAAGACGTCAATGAATTCGAATAGAATCATTCAACGCGCGAACGAACAGTTCCTATGAGGTCTTATTGAAAAGAATAATGATAATTGAAATTTGACACCCCAAATAGTAGCGTTTAATGATGATTTACTCTTGCATCGTTGAGTATAAAGCATTTAATATTCGTTCTTAAATCATGTAGGATTTAAATTCAGAGGATTTAATGTGAACCTAAAAAAATAAAACCTCAAATCTATTAGAAAAATAGCAACTTGGATTTTTATAAGCAGGATAATACCATATAACTAACTTCTCCTGATAATATGGCGTTAAATACATTAAATTACAAAGATAAAAGTAAACTTCTAAATGATAAAAATAAATACAGATTCTGTGTTAATAAAGTAAGACATTTGAATTGTAGATTGCCATTCAGAGTCAGAATTGCAGAAAATTACTTGTGATCCAACAGATTAAGCTTCCGTTGTGAGATTCTGTTCTTGTTAAAGTTAAAATTGCTGTGGTTAAGCGAGGCTAAAATTATGATTATTGTGATGTTTTTTTTTAATCTATAATAATATAACCACGTTTATATAAGTAAGTTTTAGATTTTAAATAAAACTATCTTTTCGTATTTATATTGATTTTTAGTTCCCAACGTTTCGAATGCTTTACAGCAATCATGGTCACGGGAGAGACTAAGGTTTTAATGTCTAAAAATAGTTGTTACAGCCATCTGTATTAGACTGTAAAGCAATCAAAACGTCAGGAACCAAAAATCAAATAAATCAGCGAAAAAGTCCGAAAAGATAGTTTTATTTAAAATATCAAAGATTCGCGTAAATCTAAGAAAGTTTTAGATATAACTTGACTCGTCAAATGAATCTTATGAGCCCAATTTCGAGAGCAATTGAACAACTCGCCATCCTCCACCACTAGATCAGTTCGATTGTATCAAACTGTACAGATCTCACAATCTTGCATATTTTAACAAGTTAGCTAATAAAAGTAATTATATATGATAAATATTAAATACTAGCAGTACCCGCCGCTTCGCTCGCGATCAAAGTACGAAAAATACGAAATTTAGTTCAAATATGTCCAAGGAATAAAAAGTTTCATACAAACTTTTATCCCCTATTTCATCCCCTTAAGGGTTGAATTTTGAAAAGTCTTTTCTTAGTGGACACCTTCGTCATATGAGGAACGCGTGTGCGAAATTTCAATTTTCTAGCCTTGAGGGTTTGGCCTGTGCATTGATACATCAGTCAATCACTTTTGCCTTTTATATACAGGCAGTCCTCGACTTACGTCGTTTCGATTTACGTCGTTTCAAGTTACGTCGAACAATGTTTTGACACTATTCCTCAAACATACGTCATTTGTTTCGATTTCCGGCATAGGAGAATTCACTTGTCGCGATTAGTAGAGTATAATAATTATTAAAATTAATAACACACAAATACCAAAAATAACTAGCAATTTCATAAGTGCATATACTTATAATTATTTTAAGGACTTACTTTTGATAATAAAGTATGTATTAATTATATCCTCTGTTATAAATGCAATTTTTTTTTAATTTCAAGTCCGTGTGGATCCTAACCCTTGAGTTTTATATGTAAACATGAAAAAGTATGTCTCGACTTACGTCGTTTCGATTTACGTCGCGTATTTCGAGAACCTAACATGCCGTAAGTACGAGGACTGCCTGCCTGTATATAGATTTATTTATTCCAACAGTATTTATTATAAGCAGAACTTTTACAAATACATACATAAACGACGTAATTTATCTCATTTACGTTATAATAATATTGATATTATTATTACAGCATATAAGTAATAATCGTCGTTTTAATATTACTTGTAGAAGGTATTATGCAATGATGTGTAGGAACTTTGACAGCAATAAGTCTTCTCCCTGGCAACGTTTTCAATCTGAAGCTTTAAATAATTGTCTTTTAATTTGATTATATTGGCCATTAAAAGACTTACAAATACTTCAAAGGATTCTGATGTCGATATGTTTTGATTATTTTATAGTGCTTACATAGGACAACTATTATTTTGTACATTCTGTATGTGTGTATGTATGTTTGTAACTTCTTCACATTGAAAAGGCTGGATAGTTTTGAAATTAAGTACACAGATAATCTATGACTCTGGGTCCTAGAGTAATACATAGGTTTTTAGGCAACTGAAGACGAGCCGAGCAAAGTGAGGGTAAGTCGCTAGTTGTACATATATTTCCATATTCCATAACCTATAGGTAGAAAAATATTTTAGGTATTTTAAAATCAAAACCATGTGACAACATAGTCTTCCCCGATGTAATGTTTATTCAGGAAGAGTATTAGGTAGTCACGAAACCTACACAAAGCTTAATAATATATACACAGTTTCTCTCATTTTATTTCCATTATTACAGGTTACCCGGCGGAATACGTGACATTTGAGGAGAATGACAAGATAGATGAAGTGTACACACCGGTGGATAAGTTATTGTAATTTTATGTAGAAATGTAATTGAAACGACAGGAAAACGTAGTAACTAGGAGCTCAATGAAATCATTATAGGAAATATCAAATATTTTAGTGTATTTAAGATATACCCAAACTGAAACTTCCTTAGAAACAAAGATTTTTTATAATCAATTTTATTTATATTTAAGTGTATATATATATATATATATATATATATATATGTATATATATATATATATATATATATATATATATATATATATATATCAGTGGCGAAGGGTCCATACAAGACGATTCCCACCGTCTTACCTTTTAAAAATTCAATAATCCGTCGTTCATTATAAATATTTATTTTTTGAATTAACATAATTAGTAAATAAAAAATCTATTTATTTTTACTAAGTCAATTTCTGAAAATAATATAACGCAAAAAATCACAAG
This sequence comes from Fabriciana adippe, assembly GCA_905404265.1. NCBI lineage: Eukaryota > Metazoa > Arthropoda > Insecta > Lepidoptera > Nymphalidae > Fabriciana > Fabriciana adippe. Next base: position 5,561,805 of record FR990000.1, read on the forward strand.
CAACACATAAGCAACTCAAATACATTTTTGCGCTCCAACTGCTTACGCGTTTCTTCAAAGAAATGCGACGATAAGACGTTGTATTTTAGCTTACCGCGTTCATACAAAATTGTATTTCATTCAATGTTTTGGATTGAACATTGTCACGTGACTTCATTCATTTTTAGTATTTTACGCATGCGCACTTATCAAATTTTTGTTGCTCTAAAAGCTGCTTCTTTACGTCTTATCCTGCCTGTGATTGGTCAAAACTCAAAAGTTACAAAACGTCCCTAATTTGACAAGCGAAGCGTCAGACGAGCAATGTTATTATTTGAATGATTTATTATTTAATGTAAATTAATACGGCGGGTTGTTATTGTTTACGAGTGCATTGCTTAAGAGATTTTTTGTTTTATACAGTTTTAATTTGGTTTTAGTGTAATATAGACATTTTGTGCTGTGTTTTTTGTGGACTGTGAGTGTCTCACATATTTGTTAATTTCGGTGAGTTCTATTAGCCATTATGGCATTAATTTGCATACTATTGACTTTAGTTTTCTAAATTTAGTTGTTTAATAATTAAAAAGCATGTCATCAAGATACTCATTTGTTTGAAATATGATTTAATTATTACATGAAATGAGTTACCTAAATATTTTCATAAAACGTTTTAATTAAATTATGTGTGAATGTGCTAAATTAGAAAATATTTAGTTTTCCATGTTTGTTATATTCTGATTCTATTTAAGTTTAGAGTGAATTTTAATATGTTAAAGTTATTTTAAATATGTTACATTATTTAACAATATAATTTGACTAATTAAGCTAAATACTGAATAGGATAGTCAGACATTTTAAAAACGGATGTATTGCTATATGATATTATAATTAAAGCCTGTGCTTCTTATCGTTCCTTTTTTGTGAATTATTTTATAATTTTCGTCCAATTTGGCTTGATAAAATATAAAATACAATAAAATAATAAATCAATTTCATTACTAAGCACGACGAAGTAGTTCAATGAGATTTAAGTAGATGGCGGTATTTATATTAAATATATTGATTAAACATATTTATGTAAAATTAACAAAAAAAAGATAAAATAATATTTAAATCCCAAAAAATATAGGTTGTAAAATATGTACTTTTAATAAAGAAAAATAAAATAAAATCAAATTTCCGTACTAAGTCATGTGTAAAGATTTTTCATAGATGGCGTTATTAATATTTTATGAGGTTTTATTATTATATTAAATGTTAAATATATTTTGCTAGAATATTTTACATGTAACAACAATAAAAAACACAATAGCCTTATAAAAAAAATATCTTCACAATTACATTTCTTTTTTTTTTTTGCATTGATTGATATATAAAAATTGTGTATCAATGTTTTTTGTCTTTTTTTTGGAACGGCTTACCTCTGCTAAAATTTCACCCTTCGCCACTGATATATATATATATAACATGTAAAAGTTGTTTCTCTGTCTATCCCACAATAATAGGCGCGTGTTATATTTTTAATATTTTTTAAAGATAATAAATTTTTCTAAGATGACTTATTGGTATTTTAGTAAAATTGCAGAGATTACAATTTTTTATGTATAGTTTTATCTTTACGTACCTATAATCTGTTACGAGCAGTAAAGTAGAACTTATTCCATACTGATATTATAAAAAGTAAAGTGGCTTGTATGTGACCTTCTGTCGGAACTGTGTCAAGAAATAAATCGAAACAAAATAGGACCATGAGGGAAACCATACCACGGTCCAATTCTATTATAATTAATTAAAAAAATGTTTTCAGAAAGTAAACAAAGTACGTATATTTTAATACCACGGTTATTACTGTCTTGATGGCTGAAAGCCAGTGTTGTACGGAAAAACGCATCCGCATCAGTTGCAGATAGTCGATAAGTAATTAGTATTACATTATAATGTCACTATGTACAATTTAATATAATAATAATACGTCAAAAATAAATTAATAGGTATTGCTTTTGCATATTAAATAAATTGCATAAATAGTAAAAAAATAATTAGTACTAATATCTAGTTTTTTGTTTAATAGTTTATGAAATTTCATAGTATGTGAATATCCTTTTATAATTAGATGAAATTTTCACTAATATTATTAATGGCAACGTTTGTATATTGGTTGCTTTTTCACGCTGAAACGGCTGGACGGATTTGATGAAATTTACTAAACATATAATAAATATACTAAATATATAAACATAGGCGAAGTCAGGGCCAGTCGCTAGTCACTAATAAACTTATAAAATATTTCACTAAGAGCACAATTTAAAGTCGCATCACGAATTCTACTATTTTTCTAACCCTACAATTTATATAATTTATTTGTTGTACTTTTCATCATCGCCTAATTACCTAAGCTAAGAAATGTTTTTTTTTTAAATCATATCGTATGGACGAAAAGAAATAAAACAAAAGTGTTTCGAAAAACTTCTAAGACTAACCTCAAGTAATATTTTTACAAAATAACCACTTGAAATGTTCTGTTAATAGATTTTGGCAACAAATGTGACAGTGTGTTAGCTGCTTATATAAAAGAGAATGACAAGTTACGTGTTTTAACGACTGTACGTAATTTTATTACGTAGCCACAAACAAAGAAATAAATTGTAACAACAAAACAATCATAATTGTAAGTAGTTATATTTGATATCTAATATAAATATCATAATAGTCTGTAAACGTTTTAAATTTATTCTTTGTACAATGTGTATCCATTGTCCACAGTATACATTTAAATTACGTCTGTATACACAACATTCATAGATACCATAGCGACAACGCTTTTATTAAAAGTAGAGGTGCCATCTCTCGAACTAGTGTAGAAATATAATACGTATTTTATAAGCTCTATCAAGAATTAGTTAAACAAGCGATGGACAGATGGCGCTAGATAAGTTTTGTAGTATTTATTTATAGAAATAAAATTTGCGAGTTTACAAATATAGTAGATACAGCTTTTTTTAAACCAAAAATTTAGGTTTTAGACTTTGAAAACACTTATACGTATTATGTAGATTAATACTATTTTTTTAACAATATTTTTTTTGTCAAAAATTATTAATTTATAATTTTATAAAATAAAATTTTAACAGGACAACTTAGGCTGATTAAAAATAAGAAATTGTTTTAAAATTTTACAGAGTCATTAATAGAGAAAATTTTAATAGTATAGTATAGGTTCATTGGATACTTCTACTATAGGTACATTTGATAGTGTACACTTGTGTTGTTGTTTTAATATACTCCTACATATATTGTACTCTCTAAAATACACATAATTTTTAAAATATATAGGCAAAAATTAATGATTACTGAGTTAGTTAGAAAAATTACTGAGTAAGTGTGTATTTGTTACTTCTTCCAGAGCTTGGAACCGATTAAAAAAACTGTTTATTTCGGTAATGTAATGGTTAATTTATCGCACATTCATTTTCCGGTTAAAGAAAATGAAAGGTTTAGTAAACCGAAATAATGATGGTTAACGGTTATTCTTAGAGAAACGTTGGATTTCGGTTTTGACATCGAAAAACACGATTAATTCATTCATAAGTGAGAAACGTATATGTATCCTTCTACTAAGTAATTCACCATTAGCAAAGATTCGCTGATGGCAAACGCACAAAACTCATTTTAACTGCTTAGTTTTGATCTTGGAACCTAAATTCGTCAAATACCGTTCTCAGAGATTTAACCGGTTAAAGAACGTAACCGAAACCCTAAACCAAAAAGCCTTTCGGTTTGGGGGTCAATGACCAAAACCGGTTTAAAAATTGAACGGGTTTCCGAGCCCTAATTTCTTCACACTGTAAGGACTCAACTCAATTCGGAATGTTTACGGATTGTATCTTGGATTTACATTTCATCAATCAAAAAGAAATCTGCAAGTGAAAAGTAGTAATAAATAAAATGCACTTACATGATTTGAACTGTTGAGCCAAAGCAGCACTGTCTGCAGCATGGTGGTAGTCGTATAGTGAACGACCGGCCAACTCTTCCGACTCGTACCCTAAGCTGTTCATTAGGCTGCAACAATAATAAATTGAATTTGTAAAGTGTATTATACGATTAATAATTCTAGTAACATTATTATAATATGGCTAAACTTGTCATGTCAAATATACATGAATCTTTTTTAATACTTTCTAGTTTCATTTACTTTTTAATCAAATCGACACATGTATTTTTTTTATGTATGACCATGCATAACTTTTTACAGTGTAGTCCGGTTTCGAAAACTCTTTTTTTATTGAATAGGGTATACCTCAAAGTTGGTTCCATTCAAATTTGAAAAAAAAAACCACTCTTAAGTGTAGAAAATAGAGGTCGATTGATTTTCACCTACTGAGTTTTTAAAATACATTTTTTTTATTTTGCGACTAACTACTATGTCTACACTAAAAATGTAAAATAAAAAATTAAAACCGACTTCAAAACACTGCCAGTCGATATAAATCAAAGAACACTGACTTCGAAAATATCTGATTATTTATTATAGATAAAATGAAAACTTCCAATCAGTTATGCTTTACTTTTTAGTAAAAAAGAAAAAAAGAAAAATCTTTTTTTCGAAAAGACCTTTACTCCTTTTTTTACCACATATGGTTCTTTTTCTGACATACCTACTGCTTCATAAAAAAAAATTACATGAAAAAAAAAAATTAATAAAAAAATATATATACCTATTTCCAAAATGCATGAATATTTTTGCATGAATTATTTTAATAATTTCATGTCAATTTGAATTTTTCAAAAGAGCATTTCTATTTAACTTTATATATTATAAACATAATAAGTAATTTATTCATTGAATAGAAACTATTATATTTTATTTTTCCAAAATATCCCATAGGTATGCAATTTTTTAAAATTTGATATCTTATTTATGATGTCCTATGAGTTTAACTTTTTATACATAAACTTAAAAAAGTTTTAGAAAATCCCATGATGTTATCGAAGGTCATCCCCAATGTGACCTAGAGTCCATAACATTAAGTTATGTTAACCGGTATACACTTAACCTTGAATGACCTATCGGCAACTTTATCGCACCTTCCACTAATATTGACATGAACATATGTTTCAAAATAGAGTAACATAAATATTTATTTGGAGTATGTACTGGCGGAGAATTCTATGAGAATAACTTACAGATTTTAAAAAACCCGCCATTCTCTCGAAATTCGGTCACACAAAACTAAAATCAATAAGAATATTTCCCAATGGCACAACACAGCATAAAATAATCACAAACACTTCACTTTCATGATATCACAAATCCAACATCCGTTCTTAATCGTGTACCAAGTACAAACCGTATGGAACCGCGAAATCGCATCATGTTTAACCTACAAAATACATTTGAAGGTGATATTTTTGTTGATATTATACTGCCAAATAAAGTAAATCGTTTCGAATGTCAAAAGTCGTATGTCAGAAGACTACCTGAATTTTGCCAGGTAATACGTATACTCTATTGTTGTACAGCGCCACCTATGGACGTGACGCTGAACTAGCTAAGCTTTAAGTTAGGCAATAATGGTTTGTTTTTGTCGTAAACCGCAACAAGTAGGTTGTAAAATTTCAATTCGCAGAGATTTCGGCAAAATTTTGGGTACTTGTAAATTATATTACAAACCTATTCAAAATTTGCAGTATTACTTTGCATAATTAGATTAAGGATTAAATCTGTAGATGAATTTCGGGGTCTCTCCTAATACAGGCAAAAATTACTTGCTTAAAAGAGGACCACAAACTTTTTCGACTCTCTATCTCTTTATGCAAATAAAATATATATATTTTTTTATTATTGTATTGCCAAAATTTCATACAAGGTTATTTGTAATAAGCACCTAATTCTAAAAAATATTAAAAGTAGGCAGAAATATTTATTTATTTATTTTATTAAGCAATATACATATTATGTGCAAAGAGCATTTTTAAAACCAACGAGAAACACTTTAATGTTCATGTCAATATTTTTAACAGATATGTTTAATAATTTATTCGAACATAGTGGTATCTTTACTGTTATACATTAAAGAAAGCGCAATAAATAAAGTTTACTATTTTTCAAATAAAAATTTTCTTTTGGAGTTTTCAGTAGGATGATATATCCAAAACGATTATTATCACAATAACTAGATTAATATATTTTAGAAAAAATGACAGATAGTTTCCATTATTGCCAAAGACACAGGTTTTAAGGTTTTTAACTGAACTAATAACATTTTTTTATTTATTAACATTTTAAATTAACATTGTAAAAAAAAGGCAAAGACAAAACAGTTCAGTACCTTTTTCTCTTCTGTTTGTCAATCGATTTTCTTTTTGTTTTCTTTAGTAGATATTGACGAGCTTTAATATTAACAATAATTTTGTGACGATAGTTTTTTTAATATACTCGTATGTAGATATGTTAATTGTGTTCATACGTGTTTTCCTATAATTTTCATAAATGATTATGACCGAATTTCGAACACTATGATAAATGCATGAGCATTTTATAAACAAAATATTAACTTACCATTCATCGGAGTAAGTGAATTTCATATCCAAGTTATGTTTAGTCAGGAACGTCATGCTATTTAACGGTATTTCGATATTAGAAGGATGTGGAATTGGTCTGCCTACAGCCACAAGTGCACCGGATTTTGTGAATTTTTTGATTTCGCTTTCCTTCTTTTCATCTTCAGAGTCTACTTTCTGCTCTTGCTCTTTGTTGTTCTCTTCCGAATTCAGCATATGACCGGTAACGTGGATCACCTATGAGAAAAGAATAAATATTAGTATTTTAGTTTTTTTACAGGGTTATTTAAGGTATAAGGATTAACTAAAATATCTAAATTAAATACACTACTATTTCCGTCGATACATTCGAGCATGTACTTCCGGCAAAACTTTTGTTTTCGTTAGTTTCAGTATATAATAGTCCGCCAACCCGCACTTCACCAGCGTGGTGGACTATGGCCTGATTCCTCTCGTATTGAGAGAAGGCCCGTGCCCAGCAGTGGGACGTTAAAAAGGGTTGAATACAGTATATTATAGTGACACAAACTTATTTGACACGGTGGCCAAAACTGGAACTACGTGTTGCCATTTTGAAATGTAATTTTCAAAATGGTATGATCATAATTATAACATTAAAATATAAGTCATTTAAAATGTGTTTTATTACCTATTCCTTATATCATGTTGTATAAACAAAGACTAAAACAGCAAATTTACGTTTCGATTACTCCTTGTGCACTTGGGCCCTGTCATTATTTTTATCCTAAAAACTGCGGAAATTCTATTTAGATGCAATACTAAATTCAACAACAGCGATGCCGTTACCGGGTCAGATAAGTTTTGTAGCACTATATATAATTTGATGATTTAAGCATATATAAGATTGTTTGAAGCGCTTCAGAAAGAGAATTGTTTATAATTTATTATATTAATGGATCTGTCAAAAATCTTTGCATGGTGTGAGAGAGTGGAGATTCACTTACTCCACTCTCTCACATCGTTCTTGAATTTCTATCGCACCAATCTAACTGATACTAGTCAATAGCCCAGGAGATAACAATAATTGGTGACCGGTCTGGGACTCGAACCCAGAACCACCAGAGCTACTAAAGCACCAGGAGCTACTACCACCGGCTACTAAAGCCGTACATGTTAGCCACATAATCATCGAAGCCGTCAAATATAATGCTGCTCACGCTTAATTCATCCTATTTTTTGATCATTTAGTCACACTGGATAAAGTATTTTGTATCACCTAAACACTACTTTATGGATTTTTGTCTTTGGTGACAAATATAATGTTTCAGCAGGGACTACCCCTGGTTTATGGTAAAAATATCTTAAAAATGTAGATTCTAATTTTAAAATCTGAAATATGTTTATTAATTAAATTACCACAGTTTATTTTAATTTTAATGATATGTTTGTACCTAACATTGTTTTTTGATATGTTTATACCTTAAAGGTAAAAAATGTTTTTTGTTTCCCGAATTTATCATAGGAAAAAAATATTTACAGCGTTCGTCGAGTGAGCGCCATCTATCATTATTCAGTCAAAACAAAAAAGCCAGAAGAATGCACCTGAAAGTAGGGTCATCTTATTTCTTTGGGATGAGATATCTGTATTAGTATATCAGTATATTATAATGTGTGGTATATCATACCTCTTCGTATTTATGAAAGACGTAAGTCATTTAAAAACGCCTCAAACAAGATTTAACTTGCATAAATCATCATTAATTGCCATAATAGCTTTATAAACTAGTCTTTAGAACAACAACTGGAAATAATAAATATAATATTCACTACGTGCACTAGGCACGTAGCGTTAATTTTACGTTTTTGTAAAAACAACAATGATATTACAAAAACAAATTTACAATATATAATAACAAATTTGATGATTTTGGTGGTCCATTTTGAAGCGCACTTTTAAAGGATATAAATGAAAAAATAAGAATTTTGTCAAATCTACTGAAATTATCCTAATGTAACTATCTTTAATGTATGTATCTTTTTTGGTGTGCAATATGGAAATTTGATTTGATTTGTATCTACTGCTTACATGAAACAGTTTGCACTATACCATTATTATAAAATGAACAGCAACATCGATTGTGATACATAAAAAAGTTAATTTTATTTCAGGATTTTAGGACAAAAAAAATATACCTACACTACTATAAAAATAATACTATACACTTTATAGTATATATGGCAAATTTCTGCATGCATTTTAGTCTCTTCGTTAAATATTTTGTTAAAGAAATGTACATGATCTTATTATTGGCTTACATGGTTTTTGCCTGTTTATATAAAAATTAATATCTTTTTAATTGACGGTTTTCGGTTTCAAATAAAATAAAAATACAGAGATTGCTAAGTTAACATATAACTATAACAACTATTTATTCTGCACTTGCACTATGCCAGTCATATAGAATTACAAGCAGCCACAATAGCTATTGTAATTGAATAAGCAATCTTGCGTTCTAGTTAGGAATATTAATAGATTTACATTATATTTTTCACGTTTTAAAGACAACGTACTAAAGCGGGGGAAATTGCGTCTTTAATTATTATTTACTAGCGACTCACGCTCGCTTCGCTCGCGTTCGTCCCCAGGTACGTTTTCACGGTTAGCTATGTTTATACATAAATAGTAACTTGCTACTCCTAAGATATTCATTTAAATTATATAGCGATTTACCCTCGCTTCGCTTAGATTTTGTTCACAATTTCATGTGTTTTAATTTTTTTTTCGCGGAACCCTGATTCTTTTTCGAAAATAAAAGTAGTCTAAGTTACTACTTATAAGACCAGCTATCTGCCAGTGAAAGTCAAAATCGGTCCAGCCTTTTCGGAGATTAGCCGGAACAAACAGACAAACAGACAGACGGACGGACGGACGGACGGACGGACGGACGGACGGACGGACGGACGGACGGACGGACGGACAGACAGACAGACAGACAGACAGACAGACAGACAGACAGACAGACAGACAGACAGACAGACAGACAGACAGACAGACAGACAGACAGACAGACAGACAGACAGACAGACAGACATAGTACATACATACAGACAGATAAAAATTTTAAAAAATGTTGTTTTGGTATATGTACCGTGTATACATCTATATGCATTTAGTAAGAAGCGGTTATTTTAATATTGCAAACAGACACTCCAATTTTATTTATCTGTATAGATTATTATACATGTATATTTTTATGAAAAAAAAAATACGAAGTGATGTTATATGCACATAAATATGTATTATGTTAACATTTATTTTTCTATTATTTTATTATTTATTTATATTTTCTTTGTAATAGATATAAAGATAATTTTATAGATGTTACTATTTTGTTAAGTTATTTTTAAAACAATAATATATATTTTTATTTAAATAGGACGTTTTCGGCCATTAACGATTAATTATTATTCCTAGTGATTGCCGCGTGGTTGAAAATCAACCATAATTCGTTAAGTTTAATCGATATTGAGGTTCTTTTTTCAAAGTTATATAGATAACCTATAAAAAATTTTCAAATGGGCCCATAGATTAGATTAGATTCAGAGATTTGGACGTATAGATAAATAAACTTTTCATCTATATATTATGTAAGCACTCGTATAATACTGATGAAGGTTATCTAACATCATACTACATCTTTTAGCAGTGAAGTAATTATATTTAAATAAAATACACGAGCAGATTTGTGGGTAAAAGAAAATCAATTAATTTTGGCTTTCTGCAGTCCTTCTCTACATAAACTTTAACTATACCAAAGCTCATACTCCGTACATGCAATATGCTTAAAAAGAGGTTTAAAGTTTTTCTTCACATATTAATTAATATATAGATACATATACTCGATATTCGTCACGTCCAAGAAATGCTTAAAAGAAAATTTGCATATACACCTATAAAATATCCCTTACTTGATAAGTGATTGATTCCCCATACAAAATTCCACCCCGATTTTCACCCTCTTAAGGAATGATTTACGGGATAAAAACTATCCCATGTCCTTCAAAGGGTCTCAAACTATCTCCATACCAAATTTTGTCTAAATCGGTTCAGCGGATTAAGCGTGAAAAGGAGACAGACAGACAGAGTTACTTTCGAATTTATAATATTAGTATGGATTGACTAACTTTAATATGCTCGTTCATGCAAATGGATGAATTAAACTTGATAAAACTTTGTACACTAATCACGTTCTGAAGGTATATCGTTTTCTAAATATGTACTATAATTTATATGTTATTTGACCTCCAATCATAATACTTTGTATATGTATATAAAAATGAAACAAGGAAGGCTATATTATATTAATATTTACAAAAAAAATGTTGCAAAACTGGTAAAATAAGATTTTACACGGAAAAAAAATGTAGAATTTAAATATAAAAATTAATTATTCGATTTCTGTATGAAAAATGCCTCTACTTACGGTTCCAAAAGGTTAAATAGACTAATACTAGTTTTTTAAAATACGAAAACATTTCCTAAATTTATGTACACAATACATAAATCATAAATAATTAATATTTAAAATAGTATCTAAACATTTTTTTTTTGCAACGCTTGGCAACTATTACTTACACCATTTAATACGTTGACATCTATGTTTTATCAATGTTATCTTTTAACCATAATTAAAATCAATATCCATACATATAATAAAATTGTAACTGATCGCTGTCTGTACATGAAAGATATTTGAGAAAAACTATTATTGGGGATCTTTATTAACGCAATAGAACCCAAAACAATGATTTTTAATATTTTTGTCTATTTGTCGGTTTGTCTGTTTGTCTGTGCGTTTGTGCGCGCTAATCTTATAAACGGCTAAACTAATTTGGGTGCGGTTTTCACTAATGTATTATGGTAAGCTTCACTTAACATTTAGTATTTAGGTATTTTATTTCAATCCGTTCCTACATAAAAAAGTTATGTCAATTTAAAAATTTTCTAGGGGCAAATCCGAGCGAAGCCAGGGTGAGCCGCTAGTACATAATATATTTACAATATCATATAGAACTCTTCTCAGACTAATTATGCAAATTGTTTCTCGACTAATCTTAAGCAACAGTTACTTTTGAATAAATTACCATAATATAATTTAATACAAAATAATTTCTTGACTCAAAAGTTACTAAGGCTTTAAAATTACATTAAAAAAATAAGTTTTGTGTTGTAGAGTGAATGTTTTTGCTGAAATGTATATGGGACCAATCTCGAGGTAAAATAAATAGGTTATTCGTTGTAAAATAATTAAAATCGATAATTAAATTAAAAATAAAGAGAAACAAATTGTTATTTAGATATCGATATATATAAAATCTAGAACTCTCTACAGACGTTTATATAAATTACGTAACATCTTTTTCACATATTAAATGTCAGAACAAAGTAACATGAAATAAATATATCAAACGTGTTAATTGTAGCCGAAAACAACATGCCGCGGGTCAAGGATTACAGCAAAACATGTGATGCTTCGATATAACAGTATTATAAAAAAAATATGTATACAACTTATGATTAAATTATTGTTATTTTTATAATATTAAACATAAAAGCCTCGCTTAGTTTTTTAAACAGTTTGTATCAAAGCGACGATTTTCTATCTATTAAATTTCGAAAAGGACCCTTTAGTTTATTCTAGACTAGCGACTCACCCTCGCTTCGCTCAGGTTCGTCCCTAGCTTGGATATAGTAAAATAGATATAGTATGTTATACTTAAGAGATAGACATATGCCATCGCGGACTTTTTTGTAGACCTTTTTAAGGTGTACAATACTGTAGTACATTATTTTGATCTATCTCGTAGGGTTTGCAATGTAAGCGCAAAAAAATGTGTTTATTTACGACATCACATTAGAAACCTCTAAAATTATAAGTGTTTCTCTACTATATTATGTACATATTATACATATAAATCTTCCTCTTGAATCACTCTATCTATTAAAAAAACCGCACCAAAATCCATTGCGTAGTTTTAAAGATCTAAGCATATATAAGAACAGAAGGATAGCGGGAAGCGACTAAGATTTAACTATGTACCTATTGATGATGTAAGTAAATACTATTTAAGGTTTTATACTAAAACATTTATAATACTTTTGATTGATAGTTTTTTAATTTTTACCGTCAGACTTCGTAGTACCTATACAAAGTTAATAATTAAATAATTATATTAATTTCTTGGAAAAACTTTTCCGTCGAAAATATAAATTATGGACTAGATAATTGGAATTTATGATACATTTATGAAATAATAAAAAAAGAAACGCTGGCTCATAGTTGTAAAACTTTCTAAAAGGCTGATTCACTAATATAAAATTTCAGATAGTTCAGTTGCGTAAACTAAATGCAAACATTGCATAAAATATACATATACAAAAACCCTACTTACGATCGATGTAAATTTCTAGACAAGCGTTTTATGATTATCAACGTGGTTATTTGGCCGACTTCAAAAAAAAGAGGAGGCTCTCAAATTGGATGCCTATTTATATCATCTACTCAGTGACAGATTTATATGATTATTATTCTTAACTAATATTATAAAGGGAAAACTTTTCATGTTTTTGTTTTGTATGTTTGTTTAAATGGATTACGTAAAAAGTACTTAACCGATTTACAAAATATTTAATCGATAGAGCTACATTATAAGCGAGTTACATGGGCTGTATTTTATTTAAAAAAAATTAGAGATCCCTACAAATATTGCAATAATGTAAACCAAGGTTCCAAAAATTTGCCTATAAAAGGCATTATTATTGGCTTGAAGGCTGGTTCTATTAAATTTGAAAAAAAAAATCAGTTTAGTACTATGGTCTATATTTTAATGTGGTATAAAAATGTTTTACTTCCAGATTTTAAATTTTTTCCTATTTAGGATCACACGGAGGTAATCTCAGAGTGACATAAAAAAGTGACCGGACAAAGTCGGGGAGGGCTGATAGTAAATCAAAAATACCTTATAAGAAGCAGATTTCAAATGCACATTTCTTCCTTTGCTGGTCAGCGTGCATTTAAGGCGTAGAAGTAAGTCTCGTTTCCCGTCTTTCCCTGGGCGTAATGCTTCACGTATCTCGTCGTGATCACAGGGGTGACTGAACTCGAACACGCTCTGCCCCATAATCTCCATCTGGAAAATTATATAAAATTACAATTTTTACTTCTTACGAATTGTATAAGCATGTAAATTAACCACTAGTAATTTATGTTGACATTATCTTAACGTATTATGACTGCGAAAGTTTCTATGTTCTTTGTTTTTCTTAAAGCACCAATGTAGTAATCAATTAAAATGATTTTAGAATGGTTGAAATGCAATGTTCTAGGATGCTTTTTCCACGGTATAATATTTTTATTTTATTTTTAAAGAGCATTGGTTGAATTCTCAGTAGAACTGCCTTCTGAGCCGGTGGTATTCCTCATCGATAAGATCATTTAACTCAAATGTATTAATTGACAATGGACAAGTGCCAGTAAAAATTTATTTGAATAAAATAATTTATAATTTGATTTAATTTATGATTTTGACTTAATTTCCGGGTCAATGTCAGAATTACACTTTTGTTAGAGACGCACCAGAGGCGAAGACGTGTTTCTGATAATATCACAGATGACAGAAATATATTATGCGTTTCTGTGAGTAAGATTACAATGCAAAAATACATTTTTGTTATTTACCTCTTGATTATTAATCAAAATTTCAATTAAATTCCTCTATACCCAACAAATAACAAGCCGTCAGATATGCTTATATTTCAACGGTCATGATAGTTTACGACATCGTATGTGATCTACACAACTATTATAAAGAGGAAAGATTTGTATTTTCGTATGTTTGTAACGTATAAACTCAAAAACTACTGGACCTATTTAGATGAAAATTGGTAAGAAGATAGTTTGAGACCCTGGGAAGTCCTTCCTAGGATAGGATATTATTTATTCCGGGAATCATCCCTAAGGAGGTGAAAATGGGGATGAAAGTTTGTATGGCGAATTAATCGCCTGTTGCCGAAAAGGACGAACCCGAGCGAAGCGAGGATGAGTCGCTAGTACTTTATAAAACCGAGACCGCTAAGATTCGGATTTGGAGAAGCGGGATGACAAGATAGAACTATCTTGAGCATCGATCAAAAAAGTTCTAGATACACAATCCCATGCAAAAGTGCTCTTAAAACTGTCATCAATTGTGTTTAGGTAATTATTCTAGTTGAAATAAATATATAACAATGTAAATTGAACCTTAAATGCAATGCTTAATTGTTTCCACAAAAAAAATTAAAAGCGCGCTCAAATGTTCAAATGAGCGCTCGTTCGGTGAGGACATTTTTTGTCGCTGACCGTGTATCTATTATTTTTCGATCGATGATCGTGAGTGAGAAGTATAGAGCGATAGTTGCTCAATGTATTTAAGCACCAAAACACTTTTTAATTTATCATAAATTATATTTAATTATATAACCAATCGAAAAATGGAATTTGGTAAAGTATTTCTATAGGCTTCCTGACAAAACAAAAACCCTACAAAAATAGTGAGCTGTTTCTGAGATAAATAGGAATATGTATGAGAAAATTTTCACCAATCGTGTTTTCATAACTGGCAATTCAAGATAAAAGTCCGAAGTATCATTTTCCTAAATATCAAAGTAGTAACTTTCATGGATTCTGAGATAAATAATGATGTCTATATATGTATATGCACACTCTTAATACTGATGTACTACATACTACATCATACTGAAAGAAAGTATGTATAATTTTAAGTCGCTCTTAAAAATGAGCCATTACAAATAATTGTCATCTGGGACTGGGACTTATGACCGCAAAATATTGTTGAAAGTATTTATTCATAAGCTAAAATTAACCTTTTGTATTTATACAAAGTACAATATTTTTTGACAGACAAAAAACCACTTAAACTTATCGATAATAACATACTATCGTAGCTTTGTGATATAACTTATAATAATACTTATAAAGTGGAAATGTTTGTGACAGTTTGTGATATATATATGTAGGTAGAACTGTATGTAGTCGAATGCAGAATGTATTTTGTATGAATAATTATAATTAAACGTTTTACAGTAACAGCTTTAAGCGGATGGTGTGTAATAAAATAATAAATTTCCTGTTTTCATATACTCGGTATCCATTAATTACGTATAAGAAAACAAGTTCCTTTCGACATGATGCACTGCAATTTTAACGAGATTTTTGCCATTTTAATAGCTTCAGTTAAACTTGCTATGTAATAATACCTCAAACGTTGAGTCACTTAAGATAGAAAAGACAAATAAAAAATAAGCAAGATATATCTATACAGATAAATAAAATTAGAGTATCTGTTTGTAATATTAAAATAACCGCTTTTTCTAAATGCATATGGATGTATACACGGTACATATACCAAAACAACATTTTTTACAATTTTTGTTCCGGCTAATCTCTGAAACGGCTGGACCAATTTTGACAGGACTTTCGCTGGCAGATAGCTGATGCAATAAGGAGTAACTTAGGCTACTTTTATTTTAGAAAAAAAAGGGTCCCACGAAAAAAAAAACCAAATTAATTAATTTTGTTTTGGGAAACAACCTAGGGACGAACCTGAGCGAAGCGAGGGTGAGTCGCTAGTTAATCTCATAAAGTTATAGTTAATACCAAAACAAATAAATGTATTCTAACGGTATTTGGACCTTCACAACGTACGCGTATTACGAGTTTTATGAATTTATTTACTCATAAATATCAATTTTTATGCATGATAATTGAGCGTTAAGTTTATGGAGCCGGAAATATGATTTAATTGCTTTAGTAATTTCCAGTAGCGAGATTTTACTATTTTGTGGACGAAGTTATTGAGAAGGCAATGTGACACGTTAATGTTCTGAGTTGCCATAAAAGGCGGTATTCTCACATAATACAATATTTAATAATAAAAAAATTATCTGTCTTTAAAAATGATGAGGAGGCTAAACGGAATTTGGACGCGTATATATATGTTTTTGCTGTATAATAAATGAAATGTAATGTAGTATAGTAATGCAATATTTTTTAATAGTAATACGAAAATGCGTGAATAATAAATAGTTTCTATGGAATTCTTGTAACAATGTCGTAATGTAACTTGAGCTTTGTGCAGTTTAAAAATATTATTAAATACTTTAGTATGCGTTTCATTAAAGAGATGAATTTAATTAAAGGAAATAAACAAGGACTGAGGCTAACAATACAAATGATAACAGTATCCCTATAAGGCTTCTCCGAAACGATACAAAATGAATCTGTATTGGTTTTCCCAAAATAATGTATACATACGCAATGACGCAAAGCACATTATTAGAATGCACAAAGCATCGGCATACAATATTAGCGCCAGCAGACTTTAACAAAGAGTCAGTCGTAACTCTTAGCGCCTGTACTTAAATTTATTTATCGCATATTATCTTCTAATATTTAATGAGTAATTATTGTACACTATAATATATAAATTTATTTCGTGTCGTGTATCTTGAAATCGGCAATAACGATTTGGATCAAATTTTGTATTTAGATAAGGTTTTGATTTTTAAGTTTATCTATATAAATAAAATCTATTCTGAAAAAACGTCATTTTTATATAAATATTTTTATATTAATATTTTTTATATGGATATAAAAATCACTCAGGTACTATCATTTATCTGGCAATTGTTAAAGCTACAACGAAATAACAACATTCTGATTTAACAAAGTTTATTAATTAAGAATGCAATAATAACGCCATATTTGTTAGTCATTCACTCCATTAATAACATATTTCTGCACAATAATCAGGTTTTTTTTTAATCGACAGTCTTTTTGAATAGATATTTTAATATATAAGTCGTTTCATATTAATTTATCAAATAAAATAATTAAAACAAATATTAAAAAGTGAAGAAAATTGTCGTTTACTAAAACTTATTGATCCTTCATGTAATTATATTTTAAAAAATCACTACGGTAAAAATATATTAAATGCTGTCTGTGTCAGGGATTCCTAATTTAGCAAAAGGTTGCTGGTTCGAATCTGCTGGAAACAATTTACATGGCGTATTAATACAGCTACTTGTTATCCGTGTTAACCCTGACAATATCGTACGATATTTTCAGACGTTACATACCAACTTATAAAGTGGAAAACGCCAAATTTACAGTAATTTACGAGGTACTAATTGACATCAAGGTTGCGATAGTACCTTACCGCTTCAATCAAACGCACTTTAAGAGGTTATTTTAGTTTGGGATAATCAACATACGTCGATGTATATCAAGAAATATCGAAAGATCTTTTTACGAAACCTTCGCTTTAAAAGTACCTACTAACTTTAGCTAAATACTAATTACTTAAACAAACTTATTCTAATACGTTCAATAATTTGCAGACTTATTTTTAATGTACACTAAATTATCAACACCAATTTATAAAGAGGAAATATGGTATTCATTGTTTGTAATCGATACACTCCGAAAGTACTGAGCCAATATGAACAATTCTTTACCATTGGAAATTACATTATTCAGTGTTACTTACATGGGCTATACTTTATTTCAATCATGATGCATTTTTAAAAATATCGCATAGGGACGCTGGTTACAGGTACAAAAATATTTTAAGATTCTACATAATTCTTTACCTGTGAGACTCCAAGATGTTCAGCGATATTTTCACTGCAGTAGACAATATCGCCTTGTTGAGACAGTACTAAGACGAAGCCATCCAAAGCTTTCATATACGAAAGCTCAGACTGGACTTCTTCCAAGCCTTTTGGGCTTTGCAGTTTTGGCGCTTCTTTGTCTTCGGGCACTGGAAGTTAAAAAACAAAAACAAAAGTTAATAAAGTTAACAAAAGTAGCACCTCAAACACTACCTTTTCCCGCAATCAATCATTACACACCTAAAAAATTTGATTCTTACACAAAATTTATCATTGTCTTCGTCCCTTCAGGGCTTTTGATTTAAAGAAAAAGACCTGGGTGAAAAAATGAAATGACGACCTTAGACAGAGAATTTAATTAACTTAATTAAGACACACACACAAGAGAATTTAATTAATTTAAGACAGAGAATTTAACTGAAATTAGAATTGATGATTATTATAAGTTATATTTCAGTTTAACCGATTGTTCATTTTTTTGCTTTATTTATACGTACCTACATATAAAACAGTCCAGTACCTACTTGTAAATTAGCAAACGACGTTCCGACAAATAAATTATAATTTACAGCTTATGCCAGTGTAACTAAAGTTTTTAAATTTAAATAGTTTTCGCAATTTTATAAATATTCAATATATGTAGGTATTTATATTGATACACCATTGCTAAATTGTGAAGGAAAACTTTGTACGGAAGATAGTAATGTTAAATTTAGTTAAAATAGATAATCAAATTATACCATAATATGTTGCTTAACACATCTATACATATAATAAAACTGTAGAGGTCGAATGTCTATACATAGAAAAAAAATGCTAAAAACCGAGTCAGGTGGTTGTAAAAAGAGAAATTGAACAAAACTAGTATTTTTTTCATGTTTTTTGTTTCTCTGTCTGTCTGTTTGTCCGATTTAAACAAAACTTTGTATGGTGGTACCTATATCCCCACATCTTAGATACTTTTCATCCCATAAAATTAAAGAATTCCCGTGAGATAGTTAAAAAACTGTAGAACTTATACGACTTAGCACACAAAAAGTACTGGTTGGATTTTAATAAAACTTTACAATAATATAGTTCATACATCAGAATAACAAATATGTTTTTTTTTAATCTCGAGAAAATTTACGGTTCCCGTGGGATAGATTTGTTTTTGTTTGTCTAGAGGCGAACCCGAACGAAGCGAGGGTGAGTCGCTAGTTATTTACATAAAGGAACGTCATGACAATAAGTCAATTAACTGATAAACTTAAACACATAACATCTGATAAAAATAACAATGGGTTTAATAATTTAACCTTTTAAAGTCTATAGCAAAATTTGTAATCAATCTGTCATTGTGGTAAAACTTGCATTATTAACGCATTCAAGTATCGCGTGCCAAAGTTCTACGTAAATCGGAACTTGTGGTGGAATATAAAAATAAAGTTGAGGAAAACGCTTAGTGTAAATATAAAAATTCATTGAATACACAATAATATCAGCATATTAAGGACCTAATTCGATTGTGAGACATTTAAGCAACCGCACGTTTAGATTTAGTCTTCTTCGAATTTGGCTTTAATCCTAATAAAATTTATATTGGTGTTATAAAAGGATTATATTGCACCGTATCAGTGATTATATTATTTTTAGAAAATATTCCTCTTACTTGACTAATATAAACTCAAAATTACTAGAAAAGATGTTAGATGAAAAGCTAAAGGAGTAGATTATTAATTAAACACTCAATTTTGTACTCGTACTAAAGTATAATACTCCAAGTATTTGATTTCTTTTTGTCGCCATATGCTACGGTAAATGCCTAATGACGCGACATGTTTTCTACATTACATACATTATTCATAATGTCGACCTAAAACTCCATAAAAACGTAGTTTAATTACGATTCCTGTAGTGTTTCGCATCGATGTAACTGACACGCTTGCTGCACATGATACAATGGGCTTAAAGTTTCGGTAGATACTAGATATCTATACATATAATAAAACTGTCGAGATCGAATGTCTGTACAAAGAAAAAAATGCTAAAAACCGAGTCAGGAGGATTTAAGAAGAGAAATAGAACAAATCGTCGGTCAACATTTTAGATACTTTTCATTCCGGAAAATTAAAGAGTTATCGTGGGATAGTTAAAAAACTATAGTAACTCATACAGCTAGTACACAAAAAGTATTGATTGGATTTTAATAAAACTTTATAATAATATAGTTCATACATTAGAATAACAAATAGGCTACTTTTTATCCCAGAAAAATGTAGGGTTCCCGTGGGATAGATTTGTTTTTGGTTGTCTAGAGCCGAACTCGAGCGAAGCCAGCGTGAGCCGCTAGTTTATTGAATAATAATCTTATATTAATGTACTTATAACTTAAAAATTAAATCAAAATAGAATAATATTTGATGATATAACTTAGCTAATTACAAACCTAGCCCACGATTTGCTCTTCGTATTTCTATTATTTAAAATGATTGCTAAAAACCTAAGGAGCACAACTATTAAGGCGTATTGATTTCTGTAGGTACGTTTAAGTATCATTTTCTTAATAGCTGTGCTTAGTAAATTCATATTACAGATTTTATTTAACAGTATGTAATTGTATATTCAGTTGTACAATATCATTGTTAGCTTAACGGTTTTATTAAATGCATGTTACAAGTAGATCATTTAACATAAGTTAGTAAAAATAACTAAAAGTAGTAGATAGTACATACATCAAAAAATCTTTTATATGAAACGAGCAGAATGGTAGTGTGATATTTCATTGCATAATTTTGTTTTTTTTTTTGTCAATTACTCTGCCACTCCTACCTCAGATATCTATCTACATATTTGAGGAAGGAAGATCTAGTGATCTACAGTACCCAGATAATACGATTAGACAATTTACAATTGAATGTAGTTAATGCAGCAAGCAGCAAGCAAAATGGATCCAGCCCACGAAAAATGTTTTTTGAGTTACTGTCATAAATGGCACAGGATCAACATATATAAAAAAGGTAGATAAAATACTCAATAATTAAAAGGAATAAAAAAAACTACGGCCTTGTTATTTTGATATACTTTTACTAAAATTATATTGTACTAAAACTCCTACTTTCTCAAAAGTAAGTTTTTGTAGTTGGATCTTTTTTGCATAACTACGTCCAATCAAAAGAAATAAAGATTCACACTCACGCATTGAGACAACATCGCGCACGCGCAGGTAAGAGATTGCTAGACGCATGACAGATGCCTTGTCTAGTTGTTCCACTTCCTCTTTCTTCGCTGGCAGTGCCGCTGTCAGCTCGGCAAAGATTTGCATCTCTTTGGTGCGCCTACATCGCGCTGCCACGCGCGATTTCTCCTTGCGCTTTTCATTATTCCTGATAAAAGAATGAGATATTATAGTATCCAACAAGTAATTTATCAAGCACTAGTAACACTTGTTGTTACTAGGTGTCATAATCAATTTTTATACAACATTTCAACCAAACTCATCCAGCGGTTCAGTGAAAAGAAATAACAAACATACACACATGGATAAACTTTCGAATATATACAATATACATATATACAATGTAGTAGGTATGTTCATAATAAAAGTCCGATAGACATTAAATATAAATTTTGTTTATATATACTTACATATCTATACATATAATAAAATTCTAACTGATTGTGAGTCGAATCTGTACATTCAAATATATTTTGGAAAACTTATTGAAATAGTCATTATTATCGATACAGAGGCGGAATCTATAGGTCTTAGAATTTTTGTCTGCCTGTGACTGCATCACGAGAAAACCACTGGACAGATTTTGATGAAATTTGGTATGATGATAGCTGGTTATCTGGGTCAAAATATAGGATACTTTTTATTGCAGGAAAACATCTCATCTC
Source organism: Fabriciana adippe (assembly GCA_905404265.1). Lineage (NCBI taxonomy): Eukaryota > Metazoa > Arthropoda > Insecta > Lepidoptera > Nymphalidae > Fabriciana > Fabriciana adippe. Next base: position 5,583,928 of record FR990000.1, read on the forward strand.
AGAGAAATCTATCTAAACGTTAAAACGTATATGGAGAGGAACCTGAGCGGAGCGAGGGGGAGTCGCTAGTATATTATATAATACATAAACAAATCAAGTTTTGTCTTGTTTATAAAAATTGTTAATTCTTCCTAACAAATAAATGCTTCCATGTATGTAGAGTCTATTAGTATATCCGGCGTCAATTTTGTTTTCATTATCATTTCTGCCGTCATAATAAAGAAGGACCTAACAAAAAATTTGGTCAAAAATGACTTAAATGCAGATTCGGAATCAGCAAAAAATTGCTACTTGATAGTTTTACTCACAAATCTCTAAGTCTTAAGAATCTGGAGATACCATAACCATTGTCATCGTAACTACGTCAAAACTAGTAGTATTTTTGACGTAGTAATAAAACAAAACTTCAAATCAATATCAACTTTGATGAAGTTGGGGCCTTCTTTCTTATGACGGCAGATTTTTATAATATTACTGGCGAATCACCCTCGTTTCGCTAGGGTTCATCCCAAGTTACGTTTCAACGTTTAGCTCAGAGATGACATATTTTCCCGCAGTAAAAAGTATCCTATGTGTAACCGGCTAACTAAAGCTACCATCATACCAAATTTCATCAAAATCTGTTCAGTGGTTTTTCCGTGATGCGGTGACAGACAGAAAAAAATTTAAAAACTGTAGATTCAGCCTCTGTATCGATAATAATGTCTATTTCAATAAGATTTTACCAAAAATATTTAATGTACCTACATATTCGGCTTAGTTAGAATTTTATTGTATATATAAACATTTTTACTATATTTTCATGTTGTCTAACATAAAATCAAAGTTAAAATAAAGCGAGTAAACTTTATTATCATTTAGTTTTATAACTATTTCCATTTAAAGTTTGCTTTAAAAAGAGCTATATTATGTAAAGTTAGTTAAATAAACAAATTAATATTTAATTTTAGATATAGGAAAACTTACAGCGTAGGTATATCTGTAATATATTTGTAGAAGTAAAATTAACTTAACAAACATGAAGTATTTTATAGTAGGTGTGTTGTTAAAAAAATTGAAAGCATAACATCATAGTTTATACATCTATTGTATACCTATAATAAAATTCTAACCGAGTCGAATTTGTACATTAAATATTTTTTTGGAAAATCTTATTAAAATAGGTAGTCATTATTATCGGTACAGAGGCCGAATCTATAGTTTTTAGAATTTTTGTCTCTCTGTCTGTCAGTCTGTGACCACGTCACGGAGAAACTACTGGAGGGATTTTGAAGAAATTCGGTATAATGATAGCTGGTGATCCGGGTCAACATATAGGATAATTTTTACTTTGGGAAAGTATCTCATCTCTTACAAATCTATAGTAAAGGGTGAGGCGCTAGTTATGAAATATTTTTTTTTATTTACTCTTTATTGTGTTTTTATAAGTATGTAAATAAATAATAAATTAGAATAGAAATAAAATTTCTAGTGATCGAGCTAATGTTTGATGATACATGTAAAAATGTTTTAAATTTGATCTATTGATTATAATCCTAATTCCTAACAACATAGAACGGAATTGGTGTAGTATTTTATAGAGATGGTATAAAATATTGGCCAAAGAATGAATGTTTGATATTCTATTTTTTATCTCGGCACACCGATATTCAACCAATTGCCCTAATGTAGCCCGTGGCAAAAAGTCTATAAGTTTTGGTGCATTAATATATCTTGATAAATAACTATGTTATAGAATTTTAAATGATATTAATAATAAAGCTGTTAAAAATATTTTAATAAATTGACGTTTGAAGTTGATAAAAAAACCATTATATACTTCTTGGAGATGTAAGCAAATTAACATTGCAGAATAGTTCACCTTCTACTAGTAATGTCATTGTCATTAGGACGCCATTTTTATTAAATAAAATCATGCAGGTACCTAATAAAGTAAAATTTAAAAATACATCAAGTAAAAAACGCATATTAGAAGCGTATTTTTTTTAAAACAGCTGGACTCACTGACACACAATACAGAAAATTCTTTTATTTCTATTACCTTTTAGTCACTGCATATAGTTTGTCCCGTTTGCTTGCAATCTCAGGTACACCGGGTAAACACATTTTGCACTCACTTTATTATTATTCATTTGAAATTTAATTTAAAACACAAGTATTGAGGAAATGAATACTCATTACTTAACACAAGACAATTCTTGTCGAAATCACCAAACAGTGTGGCTTGCAATTACTAAAACTTTATTCCATTAATTTGTCATTAGGTCCTAAGCAACAGTAACTTTTATCGCTTGCTCTAAATAGCATATTTAACAAATGCGTCAACAAATGTGATTTTACATTACTATGTATTAGCTGTTATAGATTGTATTGTTTATTCGACGTCGTACTAGTTATCTTCCTCATAGGTTAAATACTAATATTACAAATAAGAAAGCAGGTTTATTGATATTCCTAATTTCCTGCAGTACAATATAAGATATCGATACAATTGTAACAAATTCTAGTCTCCGCAGGATTCTCCGCCTATTTCAAAAAGACGCAATTAGGGTCTGAGTGAAGCGAGAGCGGACCACTGACGTATAACTGACTAACATACGTTAAAAACAAAACGCGATCAAGTTAATAAATCAAATATTAAATAAAAAAAATATTTTCTTTTAATTTATTTCTCTTCAATCACTTACTTTAAAAAAAATGTAAAATAATAATCTTATTTGTACAGGTTAAGACCAGGCTGTCCGCGCGAAGTAGGCATTTAACGCTACCTCCCCTCCCGCAAAGCGAGCTGTGCGCTCACGTCGCCGGCGTGAACTCACAACTGTAGGCCAAGCGTCACAGAGTACGCAAGCGCGTCTGTAGGCAGTAGGCCAACTTATTACATTAATTGTTTTTAATATTATTGGAATTTAAAATACGGGCATTGATCCGGTAACATTTTGTTTTATTATAATAAGTATATACTTAGTAATCGCGAAAAGCTAAGACATTTATTCCTACGCAATAAATGAATTTGAGTAAATATTGAACAAGTAAATTATATTTTATTCAATTATTTATATATTCATACACATACTTTAGGAATCTTATCAGGAAGTTACTTATGTTTTTATTGGTATAATGTTTAGAAATTTACAAATTATTATGTAACTTTTATAATAATGAAAAGCAATTGAAGGACTATGATTATGAATCACTTATTTCGATGTTCAACGTAAGTGTAAGTTGGCGTAACGGTGAAAGCTCGGTCTAGACGTTCAATGGTCGTAGGTTCGATTCCCTGTACCGAGACTTTTTTTTCTTTTTCTCAATTTTTATATATTATTCATTTTTCAATTATGCAAAGAAATCAATATTTTCTTTATTTATTATCATTTATTGTTTTTTTATATGTACAGATATGCAAAAGGCATAGAAATGATAAAAAAATGGGATTTTGGACTTTTCAACAAGGAATAGTAATTAAAGCGCATGCGAAAAAACTTTGTACATGAAAATTCAAAATTCAATATATAAATTGAGAAAAAGGAAAAAAAAAATGTCTACACATATGGAGCATCGAACCTACGATGATCGTTATTATAGTCCGAGGTCACACCGCTACACCAACTTATGCTTCGCTTGAACAGTGAAATACGTGGTTCATAACGTGCGAAATATTTTTTTATTTTTTATTCACTTTTTTTTCTAAACGCTTGGTTTTCTTACTGACGCGCGCCCGGGCTCAGCTGATTGCGCTCACTAACCACTGTGCCTATTCCACCAGGGACGCCACTTCAAATAACATATTTACACTAACTTTACATACTGCTTTATTTTACATAAAAAAACTTTGATGTTGTTATGATGTAAATAATATATTCCCAAAATGTCTTCAGTTTATTTAAAATGGCATATGTACATAATAAAAGGTCTTTAAGTATGAATATAATCTGCTGATCTACATAATATATATATATATATATATATATATATATATATATATATATATATATATATATATATATCGGTCCAATTTGAAAATTATTTCTGTCATAGAAATCTGCATTATCCTTGAGGGACAAACATACCCTATGTTTTGTTATGATATACCTACTTACCCGTACTAGTTTCGGTTAGCTAAGTCCACGTTATATTTATGAAATTTGGTATGTATGTCACATGTAGATTTATGTGAAACCCGCGTCCAAATCCTACGCGTACAATCGCTTGATGAAGTCGTGGCAGAATCGGTAAGTGTGTTTGGGCACAGATCATATATAGAGGTTTGGGTGTATATGTCTGCGTCCCGCAACATAGACTTTTAGAAAAAAATAATTATCTAATACCAGAGATTACAATATTATCAACATCTTACATAAAAACCTTTTCATACCTACTTATACCACCACGAAACGAAATGAAAGTTCATACTGATAACACAATTGTAAACTCTAGAAAAGTACCTAGTACGAAAGTAATAAGCGTACATATTATGTACGTATGTATGTTATATACACACACATACATACAACGCGTATAGTAAATTACTTATATTTATTAATTATATTATTTATTCATATTAAATATTAATCATAAGCATAGCCGCGCGAAACCCGTAGTATACGGCAAATCGGAATTTGTTTACTTATGATTTCATCGATCACTAAAGAACTAGATACACAATCCCATGCAAAAGTTCTCTTAAAACCTAATTGTGTTTAGGTAATTATTCTAGTTTAAAAAAGTATACAATAATGTAAATTCAACCTTAAATGTATAAACGTTTTAAAGTTGTTTTGACAAAGCTATGTATAAAAAGCTAAAAACGTTGATTTTTTTACACTATGTCCAAGAATGAATATTTCGATAAATTAGCGGGGGGATTGCGCGCGAGCAAAAGCGACATAGGTCCTACCTCGACAAGGGCCAGCGGCCGACTGAATCACTATCGCCGTTGCACCTAAGCTGCTAGCGAATAAGGTTGAATATCGAATATCCGATCGATCTTATTCTTGCACAGAACTAAAGGACGTAAGTCTAATATCTAATTTAATTTATTATGACAATAATAATTGGTCAATGTCAATGATATTCAAACACGACATAATGAACTATATTTTCCTTCTGTGAGTATTTTTTTTGCATATGTAAATGAAGTAATTTACAAGTAAAATCCATAAATCTCTAAAAAAGGCATATTTAAAAAAAAATAAAACCCTCGAGAAAATTTCATTTAATTGTGTTTCTGTTTGTAACGTTCGTTAGAAAAAGGTTTGAAAAATCATATGTTTAAATTATCACATTGATTTGATATCTGGTATACATAGAATATCCCGGCAAATCAGCGTTAAATTTAGGGAGCCTCCTCTTAAATTTTTAATATGAAACATGGCATGTGCGCGCCTTCGCAGTAAAACCGACTGGTGTGACGGCAAACGGTGGCGTGACGCAGTCATGCCATGATGCCCCTTCTACGCTACCGTTCTCGACTTCCTTATGTGTGAGCGCGCATATACTATACACGCTCAAGTCCATTGTAAAAAAGTCTCTATTGAAAATACATATTTTCTATTCTATTTATGAATATATACTACATTCTATTATTATTATAATTAAAATAATAAGAGAAATAAATTAATTATATTATTTTTATTATTTTAATTATAATAATAAAATAAAATAATAAAAAATAAATTAATTAATTATGAATTCTAACATTACATAGATGTTTCACATCTGCCGGGCGTCCCGTGACGGTTAACTTTTTCTTTGTATATATTTTTCTAATAAAGAAACCCGATAAATAACATGTAAGTGATGAGTCACTATTAAAAAAGAGTAATAAATAATTAATAACTATCAAATCTGTTGTTAGCGATTGACGCAAACGTACGTCGTCGGGACGTGCTTAGACTAATGAGCTCGCTGGAAGCGAGACGGTCAGAATCTTTTGAATAGAGCATCTTACATCTTTTACAATATGATTTTCATTTTTATGTATTTAGTTTTTTGAACAACAATGATCGTGAAGGTACTGTGCAACAAAATTATTAAATTTTTTTGATACACAGCTTGAACTTTCCATGTTCTGGCGTTGCTTTAAATGCGACGGTCACGTATGAAATTCTTGTGCTAAATAAAATTAATTAATTAAACATAAAACTATCTTTTCGGATTTTTTCGCGGATTTATTTTGATTTATGGTTCCCGACGTTTCGATTGCTTTACAGCAATCATAGTCACGGGAGAGACTAAGGTGTTAGATGTCTCAAAGGCCACAAATAACAAAATGAATTCAAAAAACTTGAACTTTGGCACCAAAGTACCTTACAATATTTGTTAATTTTAATTTTAAAACATTTTATAATTTTAATTACTTTTATACTCAAAATAAATCCGCGAAAAAATCCGAAAGGATAGTTTTATTTAAATGTCAAATATTCGCGTAAATCTAAGAAAGTATTAATTAAACATAGTTTAATTAATCCGTTATAACTATCTTCTATTTCATAAGATATTACCAGCGTACGCAAACTATATTGAAACTAAAATATCCACAGCCATATTTTTGCATGTGGAGATTTAAAAAAAAAATAATAATTCATCAATAAAATTTCAATTCCTATGTTTAATTAAGCACAATACACATATAGTCTAAATACTTTTGGTAGTAAAAAAAATATATAAATTAGTTTATAATAAATATAAAATAACATTGAGTTAACTTATCATTGAGATAAATACATTCAAACGCCGCAGTATCACATTTGCTTAGCCAGATTTATAACAATAATACAAATATCAAAATAACATTCGGCAGCTCGTATTTATTATATAAACAAAATGAAATACACCAAAGCACGAGCAAAACAAACTACCATAGTAACAGGTTACAGATGTGGAAGTGGACTAGTTTTGGGAACGATAAAACCGACGGTGAACGATAAGGACGGCTATATTTGAGTGGAACGCACTGAGGAAAAATATCGCTTCATTGAAGCGATAACGGCAAAAAAATATATCTGCATAAATTATTGTAAGCAGAATCTTTTAAGTAAATGTTTTATAAACGTTTCAAGTATGAAATCTAATTATTGCCTGCTAAATTAACATTGTATTAATCAAGAGATTTCGAAAAGCTGAATGAATTTTGTACGAAAAATAAATTTAAAATGATTATTAAAAGACTAATAAGGGCAGTTAAAGTACCGTAACAATAAATTATTTATTATTTATTATTATATGGCTGTAATGATAATAGATTAGGTACTTATCTACTTTTATATAATTCATCTCTATTTTCATAATAATTATTACTTTGATTCTACTTATAGCACCTATAAATCAAAGTCATTCTGATTACGCATACTAAATGAAATTAAAATTCATCTAACATTGTAGCAAAAAATTTGCTCAAAATTAAAAATAACTGAAACATACATAACTAGCGGCTCACCCTCCCTTCGCTCGGGTTCGTCCCGTAGTTGCGTTTTAACATTTAGTAAGGAACAGATAGACTATATACCTATTACATTACTGCTCCGCTCCCTTGGGTAGTAGCATGATGATATATAGCCTAAAGCTTTCCTAAATAAACGGGCTATCTAACGCAAAAAGATCTTTTTAAATCGGATTAGTAGTTCTGGAGATTAGCGCGTTCAAACAAACAAACAAACAAACTCTGCCTCTTTATAATATTAAGTATAGATATTAGATAATGTTATTATCAACCTTAACTACATATTTAACTACACTACACATTCTTATCTTTATTTTTTTCAATCGAACCGCCAATGAAATAGCATTAATATTTATTAAATTAACCCATTCCTTTTCTATTCTTTATCCCAGAAAAAGCCTGTACATTATTTGAAATAGCTATAATACGAACAGGCACATATGGTAGACAGCGACCTTAATTTTTGACCTGTTTTCTTTATGGTAATTGTTGTAGTTCACATAATCATAACTAGCTGTAACCTTGGATTCGCCCGCGTTCAACCTTCCGATCGCTACCAAACTTTACAGGATCACTCGCTGGGCTAATCTAAAGACTGCCTAAAAATTTCATCAAAATCGTCCTAGAGTCCAAAGGGAACATACATACACCGATGATGTATAAAAACCGTAATACATAAAAATTACCGAATTTAATTTACTTTATATAGATTATATATAGAAAATAGATGTGTAGTTATTACGAAAACATAGACGGTTATATTTGGGCATTATCTATTAACTCTTAATAAATGTTTCTATGAAGAATAAACCATAAAAAAGTAATTGTATAAGAAAGTGGAACAAATGACTCGAATTTCGAACCAATTTAGGTCGGCCAAGTCAAAGGACCAATGTACTCATAATAATATTATAGGGTCAAGTGTTGAGCAATATTCCGATGAAAGAAAGGGTATATTAGGTATATAATATTTTAAGTTAAACTTCAAAAAGCAAGACTTCTGTGCCAAAGTTCCGTACCACCATAAATATGTACATTATATATGTTTTATTAACCATTAAGAAATATTTGTAATAAACTGAAAACAACTTTTTTGTAGATAGATCCTCTTTTTAATAACCCATAGTGTTATCTCAAAGATGATTATATTTCAATTAAGTTGCAATTTATGACTTTCGTGTTCACGATTTAATATCTAAAGAATGACATAATACTGTCATACAACAAAATTATGTAATTTTTATATTTTACATAACTTAATAGTAAAATAAATAAATTAAAAGTCCCGCGTATCTCTCACATCATTAAAATATAAAAGAAACAGTCGCAAATGTAATGGTTAAATTTATTTTTGATAAGCCATTATAAAAAAGTGCCCTTGAAACTCAGACTACAAATAAAGTATAAAATAAAAGCAAACGAAAATAAGGAAAATATATATTTATTTAAACCATAGCTTGATTGCAAAGAAACTCTTAAGTTTGTTTTTACTGTTACCAAATCGCAATTAAATTATGGTAGGTATTTCGGGTTTGTCAACAAAGTATTACGTCAAAAGGTAAATAAGTATATTTTTTAACTAAACTAAAACCGGTTTGCGTTTGCCCAATTTGTGAATATATTAAAAATTAGTGACTTTATGTCTCTCCCTCCCACCATTTTTTTCTGTTTGGTACGGAAAAGTCAAAAAGTGACAAAATATTACCTGTATAAAAAAAAAGTATTCAAAAACTTTTTTTATTTATAAGGTACGTAGCTCATATAATATTGTATTGGAATACATACATTTATTCATTTCAAGAAACGTATTGGAGTTAGAGTGATCTTGTTGATGGTAATTGCACAAATATTAGCGTGTTCCTCTGCAATTGAGCAGTAGTGCTGCGTAAATGGTAAAGTGAAATAGTACCTACCAATCAAATGTTTATTTTAGACTAGGTCATTTAATACATGAGGCAGTGGTAGCCCAGTGGTAACGCGCTCGCTTGGGAAACCGAGTGAAGCGGATTCAATTCCCGGGTCTCGCACCCCTGGTATTTTCATGTGCGAATCATTCCTAACACGATTACCACTTGCCTTACGGTGAAGGAAAACATCGTGAGGAAACCTGCATCTCTGAGAGAATCTAGCAAGTATTCGAAAGATATGTGAAGTCCGCCTACCCACACTTGGCCAGCGTGGTGGACTATGGTCTGGTCCCCCTTGTATTGAAGGGAGGCCCGTGCCCAGCAGTGGCACGTTAAAAAAGGTCTAACTACAACATTTAATACATTGTAATTTATTGTTTAAAAGTTATAGTTAAAGCAAGTCATACCGATTAGATTTGTCGATTGAAGGCGACGACTGCTATGGGACGATCATAAAGTTTACGACTTTAGCAGCTTATGTAACCCAGCATCTCTTACATTAATAACTTAAATAAGTTATTTTTAGAGATTTAACATCACCGTCGGCTTTCTTCAGTAGAAGTAAGACATTTCCCTACAAAACAGCTATTATATAGGATATATATACCAATAGCCTCCGACTAAAATGGCTTTGAGATGTTTTAAATTTAAAGGTCTTTTTACTTTTTGGTTAGGGAATCCGAAAAGGTAATTAAATAGAAACGTTGCGGAAAATAAAGAAAGTAAAAATGTGCTGTTTCCCAGTATGAAATTCCCAAACCACATTAATCTATTATCTTCATTTGGTTCTGTGTTTAATTAGTTGTGATTTTTCACAACTTAAAAGTCAAACTTCAACAAAAAAATATATATTTTAAGGAAACAGAAACATTAGCTGATCTCCAAAGTTCACAGTGGTAGACGAGTAGTGTATTCAATAATAAAAATTTAGAATTTTAGGTGTTTGCTTCGTTCTGATCCTTTAAGATCATAATTTCGTAACTTTAAAATAATTAGAATAATGTCAAAATCTCCATATTGGATAGGCACTAACCCCATGTGACTACAATTGACGCTGATTGCAAAAATAATTGCGTTCCCGTCCAATCGAGGAGTTGTGACGTACGTCTGCAAATTTGTATGTCCGTTCTTTATTGATATCGTGGACGATTTGTCGGGCTACGTGAGGCTTGGAGTGTATTTAGTAGCAGATTATATTATAATAAATAACGGTATTGTATTACAAGTAGCTAGGCTGAAAATGTTATACTAATAATTGCTTTCAATGCATTTTTTCGAATTATATTGTAAACATATACCTTAAAATAAAACAGGCATTGTATTATTTCATTTTGTTGTTCAATTTATTTACTATTATATACTATTTGCATGTAGGGGGTAATCTCTGAAAATAGTGATCCGATTCTGAATTTTTTTCATTAATAGGAATACCTTCCTACTGACGAGACCCATAGGCGATAAAAATGTATAAATTATCTATTACAATACAGTACCTACAGAAATCATAATAACTTTAATTGAAATTGGAAACTGACTGCTGTATTGTTTTGAAATAAAGCAATGTTATGTATGACAAAAACAAAAAACTATGAAAATTGCCAGTATATTTTTGATCGTCTCTTAAAAAGCCTTTATTTTGATACCCCACTTCGATTGGTTTGGAAGATTTTTTTTAAGACACACATATTGGCTCCTGAAATCCGCCATTATAATTTTTAACTATTTTTATATAGCCTATGACACTCGCGTTATCAAGACGAATTTAACGAAGTATAAATCGTCAAAAATGACCCACGTGTTTAGTCTAGAACACCACATAGGAACATAGGCATACACAAGTATACGCATACATGCGTATACACATACATACATATACATAGACTGATAAACACATTACCCTCCTTTGCGTCGCGCAGTCGGGTAAAAAGACGAAGAAGCGACAGTAACTCTCTAGTACTTGATAAAGTTTAGATAAATAGCTTCGCAGCTTATTTGTATTGTTTATTTATGTATTAAAGACCATAAGCTTTATCTAAAATGTTGATTTTTTTTAAGGCCATTCCTATTGTGACTTAGAAACTTTACAGTGGTAAAATACATAGTTTAATTATGTCGTTTTACCTCCAACAACAAGATTATTATCTATCAACTTATAAATCATAGGTAATTAATTTGATTTCATAGAAGCATAGAAATTCTTGGAATTTGTCGAGGAAATGAACAATATAAACCTCTATAAATATTATAAAGAGTTTCATAGACTCTACCTACATACTGTACCCATACACTACTCTGGTGGTCGCATGTTCGGTTCTCTTCTTATGGACGGCATGACTAAATAGACCATAATGTACATAATTTGTCCTATTGTACAAAAGGTAAAATTTAGCTAAAGAGTGCCACCAAGACGCATCTTATTGATTTAGGCAGGTATCGAAAAAAGAACTCTATATCGTAGTCTACGTTCTCTCCGTTTACTCGATAATGGAAGCGCATAAAGCCATAGATCTATATTTATGCTTAAACTATTTGCTTCTAGAAGTTTTATAACATATAAAACTATATATTAACACAAAATAAATACCGGTCTTGTTTTCCTTAATCATTAACTTCTGTCTAAACCCTGTCATAATGTCATTAAAAGGTAATTAATCCAAATGATGTCTGGCACAATTACCGTGGGTTGTGCCGAGCGTTATTATATCGCGTGTTGAGATATGTATATTGTATCAAGACAACACGTTCTATCCATGCAACAAATTAAACGATTAAATATTCTTTGCACGCCTGTTCAATCCTTAAGATACTCACTAATGCATGACCAACGGACTACAAAGAAATCGTAAGCTGATTGTCTGCAAATAAACTCACTTAATAGAAATTGATTTATATTAGACCATACCGTATGTTTCTAAATATTACAATTAAAACGTAAAATATTTATTAATGGGAATAATAAGGCAGAAGTAATTAAATGGAATTTTTCATTAAGGTACCACATATAGTCGGTGCCAGCCGACGCAATGGAAAACAAATCCATCTGAATTGTTGTAGGTATGAGTACATCACAAATTGATGTATAATTTTATCTATAGTTAAAGTAAATGCCTTTTATCTATACTTAAATGGGTTTTTTCTTTTTAATTTGCTTATTGATTTTATATCAACAAAAAATATTATCTAAATGGATTGTTCGTTTTATTTAACTCCTCGCGGACCGCGAGCACACCGGTGTGCTAGATAACAATTGAATTCTCGGAAATTCGCACGGATTTCTTAGAATTTGTCCGGGAGGGATTAAGGTTCAAGTCAACATGACAAATAGAGAGAAATTAGTAGGTTAAAATTGACGAACTAGCTTCATGTACTTATAGTAATATTTTTTTTCTAATATCCTATGAACAGTATTCTCAGGTAGGTATCATTTATTACTATAACTACTTACAAAAAATGTTATTTCCTAAATATGTGGTACATCAAATAAATAAAAAAAAAATGTGTTTCGACTGTCTACGTGGTATAATTTTAACAACATTTTTTTAATAATTTTTAGTGTAACTTCCGAGTACTTTATTTCAATGGTATTATATTTACTAATCATGGGCTTGACAGACAAACCAAGCCGCAGGTTAGCCATAGTTAATACCTAAATATTAATAATATGTTAACTCGCATATTATGCAAGTTAGAGTTTAGTGTAGATAAACCAATAGCCGGACCCGACCTGTTATTATCATCGCGTTACGTACCTCATGTTGGTTAAGGAGTGAGGTTATCGGTTGCACTGTGCCTATGTTGTTTTCACTGGCTTTATACATACACTCTTTAAATAAGATTAAACTAAACTGTTAAAGTTAATATTTAACGCAAATCAAATAAGCACAGTTTTCCAAAGCACAGTCTTTTAAATAAAGCTGTTCTTGTCTCAATAAGTCCGGAGCCATTTGTCTACTTTGACGAGCCGCGAGGGTTATGTGGATTTCTGTCTGTAATGAAAAATTACAAGAGTCTAGATTCAGAATTCTCACGTGGTTTTAATCAGCTGATAAACGTTAGGCGTCTGGCGATCTTCCAGTCGTTATTAGTAATACCTATGATAAATATTCTTAACCATTTCGCTCCGAATATCCACACCCTCGCAACTTTTGTCGCTGTATTTTTATACAAAATAACCAATCCATACTAATATTATAAATATGAAAGTGCGTTTGTTTGTTTGTCTTTCTTTCACGATGAAACAGAGGGACGGATAGGCGTGATTTTTTATGGAAAGTTGGAGGGCTAGAGAGTGGCATAGGCTACTTTTTAGCGCGGAAAATTATCTAATTCCCACAGGAAAACACCTTATAATACAACTTAAAAAAAAAATCGTGATCAGAATTACTTTAAAATCTTCAATAGAATTAAATAAACATGCGTTTTAACATTTTTCGAAATTCACACCCACGAACGAAAACGCAACGCAAACGAAACCGCGGGTTTTGCTAGTATTATATATATATAGATTACTCGTAGTCTTATGTCTGGGAAAACGCATGCTTTCGAGGATTCATGCGGTTTTCTTTCGCATTATTCCATGCAAAATATGGTCGTTAATTTTTTACCTTCGGGCATAAGCATCGTGGTCAAGCGGCTAAGGCGCAAGATTGACAATCACGGGTGTCCCGGTTCGAATCCCGGTCGGATACAAAGTTTTTACTTTTGTTTTTTTTGTATTTATTCAAGTTTTTTGTTTTTTTTTTTTTATCTTAAAAAATACGATATAACAGAAAAGAACTCCGAGCGAAGCTCGGTCGCCCAGGTACTTTATTTAAATGTCATTAATATTCATGCATATTTTTGTATCGAAATGTTACACATTTCATTAACATTTACACCGTTTATTAAAGACAAACATAATCCATACTTTTTTTAGTATTATAAATGTGAAAGTGTGTTTGTTTGTTTACCTTTCTTTCACATCGAAACAGTGACGAATTGACATGATTTTTTGTGTAGAGAAAGTTGGATGGCTGGAGAGTGACATAGGCTACTTTTTACTGCGAGAGATTATCTCACTCCCACGGGAAAACACGTTACCATACAACCCATAATAACTCATCATTCCTACATATGCATATAATATATAGATAGTCTATCTGTTCCATACTAACCGTTAAAACTGGGGACGAACTCAAGCGATGAATAAAGCTATTAACTAATAAATGGTAAAATATAAATTGAAAGTAGGTACCATCTATTTATAATAATGTTTACATATGTATATATCTATAAGAGAAAGGAAATATCTAAAACTTTTACATTAATAAAACACAACTTATCCGCGTGATAAGCTGGGTATTGAGTTTTCAATATAATTTGCCCTCTAACTGGGCAACCTGACGTGATAAGATAAAGTTGATTTTTTGATCTACAATTACATTGCATTACTATTGTTTTTTATCAAAAATCATTTTGTCCATTACTTAATGCGGATGAAGTGGCTTTTTTTAGAGAGAAATTTGTAAAATTTTAAAATCAAACATTTCATTTTACACACTATTTGAACTATTCATTACCGCTGTTGGGTACTAGAACTTGTAAATACATTCACAATACCTTTTTTTTTTAAGTTGGAAAATGCATTTACACATAACCACATATTGTATGCATGCTTGCAGGTATATGGATACAGGTGTTTATGTGGGACTCTCCGGCTACAAAAGCCAGTAATACCTACTAAAACTCTACCGAACCTCCCCCGTCGTAATGAGGCGTCGCAGGATCACTTACTCTCTCAACCACGACGGTAGGTCTGCCGAAGCAGACCACAACCATGAGGTTGCTCCAACGGTCCACTCTGCTATCAGAGAAGTACCAGGAGCAACCCGCACTGCACACCGCCCACTGAAGTGGGCCACCTCCCAGTGCGTTTCTTGGCTTGGCGCCCGGTCAAAATGCCGGACGCTATAGAGCCCCAACGACAAGGAGAAAGCACATTTGGGGGTAACAAGGCAATACCTGTCTTAATTGTAATTTAGGCATTATTTAATGTTAACTGTACCATATTAAAGTTTTGAATAAATAAAATTATACTATTGATGCGTTTGTGTTTGTTACTCTTTCAAGCTGAAACGGCTGGACGGATTTAAATTTAATTTAGCACAATGATAGGATAGCTAGGGTCGCATCCGTGAAAGCCACGGTAAATCGCTACTATTAAGAAAAGAAACATTTTCAAGGCAATCATATTTTCGTATAGATATACATAGCAATCGTATTTATTTGTTAATAGGGTTCATAATCCTTGTTTTTATTGACTTCCGCTAGAAGTTTTAATTCAAGTCAAATGATAAATAAAAGTAAAATAAGCAAGAGGATTATATTACCTTAATTCCTACCACATTTGACATAATTTTTGGCGACGCGGTAAGATAAGCACAATGTGTTTTGTTATTTCGTGTTTGCCAGGTTTAAACCATTCTTCATTACCAAAGGGCTACCACTGTTAAGACTTTAGATATTGAAAAGTATTTTAGAAACCATCTCAATAATATTAACACTACGAGTATATTTCTGATGACACGCAATAATGTATTACTTTTATATATCTATGAAAAAAAAAACAATACCCCAAATTATATCATGGATTATTTCATGACAATTGCTAAATGTTTCAATCATAAGCGTGACCAGAATTATTGCTAGACTCACATAAAGTCTTCTAAGTCGACTACATTCGTGTATTGGCACGCCTGTCCGTCCACGTTGTAGCACATGCTGTTGTAGTCCCATTCTGGTCTTTGTTGGCAGGGTAAGTTTGCTTGAGTCACTATTGGTGCATTATAAGTCATGCGCGAACAATACTGTTGCACATTACCCTGCACATAATAGTACCTGTTGTAACACTCCACTGGTATATCACTGTAGCCATTGTACTGATTATAATTGCACAAATTGTTCACTGTAGACTGTCTGGACCATTCGTTTGACATAGGACACTGCATGTTCCATCCTGTCTCCTCAAAATTACCTACAACTGGGCATCGTTGTATTAGAGGCTCTCCGTTGACCAACATAATTTACACTTTATTATTAACATTACACAAATATTAAAACAGTCCATCGGGCTACATAATCAACGAACGACTGATAGCTGAAAGATGTGCTTATCTTGCCCGCTATTACTCGCATGGTAGCAAAAATTGATACCTACTCTAACAAGATAGCTAAACATTAGATTAATTTTGATCCATTTGATATAGCATTACAAATGAGAAACAATGATAAAATCAGACATTGAAACATTATTTTCATTTTATTAAGGAAAAAACGTTATATTGATTGTTTAAAATCAAGTAAAAATAAATGTAATTTACAAATTGTTATCAGTACCTAGCTGTCATACATATAGTCGATAACAGCATAAAAGCGATAATATGATATTTGATAGTTAAGACTAGATGACAATGTATATATGTATTAGTAGTATGTATGTACAATGTACATATTATATTTTCACTACTGAACATACATAAGTCAAACTACCTCTAACTTGGTTTCAGTTTGGGTATGGTTCATAAAAAGATTAAAATCTAACAAGTATATAAATTTTAATAATATCTTTGAATAATTCTGACGACACGTTTGGCTCAGTGTGTAGTGATCCTACTTGCTGTGCCAGCGGTCGCGAGTTCGAGTCCCACTGGGGGCATTCATTTGTGTGATGAGCACGAATGTTTATACTCCAGTCATGGATGTTTATATTTATAATATGTATGTATTTAAAGTTATATATGTGTAGTGTATCAACTATCTGGTATCCATAACACAAGCCTTGTAGCTTACGATGGAACTAGATGGTGCTGTGTGTTAGTGTCCCAACATATTTTTTATTTATTATTTAATAATCTTACAATAGCCTTACATCTTATAATATACATTATACATATCGCCTCTTTGCTTCAATAACGTGACAAGTCCGAACGAGCCTAATTTTTTTTATTTGATATTTAAAATCGCCGTATCGGATTTTATTTTTTCCAAAAACGTGGTACCTTTTACACTAATAATAGCGAATCTATGAGTGGAAGAGACGGCGGTACTGTGCTAGATCGCGATATCGCGTTGTTGTCTTACAAAGAGGTGTTTTGTTTCATCAACGAAACAAAACAGTTGTCGCTGTGCACGTCGAGTGGAAGTTGCTCTCGGATTTTCATAAGAATGTGACATCTCAATAATATCATATTCTGGTTGCAAAGGTAGGTTTCATTCAATAATATAATATTTTGCATTTCATAATGTGATATGCGTGTTTAACACAGTGTTGGTGAAAAATGTGTTTAGAATGTTACCTGTTAAAAATATTCATGTCACACTATTGCCGAAAGAATGAAAATTTTGCTTTGTGTTATCTTAGGATGCCACACTGTAGATGATGAAACTTTTTCTAATACAAAAATCAAATTGTAGTTATTTGCTCATGTAACGTTATTGGACAAAAAATAAAAGTTTATCGAGAATTATTCATACATAATATCACGTTGTTTATACTATAATAAATACTTACTTGTACTTATTTTTTCAAAACGCGATGGGATCTTGTTGTAAAAAATACTTGAACTTGCAATAGCAACTGCAAATTTAAGTACTCCCGTAGCAGTGGGTAGTACAGGTTTGTATATTATATTGTATGTGTATTGACCAAAATATACCATTTGCCTCATATTTAATGTTTTACCGTACGTATATTTACACCAGATTTTAATATTTCATTCTTTATTCCTAGAAGGACTTATGTGATGAATTTGAAGCTTGTAAAAATAAAGCACTGAAGAACAGAAAGAACGTCTAAAAGAAAGCTACGATACACACCAAAATAAAAAGGTTTTGTCTTGTGCAGAGAAAGATTATAATGAAAAAATCATAAGGTACTTGTTGCTGTGTACGACCTACAAGCAGTTTTTCAACGCCCCAAAAGAGACATCTCTGTCTTCTATCATAAGTCTAAATTGAATGTATTTAATTTAACTATATACAACATTTAGTATAAATGCTTTGAAAGCTATGTTTGGGATAAGTCAAACGCTAACAGAGGTGTGAACGAAATCGGTACATGCGTTTACAAATATCTCGACAATCTGGATGCTGTGTTCTATTCAGATAATTGTGCTGGCCAGCAGAAAAATAAATTTATGATCTGTATGTATCTATAATAAAGACAATAGCAAATCTTAATTCAGTTACTCATAAGTACTTGATAAAACGGTACATACGAGTATGTACATCTCGTGGCAAGGATGAACGTGTATGACTCCGACTGCATATTCCTTCGTGAACTTTCATCTTTTTAGTAAACTTTTATACAGTCGGTTTTTTTTATTTTTATATTATATTTATTAATTTACAGCTTTTTAAGTATTTTTAATTAGGAAAATTAGCGAGAATAGTTCTTAACCATCTTTAAATCATTATATAACCTAAACAATGAAATCTAGCAGCCCTCTATATTTTTTTTATGTCACCTATCTAAGAACACTTGGACTAATGATACATATCTAACGATACCTTAATAAAAGAAATCCATCGAGTGGTTTGAAAGATATGAGGCAATAAAGAATATTACGAACAAACAAACATACAAAGATAGGAGCGAAAAACATAACAGTTTCCTCACAGTCGGGTAAAAAGAACAAGAATTTGGAACTAAAAAATGCTTACGATGAAAAACCGGGTTTATTCAATAAAAAAGCAGATCTTATGGATTTGGTTAAGAAAAACCTGATTCCAAGATAATATCACAGGCCATTTTAGGATTTTATGTAGAATTGTGAGAATAGTGGTTTTATAGATAACTCCTTAAAAGGCTGATTATGACACATATACCAAAGCAAACCCAAGACTAATAAATTTAAGACAATCTGTGTGTGACTGATGCAAAGGGCTATAATTATAAGTAAAAATGTGATTTTAAGTTAATAAGCTGTCCTGACATTATGTGCCATGCCATGGCCACTAAGTGCGTTTAGTTGATTTATTTTGATCTGAGTATGTTAGATACTTGATTTGGTCAAGCCATGTTATAAGTGTTTAATTTTTACTTAATTATCAAAGTCTGATTATTTTTTAAAGATTTGTTAGCTGTTTGTTTAATTTTAAGCTGATATTTTCATTTCTTTAGTGATAAATACCTGCGTATTAGTTGTTAATGTACAATACGACTTGTGATGATTTTTTTGTGATATCAGTCTGACTAAGTACTTAATAATCATAATATTTTGTAATAGAAATAAATGTTGTGGTTGCAATTACACTTTATTCCAATAAAAAATGGTTCTCAAATCTAAAAGCTTTTATTTCAACAACGTTTCTTTATTAATATAACTCAGTAATATCACAAAAGTAATATCATCAAAACCGTGACAAACTAGTTTGTAACAGTCATCTTACTAAATATTTGCAGCAACAACGTGACATATTTTCCCCCTTTTCATAAATATGTCAATTTCTTGCTAAATTTTCAAATGGTCAGATATTTTGATGTATTTTCAGACAGTTTATTTGTCTATAATGTAATCAATTTTAGGTCAACGGTAAAAAAACTATTCATTTAGACACAGTAATTTTTTGAAACTTAAAAAACGTTCTCCTGTAAAATTGCATTTTTCATGATAACACATTATTGAAGCAAAGAGGCGATATATTAACTAGAGTACAGTTTTTATTAAAAAAGTTGGACTACACATATAAATTAAATAGTACATTATACAGTGTTAATATTAATAAGGCAAGTTTTTCTATAATTTGTGTATGTGTGTTAGTTTTTTTTCCTAACAGCTCAACAGATTTTAATAATAGGTACTTATTCAGAATGGAGATAAGTTATGTCTTGGAATTTGGATTCACACAAGTTACCTTTTTTCAATGTTAGGTACATTACGTAATGTACGACGCAACATTACGTTAAGTACATGAAACGTAAGTAAAAATTACTATACATAAAGATGACATAACTAAGGAATATCATTACTATGCCCTTAGTTAACTTAGCAGCGGATGAGATAAAAATAAATAAACGGTAACAGGATGACTAAATGTCACTCACCAGTAACAAGCCCATAATTAAGTGGCAAGTTACTAAAGATGGCGTTTAACGTTTGCAATGCCGTCTACACGGGCTCATAAAAATACGTCAGAATGCTTATGTTCATTTAATTACATGGGATAATGAACTTTAAGTTAGAATCCATTTTATAATTAATTACTATGTATTTTCTTTGTTACAAATTGCATCTGATGAATTACTTCAAAACAAAATCTGCAAGAAAGTATTTAAGTTTATTCATAATATTATTTTACATTTTTCAAAGATTCGTGTCAAATACATGTTAATCAAAGACAGGCATAGTATACCTATCAATAAAATTTATACTTATTTAAGCATGCACAATTCTTAATGTTTGCTGATGACAAAAAAATCTTCCTTAAAGTCAAATCTATTTCAGATTGCATAAGAATACAAGAAGACTTGAACACACTAGCCCATTATTATGAAATAAATAGAATTAATGTAAATGTTAATAAGTGTCATCACATAACTTTCAATCGAAAAGAGAGACCCATCTATTACAACTATAATATTAACGGTGTATTCATCGAACAAGCTACCTCTGTAAAAGATTTAGGTATTACACTTGATCAGAAACTGTCCTTTTCGGAACATTATGACATAATAATAAACAAGGCATATAAACAGCTTGGATTCATTAAACGTGCTACACAAAATTTTACAAATACAGAATGTATTAAACTTCTCTACTTTACATATGTACGAAGCATTTTAGAATATGGCAGTAACATCTGGTCACCTTATTACCAAATACATATCAAAAGACTTGAAAATATACAAACTAAGCTTATAAAATATTTACAATTCAAGGATTTTAAATACTCTGATGCAAACCAAAGTGCATACAAACACTATGGCATTGAAACACTTGAACATAGACGTGCACAAAGTGACATTGTTTTGTTACAAGCAATTTTAACTGGCAAAATTGATTGTCCTGATCTACTTTCAAATATATCACTCCTTGTCCCAAAATTAAGAACGCGACATACCGTCCTATTATATGAACCACCAACAAAATCACTATACGCTAAAAACGGCATCATACCGCGTCTGACGAGAACCTATAACAAATATTACAGCGACTTAGATATATTTAATCTCTCTAAACACGCTCTTAAGAAAAAAATGAAAATCCGTAATACCTCCACAAACCTATAATCTATATACATAGGTGTACATAACTTTAAATATACCTGTAACTACCACACACACACACACACATACAAAAACATACTCACACGCATATACACACACACACACACACACACACACATACACACACACACACACACACACACATACACACATACATGCTCGCACACGTGTATATGTAAACACAGTACGTTTGATGTGCATATCATTAGATCAGACTTTTCTTTTCTTTTCTTTTTTCTTTCTTTTTTTCAATGTAGGAGTAGGTACTCTGTTGTCCATTAAATTCATACCACTATAGAGTAATCAAATTTTGGCCGTACTTATTAATAACTTTGTGTTCAAATTGTATTTTTTTATTAACGCTGTATGGTTACCGAACAAATAAATAAATAAATAAATAAATAAATAGACTGTGTCATACTGTTTAAAGGAACATCACTCCGACTTCCTTCCGATCGGATTCCTTCTACCTACAAGTTACTTTTTTTTTAACTGTATTGGTAATAATATCAACATTTATTACTATACTTAAGATTATTTTATAGGAACTGGTCAAGTTAATATAAATACCTATACAGGTGGAGGACCTTACCGTTATTTGCTTCCAGCTAATAATTACCATTAAACATGATGTTCATTTGGCTTTGTCATGCAAAACAACAATATTTTTAATTATAGAATTAATTAAATTACATACTTGTGTCTAGTTGATTTCCAGTCATAGGTCAAAATACAAAAATCAAAAATACAAAAATCGACAAACAACATAATATGGTTTAAATCAACAACATCAATGAAAAAGGCAAGAACTCGTTCATCATCTATATAGCATTGAAATGTTGAACAACATAAATGTAAATTATATACAATAACGTACTGCGGCGCGTCGCGTCGTTATCTCCATTTAGTACTTAGTTAACCTAATTTTATTCTTGCCAACGCGACGTCAACTTTAAAGGCGACTCGAGCCATGTGAACGATAGAAATGTCAATGTTAGAATTCATTTTGTTTTAATAGTCATTTCCACCTTCATTAGCAACTGGTTTGGTGAGTTTTCTTCTTAATAAATCGGAATACGTTTGTTTATTCAAAGATAATATATAATATAAGTATACATTTATTTCGTATATCTCGGAAACGGCTCCAACAATTTGGACCATATTTTGTACAATATTTAGATAAGGTTTTGCTTTATAAGTTTAACGAAAGTTTGTGGAGATGTATGAATGTATTTATCTTTTATGTAAAAATTACAGGACGGATTTTTATGAAACTTTAGAATAATACCGTTTATACAGCAGAGGACAGAACAGAGAAGACGCTAGCCCTCAATAATTTAATTAGGAGACATAAAAAATATTGTCACGTTAGGTACAAGGCCGACTTAAAATGATTAATGTGTTTAGATTTGTTTCTTAGAATTTGTTAATTGCGCATTTGTTACAGGTTTGGCGACAGTAACTAGATATGAAAATAATTAGTTTAGTAAAAAACTTTTTTTTTTTCTTAATTAACACCCATTGAATCAAACTTGAAGTAGATCCTACAATATAAAGTAACAAAAATTAACATTTATTTTACACTAGCAGTACCCACGGCTTCGCCCGCGATCAAACTTCCGATATAAACATCAGTTTTACAATAATGTATGGAAGTCTTGCCCGATTTGTTGACATTTATGATTACTGCTCTGCTCCCTTAGGTAGCGGCATGATGATATATAGCCTATAGCCTTCCTTAATAAACGGGCTGTCTAATGCAAAAAGAGTTTTTCAAATTGGATTAGTAGTTCCTGAGATTAGCGTGTTCAATCAAACAAACAAACTCTGTATCTTTATAATATTATGTCTCTTTATAATATTATATAGTATACATACATTCTCATATCTGAAATGTTGAAAACTTGTGAGTATACTTTTAACAAATTTTAACTGTAAACTGTAAGTATAGCATTTGACTATTTGTATCTCCCAATGTGGAAAACATTAGAGTTTAAAAAATATATATTTGGCCAGGAACTGTCACAAGTCACAATAATGACAAATAAGAAAATGTTTAACGCTAACTAACAATAAGAATTATGCTGCAAAAGATTAAGATTATTGATATACATAAATATATTTACGAATTAATATTTAATAAATGTTATGTCTTATATCAAATACAAGCGGCTCACCCTCGCTTCGCTCGGGTTCGCCTGAAGGAAAACAAAAACAAACATATCCCACGGGAACCGTACATTTTTCCAGGATAAAAAGTAGCCTATGTGTTATTCCAGACTATAATCTATCTCTGTGCCAAATTTCATCCAGATCCGATAAACCGTTTTGGCGTGAAATAGTAACAAACATCCATATATACTCACAAACTTTCACATTTATAATATTTAACGGATTCGGCTGTGTGAACTTGGCACCCGACTTTTGAAAAATTGTTTTTTTTTTAGGTTTATTTGAAAGATTTTGGTTAGTAGCGGATAGTAGTGAAGCTAACTTGATTTGTAGTAGTGCCAAAAAAAGAGTAGGTACAGGCAACAAAAAAAAAATGTCATCCCCCGAAGTTAAAAAAAATCCGCTTGATTCTTATAGAAAACCGTTAGTAGTGGTTTGTAGTACATTTTTTTTCGTTTGATGCAAAACAAAAAAAAAATGAATAATAAAAAAAATTCGAGAATTTTTGCAGAACGGTTTTTACTACATAAATTCAATTAGAAAGCCGATACGATAACTATTAACGATAAAAAAGGCTAAAAAACGTTCGTAGAGGTTAGTAGTGAAAGAATCTTCGAGTGTAATGGAACAGAAGTTGATGAGAAGATAAGCTTTTGTAGTTGTGTATATATATATATACTCCGAACAGCAATATGAATAGTATTATGTATTATGCGTACAAAGGAACAGCTATAACAATAAAATTTTAGAAAAACTGCAGGTACCTACTGAATAGCTAAAGAAATAAAACGAAAAAAATGTAAGCTTTAAAGCTCCCCAGTCCCAAAACGAAATAAAACTGTCAATCTACCTCTTTGGAGTATAAAAGTACCCATATGAACATACATTAGTAGATTCAAAACCCGTTGGCCGATACAGGTGCATTTTTTAACTTTAAATCACTCAAATACATTTAAAATATTTAAATAATTACTGTAAAAAAAAATAAACCTTTGTTTAAGAAAGCCATTGCGTATTTCCAACAAACAGCAGGTTATTATAAATTATAATTCGTAGAATGAGTTAACGGTTTTTGCTTGAGACGTATGAACAATGTTGGAGGTATGGAAATTTGGCTTTGAGCAAACAGATTTTTGTTAACAAACCCGTGTACAAATAAAATAAAATATTTTCTATTTAAAACATTCAATCTACTTGGGACAATTCCAAAGACAACTTACAATTATTCCATTACTGGACTTTAGATAATGAGAGATAAGATTTATCTAATACGTCAATAAATGGCAAAGGGCATATCAAACTCTATAATGCCAATGATATGATAAAAAAGGAAAGTTTTCAAGTGCATCACTTTTCGTCATATTAGGTATGATATATCATATCACGGGATATTCGATATATAATATCAAATGATTAAAATTACTTATCTAATATTTAAGTGAAATTTTGCTTGTATAGATAAGTGAATTATTGTTACTAGCAGAGTGATTATTCATCATCTAACTGTTCTGTGCAATATGATAGTTTTATGAATAAATAAAGTGGTAAAAGGCGAGTTGCACTCGCGAAATGGACGGTTTCGTACATTATAAAACAAAATATACCTACATTTCTCTATCCTCGACCTGACATATGAGAACAAGGACAACAGAAACTCTACAGTTTCCTAGTAAACACACGAATGATCAAGTATACTTATTATGTCAATAATTATAAATGTAGCCTTTTTATATAAACATTCAAAAAAATCAACACGTCCTATCTTCAGATGCAGGAACAGTATATTATATAGCAGCCATACTAAACTATATTAAACTTTATCTTCATCAATAAACAGGCTATAAAAAAGGGAATCTCAATTAGCGCATTCAAACATACACTCTCGCTTTATAATTAACTAGGGACTCACGCTCGGTTCGCTCGCGTTCGTCTCTAGATACTTTTTAATTTTTTTGAGCGAAACCCTAATTCTTTTTCTAAAATAAAAGTAGCCTAAGTTACTCTTTATAATATCAGCTATCTGCCAGTGAAAATCCCGTTAAAATTGGTCCAGCCGTTTCGGAGATTAGCCGGAAAAAACAGACAAAAAAATTAAAAATTGTGTTTTTCTTATAACTTTCGTATATAATTCCATATGCATTTAGTATAAAGCTGTTATTTTGACATTACAAACAGATACTTCAATTTTATTTATCTGTATAGATTATACGTACAATTAGTATCTATACATATATTAATCGTTAATGATATACACATACACACTATAAACATAAACATATACTGTCAGCAGTGGAACAAGCAGACCAACAATTTGAATTTAATTAAAAGTTTAAAGTCCGATCAGTAAATTTGATAACAACAAATTAGACTATTTAATGTTTATAGGAAACAAATAATTCATTTACATATTAACGACGTTGTTCTTGATTACAAATAGCATATAAAACAAAAACTAAGCTCGTGCGTCCGCTTTAGTTTCCGAAAGCATGTCACGGTTTTTAATGTGGTTCATTAATAACGTTTACAATCCAAAGTCCATCCTCTAACTAAGCGTTAGAAAATTTCTTTGGTTTAAACTTATAATGTCCAGTGGCAACGCGCTCGCATAAAATACTAAGTGAAACGAATTCCAATCTCGAGTCCCGTAACTCTGGTATTTTTATATCACCTAGCAAGTTTTTGAAAGACGTGAATTCCGCCAAACTGCACTTGAACTGGGGACTATAATCCAACACGAGGGGGAGAGGACATTAAGGACCTAGCAGAGGGACATTTAAAAGGGTTGAAAACAAGCTTACAATCAACTTCGAATAGAATCACAATAAACTCCTATATTCATATTGATCAATTGATCGTCCTTTTATTATGAACTAGCGCCTTACCCTCGATTCGCTCAGGTACGTTCCTAGATACCTAACAGTAGCCTATGCGTTATTCTAGCTTTCTTATATGTGTACTAACTTCCATCCAAATCCGTCTAGACATTTCAGCGTAAAAGAGTACCAAACATACATACTCATACATATTATGTACATACAAATTTTCGCAATTATAAAATTAAAAGAACAGATAGAAAACATATTTCATTTGGGTGATGCTGCATGTAAAAATTAGTACAAATTAAATATAACATTCAACCTTTGAAAAAACAGGTGCAACATCTGTTCTAAAATGAAAGTAATGGCTAATAGTAAAATTAATCATTATTCTTAATGCCACGTGTGTGGTCATAGCAGTGCATATCAAAGGTAAGATCGTAGCAGTGAGTGCAATACAATATGCTTATATTACTAAAACTAGCGACTCACCCACGCTTCGCTCGGGTTCATCCCTAGCTGTTTCCCAATACAAACTTTCATCCCCATTTTCACCCTCTTAAGGGATGATTTCCGGAATAAAAATGTCCTATGTCCTTCCCATGCTCTCAAACTATCTTCTTGGTAAGAAAAAATTTCATCTAAATCGGTTCAGTAGATCCAGAGATTACCTCCTATAACGTCACAAACTCACAAACTTTACCTCTTTATAATATTAGTGTAGATATAAGGAAAATTCCAGTACATGATTATCGCGAGTTATTAGTGAGCTTTAGAGTTATTTCCATTGACCTGATTTAACATTGGCTAGAAAACAAGACATTGTGTAACAAAGGATTGTAAAAAATTGCAGTTTATATTTCCGTGATCTATAAGTATAAAAAATAACGATTTTTTTTAATAATGATTTCATTTTAAAATTAAACTATCTTTTCGGTTTTTTTCGCGGATCGCTGAATACCCCCCGTAAATTCATATACAAGTAAGGACGTCACAATTTTTTAGAATTTCCGAACTTTATTGTCTTTAAAAAGTAATTTTTATTTATTTAATTTTATAGTACTTTCTTAAATTTACGCAAATATTTGACATCTATACTCGTATAAATAAAAATGAATCACCGAAATGTTACGCGCATAACTTCCGATCGACTGCACCAAATTGGATAATTCTTTTTTTTTTGTGTCCTTGTCCGGATAAGTTTTGTACAGAAGAAAATTAAAAGAAAAAAAAATTTACTAAAATAAGTTTTTTTTTAAAAATCTCATGATATGAAAGATGAGTGAGTGAAATAGTTTTTATCCCGGAAGCCATCTCTTAAGGGGGGTGAGAATGGGGATGAAAGTGTATGGGGTAGCAAGCTAGGGACGATCCCGAGCGAATGCTTTCAAATGCATTTATACATTTATGCCCGTTTCAATATTTAAGATATTTCAAGTATAAATGTGAAATTTTACATATTAATTAATAACTTTGGAATATTGTTTAAAGGGACTGTATATAAAATATAGTTTTACCCTTAGCTTCGCTCGGGTTCGCCACTAGAAAATCAAAATCAAACCTATCTCACGGGAACCGTACATTTTTCCGGGATATAAAGTAGCCTATATATTACTCTGATGTATGAGCTATATTATTGTAAAATTTCATTAAATTCCATTCAGTAGTTTTTGCGTCAAAGAGTAACAAATATCCATACATCCTCACAAACTTTCGCATTTATATATAGCAAGATTTATCAACAACATTGAAAAATACCACCTCAGGAATTACCTTAAGATTTTACAATTCTCAATTAGCACATTCTAAATTTTTTATTAGTTACGGAATGTGTATGTAAAGAAAAAAAAAAGCAACAATTATCTAAAGAACATTAGAATCTCGTTGTTTCAATTCGGCTAAAAAATCATAAAGTATTGGAAGAAATTGAGGATTTTACGGTTTGTTCATGATGTTACCATGGTTACTATGAGATAACAAACGACGAAATTAGACGGATTATAGGACAGCAACCTTTGGGCCCATTTTATAAATAAAATTGTACTAGCCAAAACATAAAATAAACGAGAGTAGGTATGCGATTAAATTCGTAGGATTTTATAAAACTCTAAAGTATTATTTAAATAAATTGGTAGAAGCAACGATAAGATAAGATTTTTATCAAAGCTCTGTGTGATATTTGTGAATATTCATGATGTTACTTTGTTGACACTATATACATATGTAACTAGCGATTCACCCTTACTTCGCTCGGGTTCGGCTCTAGGAAAACAAAAACAAAGCTATCCCACAGGAACCGTACATTTTTCCGTAATCTATCTCTGTGCCAAATTCCATCCAGATCCGTTCAGCCGTTCTGGCGTGAAAGAGGAACAAACATCCATACATCCATACTCACGAATTTTCACACATTTATAATGTTAGTATTATAGGTACATGTACTTTATTTTTTACGTTTGTCGTTTTGCATTAGGTATTTAACAATAAGTTAATCGATTTAAAAAAATATATTTATTATATTACTATTAAACGAGAAACTATCACGAATGATGAAATATTTATGCTAGCAAAACGTACATTGATTATTTCATAAGCGGGAAGCCACGGGCATTAACACGTACCACAACATAAAATGGCTATTATGTGATCTTTTTTATTATTAATGCATCTGTTTCACTAAAGTATCAGTTTCAATTGAAGACATATCATATAAAGAAGCGTTATCCAATATTATCTATGGTGAAACGCAATTTTTTATGCATTATTTAATTTTTATAATAAATACCTTTAAAGATGGAATATAAAAACATTGTCCCTAATCTAAACTAATAATATAAAAAGGTAGTTTGTACGTAGGAGGTAATCTGTGAAAGTACTGATCCGATTTTAAAAATTCTTTCAATATAAGGAAGTTGCATTACCGCCGAATGCTAGAGAATTTTTATTTAGACAACAATGTATTTGTTAGAAACCATAATAATTTTAATCGAAGTTCAGAAAAAAAATTGACGTTGAGTTGCTTTATCGGCTACATTTAAGCCCCTACGTATGTAAGAACCTGAGCAAGGCGAGGGTAAGTGAATTGTATTACTATATATTAAGAATAAAAATCGACTGCTGTAGTATCATACAGAAGGAAAGCTTTGCTCATATCCATTAGGTAATCAATGGATTTAAAATTAAATGTTATGTATAATATTACACTTTATGCTTCGGAGAATTTATATGATATTTCTTATAATTTATAAGTTGTACAAGATGTAAAATAAATCCGGAGTCGGTGAATCCCCAGTCAATATTAGGCATTAACGGTCTACAAGGAATTAGTAAGTACAATATTTAAAGCGGGTTTTACCTAAGCATAATATTGTTGTAGCATACTTATTATTATAAATATAGACTTCTCTCACTTCGTTTTTTGCGTCCCCAGGTGCCTTAAAGTACCCTAGTAGTAACAGATTGACGTATGCGTATATATTCATTTCCGAACGTTAAAAGAAAGTCCGTGTGAGAAAAGTAACCTACGAGAGAATGAGATGAATATAGAGTATCTAGAAGTAGGATAATTATAAGGTTTTTTTTTTATAATATTTTTACCAAGTTTAAAGGTTATTTTACATTTTATTTGACATAAATATACATTACATATGATGGTTACGCATGAGACTATATAAGTAAAGATATATTTAAAGCAGATATAAACAACGAGTTATCAAAAATGAAACTTAACTTGAAATATTACAAAAATTAATGCAAAGGGTCCGTTCACTTGTTTAACACGCATCTTATCTTAAAATTCAAATTCCAAGCATACCTTTAATATGTGTCAAGTCTATCGTTTATATTTGAGATCTAGTAAACCGATAATATTTAATTTTATTTGATAGTTGTTTATTTTTAAATTACAAAATAATTACTTTTCGCACGATATATGAACTTTAATGTAGCATTTTATTTGTTTTTAGTCTGTACTGTTAAATTAAAAAAAAAAGATTTTTCGGACTTTCTACATAAAATCGTTGACGCAGGTAGGTACAAAAAAAATTTAAGACAAAATTTTACCTGTTGTAAAATATAACACCTAAATAATCAAAAAAACCTTGCACTTTCTTTAAAATATAAATATTTTTAAAGTTTTGAAGGCATTAACAAGAAAATTGAATTGAATATTTTTGAACCATTTCAACAAGTGTTATTATGTGAATATTTGTGATAACGGGAACGATATGGATAAGTACTACAAAACAGTAGATAATTGCGAAAGCCAGTCAAAAGTAAGTAATAGGCAGTAGGCACATATTTACATAACTAATTATTAAAGCTAAGTGGATCACGGATTGATGCGTAACAGGAAAATCTTATCGACAGAATTTCTCAGAAGAAATTATCTTAAGGCATAGCATCACTAAACACGAATTGATTTACATAGAAAGCAATGTTTTAATTTATAAACTATACTTTTAAATAAAATTGTTTTTTTTTTCATATAAAATGGCTGCTTCATAATAATATACTATACAATAGCAAAGCTATATTATTGCAAATGCCATTTCAAACTCAGTTTTGACCGTCATTAAATAATTCAGTCATTTTTTGTTTGCAGTAAGTGCTTGATAGCGCTGTAAATTACTTTCGGGGGCACTGTTTGGGCACTTTTAGTTACATGAGATTTATTTAAAATTGTTATGCATATTTTGGGATATTTTTAACTATTATTAATTATAAATAATAATCAATAGTCAACCCATTGATTGACAAGTGAGAGTTGTAAGGAGATTAGAGAGAATCAGTTGTCCTGCAGCGAGATTGGCTAGCGATGTATCAGTCGTCGCGGGCCAAACCTAGTATATGAAGCCGTTGAACCGTGGCAAAAACATGACGAGGGTTATACCCCACATGATGAAATAAGGCTATAAAAGATGATGGTGAACAAGTCGACAAACATAACACTATTAATGTATATACTATGCAAATTAATTTGTCTTTCTTGTTAGTGACACCTCATGCTCATATTGGGCTCATATGGTCTAGTTCCTTGATTAATATAGAATGAGTATAATAGAACTAAATGATATTTAATATGCAAGAAAAGAAAAATGGTTATCAAGTTATACAGGGTTCT
Source organism: Fabriciana adippe (assembly GCA_905404265.1). Lineage (NCBI taxonomy): Eukaryota > Metazoa > Arthropoda > Insecta > Lepidoptera > Nymphalidae > Fabriciana > Fabriciana adippe. The sequence goes on from FR990000.1 coordinate 5,615,651, forward strand.
TTAAACGAGAACGGAAAGTATGAATGGCTTAGTCAATTTCAACCGGAAATTTTCTGTTCAGATTCTTACTTTCAATATTTCATATAACATTTCATTTGATTATATTACAAAGAAAGCTGGCAGCAATTATCTAATTAAAGACAACACTAAGGAAAAATTGAGCGAAAAGAATGGAAATTTTTAATTTTTTGTATAAAAGATACATATATTTAATATAAATTTTATGGACTATCACAATAGTAACATATATAATGTAATATTATTCCTCTTCTCCTTGTTATGAGACTGCTTAATGAGTTATTTTTTAGGTAGTAAAACTAAAGTAATAAACAGTGACTGTTATGAGCTGTATTAGTTGAAATTCATTTAGGCGATAGGCAAAAAACATCTAAATATGAGTTTAATCAGGTAGGTTACAATTTTATTATATTTAAAAAAAATACAATTAAAATCATTGCAGCGTAACTTGAGACATCATAGTTATGTTACATTAGCAGAAAACCTTTTCATAGTACTGTTTTAAAGTTTTAATAATATTCAGCCCTTTTTAATGTCCCACTTCTGGGCCTGGGCCTCCCTTCAATATGAGGAGAATCAGGCCATAGTCCATATGCTGACCAATTATGGATTGGCAGATTTCACATGTCTTTTGAAAGCTTGCTAGGTTCTCTCAGACATGCAGATTTCCTCACTATATTTTCCTTCAACATAAGTGATAATAATGTTGAAAATGATTCACACATGGAAATATCAAAGGAGTGAGACCCGGGATTTGAACCCACTTCACTTGCTTTCTCAAGCAATTGTGTTACCAAAGTTATAATACTCTTTATAAAGCAGTTGTAATATGTAGATAAATTATTACGTTTTGAAAGAAGCAGAGACATCCTACAATTTTAATATTATAATCATTATCATAGACTATCAGTAACTAAATATTTTAATATTTTATTTTTATGCTCATAGCTCATTAACCTGTTAACGACCGCCGAGCCACCGGTGGTCCAGTTAACAATTAATTTCTTAGAAATTAACCAGGTGTTAATTGTTATATATGGTATTAATTGTACAAAATTTATAACAGCTAGCCTGGTCCATAATTTCAAAAATAATACCGTTTAGAGGTCTAGGGATACTAAAACAATAGGGTTCATAATATACAAGATTGTAGCAATTTATACAAATAAAATTGTAGTAAGGTTAATTATATGTTATAGTTCAATTTTAATTCCTTCACTACACTGTAACTTTAAACAGACTAAGAATAATAACAGGTTGCTCCAAATGTATTGAATACCTAATAAAATTTTATAAACAATTATGTCATGAATAAAGATTTGCTCATTGACACAATGTAAAAATGTAATACTACATAGTATTTTTATCAACTTTTTGCAATCATTAGAATTTGTTTTCTATTAAGGCACTTTTTAGTATAGTGCGGATTAATTTTGTTACTCTGAGTAGCTTTATCTCTAATGGTTACGTAGCCGCGCTCTTCTATAACAAACATTCACAAACGATACGTAAAAACGGAAAAAATATTATACATACCTATTGATACTTTACTAAGATTTACACCTCGAGTGTATTACAATTATGCATAATTAATAAACTCAAATAAATGATAGAAATAATTGACTTAATATTAAAGAGAAAGTTTACCACAGGGACATTTGTCAGGAATGTAACAGGAAAACATAAATCTAAGGTTAGGCATAAACTATTGTCTCAAAATTGACATACATCGTTAACAATGCTGAAAGGGAACATGAAAAAAACTCACCTTCTTTTTTGATTTGCTGGCTTTGAAACCATTTCGGATTTTATCATAGTGTCACTATTATGAAACTTCGCGATATGACCACAATCTTAGAACACTGCCAAGGAGAGTAACATATCGCTTCACTTAAATTTTCTTTGAGTGTTTCTTTACGTTTAGATCACTTTATTATTTCACAAATCACTAGATCATTTTATATACTGCACTACACAAACAAAATACAAATTGTTGTCGTGAACTTGCACAGTGGTAGCTAGGTGAAACTTAAATCGAGATAAAAACAAGATGTTGCCACATGTAATAATGATAATTTATAACTTTCACATTTTATATCTCATAAGTGTAAATAAAGAGAAACATAATTATTATTAAATTATAATTATTAAAGAAATAATAGATATAAATTATTTTTAACTAAACTTTAAAATAGCAAATCAAAGTCAGCGACGATATGGTAGCACACAGTTATGAGCTTGCCCTTAAATAAAATACCTAACATTACGCATTTTATATTATTGCCAATAGATGGCTCTAGATAATGTAACAGCGCCATCTATGGTAACAATTATTAGTTAATTAAAGAGTCGCTAGGTGACGATAATCAAATATGAACTAACACATTAATTATTTTTACAGAGATGTTTTTTTAAATATCTTATTAAATATCTTATTTGAAAACATAATATCTCTGAAACTAAACATGGCAGAATATAGGTTAGTTAACGATATCTTTATTCTTTTAATTATTTTAATTGATCTTATTTTTCAATAGTTTATTAAATTACAACAGTGTACAATATGGTAATTTTGTACCTAGACATCGTTATTTATCTTGGAATCTGATAAAGTTACCACTTTGATGTACGGAGATGATATTTCGGACTTTAATCTTTGAATTGCCAAATTTGAAAACACGATTGGTGAAAATTTTCTGCATAATATATTTTTTTGAAAAATTCATGTTTTGCACACATATTGCTATTTATCTCAGAAACTGTTTCCAGGTTTATGTTTTTTCAGGAAGCCTAGCAGTATTTCTTCAGTTACCGAATTTCGTTACGTGAATTAAAAACTGTTTTGGCACTTAAACACATTGAGCATCTATCGCTCTATACTTTTCACTCACGATTGAACATTATCTTGTCATCTCGCTATTCCGAACTAGCTATTTAACTAGCTCTCGCTTCGCTCTGGGCCCTAGAAGCTAGAGATCTTTTTGCCATACATTTTATTGCTATAATACAAGTCTTTAGACAATTAATTACGTAATTTATAATACTAAGTTCTATAACCGTTTAAACATGTCTGCAACTAGCGACTTATCTTCGCTTTGCTCGGGTGCGTCCCTAGGTAGGTTTTAATTTTTTTGAGCGAAACCCTAATTCTTTTTCTAAAATTAAAGTAGCCTAAGTTACTCCTTATAATATATTAAGCTGTCTGCCAGTGAAAGTCCCGTTAAAATTGGTCCAGCCGTTTCGTAGATTAGCCGGAACAAACAGACAGACAGACAAATAAAAAATTTAAAAAAAAATGTGTTTTTCTTATAGGTACCATATATAATTCCATATGAATTTAGTATAAAGCTGTTATTTTGACATTACAAACAGAAACTTTAATTTTATTTATGTGTATAGATAAAACTTTAGTATATTATATTTTAATATTTTTAAACCTAATAATATACCTACCAAACGCGGTTTATAAAATAATAAAAATCCAGTAGGTAAGTTGTTATGACTAAGTACTACTTACGTTTTTTAATAGTTATACAATGTAAAATTAGAAGGTTATTGATATCTCGCCACCTGGAGGCACGTGCTTGTCAATCTGCTTGCTTATCATTCCTTCCGCAGTCAAAAGTCGATTAGTATTTTTGTTCACAAATAATATTAAGAATCATCAAAATAAGGAATAAGGACATTGACAATTCGATATGAGCATAATATTTGAATATTTGAAAAGTTGTTGTGACTGGATGAAGAAATTGACCACTCCGTGCGGAAAGACAACTCATAAGAATTAATACCTAGTCTTAGTTTTATGGAGTTATTAATTAATTTATGAACCAACTACAATAACAAAATATAGTAAAATTTCGAAGTTAACTTTATAAATGTAGGTATTAAAATTATAGTTAAAAACACGCTTTTGATCAATTGTAATGTAGTCAAAACACGCAAGAAAAAACGCATTAAATGAGCTCAAACTCGATAGTTTTACTACTATTTTTACCATTAAATTATTCTATTATTCACCTTCTAACTTTATACTGCTGTATTATAATTCTGATTTTATATTATACTCTCAAAGTTTCAAATGGAAGACAATTAGTAGTTAATGAAGATGCCCACGGTTGTTTAGTAACGATCTAGTAACGTATTACGTACGCAATCGTATCTGGAAACGATCTTAGAAACCTGAGATTAGATCACTTATTAGTATTAATCATTTCATTCCATACTTTTCTTTTTCTTAATAAATTAATATTTTCTTTACAATATATATAGTAATTCTTACGAAATGTGAACAATTTAATATATATTTTTTATTGCGCTAATGTTAAACAATACAGATATTGCATGCTAAGAGAATGCAAAGGTGGGCTTTTACGTTTCTTCCAGTTGACAGTTGAAATATTCACGGGTAGAGCCGTAGTCTGAGGCTAGTTTAATAAAAATATTTAACTTAACTTGTTTTTACCTAAACTAATAAAGGACATATAATATATTATGTAATAACATTCTTTAAAGAATTCATAAACTCAAGACTAAGTAACTGAATTAACACTTAAGTTAATTAACAAACACAATTCAATAAATCAAATAGTTCTTATCTCGCCGTATTAATATTAATGATATAGATTATTGATGTGGATAAATTATTAAGTAATTACTTAGACGCGGCGGGATGAAATGTATGGCTAGATATCATTAATTACTTATTTAAGAGCTCGTCACGACCGGCTGAAATGAGGCTATACACGCGTTGAGATAATAGATATCATACATATGTATTCATGTCGAGATTGAGACTTTAATGACGTACGAACTATAACGAAGCATTCTTTCCTTTGAAAGTTTTAAGCGCTTTAAACTTTATAAAAGGTTATCAATGATAGAAAAAAATAACTCGGAGTCGACTAGTTGAGATGTTTTATAAGTTATACAAAAGCTACATAGGGTATACCTATATTTTGCTACATTTTACTTATAATACTTTACATTTTACTTTATTTAAAGCGTAATTTTTGAAATCAGTATGCTAGTAAAGGTTGGTAGGCATCGATCGAAAAAGTACACTATTAGCAACAAAAAATGTCCTCACTGAATGAACGCGCATTTGAACATTTGAGCATGGTCCTATTTTTTTTATTTTTGTAAATAACTTCAAGCATTGCATTTTAGATTCAATTTACATTGTTATATATTTATTTCAACTATAATTTATATTTTAAAATAATTACCTAAACACAATTGGTGACAGTTTTAAGAGAACTTTGCATGGGATTGTGTTATTGTGTATTTAGTACTTTTTTGATCGATGTTGCCATGTTGGTAGGTAATAATAATAAGTAGGAAAAATAAGGAGCTTATAAAACTGGTAAGTTCCATGTTACATAAAAAAATATATAAATATTGTCAGTTACCGTGAAAGCTTAAAGACTAATAAATAAATTAGAGGTTACCTATCTATATTCTCTAGTTCAATTATAAAAACATTAGTAAACCTTTTTCATATTAAACGAATTATTTAACGTATATAACACTTCGGTGTTATAATATAATTTGTATGTTTATACTATTAAGCATGTAGCACCAACCTCAGAACAACTTATAAATAATGGCTAAACGAACGCGGCCGCGGCGTTGCGGCGCCTTTGGCTAATTCCTCAATTTATGATGATTGTTCTTACGCTAATCGTTAGCTGGAAACTGGCTCCTTTCAATTTAAATACACTTTGCTATCTGAAAATTTAGCGCAAAGGTAATCAAAGTGTTGTGAGTTATAGTGTTGCCACTATCATTTGTATAGGTAGTCAGTGAATTTAATTTACATAGTTGTCAAGTATAATTTCTTAATATATCCTGTATAGGGAAAAAGTGGAGCAACTGGAATTTTGTTTTATACTATTTTATTTCGATTTTCCAACCAACTTCAAAAAGGAGGAGGTTCTGAATTCGGCTGTATTTTTTTTTGTATGTGTATTATAACCTCAGAATTCCGTCATTTATTAACCGATTTGGACAATTTTGGTTTTGTTTGAAAGTGTACACTTCTAATTTGGTTCCATTTAGAAAAAAAATACCATCCCTAAGGGTGGAAAAATAGCTAATGAAAATTTAACCTACTTCTAATTATCATATTGACTTGAAACTTTGCAAGTGTTTCTATTGTCGTTGATAATGCAGTGATTTGATATCGTCAACCTGATCTGATGGTAAGGTCAGAAGGTGGATAGGTGGAACTCTTGAACGGCTTATAGTAGATGCTTTGATTTGGGCTTATTCTGTTTCATTTGACAAGCCCAATACGTCGGAATTAGATTTTAGAACCTGATTTTTAGTGTTACGAATAAAAGTGAATTTTAGTTTGTCAGTCTTCATATAAAATTGGCAACAAACTAACTTAAAAGGCTTAAGCGAATATTTTATTAAAATAGTTTCATCTTACTTTGCTACTGCTATGTTTACACTAAAAATGCAAAAATAAAAACTTTTTAAGAAAAAAATGAAAACCCACTTTAAAAAAAAACACTAATAAGTAAAAAAATTACTGATTGGTAGTTTTCATTTACTATAGATACCTAATCAGATATTTATTTCTTTATTAAAAATTGGGATACACAGTGCTACTGTATTCTCTACAAATACTCAAAGAATACTGTACAAAAATCTTAAAATAATATTTGTTTATTTTTTGGTAGGATCGAATTCCACATAACTTGTTCGAAACCGTAATATGTGCAGCGGAAATAATAAATCTTTTGATAGACATCTATTAAATTTGGGGAGGTACTTGTCAAACTGGCAATTAGGGCGATGTTAAACTGCCGTAAAGTTTAAGCAGAATGTAATTAAATAATGGTCATTGAATAAACCGACATCAAAGATTATTCTTTAAATATACATACACACATATTATGTATATATTATTATTATAATTAAGCTTTTAGATAACTTTTAAGCTTAATATGAACAATTTTTTCTAAACTTACGACTTTTAAATTACTACTTCTACTTACACTACTTGCTGTGCCAGCGCTCGCGGGTTCGAGTCCCGTTGGAAGCAATCATTTGTGTGATGAGCACTAATGTTTGTACTCCAGTCTTGGGTGTTTATGTTTATAATATGTATGTACTTAAAGTTATATATGTGTACCAACTATCTGGTATCCATAACACAAGCCTCGTAGCTTACCATGTAAGTAGATGGTGTTGTGTGTTAATGTCCCAACATATTTATTTATAAAAATTTTGCTTACAATTATGCTTGTTCAGTTCTGACCAAAACGATAGAAATAATTTAAAGCTGCAGACACGTCTCCTCACGGTATTCCTAAACGGTTAGTATTACGGACAAGAAACTTTTCACGTAAGTATGTAGGTTTAATTTTGATATCTTAACGTCGCGACATGCTTTTTGGAAACTAATAAACATATAAAATATACAAATTATAACTTATTTTATTCTTTTTAGTATGCACCTTAAATAAAGGCTTGTTTATTTTAAGTATTTTTAAAAATATGCTTTTTTAGCTTCACCTACGTTTCTAGTAAAACGTACGAAATAAATAAATGTTCCATGTATTACGCGTTACAATTTCAATATTTCTTGCTAGCAAAGGAAAAGTTGGACAAAATTCAAGCGTTGTTTCATATGTAGTTAAATTGTTTTGAATTAACATAACTAGAAATTCTACTAAATTAAAACTTTCACGAAAATAGTTTAAGCGTATAATATTTATTTATCTGATTTCTTAAGTTTGTTTTCAATGATGCACTAATAAATAAAGAGAAGAGTTGAAAGAATAAAAGCCTTTTTCCTATATCATTATAATCAGCCACTGCGTTAATCATTCTGAGGCTTTGGGCGGCAGATCTTCGCGAGATCCTTTAATCCTTTCATTAAAGATATAAAAAGGGCTTTTTTTTGTTACAAAAGGTCAAAAAAGTTTCCATTTGCTTGTTTAAGTTTCTGGTTGTATTCATATTAATATTTTGATATTAATATGTATCAAAAGCTTCTTTTTAAGTCTTTATTTACGAGTGATCAGCGTATTGTAATTCCATTATATAACCAACTGATAATCTATTGAATGTTCTATCAAGGCGTTTAAAATTTCTACTTCAGTTATTCGGTGATTTTACCTGGAAAGTTTTTGAAAACTCCCGACAAACTTTCCTTTCTTCTACACATCAAATTACTGTATTGTGTATCGCTCTCTGCTCAAAACGATAATCTCATTAAATAGTAATAAAGTTAATAAAAGTAATCTATTCCTAATGGATGTGATTATTAATGATTTACTATTCTTGATAGATGCGTAGGAGAATGCACTTTTGAGAGAATTCCATATGTCAGAAAAAATCCACCCTACATTTTGCTATAAAAAAAAATAGTAGTTATAGTAGTTGTGTGGTTTTCATCTCACTTAGTAGCAATAATAAGTACCCATATAGTTAATAATATTACTAAAAAATAACAGCATTGTAAAACGTTAAATTTCATCACTTTATAAAGCTTTTAAGATAGAGGTAGCTTTTGGATTATGCAACGAGTATTAGGAACAATAACACGGAGATTTATCATCGATCACTGATAACTACTTTGAAAAATGAAGCTATGATAAATTGCATGGCATCCAATTTTAGTTGACTATAAATCATATAAATAATCTAAGGTTTCACCGCTTTTTTATCAATGCAATTGAAATGTCCTCTATATGACGATATACTTCTTAACTTGTATTGACATAATAATAGAATGTGAGTAAGAAATACATAGAATATCTTTTCTTGAATCTTTTGAAAGAAAATAGCTATATCTATATATATAAAACAAAGTCGCGTTAGTTACACCATTTATAACTCGAGAACGGCTGGACCAATTTTTATGATATTTGATTTTTTGGATTTCTCTTAGTCCGGAATAGGATAATAAGTATTAAAATATCAGAAAAATTAAAAAAAATATATTAAAATTTATATGGATAACGCTGGCAAATAAGTATTTTAAATATCTATGTAAAACGTACCTTACGACGAATCCGAGCGAAGCGAGGGTGATTCGCTAGTAGTATATATATATGGTTAAAGTAAAATTACACTAGCACGGTTCTATATTGTGTTTTTTATTTCATACATTATCTGTTTAATTTTGAGATATTTTTATTCCTAGTTAGAAGCTAGAATTACTTATTACTACTAAGTAGTGTCTTACCCTCGATTCGCTGGGTGCGTCTGAGCGAAGCAAGTTCGTAGGTACGCGGATTTTGTTCACAATTTCATGGGTTTTAATTTTTTGCGCTGAACCCTGATCCTTTTTCTAAAATACAAATATCCTAAGTTACACCTTATAACGTCAGCTATCTTCCAATAAAAGCCCCATCAAAATCGGCCCAGCAGGAAAGCATACAGGAGCACGAGTTATGTATAAGTACTTTCTTATATCTTACAATAATGGATGTACGGAATAAAAAAAATATGTAAATAAAAATATTTGCACAATAATTTAAAATGTGTATTACAAATATATCTATAATATGTATTTTGGATGGAAAATCCATTAAGTCTAGAGTTATGATTGTAGAATCGAGAATGACATCTTGTATAGGCCCATAATAGAAAAGGAAAACTAATAATGTTATAGGCGTAATACAATTTTTTAGTTATTTAACCGGACTCATTTATCTTCTACAGAATGGTTGTCTAGGGTCAAGCTGAGACCAATGGTTCATATAAATTATAGTACTCGCTTTATCTACAGATCTGAACTTCAAAAACCATCTGAGCAGGCCTTGGCTCGGAGAAATATTGAGCATTTTGAGGATTAATGTGCGATCAGGGAGATCATTTCGAAGTTTAAGAGCTTTTCCGTCTTTCATCTACTGTAAATTACGGTCATATTTGGACATTTGATATAGTACAGTTTGTTTTGTTATTTTTATAGCGACGTATGTAAATTTTTTAAGAAAATTGTTTTAATTATTAGATTTATTTATATAATCTGCTTCTTGGTATTATTCAGATATCCTTCGCTTCCCAGTTGCTTCAAAAGGGAAATTGAAAATATAAATAATAAGACTATAGTCAAAGTTACAATATTATTGCGCGTAAGTAATTACAAACAAGAATATATAATTTTTCAAATATACCAATAACAGAATATAAAATTATAAATTGTATTAAATAAATATTTATTAAGTATACCGTATTCAGATATTACTTTATTACCTTTCTATAACAAATATAACAGTAAGTAGTAAATAAAATAAGCGAGTATTAGTTCAATAGGTTAAATTTAGATAAACTTATCACTCCAAAGCAGTTAAGAAAATAAAGGGCTATATTTATTTCAACATTACTGCACAGTAAACTTGTTTGGTGTGTAATTTATTTAAAGGTACTCAAAAAATTATAAGGAGAAAGTTAAACGTTAGATATTTTTGTTGTGATACTCTAAACAGTGGGTAACAACAGTCTCTATGATAATAAATATAAAATTATAAATATGCATGAATTTATGATTTAACATACTGTCACCATTTTTAAATATGAATATATGTACAAGTATAAATTAATTGGTTATAAACAAGTCGAATTGAATTTAACACATTGGAGTATGGTTTTAAGGTATAAATCGATAAATATTATAGTCTAAGAGCTAGCTATGTTTTGAAGAGAGAGTTTTAACGCTCTACTACATTAAATTGGTATGGCTCTTCATTTAACAAAGGTATTAATGTCTGGCAAATTATATTTACACTTCTTTATATTTAAATAAAATAATAATAAATATCAGCCATACTAAAAAAGTTTGATTTTTTTTTGCTATAAAAAATATTGCATCTGGCATATTATTATAAACAATAAAAATGTCTGGCATTAATAATTTATGTTGTTTATAGTTTTTAAAAATTAGTGAAAAAAAAAGAAATTCTTCTTAAAATTATTTGAAAAATCAATATTTTTACCTGCTCAGGGTTTATGTGCAGAATGAAACGCAACGTCTACCGGCAGCCAGATGGCCCGCATGACGATCGAGAGAGCGTAAGAAAAGACATATAAAAAAACTAGCTTTCTTAAAATTCTCGTTTTCCCGACGTTGCTAGCTCTTAATAAAAAGCAAAATTAAAAATTTTGAAAAACCCACTACGGTTAAAAAGTAATTGAAAAAGGATAAAATAATTTAAAAACCCCCGACTTAAAAAATAAATGTAACACGAGATAATAAACGTAAAAAAAAGTAGAGTTGATCTCTCGCGGAGTCGGTCATATATGTAAACAATAGAGTATCAGTTTTCATAGCATTTCCCTACGTACCTATACCTATTTGGTTCTTGATGACTGTAGATGTGGCAATAACATATTCAACTATCTTAAACTTAATAAAAAACCCGTAACCCAAACAAAGTTCCTTTCACCCCAAAACGCATATACCGTCTCCGTTCCATCGTGGGTAAAAGAGTTTAGTTTGTTATATCGACCATTTGAAAAATGACCCATAAAAATATTAACATGAAAATTCTACACAAAATACTAGTTTTAAAATAAATTATTAAACAGTACTATTTATTAACAAAAAGACAATGTATTTCTTCGAAAGTACGTAGTAAATGCATATTTTTTAATTTTCGTTTTTATCAGCGCTCTTCATTATTCACTGGATTCATTATCATTTCCAAACAGTTCGACACATTAATGATTCATTGGAATTAAACTCGTGTTGGTTTTCTGAAAATGATATTCCGTTTTTTGGCTTTAAACATCAGATTCTATAATTAATACAATTTATAATAATAATAATATTATATATATATATATATATATATATATATATATATATATGTGTGTAAATAATAGGATCAGTCACATAAAGATTAAAAAATCATAGTTCATAATCACTCAGAGCACGCGTCTGGATCTAGTGGCTGGAATTTTGACAGTATTCATATGACAATACATACCCTTAAAATCTAACACCTAAAAATGACGACAAAGTCTGTGTGGAAAAAAATATTTTTAGGACACATTTAAAAAAACCTGGCTATTAAAAAGCTAAACTGTTAGATATTTAATTACTAATGTACTAGCTAATATTTATAATACTTTAGTAATAGCTTATACATGATAGAGATAAATACAACAAATCAAAAGTTAAAATCATTACGTATCAAACGACATGATTTTTCTTGGCGTTCGTTATTCACCTGTCGCCATAAGCGTCACAATAAAAAGGCAGCGATACCATATTATCTCGCCGCGACAAATATCCGTTTATTAAATGAGTGCGTTACTATAAAACATTTTATGTCTTCATTAAATATTTCGGGGCTATTTTTTAAATCGATTTTTTTTTTGTTTTTGTCGTACAAAGTGTATGATTACTTCTTTATATTTTCGATGCTAAATTAATATTGTTGGTACTTTTACCTTTACGCCAAAACGGCTAGGCTAGGCTAGGCTACTGCTAGGCACCTTAGATCGTACCTGAGCGAACCATGGGTAAGTTTCTTACTAGACATGTACGAGTAATAACAGCCCTGTCACATGTTAGACTTAGTAAGATTTTTATTTACTTGCTTTCTCTCCTAAAATCAGAATTATTTCCATACCTTTGAAAGTTTTCTGTCCAGTAGATTCTGATACATAGATCACCACAGATCCAATAGTAGGGTTCCGTTTTCCATTCGATGTGCGGAATCCTAAAAACGATTTTGACACTTTAGTGAAGTTATTTTACACATGTAGGTTATGGCAATAGAAAACAAAGCCTTAGGCAAGTGTCCAAATAATTAAAGAAAAATAATGATTATTCTACATGCCTCATTAAGATAGTATTTAATTATGGTTTAAAGTTTATTTTAATTACTGTGTTCTACCGGTGGTTTGGGATATTTTAACAATAATATTTTTCTTTCGTGCGTGTCATTACCTGTTGTAAAAGTAAATAAACGTTAATGTAACCTGTTTAGAAGAGTTTCTATAGCTCTTAAATTACCTGAGCAAATCATTTATAAATGAATTGTAATACCTTCGGATACCCAAGGGTCTAATAGAAAGTCTATTACAAAGTTTATGCTGTCCTAATTTTAAAAAGCTAATTTCTTGAATCCAATGTTATTCTTCCAACGTTACAACTTATATACTGATAAATTTATATGTAAAGTTTTTTTTTAATTATATAAATTTTGAAATATTATACCTGTATAATATTAATTGTTATTTATAACATTTATTTTCAAATTAAATAACATCCAAAAATACTTTCTCGTGTATATTTTGTATGTGTGAATAAATATTTTAAGTGTGAAAATTTTCTATTTTAGTCACGGAAGAGTATTAATTAATTACGGGTTTATGTTACACAGTGCTATAAAAGTATTTTATAACACGTGAACGATTATTTATAATGGCTTTAAGGACTACTAGTAAAGCACAGTTTACTTAGCCATTAGATTAATATTCAATTTACCGTGCATCTAAGTGACATTACACGCTTGTTATATTGCAGGTAATATTATCAACGTGAATGATGTACGACAAGTATACATAGTCTGGCCATAAATACTGTTACAATTAAAAATAAACAAAATATTACATTTGAAATTGGAATCTGTACATTTTTATAAGATTGTTCATTGTGTTTTCTCATTTTCACGCCAATACATTGTAAAATATTTTGTGATATTAAAATGGAGTGGGTTGATAAAGAGAACCGAATCGCTGTGATTTCATTACACAAAGTAAGTATGGAGCCAAATACAATTTTTAAAACTCTCCATACGCTTGGCATTAGTCAAATGTTTGTGTACCGGACTATTGATAGGTACAATGAAACCTCCTCTGTTTGTGACAGAAAAAAGATCTGGCCGTCCGCGTAGTGTTCGTACAAAAAAGGCGATCAAAGCAGTAAGGAAAAGAATTTAAAGAAATCCTGTCCGAAAGCAAAAGATTTTATCTCGGGAGATGAAGATAGCACCTGGAACCATGTCACGTATTTTAAAAGATGACTTAGAACTATAAGAGACGCTGGTCATTTCTTAACTGATAATTTAAAAAAGAATAGGGTGGTAAAATCAAAGCAACAACTTAAGCGGTACGCAAAGGGAGGTCACAGAAAAATTTTGTTTACGAATGAGAACATTTTTGCAATTGAGCAATATTTTAACAAACAACAGAGTACAACGTGGGCATTATCCGACTTTAGTGATGGTTTGGTGGGATGTTAGCTATGAAGGAGTGACTGAGCCATATTTTTGGGAAAAAGGGATCAAAACATCGGCACAAGTGTATCAAGATACCATTCTTGAGAAGGTAGTTAAGCCCCTTAACAACACCATGTTCAATAAACAAGAATGGTCCTTTGGAGCAAGACTCGGCGACCGGCGTCGGGTCATAAAACTCGATCCACACAATCTTGGTCAGAAATCCACGTTCCGGACTTCATCAGAGCTGAAGACTGGCCGTCATCTAGTTCCGATATTAATCCGCTGCATTATGATTTATGGTCAGTTTTAAAGAGTATGGCTTGTTCTAAATGCCATGATAATTTGGAGTCACTGAAATAATCCCTACGATTGGCAATGAAGAATTTTCTCATGGAAAGACCGCGTGCTTTTATTGATACCTAGCCTCAACGTTTAAAGGACTGTATTGCAGCAAATGGAGACCATTTTGAATAAGCTTTGTATGTTTTTAATGGTTTTATATTAATGTATTAAACTAACACACTGTAATAGTAATAAATGTTACGTGCAGTAGCAAAATGTCTTTTTCTTTGTAACAATATTTAGGGCAAGGCTATGTAATTGTATATCTTTATTTTCTACGGTCTTTTACACTTTACCATTTAAAGTTTAAGCTGTCTTACATATAAACCATGAATGCCTCGGTGGAGTAATGGCTAGCATGTATGAATCTATACCCGGAGGTTCTGGTTTCGAGTTCCGAGTCGAGCCAAGTTACTACTTAATAACTAGGTACATTAAATCATTCTGTTAAGAAAGTCCCAGTAGCAGCCCGGAGTTGGGAAGTAGGAGATGTTTCACCCCCGTGCCCTAGAGAGCACGTCAAGCTGTCAGTCTCTCACCGGTTGTGTCAAAGTAGGTATCGTCCCATCGGAATTTAAGAGTGACAGGAATAGAGAGTGCACTTGTATCTGCGCGTACACTTGTGCACTATAATATCTCATGCACCCTTGGGTAGTCTCAGTGAGATAGTCCGCCGTGGCTGAAATTGGTCAGGAGGATATTATCAAACAAAAAATTTAAATATCTAGATTATTTTTGACCGACTTCGAAGAAGAGAAGGTATTCAATTCATTTGTTTATTTATTTTTTGTGAATATCTTCGCCAATAAAATAAAAGAAAATAATGTACACCTAATTTTCCAATTTACTATGAAGTTGTTTGTAGGTCGGTGTAGGTTTGTGAAAAAAATTTACTCATACAATTTATTAAAAAAATTGAGCTGACCAATTCAGTAATGTACCTACTTAAAAAGTGTATCTGCTTATTTATCAAGAACCAGCTTTAACCTCAATTGACCTCCTGTAAAACAGTTGAATTGTATCAAGGCATCTATGGAAATGGCTTTATTAACGTCTATTTTCTATGGCCAACAATGAGCTAATTTACGATAACTATAAGAATAGACATAATGTTAATTTTTGCAATGTTTATATTTTGTTTGCATATTATAGGTATACTGCAGAATTGTGTAGGTACTCAATATATCTACATATGTTCATAGTAACTAATTAATTTAATAAGTAATTAATACGAAGTGTATCAGGCCATAGTCCCGACACTGGCCAAATGCTTGCTAGGTTCTTTCAGATATTATGCAGTTTCCTTTATGATGTTTTCATGCTTCGCACATGAAAATATCAAAAGTGCAACCAGGATTTGGACCCACGACAACGACGAGACTACCATTGTCTATAATTAATTACTTAAAATATATAATTAATTAGAGCAGTTCAAAAGATGTACATATGTTTATCTTTTTAGTATAGAAAACTAGCGGCTCACCCTCGCTTCGCTCGGGTTCACCTCTAGACAAACAAAAACAAATGTAACCCACGGGAACCGTACATTTTTCCGGGATAAAAAGTAGCCTATTTATTATTCTGATGTGTGAATTATTGTAAAGTTTCATTAAAATCTAATTTGTAGTATTTGTGTTTTAAGCTGTATAAGTTACTATAGTTTTTTAACTATCCCACGGTAACTCTTAAATTTTTCCGGGATATTAAAAATAAAATATTAAATGTTGACCGGGGATATAAGGTACCCTTACAAACCTTACAAAATTTAATTTAAATCGGTCGAACCATTTTCGAAGATTACTCCGTACAGATCATTTGTTACAAAAATGTGAAAAATGAAGAACCGCTCCACCGATTTTGTGCAAACTTCACATAAACCATCTACTAAATAGTCCGAACAAAACCTAAGCATTTGGTTTGCATAGGTGAGCCTGTTCTTGAGTTATAAAATTTCAAAGAAGAGTGGCATTGATTTTTATATAATATAGATAGATGTAAATGTAATGAATATTAAAAATAAATAAAGAGATGCTTTCAATTTCTTTAAAATAGGTCTAATAATTTAAAAACCACCTCAAGGCATACAATTTTAATAATAGTAAAAATATAATGATGCCGCCATCGCTAGGCGGCCTCTCTGTTAACAAGCTGTCGATATCACGAAGAATTGCATAACGCTTTTAACTATCATAATGAGGTACCGCATATATATATAATTTTATGCCTCGAAAATACATGGCCCGTCTTACTTTAAATTTTTGTCTTGATAAAGAACTTTAAAAAGAGAAGGCATATTATAAAAACAATGTAATGTTTTCATTACATTATATTCTGATGAGCAAAATGTGTATCGCGGTTCCTGATTCTGTTTTCTTTAGATATTGCGCTAACTTGGTTCCCATACATTTTCTTGCTATAATTTATTTACTTAATATACTTAGCGGTAAGAATTTGACATAATTTGTATGGAGTTTATGTTTTTAACTCTAATAGTATGTAAAACGACAGATAGATATGTAATAATTAATTTTGATATTGGGTTTCTTCGTTAATGAACATTAATAGGTGGAGTCAACTCGATTTTGTATAGAGATATGTATTTACAAATGTAGGTTATTGCTAGTGGGTCAGTATAGTTCTCTAATTTTTTGTATAAATGTTTTAATCTATACAGATAAATAAAATTGGAGTGTCTGTTTGTAATATTAAAATAACCGCTTTTTACTAAATGCATATGGATGTATACACGGTACATTTACCAAAACAACATTTTTTATAATTCTTGTCTGTCTGTCTGTTTGTTCCGGCTAATCTCTGAAACGGCTGGACCGATTGTGACGGGACTTTCACTGGCAGATAGCTGATGTAATAAGGAGTAACTTAGGCTACCTTTATTTTAGAAAAAAATAGAGTCCCACGAAAAAAAAATTAAAACCAAAAAAAAAAGAAATTTGTTTTCGGAAGCAACCTAGGGACGAACCCTAGCGAAACGAGGGTGAGTTGCAAGTTTACAATATGATCACTGATGACCACATTTAGCTATTTGCGTTCAAGGCTTAACAAGAAAATGATATATAGGCTTAAAACTAAATTAATATTTAGTATCTAATAATTGTTACATTTATCCGATAAATATATTTAATACTTTACTGGCTCGTATAAAAGCATAAATAAATTAGGCAGTTTTGTATAGATAAAAACAGTTATTGTGAGCGCACCTTAGGAAATAGCACATGCTTTCGCGGACATGTCTGTAGGCCCCGGCCGAGAAAAAATCCGTTGCGTAGTTTAGAAGAAGTACGCGGAGAAACAGACAGAGGTATACAGCGACTTTCTTTTATACTACTATAGATATAGATAAGCGATTAAGGCCTGACATAAATTTTATAGAATAACTAGCAGAATCCGCGGCTTCGATCGCGATCAAAATACGAAAAATACGAAATTTCATGCAAATGTGTCCAAGGAATAAAAAGTTTCATACAAACTTTTATCCCCTATTTCACCCCCTTTCAGGTTGAATTTTGAAAAATCCTTCCTTAGTGGATGCCTTCGTCATGTGAGGAATACGTGTGCAAAATTTCAATTTTCTAGCCTTAAGGGTTTGGCCTGTGCGTTGATACTTCAGTCAATCACTTTTGCCTTTTATATAAGTAGATGTGTTACATATTTTACGCAAACATTTGACATTTTAAATGAAATTATCTTTTTGGAAACCAAAAATCAAAATATATCCGCGAAAAAATCCAAAATGATAATTTTATTTGAAATTTTAAACTTTGTATTTTTCTATGAATATGAGAAATTCTATCGCACTAAATTGTTAAATGTTTTTATTTTTGCTACTTGCTAATATCTGATAGTTTTTGTGTAATAAATTATTGATTTTTTTTCATAAACGACTACTCGGCCGAACCATCTGCATCTTCTACCGCATTCACCATGGGGAATGTTCCGAGGAATTGTTCGGACTGATCCCGGCTGCTGAATTTCACCATCGGACATCGCGCCAAAATAGTAGATTCCATCCACACCACCTCGATGTCCAGCGTTCCCCAACAGTGCGATTCTTAAGACATTTTCTGCCCCGCACAACCACTCTGTGAAACCAGCTATCGCCGGCGGTCTTTCCGAACCGTTGCGACCTGGCGAGCTTCAAGAAGAGAGCGTACTCTTTCCTGAAAGGCCGGCAACGCATTTGCAAGCCTTGCGGTGTTGCAGATGTCCATGGGCGGCGGTAATCACTTTCCATCAGGTGAGCCTCCTGCTCGTTTGCCCCCTTGGATTATAAAAAAAAAACAGTTATTGTGTTTTCCTATGGGAATGAGATATTTTTCTGGTGTAAAAGGTGTCGTAAATGTTGACCCCATAAATAAGCTATCAGTACATAGAATTTAGTTATAATACAGTCTATACTTTTTAGACGAAACGCACACATACAGACAAATAGACAAAAATTCTATCAACTATGGTTTTGGGGTCTATACCAGTTATTGTTTTTAAAAAATAGTACCTGGACGACCGAGCTTCGCTCGGAGTCCTTTTTTTATATCGTATCTTTTATATATAAAAAAAAAAACTAAAAATTTGAATAAATACACAAAAAAATGTCATTCTTGCACCTTGACCGCTTGACCACTATGCTTATGCCCGAGCGTAAGAAATTATCGACCATATTTTGCGTGGAATAATGCGAAGGAAAACCGCATGAAAACTCGAAAACACGCGTTTTCCCAGGCATAAGACTAATCTAGATCGATTTTTTGCCCCCGGAAACTCCCACATCCCAAATTTCAGCGAAATCGTTAGAGCTGTTGCCGAGATCACCGGCGTAAATAAATAAATAAATATACAAGAATTGCTCGTTTAAATATATTAGATTTCACGTACAGATTTCGCTTTTACTATTTTATTATATGTATGTATAGATTAAACAATGAAGACCTGTATTATAATCAAATACACTTAACTTAATTATTTACAGAGAATCGTAGTATTGATTCAATTATAGATGTATATTTATAAGTAGAATACAATTATGGGCTTTTACAGTGATTAATTTAATTCGTTCATGTACAAAAGGTAGCTTTCAATCAGGACGCAGCTAAATCGAACTTTACTGTTTTTGACATTCAATTATTCGAAGAAACGACCAATCGTAAACCAAACTATTCCGATTAAAGTGATTTGTCCTCGATTCTTTAAAAGTTTATTTTAGAGGATCTCGGTAATCTTTACAGCTACTGGCCAGTTGAGGAATACGAAGATTAATCTTAGTAGTCTCTCCAGGATAATTTCTAAGAAATCCGTGCGAATTTCCGAGAATTCAATTGTTATCGTACACGCCGGCGTGTACGCGGTCCTCGAGGGGTAGTGAGATGGTCCGGAATGTTTTAAACCACTCTTAAATGCAATAAGAATATTATCTACTTGTATGTAATTTATTATTTTATAGTTGTACTGTAGGATTATATGTCTAATGTCAATGTTTATTGTAGTAGGTGATTCTGAATCAAAACAAACTAGTTAAAATCGCAACTTTGATTTAAAAATATTTTAAGAAATGTTATTTATTAATATTTTTTATTTACATACTTTGTAATATCGCCAACTTTTCAACTCCGTGCAACTATTTAGATTTTTTTCCTAAACCTGGCGGGCAAGAAATCGAGGTATTGAATCCCACTAGCTCTTAAACCTGGTAAATGACACAAGAGGTAATAAAAATAGCCATTTAATTGAAAAAAAGCGTGTAATGAGATCGCATTGGCACTGGTATTGGTATACTGGTACAAATGAGCTGTTGACAATTTTTAGAGGCTTCGAAAAAAATCATCTCAGAATTGTCACTTGGCATTTAAAAAAAAATACAAGGCTAAGGCCGTAGCTTTAATGAACTCAGAATATCAATGAGGACACCAAATGTACCAACTTATAAGGCTTCTTGATTATTTGTAGCTCATTTTTTTAATCATCTTTTGGCCTTTATTAAATGGAGTAATACTATCACTAAATTAGATTTATATCGTTCTGGTGGCGGGCCTGTATGACATAAATCTAATTTACTAGTCGTGTGAAATAATAATTCAATATTTATTAAAGTAGCCATTAACACCCATAAATAATTAGCAAATGGATTCTACAATTTATGAAATACAAAGTTATATAATTTGTCGGCAAAATACGAGTAAATCAATAGTAATTTAGCTCTATTTGAAACAATGCACCAACCGGATATTTGATTTATATTTAGCTAATGCGTAAAATTAAAGGCGCGAATGAATTGCATTTTATATTTTTTAAAGCAGCCTGTAACTAATCAACAATGTAACATGCTATTTATATTTATTCCCAAGCATTCGGATTGTTACCACGAACGTTGTATATTTTAAGAAGAAACGTTTAACATGGTTGCTGCCAGTAATGGATAATTTTCTGAAATTTATATGTCAGTTATGTTTAAAATCGTTTTGAAGCTGGTTGCAGCGTCACTGTTAGGCGTATATTAAGTGTAGGAAATAAAATAAACCGTTCGGTATAACTACATATAATATACATATAAAAATATCGGCAGTCCAGTGGTGATGCGCTAGCTTGGAAAACATTGAAGCGGGTACAAATCTGGGTCTCTCATCTCTGATAGTCTCATATGTAAATCATTTCCTACATGTTTACCAGTGGCTAATATGACGAAGGAAAATATTCTAAGAAAACGTGCACGTCTGAGAGAATCTAACTAGTTTTCGAAAGACGTGTGAATTCCTAAATATTGAGCTTTTGACATGGATAAAGTTCATCGTTTATTTATGAGCTATCCAAATTATTATTATTATTAAAAGCATATCTAAATTATTATATACAAATATAAGACATCTATACTAATATAATAAATGTGGAAGTTTGTGAGTATGGATGTTTGTTACTCTTTCACGCCAGAAACGCTGAACGGATCTGAATGAAATTTGACACAGAGATAGATTATAGTCTGGAATAACACATAGACTACTTTTTATCTCAGAAAAATATACGGTTCCCGTGGGATAGGTTTTTTTTGTGTTCCTAGAGGCGAAACCGAGCGAAGCGAGGGCGAGCCGATAGTTTAGTTCATACAATTAGTGATATGACATATTATTTTAAACTTGTTTTAAATGCAATAACTAAGGTAATATTAGGTTTTCTAAAGAAACTAAGCCATATGAATTATAAAGAAAAAACGATTAAAAATGAATATCATGTACAATGTAACACCTTCAAATTTTAGAATCGCGATATCTTAGGAATGGTGATTGTTAAGAAAAAAGTATTACGACTATATTTGTAGAAAATTTTATGATCTACAATTTTTGTCTGGACTATATTTTTGGTAAAACTTACCGTTTTCGAGAAAAATGCAAAAACCGAAAATTTTGACCTTTAACCTTGAATAACTTTAGCACACATGGGATCTATAGACTTTTGCCACTTTATTTATACTGGTGTACCCAAGGTCTCTACCAATATTCGGCTCTGACGGAGTTTTTGTTATTTGATCACTATTTTTATGTCTAATTTGACCGGCCTACAAGTAGAATGAATAAAGTTGCTTATCATAACGTTAGTGACGAAAGAAACCATATAATTGATTTAACCATCTGTAAATTGCAGGTCATTGCTCTTAGCAATCAAGGATCACTCGATAATCAATTAACCCGTAAAACACTTAAATACTTAAAACTTTGTCTGAATATAAAGCTAAAATATTTTTTATAAGCAAAGACACTGTTTACTTTTTGTAGACAAATACAAATATTAAGAAAATTAATGAAAAATCTGTCTAATCGAAAAATATACTTAAAAAAATATAAATTTTAGCTTTAGTATGTAAATCTGTCTGTAATCTGTAAATCACATCGATCCATTTCTATGTAATGAAAGGACAAACTAACGCACCGACAGATACACAAAGACATTGTATTTATAATATATATTATTTTTTATGATTATAATTGTATAATTGATGTATGATATTTGAAAATAAAAAAAAGTGTTAAACATTTTATCAGATTTTTGTGCGATGCTATTTTTATTTTGTTTTTTGTTCCTGATGTTTCAAGTGTTTTACCACAAGCATGGTCATGGGAAATACGAGACGTTGGCTTAGATATGTATCTATAAATTATTTCAAAATATTTTTTTGAGATTGCGAGTGTGGCATACGGCATACCCTTAAAAGGAGTTTACTATAGATACCTAATCAAATATTTTCGAAGTCGGTGCCAGCCGATACAAATCAAAGCACTCCAACTTCGAAAATATATGATAGTAAATAAAAACTACCAATCAGTTATTTTTTAGTTTTTAGTGGCTTTTTTTGAAGTCATTTTTTTTTTTACTTTTTGTCCGCGGCTTCGCTCGTATGATAAGCGGGGTGGGGATCAAGGATAACCTATGTCCGATCCCAGGATGCAATCTGATGAGTGGTGTAAGCGTAAAAAGGTAACAGACGGAGTTACTTTCACATTTATGATATTAAGTACAAATACGACATGCATCTTGTTATTGAAACCATTAAAAATGTCATGTTTGCACAATTTAAAAATATATAAGCACCTCCATAATTACTTTTCCTGTAATTCTCGGCCTCTCATACTCGGTCAAATACAGCTGTGTATAACCGGCTGCCAGCACTTATGTAGATGCATCCCAACTGCATGATTGTTTTACTTACTATTTGTTCCTTTTGATTTTCTATAAAATAACTTTTTTAGGCTTAGAATATTTGACACGGGATCCTTCCTTTTATGGACTAATTTATCTACATTCCAGCCATTTTATTTGATAAGTATGACAATTGATTAATTGAATATTTTAATGTAGCAAATTTTAGTGTTATCATTCAGTAGTTCCGAAAGAATAGTCTACAGCAGAGTGACAGACAGACAGATACCAGAATAATTCTGTAGAAGTTCCGTCTACAGTCTACACTAATATTATAAGCCGGTAAAGTATGTAAGTTTGGATTTAGTGGGTAATCTCTGAAACTATTAATCTGATTCTATAATTGAAAATTTCACGTTTACTAATACATAGGTACATTGACGCCTATTGCTATAGGCTATTTTTTAATCCGATAACAATGTGTTTACTTGTCAGAAATCATAATAACTTTAATTAAAGTCGGAAAACAACTGGCCGTTGATTTGCTTTATCGGCGTGCGCTACCTAAATGGGCCCTTCCGTGACCACGATTACTGTAAAGTGTAAAGCACTCGAAATGGTGGAACCCAAAAATTAAAATAACTCCGCGAAAATAACCGAAAAACTAGTTTTATTTAAAATGGTTTGAAATAAAGCAATAAATTTCTGAAAAAAATAAAACAAAAATACACCTACGGTACATCCCCTACGGTAATTGTAGAGGTCGAATGTTAAAAAAAAAGAAAAAAGCTAAAAATCGAGTCAGGATGTAAGAAGAGAAATAGAACAAATCCAGTTTTTTTTTTTAATTTTTGTTTCTCTGTCTGTTTGTCTGTTTGTACAGGCTAATCTCCGAAACTGTTGGACCTTTTATCCCCGGTCAACATTTTAGATACTTTTCATCCCGGAAAATTAATGACTTCTCGTGGGATAAAAAAATTATAGTAAATTATACAGCTTAGTACACAAAAACTACTGATTGGATTTTAATAAAACTTTACAGTACCTAATATAGTTCATACATCAGAATAACAAATAGGTTACTTTTTTCCCGGAAAAATTGCGGTTGCCGTGGGATAGATTTGTTTTTGTTTGTCTAGAGGCGAACCCGAGCGAAGCGAGGGTAAGCCGCTAGTCTATAATAAAAGAACGAGTCAATTCATCTCATGGCGAACAATACAGCTTTCGTTAAAACGCCTTCGTTAACGAATGCCTAGAGGCATTAAACAAATAGTAGAGGCATCGTGTAGTGTAAATTACACAGTTATTTATGATGTGCGTGAGTAAAACGTACACTTGTATGGTAATTATGGTAGCTTTCTTTACGTGACATTGTTTGAGTTAATAATTTAAATTACTTTTCATTTTAATAGAAGTTCGAGGTTAACGACTACCACTGAAATTAGATTCACTATACTATGAGCTAAAGGATTAACGTTACTTAGTACAAAAATATAATAATGTACTTTTATTATAACTTTTATGTATCAATGAAATGTATTATAAAAGTAAACAGTATATAGGCAGTTTTTTTATGTATAACCTAAGAAATATACTTATCATAATATCTCGAAAACATTACTCTCAGAGTAACGCTCCATTTAAGACAGTAGGGGAAGAGTGACCTAAATAAATATATTATTTTTATCAGGATTTTTAATATACTATAATAGACTCTAAATATCTCGTGTTAAAATGAATATTACATTTTGTAAATGCAATAGTGGGAATTTTATGATTTTAATATTGTACAATTCTTAACATTTGTAGTAGCTAGGTGCGTTTAATATAACGCTAATTCTATTCTTAGTACTAGCGACCAATTTCTTTTGTATTTTTATTCCATTATCTATACATATAAAATGTTTTGTCCTAAAGATCAACGCACAGCCTAAACCGCTGATCGTAGAGACCTGAAACTTGGAGGGTGTGTTCTTTGTATGATGTAGGCATCCGATAAGAAAGGATTTTCCGAAATTCACCCCTAAGTAGGTAAAATAGGGGATAAAAGATTGTATGAAACTCTGTCATTCTTAATGTAAAATACACAGAAAGTGGTATTTAGTTTTAAAATAAAAAATAATGGTCGCCGCGACCATGGTTTTAGTCATGGTCGCCTTGTGTATGTGTGCTCTTACTAAAATATATATTATATTATATAAAACCATTACAATCATTATATTTTTTTGTTAAAATGTAATGTTAAAATTTAAATATTTTTATTATTCTATTTTCTTTTGTCTACATAAACATTCCATTTATACGAGTTGTTTTTTTTTAAATTTCATTTCAGTAACAATAGGTTTGAAAAAATACATATTATGTTATTATTTAACTCTAGCAAACTCGTCTAAAATATTTAATTTTAAAATAATTATTAAAACTATATTGTACCTACTGTTTAAGAGGAGGCTCCCTAAATTTAACGCTGATTTGCCGGGATATTCTATGTATACCAGATATCAAATCAATGTGATAATTTAAACATATGATTTTTCAAACCTTTTTCTAACGAACGTTACAAACAGAAACACAATTAAATGAAATTTTCTCGAGGGTTTTATTTTTTTTTAAATATGCCTTTTTTAGAGATTTATGGATTTTACTTGTAAATTACTTCATTTACATATGCAAAAAAAATACTCACAGAAGGAAAATATAGTTCATTATGTCGTGTTTGAATATCATTGACATTGACCAATTATTATTGTCATAATAAATTAAATTAGATATTAGACTTACGTCCTTTAGTTCTGTGCAAGAATAAGATCGATCGGATATTCGATATTCAACCTTATTCGCTAGCAGCTTAGGTGCAACGGCGATAGTGATTCAGTCGGCCGCTGGCCCTTGTCGAGGTAGGACCTATGTCGCTTTTGCTCGCGCGCAATCCCCCCGCTAATTTATCGAAATATTCATTCTTGGACATAGTGTAAAAAAATCAACGTTTTTAGCTTTTTATACATAGCTTTGTCAAAACAACTTTAAAACGTTTATACATTTAAGGTTGAATTTACATTATTGTATACTTTTTTAAACTAGAATAATTACCTAAACACAATTAGGTTTTAAGAGAACTTTTGCATGGGATTGTGTATCTAGTTCTTTAGTGATCGATGAAATCATAAGTAAACAAATTCCGATTTGCCGTATACTACGGGTTTCGCGCGGCTATGCTTATGATTAATATTTAATATGAATAAATAATATAATTAATAAATATAAGTAATTTACTATACGCGTTGTATGTATGTGTGTGTATATAACATACATACGTACATAATATGTACGCTTATTACTTTCGTACTAGGTACTTTTCTAGAGTTTACAATTGTGTTATCAGTATGAACTTTCATTTCGTTTCGTGGTGGTATAAGTAGGTATGAAAAGGTTTTTATGTAAGATGTTGATAATATTGTAATCTCTGGTATTAGATAATTATTTTTTTCTAAAAGTCTATGTTGCGGGACGCAGACATATACACCCAAACCTCTATATATGATCTGTGCCCAAACACACTTACCGATTCTGCCACGACTTCATCAAGCGATTGTACGCGTAGGATTTGGACGCGGGTTTCACATAAATCTACATGTGACATACATACCAAATTTCATAAATATAACGTGGACTTAGCTAACCGAAACTAGTACGGGTAAGTAGGTATATCATAACAAAACATAGGGTATGTTTGTCCCTCAAGGATAATGCAGATTTCTATGACAGAAATAATTTTCAAATTGGACCGATATATATATATATATATATATATATATATATATATATATATATATATATATATATATATATATATATATATATATATATATTATGTAGATCAGCAGATTATATTCATACTTAAAGACCTTTTATTATGTACATATGCCATTTTAAATAAACTGAAGACATTTTGGGAATATATTATTTACATCATAACAACATCAAAGTTTTTTTATGTAAAATAAAGCAGTATGTAAAGTTAGTGTAAATATGTTATTTGAAGTGGCGTCCCTGGTGGAATAGGCACAGTGGTTAGTGAGCGCAATCAGCTGAGCCCGGGCGCGCGTCAGTAAGAAAACCAAG
Source organism: Fabriciana adippe (assembly GCA_905404265.1). Classification (NCBI taxonomy): domain Eukaryota; kingdom Metazoa; phylum Arthropoda; class Insecta; order Lepidoptera; family Nymphalidae; genus Fabriciana; species Fabriciana adippe. The sequence continues at coordinate 5,642,965 of FR990000.1, forward strand.
CGTTTAGAAAAAAAAGTGAATAAAAAATAAAAAAATATTTCGCACGTTATGAACCACGTATTTCACTGTTCAAGCGAAGCATAAGTTGGTGTAGCGGTGTGACCTCGGACTATAATAACGATCATCGTAGGTTCGATGCTCCATATGTGTAGACATTTTTTTTTCCTTTTTCTCAATTTATATATTGAATTTTGAATTTTCATGTACAAAGTTTTTTCGCATGCGCTTTAATTACTATTCCTTGTTGAAAAGTCCAAAATCCCATTTTTTTATCATTTCTATGCCTTTTGCATATCTGTACATATAAAAAAACAATAAATGATAATAAATAAAGAAAATATTGATTTCTTTGCATAATTGAAAAATGAATAATATATAAAAATTGAGAAAAAGAAAAAAAAGTCTCGGTACAGGGAATCGAACCTACGACCATTGAACGTCTAGACCGAGCTTTCACCGTTACGCCAACTTACACTTACGTTGAACATCGAAATAAGTGATTCATAATCATAGTCCTTCAATTGCTTTTCATTATTATAAAAGTTACATAATAATTTGTAAATTTCTAAACATTATACCAATAAAAACATAAGTAACTTCCTGATAAGATTCCTAAAGTATGTGTATGAATATATAAATAATTGAATAAAATATAATTTACTTGTTCAATATTTACTCAAATTCATTTATTGCGTAGGAATAAATGTCTTAGCTTTTCGCGATTACTAAGTATATACTTATTATAATAAAACAAAATGTTACCGGATCAATGCCCGTATTTTAAATTCCAATAATATTAAAAACAATTAATGTAATAAGTTGGCCTACTGCCTACAGACGCGCTTGCGTACTCTGTGACGCTTGGCCTACAGTTGTGAGTTCACGCCGGCGACGTGAGCGCACAGCTCGCTTTGCGGGAGGGGAGGTAGCGTTAAATGCCTACTTCGCGCGGACAGCCTGGTCTTAATGTGTTGTATGTTAAATTAAGGTTTGGAGACGACTCGATGTGAATATGTTAGAGGTAAGAAAGTTTAGCTTTTATAAATTTTCAGTTTCGCTCCTAAGTAGTCTTATCAAGACCTCAAACTCGGTGACACAATATAATATGATAAGGTAATTTACAAGTAAGTATAAATGGTAAATAATGAATAATTACTGAAAAGATGTAGAAAGAGAAAAGATACATTTTAGATAGAGAGAGGAGATAGGCATTTCTTAAATAATAATAATTAGGTAAACTTCTGCAAAATAAAGAGATTATATGGATGTAAAAGACCATCTATTATTATATCTAAATTATTTTTTTATGCACTTACATTATGTAACTATATTAACAGACATAATATATATATATATATATATATATATATATATATATATATATATATATATATATATATATATATATATATATATATATATATATATAAAATTAACAAAAATATACTAAAATCGTCTGATTAATTATAAATTATATAATACCTTTTTACAGATGTATAGGGTAATTCAGTTTTAAAAAAGTTTAGTACCTAGAAATAATATGTGTACCTAGAGGTAAGAAAGTTTCATTTAAAACACCAATAGAGAGTTAAATATATAAATAAAACGCCAAAATCGCGTTGCTTACCTAACTGCCAAAAGGCCAGGTAAAAGGTTATCTAGTGTCAGATTGTCAGGCGTAAACAGGTAAGTTGATGTGAATAAATTACCTTTAAGTTTTCCTAAGACCTATTTCTATAGGTACATGTAAAAGGAAATAAAGGTGGTGAGTGCCCCACAAGATCGCTCGAGGGCGTGTGAACAGCAGGATGGCCGTGTGACTATTATTATTTAAAGTCACTATGTTATTTAGTTTACCTTTTATTGCTTTTAAAATGATTTTAAATTTAGTGCACAGACTATCGATCTCGCTCGAGACGCCATCATGACATTCATTGGAGATACGTGGCTTAGTAACGTTGGTTGATCATAGTTGATCATAGATAATTATGTTTTGATATTATATTTGTGATTTCCCTCATTAAATTATAATGGATCATTGAGAAGTCTTTATTATTTGAGCGCTGATAACGCCCACAAGATTAGTAACCACTAAAGATGATGTTCGTAGTATATGGATAACACGTCATACATATAAAATGAATGTATATAAAATAATGTTGTTTAAACATGGTGATATCTTTGTTGTTATTTATTGAAATATTACATCTGCATTTGTCACGCAACTCGGATATAAATCGTTTAAAACTCCAAGCGGTCGTTACGAAATATTATAAGTCGTGTAATGATATTCGATTGTATGCAAATACATAAATCATGTTTTATCGACCCACACAGATTGCACAGTTGTTCTGATTCATTTCAATAAAGGAAAATATTTAATAACTAGCAACTCACCCCCACTTCGTTCGGGTTCGTCCCTAGGTTGCTTACGAAAACAAACTTTTTTAGATTTTTTTTGTTTTTAATTTTTTTCCGTGGGACCCTATTTTTTTAAATAAAAGTAGCCTGTGAAAGTTCCGTCAAAATCGGTCCAGCCGTTTCAGAGATTAGCCGGATCAAACAGACAAACATAGAGACTGACAGACAGACAAAAATTGTAAAAAATGTTGTTTTGGTAGGTATATGTACCGTGTATACCTACATCCCTATGCATTTATTAAAAAGCGGTTATTTTAATATTACAAACAGACACTCCAATTTTATTTATTTGTATAGATTATACTACGTATCATAAATCTTTGCCATGTTTTGGGCTTGGTTTAGTGTCAGTATAGTCAAAATTTGAAGGAAGACACCCTTACAATATAACAGTTTATTAGTATGAATTACACATCTATAAACTTTTATTGTAGTTTATGACAGAATTTGTTTCATTATTACGAACATAATTTCTATGTTTATTAATGAGATATAAATAATAAGTATATAATATCATGTAAATTCGTAGGTCCTGGGTTCGATTTTCAGGTCTAGTATAGATATTGGGTTTTTCAGTTAAGAAATTCTCAGTAATAGCCTAAAATTAGGAAGTTGGCGGTGTTGATTACCATAGCCGAAACCGGCCAAGAGGACATTATTAATACGAGAAACCTACCCTCGCTATGCTCAAGCTCTTCATCCCCTGTGCCTATAGAAAGCTATGCCACGTTCTTTTTGTTCTAACCTCATTTCATTATACTAATAACCTAACTAAGCTTTCAGTAAGAATAACAACGAAAAATGGATTTAAAAGTAATTTTTATTTTCTATTCAGCCACAAAATGAAAGTTAAGAAAAAAGGAAAGACTAAAATAAGTGTTTGCACATATAAAATTACTCGTCATGGAGACTATAAAAGTAGATAAGAAATACCTTTCAGGTAAGAAAACAGTTTTTGCTTCAATTTAAGTGACTTCAGTATTTCTTGGGTTAATTTATTTTTCTTATCGAGTTACTCGTGCATGTCTAGAAAACTGAAAATAACGTAAAAACTTTGTTTACACGTTGTTACGTTATATACAGTTGCTTTTTATTACGTTGATATAACTTTTTTAATCACACCAATATTATACGAAAGTGTGAAAGTGTATGAGGGCCATCGTTATTTCTTCATTCTTGATGAATTTGAGTGAAATCTTTAATCATACCAATATTATAAGTGCGACAGAGTGTGAGAGCCTTTGCTATTTCTTCGTTCTTGACGGATTTGAATGAAATCCGGATGGATTAACACAGGTTAGTTTTTGTCTATGCGTTGTATCTACTTGGCAAGCGAATTCGCGGGCAAACTAAGCACTTAATATGAATGTCGAATGTTTAAAGTCTTTTATTTTGAATTATTTGTGGGCGGGATTGAGAAATGTTTATTGCTAGTGAAGCATACAAGAATGAAGTATATAAGAATAGGCTTACTATAATACTATAGACTATAGTTTTATTATATTAATACATGATCTGTACCTACACATATATTTATTAAGGCTAATCGATTTTGAATAACAAAATCTAAAACGTGGTCAGACTCAAAGTTTTTATTACAATACCTACTCGTACTACTCGTATTTTGTTGAATATTTTCTTTACATCCGTTTATGTTACACGTGCACTAGTCATTAGCGGCCAATTGTTTACATAAATATGACTTTATTATGTTTCTAGAAGTAGTTGGTTGTAGCGACTGGATTGGTTCATGACGTGATAAACCACCAACTAAACAGGAGAAAAGAGAAAGGAAACGGGAGGAGGAAAAATGAATTGAGTATGAAGGTATAAGTTACCTTTTTTTAAAATAGCTAACATAATTGTTAATTTTTTAAGTTGCTTTCCAAAATGTGAATTCATTTAGGCTAATCGCACTAATGACTCTTCTTATATGTATATCAAATTTCGATTTTCAAACGTAACACATTGTCAAACAGTCAGAAAGTACATAAAAATAAATAATACTACTAAATCTTTTAATCGTTGTAAATTATTAGTTAGAGTTAAAACGTAAACAAAATGCACATTTAACCACTATTTAGGGAGTTAATTAATTTCTGTGTGGTACCGCCTGGGGACTCAATGTAGCTAATAGCTATTATATTCTGTAGTTGCCTTTAATGACTTTCCAATTGTTATTAAGCAGTAAAATTTGAATTCGTTAGTTTATAGTCTATTTATAGTATGTATGTATTGTGGCTGTTTACAACTAAATCTAAATATGTCGCTTCCCTATTTTTGTTTTATTGAAATCTATACTAATATTATAAAGCTGAAGAGTTTGTTTGATTGTTTGTTTGTTTGTTTGTTTGTTTGGTTGAACGCGCTAATCTCAGGAACTACTGATTGGAATTGAAAAATTCTTTTTGTGTTGGATAGTCCATTTATCGAGGAAGGCTTGAGGCTATATAACATCAAGCTACGACCAAAAGGAGCGGAGCATAAATGAAAAATGTTGCAAAAACGGGAAAAATGATTCCTTTTGAGAGCTTCCGTGGCGTGCGCTGCGTAATCAAATAAAGTTACACAAAAATAGTGTATGACGGAATTGTTCCCCTTTAAAAGTTCTAAAAAAGAGTCTGCGACAGCATATGTCTATCTTTTAAGGTTGACTCAATATAACCCTTTTTATAGTAATCAACTTTGTTCTAAAATAATGCATTACTTCCGAAGGTATTTTTATAAACATGATATTAATCCTTATCAAAATAAATACGTTATTCATCACAAGTATTTAATTTTGAACAAAATTGCCCTTGACATCATTTGATTTCAATGAATACCTTAGGAGATATCATAGTTTTAAAATATACATATTTAACTTTACGCGGACTATGGGTGAGCGCGCTCTCAGCTCGATGCAAGGCGAGGGTGGGGCGGTCGTGAGGGGGGAGGGCGCTGGCTGTCTATTAGTAAAAAATGATTAAAATTAATTCCGTAGTTTCAGAGTTTATTGCCCAAAATTAAATAAACATACAAAACAGTAGTATAGACTTACATAAATGTTATTGCTAAAACAAAAAGTGCAATATTACTAAATCAAATATGAGATTAATGGAGGAACCTTTGTGGCATTGTCAATCTCTGCCATTATCTACCAATCATGCGGTGCGCAATGAAAGTGGTATATGTAAGAGTATACCACATAATGTGTAAAACCTAAGAATTTGGTTTTAGATCATCTGAACGCTGGCGGAGCCGCGGAAAATGCTAGTATTTTATACAGTAGAAGTCAGTAGAAGAAGACTTAACCTTGCTCGGGCCTTAGGTACCTTTTATAATTTACATATATTTATAATTTTGCTAGTGGTTTACCCTCGGTGCGCTCGGAGAGATATTTTCTAATACGCGAATTATTACACACACACACACACACACACACACACACACACACACACACACACACACACACACACACACACACACACACACACACACACACACACACACACACACACACACACACACACACACACGCACACACACAAACGCACGCGCGCGCGTTTTTTTTTTCATACAGTAGTCTGATAATATATCCCTATGGGATGAATATCATATTAGGCGATGAAATTAGAAAAATATCATGTAAAATTGTAAAACATATGACATATTATAATTTCATACAACTTTTATTTCGACTTCTTGTATTTATTGACTAGGCAACTCATCAATTTCCTACAAATTGATCGTACTAGAGGAGCCCAATGCGGTTAATAACTAATTTCCCTCCAAGTAAGATTATTTCATGACAGAATATTTTAAACACATTATATTTAACTATTAATCAATTATAAAAAAAAAACGGGTCCACTTTCTAAATTGGTTATTAAACTAATACAAACTCCGATCTTCTCTACATTTCGAGTTTGAATAACTAGTTCTAGATAACTTTAAGTCTACTATAATAAGTTACTGATTTCCAAGCAAATAGATTACCTACACGACATTAAAGATAAACAAACCAGCAAACCGTTTTAATACTATAGATGTTATCTTAATTCATAGATACGATGATACAGACATCAAAGTAGTATTTTAAAAGTTGCTTAATTAGATGATATGGGTTTATCTCACGTAACGATTGAAGTATAAAATTGTACTAAGAATGAATCTCCTATATACTTCATCTTAAATTCATTCACCAACTGACAGACGCCGCACAGTGAAAGCAGTTGGGTGGAAGAAGTATGAAATTTTACCGAGTTCCTCTTATATTATGAGGTTTTGAAGTTAGAAACATGGGAATAGATGTTTTGTTTATTTTGCCGATGGGAAATCACATCCGGCTCATTGCTCGTAGATTAACCATTTTTCTTGAGAAATATTTTGGCTAAATTACTATAAAACGTAATAAAATAATTCAATATTTTCCGATTATGAATATAAAGGTAAAGGATTTAAATTTATACATTCTGTTTAAATTATTATACTTTATACTTATTGCTTATTAAATTCGCAAGCAATGGTTGAATATTTGTCACTCGTATGGAAATATATGATTAAAACTAAGTACTAACGTGTTCGTTTAAGTAAAAACTTATTTAATTTAGATTATCATATTTAAATATCCACACTACGATACACTATCGTAAAACATGGACTGAATGGTCAATAGGCAAACAAACAAAAAGGAAGATAAAAACTGATCATGACTTTTCAAACGAATTAATACATGGTACAACTCAAACAATGCTAGAGCTACATCACTTTAGCTTCAATAGGCACTAGAATCTATATATTAATACGTGAAGCAAAAACTTTGCACCCCTTTTTACGAAAATTGCGTGGACGGAGGAGTATGAAATTTCCCACACTTACAGTTTATATAGAGAAGGAGTGCAGAATGCTAATATTTTTTTTTATTATGCATGAAAAATACATTAAATCAATAAAAAAACCATTACACACACTACTATCGTACCATGTATTTGACACACACACGCATGTGCCAAATTGAGAATAGATTAATCACAGATATATATACATCTATATCTGTGAGATTAATACATTGTAATATACGCAAGACAATAAATATATAATTTAATGAATTATGATTGATTTTCAACCACACGGCGATCACTCGTAACAATAAATACATCATGTTATGACTTATGATATATGCCAACAATTGTCTGAAATGAAATTTAAAAAAAATAATTTTAAAATAAATCTAAGCCTAAATGTTGATATATTACAGAAACAAACAATATGACGCTCCAATACCTACTACTAACGGTCATAATATAAAAAAAGCTCTATAATTAAGATCTTTAAATAATAATCCTTATCAGGAATATTCACTTTTAAAATATTTAAAATTGTTGTGCTCCAACAAATAAACATTTACCCTACATAAATAGAATAGAAGGCAGAAGCAATAACAGGTTATCACGACGATTAGAGACCTTCATCAATCCAATCCTCAAATTTTTTTACACTATATCCTTTGTCGGTTAGTTAGAATAGAATGCGTTTTTTATTAGTTAAAAAAGTGATGTGGCTGTTTTTTAGATGTGTTTTAATACATTTAACCAAACCCTATGGTCAGCTCTATAATTAAATCATTTTTATCGATTACTGTACCAATTAAATGTAAGTTTTAAGGTAGGGACGAATTAATTATCACATTCTCGGCTATCACTGTGTTAGCTATAAAGGAAGTATCACCGAGAACGTAGTTCATACGTATCATTATATTTGAATAGTGCATACTGTATTAATTAATTTCAGTTAAGGCTTTCTTAGATTTACGCAAATATTTGACATCTATACATATAATAAAATCCTAATTGAGTCAAATCTGTACATTAAATATTTTTTGGAAAATCTTTTTAAAATAGTCATTATTATTTATTATGGATACATAGGCTGAATCTACAATTTTTAGATTTTTTGTCTATCTGTCTGTCTGGGAACGCATCATGAGAAAATCACTGGACAGATTTTGATGAAATTTGGTATGATGATAGCTGATTATCTGCGTCAACATATGAGATACTTTTTATTGCGGGAAAAAATCTCATCTCTGAGAAATCGACACTAAACCTTAAAACGTAATTAGGGACGAACCCGAGCGGAGCGGGGGTAAGTCGCTAGTTTTTAACAAAACTATCTTTTCGATGTTTTTCGCGGAATTATAATTAAATTTCATTTAATTTTCATCATCTATCTTAAATCTTCTGAATCATAATATTCATCTGCGAAATAAATTGTACTTAAGTAGCGGCTATAAAGTATTTGAATTGAAGGTTATGGTGTACAATCTATACATATTATAAAATTCTAACTAAGCCGAATCTGTACATTAAATATTTTTTGGAAAATCTTATTGAAATAGATATTATTATCGATACAGAGGCCGAATCTATAGTTTTTAGAATTTTTGTCTGTCTGTCTGTCTGTCTGTCTGTCTGTCTGTCTGTCTGTTACCGCATCACAGAAAAACCACTGGAGGGATTTTGATAAAATTTGGTATGGTGATAGCTGGTTATCCGGGTCAACATATAGGATACTTTTTACCGCGGAAAAATATCTCATTTCTGAGAAAAAACACAAAAACTGGTTGGAACAAAATCACGATGAAACTATTTATAAATAGTTTAGCAAGGTAATTTACTAAATATGGTAAAAACTATTAAAAATAGCTTATCTTGAAAATCAAATTATCAATAGCGCTATTTTATCCATTAAAATAGTTATTTTAATTAATATTTATTTATGTGTATTTAGATACTCGACAATAGATGTCGCCATGTGTTTTTAAAATACGTAGTTTTAATTCAAAAAAATGAATGTATGAATGTATGTAGAATTACCTACTACTAAATTACCCGCGGCCCCGCCCGTGTTGAAATTATCAATAAAGCAAACTTTTGATTTTATAAATGAGTAACTATACACATAATAAAATTGTAACTAAGCCGAATCCGTACATTCAATATTTTTCGAAAAATCTTATTGAAATATTCATTATTAGCGATATAGAGGCCGAATCTATAGTTTTTAGAATTTTTGTCTGTCTGTCTGTCTGTATGTAACTGCATTACAGCAAAACCAATGGAGGGATTTAGATGAAATTTGGTATGGTGATAGCAGGTTATCCGCGTCAATGCATAGGATACTTATTACAGCAGGAAAATTCTCATTTCTCATCTCATTTCTGAGAAAAAATACAAAAACTGGTTAAAATAAAAGCAAGATGATACTATTAACATTTTAGCAAGGTAACTTAATATGTTAAAACTATTAAAAAAATCTTATCTTAAAAGAAATATAAATAGCGCTATTTTATTCATTAAAATAGTTATTTTGACGAAAATTTATTTATGTGTTATTTAGATATTTGACAATAGATGTCGCCATGTGTTTTTAAAATATGTAGTTTTAATCCAAAAAAATAATAATGTACAGATATGACCTTTCTATGACTTTATTAGAATTACTAGGTACTAAATTACCCGCGGCCCCGCCAGTATTCAAATTATCAAAAAAACAAACTTTTTGGCTTTATAATTTAGTAACATATAAGTAATATTTTGTTCGTCGAAACAATTTTCAAATGAAAATATTTATAAATTTTAATTGTTTAGTAAGTAATGTTAATATTTTTTTTTCTTTTAATGTAAAATTAGGCAAATGCAGATCCATCGCGCATTATAGGTTTCGTATAGCAAAATTCTGTGTTGTTTTCCGTACTTACGTGTTTTGTTAGGTTAACACTAAAATAAATACGAATAATATTTACGTTTCCGCAATATCGACTCATTTTATCGACTGTAAAAATAACTGGAAAACAAGTTAATGGCTGTTAAACTGACAAAGCGGATAACTAAAAATATTCCATATCTCAAAAACTTTGCAAAAGTATTTTAGGAATTGTTATACCTAAACTTTTTCAGTTTTTTTTTGACACCATTTCTTGGAAGGTAAAGGCTTAAAGGACACAATAAAATTCTTACGACTTTAATGATATTAGCCGAGCCATATGAAATAATAAAAAGCATTTGCTTAGAATTATTTTATTACACTTTCTTTTGAAAATCGATTTGGAAAATATTACTAACTAGCGCTAACCAATCCCTGTTTCGCGACCAATTAACATTAAGAAAAGTTACCATTATGTAATTTAAATAATCAGCTAAATATTAAATTAATCAATAGCTATCTATTAGTAAAAAAATAATTCAAATTATTTCCGTAGTTTGAAAGTTTATCGCCCAAAACTAAACAAACAAACAAAACAGAAGTATAGACATACATAAATATTATTGCTAAAACAAAAAGTGCAATATTACTAAATCAAATATGAGATTAACGGAGGAACCTTTGTGGCATTGTCAATCACTGCCATTATTTACCAATCATGCGGTGCGCAATGTAAGTGGTATAGATATGTAAGAGTATACTAATGTGTAAAGCCTAAGAATTTAGTTTTTGATAATCTGAACGCGGGCGGAGCCGCGGAAAATGCTAGTTTTTTATATTCTTCAAAAGTATGATAAAATATTACATATTAGTACTTGTCAAAATACATCCTTTCATTTGATATGTGACATGATGCTGTTTATAAATTTTATTTTATTTTTGCCCCAAATATGAAGATTAAAGCAGTTCCTCCATGATATAAATAAGTAATAGGTGGATGTACCTATTTTCATAGGCTTCAGCGAAATGGGGGTAGGTCACTAGTTTGAAGTAAATTTACTGTAAGTATTTTTAGAAAGTAAAGTTATAAAAGACCCCTTGAAACTTAATGCCCAAGAAAAATCTTATTTCAGATGAAAGTGCTAACTGTGTTTCGGGGTCAGACAAGTGGTGTATTATTTATGACCACTCCTTTTCAGATGGTCCGTTTTTGTGAAACTGTGATATGTAACCGTACCGTATACGCATGTATCCTTATAAAATTTTGATATTGTTCCACTTTCAGTTGCCGCTTTGAGCTAGCGAGTTTTAATTAATGTTTATATATCTATACTAGCTTTGTCCGCGGTTCTACTTCTCTTAAGGCTCTCTAAGAATGTAAAAAGAATTTTTCTGACTGAAAGTTCGATTAGCGCGTTTCAGCAAACATAAAAACCTAATAAAATTTCAGCTTTATATTATTAGTACAGATAAGAAGGCAGCGATGTGAAATAATAACATAATTTCTTTTTTTCGAGTACCGCATCATATTTTCTTGGAAGAGTTAAAAATACTTAAATCTATTTTGGGTATGGCGAGGTTGCGATTTATTAATCACTGTTGTTACATATTACATACTACATATACTTGTATATATTTGTGTTGTATAATAGTTTAGCGTAATCTGAATGAAACGCAAAAACAGTTATTCTATTAAAATATGGGATATAATAACATTTGCATGCGAGTAATTTAGGTGCAACAGTTAAACTCGAAAAATCAAAAAGCTTTGTTTATTACCATATGGTAATTGGTAAATATTATTTATGGTATGTATGCAAATGACGACCAATTATTTCTTTGTAAATAACCGGATATAGTTTTGGTTATACAATTATACATATTAATTGTATTCAGCCCTTTTTAACGTCCCACTGCTGGGCACAGGCCTCCCTTCAATGCGAGGGGGATCAGGCCATAGTCCACCACGCTGGCCAAATGCGGATTGGCGGACATGTTTTTCGAAAACTTGCTAGGTTCTCTCAGACATGCAAGTTTCCTCACGATGTTTTTCTTCACCATAAGGCAAGTGGTAATCATGTTGGAAATGATTCGCACATGAAAATATCAGAGGTGCGAGACCCGGGATTTGAACCCGCTTCACTCGGTTTCCCAAGCGAGCGCGTTACCAAATATTAATCTTCAAAAAAAAAGAATTTAAATATTTAGTCTTAATAATAGTAAAGTTAAGCGCTTCTACAGTAAAATATCATAAATCGCTCAAACGATACAAGCCAATCTTGAACCTATACAACAATAGGAAACTAGTAGGTACCATACAAACCTAATGTATTAAAGATCTTAAAGAAATCTGCTTATATTGAGGCTCATTGGGTAAACAACTTAGACATTTTTTCGCTCATGATTTTATAAGAAGGCTGCATTGTAAAAAATTTCCTTCAATCACATAGAGATGGTCTCTACGTGACATGATTCGTCAATTTTCATCATTTTTTCTAAATCAGTTCACTTTTATATGACATACACTTTGGCCTTTTGACCTGCGTGCATATTAAAATGTGCATGAAAATGATAATCTATACAGATAAATAAAATTGGAGTGTCTGTTTGTATTATTAAAATAACCGCTTTTTATTACATGCATATGGATGTATATACGGTACATATACCAAAACAACATTTTTTACAATTTTTGTCTGTCTGTCTGTCTGTCTGTCTGTTTGTTCTGGCTAAACTCTGAAATAGCTGGACCGATTTTGACGGGACTTTCACTGGCAGATAGCTGATGTTATAAGTAGTAACTTAGGCTACTTTTATTTTAGAAAAAAAATAGGGTCCGACGAAATAAAATTAAAACCAAATTAATTAATTAATTTTGTTTTGGAAAGCATAGTATGAAATATACACAATGAAGTGGACAAGGGAATTCGTTTACAAAAGTTGGATTTTTTAAGATAAAATCGTTTTCATATACATAAACACATGTTTATGTAAATAAGTTATTAACAACTTTCTTATACAACATTAGCTATATCGTACACAATCAGTACTTACATCAACCAGGAACTGAGAATGAGGAAAAATATTGCTGTGATGTCAGACCCGAGATACCAAACAACTGTCATAAATCATATAACCTACGAATATATAATAAGTAGACTTATTATTTATTCGTAGCATATAACTTAATTAATAAGGCAAATACGTAAAATGCCAAACAAAGTTGACTACACGTCGGCCATTTGATTTCAAATTGCTATTTTCATTTATAAAAATCAATGTCTTTGTCATTTCATATGAATATTTTGATGACTTTTATATTTATAACATGTAAAAATGTTCCCATCTTTTTTGAATAAACGAATACCGCTAAAATTAAACAAACATACAAATATATTTTTTTAATACAAGAATGATTTTTAATAGATGAATAAATTGCTGAGCGTTTTATAGCCAAAAATGGAAATTGTCCTTTATCGATCTACATATATTATTACAGTGTTTTATCGTAGACTATCGACTCGCCCTCGCTCTGCTTGGGTTCGTCCCTACGATTTAACGGTTAGTATAGATTTCTCAGAGATGAGATATTTTCCAGCAGTAAAAAGTATCCTAAATCCCGGATAACTAGCTGTCATCATATCAAATTTTATCAAAATCTGTCAAGTGGTTTTCTCGTGATGCGTTCCCAAACAGACAGACAGAGAAAAATTCTAAAAACTATAGATTCGGTCTCTGTATCGATAATAATGACAATTTCAATAAGATTGCCAAAAAATATTTAATGTACAGATTCGACTCAGAATTTTATTATATGTTATTTATTTATCTATATAAATGATAACAATTTTCACGAATAGCACAATATAATTTTTTTTTATTAAAAATTGGGAAATATTCTTAAACTGGAAATATCCGCTTGATTTAGCAGTAGTTATAAGGATATCTCTATGTCACTATGTGAGTTAAAATCTTATCTGTATGATTACGTTACAGGAATCATATTCTCTAAAGATTCAAGTACGCGTAGATTTGTAGGTACTAAAGTAAAAAGAAGTTATAAAGAAGGTACTAAAGTAAAAAGAAGTTATGAAGAGTTATAGGTACTAAAGTAAAAAGAAACGTAACTTGTAAAATTACATATATACGTACATTCTTAGTTTTATTATAACAAAGAGAGAGATAAATAACTTCAACAAGGATAAGCAATTCGGTTTTTATGTTCGGTTTTTTTTGTATGTATGTATGTATGTATATTATGACATCTTCTCCAATAATAAGAAGATTTTTATAATTCTTTTTTTTATCAAATAGGATATGTATGTAAATCAAATAACTCATCCACCTTAAGAGTGGAAAAATAGTAATTAAGTCGATAAACTGTTATTAATTAAAAGTAATTATTATTATAATAGCAATTTTAAAAGACTGAGTTTAATATACTAAATGAAAGTTATATAATACAATACAATGAGAAAATAATTTACGCTTTGATATTTTTATTTGCACTAGTTATTTTAATTTCAATAATGCTATGTTTACGAAACACGATATTGCAATTTATCTTTTATTTGCCGAGTATACAATTGTTTATATTGCTCTGAACGAAGTCATATCTCGATACAGATGAATCTTTTGGTGGCTTTTTCTGATGGTGCGGTTTAAAGTTAGTAAATATTATTTGCTCTGAAATAAAACCGATAATAACTTGATTTTGGCCGGTTTACCTTATTATTCAAACATTAATACACACTGTGCTGTCACTCTCAATTGTAATGTGTTTGTTTCGAAGGAGATAAATATTTATTATTGATTTTTATTTATTATTAGCGACTCACCCTCGCTTCGCTCGGGTTCGACTCTAGCCACAAAGTACGTTTTATCGGTTAGTGATTCCCATATAAAATAAACAGTTCTGAACTTTTTGATTTTCCTGCTGATTTTTTGGGTTTACCCAATTTTTTTATACTTAAACCACCCCTAACACACCCCCCAATGAAACAAAATTAATTATTCAAATAGGTCCAGCCGTTTTTGATTTAAGAGACTAACGAACAGCAATTGTGGCAGTGACAGTAAATAAATAGCTTATTAGTATTAGTAAGTTGTTGAAATTACTAACACTGCACGTTTAAATATAACACAAAAAACCTTCATAAATACGTTACATTCAATAGAATATTTTTTTAATGTAAATAAGTTTTTTATTATTGGATATTGTTTTCTTTATTTCATTTTATTTTATGGCAATAGCTAGCGATCTATACATGTAAGATAATTTAATATTAGTTGTATACATAATATATAAAATATTATTTGAACGCAATATGAATAGCAGATAGTAAAAGTCCTTATTGCAGTCTCGCTTTCAAGTGTTTTGTTACAGTTTGTCATTTTAGTATACTGCCACTTAGCATGACCCTTGTTTTAGTCTACTCAATCTATTAAAATTAAACTATACAGCGTTTAAGTGCTGGAAAATAAACTATATAGTACAAATATATACATATATGTACATATATTAACTTACAGTGTGCAGTAAATAATAAATTAGGCTTATTAAATTAAATTAATTTCTTACTTGTTTCACTAATTACTTATTTTCCAAATTATAATCTACACTAATATTATAAAAAGGTAAAGATGTGAGTTTGTGACGTTATAGGGGGTAATCTCTGGATCTACTGAACCGATTGAGATGAAATTTGGTAAGAAGGTAGTTTGAGACCTTGGGTAGGACATAGGATACTTTTTATCCTATAAATCATCCCTTAAAAGAATGAAAATAGGAATGAAAGTTTGTATTGGGAAGCAAGCTAGGGACGAACCCGAGCGAAGCGAGAGTGATTCGCTAGTTTTTTAGACTTTTCACAGTTAGCACTAAAATATATCAATCTTTTAAAAAATAAAAACCGTAAAATTGCGTGATAAAAAGAACTTTACTATTGGTTAGTACCAACAATATTTAGTTGTTAACTTGCTAACTTAACAGTTAAAGTGATCCATTAATTTTTATTATTTTAAAAAATGTACCTACTATATAAATATCTATTAATCCTAAATTTAAATTAAAATTGAATAGTTAAATAGTTTATCATTTAGCATAACCGAAATATCTGAAATGTGTACTAAGAAAATGTATGATGTAAGTATTTTCAATTTTGATCCATTTTTATATTTTAATTCCCTTTTGTCATGAGTGGGATATTGTAATCAATGACAAAACAAAGGAAGTGAAAGGCCTTAAATAGAAATAGAAACCATATTAAGAAGAAACACATCTGTTATTTATATAATTATGGTCGTACTTACATTGGGGCAGTTATGAAGTGCAAAAAAAATCTTTTGGCGTACCTCTTTTTTTAGATTGCCACTGAACCAAAAAAAAAAATGAGTTGTTAATTTTACATAAAAAAATTAATTTAGAACAGCTCTGTTTCTGATGAAATCGAATTTAGAAAATTTTGTTGGGGGTTCGCCCCCTCATGGATTCGGCTCTGAATGTAAATGAAAGAAATACATATAATACAATATAATACTTACGTAGAAACCGCCGGGAATAAAAAGTAGCTATGTCATTCTCTTGCTCATAAAAATCCCTAATTTTAATTTAATTTGATTTCAAAAGGAAAATTCAACAAACTCTTTCTCATTATAATAACAAGACCTCCTGACCGACTTCGGCCACGGCGGCCAGTCTCATTGAGACTAGCCATCTACGTAGGAAATATTATAGTGTACAAGCATACGCGCAGACACAAGTGCACTCTCTATTCCTGTCACTCTCATACTCCGGTGTGACGACTACTCGACAAGTCTGGTGAAACACGGCCAACTTCTCATCTCTGGGCTGTTACTGAGACTTACTGAACAGAAAGACTCAATAACTAAACTTGGCCCGACCCGGGACTCGAACCCAGCACCTCAGTTCAGAGTCAGTTGCCTCAGAGGCAGTTAATCTCATTATAATATTAGATAAATGACGACAAGGAACATACATACATATGTACATAAAAATATGTTAATTTAATTCAATTATTCTGATTTCTATAACCATGGCAACTTGAAATGTAACAAATTCGCCTTGACGACGCCAATATCGAAGAATCGAGGAATCGATGGTTGTAATATGGCTGGCAAAAAAATGGGCCTTACATTTTATTCCTCCCTTATAGTATTAAATTCTATACGTTCTAAGAAACTTTAATCATAAAAATAAATACACTTTGCCCTAACTTCTTTGGTAAATTATTTCGTTTAAGTAGTTAAATCGAAACTTAGTGGCAACATTAAGATTACTAGAAGCATAACATTCAGAATTTTTTAAAGTAAACATATTATTATTGTACTAAATCATTGTGATAGGTAATGATACAAGTTAATAAGAAATTATAATCGATGGTCCTGTCTAGGTGGTCTGTAAAAAGTTAATGAACTCCAGCCGCCGCGTTTGTAGGGTTTTTCTTATTCAAAATGACTGTGGGAGAAAGGTAGACCTATGTATAATAATATGTTGGAACAGTAATGTCTTTTATTTTTAGACACGATTGTCGGCTCCTTTTCTAGATAGAAAAACCCGGAAGTTTTTCAGGCATTTTAAGTTATAACGAAATTCTTGTTTAAAATAAATGCACATATAACTTTTTTAATAATGCTTATTTCAAAATAAAACTAGTATAATATACGTTTATAAAACCTGAACAAATAACTACTAATATGGCAAATGTTAATATAGGGATATTCGAACCCGTGTCCTCCGGCATAGATACCAGTTATATTTACCAGGCGGATTTTTAAAATTAACTTTCGCATTAAGTCTATCGATTGTGGTAGGTACTTAATACCTCCCATTCTATTGATTATGCTTAATGACAAGCAAATAACGATACACAGTATGTATGGTTCGTAAGTTCAAGGATCCTTCAAACTTATACACAGGCTGTAATAATCCATGGGTACTTAATATTGAAGTAACTGCCTCGGTGGTTTAGTGGATAGTATGACAGTAACAGCCCGGAGTTGGGAAGTTGGCGGTGTTTCACCCCCGCGCCTCGGAGAACACGTAAAGTAGTCGTCCCACCGGAGTATGAGAGTCACAGGAATAGAGATTGCACTTGGGTTTGAGCGCACACGCGCTGCACTATAATATCTCCTGCGCAGTTGGCTAGTCACAATGGGATTGGCCGCCGTGGCCGAAAACGGGCAGGACTACTTATTATTAATATTGAAACAAAATAAAAAGAAATTGTGTCTGTTAAATTTTCGATACAGATTTCGATAAAATTTCACAAGAAGATTGCATCCTGGGGATGTATATAGGCTACTTTTGATCCCCGTCACAGTTACCATGCGAGCGAAGCCACGGGCAAAAAGTGTAATAATATAAAAAGTCTTACACTTAGTAAATACATACATTTAGCATTTATTTATTTAAAAAAACTTGCTTAACTAAAAGTAGTAGGAAAGGAAAGTAAAACAACATTCCTGTGTAGTTTTAGAACATTTTACATTTTTTAGTCATGCGAATGTTCCCATGCAATTACCTTCTATCGATAAATATCTATATAGTAATAAGCAACTAAAGTTAAATCTTACTTCCTACTCATTATTAATGCGAAAGTTTTTGAGGATGTATGGATGTCAGGATGTATTTATGTATTTGTTACTCTTTCACGCAAAAACTACTGAATGGATTTTAATGAAACTTTACAATAATATAGCTTTCCATCCCGGAAAAATGTACAGTTTTCGTGGGATAGATTTGTTCTTGTTAGAGGCGAATTCGGGCGAAACGATGGTGAGCCGTTAGTTTAGTTATATTTCTTAACATAATATTAAATTAGAGATGACAAACAAAATAAAAAATGTAATAAAATTAAATAAATCTATTTCATGTACAATAAATAGTTAACAATAGCGTTTCTTATAGTCTTTATGTCAAAAAGCCAGCTTTTAAGATTATTGTGTAGGTGTGTGGATTATATTTTATTATAATGATGACACAAACTTTCGTGTTTACATTGGTAGTTTAAACCGGCTGTTATAACCGTTGAATGTTTTTGTGAGTTGCACCTGCTTTTATGACGGCGTAATCAACAACAGATTGCTACATTAAGTAATGAAATGCATATCTCACTTTTTTTAAATTATTCATAGTCATTACAAAGCTTTAAACCGTAGCGTGGCTTATTTATAGACTGGTCGTTAAATTTTCTCGGAAATACGTCTTGAGAGTTACGGACATATATTTTTAAACGTTTTTTGTTAAATATACTATTTTTAATGAATTTCGTCACAAATCTTAAGTCTGATTGTTATCCCATCGAGTTGGCTTAATATACATTTACGAACTATAATATTATTATTTATTTATAATTATCATTTTGATGTCAGCTGAATTTGCCGGCGTTAGTGAATGAATAAAATTATTATTATTTCTTATGAACACTAAAGCCCAAAATTGACCGACTAATGTATTATTACAACTGCTTTATTAGTAGGAGGCGATAGGGGTCGTCGGTTTGATTCTGAACGAGTTGAATTTCTTATTAGGAAAAATATTAAATATTTCGATGACTAATTAATTGTATTAACTTAATCTTCTATTATTATTTATATGAATTTAATTGGCCTGTTAAACGCCACTTAACCAATTTCAAAGTAGAAACTAGTTTAATTCAAAAGGAATATTTCCAGAAACATTACAAGAGAAAATATGTAATCTTTTGGCTAAAAACAGTAGTGGAACAAAACGAAAATGCTCTGAAATTTACATCATCTAACTGCTAGTATTTAATTAACTCAAGTACCTAATAGTTAACGAGAACTTGTGGTTCGACCCCATCTACGATACTCTCCACTAACTGAACGTTTAACTTTTACTAAGAAACTTGTGGCCTTGTTTTATACCTAGCTTCATTAACTTTACCAAGGCTCGAAAGATTTGTAATCGTAGTTAAAGTAAAAACAGTGGGCGCAACTTTTGTCCAGTGTTCCGTAATATGATGTTATGTTTCTATGTGCAGCTTATAGTACCTACCTTGTTTTCATGTTTTGCATTTTAACCGATTTCAAAAAAGAGGAAGTACTTATTTAGGTTGTTTTTTTTTGTGTGTTATGAGTATGTATTGATTCACAATTGGCTATATCCTCGACAATTGCAAATCGATTTCTATACTTTTTTTTATAAAAGAACAATACCTCGAGGATATAAATTAAAAAAAGTCCACTCCTTTAAGATTTGATTTTTAAAATTATATGTATTCAAAATATATTAAGTTTTAAACGTGGTTTATTTTTTATTTACAATAATTTTTAGCTCACGACCTTAAAAAACTTTGCGAATCAACTATAATATACTAAATTATGTCTTTTAACGTGTAATTTATAAGGAAAATTATAATAATAATAACAATAATGTCTTCCTGACCGATTCCGGCCACGGCGGCCAATCTCATTGAGACTAGCCAACTGCGCAGGAGATATTATAGTGCACAAATGTACGCGCAGACACAAGTGCACTCTCTATTCCTGTCACTCTCATACTCCGGTGGGACGACTACTCGACACGACCGGTGAGAGTTAAGGCGCAGGACCGACGGCTTTACGTGCTCTCCGAGGCACGGGGGTGAAACATCGCCAACTTCCCAACTCCGGGCTGTTACTAAGGCTTACTATACAGAAAGACTCAATAACTAAACTTGGCCCGACCCGGGACTCGAACCCAGGACCTCAGGATGTGCAGCCGTACATGCTAGTCACTACACCACCGAGGCAGTTATAAGGAAAATTATTAGATTATTAAGTACCGTAGAATAATCAATTATATTAAAGCCTTAGAGCAAAGTTTTATTAAATTATGTTCAGTTGTACTGAAAAGACAGGATAATATACCCTCATTCATCCTTGACAACTATGTAAAAGCTGACAATTTTATTACTAGCCATCATTATTATTGCTGCGTCTTTCTTCGAGCTTATTATTGTCATTATTTTAACTTGGATTAAAAATTAAGTATTGCTGTCCAGTTACAAATAGAAAATAAAATATCCACAAAGTTGTAACGAAATATTGAATTTCAAGTAACAATTAACTACGTGGATGGAATTCTTAGTATTTAGAAGTTATTAATATAAATATTTTCTTTAGAATTTATTTCCTGTTTCTTTCTTGGGGTTACTTTGGAAACCATGAAACGGAATTACAAAACAATAAACAATAATATCTTGAAATATCAAATATCTAACCATATTTTAAGGTAAAAACTTATATTAACGACTTTAATGAAATTTAAACAATTTTTTGAAGTGAAACTTCTTTAGAATCGTTGTGATTTGAAACTCGATGAAACGAAAATGCGACACGAAAAAGAAACAAACACATAAATATATAGGACTAGCAGAACCCGCGGCTTCGCCCGCGATCAAACTTTATTACTTGCAGAAATAAGGAAAACATATTTCATTTTAGCGATCGTAACTCAAAATATCCTGTGTCTTAAAAGATGTTACGCGTATATTTAGCAAGCTCCACTACCCGTATTTTTGCACATTTTTCTACTCTCCACCTCTCCAAAGTTAGAGGAAGAGAATACAATGATAAAATTGCATACAATGTTTACGATTTTAGAGTCATGTTACTCGGTTAATATGGGTTTTTTAACTTACATACTAACAGGCTAACATCTACGTTATTTTTAAAGACCCAATGCTATGTACACATGAAGGTTACAGTCTCTCTCCTTCTCCTTTTTTTTAAGTTACATATATAAATTGCCATTCTTATTTTGCTGTAGCTGCTGTGGCCAGCCGAAAAGTTGCACATAATTTTCCTTTGGATTCGGAATAATTTCTGTTCTCTACTTTGTATCCCACACAGTAAGTGTGCACTTACGAAGGACTTGAGTCATGTTACTCTATTTAAATATATTCAACAACTCCAAATTCACCGTCCAATTTTACCCACTTAGGGGCTGAAATAAAAAAAAAACTACAATCCATGTTTATTTAATTGTATTGAAGAGCATTAATACCAAGTTTCAAGTAATTCTGATGATAAACAACTTTTTCCTCATATAAACAGCACAACACCCTTTTACCCTTTCAAGGAATGAATTTCGAAAAAAAATGATATTTATATTGTTTTAGTTGTCATTTTAAAGGTAAATACCATTTTCCGTGCATTAATTACAGAGTTTCATGCAAACTTTCATCCCCTATTTGACAGCCTTATAGAATGAATTTCAAAAATTTTTCAAATACGTATTTATTTAATTGTCTTGAAGAGCATTAATACCAAGTTTCAAGTAATTCTGATCATAAATAATTGTTTGCCCATATAGACTTTATCACCCCCTTTTACCCTCTTAAGGAATGAATTCCGAAAAAAATCTAATACATATATTTCTAATTTTTCATCTAAAAGCTATATACCACTTTCTGTGCATTTCGCGTTAAGAATAACTGAGTTTCATACAATCTTATATTACCTATTTTACCCCCTTGGGGGTTGAATTTCGAAAAATCCTTTCTTAGCGGATGCCTATATTGTATAAGGCATATGTCCTCTAAATTTCACGTTTCTACGACCAGCGGTTTAGGCTGCGCGATGATCGATCAGTCAGTCAGGACAAAGCATTTTATGTATATATAGATTAAGCCGGCGAGAGAATGAGATAGAATACATTGCCATGTTGCCATGGTAATCGTTGTTATTGTTTGACAAATATATAATATTATAATCTTTCCGTATATGATATTCTATAAATATATGATAGTAATATGCCTAATGTAGGTACCTTTTTTAATTATTGATTTTTTAAAAATTTAATTGCGATATTTGCCAAAGAAATATTACTTCAACCGCCCGTTAAGGTTTTACGCACCCATTTTTTTTATGATTTTCTATCTGTAGTATCGTATCTAAAGTTGCAACCAAAGAATACTCATATACCTACCAAGAGGTACTCTAGATAGTTTGATATGGTGCCTGTATCGCCATACAGGATGAACTCTTGGTATTGTTTTACTTTATTTTACTTTTTATACTTATACTTTCCTTTTCAGTAGGATGATTAGTTTGTTTTCTGTTATCAATAAATACATATAATAAAATTCTCACTGAGTCGAATCTGTACATTAAATCTTTTTTTGTAAATCTTATTGAAATAGTCATTATTCATTAGTCAGAATTTTTGTCTGTATGTCTGTCTGGGAACGCATCACGAGAAAACCACTGGACAAATTTTGATGAAATTTGGTATGATGATAGCTGATTATCCGGGTCAACATATAGAATACTTTTTACTGCGAGAAAACATCTCTTCTCTGAGAAATAAATACTAAACGTTAAAACGTAACTACGGACGAACCCGAACGGAGAGGGGTTGAGTCACTAGTAGATTACTTATAATTAATTGATCTTTGGACTGAATTGCAATTTCTCATGATTAAGATACCTTATGTATTACGTTCGCTTCGTATTTCAGTACACAAAATAAAAATATTATTTATTTTTTACTCTACCAATTTTATTATTTTAATATTCACATTGGGGATTTAGACGACTTCTTTTGTCGTTTTACCTATTTACATTTATGCTAATTGCTATATTATGTGCTAATATGAGAGGAGTCGTGGGTTAAAGCTAGTTTCTAATACACTTTGAAAAATATTCGCATATATAAAATAAATATTCCTCGTGATTATACTTTGAATGTTCTAATATTTGCCACTCCGACCTCATAACACTCAAAGGCAAAATCTAAGTAACAAACAAAGCTGAAGTTAAGAAATTCTAGTTAACAGGATAACAAAATGGCTATGTATCCGCGAAGTTACGAGAGCAATGTTTCTTTATACGTAAGAAAATCTTTAATTATGAGGGTCGCGTCGACAGAACTTGGATTTGAGTTACGCCAACATTTGTACCTTGGTTTGTTCATACACTGATTAGGGCTTTGCGACACTGGCTCATTAGTCAGTTGTAAGTATTTATTTTGTTTCAACAATATTGTACGTAAATAAGAAAAAAATTAAGTACCTAGTAAACATTCTTTTGTTAGCTATACTTGTACTTTGCCAGCTATGAATAGCGAGTATAATTATATTATTTATATAAGGTCCCCAAGCTAAGTTATTAATTATAATAACTTCAGAGCGACGTATTCTTAACGAAACTCAAATATACACTAACACTTTAATAGTTATTCGCCTCAAGCGATATTCGAACCTGCAATTTACACAATATACCTCTTATCTTTATAACTAGTAATTATTGCCACTGTTACAGATATATGTATGTACATAAAGAAAACCTGTAAATAAATATAAGTAAAACCAAAAAATAAAAGATCATAAAAAGGAGCCAATTTGTACGTGAAATAATATTTTATTAGTGTCACTCAATCAGCTAGTAATTCTGTCACGCTGTGAGCCGTAATGAGGGTGACAATGGACACAGTCTGGAAGCTTTTGCGCCCCACTCAATAAATTAATGAGTCCATAAATATTATAATGTTCCTTGTACAGTCTCCTACTCGACTTATTACCTATCCTTAAAATAATAATACTTATGTTATTTTAAAGCAGATACCAAACTACAAAGAAATGTTTATATTTTCATAGAAGATAAGTAAACGAAAAGAAAAGGTTTGTCTTTTTGTTTGTACCTGCTTAACTCTAAAATCGTTAAATTGACCTTAATGGGAGGTTTATTGGTAAATTATTCAGTTTAACGTAATATTGATTAATTTTTATGTCAGGAAAAGAAAAGGATAGGCGATGGAATATGCAAGGGCCGAATTCCATATAATGCCCTTAAATAAATAGTGGATTAAACCTGCATATTACTATTAATTAGTGTTGTATATTAGCTAACTACTTATTTCCTGCAGTTCCATTCATATTTTCAGTTCGCAGCAAAAAAAAAGAATTTTTTTGCTCGTTGAGTATAATCTAGGTATTTTATTTCCTTGTCATTGAAATTAAAAGTTGTGCTTTTAATTTAGAAATTATCCGTATGGCAAATAATATTTTGGATGATAATTGAATAAACATACAATTGCAACATTTTTATAAGCTACTAGCGACTCACCCTCGCTTCGCTTCGGGTTCGTCCTTAGGCAAAAACAAATCTATGCCACGGAAACCGTAAATTTTTACGGAATGATATATAGCCTATAGCCTTCCTCAGTTAACGGGCTATCTAATGCAAAAAGAATTTTTCAAATCAGATTAGTAGTTAATGAAATTAGCGCGTTCAACCAAACTAACAAACAAACAAACTTTTCAGCTTTATAATATTAGTATAGATTGATATTTATTGTAACCCAAACAAGCATTCCTAATCCATGCATCCGATTGCTATGAAATGATTAGTCGTATGCATATCCGTGAAGGTTTCTAACATATATTTATTTGTATTCTAATAATCATGTATGTATCAATGCACGACCGGTAGTATGTAAATGGTATCGAACAATTTCAGTCATTGGACTGAATTCAACAGATACAATCACTATAATTTGTGTTGTACATACAAATACACTATATCTGGACAAAATCAGGGCGATTCGCTAGCTTAAATTAGATTCATAAATATTATATAATTAAATTCAATGTACTGAAATGCTTAACAAGTTAATAGTGAAAAAGTTGATTCTTAAATATCACTACATAATATAAAACAAAGTCATTTCCCGCTGTCTGTCTGTCCCTATGATGGTAGATCTTTAAAACTACGCAACGGTTGTTGATGCGGTTTGTTTTTAATAGATAGTGATTCAAGAGGAAGGTTTATATGTATAATACATGCATATTATAGTACAAAAAAGGTGAGAAATTCAAAAATTTGTATTTCATACTAACCGTGAAAACATACCTAAGGACGAATCTGAGCGAAGCGAGGATGAGTCGCTAGTCAGTTATAAAATTTTAATTATCTAAGTATATAAGGTACACGTGACTAAATATTGTAAAAGATAAATAACTGTTTTCTTTATACAAATATATTTTTAATTTGATTGTTTTATTTCATCTAGTGTCTGAAAACCAAATATACAATTAAATTCAATACTTACTGGAAATTTTATAATAATAATGTAGTTCAATATTTGTTATTCAAAGGAATCAATGCATATATATGTAATATATGTATATATTTAGTATAAATTATACTTTGACAAGGACAGCCCAAACTTTCCACTGGCTAATGTAAGTATAGCATGTCTACAGTAGCTCAGGTGAAAACGTAATATAAATGAAAAACAGATATTACTAGAGTTTCTATTACTTACATAAAACAAAATTTATATTATCAATCTTTCAAACTAAACGATCATTGTAAACATGATGTATTACAAAGACAATCTCTTTTAAAGCTAAAATATTTTATAGCAAAATTTCATAACGATGTAAATATAAATGATTAATTATTTTTCCTTTTCCGGGTAAATAAAATTTAAGTTTATGAATAAAATTATACATAAATAATATAAATAAATAAATATGTTGGGACATTAACACACAGCACCATCTAGTTCCATGGTAAGCCACGAGGTTTGTGCTATGGATACCAGATAGTTGATACACTACACATATATAACTTAAAATACATACATATTATAAATATAAACACCCATGACTGGAGTACAAACATTTGTGCTCATCACACAAATGAATGCCCCCAGAGAGATTCAAACCCGCGACCGCTGGCACAGCAAGTAGGGTCACTACAAAATGAAACAAACGTGTCGTCAAAATTATAATAAGAGGAGGTGCTTAAATTGTGTGTATTTTTATTTTCGATATCTTCCATGAATAAAAATTAATCTTAATTACCGGAATATGCTACAAAGGATAAATGAATAGACCTAAATGAATAGACCTTAAAAAGCCCACTGATTTGAAGTTGAATTTGAAGACAAGAAAATGCCTTAAGAAAGAACTGTGTACTTTTAAATAAATTTTCATGATAATTTTGAAGTTGATTTTATTACCTATTGTTTTATAAAGTTATTGTTATAAACCTTTTGCTGTTATTTGTGAATATTTGATTTATTTATAAATTACATTCTGTGTATTTAATAACAGTTTATATTTTTTTGAAAAATAACAATGATTAAAGGTCAGTACAGAGGTATGCATTTTAAATTCAAAAATAAATTAGATGAAGTAAAACTTTGTTAAAGTGTTGCTTTTCGTTAGCAAGAATAGCTGGCCAGCTGTACAGGGGAAGCACCCCACAGAATATAAACGTAAAGTAACAGTAGCTATAATGTTGGCTTTCGTTCGGTGAGAACGCCGGAGGCCCAATCAACCCTCCCCGTACCATCTACATATCTCCTACCTCCTCTTTCTTCCTCAAATGGTACCGAGTAATGCTCCTAGCAAGCGTACATGCGCTACGATTTCAGGTTATCGGACAGTCTTTATACTTACTTGCAACCAATATAGTAAAAAAAAAATTTACTATATCATTTGGTTTACTTATAAATATGTTTTTATAATATTACTTAGTACTTACCGCTCGGGTAGCTATGTATATCGTTTCTAGGTGCCTAACAGTAGTCTATATACTTCCTTAGATTTATGCGATTGTTTTATATCCACACTAATATTATAAATGTGTATAGTGTATTTGTTTGTTTGTTTGTCCTTCATTCGCGTTGAAACGGATTGGCATGATTTTTTGTGTGGAGATAATTGGAGGGCTGAAGAGTGACATAGGCATATTTTTTACCGCGGGAGATTATTTCATTCCCACGGGAAAACAACTTATAATACAACCCAAAAAATTATTTCAGAATTACTTGAAACTAGGTATTAACGCTCTTCAGTACAATTAAATGGGATAGGATTAGGATTAATTAGGATTTTTAGAAATTCGTCCCATAAGGGGTAAATTGTATCGCGAGCGAAGCCGCGAGTTCTGCTAGTTTTAAAATAAAACGATCTTTTAGGACTTTTCCGTGAATTTATTTTGATTTTTAGTTCCCGACATATTGGATGCTATATGCTGTATATGTAACAACTAGAATATAATAAAAATTAATTTAAATGTTACTCCAGATCGTAGTCCACCTGTATACTAGATGTAATGCAAATTCGTCATTTAATTTTAATTTAAGCAAAGGAGTAAGTAGTAACAAGTATACACAAATACAAACATTCATATTTATAATAGTAAATCGATTTATGAAATAGTTAAATATTATGATAAATATAATTACAGTGAGTGGGGAACATCGCCTTTGTGTTAAGAAAACACAGCGTCGCGCCATGCCCCAATTCATTAAGCAGAACATTCTGTCCGTACGTTTGTATTGTATTGTAACGATATTAGCGACACCACAAGCTGAGATAATAGCTGCCAATTTTAGTTTCACATCTCTTATCTATTTCCTAAATTTGTACAGGAAAAAGGTAAAAAAAGCAATTTTAATTTGTTTTTGAGCTTTTACTGTGTTTCTTTGTGACATTTTGTAAAGTTGTAAAGTTTCTATTATGATGTAACTTATTAATCTAATACGAGTATATTTAAACGAGCAATTCTTGTATATTTATATCTTTATATATTTATTTATACCGGCGATTTCGGAAACGGCTCTAACGATTTCGCTGAAATTTGGTATGGGGGAGGTTTTCGGGGGCGAAAAATCGATCTAGATTTGTTTCATGTCTGGGAAAACGCGTGTTTTCGAGTTTTCATGCGGTTTTCTTTTGCATTATTCTACGCAGAATATGTTCGATATTTATGTTCGTATTTCTTACACTCAGGCATAAGCATCGTGGTCAAGCGACCAAGGTGCAAGATTAACATTATATGGATCATATTGGATATTGGATACAAAGTTCTACTTTTTTTTTTGTATTTATCCAAGTTTTTAGTTTTTTTTTAATCTAAAAAAATATGATATAACAAAAAAGAACACCGAGCAAAGCTCGGTCGCCAGGTACTATATTTTAAATAATAACTCATTGTCGGCCATTTTAATTTTATACAATATTTACTAATTGTTATATAAGTGTATTTAATAAAAGTAAATATTATACAAAAAAAAAAAAACCTCTCTATTTTCATAAGAGAACTATTTCTCAGCGGTAGTTTTACAATAAAATATAATAAAAATCCCGTCTCTATTATTGCAAGTTGCGAATTCTTGTTCATCTAAGTTATCTTTTATTATAGCTAGCTGTAGTTTTTATCTTGGTATGTATCTATGAGATATCTGTCCTCCAGCACACCTATAACACTTATGATTTTAATCTTTGCGGCCACGAGCAAACATGTGTCCATATTATAAAAAATAATAAGCGAATGCATAAAACAGTTATGTAGATTTTTGTATTGTGCCTGTACTTAAAAAAATGCCAAATTATATTCCTATTAGCTTTTGCCTGAAGTTCGGTCTCGCATAGTTTACTATCGCGTAGTTTGTGTGTAACTGGCAACTCACCCTCGCTTCGCTCGGGTTCGTCTCTAGGTTGCTTCCCAAAACAAACTTTTTTTTATTTATTTTTTTGGTTTTAATTTTTTTTTCGCAGGACCCTATTGATTTTTCTAAAATATAAGTAGTCTAAGTTACTCCTTATTACATCAGCTACCTGCCAGTGAAAGTCCCGTCAAAATCGGTCCAGCCGTTTCAGAGATAAGCCGGAACAAACAAACAGACAGACAGACCAAAATTGTAAAAAATGTTGTTTTGGTATATGTACCATGTATACATCCATATGCATTTAGTAAAAAGCGGTTATTTTAATGTTACAAACAGACACTCCAATTTTATTTATCTGTATAGATTACTTCGCATCTATGGTTCTGATATCACTTTAATAAATATCATATATCATTATTAGAAAAGCTAAAAAATGCAATAAAATTAGAATAGTACGGCTAGTTTCATAGATTAGCGCATTCAAACCAACGAAAAAAAAAACAAAAATAAACTCTTTGGTTTTGTAGATAATCTCACTATCTACCTTTAAGGGGCTCTTTAAACTTATGCCTGTGTCATAAGTCCCGGAACTGCCGGAACGCTTTCCTATCTTTGTGACATAGGTAACTGGAATGCTAGCCTTATTTCAATTCTGGGATATGGGCAATTATTGTATCCTCTCTACTATAAAATTAATCGCCAAAGCAGAATTTAGTACTGAAATATTATGAATAAAGTATTATCTATAACTTTAAATATTAATAGTAACGTCTTCATCAATATTATACGAGTACTTACATAATATATAGGTGAACAATTTATTTGTCTATACGTGCAAATCTCTGAATCTATGGGCCCGTTTGAAAATTACATAATGAAACAAAACCACCGAAAGAACAAGTCATTAGTAATGACGAAATAAAGTGGTAGAGTGTTTGTACTTTGAAGAGCCCTACTGTTCATTAAATTTATTCATAGTTCAACAATAGTTTCAAGCGTTATTTTAGTTAACCAAATAACATGAGTGATTTCTCTAGGGAATTATTAAATTATCTACTTGTAAGTTACAATTACTGAAGTACACCAACTCGCCACCCTCATCTCGACTAATGAATATTAATGGAAGATATATTACCTTTCACACCTGTCCGGATAACGGTTAAGTTATTTGATATTTATTTCGCCTGAGACATGTGGATTTATTGCAGCTCTAGTGTAACTTGTGCGATATATTTCATCTTAAATGTTAACAATATAATATCTTTTTTAATAGTTAAAATATACGATAATTTACAAACAAATTAAAATAATATATATATTTCTTCCTATTTTTTTTTATATTAGTCTATTTTAAAATAGATTTAAATTAGCTTCTAAATAGAAGAGTATACAATCATACACTCCAAAGGAAAACTTCATGTTTTAAATTGATTATAAAAATAATAAGACTATATAACACTAGCTTTCCCCGCGGCTTCACTCGTGTAGTTTATTTAATACATATAATAAAATTGTAACTAAGCCGAATCTGTATATTAAGTATTTTTTGGAAAATCTTATTGAAAAAGACATTATTATCGATACAAAGGTCGAATCTATAGTTTTTTTTTAATTTTGGTCGGTCTGTCTGTCCGTGTCAGTGTGTGACCGCATCACGGAAAACCACTGGAGGGATTTTGATGAAATTTTATATGATGATAGCTGGTTATCTGGGCCAACATATAGGTTACCTTTCACTGCGGGAAAATATCTCATTTCTGACAAATCTATACTAAACGTTAAAACGTAAATAGGGACGAACCCAAGCGGAGCAAGGGTGAGTCGCTAGTTTCTATATATAAATAAGCAAACCAGTTAAGTACCTTTTTCTCCTCTTTTTGTCAGCCGATTTTCTTTTCTTTTGTTTTGCGCCTATTGACAAGCTTTAGTGTTATCAATGATGATTATGGTTGACATGGCGAGCAGTAGTTTATATATAATTGCTTTGTACCTTAGTTTAACACCACCGCCCCTGATTTTCATCCCTTTGCGGATGTACTGCCTAAACTTTGACCAGTTGTAATTTTTAATCAAAAATAATTATTTCCAATTTTAGTCACTGTAACTCTAAAAATAACTTATTCAATTAATCTGTGAGTATATACATAATGTATACATCAATTTATAGAGCTATAGTAGATATTTAATGCAATCAAATTGCGCAAAAAATATTTTTTAAATATGTGAGCCTAATTTTTCAATTACGAGTTATTTATTTAAATCCTTAAAATTTTATTCAAACAGTTTTAGTTTTAACGTTTCACACAGTGAAATTGCGTAGATCATTTTTAATATTTGGAGAGTCGTCTTGTGCTACTTTGATCATAACGACCGCCTGACATTGTAGTCGGAGTATTTTTCTCTACGTCCAACGAAGGTCGTGGATTGAGTTCTCCTTGAGTCAAATACTAATTAATATTGACCATATAATAACATACTTTCTGCTGTCTGGTTGTACATGCAATGTACATGTTTTCGTTTTTGTTTCCATGGAATCCTGGAGACGGCAGTCTAATTAGCTGTCATGTGTAGCTGTAAAACATTCTTGAAGTGGCAATTATAATAAAAAAGACAATATATGTATTTTTGAGAGACGTTTGTGTCTTTAAAATACAGCATATATTTTGTTTATAGGTTAAAAAGCGTGCTCCATAAGTCGTTCATAAAAGCTGCCTCTAAATTTTTATTGTTTTGTTTTAGAAACACGATTATAAAATTTCAAAAGAATGTTGTATGACAAATTAATTAATTATAAAATATAATTGTACTTATCATTATTAACAAATAAATGTTTATATATTATACATATATAGTTTACAGAAGTTACGTTTTATAATCATGATTTTATTTTAAGAAATTATGTTTTAAGCTTGATTCATAATCGTTATCACATGTGTTAAGTTTACACGAAAAATGTACAATAAAACTAAATTAATTTAATCTCTAATATACCTACTTAAATATCTGGTTACAAAACAAATGTACACGTGTATTACTAATTACTGTAGAGTTCATGGCTGCATGAAACTGTGGCAAGAATGGTAACTGAATTTTCCCGCTGAATCACAATTAAATATAATTCTTAACTAATTAGAAGATTATAGAAGAAAAATATTGTGGGATAAGGCACATCTCCCTAGCATAGCATAGAAGAAGATTTTCACGATGAAACTTTCTTCTTATTTAAAATTAGTCTTAACGTCTGTAACTTTTTCTTTCCTTTTCTTTGACTTACAACTTTCGTTTGCTTTTTTTGTTTTACAAATTTTATTTACTTACTAGCGACTCACCCTCGCTTCGCTTCGGGTTCGTTCCTAGACAAAAACAAATCTATCCCACGGGAACCGTACATTTTTCCGGGATGATATAGCCTATAGCCTCCCTCAGTTAACGGGCTATCTAATGCAAAAAGAATTTTTCAAATCGGATTAGTAGTTCCTGAGATTAGCGCGCTCAACCAAACAAACAAACAAACAAACAAACAAACAAACTCTTCAGCTTTATAATATTAGTATAGATTTATAATCGTATACTATCTATTTTAGCATCAATAGCCTCTGTTTGGATGTCTGTCTGTTCATTTGTAACAGTTCGTTTTTGTAAGTACTAAAATTCTTTTGTTTCTTTATTTTATCTGACACGGCACCCTCAGTGCTGGAGTCCGACTTGCACTTGACCGAATTATTTATATAGTTGTAACGATTAAACAATTTTGGATAGTAGGCGTTTGAATATGCCCTTCACTGACACCTTTACTGTCGCTTATGGCAATAATTGCAGGCACAATTTGCCACGGCCGTTTGAGATGATTGAACAATTTATATTTTTCTATTTAAGTGGCGACTTTGGTGGTATTGCCTGTACAGAAATTTTAAATGAACTTTAAGAATACCAGTGGCTTCAATGGTGGTGAATACCTACTAATAAGATACCACGTAGATGACGTAAAAGAAAGACAAACCGAGAAATCACACTTTAGAATTCATAATATTAGTCCCTGAATTAATCTTGTTTATCTGTTTTATTTGAATAGGTACGTTTTCATGGTTAGCTATGTTTATATATGACTAGTAGCTTGCTACTCCTAAGATATTTATTTAAATTATATAGCGATTTACCCTCGCTTTGATCGGGTGCGTACGCCGTACGCGGATTTTATTCACAATTTCATGGGTTTTAATTTTTTTTCGCGGAACCCTGATTCTTTTTCTAAAATAAAAGTAGCCTAAGTTACTCCGTGTAACATCAGCTATCTGCCAGTGAAAGTCCCGTTAAAATTGGTCCAGCCGTTTCGGAGATTAGCCGGAATAAACAGACAGACAGACAAAAATTGTAAAATATGTTGTTTTGGTATATATACCGTACCTATATACATCTATATGCATTTAGTAAAAAGCGGTTATTTTAATATTACAAACAGGCACTCCAATTTTATTTATCTGTACAGATAAAATATTATAGCATTCGAATTCGCTCTTCAAGTCGTTGGCAAACAAACAGTTATTATATTTTCCATTTGCTTCATTCATAAAATATTTATATAATAATGAGAAAAATAAATAGCTCTAATATGAAAATAATAACATACCTAATATGCGACAAGCGCGACAAGGTACGTAAGCTATTTAAACTATTAAGGAGTCTACTAATAATTTTGCATTACCATAATGAAATTAAAAGTAAATATTACTTTTTTGATACATAAAATTTTCGTTCAGTTCAGTTTAGTTGTTCTCAGAATTTCACGTCTTTATTAGGTCCTCTAAGACATGCACGTTGACTTACGTAGGATGTTTTCCTTCATGGTTGAGCGAGTAGTAATTTCAGAGGCGCGAGATCCAGGGTTTGTACCCGCTCCACTGTTTTTCAAGCGATCGTGTTACTACAGAGTTACAAGTGCTTTATACAAAAAAACTGGCAAAACTCGCGGCTTCGCTCGCGATCAAACTACGAAAAATACGAAATTTCCTGGAAATATGTCCAAGAAATAAAAAGTTTCATACAAACTTTTATCCCCTGTTTCATCACCTTGGGGGTTGCATTTTGAAAAATCCTACCTTACTGGATGCCTTCGTCATATGAGGAATGCGTGTGCGAAATTTCAATTTTCTAGCTTTAAGAGTATGGCCTATGTGTAGATACATCAGTCAATCACTTTTGCCTTTTATATATATAGATAAAAAATATTAAAATTTATGCATTTTGCAAATTAAAATAAAATATATAATTAAAAGACGAACAAAAGCTAGTGTTAATATTAATGTTTCTAACAATTAATTTAATAGAATTTCTCATAATAACCATTTCTTTATAAAGGAAAACTTTGTTACTAAGTAGTCTGTTTTGTTACATTTCCAAGACAGCATGGGCTTCAATATGTTTTATTTGCTTCACTAGCCAGAAGCCGGTGCTAGAGCGCAAGACTCAGTACAGGGTATTTTAAGTTCAGTTCATAAACGGCTTTGATGTGAGCAGCACGCTACATTTTCTGTCGAGCTTTCGTACGTAAACACGGACTACGATCTATATTAAAAGTCAAATTCTGGTGTATATCAACTCTAGTGATAGTGCTTAAATATTTGAATGATAAAATAAGCTTTTGGGAGTTATCAAGGAATTTATACAGCATTCGGTAAGTATAAATAATGTTTTCACTTGAAATTTCATCTTCTGATATTAATTAAGTTATAATGTACGAAGCTTCCGTAACTTGTCATACGAATATATTATTATGAAAGCGGAAAGCCTCTCAAACTCCGTACTTTTAGTATATTAATGACTCTTTTCAACTTTACCCTTCACTCATATGGAGCTTATTATGTTATAAATAATAAACATGTGCTCTGTTGTATCACAATATTTTCATATGTAAACGTTTTTGAATATTTTAATATAATTAAATAGGTAGACAAGTACTTGATTTATCTTATTACTACATACTCGTAAATGCGAAATTTTGGATGGACGGATGTTTGTTATTAAAACACGCCAAAACCGCTGAACAGATCTGGATGAAATTTGGCACAGAGATAGATCTGTATTAGCACATAGACTTTTTATCTTGGAAAAATGTACGGTTCCCGTGTGATAAAGTTTTCGTTTTTCACTAGGGACGAATCCGAGCGAAGCAAGGGTGAGCCACTAGTTATACATACATATTTGTAAATGATATTTTAGATAGAGGTAAAAAAGAAACAAAGTAACTTGAATTTTATAATAGCTATAAAATTGTCATAAAGTTGTTTTTTTTTGGAACTTTCAACAAAATTCCTCAATATGAGTTATCGTAAACGTTTAAAGCGGCATAACGTCAAAAGTCTAGACGCTTTACTAAAGGAGTGGATATCCTTGCTGAAGGATTATCTCGATCACGTCAATTTTCTTTTTAAAACACCGGCTTATAGTTGAAGACTGATTGCAGATACGCAAAGAAGAAAAAAAAGCTTTTACTTTCAAAAAAAAAACAGTGAAGGGGAAGTTTTGAAGATAATGCATAGTTAAATGTACCAGTTTTATCTGTCTATTTAAACACTTATCATTCGAGAAAAGAATTCTTTATTGTGCAGATCCAAATCATGTGGTGTGGATGTGATAATTAAACATTAGGTATCATGGCGATCAAGCTTCTCTCGGTGTTCTTTTTGTTATATCGTACTTTTTAGATAAAAAAAACTAAAAACTTGAACAAATACAAAAGAAAAAAAACAAAATTAAAAACATTGTATCCGACCGATATTCGTACTCGGACACCTGTGATTGTCGATCTTGCACATCGACCGCGATGCTTATGCCCAAGCTTATGAAATTATCGACCATATTTTGTGTGGAATAATGCAAAAGAAAACCGTACGAAAACTCGAAAACACGCGTTTTCCCAGACATAAGACTAATCTAAATCGATTTTTCGCCCCCGAAGACCCTCACATACCAAATTTCAGCGAAATCGTTAGAGCCGTGTCCGAGATCGCCGGTATAAATAAATAAATAAATATACAAGAATTGCTCATTTAAATATTAAAGATTAATATAACCTTTGTTTTAGATCAATGTAAACAAAATCCAGACATTTATCTAATATATACAGATTATCTATAATAATATATTGAAATATTTAATAGATATTCGTCGATTGTCGTCTAATAAATACTAATCCGGCCATTACACATTCAATATCTTTATCTTTCCAAACAGTCATTTATCAGTTTTTTACGAGTAAAAGATATAAATAATTAAAGTATAGAAGAAGACAGTTCATTTAAATTCTTTATTGATAGGACTCTTTATTTTACTATTCAAAGTTTGAACTATAAATGTAAAGTTACATCTTGAGCTCTCCGTTCAGACTACTCGGATTAATCGGAGGTCAATTTTATTGGTTGGTGGCGGAAAGACTAATATAATATACGTAATTTTGTATGCGTGTCTTCTTGTTTGTACTTTTCACAATTAGACAATGTACATATATAATATCTTTTCAAAATATATTGCGGCTTTTGTAATTATAAATAAATAAATAACATATGTTGGGACATTAACACACAGCACCGTCTAGTTCCGTGGTAGGCTACGAGGCTTGTGTTATGGATACCAGATAGTTGATACACTACATATATAACTTTATAAATACATATACATATTATAAATATAAATACCCATGACTGGAGTAAAATCATTCGTGCCACACAAATGAATGCCCCCAGCGGGACTCGAACGCGCGACCGCTGGCACAGTAAGTAGGGTGACTACAAACTGAGCCAAACGTATCGTCAAAAATTATAAGCAGAAACATTGTCATAAGCACAGTATATAAATATTCAAAGGAATATAGCACTTGAGTAATAAGATTATAAATATATTTAGCTTTCATATTTTAGATTTGCGTGAGTGATTGCCCGATTAATCTTGCATCTAATTTTAAAAACATCGAACAAGTTCTACTTAAAGATAAAACCATTAGGTACGAGTATACGTGATTTCAAATTTTATAAATATTTGTCATAAATATCTATACAGATAAATAAAATTGAAGTGTCTGTTTGTAATGTCAAAATAACAGCTTTATACTAAATACATACCTAATATGGAATTATATACGATACTTATAAGAAAATCACAATCTGTCTGTCTATTTGTTCCGGCTAATCTCCGAAACGGCTGGACCGATTTTAACGGGACTTTCACTGGCAGATAGCTGATATTATAGGGAGTAACTTAGACTACTTATATTTTAGAAAAATAATTAAGATTTCGCTGAAAAAATTAAAACGTACCTAGGGACGCACCTAAGCGAAGCGAGGGTAAGTCGCTAGTTTAAATTAAAAACATGGACTTCAATTCTTTAGTATTTCTAAATACTATTTTTACTGAAATAATCTTAGATTTATCACATCAAAATTCATGTAGGACACAAAATAAATAGTCAGGAAATTCTCCAATGAGGTTCCACCTGGTATCCTGCGGAAGTTTTGCTGGAACATAAGGTATTCTTAATTTTGGCCGAAGTTTAGTTAATTGAGCCGAAGTTAATTGAGGAAATATCATAGCAATTTACATTTCAAATCCATTACATTGTTATATAATATTATAACATAATTTTGGTAATATTTCTAACTATCTCTTCTATATTTTTCCAAGATATTTTACAACAGACTAATGTCTCACAACATGATACAGTATCGAAGTTTCAATCGGCTTATCCGGATCACTGGATCATAATCTATCTCAATGCAAAATATCACGTCTATTCGTTGCAACCAAGTCAATATACAAATCTTCAGTTTTTCAAATAACCCAGTAATAAGGTCTGAGTACAAGAGACGGACTTTGCCCATTATTAGAGAATGGTCAGTGTCGCATTTAATTTTATTCTACTCTGTGATAGTTGCACGTGAATGACTTCTTTTATAATATATCACTAGACTATTGTTTTTGTGAGGTTTTACATATAAATGTAACTTTAAAAAAAGTATTGGTAACAAAAAGCAAGTACGAGTAATAGGTAGATTGACATTTTCTTTTTATTGACTATGTAATATAGGGTGGACTCAATTTTCCGCATTTAGACTCAAAGTTGGTCCGTTATGCGTCCTTGTTATTGACTATTTTATAGTATAGAGATTATCTTTCAAGGACGATGGATTTATACTATGTAAAGATCCCGTATATATATATATATATATATATATATATATATATATATATATATATATATATATATATATATATATCGACAGTAAAGCTGAAGATAATGTTTATTTCTTGATTGTTCGAAAGTCTTCTGGGATTAGAAAGTTAGATCCTAAAAAAACTTTTTTTAATTCAACATTACGCTACGAACCCTAGGATAGAAACAAGAAACACTATTATACAATGTAAACAAAACTGCTACCTAAACTAGTATCATCAAATAAAATTGAAGCGTCTATGTTTCGGTTTGAATGTCTCTGGGTCCATTTAGAACGATCGTTCAAACGTTTTTCTATTTGCGGTGATCAATCTTTGAAAGCTCTAAATTGGATTTGCCAAAGTTTCATGGCTAAAGTTGTGCAACGTAAATATTTAGGAAACTTGCACCAATTAGTGTAAATCGCTAATTCCTTGAAACATTGAAATATTTCTTGAGACATTGATTAATTGAAGTTTTAGCTAAATTTTACAAATTATTTGTAATAAAATAATAACTATGTAAATTTTGAATGATAGTACATTAGTGTAACATCGACCTGATCTATTGATGGAGCTTATCTGATGACATGGCTCCTAGAAAAATCTTCGAATTAAAGCTTATTTGATCGGTTTTGACAAATGTTATATTACGTAACCAATATACACTCGACACTTGGAAGTTAGCAAATACCTTAGGAGTGAAATTAATTGCTTTATTATACAAAATGTTCAAATAACATCATAATAAAATAAATAATAATACGAGTTATTATATACATGTTCGATATAATAGTCAAAGATAAAACCAAGAAAATAGCAATTGTATTTATTATTGGTGTGTTTCGAGATCGTATTAGCTATTTTTTTAAATTTCTGCGAACTTAAGAAAAAAATATGTACCTACATATAAAAATTTCAAATATTGTTTTGCTGCCATGGTAACCGTTGTTATTGTCTGACAAATAATATATATTATTATATTCTTTCTTTAAATGATATTCTATAAATATATGATTGTAACATACCTAGTATGCGTTATTTTTTTTTTTTTTTGTATCTATATAAGATATGTAATGCTTACTCATTATTTATTTATAGGAAGTATAATACAATTATTATTTTTAAATTTATTGCAAAAATTTAACCACTTTTATACGTATGTAGTTAAAAAACAGTGTTTCTTTGTACATATGTTTATACTCTATGTGCCGATTGTGATGAAACTTTGGTCAGTAGTTCTGCATACACTAGCGAAGGTTCCTGGCCCAAAAAAAATTCTTTGCATGTTTGTCTATGCGTTCCTAAACTATCCCATCCTAGGGACGCACCCGAGCAAAGCGAGGGTAAAACTGTAGTTGAATATATATTTCATTAATTAATTTCTGTTTACAAAGGCAAACAACCTTTTAATTTATCAAATGTTTTTGTTAATTAAATCTTGATTTTATCAGGGTATATTTTGAGTTGAAATTTCTAACTAATTAGTGGTACCGATTTTCATACTGGGTAAATGTTTATGTTGACCATAGAGATAATCGTACTAAACTTATCTGACTCTCAAAATGCTGAAATAAATCTCGTAAATCCCCAAAATTTAAAAAGTTAGTTTCATTTAAAATTCCGTAAACTATTGAAACTATTGAATAATTGAAGCGAGGATGGCTATTCGTTTTTTTATGAAACCAGTAATTCTCGCGATTCCGTGGTATGTACTTAGAAGGTACGTCCATAAATAGTTTTGCTCAGATCTATTAAGCCGAGAAACACAAACCAAATTAGTATGATGGTAATGGTATGGTATGGTAAAATCGGGCTTGTTTCCGCAACTCGACGTCTTAGCGCCTATTTTGCGTGGAGTATGATATCTATACAGATAAATATAATTGGAGTGTCTGTTTGTAATATTAAAATAACCGCTTTTTACTAAATGCACATAGATACGTACATGGTACATATACTAAAACAATATTTTTTACAATTTTTGTCTGTCTGTCTGTTTGTTCCGGCTAATCTCTGAAATGGCTGGACCGATTTTGACGGGACTTTCACTGGCAGATAGCTGATATAATAAGAAGTAACTTAGACTACTTTTATTGTAGAAAAAAAAATAGGGTCTCACGAAAAAAAAACCAAATCATTAATTAATTTTGTATTGGAAAGCAACCCAGAGACGAACCCGAGCGAAGCGAGGGTGAGTCGCTAGTGATAATATACAAATATCACAACCAAACTAAGGCTAAAAATTTAAACTAATTTAAAGACATAGCAGGAGTAACATTCATGTACATATTATAATATCAAAAATTAGTCCTAAGTCTTCTTCTATAGCTAATTAACATTAGAACATACTTTGTCTGTGACATCAGACAAACACTTCATTTCCTCACAAGTGTTACCTCCTACACAAGTCCCTTTGCCTATGTCTAATTTATGGTACCTAGTCTTCACACGACCTGGTTGCCAAAACAATAGTCCTAAACTGGAACATTTTAAAGTGTATATTGTTCTCAGGATGAAGAAACACAAAGTCTGGACTATCTTTTTTTCATATTACATACATATTTCATGATTTCATGACATGATATCTATACATATAATAAAATTCTGAGTCGAATCTGTACATTAAATATTTTTTAGAAAATCTTATTGAAATAGACATTATTATCGATACAGAGACCAAGTCTATAGTTTTTAGAATTTTTGTCGGTCTGTCTGTTACCGCATCACGGAAAACCACTGGCTGGAGGGATTTTGATGAAATTTAGTATGATGATAGTTGGTTATCCGAGTCATCGTATAGGATACTTTTTACTGCGGGAAAATATCTCATCTCTGAGAAATCTATACTAAACGTTAAAACGCAAGTAGGGACGAACCCAAGCGGAGCGAGAGTGAGTCGCTAGTATAATAATAAAAATACGAAGGCATCTTAGTTTACTATATTCTATTTGTTAAGTACTTGTTGGCTTAATACACAGTGGCCCATTACCATATTGTGTTTCTATTATATAAACAGTATTAAAATTTACCACGTGCAAGATCGAACTCGTGACCCTGTTATATCACGTACCTACGCCGCTCTGATAATAATGGTTGTTCACTATTTCATTAATTAATATAAAAGTGCTTTGTGAAATTTGTGTTAATACATGTGACTCATTTAGTAAAATAATTTTAATTACGTGTCAAGTGTCGCGGGACAGATCCATGTTGACATCACTGACCATTATAATGATGATTATGTTTGGTTTGTGCCAATAATTTAATTAATACAACATTAGGTAAACGCTTTAGAAATCTAGACTTTAGGCGCTTGACTTAAAAATACTCCATTTATGAACCAACTACCTTTTCGATTTTTCTGAAAGAAAAATGATTATTATTCATACCGAGTTGGTATAAATGATGTTATCTGAATCCTAATAAGTCTATCTCAATTTTAATTATGTTACATTTGATGGGCGGCGGTTTTTTGAGGTGTACACGAATAACAGGGATTACTATCGTACAATGTAGCTTTCTTTAATTCAGAGGTAGCGCGTTTGATCCTGCCCATGATATTTATTTATATTCGCCATACAGGTGTTTGTTCTGTTAAGGTTTATATAAAAAACGTTAGCTATACAGATAAATAAAATTGGAGTGTCTGTTTGTAATATTAAAATTACCGCTTTTTCCCAAATGCATATGGATGTATACACGGTACATATATCAAAACAACATTTTTTACAATTTTTGTCTGTCTGTCTGTCTGTCGGTCTGTCTGTCTGTCTGTCTGTCTGTTTGTTCCGGGTAATCTCCGAAACGGCTGGACCGATTTTGACAGGACTTTCACTGGCAGATAACTGATGTTATAAGGAGTAACATAGGCTACTTTTATTTTAGAAAAAGAATCAGGGTTCCACGAAAAAAAATTAAAACCCATGAAATTGTGAACAAAATCCGTGTACGGCGTACGCACCCGAGCAAAGCGAGGGTAAATCGCTTTATAATTTAAATGAATATCTTAGGAGTAGTAAGCTACTATTTATGTACTAGTTATGAACATAGCTAACCGTGAAAACGTACCTAGGGACGAACGCGAGCGAAGCGAGCGTGAGTCGCTAGTTAGTTAATATAGATGGAGAATAGTGTACAGAATGATATAAGAGATTCTAACTATCTCTTAGAGAAACACCGAGCAGATAAAAAGAGTTTTCTAAGAATACAAACGTATATCTCGTGAAGTTTTGTTTGTATCAGTATAAATAGCATTTCAACGTTTCTCATTTGATACCTTTACCCTAGATAAGATGACAGGGATCTTTAACCTACATCTTGAGTTAAGCGTTTGTTTGATACAATCTATATCTATACAGTTAAATAAAATTGAAGTGTCTGTTTGTATGTTGTATGTCAAAATAACAACTTTTTACTAAATGCATATGAAATTATATATGGTACTTATAAGAAAAAAAAAACAATTTATAAAATATTTGTCTATCTGTCTGCTTGTCTATCTGTTTGTTCCGGCTAATCTCTGAAACGGCTGGACTAAATTTGACGGGACTTTCACTGGCAGATAGCTAATATTATAAGGAGTAACTTAGGCTACTTTAATTTTAGAAAAAGAATTAGGGTCCCGCTCAAGAAAATTAAAATTTACTAGGGACACACCCAAGCGAAGCGAGAATAAGTCGCTAGTTTGATTACAAGTATCTTATTTTAGTAACAGCTTTGTTGTATATCACTTTAGTTCAGAACATTCAATTAAGATTTTCATTAAATCTGACTCGGACTTTAAATAGTTAAGACCCATCAGTTTGTCTAGAGTAAAATATTTCTTCTCATAAATAAACGCCTAAAAAATATTTTATAAGCCTATTTTCTTATAATACCAGTTCATTCTTAAAAGTAATAAGCGCTTGTCGTATTCAGAATTTTTTATTTTGGTATTTTGG
Source organism: Fabriciana adippe (assembly GCA_905404265.1). NCBI lineage: Eukaryota > Metazoa > Arthropoda > Insecta > Lepidoptera > Nymphalidae > Fabriciana > Fabriciana adippe. The sequence goes on from FR990000.1 coordinate 5,686,651, forward strand.
TTGATATTAGTTGTTTTGAATTTTTGAATGATTCTTGGGTACAGTAATAGTAGAAGGTAGGTAGTGATTGTTTTAGAATATAAATTCTACTCTTGAAGCAATTTGCATGGAGTTCAATTACATATTTTACAAGTATAATATTTGCTTAGGAGATGTTATTCTACACTTTTCGAAATATAATATTTGTTAGTTGTTCCATTAAAATGGCTATATCTATAGCGATATTATATAATTTATTAATATATTCTAGATAAGTTATGTACCATAATGCCAAGAAAACAAACATGAGAACAATCACCTTTAGTGGTAAGACGCTCACTTGTAGGCGTACCAACTTTTATATATAAGGATATAATATCCATATCCAGGAATTGAATCCACGACCTTCGGCAAAGTATTCTATGCTACATAGATTAAACTATACAGCCTGTATAAATTGGCTATAGTTTATAGATATTGTGACGAATTTAACGACGCGTAACTAATTTTATTACAGAATGTCACATATTATGCAAATACATATTGACATGTATTTTTTACATGTAAGTTAAGCATGTTTGGCTTAATGGCTGTCAATACATCAAACCTGTCCATATGCAATACCACTATCGCTGGTTTGATTAAATTAAAAGTAATATGTAAAATTTGAAGCATATTCAAATAATAATAAATTCAACCACAGCTGTAGTTAATAATTATAACGGGACTTAAATTTTTGTGTTCCTGCTAACTTTGTATACCATTGTTTAAACAGAAATAATATAAAATTAAATTTTGGCTTACAGACATGCATGATGTAAGTACGTCCAGAGTTACATAGAATGAGAGAAAATATTTATTTTGAATTCACTGGGAGCTCATTTAACTATAAATTAAAATTATAAATCTAAAACAAAGTACCTACCAATAAGAAGTCTTGCGAACAAAATTCGATGATACACTGTCCTGGACTAGTTAAACCACGGAAGACTTGTTTTTCTCTTCCGCAAGTTGAACTGTATGACGGACGGAAGGAAAATATTCCTTTAACTTACGTGGCTTTGTATATATTAATAGTGTATTAAAAAGACAGTGGTAGCCTAGTGGTAACGCGGAAACTGAGTGAAGCGGGTTCAAATCTCGTGTCTCGCACCTATGATATTTTCATGTGCGAATTTTTTCTAACATGATTACCATTTGTCTTACGGTGAAGGAAAACATCGTTAGGAAACCTACATGTCTGAGAGAATCTAGCAAGTTTTCAGCAGATTACGTAATACTATACATATCAGTAACACGAATAACTGAAAAATATTCTAAAACTTAGATTAAAAAAGAATTTTTAAGTTTGTGCAAGATTAATTTGTTAAAAAGCATGATTTATTACATGCTAATTTATTAAATATGCGGTAAAAGTGTTTTATAAAGTTATCAAAATTGTGCCGTGAGCAGATTCTCTATCGATAGTCTGAAATCTAATTTTGACCGATAATTATAAAGGCTGTGTTTATAAAAGCAAATAAGAGAAAGCAAAAGAAGACAATGTAATGTTAGTACTCTAACAATTACTTAAATAGTAAACTGTTTTTGTTACTTCACAAAATAGCCATTGGGGAAAGCTAATCACTGCTTAGTGCGCAAATATTCTGCAAAAAAATAACGTAGAAGATACTAGAAACACAATTGTATAAAACAAACAAAATAAAAATTATGTAAGTATATAAAGATATTTTTAAAACTTAAGTAAAAAAATTAAGTATATAAACTTTACGATTATATGTATATAATTTCGATGACAATACAACAATTTAGTTTTATTCATCTGCAGTACCTGGGCGACCGAGCTTCGCTCGGAATTCTTTTTTTGTTTTATCGTATTTTTCTGATAAAAAATTAACTAAAAACTTGAATAAATACAAAAAAAACCAAAAGTCTAAATTTTGTACCCTACCGGGTTTCGAACTCGGACACCTGTCATTGTCAATTTTGCACCTTGACCGCTTGACCACGATGCTTATGCCCGAGCATAAGAAATTATCGATCATATTTTGCGTGGAATAATGCGAAAGAAAACCGCATGAAAACTCGAAAACACGTGTTTTCCCAGACATAAGACTAATCTATATAGATTTTTCACGCCCGAAACCGCCACATCAGCGAATTCGTTAGAGCCGTTTCCGAGATTGTCGGTATATAAAAATAATTAAATATACAAGAATTGCTCGTTTAAATATATTAGATAAGCTTCTATTCAATAGCTATTAGTAATTTGTAAGCTCCTCAAAAGTAATATTAGGCTCATTTGAATTGTTTTGGGGTGTCAAATACTTTAACACGTTCACTGCGTTAAGATTTTTAGATGACTTTCAGCTAGTGCTATATAAGGTCCCTAAAACCTGAAGCGTGATGATCTTGGAGTGCGTTGTCGGGTCGAAAATATCTGTTCGGTATACATGTATTTAGAAGTGGATTTTGAAGCAATTATAATGATTTTTTTAAATTTTCTTTATGAAACATATTTTTTAATAATCATGTCGTATATTTATACGTTCGTAACAAAATCCGGCTATTGTAACTTATGTTAACGATTTGTCAAAATTTTCGGGTCGTTTTCACCCGATATCCGCACTGCTTGTAAAGTGTATCGATAAAAGATTAGTGTTGTACAAGTAAAACAACGATGAGATGAATAGTAAGTTTTGTTGAAATAAAAGGTACTTATCGACAATTAGAAAAGATTAGAAATATGTTTTTCATTACAACAAATGGTTTTTCTTCATACTTCGCAAAAAGATTTAACCTTTTTCACTTCGCGTGTGACTAGTAAATATTCCGGGACTTACAGTGTTATTCCGGGTTCTATTATTCCTTTCAACTTCACCTTCACACGTCAAAAGCATTTTTCTACATCTCGACCTCTTCATTTTGTCAAAACTGCTTACCACTTGTAACAATAATTACAATACGTCGATAAAGACTTAGACGTTGCTAACTTATGTGCAACACTAGTGTTACGAACACGAAATCTGGTGCTGCTATCGGGTCATCGGGTCATCAGGTCTGAAAGACCCGATAACCGCACCTAGCGAAAAATGTTTACTGCTAGTCGTTATAAGGTCGAATAGATCTGATATTTTTTTTTTGTATCTACGTCAAATATTTGAAGAGGTAAAATTAAAACTTTAAAAGTCCCTTTTTTATTTCATAAAACGAAAGAGATATCTATCCCGCACCAGCGGTAAGACACAGATTTTTCGTGCCGCACCACGGGGAAGTCTCGTATCGGGTTGATTCGACCTATTGCCGCAGTGAACGTGTTAATTGACGTGGGTCTGGAAATAAAGCCCGAAGTAAGTTTTAAAGTTGTTTTTAGTTAAACTTAGCGTCCCTAGATGCCCTTGTATTTAAGTAATCATAGCTATCAGTAATTTATTATTGCAAAATGTTCAGAATTATATTCTACTAGTAACTTGACGTGTGTCCTTGGGTGTCTAATCCATTCATAATAAGAAGCCTATGTGTTACTCAGGTCATAATCTACCTTTGTACAAATTTTTGTTAAAATATAAATTAAACATATAAAGTTACTGAAGTTTTTGAGATTAGTACGAACAAACACAAAGTCAGCGCGGCGGAGGTTTTATATCTATCTATACTAATATTATAAACAGGTAAAGTTTGTGAGTTTGTGAGTTTGTGTCGTTGTAGGGGATAATCTCTGGATCTACTGAACCGATCTGATGAAATTTGGTAAGATAATAGTTTGAAACTCTGGGAAGGACATATGATACTTTTTATCCAGGAAATCATCCCTTAAGAGGGTGAAAATGGGGATGAAAGAGCGAAGCGAGGGCGAGTCGCTAGTTATGAAATAAAGTTATTTATTGAACTGTGTTATGCACCAATTATACCACCAGTATTCAGCCCTTTTTTTTAACGTCCCACTGCTGGGCACGGGCCTCCCTTCAATACGGGGGGGGGGTCAGGCCATAGTCCACCACGCTGGCCAAGTGCGGGCGGACTTTACATGTTTTTCGAAAACTTGCTAGGTTATCTCAGACATGCAGGTTTCTTCACGATGTTTTCCTTCACCGTAAGGCAAGTGGTAATCATGTTAGAAATGATTCGCACGAAAAAATATCTGAGGTGTGAGGCTGGGGATTTGAATCCGCGATTTCCCAAGCTAGCGCAACGACTGGGCTACCACTGATGACACTTTATGCACATAATAATTTTGAACTTTACTGGTCGGCAGTAAGTTTAATCAATATGTACCTACGTGATGTTATACAATTTTGATAAGGGAAAAGTTATTTAATATGTAAAAATTTTGTTTTTTGCGATATAAAAGAAGTTATTCAAATTTATTCTTTGTACTTCTGTCTAATTCAGATTTAGTTGTGGTTTGCATTAAGCACATAAAATATATTTCGCAGTATCAAATTAAGTGGTTAAACGGTTAAAATAATTAAAACTCGTGCGAAGTCGTAGGCAAAGTGTAGTAATAAAATAACCTTAATAATTATTCGTTTTAGACACTATCTACCACAATAACAAATAATTTCATCACTAACAGAACTGTCACACAAATTTTCATCTCTCGTCCTTTGGGAGCTCTTTGTTGTTTCAGGACAAACTGTTGCCTCAACATTGACTTAACAATTAAATTATAATTATGCATACAAATATGCTTATACCGATCGTACATATGAATATTATATTTAAAATCAATCAAATATCTTTCGCTAAATTACATAATGTTCCCAGTGAAATGTGACTTGTAGATATAACTCTAGTATATCTAATATATTTAAACGAGCTATACTTGTATATTTATTTATTTATTTATTTATTTATACCGGCGATCTCTGAAACGGCTCTAACGATTTCGCTGAAATTTGGTACGTGGGGATTTTCGGGGGCGAAAAATCGATCTGGATTAGTCTTATGTCTGGGAAAACGCGTGTTTTCGAGTTTTCATACGGTTTTCTTTTGCATTATTCCACACAAAATATGGTCGATAATTTCTTCTCTATTTTTTGTTTCGGGCATATGCACCGTGGTTAAGCAGCTAAGGTGCAAGATTGAAAATCACAGGCGTCCGGGTTCGAATCACGGTCGGACACAAAGTTTCTACTTTTTTTTTGTATTTATTCAAGTATTTAGTTTTTTTTTTATCTAAAAAATACGATATGACAAAAAAGAACTCCGAGTGAAGCTCGGTCGCCCAGGTACTAAAAACGTTTATAATCGATTCACTCCACGGTAGAGAAATTAAAAAAATAAATAATTAAATATTAAGTATTTAGCTATCTAAAAGAAATGTATGAAAAGTATTTATCTTAATTAGAACTAATTTTAATTACTATTTAATGATTATAAAATTAAATTACTATTAAGAGTAAGCCAATATACCTACATATTAAGGTAAAATAATTAGTCTTGCAAGGTGTAATGGTATTCTCGTGTTAAGTACAAAGTATTCAAGTTTACGACCCTTTTAATAAGTTTATTTTATTAGGACCTTATTCCATTACTTTTTATGATCTTACTGATTATAACTAATAAGTGAATATAAAAAAAGTCATTACAGAATTTAGTATTTACTAAATTATTAGAAAATATGCACTTATTTTTGCTTAACATAGCTTACTTTTATATATTTACGCGAGTGTTTGACATTATTTTATACATATAATAAAATTGTAACTGATCGCTGTCTGTACGTGGAAGATATTTGAGAAATACTATTACTGGTGGTCTTTATTAACGCAATAGAATCCAAAAGAATGATTTTTAGAATTTTTTACTATTTGTCTGTTCGCTTGTGCACAATAATCTCTTAAACGGCTTAACCGATTTGGGTGCAATTTTCACTAATGTATTGCGGTAAACGTCATATAATATTTAGTATTTGTTTTATTGCAATCGATTCATAATTAAAAAAGTTATGTCAATTTAAAAAAATATTTCAACTGAGCGAAGTGAGGGTGAGTCGCTAGTTTTAAATAAAACTATCTTTTCGGGAAGAGACCCATGCCAACTATTGCTGTAAAACATAAAAAACCTCGGAAACCAAAAATTTAAATAAAGTCGCGAAAAACTTCGAAAATATAGTTTTATTTAACATAGCTTCCTGAAGTGAAAACTTATAGCTAGCACACTTTTATTAAAATTCACACCGTTATATCGAACGCGATGTACACTGTACAGCGTGACACTGAAAGTGGTAGTAGGCCATGTACATACATCATAAGCTAAAGTTCACCACAAATGGTCGAGACACTCAAGGGGTAATAAAAAAAAACCAAAAAAATCACTTTGATCTTTATAATACAAAGAAAACACTATCATTTACGCAAAAAGAAATATCTGCAATATCTAATACATATTTTAACTAATGATATTATTTGGAGTCTAGTAAAAATAAGATAATTCCTTCTTACCATTTAAAAAAGGTTTTTATTATAAGCCTTAATTTACATAGAGTCGAATTTAAAATTGTTTTCCCAAAGATCTTAGTATAAAGATCCTTTTATTCTTACTTTATATAAAGATCGCTAAAAATAAAATTATGTCGGCACTTGGGTCCGATGGTAATTGTTATTCGAGTTCACATTAGGAAAATGTAAGGTCGGCAAGGGACCATAAATGTTATGGGTTCTGTAAAAAGACTATTTATGTGGTATGTTATAGCTGTTGTAAATAATTACTGAAATTGTTTCATATGGACGCCATTTAAGCAGGTAGAACCATATAATGATGTAGTGGAAGAATAAAAACGTTATTATAATATCGTTCCTGGGCATTATTTCCATTCTCGTCGTGTTTGAACTAATTACTGTATAGATATATATATATATATATATATATATATATGCATATATTATGGAATTTCTGTGTATTTGTCTACGTAAAAGGTACATATATAAACTTCCACACTAACATTAACTTTCGAATGACGTATTATGGATGTGTTTCGGATTACGCAAAATTAAATAATTTAATTTTTAAATTTAGTAGGCATCTCTCCCTTATAGGCGTCTCTCCCGGACTTACTCTATGTATACATGTACGATGGAAAGTTAAAAATTTTCTGAGATAAAAATTCATCAATTTTTCAAGCTTGACTAGTTAAGTGTTTTAAGAAACGTTATCTTCACAGGTTTTATGATTTGGTGAGATAAAAGTAGATAGAAAGATTATACTGGGCTATTCAAACCTCATGAACATAGAGAAATATCAAAGTAAATATATTTTAAGATTTTAAAAGAAAAATAAATACGTATATCTACCCTATAGGTACCTACCTAACATCTATTTTAAAGGGAAATTTGTAGATTAGTTTTGTTTACGAGAATAAACTACCCACCAGCACTCGCTTTATTTCAGGCTTTACTACTACGCGTGCCAAATGACTCATAAAACTTAAGTAACGCTATTAGTCATTGTTACTTTGAACTTAGGTTCTTATATAAATTCTCGATAAAATCGATTAAGCTTATCTTCTTCAATCCTGTATATTCCTTTGTCTAGAGGCTAGTACACACGGCCAGAGAGGTTGTGGGTTCAAGTCCCGAGGCGGACCAATTATAATTATTAGGTGTTTCTGTAGAGAAATACTCGAGAGCACGTAAAGCCGGTCCTTCGCTTGACCCTCATCAGTCGTGTGAATTGTCGTCCCACCGGACTTAGACAATTAAAAGAAAAGAGAGTGAACTAGTGTTTGCGTACATACTTTTATATCCGCTACGTAGTTCGCTAATGTCATTGAGATTGGCCTCCGTGGCCAAAATAGGAAACGAGGACTTTATTGACTTATTTTCAGTACAATCGAGAGCACTTTTGTTTCCCAGAATAGGAATGGCCTATATTCTTCTGTATTAATTCCGCTAGCCATTAGTCAAATTCACGATGATATCAGTTAAGCCATTTCGGAGTTAAGCCGGTACTAAACAGCAATCTCTTGATACTATGATGATGATGATATTAATTAAATTTGCTATCGAAAAAATAACCATATGAGCTTATTAGGTAGCTTAGTTAGCTATTAATAAATTAGAGGCATAAAAATATATAGATTATATGCAGTATATAACATTGCATATTAAAAACATCAAAGCGCTGAAATTTTGATGATAGACAGGCGATTATTCCATGAATGTTTCCTAAATACTAGAGATCTTATCATGATCATGACTTTGTAGATTAGAAAACGTGATAACAGTTGCGTTCAGTTTGACATTTAACAGTTTTCCTACAACAGCGTGTCTTGTTTTTGCTTTATTTAGACATCCAGATACGATAAACGAAAAGCCGTGTGTTCCATCTCAAATGGAAGTAGAATCATATTTCAATTGCATTAAGATAATGCAATTATGTTTGTATCACCACATAATACACTAATTAGCGATTACGTATTACAAAGATTACTATTAGGTAAGTTTCTAGTAATAGTATAGTAATTTATAGGTAAGACTAAAACCCCAGAACTATAAAAGTCACTAGATATGAATCAAAATATTAAAAATGAAATAAATTTTGTCGCTAAGAAAATTTTATGAAATCGGTAATATAAGTTAAGCAGATATTTTATATTAGTTTTTAGTAATACTTTGAATCTTGGAGAGTATTTGTTCTGTATTTATTCTTTGTAAACACTGATTATATCATTTACTAAACTATATTTTTACGTATTTGTGGTTTTACAAAAAATATTGTGCTTGCCTAAAACATTGCCACTGTGCTTTAACCCAACCATGCGGTGATGGAATCTGTGACCTTTTTCATAGTAGCTGTATGCCTCATAGCTCCTAAATCATTGATTGTATAATCTAACTTTTATGTGTAGTGTATAAAAATATTCTAGTAAAAAGTGTATACAAAATTAATACTAGGAAGAGTTGGCGGATTTGCCAACATGAGATTTTTTCTTAAGTTAACCTGTAAACGTGGAGCTCGTAAAACGCGGCGAGCAAATTGTTTCTTTAGACACACTTGACTGATTGTGTCGATTTTCGCCAATTGTGTAAAATACAATGTGCCTACAATGGTAATGACGTTTAAAATAAAACTTTCTTTTTGGATTTTTATTAGGATGTATTTGGGTATTTGGTTCTTGACGTTTCGAATATTTTTCAGAAACATGATCACGGATGAAAATAAGGTTTTGGAGGTCTCCAAAAGTTATTATATAGTTATTACAGACGGTATCTACCCACAAAATTTTACAATCATCCGGAGGAAAAAGATAAAAGGCTGGAAGAAAATTAAGTTATGAAAGATGAATGAAATTTTAAGAATTTTAAGTAATGTAATAAATATAAGTGTATGTATGTAGTTACAAAAATTAATTTCACAAGATCTCTACCACAAAAACATTAGACACAAAGATTGATTATTAAAATTTTTCTTCATGTTAGTCTTAGTCGTAAACATTTTACCGTATAAATACTATCTGCATACAAATCAGTGACATCACTGGCCCATTCAAGACTATGTACCATTTCTGATAACATCAAAAAACTTACATACTGTGGTGATTACTTGCTAGATGATCCTTATCATTATAAAGTTATGGGTCAAATATAATAGTTTCAATTAAGGTTCGCATGTAAAATATTCACATAAATATTATATAATAATCCTAATTAAAAATTTATAAGTATGTCAATTCTTTTAATAGTAGTTTAGCCCTTTTAACGTTCCCCTAGTAGGAACGAGCCCTCCTCGATACGAGGGAGATCGGGCTAATCCACCAATGAGATTATGTCGTACATGCAGGTTCCTTCGTGATGTTTTCCATCACCGTAATAGCATTTTGAAAACAAGATAAACACAAAGTTTTAGAAGTGCGAAACCCGGGATTTGAACCTCTTTACTTAGTTTTCCAATACTTTACCATTTAAGACATTATGATAATAGGATGTAATATTTTCATTTTCTTTTACTTTTAAGTACTAGCGTGGGTGTCTCACAGACGTTGCTTATATCGTATTATAGAATCTAGTGTTTGTTAGCGGTTCTGCTCGCATAATTTACGTATATACCTTACACTGAGAAGTGAGAGTTAAAACGCGATGTTTGAGGCATAGTATGATTGAATCTTACCCGGTACTTTTAAAATATAGTCCCGAAATGAGACGGGCAAGTATTTTTATTTTGCATGAAAAATGTAACCTGTGGATCTTTTGATTACATCTGAAACGTTAGAATAGAACGTGGGTAAGATCAAAATGTTTATCGCCTCTCAGTTAAATGTATAAATTACGACCCCTATTTTTTATTTTTTTAAATTCACATAAGACATTTATCTGGTTATGTTACATAACTAACAATTACCAAAATTGGTACCAAGTAGTACCGATAGTCTCGAAGTAATGTGGTTGTCCGGTCAAATGGACATAGCGAAATTATAAGGATTTAGTTTTTACTTTTTGGCTTTTGGACCCTAAGAATGATAATTTCTCCGGCTTATGTCTTTTTTATTATGAATTATACTTCTCTCTCTCTCTTTGATAGTGGCAGCTAAGCGTCCAACACAAAAGTGAAGAGCGAATTGACAGTACATCTGTGTTTGCGCGCACACCCCTGCATTATAACGTTTCACGTGCAGATAGCTTTTCTCAGTGAGATTGGCTGCCATTATCGGAATTCGTTCTGGAGGGTACTATTATATGATTCAAAAGTATATTCGTTTTTGATATTAGGAAAATGGAAAATACTTATATTTGCTTTTATAATAAATATACAAAATGTTATTCATACAGTGTTAAAATAATATGAACTCAGTGTTGATATACTGTCATTTCTAAACAATACTACCTTATAATTGGAGTAGGCCCTGATGTTAATGTAATGTATTTGTTTCTGTCTGTTTATTCACCTATCAATTGAGAATGGCTTGATGGATTTCAACAGCATTTATTACTTTATAGTTTATTGACTTAGAAATAGTTTCAACGTTCTGTAAATTATAGTCGATATAAAGCCGAATCCATCTTTAGTGCAAGTAAACAAAATGAATATTTATTGTTTAACTTCCAAAGTAATTTTACCCATCTGCTTAAAGGATGGTAATGTATTTTTTTTAAACATAATATGTAAAGAAATATAGCGTAAATAATTCAGGTTGATTAAGATAATTACAGATTACTTTTAGTATATTAAAAAAATGCATTAATGTTTTTTTTTAAATTTAAACATGAAATTTAGGATTACAGGAGAATTTTGTTAGAAACATATTTTAATTGAAATTTATGTTTAAGTTCGTTGACGTTAGTATATAAAATATCATAATAACTTTTACTACCAATATTACTTGACGTTGACAAGTATTCTGGAGTATTGTAACCAATGAATTCAAATTGATATAACACTTTACTGAAAGTCGTTAGAGCCAATATTTTGCTTTTTATTTTCAGTCTGAAAGATATATATTATTTTAAAATTTCTTAAAATTCATGAATTTTTTAAGGTGTAAAAATATTCTTTTGTCTAGACTCATACCTATATATATTTACTATACATAATATTTTTTTTAAATACCTAAAAATTTATAGCGATAAGTAAAATAAGATGATCTTTTATATGTAAATTACTTGTATAACCAACAAAAAAATTAAAGTATAAGAAGGAGATCTTCAAAGTAAGAAAATTTTTGACTTCCACTTCTAGGCGCGGGTCTCCCATCGAAGCGAGGGAATTAAGCCATGCTCCACCGAGCTGGACAAATTCGGGTTGACAGGCTTTACAGTTCACATGTCTTTCAAAAACCTCTTACTTAGCTTTTCTCAGTAGGTAGGTAGTCTTGAAGAATAAGATGTTTTATTTTGTTCAAGGTAATCATGTTGCCAATTTGATCACAAATCACGGGACTTAGCCTATTGTGCGACGTAATCACCGGCTTATACGATACAGATTAAAAAAAAACAAGCTAAAAAATAATTCAATGATATATAAGTTCTAAATTTACTTTATCCTCTACCTTTTAGTATATTTTTAAGATCAAATTATTATTAGGTGTACATTCGCGGTAATAATGTCCTCGTGACATATTTTGGCCACTCTCAAAAGTATTTCAAGTATTTGTGCACTTGTGGAGTGTTTTGTTGTCGAGCCGTGGTAACTTGTTAAGGTAAGTAGTAAAAAAATATCATTTTTTGTTGTATTTGTTTAAAATTGTTATTTAAGTGTAGGTTATTTACGACTTCAAGAATACAGCTAAAGTGAGGTCGTTGCAGAGTTGGTTTTTTTGTTAGACACTTATGAAGTGGCTAAATGATTTAAAATCATCGCTTGAGCATGTATAGCATTACTTCAGAATAATTAATTTATATTTTATTTGACAAATATGAAGGCTCGTAATGTCAGTCGTCACTTTAAGAAAAATAGTTTTGTTTTAAAAGAGTCAATTGGAATTTTTATTTGACTCTTCTAAAGTGGGTTAGGGATCGAAGTGCGTACCAGAGGGGTATAGCTTTAGTTTAAAATGGGTTAGTTATCTTGAGATCGACACATTTTTGAACCGGATAGTATCAGAGACAGGTTGTTTATTCAGCCCTACAACGAGTTCACTAGATTTCTAAAGTTATTTTCTCATCTAGGTAGTATTTTAATTGAACTGCCTCGGTGGTGTAGTGGCTAGCATGTACGGCTGCACATCCTGAGGTCCTGGGTTCGAGTCCCGGGTCGGGCCAAGTTTTAGTTATTGAGTCTTTCTGTATAGTAAGCCTCAGTAACAGCCCGGAGTTGGGAAGTTGGCGGTGTTTCACCCCCGTGCCTCGGAGAGTACGTAAAGCCGTCGGTCCTGCGCCTTAACTCTCAATGGTCGTGTCGAGTAGTCGTCCCACCGGAGTATGAGAGTGACAGGAATAGGGAGTGCACTTGTGTCTGCGCGTACACTTGTGCACTATAATATCTCCTGCGCAGTTGACTAGTCTCAATGAGATTGGCCGCCGTGGCCGGAAACGGTCAGGAGGACATTATTATTATTTTAATATAGTGACTATATAATGTGTATTAGAAATACAGTATAAGATGTTTGTATATATATTACGTGCTTTTTTGTCCTCTCCTACCAGCTTACTCATCATCTACCTATAGCACCCAACATAAATTATGGAAGTTCCAACGGAGGAAGCATGGCTGACACAGCTGACCACAATCCAAATTTCGGAGATACCTAACGCCGCGAGCCAAAATCTGGAAGTCCCCGGCGCGGCGTCGTGACTACAAACACAACTTTGGAGGTACCTCGCATCCTTGAGCCATGCCACGTGGAATTGTCAAATGCAGGTGTTGCTAGTACGCATACTGCACCTGCGTCTGCTTATTTGGGAAGACCGGAAGGTGAGAATCATGTACATTTTAAATTTATTATATAATACGAGTATATAATACAAACACTTCCTTGTAACGATATACAATATAATACTTTAAATAAAACTGATCTTTTAATATTTTTCAGCGGATTAATTTTGACTTTGATTCCCTACGTTTCGAATGTTTTACAGCAATCATGGTCACGGGAGATACAAAGGGTTCGAAAGAAGACAAAGCATTCGAAACGTCGGGAACAAAAATCAAAATAAAACTGCGAAAAAGTCCAAAAAAGATAATTTTATTTAAGACATACTCGTACAATATATTGATAATATTAATAAAGATAATAAATAATTTCAGTTTATATTTGTTGATTTTGAACAAATCATTTTATTGTTTGTACCTAGATGCTCAAAGATCGCCCTCAGCATCTACCCCACCTGCCTCACGTCGTGGTCGTCGAGGCAACGTTGGACAACGCAGACGAAATTTGACCCCATTCGAGCGGGCCACCTCGGAATTCGTGCACATCGAAGAAGGCAGATTACGTCTTGAAGAGATGCGCATAACCAGAGAGCATGACAAGGAAATGGCACGAATAAGGATCGAATATCAAATCAACGAAATATTACAAAAAATTGCAGATAATATTGAACGATGGTTAATGCCCGAAATAAAATAATTTAACAATAATAATATTTAACTAAAAAAATGAATTTTTTTTATTAATTATATGTTAGTTAATAAAATTTAATAAAATATCTTAGATTTTTGTAATATAAACTAAGTTTTTTAATGCTACATATTTTCTTTAATTTTCAATACCTAATATACAAATAATTTTATTAATAATTTTTTCCATTATATATTATTAGCCATCTAATATTAATATTATCCTACTTAATGCTAATTTTTTTTATTTACAAATAAAATTTACTAAATTATATTTAGCAATAATTTTTATTTTAATTTTACCAATTAATTATATAGTGTAGCTCTACTTTGGATTAACTCGTTTTGGCCAACACTGTAGATATTTTCTGTAATATCATTTGAAGAATCCCCGACTTTTAAAAGAGGTTTTGAGGCACTGATCAATTTCCTACCCTGGGCCATTACTGAGAATTTCTTGACAGAATAATCCAATAACTATACTTGGCCCGAACTTGGGACTCGAACCCAGGACATCGGGATCTGCAGCCGTACATGTTAGCCATTAGACCACCGTATGCCGCACAGGTGTTATTTTTTGATGTGGGAATAAAAGCTTAGTACCGCTGATTGTCGTAGAAAGAAATAAGTTTGTTTATATTTTAGACTCAACAAAACAGTTCACTTTATTGTTGTTAATTATGAGTTAAAAAGCAGCCGTCCACGCGACGCCTTGGATGAGTTCTTAACTTGCGAAGATGAATCTTAATGCTTATCTCTAGTTGCAAGTTGCGTTCGATTAAGCTTAACGTATTGTTAAATGTATAAAGCTGCTACACAATGTTAGACGTAGTTATTATTGTAAATTAGCCTGGAGTTACTTAAAATGAGCGAGACCCTTTTAAATAAATTTGTAAATTGTGGGTAGGCACTGTCTGTAACAAGTATATATGCCTTTGAGATGTCTAACACTTTAGTCTCTCCCGTGACCATGATTGCTATAAAGCATTCGAAACGTCGGGAACCAAAAATCAAAATAAATCCGCGGAATAATCCGAAAATATAGTTTTATTTAAAATGTCAAATATTTGCGTAAACCTTAGAAAGTATTATGAGCGAGACCCATTCTTAGTATCATCTTTTATAATCTTTTGTGGTAGTCAAAGTGACTTCCTCGATCTTTTTTGTTTAAAATGTTTAGTTAATTATTCGACGCTTGTTTGCCGCGTATTTGTATCAATACGAATGCAAACAAAATGCATTTTTAAAATTTATCAATCACAGAATAACAGAGACGGCGTACTTTTTTGATACGGGCGTTGTCGGCTAGTTTATAAAATATGCTTGTCCTTTTTTCTGCGCAGAATACGCACAGGTATAGCACGTTCGTGAAACGAGCGTCTATTGACTATTCTACGCGTTAATAACTCGTCGTGTGAACAGGCCCTTAGACTTTGCATTTAAACCATAGCAAGTTCAAATTTCATCATATTGTCTGTACGGCGACGTAAAGCTACCATTATTTTATTCCATTTTATAGTGTTAGAAACTCCCCCAGAGCAATACTCTCCTGCTAATATTTCTCAAGAAAAAATTGAAATCACATTTCAAGAGCAGATTGTGATGGTTCAATTAAAATAGAGTTTTAATGTAATATATTTAAACGAGCAATTCTTGTATATTTATATATTTTTATACCAGCGATCTCCGAAACGGCTCTAACGATTTCGCTGAAATTTGGTGTGTGGGGGTTTTCGGGGGCGAAGATTCGATCTAGATTAGTCCTATGTCTGGGAAAACGCGTGTTTTCGAGTTTTCATGCGATATTCTTTCGCATTATTCCACACAGAATATGATATCGATATATCGATAATTTCTTACACTCAGGCATAAGCATCGTGGTAAAGCGACCAAGGTGCAAGATTGTCAATCACACGTGTCGATCAGATTCAAAGTTGTTTACTTTTGTTTGTTTTTTATATTTGTTCAAGTATTTTGTTTTTTTTTTTATCTAAAAAATGCGATATAACAAAAAAGAAATCCGAGCGAAGCTCGGTCGCCCTGGTACTTTTAAACATATCAGAAAACACGTGTCTGCTAGGTTAGGCGTGATAGTTATTGAAAGCGACATAAATGCGATAGATCAAATCACTTTCATCAAAAGATAAATTTAAACCATAATATTATGTATTTTAGAAGAAAACAGTTTGATCGTCATTAACAGTAAAGAACGCTTTCTTTTATTAAATTAATTATTGTTGCTTCAAATGAATTGAAAGTTGTTTCATCTTTGCCGAGCTTGCGATACAGTAATGGAACTGTTTTCAGAGGCCAATAATTTTATTTTATTTAACCACTAACTTCTGCCTACGGATCCGCCCGCGTGTTTTCTGTTTAGTTCGCAATCATTAATCATATAGAAAAAATATAAAAATAGCTGCATTTAAATTCAAATTATTATCACCACCATGTGAACCATTACAACCACCATAAAACAACCATGTAAATGTATTTAGCCGTTTAAGAAAAATGTTAATAAACAAACCAAAATGCTCTCATAGGTTAATTTGTCTTCTATTATGTTATGTACGAATACATCTCAAGCCATACACACGCTAATAAACAAATATTTCAATAATTTAGCGAAGAATTTGGAATTCGTTACAATTTCGTTACAATAAATTAGATTATATGCATAAAGAACGATATTAAAATCCCATTCCAACTCGTGAAAAGGAACAATATGTACTTTATTATCCCTGTTTATCCCAACATGTCGTGAAGATGTCTTGCTTTGTTGTTCTCACATAAAAACACAAAGAAATATATTATGTTTTATTATAAAAATATTATATTACGTGTACCGTGTTTGTAGGTTGTCACTGATTTTATTATTAGGAGCTTTTCAGAGGTCGTCGGTTCTATTCCAGCGCAGAGTAAATGTTTTTTGACTAGTTTAGACAAAGTGCTATTTTAAAAATCGTCAACCATATGTCTCGAATTGGCCGGAAAGCAAAAAAAGAGATTGTAATATTACTTTTTGCTTGTCGCCTGTTCGAATGGTACGTCGATAAAAAATAGCCAATGTCTCACAGATAATGTGACTGCCTAACTGTGAAATGTGTGTTCCTCCAAACACCTCCATATAACAACGAAAGATAAATCTATGACAATTTATTTAGTTTCTCAACACGTCTTTAAGTTCGCTAAAATTTATTATAACGTCTTCGTTGATATGTACTCAGACAAAGTAACTTCTAGCTAGCATAGTGTCTGTAAACCGTGAAATTGAATAAGTTGGCGCCTCCTCCGTTTCTGTTTAAAACAATCAGTAAATGAAAATTTATTGTCTTCAGTAAATAAAACGTGCGCATTATACTTGGAAATATTAGCGCTAAATGGTGGCAAAGATTTATTTTACATTCATATATGAAAATATATGGTCTAGAAAAGTGTTAAAATATTAAAGTTTGAGTTAGTAGTTACTATGATTTAAACTTACAAGATATTCTTAAGTGAGTTTGTTGATTTATTTATCTTTCACGGAGATACGAAGCAGTCGTTCGTTTTATTACAACTCAACATTATGATATTACCGGTCCTTTTACATTTTATACTGCAAGAGATATCTTTTGTGCAATTAGGATAAGCGAAGCGAAGGTCGTTATCCTTAGGTATATGTGTAGAAGGAAGTCGCCGACGAGCGTACGTACATGTACACTAATCTCGATAACTACTGAAGTTTTTAGATGTGGTTTTGCAAATATGATTTGCATTTCTCCAGAAATAGTTTGGTATACCTATTAAAAATTTGACTGCTTAGTTTTTTTAGTGACGTGCGGTATAAGTTATAAATAAATGAAAACATTGTAATACAAAAAGTACCACTAATAGTTCTATAAAAAAGTTCACGATGCCATATGTAACTTATACTTTAACAGATAAAGTTATATATTTTTTTTTATTTTTAAGTTTATTAAGTAAGTAATGTTAAAATATGACTATGTGAAATAAAAACAATTTGCTATTTATAGCGTAACATACATACGCAAAATTTACTAATAGGATACCTCTTTCTTTTGAAGTCGGGCAAAAACACACGCAGGTAAAGCCACTAGGAGCAGCTTATGTTGAATGAAATGGATGTTTACTTTACATTGTGCTATCATTTATTGCAATATTATTGTATTGGATCAGTAAAAGGAAAAATACAACGATAAAAATCCGACCAATAACAGAAATGATGGCTGTAATCCAATTTTACCGAACAGTTATATTCATATATAGAACTAGCGACTCATCCTCGCTCCGTTCGAGTTAGTTTCTACGTTTTTTAAGGTTAGTATTGATTTCTCAGAGATGAGATATTTTCCTGCAGTAAGCCGCAGTGACCCGAATAACCAGCTATCATCATATTAAATTTCATCAAAATCTGTCCAGTAGTTTTTTTGTGATGGGAAACGCATCACAGACAAACAGAGAGACAGACAGACAGACAAAAATTCTAAAAACTATAGATTCGGCCTCTGTATCGATAATAATGACTATTCCAATAAGATTTTCCAAAAAATATTTAATGTAAAGATTCGATTCAGTTAAAATTTTATTATTATACTCGTATGTATAGGTAACATAGCAACAATCTACTCTAGATTGTGCAAGGTTTTTTTTTGAAAAAATCTTTTTTGAAGGAAAGTATACCAAGAGTTGAGTTCTATCGAAATTCGAAACTCGTTTTAATGAATTATTTACGGTTTTATCATTCATCATCTCACCACAAGATTGTATTTTATTGCCCTAAATTTTCAAATCTGGTCAATATAATAGAAGTTCCGGTACATCATTTTTTAAATAATAAAATTATAACAAAATTGAAAAAAAAATATGGAAGAATTATTAAAAAATAATAAAATATATAAAAATTAATTTCTTTAAATTATATTCAATCGTTTTTTATGAATTAATATCTTTTTTTAATTTTATAGTTAATCTCAATTTTCATTTTTATGCCTACAGATTATATTATCATGTCTGTTAGCCGTAAAAAGACATGATTTTTATTATACATTGTTTTTCGCCCATTATCTGCTAAAACGTTATGATAGTACAATTGCCTTTGTTGTTGTTCACCTGAATCCCTTCGCAATCTGTATACTAAGATCTATTTCTTGTTCTTCCCCAGAATAAAAAGTAAAGCTAATGTAGTTTTTTACGTACATAATTTTATATATAAAATATAAATATTTGTAACGTTACAATATTTTAACTATTAATCTTACCTGACATCCAATTAGATGTTTAAACACATTTTTGAATTTCATGAGAGTAACTGACCAACTTACGAGTTAATCAATCTCAATTTCATAACTTTTGAATAAAGAAATATGCTATACCTACTCTTGTTCAAAACCTAAGCTACAGGTTGTAGAGTAGTGCTGCCTTAGTGGTGTAGTGACTAACATGTATAGCTGCACATCTAGAGGTCCAGGGTTCAAGACCCGGGTCGGGCCAATTTTAGTTATTCAGTCTGCCTGTTAAAAAAGTAACAGTCACAGCCCGGAGTTAGGAAGCTGCGGGGGTGTGCCCCATGTCTGCGCGTATGAGAGCACATAAACCCATCGGTCATGCGTCTGATCTCTCACCGGTCGTGTCGAATTATCTTCCCATCGGAATTTAAGAATTAAAAGAATAAAGCGTGCACGTTGTATTTGTGCGTATACTTGTGCATTATAATATCTTCTGCGTACTTGGCTAGTCTCAGTGAGATTCATAAATAGTAACTTTTATTATTATCTGTAAATAAGATTGTTTATTTATTAAACCTTTATTCTGTTCTTAAATGGGTAACTTGTGATGCAATCTTAGAGTCTAAGTTTTGAAATCCCAAATGGGCTCTTAATGAGACTTCTGACTTACTGTCCAAGTTTTGCGTTTGGCCCACTGGTTTAAATTCACTTGAACCAAAAGCTAAGCTCATTTAGAACATTTATATCAGTATTTATAAAGTTTAAATGAATATCGAAGGACCTATTCCGTGTTTATTCTTAGATACTTTTGGACACAAGGGTATAATAGGCACCAAAATGTTGCAAAATGTTTATGTACTTATATTTTATTTATAACAGTACGTGTGTCAGCGACCGTGTGACTTGTAGGAGCTGCGTGCTCGATTGATCTCGCTTCGTCATATTCAAGGACACTTTTGGTTGCCCTTTAACAAAAAAAAATCTTTTAATAAAATCAGTCAACAGGTTGAATTAATTCATTTTTTTATAATCATTTACCCAATAAATACTGTGACATATACATAATATTAGTCTTTAAAATTATTTACATAAATTATATATTACAATGAAGTTAAAAAACCTTAAATCGCGGCAACGGACATGTACGGAAAGAATAATGGCAAGTTTTTACCTGAATGTTTTTAAGGCGTCTTACATTAGGACATATACAAAACTGAATTATTTAATTTGTTTTAACGTTAACGTTCTTTTTTTTTTAATAATATTCGGTACAATAAGCAGTGACGGCTGTCATTGCTAGGTAGGGATATAACCGCAAATCATAAAATAAAAATGCTAATATCTTTTTTTGTAACTTCCTAATAAAAAAAAATCTTTCTGGTTAAACTTGTGTTATTTAATCCCTATCGTTTTAGCATTTTTTCATTCCAAGACGCCTCAAATGGTTATCAGGTAAAACGTTGTATAGAGACCTGCCATTGTTCTTTTAGACAAATAGGTTCATGGCGAATATTATATCCGCTACTAATTCTATATAAAAAAAAAATCATAAAAATATTTTTCATTTTCTATACTTTGTGGATTATATTTTATCATTAGTCATAAAAATAAGTTTCGAGATAAACTCATTGATTCACTTACAAATGACTAGGGGCTCACTCTAGCTTCGCTCGAGTTCGTCCGTCGCGACGACGACCGTACGACGCGTTGTACGTTTTAATAGTTAGTATGGAATAGATAAACTATATATTATATTACTACTCCGCTCCCTTGGGTAGTAGCATGATGATATGTAGCCTATTGCCTTCCTCAATAAACGGGCTATCTAATGCCAAAAAAAATTTCAAATCGGATTAGCAGTTCCTGAGATTAGCGCGTTCAAACAAACAAGCAAATAAAATGAGGGGTCTATGGACCCCGGTCGGAACGAAGTTCCTTTCACTTTTCGGTAGACCTTTTCTATACAGTCATTATAATTTATATAATAAAATATCACGTTAATAGAGTTCAATTAAAAAATTACGATAAAATATATTTATTATGTATAAAATAAATTATGAGAAATTAAACACTGAATGATCTGGGATAATTAAGTTAATAACAAATAAAAATTTGAGAACTGTATAAATCTTATTTAAGACATTTATACATACAATTTATTTTAACATTAAACATTAATTATTTACTGTAAAAATATAAATTAAAGTTAAAAAAAACCGAAGAGAAGAGAGCCGTCGAGACTTTGGCGCGCGGGTGAGCTGTGCGCGTCGATGTATATAGTTCATACACGGCTGTAACTATAGCAAGAACTGTCGAAAAAAAGTCTTATTACACTTTTTTCGGTCACACTCAAAGCGCGTAATGCGCGATAAGGAACTTCGTTCCAACAAACTCTGTCTCTTTATAGTATTAGTATTGATGTAAAAATGTGAATCAACCCTATCGAGAGGTTTATATAACCATCTCTATAGGGTTAATAATATAGGGAGGTTATTATAAAACTTTCGGATTCGGATTTTCTCAGTTTCATTTTGATTTTTTATTCCCGTTTCTAATGCTTTACGGCAAACATTGTTATCGTAAGGATTAAGGCTTCCGACGTCTCAAAAGACCTAGTTATTACAAACGTTATCTGCCTACACAAATTATAGAATGCATAAAGGACAAACACATGAAGACTCATATTTATTTATATAGATATATGAAGAAGATAAGTTTATTCATTTGTTAATATTTTTGGTTGAAAAAATGAATGTAAGATAAAAGTTTAATTGAAATATATCGAAGAGAGAATTTTATTACACTTTCCAGTTCGTTGCTTTTATGGAAATTTAGTAAAAATACACGGAGTATTTCATTTTCGTATATTAAATGTAAGAAATTTTCTTTGATGTAAGTAGAATCCTTTTATACATATAACATATTTTATTCATCTTGTCGATGCGTTGCGCATAAATTATTATTATACAATATACATACGTAGGTAGGGAGCACACTTTCCATAACTAACAGAAATAAATTCCTTGTGTTTTTTTTTATTTTATTAAAAAAAAACATACAATATATATATTAATTAAAAAAAATCAATAAAATGTCTTCCTAGTAAGTTGAAACCGGTTTTTTTTTATTAAAAGAAAGACTGGGAAGTAAAATTTGAATAATAATTAAAAAAAAATTCAAGTGTAGATTCCTTATAAATATAAGTATGCGAATTACAGATAAATTGTATAGATAACCGCAAATTACTACAACGCAGGAAACGTTGTACGTTTCCAAATAATAAAATAATATGTTGGCGTAATTGGCGGATATGAAGTCAATTACAGGTATCTAATAAGATAAAAACTTTGAATTTGGGCTTTTGATGTTAATATCTTTGCGTACTTAGATACTGATAAGTTTTATTATATTATATAACATTTTTTATTTCAATTTAATCAGCAGCTTGGTTAATTTAATGACTCTTTAATTTTTAAAAGGTAATAAACGAACAAGTGTCTATATTACTCGCTAGCGGTCAACTAGGTTGATTCCCCATACAAACTTTCATCCCCATTTTCACCCCTTTAAGGGATAATTTCGTCTCAAAATATCATCTTACCAAAATTCATTTAAATCGGTTCAGTAGTTTCGGAGCCTATTCGGTACAAGCAAATAAACAAAAAATCAAGTTTTTCGTCTTTATAATATTAATATAGATAATGTTAACGTGAATTGTTTAATTCTATTATATTTTGATGTAAATTTTGTGCCATTTATAATAATAATAGATATACGTTATACGTGTACGAATACGTTCGTGCAATGTAAGGGTCTAAGAAAAAATATTTAATCAAATTAACATTTCGAAAAAGGCTTACATTTTTATAAAATATTTTATGAAGCGGAATATATATGGCCATGAGCAAAAGCAATTAATATTATAAAGGCGCCGCTCTCAATTTTACCACTTTCCGCTAAATTTATGTTCGGCAGTGATTATCTTGGCCACATCGAGAATTATGTGTAGATAAGGTATAACTAATATTCTTAAGTTTTTGTTCAAGAAAATCCTTGTCATGGGAATGAAGTTTCAATTTTAAGTGCAACAGACGGTAACTATCAGAACCGCGCGATTTAAATCAGTGCGAAATAATTGAAAGTTATAAAACATAGTATACATATAATATAATATTTACTATGTGTTGCTATAAGCAAAACATTAAAATTACAAAACAAAACAATATGTCAATCATTATTTAAAAAGAAGACGGAGTTTTTAAATTTTTATTGAAAGTACATACATACATATTTCTATTGGTACATTCGCGATTCATCCATATCCCATATTTTTTTTGTAACTTAACAACTATGTTTTTTACATCTTAAAATGTAACTAAAGCTTTTTTCTACATTTTTGTATATACTTACATATATTACGGGTATAATACTGAAGAGTGTGCACCTACATATCCTCTCATGTGTTAGACTGTGCTTCTGAAGCAGTGTGTCAAAATAAACGTCAAAAGTTCGTGCATATTAAGCACGCATATCATTCAAATTCCGCATCCTCTATGTAA
This sequence comes from Fabriciana adippe, assembly GCA_905404265.1. NCBI lineage: Eukaryota > Metazoa > Arthropoda > Insecta > Lepidoptera > Nymphalidae > Fabriciana > Fabriciana adippe. Next base: position 5,710,409 of record FR990000.1, read on the forward strand.
GTGAATAACATTTTTCAAATCTTATTTGTATCGCTCTAATTTTCACACAGTATACTCAAATAAATAAGCATAGCATAAGACTGAAGACAAAGTTTATAAAATACACTATTATTGAGATATAATCTATACAAAGTCGCCCCTCGGTTTCGTCGAAACGCGCGAGCCGTGTGCATTGTTCGCGTGTTCTTTTTGTGATAATATCTATTGTGTGTGGAGTGAAAGTGATCGTAAAATGGATTTACATTATGACTAAGTAAGTAAAGATCAATATTAATTACATGATTAGGACAATTGAATAAGATTTTGTATAGAAATAGTGGTTTTAACAAACATCGCCGCTATTATTCGCGGCAAAATGGCGTCATTCTCGTCGATATTTTTTGTTAACTTTATTATAAACATTGTGTATTATATACGTTATATATAATATATTATACACGTAGTCTATTATTTTTATGATCTTTACGAAACATTTAATTTAAAAACAAATGTAAAAATAATTCGTATTATTGTAATAAAAAAATACCATATTTTAAAAGATGTCTACACAGATGGGGTATTCTATTTGTTTACTTTAGAAATATTTCAATATGGAAGCGTATAATATTATCGTTGTGCTTAAAACATTGTCATTATAATCATATTTTAGGAGGTCAATTAGTGTTTAAAATAAATGCAAAGAATTTTTCAATTATTGCGAACATTTGAGAGACCTTTTTTTTGTTTTTAATTTCAAGTGCTTGGCTTGTAGTTTGATTTATTGTAAACTAAACACTTCAAACACTTGAAACTCTGTCTGTAACAAGTATGTGGATCGTATTACATAAAAAGTTATTACCCTAAGCCACTTGACCTACAGTGTTTTCGATATTGAAAAGTAAAGGATTTTATTATTTTATTTCACTCGCGCGGGTGAAAAAAAAGGGTGAAATTTTCTAAAGCTTGTGTGGTGAAAAAAATATATGGAGAGGTGTATTCTTTTTGTTTATTAATGTGAGATAATACAGTTCTTATGAAATAAAAAAACAAAAATTTGAAATAATGATTTTATTTTTAAGTTATAAAGGTTTTTAGGTAGATTTTTGGGTAACATCGGGTTCCCTGACTTCCAGGTCTATTTACTAATACATTGTAAGGCAGTTTTTATTGTGGTTTTTTAAATGTGTTAGGTTATTTCATAACGATTCCAACGATATAAGTTACTATAGCTCCCATACAAAACTTTACAGATGTCGTCATTTTAAACACCCGCGAGAAAGTTTTAGGGGTTGTTTAAAACCACCCTACACGAAGCTGCATTTTTGACATAAAGCTTCATAAGTGGGCAACACAAATGAGAGGATATGCATATACATATATACGAGTTTGAAGTCACTTATTTTGATTCTGTCAGTTTAAAAAAAACGTGTGTGTGTATTTATGTACGCACGTGAGAAGTTATACTTCCTTGGCGTAACAGAACAAAAATACCTAAAGATTTCATCCCGTATGTCACAACTCTCTGTTTGCAAAAGGAATAATAAATTCATAAAAATAATTAAGGCATATTAGGCATATTACAATAATATATTTCTATTATCATTTAAGGTAATAATATAATATCATATATCATTTGTCAGACAATAACAACGGTTACCATGGCAACAAACAGTTATCAGCTAACTTCATTACACACTTTTACATCGTAAAAATTTTACTCTCATATTTTTTTTCCAAACGTCCCAAAAGAAGTATAACATCAAAAAAATCTTTTTACATTAGATAGTCTGTTTATTGAAGAGGGTTTACAGGCTATATAATCTCACCCAACGCGACCCAAAGGAGTGAAGCAGTAACTATAAATCAATCTGGCATGCCGTTAGTAAGTACGCGAATCGAGAACAAAAAACGTACAGGTAGTATTTTATTATTGTTCATATATGTACAGTACTTTCGAATGATAAGTTTCGTTACCCCTTCATTCCTTAGGGACGAATTTCTTTTTTAAATTACTTCAGGACTACCCTTGAGTTATAGCATATTCAAAAATCAATCGTTCAAATCGCTTTATAATCGGTGAACATACTTCTCTACTATATTATCATTATACAAATACTACACTATCATTATACAAATACGAAAATACATACACTCGAATCGAAAACCTAAATGAAATAAATTAAAATTAAACTTTATACAATTGGACTTATACTCATACAAGCACTTTTGAATTGTTAATTAATTAAAGATGGTCAGTGTAGTCAATTTCTTGAGGAAGCCTAACGAGAAGAAAGGAGAAATGTTAAATAGAACGTTTAATGTTCAGATTTATTACCAAGTTATGATATGACAAACAAACAGTAATATCCATTTTAAACGTATATTTTATACTTATTTTAAATGCATACATGATATACTCAGTCTCATTATGATAAAACATGTCGATAAAGTAACATCCGAGGGTTAACGAGTCTTTTCATCGTACATGCCTTCTTTTAATTATATTGACAGCCGTCTCGAGTCTCTTATTCAGACCTCCGTGCAAGATTTTACTTTGCCTGCCATCATAATAATAAATGCTAGGCATGAATACGTCGTACTTATAAACATATTTACATTTATAAGTTAATAATTGTGTTTTCTTATACCTTTTCCACCATTTTGTACTTGTTTGTCTGTTAATCCTTCACACTAAAACGACAAATTAAATTAAGGTATTTAATTAAATTTCATCCAAATAACCGATAGACAAAAACTTGATTTAACACATAGGATGTTGTTAGCCACATAGGTATCACAGCAAAGCGAGAGTAAGCCACTAAGTAAATAATAAAATTTTAATATAGTTTATATTACACATTTTAATATAGTTTATATATTATATTACACACTAGCGACTCACCCTCGCCCCGCTTGGTTTCGTCCCTAGTTACGTTTTAACGTTTAGTTTAGGTTTCTCAAAAATGAGATATTTTCCCGCAATAAAAACTATCCTACATGTTGACCCGAATAACCAGCTATTATCATACTAAATTTCATGAAAATCTATCGAGTGGTTTTTCCGTGATGCGGTAACAGACATCCAGACAGACAGACAAAAATTTTGAAAACTATAGATTCGTCCTCTGTATCGATAATAAAATTTATTTCAATAAGATTTTTCAGAAATTACTTAATGTACAGATTCGGCTTAGTTACAATTTTATTATATGTATAGATAATAAACAAATTATATTTAATAAATAAAAATAAGAGAGACGGGAAAAATAAAAAATAGACAACCTAACGACCTCCGGTACATTCTTCTCTCATCTACTAACATTTTCTTGAAGCACGAGCTTCTTTAATGAAAGATCAATCTTCGACACCATTTTTCTAAAATCGATGAACCTAGAAATTGGATGCCTTAAGTGTAGCTTTATAGTAATAAACCATTCTCTTGGGTATTACTGATGTTACGATAATAAAAAGGTTTAAAACTTAAAAGAAGTTAATAGGCATACTTCTTTTTTTAGTTAATGATGGTATTTTTTAGTTGCAAACATTATAACAATTAAAAAGTGCAAGTTAGCCTAGCGTAACTCGATTACTTTCAAAACAGCATCATATAAAATTTAAAAGACTTCTATTAAAAATATTATGAATATTATTCTATCTGTCAATTTGTATCCGCTAGTCTTTGGATTCGGATACTTAAGAAAAGGGTTCTAAGTGTTCTTCCTTTTTCCTATAAGCGATGGGAAAAAAAAATATGTGTTGATCAATTTTAACGGGATGGGTATTTTGATCTTAAATGACTAACTTTAACATACGAGGAAATGGAAAAGGTTTCCGAAGGATAGAAATAGCTTTTTGGCACCGAGCGTAGTGGAAGCGGAAGTCAAGCGAGACCACTAGCCTTTAATATAAAGGGTATACTAATTATTACAAAAAATACATACCACTGTATTATTTAGAGCTAATTAATTAATAGCAATACGAGTATAATCAAAATATTTATAATAGCTTTTATATATTTCGATAACCCTCTTAAGAGCTATCTTCGCAGATCAATTGTTTGAAATTGTGAAACAATATTGGCTATGCCTAATATTATTTCATCTAAGTATATAAAATAAAAATGTTTCATTGTCTAATCTTAAATAAACAATTTGTATAATGTGAGTAAAAAAGTATTCAATCGAAATATCTGTTGTATTATAAAAATGATGCTTTGCTTCATATTTTTTTCTGTCGCATAATCGTGCATGACTTCACCTCATCAAATCATTAAGCCGCCCGAGTGCCACGCCTCTTCAAAAAGAGGTCTAATAATTTCGACATGAATTTATTGCCACCTTAAAATACTTATTTGTAACTAGCGACTCACCCTTGCTTCGCTCGGGTTCGTCCCTAGGTTGCTTCCCAAAATAAAGTTAATTAATTAATTTGGTTTTGATTTTATTTCGTGGGACCCTATTTTTTTTTTCTAAAATAAAAGTAGCCGAAGTTACGCCTTATAAAACATCAGCATCTGTCAGTGAAAGTCCCGTCAAAATCAGTCCAGCCATTTCAGAGATTAGCCGGAACAAACAGACAGACAGACAGATAGACAGACAAAAATCGTAAAAAATGCTTTTTTGGTACATGTACCGTGTATACATCCATATGCATTTAGTAAAAAGCGGTTAATATTACAAACAATTTTATTTATCTGTATAGTTGTATAGATATGTAGCATATACATGTAATTAAATTCTAATCGAGTCGAATCTGTACATTAAATATTTTTTGGAAAATCTAATTGAAATAGTAGTCATTATTATCATGTTTGTGTTTGTGTGTGTGTGTGTGTGCGTGCGTGCGCGTGCGTGCGCGTGCGTGCGCGTGCGAGCGCGTGTGTGCGCGTGTGTGCGCGTGTGTGTGCGTGTGTGTGCGTGCGCGCGTGCGCGTGTGCGCGCGTGCGCGTGTGTGTGTGTGAAATCGGATCAGTAGTTCCTGAGATAAGGGCGTTCAACCAAACAAACAAACAAACTCTTCAGCTTTATGATATTATTCAGCTTTATAATATTATATTAGTATAGATTAAGCACGCATATAGACTACGTTTTGGAGTAACACGTGGGTTGTTGTTAGGCACATTAAGCTTTTGACTTATATAGAATATGGCCAATTTAGTATTTGACGAATGTCTGCGCAACCCTCAGGGACGCGCCCGAGGGTATTGAAGATAGGGAACTAGTGGTGGGAAAATTACTTTAAAGTAGGAATTACGTTACCTTACGTACCATTTAATTAAAATACCTTTTGTAATTTTAGATATTTTTTTTATAAATTGCCTCCATTATATTTTTATTATAGACTTTGATATAATATTATAATGAAAGTAATAAAATATACATAAATATAAATATACATAATTTTAGTTACTTCAGTTTCCCAGAAAAGTAGAAAACCCTTTTGTACAAGAAATAAAGGTTTCGTTAACTTTTTCATTTTCCTTTTATATTTGCTTTAATTTTATAACTTATTTTCACGTTTGCTATAATTAAGCAGTTTTCATAATATATTCAAACCCAGAATTATATAAATATTCGTAAGGATTTCCTTCTAAGCTTATTTAAGGTTCAAAGGGTTATGTTTAATTATGAGGCCTATAATAGGACTTCTTCTCCATAACATCACTGTTTAAATAAATTACTAATGTGTATTTAAAACCAGTTGCGTTATGTTACTTTGAAAATTTTAATACCCAAGTTTTTGACCATACGCACAAAACCCAATTATTATTCACCAACAAATATTTTGGTTACAAAAGAGACTCTGTTAAAGTAATTTCTTCTTAAATCACGTATTTATTTATCTTACTATAACCAAGCACGTATTGTCTTAATTTGCTATCATATTAAGTGAGAGAAATATCATTTTACAATTTAAAATACAGTAATAACTAAGTGTAGATTTGTTTTGTATATATAATTGAGTATATTTGTAATTTTATTTATGGTAAATAAAAAAAAAGCTTCAATACATTCGAAAAAAAAGAAAATTCAAGGTTCTGTCTTATAACTATACAGATATAGAATAATGCAAGAATAATGTTATTAAATATTTTACACAAGCTTAAGAGCTGTCAGTTTGAGCATTTCGCTATGTCGATCAATGGGAATTCCATAGCGACTAGCAACAAAGTGAGCATTTGCCTTTGTTTAGAGGATTTTAATATATTGAGATGTGATATGCGAATAATGTAGTCTACCATTAAAATGATAAATATTATTTAGTATAACCAAAGATACATCTTTAAAACGTGAATGTTTAAGGAAAATGTTTTTTTATTTCTAAAGGACAAGTCTGGTACAACGTAACTGTCTATTACATTCTATTGTCTGTTTGATTTCTGTACGGAATAATGTTTATTTGGCTTAACACATATACAGGGTCATTTTTAATTTATTGAAAACCTTTTGGGAATACATCTATACATATAATAAAATTGTAACTAAGCCGAATCTGTACATTAAATATTTTTTGGAAAATCTTATTGAAATAGACTTTATTATCGATACAGAGGCCAAATCTATAGTTTTTAGAATTTTTGTCTGTCTGTCTGTCTGTCTGTCTGTCTGTCTATCTGTCTGTCTGTTACCGCATCACGAGAAAACAACTGGACAGATTTTGATGAAATTTGGTATGATGATAGCTGGTTATCCGGGTCAACATATAGGATAGTTTTTACTGCGGGAAAATATTTAATCTCTAAGATAAATGTTAAAACGTAACTAGGGACGAACCGAGCGAGGGTGAGTTGCTAGTTATTTATATTATAACAACAACATCTGTAAGAAAAAAAATAATATTTCTTAAATTTTACAAAAATAAAAATATTTTTATTGCACTTTCTAAATGGTAATAGTCCAGCATAAGCAAAGCACGAGGCCGGTGAAAAAAATATTTTTATTTTTGTATGAAAATAAAAATTTAAGATATATATATTTTTTTTTGTTACAGATGTTGTTATGATCTCAATAGTATATTCCGTAGTAAGTTAACGCACGAATTTAAGTATTACTAGTAGTATGTACCTATTCAGCCCATTTTAACGTCCCACTGCTGGGCACGGGCCTCCCTATAATACGAGGGGGATCAGGCCATAGTCCACCACGCTGGCCAAGTGCGGATTGGCGGACTTCACATGTCTTTCGAAAACTTGTTAAGTTTTCTAAGACATGCAGATTTCCTCACGATGTTTTCCTTCACCGTAAGACAAGTGGTAATCATGTTAGAAAATGATTCGCACATGAAAATATTAGAGGTGCGCGACCCGGGATTTGAACCCGCTTCTCTCGGTTTTCCAAGCGAGCGCGTTACTACTGGGCTACCAGTATTACTAGTACCTACTGATAATTTTACTAAGTAACTGAGATTGCCCCGTGATATTGTATGAAGTGTAAAAGGCTGACAAAAGTTCGTCCAATCTATATCTATACATATTATAAAATTCTAACTAAGCCGAATCTGTACATTAAATATTTTTTGGAAAATCTTATTGAAATAGACATTATTATCGATGCAGAGGCCGAATCTATAGTTTTTAGAATTTTTGTCTGTCTGTCTGTCTGTCTGTCTGTCTGTCTGTCTGTCTGTTACCGCATCACAGAAAAACCACTGGAGGGATTTTGATGAAATTTGGTATTATGATAGCTGGTTATCCGGGTCAACATATAGGATACTTTTTACCGCGAGAAAATATCTCATTTCTGAAAAAAAATACAAAAACTGGTAGGAAGAAAACCACGACGATACTATTTGTAAACAGTTTAGCAAGGTAACTTACAAAATATGGTAAAAACTATAAAAATAGCTTATCTTGAAAATCAAATTATCAAAAGCGCTATTTTATCCATTAAAATAGTTATTTTAATTAATATTTATTTATGTGTTATTTAGATATTCGACAATAGATGTCGCCATGTGTTTTTAAAATACATAGTTTTAATTCCAAAAAAATTAATGTACAGATATGACCTTTTTTCGATTTTATTAGAATTACTACTAAATCACCCGCGGCTCTGCCCGTGTTTAAATTATCAGTAAAGCAAACTTTTTCGCTTCATAAATTAGTAACTATACATACAATAAAATTGTAACTAAGCCGAACCCGTAAACTCAATATTTTTTCGTAAAATCTTATTGAAATATTCATTATTAGCGATATAAAGCCCGAATCTATACTTTTTAGAATTTTTTCTGTCTGTCTGTATGTGACAAACCACTAGAGGGATTTTTATTAAATTTGGTACGGTAATAGCAGGTTAACCGGGTCAACACACAGGATTCTTTTTACATCAGGAAAATATCTCATTTCTGAGAAAAAATACAAAACTGGTTAAAGTAAAAGCACGATGATGCTATTAATATTTTAGCAAGGTAACTTACTTATATATTATGTTAAAACTATTAAAAAAAAACTTATCTTAAAAGAAATATTAACAGCGCTATTTTATTCATTAAAATAGTTACTATAATGAAAATTTATTTATGTGTTATTTAGCTATTTGACAATAGATGTCGCCATGTGTTTTTAAAATACGTAGTTTTATCCAAAAAAAATGTACAGATATAACCTTTCTATGACTTTATTATAATTACTACTAAATTACCCGCGGCCCTGCCCGTGCTTAAATTTTTAATAAAACAAACTTTTTGGCTTTGTAAATTAATAACATATTAGTAATATTTTGCTGGTCGAAACAATTTTCAAATGAGAATATTTGTAAATTTTTATTGTTTAGTAAATAATGTTAATGTTTTTTAATCTTTTAATGTAAAAATCCAACTCGCGCATTTTAGGTTTCGTATAGCAAAATGCTATGTTGTTTTTCTTACTTACGTATTTTGTATGGTTAACACTAAAATAAATACGAATAATATTTACGTTTCCACAATACCTACTCATTTTTTGCACCGTAAAAATAAGTTCAATTTATATTATTTTATAACATTTTATGGAAAACAAGTTTATGGCTGTTAAACCGCGAAAGCGGGTAACTAAAAATATCTCATATCTCAAAAATTATGAAAAAGTATTTTAGGAACTGTTATACCTCAACTTTTTCTTGACACCTTTTCTTGGAAGGTAAAGTCTTAAAGGACACAATAAAATGCTTACGACTTTAATCATATTAGCAGAGCCATATGAAATAAAAAAATGTATTCGCTTACAATTATTTACTTATTACACTTTCTTTTGAAAATCGTTTTGGAAAATATTGCTAACTAGCGCTAATTAAGAAAAGTTATCATTATGTAATTTAAATAATCAGCTATATATTAAATTAATCTATAGCTGTCTATTAGTAAAAAATGATTAAAATTAATTCCGTAGTTTGAGAGTTTATCGTGAAAAACTAAAAAAACAAACAAAACAGAAGTATAGACATACATAAATGTTATTGCTAAAACAAAAAGTTCAATTTAACGGAGGAACCTTTGTGGCATTGTCAATCTCTGCCATTATTTACCAATCATGCGGTGCGCAATGAAAGTAATGTATAATGTAAGAGTATACTAATGTGTAAAACCTAAGAATTTGGTTTTTGATCATCTGAACGCGGGCGGAGCCGCGGGAAATGCTAGTTATAATTATATTAGTGAAATTATAATATTACGATTTTTACAATAACCTTGTAACATATGCATCGGATCTCATAGTGCAAGTGGCTCAAAAAGTCATCTTAACTGATTAAATTTAAAAACGCTTAATTAAATTAATTACCTTATTTTAATCAAGTCAATCAAGATTTCTTTACAAGTTTACAAATTTGTTTAAGGCATTTTCTTTTTTACACACTTGACCCCGAATAACTTCATGAAAACACTCTCCTTAAAAAGCATGTAAAGTAACGACGCGTCGTAACAAAACGTAACTATCGATCAAATACACCTAAAGTTCTTAAGAAAGTAAACACATTGTTAAAGAACTTTAAATATTCCATTGATCCCAGTTTAATTACTGGGCCTGAAGAAAATGACTACTATATCATTTGAATCATTTGTCTTTTAATTGACTTTTACACAGTCGAATGTAGTAAAACGTTTTCTATTACGCCTTTGATTTACAGTATTTCTTTGTAGGAATCCCTAGTAGTTCTAAACGTTAATGAGAGACGGTGATTTGTAAAAAACCTTCTAATTTTAGTTTCCAGTATTCTAGCGCATTCCTTAATGAACTAAATCGCACGCTTTCAAATGACATGTTTTTTAAATGCTTTTTCTAATAGTTTCTTTAATTAAATTTTTAAAATTAAAGTTAGTCAAATTTTATTTAATTTGGTTCGAAATAACGTTATATTTTTCTTTCTTTCTTATAACAAATTAACTCAATAACTATTATTATCAGCTCGCAACTTTGTAACTATTATCTATACTAATATTATAAAGCTGAAGAGTTTGTTTAGTTGAACGCGCTAATCTCAGGAACTACTAATCCGATTTGAAAAATTCTTTTTCTCATCATCCCGGAAAAATGTACGGTTCCCGTGGGATAGATTTGTTTTTGTCTAGATACGAATCCGAAGCGAAGCGAGGGTGAGCCGCTAGTAATTTATATATTTTGTCCAAGAATTGTATTATATCTCTGTTTTGAATTGGCAGCGTTGATTAATTATAATTAGAGCATAAATGTTGATGCTAAACTAAGGTGATAAACATATGTGCAATCAAACAGACAGACAAAAATATAGAAAATATTCATAAGACTTCCATTACATCGAATACTCTTCTATGACATCGTATCCTGAACTTAATACTAAAAATACTAATAATTACTTAATTATATTATACTATTTCAATGTATTTTATACTAGTGACTTATTTTCACTTCGCTCGGATCCTTAGCTACGTTTTAAATAGAAAAAAATAGTGATTACGTCTGTACCGAGATAGACATAAGGATGACTCGACATACTAGTTATTGTGTTTTTCCTTTGGAATGCAAGGTTTTCCTGTAGTAAAACGTATCTTAAATGTTGGTCCGAGTTATATATAAAGAGAATAAGTTATCAATAGACAAAATTTAGTTAAAATCGGTTTAGTACTTTTTGCGTGAAATGCACTAACATATGCAAAGACAAACAAACACGCGGAAAAACAGACAAAAAATTCAATAACTATAGTTTTGAGGTCCATACCTATTCTGTACACAATGCATAACAATTTTACTTTACACTGAAATATGTATCAGTAATTTTTTTGTATTTAAATTGTTTTTTTTTTGTGTAATAAAGGATTAAATAAATTAATAAATAACAGTCGTTGTTTTCGTTGTTTTGAAAAAATATTTCATGTACAGATTTCGCTTTGTTACTATTTTATTATATGTGCATATACATATATGGATATGGATAAAGCATTGATTTAACTTGTTTCGTAATATGTTGTTAATTCATTTGAATATTCATTTCATATCAAGCAAGTCACAAGTCTACCTTCATGTTATTGAGCTGAATTTTATCAAACATATACACTTTGATGAGAATAAATAATATGGTACGATAAAACTGCTGCGTGATGATAAAATTGGAAAGTAATCATATGAACTGCGAAATTACATTACTACGAGTAGTTCAAAAATAAATACTGTTTTTAAAAAATATTTGACATTTTATTTAAATTAAGGGCATTTACTTCACCTTTTTTATATACTTGTTGGTGGACATTTTTACACCTCAAAGATTAAATTTCCATATCTTCTCATGACCCAAAGCATTATGTTACAAAGTTTTATGAATATGAAGCAAAAGATTTTTGCAAGAAAACCTCTTATAATTTTCACCGACCATTTCTAACTTTATGGGGGATTCCATAACTATCTTAGTTTACGAAAGTTTCATATTCACCTATACTGTTAAAATAATTGCAAGCTATACCTACAATTATATTAAAGAGTCCAAATCTAGGCCTCCTAATACTAAGTTACAGTATAATTTTTTTGTTTGCTATAGCATAGAAAATATGTTTGTTTTCGAAGATATATTGGAATTCAAACCAATATAACATTAAATAACTAGTATTTTAATGTATTGTTTGCTTTTAGTATTCTTGCACAAATAATTGTGTGTGAGGATACAAGTATTCACATTACTTATGTATTTCTAGAAAATCTTCCTAGGGTTTTGATTTAGGTGTCTTCTAAGTTAGTAAAATGACTTTTTAGGGAATTATTATAGGGTCCCATGTTAAGGATTATTTGATAAAAATGAGCATTAGTTTCATAATTAAATAAAGATATTAAAATATCTATAAAGAAGAACTTTTAAAAAATCCTTCTAAGACTTTGAATAATAACAGAGTTTCATTGCCATAAGATATCTACATCCTCTCATATAAGGTAGAAATCCCAATCATGATAATTAATCAGATATTATTGATTCATATACAAAAGCAATCAGGTTTAGTTATAGGTAATCTCACATTGACCTACAAATACTATATTCATATAGGTTTATTGGTGCAAATAGGAAACAATTTAAGCTTAAACTTTTCATATACGGCATTAAGATATATATATATATATATATATATATATATATATATATATATATATATATATATATATATATATATATATATATGTATATATATGGACAAAAAATCGTTTCTTTATTCAGTATTGAAAAATCTATTTACGCTTACCACTTCTTAACATACATTTGGTCCCGTGGTTGACTCAACGACTTGTAAAGCCTCACTCAAACCCACTAGAACCTTCCATATTAACAGGGCGCCACCTTACTTACGGCTAGCCTACCGGAATATTCCTCGCCCATTCTTTGGATTAGGAGTAGTTTCTTAGGATTAGTTAGATTGCCGGACACTAATGAGACCCCCATCCCCTCCCCTCCTCCCGCCATGCGAGGGTCTAATATATCTACCTAATCCTATCTTATATATCTATCTACCAACCTTTATCTAAATAGTTTTCAAATTTACCTTTTATAACATACATTTTGTTCATCCATGTTGTCTATGGAACGAAGTAGGTATTTAATTAGTGGCATGTATTTTCAACCAAAAACCAACGTAGTTTTTTAGAATTCGAACGAAAATGTAATACAACAATAATAAAGAAGGTATATTACCACAAAAAACTAGAAAAGAAAGAACAAAAAACATAATTATTATCTTTATAACATAAGAGTTATATATTGTTTATAATTTGATTATTATTACAATAGCTTTAACATCGATTTTTTTTTATCAGATTCAATATATTAGGTACAAAAATGAATTGAAAGGCATTAGGAGCGATACAATAGGTACATACAATTGTATGTAAATTCATTAATCATTATGTGTTGTTGACTGACTTAAAAAGTTTGCATTCATATTTTGAAACTAGGTTGCTTCCCAAAACAAAATTAATTAATTAATTTGGTTTTAATTTTTTTTTCGTGGGACCCTATTTTATTTTTCTAATATAAAAGTAGCCTAAATTACTCCTTATAACATCAGCTATCTGCCAGTGGAAGTCCCGTCAAAATCGGTCCAGCCATTTCACAGATTAGCCGGAACAAACAGACAGACAGACAGACGGACAGACAAAAATTGTAAAAAATATTGTTTTGGTATATGTACCGTATATACTATATATATCCATATTCAGTTAGTAAGAAGCGGTTATTTTAATATTATAAACAGACACTCCAATTTTATTTTTCTGTATAGATAAAAAATGTTTTATAAAACTAGTATTGGCTTGCGATTATCATGTAATATCGTGATTAATGTCAATAGATGGCGCTTTCTAAGTTCTAATAATGAAAATACAAACTTTATAAAAAGTTTTTAAAACAAAGCTTCTAAACGAAAACATTATTTTTTAAATGATATCTAAATTATCCATTTTTTTTTTTAAATATATAGAGAGATATTACGTACTGACAAAAACACTTTTGAGAAATAATAGGTTTATATGTATATACTTATGATGTTGATGGAGATTGATGATTGATGCGTCTATTTGTAATTTTGAAAGAGTTTCATATTATTAAGATCAAATCATTATTTACACGATATCACAGCCCAAATGACTATAAAAATGTCTATTTATTATTGAGGTTGTTAATACTCACTAATGTTGAGAACTGATGAATCCATTTTAATGTGACTTTCAGTACCGTGAAGAACATTCGAATGAGAATGCGAGTGGAGTCATAGGCTAAAACTAGTATTTTCTGAAAACTTAATAGAATATACATATTTTGTTTTTATATTTAATATTTCATTCATTAAGTGCCTCAACTAATACGCTGTTATTGCTTCACTGAATATTTTAGTTAGTTAAAGCGAATAGAAATCGAGTAGCCATTTTCGATAATGTTACGGCTAAAACATGCAATGCTACAGTAATGACTGTATAATACTAGCCAATTATTAGCTACATTTCGCACAGCCACTTCTTGGTAATACCAATCGTATGAATAATTGTGGACAATGATTTCAACGACTGTTTATTTTTTAATATATTGGCTGGCTATTGTCCGCTGTTTTATCTGCTTTAGATCTGAAACAATTATGCTTAAAATATACAGCTCTCAGATAAATCTATATAATTAAAAATAAATAAAATTCAAGTGTCTGTTTATAACGTCAAAATAAGAGCTTTTTACTTTATACATATTAAAGTACATATATACGGTACTTATAAGAAATAAAAACGATTTTTAAAATTTATATCTCTGTCTGTTTGTTCCGGCTAAGGTCCGAAACAACCAAATTTGACGGGACTTTCACTGGCATTTAGTTGATGTTATAGAGAGTAACTTAGGCTACTTTTATTTTAGATAAGGAAAAAAAGTAAAACGAATGAAATTGTGAATAAAATTCGCGTATCTAAAGACGCACCCGAGCAAAGCGAAGATACTGCTTACACTAGAAAATAAATAAAAATATTATAAAAAAATATTCACTGTCTGGCTCCATCTTCAAATCCTTGTCAGCTAAAGTAACGTATTTAACTCATCAAAACAAATGAAATAAACCCAAATTGGCGGCAAACCAAAGAAATTTTTCATCTTTCGTTTCTATTTCATGAGAAGGTCAGCTCGATAGTACTAAATTATTCCATAATATTGCGAAATTTCTGAAACGGTAATATTTTTACAATTTGTGTGTGCAAAAAAAAACAAATTTGCCTTTCTAGAAACTCTGATGTATTTATTATAATTATTAATTAGTGTGAAAGTGTGTAACACAAATATATTACGTAGTGGTATGGTAGCCTCAGGTCAAGAGTCCGACTCGCACTTAACCGATGTTTATCTTTCTAAATCGATTATTAAATATGCTTAATCAATCTAAGTTCGTTCGTAATTCAGATTTTACTATGCCTAAGAAAACCGGATAATTTTAAAAGACCTAAAATATAAGATGCTATTATTTAAAGACCCAAACTGATTAAAGTATAACTTATTACTTATCGAAAAAAGATTAAAACAAAAAATAACACAACGTTTCAGGCTGAAGCTATAATTCAATAATAGCGGCTCTTTCACTATAATATCATGAATTCGTATAAAATCAAGAACATACGTCCTGTCAGTGACAGTGCTGAGAACGCAAAACGTCATAATGGAAGTAAAAGCTTTAGAGATAATAGGGTTGATAATTTTTTTTAAATTTTACTTAGAGCTGATTATTTTATTCGTTTTACACATACAGCTTCCTACGTATCGGGGTTAATTATTTTTTTATATTCAATTAAGTTTAGTATGAGATTCAAAAAGCTCATTCATTGGTCTATATAATCGGATTGGATCGGCTAATATACCTGGTTTTATTTAAATTCCTTATTAGAACCTACATAGTCCAGTGAATATTTAGCTTAATAACTAATTAATGAAAGTTGAAAAGATTTAGGTAAAATAAAAAGAAATCTATGAAATTTAAAACTGAAGCTATAATTTAATAATATCTTCTTTCGCTTCTTTCGCAGTAACTAAGAAACGTATAAAACGAATAATATACGTCGTAAGTGACAATGTTGAGAAAGCAAAACTGTCATAGTGCAAATAAAAGCTCTGGAGATGGACATTTCCCAGAGCTAGATTTTTATGAGCGGCGCTATCCGTTAGAACAAAACGTAGAACGTCTTTTTTGTCATAAACAATGGGATCAACTTATCACGAGAAAAATTAAGCTTTCAAAAATATAATTAAGCAGATTTTATTTCATTAAAAGGACCGCCTTTGTTTACGAAGTTTACTTTTGAGCATTTTACTTATAGTTTTAAATATCTCTGAATGATGAACTTTTACATTTAATGCATTCGTTTATCTATACTAATATTATAAAGCTCAAGAGTTTGTTTGTTTGGTTAAACGCGCTAATCTCAGGAACTACTTATCGGATAAGTAGGTTGCATTAGATAGCCTGTTAACTGAGGAAGGCTATAGTCATCCCGGAAAAATGTACGGTTCCCGTGGGATAGATTTGTTTTGTCTAGGGACGAACACGAAGCGAAGCGAGAGTGAGTCGCTAGTAATATATGAACTTAGTAATTTCATTTCATATTTCAGTAAACACGTGAGGAATCTGAAAACAATTTATACCAAAATATTACAAATATTTCAGTAACATTTTTCCTCAGCGACACTCGAAATACAGTGCTTAGGGCATAAATCACGCGAAGTCTTACGCGGTCGTTACGGAAAATGTAACAATATATATAACGGCCTTCAAAACGTTTTTCCTATTAATAGACAAGTAGGTGACTAAAATATAAACAATAATTATAAAGCACAAACGTGAAGATAATTACACTCGCTTCATTCAAACATACGCGCGTTTCATTTAAATTTCATAATTACATTTTTAATGATGTATGATAAACCCTTGCTTGATTAAGGAGTTATAACCTAAAAAACTGATTTATTATTTCACTTATTTTCCTTTGTTTTATACAATTAATGAATCCTAGATATTAAAGTATTATGTATTTTCTTTCTTAGTTGGCTACAGATTCTCTTTTATTCTTGCCTTATAAAAAGTGGAGTGTATGGTCCTTAAAAAAACGGCCCTTAAACTTTATATGTATTAATTACCTTAAAATGAAACAGTAGTTGTGGTTGCAATTTCAAACACATGGTACATACTTCTGTTAGGAATAGGCTAAATTTCTCAGTATGGTGTAGCTTTCCAAAGAAATTGAAAGATCCCTTAGAACTGGTTCAATATAAAAGAGCTTTTAAATATATTTATCACAACAATTAATACTACCGTCAACTTTCATCGCCCGTATTTAGTTAAAACTTTTAATAAGTTTAACTGCACGGTGTGCAGAAATCGGCTTTGCGTTCTTAAGTCAGCTTAGTACCCATTCATTTATATTTAGCTTGGTCACCCCCTATTTTAGAATATGTGTTAAAGTATTTATAAATAATAAAGTACTAATAATAGTGAATTCATACGTACTTTTGTTTTTATTTTGATTCCGAATAACGAAAAATTACTGTTGTGAAATGCCATAAGCATAGCATAAGTCTAACATTTATTATGAGCGTATTTAAATCGATAAACGCAATTCAATAGTAAACGCGCTTGCTTGGGAAACCAAGTGAAGTGGGTTCAAATTCTGGGTCTCGCACTTCTGATATTTTTATGTGTGAATCATTTCAACATGATTACCACTTGCCTAACGGTGAAGAAAAACATCGTGAGAAAATCTGCATGTCTGAGAGAACCTAGCAAGTTTTCGAAAGACATGTTAAGTCCTCTAACCCGCACTTGGCCAGTGTATATATAGTCCATCGATTATGGCATGATCTCCCGCGTACTGAAGAGATGCCCGTGCCCAGAAGTGGTATATTAAAAATGGCTGAATATAATACAAACTCAATTCACTATATAACACTGCCCTCAAAACAAAACGTAAAGCATTGCAAAGTACATAAGATGAAGATCTAAAATAATCTTTATATATAAAAATCAATTGCTGTTCGTTAGTCTCGCTAAAACTCAAAAACGGCTGCACCGATTTGAATAATTCTTTTTTTGTTTTGTTGGGGGCGTGTCAGGGGTGGTTTAAATATAAAAAAAAAATAGCGAAAACAAAAAAAAAAACAGCTGGAAAATCAAAAAGTTCTGAACTGTTTATTTTGTATGGGAATCACTAACCGCTAAAACGTACCTAGGGACGAACCCGAGCGAAGTAAGGGTGAGTTGCTAGTATTGATATACTTTTGTAAGTTTCTCTTTGTTACATTTAAAAGGTATCATTAGGAAAAGGTAGAAGAGGTCTTGGTTTTAAAATTGTACATCAATATTTGACTTTACTCCATTCCACAACTAAACTGTCACTACAGTATTACTTACAAAAGAAATAGAGGAATGCACAGCCAATTGTCCCTTTTTTGGTACGGTTACATTTGTTGACTCACTGATCCCATGTCAAGCTGCTAACGTAAATGTTGCCGTGAAGAAGGGAAAGAATCGGGTAGACACAATTAGGTGAGTACGTTTGTTTTTTAACTTTATATATAACTAACGTTTTTTTCCGTCTGTGGCCGTGTAATATATTTAAACTAGTGTTTGCTTAGTGGTCGAAATTAGACCATAAACATTATTAAAACACCAGCGACTCATCCTCGCTTCGCTCGGGTTCGTCCCTAGGTTGCTTCCCGAAACAATTTTTTTTAATTTTTTTTTTAGTTTTAATTTTTTATCGTAGGACCCTATTTTTTCTATAATAAAAGTATTCTAAGTTACTCCTTATTACATCAGCTATCTGCCAGTGAATGTCCCACCAAAATCGATACAACCGTTTTACCGATTAGCCGGAACAAACAGAGAGACAGACAGACAAAAATTGTAAAAAATGTTGTTTTGTTATAAGAAACATCGGACAAGAGCAAGTCTGACTCGCACACTGAGGGCTTCGTAGCATGAAACGTTAATAAAAGTTTTTTTTATGTTGAGACATTAACACACAGCACCGTCTAGTTCCGTGGTAAGCTACGAGGCTTGTATTATGGATACCAGATAGTCAATACACTACACATGTATACAACTTTAAATACATACATATTATAAATATAAAAATCCATGACTAGAGTACAAACATTCATGCTCATCACACAAATGAATACCCCCAGCAGGACTCGAACCTGTGACTCCTGATTCAGCAAGTAGGGTTACTATTTGTAAGATACGTGTCGTAAAATTAATTTTGTTTTAACATACTAATTTCTTACAATAAATGTACATTCTTTTAAAAATGAAATATTTAACTACAGCGGTATCTATCAGTTCATTAGTGCTATGCCTATTAAATTTTCTCAAATCAGTAGTAGATCAATAGACTCCGAGTAAAATGGCTGTTCTGTACTAACAGACGGACCGACAGATATAGTGAAATTATAAGGGTTTTATTTTAGCCTTTTGGTTACGAACTCCTAGAAATGATTGTATTAATTTTTTTTTTATTGTGTTAAAATTTATTATACTTTTACTTTACTATTAATTTGTAGAGTTAAAAAAAACTAATTTTTAACACAATCATTGATCACATCACTTTTAATTTTAAGAGATCGTAGTAAAATGATAAAGAAAACGCAATCAAAACAATTGTTTATTCCGCTGACCGGCGTTCGCTTCATTAGAACTAAGTTTTAAAAACAATCGATGGCCCTAACAACCACTTAATTATTTATCAAGGACGAAAGGGGAGTAAAGAAAGGAAAATATTAAAAATGTATTGTTAAATAAAATATTGCTTAATTTTATTCAGCTCAATGTACTTTTATAAGAAGAAAAATGTGAATTCTCATTTATACGTCGCTGGTCCTTTTCTGTTATTGTAATCTGTTATTGTAGCAATATTTTAAGGTATTACAATTATAGATAACAGATAAATAAAGGCATAAGTAATTTTTGATTCTTTTTATTAAAGTGAAAACTTCTATAGGCAGGTTTGGATGAGGAGTAAATTCACGTAAGTCGTCATCGACATGGTCACGTGACGTGTTAACGCTAACACTCAGAGTGACGGTAGATGTCAAAACCAGATAAATGTAAACGGTTTTAATTTACAAATTTGAATATAAGATCAAACAATTAATTTGAATATCCAAAAATAACAATTTTTTGTTTATAATTTTAAGTTTTCACTTATATCGGCAGTTCTCATGACTGCAAAATAATTATTATTTTACTTAGAAAGCTATGGTATTTTAATTATTAGTTAGTTATTTAATATTAGTCACAATAATTTATATTACATTAGTATACTATGTTAATTACAGAAAAAAATTTAACAACCTTGACAGTTTATACAATTATAGTAATAATTGCTTTTAATTAAAAAAAATACACCGACTACAGAACCACTTATTAATAATTATTATACAGCCTAAAAGTATTTTCTACAATTAAATTTTACGTCAACATATATAACGTATTTTTATCTATACATGTAATAAAATTCTAACTGAGTTGAACCTGTACATTAAATATTTTTTGGAAAATCTTATTGAAATAGTCATTATTATCGATACAGAGGCTGAATCTATAGTTTTTAGAATTCTTGTCTGTCTGTCTGTCTATCTGTGAACGCATCACGGAAAAAAACATTAGAGGGATTTTGATGAAATTTGGTATGATGATAGCTGATTATCCAGGTCAATATATATGATACTTTTTACTGCGGGAACATATCTCATCTCTGAAAAATGTATTCTAAATGTTAAAACATAAGTAGGAACGAACCCGAGCGGAGCGAGGATGAGTCGCTAGTTAAAAAATAAACTTGAATATATTATGATTCTAACAAAAAATGAAAACGAATTTCCGTCTCACATTGGATTTTGTAACATTTTCGCTTAAGGTCATATGCGAGGTCTACGAGTAGGTTTTTACTAAGCAATAAAAAACGGTCAATAAGTTTGGTAAAGTTACACATCGAACGATTCTCTAATACGAAAAAAAACATTTATTTAATTATTTATGTACAAAATGTACCGTCTATGATGATTATTACTACTTGTATTATACATATTTCATACTAGCGACATACCCTCGCTCCGCTCGGGTTCGTCCCTAGTTACGTTTTCACGTTTACCTCAGAGATGAGACATTTTCCCGCAGTAAAAAGTATCCTATATGTTGACCCGGATAACCAGCTATCATCATACCAAATTTCATCAAAATCTGTCCAGTGCTTTTCTCGTCATGCGGTAACAGACAGACAGACAGATAAAAATTCTAAAAACTATAAATTCGGCCTCTGTATAGATATATCTCTGTATAGATTCGCGTTTATAATATTAGTACGTTAAATTAAAAATAACGCTTCATCCTCAAGGTCCCCATCTTATTCTCCCTTAAGTAGGAAAAAAACAGATGTAACACGCAATAGGATTTAGATTGCGGCACGTGACAATACAGTAAATATAAGGAATAAACAATACGGCTCTTTTACTCTGCATTATCTCCTACACAAGTGGCTAATCTAAAAACCGACACAGAAAATCAATGAATAAATAAATAAATATATTGGGGCATTAGCACACAGCACTATCTAGTTCCATGGTAAGCTACGAGGCTTGTGTTATGGATATCAGATAGTTGATACACTACACATATATACCTACCTTTAAATACATACATATTATAAATATAAACATCCATGACTGGAGTACAGACATTCGTGCTACTCACACAAATGAATGCCCCCAGCGGGATTCGAACCTGTGACCGCTGGCGCAACAAGTAGGGTCACTACACACTGAGCCAAACGTGTCGTCAAATCAATGAGGAACAAAATTATTATTTACCCTAATAAATGCTCTATTATGAATAACCTATATGTTATGATAAACATAATCGTAAGGAATACTAGTAAATATTGTATTTGCTACCATAATATTTACAAGTAGCAGCTTACCCTCGCTTCGCTCGGGTGTGTTCCTAGGTACGTTATAATTTTTTTGAGCGGGGCCGGGCCCTAATTCTTTTTTAAAGTAAGAGTAGCCTAAGTTACTCCTTATAACACCAGCTATAGGCCCGTTAAAGTCCGTTTCGGAGATTAGCTGGAACAAACAGACACAAATTTTAAAAATTGTGTTTTTCTTATAAGTACCGTTTATAATTTCATATGAATTTAGTGAAAAGCTGTTATTTTGACTTTACAAACAGACACTTCAATTTTATTTATCTGTATAGATTTACTAGAAGTTGTTAAGGCAAATTCTATCTGCGAGTATGCCTTGAAGGGTAATCAAGATTACGTACATCCGGGGTCAACTTTAGAGAGATTCAGATTCTGAAGCCACAAAGAGAGCTCTATAATATAAATGTTTGAATGTTTTAGATAAAAAAAATATTATTTACTTCTCTCCATATCCTTTACAATAGAAGAAAAAAATATCGTATTTACCGAATTTTAGGAAGTTTAGCTCTAACTACGCATTGTTAAGTGTTATAAAAATAATACATTTACATATGTATACTTCTTGAATGATTTGCGAGTGGTAATTTGTAGAGTTAATTATTTGTTTTTTTTTTATTTTGATATTATTTTATGTATTTTAATTCTTTGGAATCCTAGTACAGTTATAAAGGTCTTATTTCTTTCTATGTACTTATGACATAGAGTGAGAAAGGTGAAAGTAGAGTCTAGCCAAACAACAACTTGTGTAATTTTTACGGTTTTATGATAATACTAGCGACTCACCCTCGCTCCGCTCGAGTTTGTCCCTACTTACGTTTTAACGTTTAGTATAGATTTCTCAGAGATGAGATATTTTCCCGCAGTAAAAAGTATCCTATATGTTGACCCGGATAACCAGCTATTATCATATTAAATTTCATCAAAATCCCTCTAGTGGTTTTTCTGTGATGCGTTCATAGACGAACAGACAGATAGCCAGATAAAAATTCTAAAAACTACAGTTTCGGATTCGGATTTGTATCGATAATAATGTCTATTTCAATAAGATTTTTCCAAAAATGTTTAATGTACAGATTCGGCTTAGTTACAATTTTATTACATAAGTATAGATGTATAGATTATGAGCTAAGTTGGACTGGGAAAGGATCCTTATGACAAGACAGTATTAAAAATATACTGCCTCGAATATCGAACTTGTGACCTTGGCCACGCGTAAGAGGTCAATAAACTACCAAAAGGAACAGTTAAGTGTATAAAAAAGTATTAAAAAACGTTTAGATAATATTTAACTTGTAACAGCCATGTTATTATTTTTTATTATAGATGTTTGCATGTCTTTATAATCACGAATCATTCCTGGAAGGCTGGAACTATTTTAATGGGATTTTTATTTTAAATACTAAAAACATAAATAAATGCGAACATGATGACGATGTAGATGAACCTACTAAAATTTTCACTTTCATCTCTCAAGTAAATCTAAACTAAGTTACTCGCTTTAGATCTTCTTAAAACTTCGTTTGATTTCGTACAACCTGTCACGATTTGAGTGAAATTTTAATCGACTTGGCTTATAACGTCGTTCAATACATAGGCATGCAAGCGGAGATGTGCAAAAAATTACGATTCCTTATACATACTAACAATCTAACGCGTTCGTTTGGGAAACCGAGTAAAGCGGGTTCAAATCCAGGGTCTCGCACCTCTGATATTTTTATGTGCGAAGCATTTCTAACAAGTTTACCACTTGCCTTACGGTGAAGGAAAACATCGTGAGGAAACCTGCATGTCTGAGAGAACAAAGCAAGTTTTCGTAAGACATGTGAAGTCCGCCAACACGCACTTGGCCAGTGTGGTAGACTATGGCCTGATCCCCCTCGTATTGAAGGGAGGCCCGTGCCCAGCAGTGGGACGTTAAAAAAATCTGAATACATACATAAGTAATAATAATCTATATACAATTTATATAGTTTAAGAATGACAACTAATGTAAATACATGCAATGAGGCTAATACGGTGGCGGGAGGGAAGGTCAGATGTCAAATATGATTGATGCCCCTCATTGAAATAAAATGTCGCTTTAATCCACTAATCATAATGAAATAATATAACCGTAAATAAACTAGTTCTTGCATGAGGTTTTGCCTGTTGTAATTAAAATTTTCCTGGAGTTAACACGTAAGAACATTTGTGCTTTACACAATAAATTGCAAAATAAATAAGGTTTAGTTTAGTTAGTAAGTACTTAAGTCGGAAAATAAACCTTTTATACAAAAAAAAACTCTTTAAATGAAAAAAAATGATAAACAAAAACCCGTTTCAAGGAATTGATAAACCATTAAACCATTATTGTTATTATAACTTTTATTTTAGGGGATAAAATTTCTGTAATAAATAATAATAATAATATGTTGGGACATTAACACACAGCACCATCTAGTTCCATGATAAGCTACGAGGCTTGTGTTATGGATACCAGATAGTTGATACACTACACATATATACCCCCTTTAAATACATACATATTATAAATATAAAGACCCATGACTGGAGTACAAACATTCGTGCTCATCACACAAATGAACGCCCCCAGCGGTACTTGAACCCGCGACCATTGGCACAGCAAGTAGGGTCACTACAAACTGAGCCAAACGTGTCGTCTAAATAATAATCTTCTTTCAGCTCTAAAATATCATTTTATTAGTTTTATTCTAAACAATTTATTTATGTGCTTATGTTCTTAGAAATTTTCATCAAAAATACATATTGAAATATTATGATGAAATGAATTGGTTTTAGATTATAGATACGAATGAATGTACTTAGATATACGAGTATACTACAAGAATCATTATTTAATAAATTTCTAAATCATTAATACAGTCATTAATCATTTAAATGGTACCTCCATTTAATTCATTGGTTACTTGGTGGTAAAGGCAGTGGTAGCCCAGTGGTAACGCACTTACTTGGGAAATCAACTGAAGCGTGTTCGAATCCTGGCTCTGGCTCCTCTAATATTTTTCTTTTACAACATACATATATTACGCTATATGGCGAAGGAAACCGTCGTGAGAAAGCTTGCATGTCTGAGAGAATCTAGCAAGTTTTCAAAAGACATTATAGTTCGCCAATCCGCATTTGGCCAGTGTGGTAGACTGTGATCCCCTCGTACTGAAGGAATTCCTGTGCCTAGCAGTGAGACTAAAAAAGGGTGAATGCATTCATACAATACATATACTAAGTAAACATTCATTAATGAATATATCTACCTACCTTTCCAGCTTTTGACTTGTAAATTGCTGTACTTAAATTTTAAACTTTCTTCATGTTGATGTTTCCGAAACTTGAGATACTGAATCAAATTATTTAAGCATATAATTTGCGCTTTTGAATTCCTGCTAAATCTTAATTTTTAAACTTTAACGTTTGACCTTATTTGTGTGTTAGATTTATGAATAAAAAAATCGGAGGTCATTCACTTTACACTCACAACTTCCGTATTTATAATAGTAGTTCGATTCTAACAACATATATCTCAAATATTTAACTATTAATCTATATATACATATATAAAATCGATGTATGTATGTATGTTCTCGAAAACTGGAGTGATTTTGATGTAATTTTCAGGCAATCTTCAGGTTAGCCCAACGGGTGATCCTGTGAAGTTTGGTAGCGATCCGAATTTTGAACGCGAGCGAAGCCGCGGGTACTTCTAGTACATTATGTATAAAATAATATATTAAGTTAATTAAATACGTTTATACTTGTATTTTTATTAATATAAACATTTAACAGAAACATATCTTGAGTATACGAGTACAATATACTTGCAAGTTTCAGTACCTACTAATAACGAAAAAATGTAACAAATAATAAAAAGACTCAATTTTTTGAGAAAATTGCTATTTTACCGTTATTTTATGCCACAGTTAGATTGCAACGGTATTGCACGAGCGTGACAAACCTTTTTACCAAGTTTCGGTCATTCGTCTCTGATATCTGATGACAACAAGATAACAACATTGTGCCACGAGCTCGAGCTCGAGCGTATAAAAGTTGATATTGACGTGCAAGCATCGAATGTGGTTTGGTTTTTCATATGATATATTATGTATCAACAACTTTATCTATACGTATAATAAAACTGTAAAGTTCGAATCTGTACATAAACTGTAGAAATAAAGTACATAAACTGTAAAAAAAGCTAAAAACCGAGTCAGGGGGACGTAAGAAGAGAAAGAGAACAAATCCAGATATTCAAATTTTGTGTGTCTCTGTCTGTTTATCTGTTTGAACGGGCTAATCTCTGAAATTGTTAGACCGATTAAAATGTAAAACGTACGGTTCCCGTGGAATAGATTTGTTTTTTTTTTCGTCTAGAGGTGAACCCGAGCGAAGCGATGGTGAGCCGCTAGTATTTTAAATAAATAAACTTATAATACTTTCTTAGATTTACGCGAATATTTGACATTTTAAATAAAACTATGTTGTCAGATAAATAAAATATTATTTTAAAATAAAATAGTACCTATCCGATTCCTCTTTTACCAATCTTGGAATAATTCAAAATTAATGAGTATCTAATAATATTTTACTGTACGGAACATTTTTAACGTGATGAAAGTATTTAACATGATGAATCCCGCCAACCCGCATTTGGCCAGCGTGGTGGGCTATGGCCTAAATTCCTTCGCATTCTTTTATGTGTCCAGCTTTGGGATGATATAAAGGGGTAAGAAAGAGAGATACTACAATTTCCGATCCAAAATCGAATATTACCATTTACCAGTAATCACAAGGTGCAGGCAAGTAAACAGTAGTAACCTTGATGTAGAGAATGAGTAGTGGACATTCTAACTACATTACAAAAATTGATGTTTAAATGATTGATCTGTTAATTATTTGAACGATAATTAATAAGAGTCGGTTGATAAATATAATTTAATGTACCTAAAATATATAAAACATATTATAAGCGTAATGCGTAAGATTACATTTGCGTAGCTTAGGCTTAATCTGTATTTTATGAGACAGTTTTGTAATTAACTGTAGGTAATCTTTTATGTGATTAACTGTTATTGGAATTTAGGAGATTATAATAAGCTGATTTTATGGATTTCGTACTGCGGGAGTGGATAATTTTTCTATGAGCAAATTATAAAGTCTAATTAACTAGAAATTGCTGTAATTTCTTAATAAACTTAAATAATTATTAATTATAGCACGTTTGTATCAATTACACTATATTTCTCACACAAAATAGATTATAACACTTATATTATAAATATGAACGTTTGTTACTTTTTTATGCCGTAGCTAGCGGCTTGCTCGGGTTCGTACTTAGAGAAAAAAAACAAATCTATCCCATGGGAACCGTAAATTTTTTCGGGATAAAAGTAGCCTATGTACTATTCCAGACTATAATATATCACTATGCCAAATTTCATACAGATCCGTTCAGCCGTTCTAGCTTGATTGAGTAACAAACATCCATCCATCCAAACTTTCGCATTTATATACGAGTAGTAGTAAGCTAGTAAGATGTTTCCATGTCTTTATGTGTTTGAAATGGAGATGTTCTATGACTTGGATCGACACACTGTACTCTTATATTTTAAATTAGTTTAAAAGTCTCAGTTTTTATTATAAATCTCCGTTAACTTAGGATAGTATTCCTATGTTTTAAATACTACATTTTTCTTTTAAATTTAGTTCACTCTTCCATTCAACATCACGTTCTTCTTTTAACGATATTACATTTACATGATAACAATGTATAATACTAACTACTTCGCAGTAATCTGCAGAATGCATTAGAGAAGCACTTATATCCAGTGTTAACCAAATACAGATGAACATCGGCATATTCAATATATATGTACACATTGACTTTGACTAGTAAATGTTAGTGTTAATCGAAACCTTGACTTCCGGCGTACAAAGAGTATTCAGAAGGAGTCAGACATGTCATAATATAACGATTATAATAATGTTGCAAATACCTTGAATATAAAGATTACAGGTAAATGGAAATCGTTAGAATAACATAAAATATCCTCAATACATTAAAAAAAATATTATAAGCTAATTATTTTTATTTTTTAAGAGATAATAATTTGAAACCTTAATTATTGCTAGTTGAATTAACTGAATGAAAACAAATAAAAGCTTTATGTATAGTCTGAAATTGGCTTTCGCCTAAACTATGCACTTGCTCGTCTTAATTTGTTCCGCAGTCACCGAATATGACCTGCTTTTGTAGTGCGTCCCATGGGCCCTGACCGCATAGTATGGATAGTCCAATCTGTAACATCGTGTCTCACTCCAGTTACACAGTACCTTTACTCATTTACACGTGAACTCATAAATTGAAACCAAGATTTTTTGTTTTCATTTATACCAAATATCGTTCTTAAAGTCATAATAATTATAATGACAGTTTAACTCAAAGCATGCACTGTTCAAAATTACTTTAAAATAAATTATGGCGCCTTTAAGAGTGGAATATTTTTAATCTATGGCTCTACTCAACTAATAAAAACGACCATTAGCAATTTTTATCCAGAATTATAGCACACTTAAATAGCAAAAACGTAAACAACAATAGTTCTACAAACATTTGACCATCTCAAATATGGGGTATATTTGAGATGGTAAAATACAAGATTTTCATTAAAAAATCTTTATTATTTTTTGACTTTACATTTTGGCTCTTATAGCGCAGCTTAGAGCGCAGCGTAAATGACTCATGAGATAAAGCGTTTTTACTCGATTGAATTTCAATGATGAATAATTTTAGAGAAGATCTTGACGAGAATTATTTTTAGGCAACATTAACGATGATTTAAAGTTTTGTGGGCGTATTGAGACAGTATAATCAGTATCTATCAATTTTGACAACACTTACATCGTTTTAGTCGCTAATTTGCCCTTTCAAAAAGCACCTGACGAGTAGATTCTGCTTTACGATACTTAGATCCGTGATGACCTCACATAATGTAAAATAAAATATGACGAAAACAGATTCGTAGAAGTCATTAACTATAGGTTAACTAAACATTTAAGTCATTGGTCCATGTATAGTATGATGTAAATATTTTATGAAAATTGGTTAGGTGCCAGTTAGACACGCATGAGGAGTCCGTACATTACGGGAATTATTTTTTTTATTTATTCGTTACTTTTTTATAGTTCGAAAGCTGAATTCATGAAAATGCGTCGTATACTTTAATTAAGTTCGCGGGCTTAACGTCAAGTTATATAAAAGTTATTGCAAAATATCTAGCTACAGAATTACTACAGGTACGTTATAAATATAAATCTATAATTTGTTGTTTTATTTAACTCTTTATAACCACTCGAGAGCTTAACAGTTTAGTCGATTCAAAGAAATTGAGTTGCAAGAAGCAGACAGAAAAACAAGTGATCCTATGCAGTTTCCTTTTTCATTGGATCTATAGAACCCTAAAAACTGGTCTCATTTTTGAAAAATTGTGTGTATTCAGTGGTATTTATATAAAGAAACCTAAAAAATTGGTATAATTTTCTGGAAATTATTTATTTTAGTAAATGGAATGGCTGTTTTAGTTTCACTGTTGTTTGCATCTGCCTAGTTAAGATATTCGGTGATAGTGTCTGCCAATTTGTGCCGCCGTTAAAATTTAATGCTGTGAAGGTGTAAATGTATATTGAGAAAAGTAGAGCGTGAGGAAAGCCAATATGCCTCAGTTAGAGAATAACTGAGGTCACGGTCGCTATTCAGTATATAATTACTTATTGAAACACTAGCGACTCACCCTCGCTCCGCTCGGGTTCGTCCCTGCTTATGTTGAAATGTTTAGTATAGATTTCTCAGAGATAAGATATTTTCCCGCAGTAAAAAGTATCCTATATGTTGACCCGAACAATCAGCTATCACCAAACTAAATGTTATCAAAATCCCTCCAGTGGTTTTTCCGAGATGCGTTCATAGATGGACGGGCGGACGGAAGGACGGACAGACAGACGGACAAAAATTCTAAAAACTATAGATTCGCCCTCTATATAGATAATAGTGACTATTTTAATAAGATTTACCAAAAAATATACAATGTGCAGATTCGACTCAGTTAGAATTTTATTATATGTATAGATAGATATAGATTTAAAAATGTCATAAATGTCATTGATTTGTATTTAAAATTACAATGATTGAATTTATAATTTAAAGTATGCCTGACAGTGTTTTTATACTTTTTTTTATTACAGTCAATTAACCACTGTTCCATTTCAGTAGCAAAGAAGGACAAACCAACGTACCGATTGACTAATAATTACATTCACATCTAGCTTTTGCTCACGGCTTCACTTGTAATCTTTTTTCCTATGTGATTGTTCGGCCCCTAAGCAGAGTAGCGTGAGTCTAACCTTCGTAGTATTAGTTTTTTTATCTTTTCTCTCTTCCATATCTAAATAACAACAAATTGAAGTGATTTTTGGTTTAGAGATAGTTTGGAGACTAGAGAGAGACAAGCTACTATTTACCGCGCGAAAACATCTCATTGCAACGGGAAGACACGTTATAATAAAACCCAAATACAGATAATTTATGTTTATATGGTGGTGGTATTGTGGATATGGATAGTCAGAGACATTCAGACTGAAATAGGCTCCTGTTTACCTTGATATGAACTCGACAAAACTAGGGTGCGATAGTTAGCTATAAAATGAAAATAAAATTTTTCGTCTAGGACGTGTTATTCCAGAGTTTACAACGTGGAAACAAACAAAAAAATAATCTGTTAAGCTTCATATTACAATATTAGTATGAATTAATTAATAAAGACAATCTATTCCTATAAAATATTATAAACACTATAGAAGTTGTGAAGCAAGAACATTATTCGTAAAAATACTCAATTATGCAAAATAAGTGCAAATCAAGGGACGGTGCAAACAACGTTAACGAATGGTTGGTACTTGATACGCACAATTTGCTGCTTTTTGAGTGGTTCGTATTGAGGTTACGTTTTGAAATGTTTGCTTCGACTTAAAAAAAGGTCAAGAATTTTTTATGGTTATATGAATAAATACTTACTTCGATATTTCATTTTGTTTTCCCTCACGAATGCTCGCTTTGTTTTCATGCAACCATATATCGTATTCGTACCTTGTACGGCTTTTCCTTTGTTAAAAGTAGAAAGGTTCACCTTATGGCACAATATATTTTGGTTAATATATCGGTTAACGGTGTTTGTTTGCATCACCAAAAGTAGGAGGTTCGATTCTAGCACAGGCAATATATACATACATATACAAGGACACAGAGATAAGGAAACTGAAGTTCGACTAACATAAGTAATTATTAGTTATAGTTGTATTTCAGAGTTATAATACATAAGGCATTACCTAAGGCAGTGGTAACCCAGTGGAGACGTGCTCGCATGAGAAACTTAGTGAAGCGGGTTCAAATCCCTGGGTCTCGAACCTCTGATATTTACATGTGCAAATCATTTTTAACATGATTACCACTTGTCTTACAGCGAAGGAAATTATTGTGAGGAAACCTGCAACAAAGAAATAGAAAAAAAATATCATCTCGCACTTGGCCAGTGATAGATTACGGCCTGTTCCCCCTTGCATTGAAGGGAGGCCCGTGCCCAACAGTGACACGTTAAAAAGGGCTGACTTCATTTATATCCTTACATATTACTGTTTTTACGATAGATAAAAAGCAAAAACAGCGTAAGCACAGTATGAATAATGGGGTCCTCTTATCGCTTATCATTCGTTCATAGAGCCCTAAAAAGATATATGAATTATTGTAGCGGACCCTTAACTTAAAAACCGCCGAAGCCTTTTTCGCTGCTAAAATACGTAATAGATCATAAACTTTATTAATTTCATTTCATTAACCAATAAAATTAAGTAAAACTTCTTCTGAATTACACTTTTATCTAAATTTTAATTGGTCATTAATCTCTAAACTCTTGACATAGAATATTTATTTAAAATATTTTTTCCTACAAACGTAAAGATATTAATCTATATATACATAAAATGCTTTGTCCTGACTGACTGATCGATCAACGCACAGCCTAAACCGCTGGTCGTAGAAACGTGAAATTTGGAGGACATATTTATTATACAATCTAGGCATCCGCTAAGAAAGGATTTTTCTAAATTCATCCCCTAAGGGGGTAAAATAGGGGATAAAAGATTGTATGAAACTCTGTTATTCTTAACGCGAAATACATGAAAAGTGGTATTTAGCTTTAAGATACAAAGTAAGAAATGTATGTATAAGATTTTTTCGAAATTCATCCTTTAACAGGGTAAAAGGGGGTGATAAAGTTTATAGGGGTAATTAATTATTTATGATCAGAATTACTTGAAACTTGGTATAAATGCTCTTCAATACAATTAAATAAATACGTATTTAACCATTTTTTGAAATTCATCC
This sequence comes from Fabriciana adippe, assembly GCA_905404265.1. Classification (NCBI taxonomy): domain Eukaryota; kingdom Metazoa; phylum Arthropoda; class Insecta; order Lepidoptera; family Nymphalidae; genus Fabriciana; species Fabriciana adippe. The sequence continues at coordinate 5,742,763 of FR990000.1, forward strand.
CAAAATGCTGTCAAATAGGGGATAAAAGTTTGTATGAAACTCTGTAATTGATGCACGGATAATAGCATTTACCTATAAAATGAAAACTAAAACAATACAAATATCATTTTTTTTCGAAATCCATCCCTTAAAAGGGTAAAAGGCGGTTATGCTGTTCATATGAGGAAAAAATTGTTTATGATCACAATTACTTAAAACTTGGTATTAATGCTCTTTAATATAATTAAACAAATACGTATTGTAGTTTTTTTTTAATTCAGCCTCTAAGTGGGTAGAACTGGGCGTTGAACTTTGAGTTGTTGAATATATTTAAATAGAGTAACATGGCTCAAGTTCTCTGTAAGTGCCCACTTACTGTGTGGGATATAAAGTGGAGAACGGAAATTATTCTGAATCCAAAGGAAAAGTATAACTTTTCGGCTGGCCACAGCAGCAACAACTATAACAGACTTGAAGCGCGAGAGAGAGAACCTAGCTAGAGAGTATGCTGCTAACTATATCCTCCTTCTGAAGTTTGGCACATTTGTAATGAGAAAGTCACCTAGACGGGATTAGACTGTGAGTAATTCATTAAACATCATAGTGGCCAGTGTGTTTGCTGGATGTGCTCGGGGGGGAATCAGAATTCATACCTCTTATACCAACTTATTTTTGAAAATAATAAAGTATGCGTAGCGAAAAAGTTTATTTTTTCCGTAATTTGATCGCGGGCGAAGCCGCGGGTTCTGCTAGTATTTAATAAAATATTTACTAACTATAACCTTAATAGAATATATTGTATTAAATTAAAAAAAAAATAAAAACCGACGTCCAGACACTAAAAAGTAATAATAATAATTAACTTAATTGACTAAAAAGTAAAAAATAAATGAACGTGGGTTTTCATTTACTAAATGTAGATACCTAATCAGATATTTTCGAAGTCGGTGCCAGCCGATGCAAAGCAAAGCAAATCTATTTCGGTGTGTATAAATACATCACAAATTGATATATAATATTTTAACTGCAGTTTTTTTGTTTTATCATAAAACGTTTTTTTTTAATCTTAAATAACTACATTTTATAGCTATTATTGGTCGAATTAAACACTTAATTGTGCAAAACTCGAAAATGGCTAGACAGATATCTATGATTTTTTATTCTAATCGTTATCATGGTTTGAATTAAAACCACAGCTAAATTTCATTTTAACCAGTCGAGTAAAATTACTAAAACAAGATATAGTCCGTACTTGGTGATTTTATACAAAATGGGGCATGAGCATGACCCCCAAAGGCAGTGGTTCGGACTCAAATTTAAAACATACTTTGTTCAACATTTATACAAGCGTATTCAGATAATTTTTTACAATTAAATTAAATGTAAGTCTACGAAGGAGCTACCATTAGCTCGAAAGGCAGCTAGAGAGAGTCAGTTTTTTTTAAAATATTTCAATATTGAAAAGACATATGGGCTGAAGCCGTAAATAGTAACTTTTTTTAAATACATAAAGATTATATAATAACTGATAAATATTTACACACGATATAGATATGTTGTTTGATTCAATAACGGTATCTAAAGCAAATATATACGTTGAAACAATATTTGCGAGTCCCGGAGTAGCGCCGAATTCATCTCAGTATTCGACCCACGATGCGTAGCTTTCTAACCTGTATCAATAACTTTTATTTAAAAAAGAAAATTATATATAAAAATACGAAAAAATGTCTATCATATTATTATAGTGTTTTTACTAAGTTTACATATCTACGAATTATATTGAAAAATTGATGTAGCCTGCTGTAAAATATTTGGCACTACTATGGATTGACTGACTGATTGACATCTCAAAAAAGGGAGAAATAGATACATATTTTGGATGTGCGTTTTTGTATGTTGCGAAATAACTTTGTGAATTGTGTATAGTATTTTTTTAATAATAGTGAGTGGAGTATAAATGAGTATACGTTTTTAGTAAACAAATAATTATTTTAATTTGACCGCTCTACTCGCATACGGGCTATGGCCCTAGAGACATAATTTCTGAGTTAATTATTTTGCTTCTTACATAGCTATTAAATTTCCTAAATATCAGTTAATGTACCAAGCAATAAAATACATAATGAGACATCTTAAACCTTGGTCTCTCCCGTGACCATAATTGCTGTAAAGCATTCGAAATGTCGGGAACCAAAAATCAAAATAAATCCGCGAAAAAATCCGAAAAGATAGTTTTATTTAAAATGTCAAATATTCGCGTAAATCTAAGAAAGTATTATTCAATAATACAAATATCGTAACTGATTTTGAATCCAATAAAACACTAGTTAATAGTCAAGAATATTGTCTGTCCGAAAAGTATTTTGAATATTTATAACCTGTTTTTAAAACATTTAACAAGCAATTTATACAGTTATTCAAATAACATATAAAAAATATAAATAGCGTGTAGCGATAACTATAAGGTACCTGTCTTCTTAATTGAATTCATGGTAAACTTGTGATCTTTTTTGTACATAAATGAATAGGCTAAACTTATAAAAAAATCATTGGTCGTTTAGGCATATCCTTAAAAAAGACGAATTTCGCTACATATTAAGACATTTTTATGTAGACTTTTATATTTCTGAAACTACAGAACTAGTTCTATAAACCTAGTCATTTTTACCCGACTGTGCCAGAAAGAGGGTTATATTTTTCGAGTGTACACGAGTGTCACGCTCTATAGTCTAAACGGCTTGATGGACTTTAGCTTGAGAGGTGTCGTTAGATTCGTCTTAATTGTGAGTGTGACACTGTGTATATCAAAATTATAAAAAATAGTAAGTAATAGGTAGTAGGTATCGAAATAAATGGTTAAATGGCTTCCAAAAATATACACAACTTATATGTTTAAATGTTATTTGGAATGAGAAATGGTAAAAAGTAACAAATAAAAAATATTTACTGCATAACACTATGTTCCTTCGACAACTTGTTTTCATCTTTTTAGTTCGCTTTTTAAGTTGTCGATTTTTTTTTTATTTTTGTAAATTTTTTTTTATAATAGAAAGCTACACTATCCCTAAACATAGAGGTTAAGATTTTAACACATAAAAGTTATTTATAAGTAACGCAAGAACAAATGTTAATAGAAATAACAGATTTTTGTTTAAAAATTGTTATTATCTATTAAGCGAGTGTATTATTATATTCATGGAGTATTCAGTGTAGGGTATGGATTTGTACCTATATGAAATAAATTGCCTTCGCGGCTTAGCCTTTACTCATTATTTTGTCAAAAATGTTCATGACCGTTTTGCATAAATTTTGCTGAATTTTGTTGATACAGCGTTCAATTTACTCTTTTAAGGCGTGGGTGATGGTGGATCGTTTGGTATATTGGCATATTCCTCGAATTTCAAAATAGCCAAAAAAGAGTTCAATAGTAGGTATTAAGTCGCAAATTACAGATACACATGAATTCTAAGTATTGATTATATATATACTAGCGACTTACCCTCGCTTCGGGTTCGTCCCTAGACAAAAAAAAACTATCCCATGGGAACTGTACACTTTTCCGAAATGATATATAGCCTATAGCCTTCCTCAGTTAACGGGCTATGCAAAAATAATTTTTCAAATCGGATTAGTAGTTCCTGAGATTAGCGCGTTCAACCAAACAAACAAACAAACTCTTCAGCTTTATAATATAATTATATTATATATATATATATATATATATATATATATATATATATATATATATATACTTTCACGTTATTTATTTAGACGAGCTAGCCGCGACTAAATGTAAGTAAAAAATAAAACAGAATTTTTGACTCGATGAAAATCAGCACACAATTTTAGTAGGTACAACTCTATAAAATCTTTGATGTATTAAGGCATTCGCTTGGATAGGTTTAAATTTAAAGGCGATAATAAATATATGACCTACTTTTACACACCATAAAGCGTATATAATATTTCATAATTCGTATATTTGAAATTTAGGTCGAAAGAAACCTAGATTTTAAGTCAAAAAAGCAGCTATTTTTCTTTGAATAGCTGAAGTTTAAAAACAGCAAATTCAGAAAGGTCTCACAGTCACTAAGAACTTTATCATTCATTAAGTCTAATTAAAAATTAAGTATTCACATTTAGCTTACCTACTTATGTTAAAACATTAATTAGTTAGACAATAATAAAGCAGATATGCTTCTTTCAAAAGATTGGCATACTTTAAAACTAAATGTAAAGCTGCAATATTTTTTATAAAAATATACTTTGATCTACATATTTTTTAAGTATAAAAATACGTTGAATTTTAAGTTAAGATAAATAATAAGAGTTTGAAAATAATTTACAAAGAGAAGTCACAATCTTTGTTATCTAAAATTGATAAACAAACATCAATTCTCACTAAACCTTGAAAATAAAACATCAAGGAAATAAAATATATAAAAAAAAATCATAAAACTACTTTTTTTTTTTAAAATAAGTATCAGCAGTAAAAAATTATGCACAAAACGTATTATTTTAAACTGTAAGATATCAATATAAATTATTAGTCTTGGTTGTAAAGATTTTGAATTTTGTTTCAGAATCTAAGAAGAGGGGCCGTTAACGAGAGAGTCAATCAATTTTCACTCCTATCTATAGAGGTAAGTTGTGGGCGTCTGTGAAAGCAATCCATTTTATTTGAACGGTCATAAATCTCTTACTGTGTAATTACCACTGTACTATTTGTCATATTAAAATATTAATTATTTGCGACTGTGATCCTTTTTTGCACATATTGTACATATTTTATTTACATACTAGCGGCTCACCCTCGCTTCGCTCGGGTTCGTCTCTAGACAAATAAAAACAAATCTATCCCACGGGAACCGTACATTTTTACAACCATACATCCAGGATCAATAGTAGACTATTTATTATTCTGATGTATGAATTATATTATTGTAAAGTTTCATTAAAACCCAATCAGTATTATTTGTGTACTAAGCTGTATAAGTTACTATAGTTTTTTAACTATCCCATGGGAACTCTGTCATTTTTCGGTATGAAAAATATCTAAGATATTGACCGGGGATATAAGGTAACACCATACAAAATTTCATTTAAATCGGTTCAACAGTTTCAGAGATTAGCCCGTACAAACAAACAAACAGACAGAGAAACAAAAAAAATGAAAAATATTTGGATTTGTTCTATTTCTCTTCTTACATCCCCTGATTCGGTTTTTAGCGTTTTTTTTTCTATGTACAGACGTTCTACCTCTACAGTTTTATTAGATAGTCCTTAAATACTTTAATATCTATTGGGTAATAAAAAGTTCGGATAAATAGAACTTAAATCTATGCATATAATTAAATTCTAACTGAGTCGAATCTGTACATTAAATATTTTTTGGAAAATATTGTTGAAATGGACATTATTTTCGATAGAGACGCGGAACGTATAGTTTTTAGAATTGTTATCTGTCTGGGAACGTATCACGAGAAAACCACTAAACTGATTTTGATGAAATTAGATATGGTGATAGCTGGTTATCCGGGTCAAAATATAGGATACTTTTTAGTGCGGGAAAATATCTTATCTCTGAGTTAATATTTCGTTTTATATAGTTCATTTTAAAATATTTCTGAACCTGTCAATGTTGAAAACTTTGTAGAGCGTATGTACTTGAAGATTTAGAGCGCGTATAATTTATTTATTTTAAAAGTAACAGACAAAATTTCTGACGATTTTTTGATGAACTCAAAAACTAATTTATTCCCAAAATTGTAGTATCAATACTTATTCAAAGCAAATCAATAGTAAAATATAATAACTTTAAGTTTTGTCATTAGAACAAAACTCACATAAATACTAAAATTATCCTCTAATTGAGTTACGATTTATGACAAAAGAGAAATAAATCATCTAACAGCGTACCGAAAACAGAAACAGTAGCAAAATTAATAAATACACAAAATAGAATAAACCACAAGTAATTTAAATACTAATTAATATAAATTGTCGAGTATTTATCATAATTACGAAGGCATTTCAAAACTTTGTATTTTGTAGCAAAGTTTTTCAATGGTAATCTTCTTTTTACCAGATTTCATTTCGTTTTAAAAATAATTACCATTTTGAAACAAGGTAATGAAAATTACGGAAGTTTCTACTGATGATGATTACCTCAATGTTTATTTGAAATTTAGAATTTTATTTTATTATAGATTACCGTGACCCAATGTGTGACTAAACAGGTGAAATCTCCTGCTGCTTTAACGTGCTATAAATTGTTCAATTTGGGTCGGACCACGTAAAGGATGATTTTATATGAAATTAACTCGTAAAACCGGACTTTATTTATTTATGTTAACCAAACGTTACGTTAATCCAACCAAATCGTTTCTAAATTTTAATATCTGTGTGTATCAAGTTATTCACATCATATGTTCGGAACAGGAGAAATATTTATGAAGTAATTAATTACTCGCGGAGGTTTGCTCCCTCATGTGTTAATCAAATCATGGGTTTCTAACTTATCAAAGGTCAAGGTGAGTTCTAATGTAGTAGATTTACAAAGTTCGCTGTTCTAATTTATATTCCGAGTTTGAGACTGTTTGGTACGAGTATCAAATACGATGGCTTGAGTGGCTGTCGCTAAAGGTCACAAACTCGGAATCTTAGCGAGGACACTAAGCTGTTTACATTAAATTAAAACTCTCCTTGACCTTTGCAGCGAAAGCCCTTTTAAACATCTTAACTGACTGGACTGTACATATATATACATATATATATATATATAATTAGAATATAAGCACTTACCATAATCCGCGTTTTATATGACAGCGCATAATTTTGAATTCAATGCATCTTTAATAAATTATCTGGAAAGTATAAAACTGTGTAGAAAGATATTCATTTTCATAATATAATGAAATCAAGTTGAACAAGTGATCGAGGAATATTAATTAAACTGATGTAAAGTTTTAAGTAATTAAATTATACAGCCACAGTACCGCTAAGTGAAAGATACGTATATATTTAAAGTTGTATGAAAACTTAGACAGATCTACAAATTGGTATCACATCTTTACGTGATATAGAATTATAATAATACTAGATATTTCTCGTGGGTTCGCCTGCTTGAAATAAGTTAATTTTTGAAGTTATACTACTTTTGGGGCGTTTGGAAAAAATATGAGAGTAAAATTTTTACGATCCATGGTAACCGTTGTTATTGTCTGACAAATGATATATAATATTATATTCTTTCCTTAAATGATATTCTATAAATATATGATTGTAATATGCCTAATATGCCTTATTTCATTATTTTATTAATTTATCATTCCTTTTACAAACAGAGAGTTTTGACATACGGGATGAAATATTTAGCTATTACGTGCACGTAACTAACGTAGCACGTGCTAATACACACAGGCGTATTTTTTTTTTACTAAATTTGGAATTGAAATAACATTATAGTATTACTATCATCCCAAGGAAACGCATAACCGGGTTAAAATATATTTTACAGTTTAGTCTATTTTAGGACATGATCGACAGATCAAATGTAAGCCAAATTTTACTTGAGTAACGTTTTTGTTTAACGTATTTGTTTAACGTTTTACTTGCGATCAAGTTATCGCGTGAGAGTTTATTGCTGAATCACTATTGCAACGCCTCGGTTACTGGGTCTCCATTTCCTCGACTCGCAAGAACTTTCCATTAGGCTATTTTTTTAAACAAGATTTTCTTTCTCCTACAAAAACAAAAAAAAAATCAAAACACGAGGGATTGGGTGTTGAATTATTTATTTATATCTATAAACTAGCGACTCACTTCACTTCGTCCCTAGATACGTTTTAACGGTTAGTATGAAATACAAATCTTTGAATTTCTCGGCACTTCTGTACTATAATATGCATGTATTATATTTATAAACGCTCCTCTTGAATCACTCTATCTATTAAAAAAACCGCATCAATATCCGTTGCGTAGTTTTAAAGAATTAAGCATACATAGGGACAGACAGACAGCGGAAAGCAACTTTGTTTTATACTATGTAGTGACAATACGCAGAGACGAAATAGTTCATTTTTTGCTTACTAGCTATTGCTGAGCTTTAGTATTATCAATAAAAAAATTTTGAACAACAACAACAATTTTAATAGTTAATTCTTTTATATACATAGATGGATCATGAAGACACAACAGTTTAATTATAATGGTACTGAACTGTTTCGTATTGTAAGCATAAAAGTATATAAAATCGAATATTCTTAGTTATACGATGAACTAATGTAAAATAGTAGAAAAATAACGTTATAAAAATGTAAATTCAAATGTTTTCCCTAAATTTTCGGTAATGATTATTGTCGAAATTCGCCAGGCGAACACTTGTTATCATAAAACTCCTTAAATGTAACAAGGAACAGACGATCGACGACAGAAGGAAGGACGGAGAAGGTCAAATAACCTTATTTTTTTCTCGCGGAAATCGAAAAACTCCTCAAAAATTCAACTATACTTAGAATAAGTACAATACAAACTATCCATAACACAATTATAGAAATCAAACCTATAACTTTCGAAACAGAAGGCAATCAGTTAAACGACTAGTCATTTTATTAAAATAACAATCATTATGCATACAAAATATTGTCAATATGAACGAATGAAAGTTGAAGAGTAAACAATGTAATGATCATATTTGCATTGGGATTTTTACTTATTAAATTGGTTAACATAAGCACTATTGATACGGCATGGCTTGTTGTTTGAAAATCATTGAGAGCTTTTAATTAATTGTAATAAAAGATAATAAAACTGCGCATTGATAATTTAATCGGATTACTATATAAATGCAAAAGTTTCTATGTGTATGTAGGTGTGTTTGTTATTCCTTCGTGATATAACGGCTGAACGAATTTAGATGAAATTTAGTATACAGATAGATTATTACTATAGTAATATATTATTGTAAGGCACCTAACGAAGCTCCCGAGAGAAGTGGGGACGTCCTATAATCTTCTGTAATATGCTTACCTAAAAAGGAACTAGATAAAATATGATTTGCCGTTAAAAAAAATATATACATACGCTATCCAAAGAAAAGGTACAATCAAAATTTAAACTTAATATAGGCTTGATATTTGTGTATATGTGTACATAAATAAAATAAATAGCCTGAGACGCCTGGGATTACGACATTTAAACGAATCATTTATCTGCGGCCCTAGAAATTACTCTCCCGAGCTAAAAGTTTAGAGGCTATGATTTAAATAAATTATACCCTTATATGTTTTACAAAGTGCTCTAAAAACATATACATATAAATAAATAAATATGTTGAGACATTAACACACAGCACCATTTGGTTCCATGGCCTACGAGGCCTGTGTTATGGATACCAGATAGTTGATACACTACCCATATATAACTTTTAAATACATACATATTATAAATATGACGTACGTATAAATCGGAAAATTCTAATTTTATATTTCAACAGTCAAGATCTATTAGAACCTACTTCGTCTGTGGTAGGATTTCTGCCCATTGTTTTAGTTATTACTATAAATGAGGTCAAATCGCTTTTTAAAATCAAAAAGTTTAACTGTGAAAATAATATATTATATGTGTTCATTTTATTTAAATTATTACGTAAAGTGCTACCTCAGTCATATAAATCTCATTGCCCTCATTTTTTATGAATCTAATTTAAACTATGTCTCCGCCAGCGTAGTAGATACTTCGATAAAACGTAACCATTTTGTTAATTTAGGATATAAGCTCTCTGCCTCGGCGGGCCTGTCGTCGGGGCGTCGTGTTTGAGTACGAAAGCGATCCTGCGACGCTCTATTAAAACGGGGAAGGTTCTGTTGGGTTTTAGTAGGTAGTACTGGCTTTTCTTGGTAGAGAGTACCACATAACCATCTGTATGTATGCAAGTGATGCGCATTTATGCATTTCCCAATGTTTAAAAAAGCACATAAGTTCTACTCTGAATTTAATATCTGTTACTCTACTGCAGCGTGGAGAAGTAACAAACAGACACTCTCACTAACAAACTTTGGCATGTATAATATTAGTTGGATAATATACTCGTAATATAAATAGGTTTTTTTATTATTATTATATTATTATTTTCAAAGTTCGTATTAATCTATAGGTATCATAAACTCAGTCATCATATTGTCCTATAAATAACCCTTTAAATGAATGAAAAATTATCGTCACAGTACATGCGGTCGCTTATATTACGTATAAAGGCTCATTTTAGGTGGCAAACGGAGTGTTCTCTTCGTAAAATATCTCTTGTCGAAGGTACGTGTAAGAATGAAGAGTATTATATGATATTTTTAATATCATGGATATATACGACTACTAAATAATTTAATTTTAAATAACCAATGGCCTTTTATTTTTATCTGTGCTTACGATTTCTTTATGTCAGATTTTAAGTTTAAAAAGTTATTCAAATATGTCTCACCAAAACATAATTGAACTATATTATATATGCGTGTTATTTATATATTAAAAATTGTTATAATTTTCACTTTAAGCGGATACTACAAAATATAGAGTTTAATAAGACTTGTTTAGGTTAAAAAAGCTTTAACATGTGAAACAGTTTTTTAAATCACGCTCCGTTATCTTGCGTGAGTTTTTATATAAATTCTGTAAGACAATATTTACGAATAATATGAGACATTAAATCTATACTAATATTATAAATGTGAAAGTTTGTGAGTATGAATGTATGGATGTTTGTTACTCTTTCACACCAGAACGGCTAAACGGATCTGGATGAAATTTGACACAGAGATAGATTATAGTCTGGAATAATACATAGGCTACTTTTTATCCCGGAAAAATGTACGGTTCCCGTGGGATAGGTTTCTTTTTGTTTACCTAGAGGCAAACCCGATCGAAGCGAGGGTGAGCCGCTAGTAAATATTATTTTAAGATATTTTTGCATATATTAACTTACTTTATAAATAAGGTATACATGATTATATTTCTTTTTTATTTATTTTTTATTCTTATGCGATAATAGTGTGATAAAAGGTACGTATTACATGTACCTTCTTGCACAATAACTCCACAAATTCAATAGAAGTTTTTTTTAATAGCACATTTTCGACTTAAAAACATGGCTAAGTTACATTTAAATGAATTGTTAATACGTACATAAATATTTACATAGTTTAACACCGCATACAATACATTTCAAGTTTCAAAGATCCAGTTAATCTAAATAAAAAGCCTAACGGATGAAATTACAAGAAGAAAGATATTAAAATATGAAACGCAGTATTATTAGTGAACAGTGTACCTTATTCTGTCTCGTCACGATAAAATATCATAATAATGAGCTGCATTCTTACCGCTGACGAGCTCTTTCATGGTGAGATGCCTTTTAGTTACATCGACAGGTGCACGAAAGTCCACCGTATGTATGTACTAGCAGTATTTCTAGTACATTATTTTCTTTTGTTCAGGTATTTTAACTTTGAAAGTATTTTCTGCTATCCTTAAAACAACTTTGGCTCTTTTTCACATCCAGTTGTGTAAACTGAAAAATAAATAAACTTTTAAATACTTCAAACTATTACTGTAAAATAAAAATTCCATAGAAATCATATAGATGAAGTATATTCGTCATACAAAGTTTTCATAACAAATATATTTGTCAACACGTTCGGCTCAGTTTGTAGTGACCCTACTTGCTGCCCCAGCGGTTGCGAGTTCGAGTTCTGCTGGGGGCATTCATTTGTGTGATAAACACGAATGTTTGTACTCCAGTCATGGATGTTTATATTTACAATATGTATGTATCTAAAGTTATATATGTGTAGTGTATCAACTATCTGGTATCCATAATACAGGCCTTGTAGCTTACCATGGAACTAGATGGTTCTGTGTGTTAATGTCCCAACATATTTATTTATATTTATTTATTTAAGTACATGTTTAATTTTAAGGGTCAAAATTCTTTTATCAATATTGCTGCAATATTGCTAATACTGGCCTTATATTAACATCAAATTTATACATTGAGTATCCAATTGAACTTTTTTATTTTACTAGACAATATATACCTTAGGCCTTTCATGTTTCTAACTTCTTATTAAAGGGTTAAATCGCCTATTTAATCCTTTTAGGGGTCTAATTACCAAAAAAAAATGTTTGATAATGAGATTTTATCACACAAGAAATTCTTGTTTCAAAGGAAGTAGTTATACGTTATCTCAGTGAATCAGTGTTAGAGTTTTATCAGATAAGATATTGATTATTATAAAAAATGTTACTGAAATTACTTCTATTACGCGAATCGTAGGTATAAGGAGCTCATAAATAAAATACCTTAATATTTAACTTCACAAAAGTATTTCCACGAATGCGTAATTACAGAAGACACATTTGCGTAAACGTTGATACTCTACATATCCTGAAGTAGAGTGCTTAATTTCTCCAGAGACCTTATTAAGAGAGCTATTAAAATTGTGTATTTAGAAATAGCTGTCCTTGTGTTGCTGTCTTTAGTTGAATAATTGATTTATATTTTCGCAGAAGAAACTATGTGCATTTCCTAGACGATACAAATGTTCCTATCATTGGATTACTTATGAGCCATCTGCAATAAGTTCGGCACCAGACCTAGTCTAAAGATAAAAGTTAGAATTTGTTTTTTTTTATACTGACTGTACTGTTCTCTACCTATTTAGGGAAAACCAATATAACATGATAATTTGATAAGAGCAATGTAACTAGCATTATCGTAATAGCGAACTGCTATTTTATGACACTAAAAAACTCCAGTTTCCTTTTATAAGTACTCCAAATGTTATTTCGCATAACCTTTTTTTTGGGAAATGCATTTACACATATCACCTGTATACATATAGGTGGTTATGTAGGACTCACCGTCTAGAAAAATCAATACTACCCACTAAAACCCAACAAAACCTCTCCCGTCTTAATGGGGCGTCGCAGGATCACTTGCGCAATCAACCACGACGCACCGAAGTCTGCTGAAGCAGACCATAACAACCATTGGGTTGGTCTAACGGTCCACTCTGTAAATTTATATTACCCTGTTCAATGGTCGAATTATTTTGATTTTATTATTTTATAAATGATCATGCTATTTCAAATAGCTTCTTAAAATCACCTAGTTAAAACATTTTTAATATACTTTGGATTTTAAATGAATTACTACTAGATTTCGTAGAAAATATGTTTAGTATTTTCCTGCACTCGCAGGGAAGTTGGCTCTAGAGTCGGAATTGTAAGTCAGGGACGAATGCAGCTAGCATTCTTGTCATTCCATGCCATCATGTACAACAAGTAAAGTGCACTTTCGTTTTATTTGCAATTTAAATAATGGACATAATTTTTAATATTGTTTGCTGAAATACATATATATATATATATATATATATATATATATATATATATATATATATATATATATATATATATATATATATATATATATATATATATAAAACGCTAGGTTCAGATATCGCCCAAGATTAATTGGCTATAGAATTGATCTATAATCTATATATACATAAAATGCTTTGTCCTGACTGACTGATCGATCAACGCACAGTCTAAACCGCTGGTCGTAGAAACGTGAAATTTAGAGGACATATTCCTTATACAGTGTAGACATCCGCTAAGAAAGGATTTTTCTAAATTCATACCCTAAGGGGGTAAAACAGGGGATAAAAGATTGTATGAAACTCTGTTATTCTTAACGTGAAATACACGGTAAGTGGTATTTAGCTTTAAGATAAAAAATAAGAAATATATGTATTAGATTTTTTTCGAAATTCATCCCTTAAAAGGGTAAAAGGGGGTGATAAAGTTTATATGGGCAAACAATTATTTATGATCAGAATTACTTGAAACTTGGTATTCATGCTTTTCAATACAATTAAATAAATACCTATTTAAGCATTTTTTGAAATTCAACCCTTAAGGGGGTAAAATGGGGGATGAAAGTTTGTATGAAACTCTATAGTTAATGCACATAAAGTGGTATTTACCTTTGAAATGAAAACTAAAACAATACAGATATCATTTTTTTTCGAAATTTATCCCTTAAAACGGTAAAAGGGGGTTGTGCTTTTTATATGAGGAAAAATTTGTTTATGATCAGAATTACTTGAAACTTGGTATTAATGTTCTGCAATACAATTAAATAAACATGTATTGTAGATTTTTTTTTATTCAGCCTCTAAGTGGGTAAAACTGGCCAGTGAAGTTTGAGTTGTTGAATATATTTAAATAGAGTAACATGGCTCAAGTTCTCTGTAAGTGCACATTAACTGTGTGAGATATAAAGCAGAGAACGGAAATTATTCCGAATCCAAAGGAAAATTATGTATAACTTTTCAGCTGACCACAGCATCGACAACTATAATAGACCTAGAACGTGAGAAAGAGAGCCTAACCTATATTTGTGGTTGGTATTTTTAGTGTAGACTAACTTAAGTGAATCAAGAGTTTTACTCTAAACATAATATTAAAAATTCGATATGACAACATATAAATTCAATGGAAATTAAAACTGAACAAATTTTTTAGTCCACGCGAGCGTAGCCGTGGGCAAAAAGCAACAACAAAATAAGAATGGCACTTTATATACGTAACTTAAAAAAGAAGGAGAAGGAAGGAGACTGTAAGCTTCAGTATGTACATTGCATTGGGTCTTTAAAAATAACGTAGATGTTAGCCTGTTAGTATGTTAGTTGAAAAACCCATATTAGCCATGTTACATAATTCTAAAGTCGTAAACATTGTATGCGATTGTATCATTGTACTCTCTTCCTCTAACTTTGGCAAGATGGAGTAAAAAAATGTACAAAGAATACAGGTAGTGCAGCTTGCTAAATACCTAAAGTGTAAATTTAATTACAAAATATACGCTTAACATCTTTTAAAATACGGGATATTTTATTTTTTAAATTTAATTAAATTTGTTTCCAATATATATAGTTTAACAAATAATAAAACTTACACGAACTTATTTTTGCAAATAATAAAGTATGTATTGCGAAAAAGTTTATTTTTTTCGTAGTTTGATCGCATGCGAAGCCGCGGGTTCTGCTAGTTTCCTATAAGCTTATTCTTATGAATCATATATTTATATCAAAGGTTTATTATAGTTAGTACATATAGATATCTAGACAGTAAATTGTTATATATAACCAGTATCAATAATGTTCTTAGCCGGGCTACATTCCATAACTTGTGATGTAGAAACTGTGTCAGGCATAACATGAGAAAGTAGAGATATTAAAACACTAAAATATGAGCCATCGTGGGAATATGAAACATTTTATAAATATGTTTAAATTTAATAAAGTGAAATTAAAAATTACAGGTCGCATATCCTAAAACATTTATATTCTCACTACGTCTGACGTTCACGTTAAAAATGAATAAACACTTAACGTTTTAAGGTTTTATTCAGCCTTAACGAAAAACATGAATAAAGATTACAACGTTTGTACGTAAGCAGAGTAAGATGCTGGTGAAAACTTTACTTTTCACCAACGATTATTATCGTTCAGTACAAAATTGGAAACGAATCTGAATTAAGATAGCTTCGGACTTGCCCAATCGTTTTTTAAAAAGAATCTATGAAAGGGTTAAACTGTAGTCAACATATTTTGTTCACACAAAACACTTCTTATAAACCAGATGTAATACACACGTAAAGGGTAAGCGTGTACTACAACATCGTATAGTACTGTACAGTGTACAGTATTATTTTGCATAGTATAGTAGAAGAAAGCGTTAAATAAAAATTATTAGAGATAAGCCCTAAGTCGGAAAGAGCTAAGAAGAAACGAAGCTGGCCGAAGAGCACATTGTGACGTGCCATCAGAACATTTTAATTCCCATGTTCCATTCAAACGCGCCATCGCATTTTCAAATCCATGACTGCTGACTGTCTTCGAAAAAAGAGGCCATGTCTACATACATTTTTTAATAACTACGCTTCACTACAAGATTGTTCTCATGTAAATTACTTTTTAGAGTGAATTTGAAGTCTAAGTAAATTTTTAGTTAAAAAGCAATTTATTTTGTAGACACTTGATGCTTGATGTTTGACATGCTTTATAAAGGCCCAATGTAACTAGTTAGTATTCTAAAATATATTTTCAACTACGTTACTACAACATAATACATGTGCTAAATTAGATAGATGGGTGGTGGCTTATTCTTTTTTGTCAACCAACTACTATAATAACCGCTATAAGGTTTGTACAAACCTTAAAGCGGTTATGTTTTTATATCTTACAGCGAAGTATCCCAAAGTGGATATGATGGATAAACGAAAGCATATATTTTTAAAATTTATAATTTTGCTATACTAGCCCTCGGCTCAACACTCGGCTTCCTCCATATATAACTAACAGTAGCCAGTTGTAGTAATATCTCATTATAGGAAAAAATCTTTCTGTATTCTAAATATCATTCAAATTCAGCGTGAATAAAAACACAGACCGCTCGATCGGTCCAATAGCCCAATTACCTTACAATAATTAAAATACACACTATATTAGTAACTTGATAACAGAGTATAAAACGTTGAGGATAATAATTATTGTCTTTGAAGAAAACGAAAAATTATAGGCCAGATTAATTAACTTTTCAGTTAATTTTAACATTAATTTTGCTTGTCATTTGTCGTACCAAATTGGATTACGCCTACTTTTTGTAATTACAAAGTATATCAATCTATCTGTGGTTTAGCCCTCTTTTGCTATGCCTTCGTACTTTTACTTTTGCCTTACAAATATAATATGTAACTTCGTATATGTATGTAGGTTTGTGAGAGAAGCTTCTATTTTCAATTATACGGTCTGTATCACCGAAATGAGGATTGAAATATTATGTATTGTCCAATTTGTACATGTGGTAGGTAAATTCGTAGTATCTTTATATCAATTGTAACTGTTACTTTTTATGGCAAAGGTAACAAAAATAAAAAAAATAAAACATTCAATTTCATTTTACAAGCTTTTTTTATAAAGATCAGCGAAGAATTTAAAAAAAAACTTCTTTGAATAAATAGAGTGGAATTCGGTTCTACTTAATGTACAGATCGAAAATTAACTACGTATATCTAGTCAAATCTAATAGTCTAGACCCAACTTACGGTACCTGAACATTTTGTATAAAAAATCTCTGAACTACGTAATAAAAATACCTACTTTATTTGCTTCATTAAATAAATTCACTAAATACATTTTGAATTCTAAGTCTTAATTAAACTTGGGCGGTTAATTTAACAAAATGTAGAATAATATACATTTATGTCACGTAGACTTAAAGCGTGCAAAATTTTTAATACATTTTATAAATTCAATACATATGTTAGCTGTTTTTATTGTTCAAGAATAAAAAACTATATTTCAAATAATTTTTAACAATCTTATCAGAAGTCCACATGAGCTTTAAAAATTATCCGTTTTCTTTCACGCGGAAGAAATCTTGGAAAATCCCCGTGCACTGACTGTTAATTATCTTTATGAGCTATTATTTTAAACTTTTACTATCCACTTCTACCTAGATTTCGCCATGTTCTAAAGCTTTACTTTAATCGCGCCATTTTTTAAATTATAAAACGTTTTTACTTATAGCTTCCTTTAGTATATATACTAGTATAGTTTTATGTAATCTGTGATAATGGTATAAAAGATAGAGTAATAAAAATGATAATATTTCAAATTGCTGGATGATATTAGCTAGGAAATCAAAAATTCTTTAAAAATCATTATAATCTAGGACATTAAAATATCTCACACTCTATAATATTCCTTTCGGGGTAGACAGAGAAAACTGATTGCCAATATAAAAAATATAATATGATTTGACATAATGCTTAAAAAAACTTAAAAAATAAATAAAAACCGACTTCTAAAAAAAGGCATTAAAAATTAAAAATTACTTGATTGGTAGTTTTACATTTGCTATAGATACTTAATCAAATATTTTCGAAGTCGGTGTGCTTTTTCTATTATTCCACCCGTGTGGGTGGTATTTTTTTTTTAATTTTAATGGAACCCATCTGGAAGTATACACTTTCAAACAAAACAAAAATTGTCTAAATTGGTTAATAAATGACAAAGTTCTGAGGTAACAAACATAAAAAAAATACAGCCGAATTGAGAACCTCTTCCTCTTTGAAGAAGTCGGTTAAAAAATATATGGATGGCACAATTTTGCAAGCATTAATTATATCATAAAAACAGGCAGGCAAGTTATGAGAGCAAAAATTGTAGTTTTGTTTTATGATAAAATTTGAACTTTTGCTGGAACGAGTAATCTACAAAAGTTTTAGTTTCATTTTTAAATTTATATAATAGCAACTTAACCGAGTTACTAGAATATGTTCGTATTTCCTGCGCAGCTATAATAATGGCTGTCTTCATCTGTATGTAATACTTGTTAACAATATCGCTAACATCTTGGTGCAAGTCTTTGGCTTCGGGCTTTTTGATGAGATAACAAGAACATTATAATACGAAAGTAAGTTAAAACTGAGGGTGTTTGTATAACACTTGAACTTCCAGCGTAGCAATAAAGCAAACTTTTAAGGTTTTTAAGAAATTTATTTAATTTATTACCAAAAGTTTTTATAAAAAGTTGTTATTATAAAATTAATGTAATCTTAATTCTTGAATGTAAATCCAATGTAATATACGTAGTAACTTTACACCTTAGTAAAATTTTATGAAGCACTTACCGAAGACTAGTGTCATGGTTCATAGAAAATTACAAAGTAAAGCAACCGTGCTTCAGGCCGGCT
This sequence comes from Fabriciana adippe, assembly GCA_905404265.1. Lineage (NCBI taxonomy): Eukaryota > Metazoa > Arthropoda > Insecta > Lepidoptera > Nymphalidae > Fabriciana > Fabriciana adippe. The sequence goes on from FR990000.1 coordinate 5,761,568, forward strand.
ATGATGGGTGATCGCCCAATAACGACATAGCTTCAAGCCTCTATTCAGATAGCACATCTCAGTTAATATTCATCGACAGAAATAGTTTAAAGTGATATTATACATAAGAATTAAAAGGAAGATGCAAAGTTCAGCTTCAGAGTGCAATTTATTCCACTATTTATTCCTAGACAAGCCTTTTCCATTTACTCGGCACGTAAACAAGTACGACCTAACTGCGTAAGCCTTTCTATTTAATGGTATAAAAATACTAAAAATATCCACATGAGCTGATATTTAATTAGCTTAAACGAGTGACATTTTTAAGCTTAATAGTGTATTCCGTGTTCTACTCCCAGTTTTTTAGATGAACCACCGTAGCCATGATTTCTATAAATATTTTAGTTAACTTTAGATATCTTATCTTACTACTATATAATTGCGAAAGTTTCGATAGATAGATGTTCGTACCTAATCACGCTAAAACGGCTGAACGGATCTGGATAAAATTTGACACAGAGATAGATTATATTCTGGAATAGCACATGGGCTCCTTTTTATCCCGGAAAAATGTACAGTTTCCGTGAGATAGATTTGTTTTTGTTTTCCACTAGAAACGAACCCGAGCGAAGTGAGGATTTGCCGCTAGTTACTAATAATTTTAAAAAGTCAACATTAATTTATTTAGTCGCCACTACAATGAGTGTCAACATTGTGAGCCCACAAGTAATTACGGGCGGGACGCCTTGGTTAAAGAACCTGACCTTAAGGGAATGTGGGGTCGACGATTCGTGATATGTCAATAGTAAATCTATAGAGATTTACCTCAATTTAATGTACAGTACCTGGCAGCCGAGCTTCGCTTGGAGTTCTTTTTTGTAACATCGTATTTTTTAGATAAAAAAAAAACTAAAAACTTGAATAAATACAAGAAAACAAAAAAAAACAAAAGTAAAATCTTTGTATTCCGACCGACACTCGATCCCCGGCATATGTATTGTCCAACTTGCGCCTCGACCGCTCGACCACGATGCTTATAAACGAATGTAAGAAATTATCAACCATATTCTGCTTAGAATAATGCAAAAGAAAACCGCATGAAAACTCGAAAACACGCGTTTTCCCAGACATGAGACTAATCTAGATCGATTTTTCGCCCCCGACAAATTTCAGCGGAATCGTTAGAGCCGTTTCCGAAATCGCTGGTATAAATAAATAAAGATATAAATATACCAGAATTGCTCGTTTAAATATATTAGATAGATATTATAAAAGATCCAGAAGCTACCTCACAAGCACATGAAGCATTAAAAGTATAACAATATTTATAATATTATGCATTTTTAATGCAATGTATCTATTTACAATTACATATATTTACAATTATTATAATTTAAACAACAAAAAAAAATGTAGAAACAAAAAATAGAAGAATGTATTCGTAGTACCATCGTTGTCATGAAAATTACCCACATAAATGACCCATTACCACGATTCACGACAATTCACGGCAAAAATATTGGCCGGCTTTTGGATCTGGGCTCTAAAATGTTTATATCACCATATTTATGTATATTATTTATACGTTACCCTAGTAACTTATTTGCTTCGCACATTCCCAAATGACTTTTTACAACATACTCAACATACCTACTATTATACATAACTAGACGTCTATGAAACCATTACGGCCTCGGTGACCGTGGTTTATTAAGAAACAAAATAAAAATAATCATTATGACCAAATCCTTCTAAGAAAAAATAATCACAATGTTAAAATGTAACCTACAAGTTAGCAGGTTAAAGGCAGCCCAGTGGTAAGCGCGCTTGCTTGGAAAATTGAGTGAAGCGGGTTCAAATCCCGGGTCTCGCACCTTTGATATTTTCATGTGCGAATCGTTTCCAACATGATTACCACTTGTCTTACAGTGAAGGAAACATCGTGAGGAATATTGCATGTCTGAGAGAACATACTAAGTTTTTAAAAGATATGTGAAATCCGCCAACCCGCACTTGGCCAGCATGTTGGTCTATGGCCTCTGTGTTTGGACACCCCTCGAGAAGGGCAGTCCATGCCCAGCAGTAGGACGTTATAAAGGGCTGAATACAACTTATAAGTAGGAAATTTAATTTAAAAACATGAAGAAATAGAATAAATAGTTAATTTCAATGTTTCTTTTTAATTTTTATATTTGAATAAATTTTCCCTGCAAAGTTTAATATAAATCAAAAATAAATATACAAGAATGCTTGTTAAAGTTGCTAAAGAACTTTGAAGAAAGTAGTGCTGGAAATTGTTGAATATTTTACTGTAGACGTTTTTATTAATATACAAAAATGTATTTTTAAATAAAACTATCGTTTTCAAAGGTAATTTTATATGATTTCTACTTGAGGGTCAAGATGTCCTTTTATTACTACGAGTATACCCGTCTGTATCATCTTTTAAGGGTTATACCTTTTGGGCTGTATTAGGTAGACAGTGGACTTTTATACATCTATCTATCTATATATAAATAGGCAAAGACAAAACAGCTTAGTACCTTTTTCTCCTATATTTGTCAACCGATTATCTTCTTTTTATGTTTTGTAGCTATCTTTAGTGATACTAACAAAAAACGATTATAGTTGAATTTCGAACACTGGTAATATTAAAAAAAAAATGAAAATGAGGGAAAGGTTTTTTTTCCCCAAAAAAATAATGTTATTATAGTGTTGATTCTATTCTATAACAATAACTAAATAAAACAAATACGAAATAAAAGTGTAAGATTCGCGCTAGAATTTTTATTTCCAATTCAATATACAACCTTATTTTATTGGTTAATAAAATAATATGTATTGTGCGGTTGTATGGAACCATTGATGCATGAGTCTCACACACTCGAACTTGGCTTATTTTTCTTATTTTTAATCTAAAGTTAGATTTACGGAGAGAATAAATAATTTGAGTTTTGTAAAATTAATAAAATAAAATCATTTTAAACTAACTACAGTGTATGGGATTCGGCAAAAATGAACATGAGTCTAAACTCGAAGACTTAACTGGGAGCAATTACAAGATTCATCTCTATTTTAACAAATTATTGTATTGTAATTCGGATTTCACAGATTTTACAATAATTTCAAATGTTATGTCCAATTGAAATTATGTAAAACCTTTGAAAAGCGGAGAAGTATGTTAAATCGACTTCCAAGATTTAATTACATAGGCCATAGTTATTTACAGTTAGAGTATATTAAAACAGCGCGTGTTTGGATACGGTGCCAAACTCTTCGCTTTGCTTACAACACTTCAAAAGAAATATATAGTACATTTTGAGAATATAAGAATTAAACTTTTATTTTTAATCAATCACAAAATATTAAGTTTTTTTTATCTATCTTTCTTCTGTATGAATAAAAATGAATGTTTGTATGTTTGTCCTCTATGCGTTCTTAAACCATTGATACGATTATGAGGAGACTCTGGTGGGATATTCTTTAAAAGTTTTTAGGCGACGAAACGCACTTGAGCGAAGCTGCGAAGCGTAAGTTTTTAATAAAAATAAAATTAATTGTCATACATAATACATATTCTCGCGTAGTCTTACTTTTGTAGAATAGTTCAAAGAGTTATTTAAATATTTGTATAAGAAAATGATGTCAGCATAAAATAAATTACCAAAGGGTATATTACGGCTTTGCATATTCGGGTATTTCGTAATAAAATACTTTCTCGACTTCGTTTATTTACCTGAGACACTCTTGTAAACAAACCCAAATCTAGCGGCGCGCTTTCGGATCAAAGACAGTGGTTCTGGTAGAAATATTTCTATTAATAAATAGGATATTATTTATTTTGATTTATATTTCCATGAATATTACTAAACTAGCGACTCACCCTTGCTTCGCTCGGGTTCGTCCCTAGCTTGATTCCTCATACAAACTTTCATCCCCATTTTTATTCTCATAAGGAGTGATTTCCGGAATAAAAAGTATCCTATGTCCTTTCTAGGATCTTAAACTATCTTCTTACCAAATTTCATCTAAATCGGTTCAGTAGATCCAGAGATTACTCCCTACAACGTCACAAACTCACAACCTCACAAACTCACAAACTTTACTTCTTTATAATATTAGTATAGATAATGAACGCTCTTTAAAGTTGCTTTTTATTTCAATTTATCCGTGCTAATGAGAATGAGTATAAAGTAGAACCTATACATAAAATGCATACGAAATATATTTTGCGAACTAACTTCGTCAATATAACAACTGCTATACGTAATAATTAAATCTAGAAACGTTTACATCATCGTGAATTATAAATTTGTCACGGATATATTCAAACGTATTTATTTAGTTTGTATTTAAAAATTAAATTCACTGCAATTTTAAACTTGACAATGCTCTTAAATTTTCCTTAAGTCTTCACTCAGTGGATAATGAGAAAATTGTCAACGCACAAAAAACTTTATAAAATGGTAAAGTGCGATTTGGAACCTCCAAGTGACGATTCCGTACAGCGATATGTATGGCATGTATGTACATGTGTTGAGATAAAACAAAACGACAAAAGCTAACTAAAGGATGGAAACAAGTTGTAATTGTAAATGTTTTAGTTGTTTAGTTTTTAATAATTTAATTTTTCATTTACAATTTTTACCACCCCACACAATAGGATGAAAATATTATTTTTTCTAGGCACACGAATTGGCGCCTGAAATCCGACAGATTGATTTTTAATCGACACTTGCATTATCAAGACAAATTTAAAGACGTATAAAAATCGTTTAAGCCGTTTTGTAATTACGAGGGAACATATGATCTGACATACATATATACATACAGGTTAAATACACCCTCCTTTGAGCTTCACCGCAGTCGGGTAAAAAGACTATTTCTGATTTTAATATTAGTACCTATAGATTAAAAAGCTTTTTCGATGGGCAGTTCAACAACAATAACCATTTTACTCTTTATTTTCGCTCAACGCATCAATTATTTTGCCCCGTATCGCATAGCTTGCACAGGAAATCGGTTAACGTCGCAAAATGATTTGTTAACCATAAACACGCCCTCACTATGCTGTATGGGGCTTCAGTACGGGAACAATCCGTCCATCACCCATTTTATGACCACCTTTACTAACTAAATGTTATTTTCAAAACACCTATTTTAAAACGAATATTATAATACAAACTACAGTGTATTTTTAATACTTTTTTTTACTCACTACAGTAAAAAATGTATAGAACGTAATATAAATAAATATATAAATATAAATATGTTGGGACATTAACACACAGCACCATCCAGTTCCATGTTAAGCTGCGAGGCTTGTGTTATGGATACCAGATAGTTAATACACTACACACATATATAACTTTAAATACATACATATTATAAATATTATAATACCAATGACTGGAGTACAAGCATTCGTGCTCATCACAGAAAAGAATGCCCCCAGCGGCACTCAAACCGGCGACCGCTGGCTCTGCAAGTAGGGTCACTACAAACTAAGCTTAAGTTTCGTGATTTATTGTTTTATAATAGACATAGCTCACCAGAAAATTCTTATATTTTTGCACACAATTTGAAAAATTAAATAAATGGCATAACTTTTTATCTAATAAAACCTTTATTATAATAACTTGGAATTTTCTTTATAATTTTCTTGTAAATTACACGTATTTATTTTGTTTCCTTTGGAAGTATGATATTAAATCCTTTCAATTAAAACCCAGCACAACATGTTAATAAAATACAGGACATATCAAACAAACTTAGTATGACGACACATAGCATATAACCAGTGGACAATCAAGTTAGGTACTTCTAAAGATACCTAACGATACGATATTTAAAAAATTATAATTGGTACCTAGTTTAAAAGATGTACGGAGACATGTATCTATATATATAAAATGAATCCCTATAGATTTTACTAATTCTTTTTTTGTTGTGTTTGTTATTGTTAGGAGAAGGTTCTTACATTAAAAAAATGAAAAAAATTGCGCAGGAACTTAGAAAATGGGGATGAAAGTTTGTATTGTGAACCTGAGCGAAGCGAGGGTGAGTCGCTAGTACTGTATAATGTTCCGCTCTCCTCTAGTCGGCTAAAAATTATATAGTGCGATAGCCATAAACACGGTCGTATAGTGAATAATACCAGCCACACACGGTTTTCTGTGCCACGCCGGCTTTGTTGTTTTCCATATAACGATTAACAACTAAATATAAACGTAACGGTCCAATCAAGAATCATTGAATAGCTAAACAAAATCCGTGAGAGATGTTCGGCTTTCAAGGGTCATTGTGATATTGGCGGCGCTTGACTGACTCTAAGGAATGTTTTATTTACTGTAGTAACCCGTGAAGTTTTCTGTAAATAATTCTGCAAAATTTATAAGAGGAATGCATTTGTTTAGTTCTTCTTAGAATAATTTTATATTTTTATTTAATTATTAATATTAATAGTTCTTATTAATAGTTGTCCTTCTGAACTTATCTAATATTTAACGATTTATTCGTGATTTCACAGCAAACATGGTCTACCCGTGACTGAAATTCTCCTGTGATCATAATTTCCGTAAAGCATTCGAAACGTCGGAAAAAGTATGAAAATGAAAGTGAAAAATCAAAAAATAGTTGGTTTTATTTAAAATGCAGAAAATTCGAGTAAATCTTAGGAAGTTTTCTTCAATACATTTTTAGGGCAAGTCTTATAAAATTTTATTAAACTCTAATCGAAAATTATTTCTTAATACGCTTTTAAAATTTAAAAATAAATTTATAATCAATGATGCTATAACGTTACATAAAACCTGAACCTATAATGAACTAATTTGTAATTTCAAGAAAAGTTTGACCATAATATTAGAATAATTAATTGCTTTTAAAGTAATTTTAATATCAGTATAGTTTTTAGGGTTCAGTACCTCAAAAGGAAAAAAGGAACCCTTATAGATCACTACGTTATCCGTCTGTCCGTCTGTATGTCTTGTAGTGTGTACATGTGTAAGCCTCTCCGGTACCTATATGTTGTGCGACCTGCTATTATTATTTATTAAGGAGTATTAAACAAACCTTGGAGCCAAACAGTTGTCTCATTTTGTTCCCACATCTGTCATCATGTCTATCAAGACCATTTTTCTCAGTCACGCATAAAGTAACAAATTGAAATTAATATCAAATACTCAGGTTATTTAAGTCTAAGCCAACGCAATCTAAATATATCAAGATAGATCGCAAGGGAATCAAAACCTATGGATGGGCACTTCTCGTTGACCTAGAATCATGAAATTTTGTAGAAAGCAATATCTTACAGCACAAGTATATAAAAAAAATCCGGAAGCTGTAAAGTAATTACATGACAAAACAAAATCTTTTGGCGATTATAAACTTTTTGTATGGGTCAGACTCGTATTTGTTCAATTTTTTTCTATTAATAATAAAACGCCTAGAATATCCTTCTATATGCCCTGCGATTTAAATCAGGTAGTATTAAATAATAGTGACCCGCCCTCGCTTTACTTATTGTTAGACTTTAATTATGTCATGTGCGCTGTCTAAATAATTTTGCATTACTGACACCCCTAGGGAACTATCCGAGGTACTGCAAATAAAAGTGTCAATCTCCGACATATTTTATTTTAAGTGGTCCCATATATTAACATTTATGACGTGAGATAGGTAATGAGAGAGAAAGGATTCACAAAAAACTTTTATAAACTCTTCCGCTATTAGAATGTACATATCTATCTATATTTAAACGAGCAGTTCTTGTATATTTATATCTTTATTTATTTATTTATTTATTTATACCAACGATCTCGGAAACGGCTCTAACGATTTCGCTGAGATTTGATATGTGGCAGTTTTAGGGGGCGAAAATCAATCTAGATTAGTCTCATGTCTGGGAAAACGCGAATTTTCGAGTTTTCATGCGGTTTTCTTTTGCATTATTCTACGCAGAATATACTCATGTGGTCAAGCGATCAAGGTGCAAAATTATCAATCAATAGGAGTATACGTGTTCGAATCTCGATCGGATACAAAGTTTTACTTTTTTTGTATTTATTCAAGTTTTTAGTTTTTTTTTTAATCTAAAAAATACCATGCAACAAAAAAGAACTCCGAGCAAAGCTCGGTCGCCAGGTACTGTTTTCTAACCCTTAAACTGGCAAAATGAAAAATATTGATAAAACATGTATTTTTCGCATTTACTTGGGTTTATATTATCCCTGAATTATAGGAAAAATATTTAAAAAAATATACGGTTTTCCATTTTCGAGAAAATTAACGGGTACCACAGGGTACAACGCCAATTTCTGTATGAAGAACCAATGCTTTATTACGGGTTCCACAGTATACATTGCCGAATTGTGAAAAAAATACTTATAATAGAAAAAAATAATTATCATTTATGAAAACACCTTTATTTGCTATAAAATAGGCTTAAACAATGGCGAGTTTTTTTCTCCCATTACAAAACACTGACTAACATTACAATTTATACAAAAACACCCTAGTTTTTCCTTCTTTGGAGTAGCGACAACGTGCTTTCTTCTTTCGAACTTCAGGAAAAAGCCCATTTTTTTGGTTTGTTCTTAATGTATTCTCTAGTTTTTTAAGGAATCATCATTTTATCGATGGAGTAAGAAATATCTTCCCCTCTTCTTCAAATTGTAAGAATTGACGAAGTTTCTCCATAACGGAAAATATCTTAAAATATCTGTCTAAGCTGTCATCGTTAATGTTGTTGACAAAATTATTATAACGTCTAATTTGTTCATACCTATTTAAACTCATGATATCTGCTATAGGAGCATACCGAATTGTCTTCGCCAAATAATCAGTACAGGCTGGCATTTTTACAACACCCATCATAATGTGTATAGTCAAAAAGCTTTTTACATCGCCTACCGTTACTTGTATTAATTTACATTGCTTTTTTGTTATATCTGTAATGATGTCTAGCGAAACAAAGAAATGAAAATAATGTAATATTGTGTCTAATTGAGTCTTATGGAGTTCGTGTAAGTTACTATCTATTAAAGCTCTGTGTTGAAATGCAGCCTTTGTCCAGTTATAATTTAGAACTAATTTATTTTCCTTGATTTTTTGTAATTATTATTTATTGCTTTAGAAGTTTGTTTACCTTTACGTCTTGTAAGAGAAGTGACGGGTGAATATGTAGAAACTGATGGTATAGGAAGCGACTGTACACAGTTCTATGTAGGAAATTGTTGAAGAGGATGGAAAATCTTTATCAGAGGTTGGTGTCCATGGTCCATTTTCATAGTTTATTGTTCGATTACCATCTTCGTCATTATCGAAAATGTGTAAGATTTCATAAGAGGAATCTAATGAAGGTGGATCTGAGCTTATAATAGGTTTTAAATGATGTTCACTATCAGAAATAACACTTGTATCATCAGGAAAATAATTTCGCAAAGGAATCAAGACTAAAATTTTGTGCGATCTTGTTAATTTCAAACACTGAAGCCATACCACACTACACACATAATAAATAATAGGCAAAATTAAAAAAAAAATCATAAATGTAAACCGTTAACAAATTGGCAACGTATCCCGTGGTACCCATTTCTTTTAATCGGTAACTTACGATGCTCTTGGCAACGGGAACCACGGGGCACGTACAAGCTTCCGACATCATAACATTACTAATATAAATGGAAAGTTAAAATATTAAATTTTCATTAATTATTTGACATATATTCTTTCAATAAACAGCATATTTGACAGTTGGTTAGTTAAAAAATTAAAAGAAATACACTAAAAAGTAACCCGAGTCGGTGCGACCCGTTGCCGCCTCAAATTCATTTTAGCTTTGACAGATAAATTGTAATGTCACCAGTTTAAATTATTTTTTCTACTAAATTTAAATATATTTAAAATGTTTCTAAAATGTTAAAAGTAATTTTATTTTAAAAACAATACTCTAATTTTTTTTCTTTAAACAACGTATCCTGGAGGTCCCGTTATCGATTTAAGGGCTAAATTGTAGACGACGTGAATGAAATCAACATGAAATAACATAAACTATTGCGTCGTAAAGTGATATAGAAAAGATCATAAATTGTCGTCGTAGTGATAGATTAATCTTCTTCATATATTATTTATAAGTGTGAGTCAAAGATGACTTGTGAGATAGGCTATTATTTCCCCGCCCACAAATGACAGTAAGCAAACAACTTGCAGTTAGCAGCACTGCATTGAAATGAAGATACAATCCTTACATTTGATTATTATTTGCAAAAGCTTATCTACCCACTGGATAAATAAATATAGCTTAATATCGCTTTATGTCTTTTCTATGAAACTGTCTTTAGAGGCTGGCAATTTGAACTCAGGTGTACAATACTTAAATGCTACGTGTTCATTGAAGTTGAAGAATTTTCTCTTCCATGTGAGAAGTTTCAAATAATTTTATTAGTTTTCTTATATATTTGTAAATAAATAAATATGTTGGGACATTAATACACAGCACCGTCTAGTTCCATGGTTAGCTACGAGGCTTGTGTTATGGATACCAGATAGTTAAACACTAGTCATATATAACTTTAAATACGTACATATTATAAATATATACACCCATAACGAGAGTACAAACAATCGTGCTCATCACACAAATGAAAGCCCCCAGCGGTACTCGAACCCACAACCACTAGCACAACAATTAGGGTCACTAAAAACTGAGCCAAAGTGTCGTTAAAATGAACTGTAAATTTAGATCTTATTCAAGTCTTAAGAGACTTGAAACTATAAAACTGACACTATGAAAAATATTCATTTTCATCTATTTCATCAAAATGAGTTGTAACTTAACAAACTTTCTTAGCTTTAAGTGGATACAACACTTTATAGATTTTCATTCAGATAAATTATGACAAAGTAAAACATCTGTAGTATAACACTTAATAACATATTATTCTACTTCCTTTGCACCATACCTCTTATTATTATTGTATCATGGGGAATATGATTACATTATACATATTCGTATTCCTACATGCGTAGGCATAATAAATTTATTTTCTTGGCATATAAGTGATGGGTAAAAATATGTAATATCTTTTATCGTTATTTATCTACGTATAAGAAGATTTTTTCTCCTACAAAACTAATTATCATTTCATACAAAGTATTGTAACTATTCCTTCGTACTTATGTAAGCTTAAAAAGCTTAAGCTATAAAATCAGAACTTTCATACTTTACTGTACTTTATGTTGCGTCTCCATCATGGCTTTATGATTACTATAAATCGATTATAACCAGGATTGATGACTTAACTTGCCTACTAAAATACGAAAATGTTCTGGCATTATGCCATTTAGGTGTACACTTATGGTGTTATTTAGGTTCTTCTGTCGAGTCGTATGACTTATTTTCTGTTTTGGCTTAAAATACCGACATAATCATACTAACAATAATATTTTCTTTATAATTTATTACCATTTACGGTTACCTACTATTGTATATTAATGAAAAAGGTAAGAAGTTATGATTGAAATATACCGCAGTCATCTCATTATAATATAACAATGAATCGAGAATCATACCGTCTTGCCCGTATTTATGGCTTCATTAAAATAAATAATGATGGCAACCATATGAATATGTATTCTGTTCAGTTTTAAATTCCTTTTATGGAAAATTTTAAGCTTTGGAAATTAAGTGACTGATACTTATGTACATACAGACATAATACACGTGTCACTTGCTATTGACTTTAGTATGTCTTATACTAAAATACTACAGTTTAACCTAACTGAATATAATACTTCAAAATCATCTCATTAGGAACAAAGAAAAATTTGTTCAATTAAATTTCAATAGATGGTGTTTTATGTATTGGTTTTTATGATCTCAAAATATTCTGGTTTTAAAAAAGCTTTAAGTAAAGGCAAATGAAATAATGCACTCTTTACTTCTGTACTTTTATTGATGTTTGAGAAGTCAGCCATTAGGTAATGAGTCTGTACTGAAAATTTATAGATGAAGCTTTTTAAATGTCATGCATTGTTTACGACAGTTAAGAATAAGTTAAAGTAACAAAAAAGAATTTCAAGCATAAAAAATATAAGCAAAGTAAGAGAAAACAAGTTAAAATGGAAAAGTCTTTTAATAGCACTCAAAAAATATTAATCAAGTGCGAGTTAAATTCACACCCGAAGGGTTTAGTACCATCGTACATGTACTTTTTATTATGACTTTTACTCTATGTATGTAGTTTATTAACTTCGATGATCGATTAAGAACGTTAAAAATAAATATAATCGCTATGTTACAAACTTTAAATATCGATTCTTCTTCTTCTACCGCATCGGCGGCATATCAGATCATATCAGATCAATCATATCATATCAAATTGGTCCAGTACACTGCCTCCCTGATTGCGTTCTCAGAGGCGCTCATGAGCTCCTCTGGTGTACATGTATGTGGACAAGCAGCAATATCGATTCTGAACTAGCGATACCCCGCCGCGACTTTAAATCACTACAAAAAAATCTAGGTATATCTCGGAATGTTGAAAAACAAATATCGTTAAATTGAGTATAAAGTTTATTATTAAGTTTCATCAGAAAATATAGTGTTTAGAGACGGCTTGTTAAATATTTTTCAATTCACATTTCGGTGAACATTTGTTTATTTGCTTTCCTACGACTGATAAAGGACAATTATATTTTACTTGGTAAGGGTTGTTCCTTAAACTATAAGTATTTTTGGGTAGGTTTTTTTTTTATTTTTAATTATTTTTTTTATTATTATTTGTTACAGTGGCAATAAAAATACAGACTCTGTAAAAATTTCAACTCTCTACCTATTACGGTTCATGAGTTACAGCTCTCTGACAGACGGATGGACAGCGGAGGCATAGTAATATGGTTCCGTTGGCACCCTTCGGGAACGGAACGTTAAAAAAGAAAGTCTAACGTATCGCTCTACCAAATATTTATTTTAGTACGTAATGTTTATTAGTATAGTTACAAAAATTAAAGTGCCTCTGAGTATTCCCATAATATGATTGTTTGAAGATAAAAGTTATGTCATTTTTATTTGGACTGTGATATACTCATGGGAAGAGACAATAGACTGAGTTATAATGGTATTTTATTGGGTTGTGGTAATAGTTTCTTACTTTTGTATTTCATCCACTTCAAAAAAAGAGGAGAATCTCAAAGAGGGTATTTTTACGTATATTAAGTACTGCTTAAAGACATTTTAATAGAATTTTTAGAAAAATTGCACTGACATTGTTAAAATTAATTATTCTTAAGTTATTGGAAAATGTGTATTTCTCTGTCGGTTTTACTCTTTTATATTAAAAAAAAATCTTTATTAGGACGTCATAGTACGTAGGTACCTACTTCACCATCTTATGACAAAATGTACGTAATATAAACTAATAAATAGTTTAATTATAAACTTCACATTAAATTTTTAAAAATACAAAATTTAAAAGCACGACTGCGTAAAACGTGAACTAAAAAAATAAAACCGACTTCAAAAAAAACACACTAAAAAGTAAAAAAATAACTGATTGGTAGTTTTCATTTACTATAGATAGGTACCTAATCAGATATGAAACCTAATGAAAACTACGAATCAGTTATTTTTTATTTTTTAGTATTTATTTTTCTTTTTTTGAAGTCGGCTGGTATTATTTTTTTAAAAGTTTTTATTTTTCCATTTATAATGTAGACATATTTAGTAGTAGCAAAGTAAGAAGAATATATTTTAAAAATTCAGTAGGTGAAAAATCAATCATCTCCAGTTTTCTACATTTGGGGCTGAATTTTTTTTAATTTAAATGAGCCCAACCTTGCGGTATACCCTATCCAATAAAAAAAATCATCGAAATTGGACGACACTGTAAAAATGTATGTGTGTTGAAACATAAAAAAATATATACGTATCAAATTGAGAACCTCCTCCTTTTTTTCGTCGGTTTAAGATGAGTACAAGTTGACGAAAAAACCATAACATTATACAGTCGGATACACAAAACGTGCGTACTTACTACATGTAGCAAGACTCGCAGCTACTATAAAACATGTACATAATACAGGTCAAATACACAACCTACCTTTTCACTAATAACAGTCTGGTAATAAATAATAAAGAAGTTCGGAAAGCTAATAAATGATATAGAACAACTAACTACAAATGTATAAAATTCAATCAATGTATAAAGTATTTGATATTATTACTGTAGAAGTAGTACGTGGCAGCCTAATTTACAAAGTTTGAAATATGTCGAATACTATTAAGTTACTTAGTAAAGCTTAATTTTGAGTAAATTATGTACTTATCTTAGTTTTAGATTAGATCATTAAGTTTGGATGAATCCCCGTTTCATTATAAGGATGAGAGAAAATACCGTAGATATGTACGTATGTTTTCGCATCATATACTAAATATAGGCAATAAAACATTACTGAAGCTTTGAAAATAAGTTATCAGAGCTTTACACAATTTACAAATTACAACTTGTTGTAGAGAAAATTTTCCTTGATGGTCTTTTTTGTATAATAAAAAATAATTAAGTTAGATTTTTAATTACCGTATAATCTATCTTAAATCTTAAATATTTATTTGGACACTAACACACAGCACCCTCTAGTTCAATGGTAAGCTACGAGGCTTGTGTTATGGATACTAGATAGTTGATACACTACACATACATATATAACTTTAAATACATACATATTATAAATATAAACACCCATGAGTGCGGGACTCGAACCCGCGACCGCTGGCACAGCAAGTAGGGTCACTACAAACTGAGCTAAACGTGTCGTCTTATATTTTATAGTGCACGGCTGACACAGTTATTCTAAGCAATACCCAAAAGGACTTCACCCTTTGGGAACGGAACCCTAAAAATAAACTCCACTTTATTCTAGTGCTTCCGCAATAGATCAGCAAACTTGGGCAAAAATAAATAATCGAACGTTTGGTCTTCCATGTGTTTGAACTTTGACTAGCTTTTATACAACCTTAGGACGGTTAGTATGGAATACATAGACTATATAGTCTATCTTTGTATATATTATACCCCTTATTTGAGAAATGATTGATTCCCCATATAAAGTTCCGTCCCCCTTTTCACCCCCCTTAAGGGATGATTTCCGAGGTAAAAACTATACTTTTTTCTTGCTAGGGTCTCAAACTATCTCCATACCAAATTTCGTCTAAATCGGTTCAGCGGATTAAGCGTCAAAAGATAACAGACAGACAGACAAACAGAGTTACTTTCGCATTTATATATTAGTATAGATTTTCATTATTTCCTATTCTATGACAATTTTTTGTACTATAAATCGAAAGCTATAGAAGTAGTACCTAATACTTATTAAATAACTTACCTATCTTTGTATCGGTACCAACATACTAATAAAGTAACCTACATATATATTAATTTCGATCGAATCCTCATACCTGTCAATAAACTTTTTCTTAAACTCTATTGAGCCGTTCCATTCTCACTCTTTCATGTATCCCACGGGAAGCCGTTTTTGTCCTTGGGATCCTATATCCCTCCAGCCTGAGTTCTACGCTTTATATCGTGCTAATAATATGATTTTTATACGAGGACGAGAAATAGAAACGAAGAATTAAATAAATCTTACCTTTTTCAAATAGTGGAAGATATAAGGTTATTACATAGCGCATTATACATACATAAATTACATACATATTATGTGCAATGCAATATATCGATTATACAGTACAATCTAATAATGTATCGTACAATACTGATCAAGTATTGATGGTGAAAAGAAGACTAGGAAAACTATCATCATCACATCACATGATCGTTTAAAAAATCCTTCCGAGTGATTTAAAAAATGGACTGGTTAAAAGTATGAAATTGCCGATTTATACTGAAAAATTGAAATTAGTTTTTTTTTTAATTTAACATATTTATTTAATTAAAATAATTACCATTATTATCTATACATTGCTGCCATCTAATAGAAAGGTCATTTATGCCTTTGCGATAAAACTCTGGTGATCTAGATTCGACAAACTGTGTGAAAGCATTTTGTTCTGCCTCCTGAGAAGAAAACTTTTTATTATGTAGAAAATTGTCCAAATCACGAAAAAAATGATAATCCGTTGGAGCAAGGTCTGGCGAACACGGAGGGTGACGAATGGTTTCTAATTGCAGTTCCTGTAGAGTTAAAACGCTTTCTCGTGCTATATGAGGTCTCGCATTATCATGGAGCAATAATGGTGAAGATCGATTCATGAGTCGGAGCTGTTTCACTGCTAGTTTTGCTATTATTGTTCGGAGTTTGACACAGTAGACATCTGCCGTTATTGCTTGACCAAATCGGAGAAAGCTATAGTGAATAACACCATGCTGAGTCCACCAAACAGTTACCATTACCTTTTTATTGGTAAGCTTTGCTTTAGGACACTGTTGCGGCGTTTGACCTGGGCATGACCAGACATTGCATTTTTCGCTTACGGTTATCGTAAAGAATCCACTTTTCATCACATGTCACAATTCGATCCAATATTCCTTCATTTCTGTGTCGATTCAACAAGGCAACACAAGTTTCAACACGCATTTCTTTCTGCAGATCAGTCAAATCATAAGGCATTTATTATTTTTCATATTTTTTTATTTTATTGATTTGAGTCAATGTTGTTGGTAAGGTAACGTTAAACCATGCCGCTAATTCCTGGGTAGTTTGGCTCGGATCGGCTTCCACCATGTCTTTCAATTCATTGTTATTCACCTGTGTGGGCGGTCTTCCACGTGGTTCGTTCTTCAAATCAAAGTTTCCACCACGAAAGCGTTTAAACCAAAATCGCACGGTGCGTTAATTAGCAGTCCCGTCTCCAAACGCAACATTGATATTGCGAGCTGTTTCTGCCGCGTTAGTTCCGCGTCGGAACTCGTATTCAAAAATCACTCTAATTTTCGAAGTATCCATCTTTCTTGTCTAAACTAAATAAAAAAACAATTGAAAGTCGATAATCGAATGTTGCAAATTTTTTAAAAGTAGAACTACATAGGTATTATGTGAAAAAAGTTTCACTCAAAAATCTCAAACCATGATAGTTCTATGTCATTTCGAAGTACCTATTACAATAAAAAGGCAATTTCATACTTTAACCCCTATTTAGTTTAGATTTATACAAGTCCCGTATATGTAAAATTCTACGAATTTACTCTCTACTTTCTACGAATTTATTGCGGTTTTATTTTGATGTTTTTGTTCCCTATGTTTCGAAAACTTTACAAAAAAAATAATGACGGGAAAGACAAAGGTTTTGATGTCTCAAAAGTCATAGTTATTAAAATAATAGAATAATTTAAACTGTGAAGAAATTGAGAAAATAATTTTATTTAAATAGTACGACTAATTACAAACTTATGATAAAATCTCTAAAAATTTAGAAATTTGCAGATGAAAAACAAACAATACAATTTGAAATAAAAGGTTTTATTTTATGTAGATATAAAAGGAAAAATGTGTAGGCGTAGATTGATTTCTGCTAAAATCAGTATTTAGCGTACATTAGTCGAACCATTAACGCACCATGGCCATTTCACATAAAAACAAACGAACGTAGGTGTACAAAATGTTATTGTTCCTACAATGCGTATTTTTCATATGTTTCAAGACACTATATTTCTTATCATAATTCACACTAGTTGTTTTGGATGCGTTTACTTTAAATTAATCTTCCATACTTATCCATACTTAATCTAATAAATGAGAAAGTTTGTGAGAATAGATGGATAGATATTTGTTACTCTTTCACGCCAGAACGTCTTAATGGACCAGGATGAAACAGAGATAGATAAAAGTGTGGAATGCACATAGGTTATTTTTTATCCCGAAAAATGTAATGTTCCCGTGGGATGGATTTGTTTTTGCCTAGGGACGAACCCGAAGCAAAAGGAGGGTGGGTCACTAGTCGGTAATAATTTATCAAATGAATCAGAATACTTTAAAAAGAATATAAGCCATGGTTTATTATTGTTAGTTTATCAAGACTGATTTATACAAATATAAACTTGTATTATCGGTAGACAAATTTTTGTAACGAAGTTCGACTCCGATAATAAAAAAAATCGCTAACATATTACGCGATTTTTTTAAATTACTGTGGAGATTTCATACAGCTATCATAAATTCACTTCGTTTTACCTGTAGTGCTATTGAAAGAGATAGTGTAGTGCTATTGAATGAAAAGTCTAACTGAAAAATATTTCCAATTAGCCTTTTACAAGCACGTTTGAGTTTGAGTTTCGATAATTTAATTTAAAAAGAGTCAGTGTAGTGATGTTGTCCGCCATCCCGCACTTGGCCAGCGTGGTGGACAATGGCCTGATCCCCCTCGTATTATAGGGAGGCCCGTGCCCAGCAGTGGGACGTTAAAAAGGGCTGAATACATACAGTGTAGTCAGTCGACTAGCAAGCTACCACTGCCTCGGAACGTAATTCTACTGAGAAGAGCAATCCACGAATTTACTTAAGTACGTTGTATAAACTCCACTTCGTTTGTTCTCACTTACGGCGCAATACATCTCGAATATATGTTTTTTCTCACTCTTTAATAAAAAAAATCTAAAAGGATGTGCGACAATTTTTAAAACTGACGTGTTAATATTTGGATTATAAAAACGTAACAATTTTTTAATGTTATCGAGAAAAGTTGAGGAAGAAGCACTCGCGTATATGTTACGCAATATTTTCGCCAGTTGCAAGTAGATTTTTAATTTTCGTGATTCTTTTTTTTAAATGTAAGTTGTATCTCAAAACATAAAAAAATCATCTCCAACCATACTGTATTTATTTTTAAAGTGATTTTTGAAATCATTGAGCTTTTTGATAGGATGGAGTTTTACGGATTACAGAGATAGCGATACACTACTTATCACGCAGGAGATAAAGCATGGAATTATGTAGTTCTAGGCTTACGTTAAATTACATCTTGAAATTGAAGATTCTCTAAAAGAAAAGCTCCAAATGCTAAGCAGTTACATTAATAAGCAATGACCTTTTAAATTAATCGAACAAATATGTAAATACCCTCAAACTCTTGCACGTACAAGTATCTACTTCAGAAGCGTGCGATGTTGCGAGGACTCTAATGTAATATACAGACCACATTTTGGAACAATTGAATAATTTTGTTATTTCGTATAATTGTAACGTTTTAGTGCTAACTTGTTTGGTTAGTTCAATAGAAATAAGGGCAGGTTCACATATTTATTTTTAGCATTTAATATAACTGTGTTATATTTATATTAGTTACGTCTAACAGAATGTTTTTTTTTTTTTAATAATTAAAAACTAACTACTGCTACGGTACTTCGGTCCGTTTTAAGTCTAAAGCTACTAATCATGACATCCGCTTAGTAACTCTGGCTATAGTACTAGAGTACCTAATTGAATTATAACTTAGATACGTACAATGTACATATATTATTATTATGTAAAAAATTACGTATATAACCAGGTTATCTAGTATATAGTATTGAACAGATTATTTACATAAATAAAATGTCTTCATTTGAAATCATCCAACCGTATTTATGTGAGGAAAAAAATGAAATAAGTATAGATTGGGCTTCTATCATGTTCAAAACTTCATTCGAAAAATTCTGAGAACTTTGAAGCCATTACAAAAAACATAATATAAATCAAAGTTTCATAGGTATTTAGTTTAAAACGAGAAACGTACGAACGGAGATAAAAAGGTCTGAGGATAGGCTTTCGTCCCTTCCATGATCATTACTCATTTTTTATGCTTGTCTAGGGATCTTAGGAATCTTTATGTTATTTTTACTACTTAAATTATTTTATTAAGTAATTAAGTTAGTGTAAGTTTTCTTTACAAAAATAACGAATTTTATCTAAGTGTTTTGTGATTATATTTTATGTCTAGAAAATACGTCAATTCTTTCTTAAACAAAATACACAGTTGGAAGTGGCCAACTTGGTAGGTAATATAGCATGCGGGTTGCTCTTGGTACTTCTCTCATAGCAGAGTGGAACATGGGAGCAACCCCCTGGTTGTTGTGGTCTGCTTCGGCTGGCCATTCATCGGGGCTGAGTACGTAACTGAACCTGCGACGCTTTATTAAGACGGGAGAGATTCCGTTGGGTTTTGTAGGTAGTACTAGCTTTTTTGGTTTGTGAGCCCCACAAACCCACCTCGATGTATGCAGGTGGTATGCATAATGCATGCAATATATTCCTCAATGTTAACAAAATAAATAAAATAAAGTTAAATTCTATGGAAAACTCGTAGTTAACCAGCAGGTATATTTTCCACCGAAATTAGAATGCAAGCTATATTATTAACTGTGCTAAATTAACTTAAAAAAAGAGAGTAGATAGATACATTATTTATTATTATTAGTGTAAAAGATTAGAAAAGATAATGATAATAGTATGGTACAGCTACAAAAGAAAACTTATTCATAAAATAAATTCCCTTATAATATGATAACGCGTGGTTGCTATACAATATTTTTAAGGATGTCGTAGCTAAACGGTAAAAACATGATTTTATAATTTTAATTTCGTCATGTCCGTCCATCAGTCTATCCTACTGCCTGCTTATATGTCATTTTATTTCGATTGTGTCATTATTGCATTGTATATCTAATATGTAGATATTAAAAGCGATACCTTTTAAGTAAGTAAGAAAAAAAAAGATGGCGTTCGTACGTGAGAGTGACGGGAACAAAAATTTCTAAATAATCTATACTAATATTATAAAGCTGAAGAGTTTGTTTGTTTGTTTGTTTGGTTGAACGCGCTAATCTCAGGAACTACTAAGCCGATTTGAAAAATTCTTTTTGCATTAGATAGCCCATTAACTGAGGAAGGCTAAAGGCTATATATCATCCCGGAAAAATGTACGGTTCCCGTGGGATAGATTTGTTTTTGCCTAGGGACGAACCCAAAGCGAAGCGAGGGTGAGTCACTAGTATTTAATATAGTGTTTAATAAAGGTTATATTTATATATTAGTAAAGAACCCTTGGTGCATAGTCAAACTCGCACTTGGCCAATTTTGTAATTTATTGTAAGTGTAAACCAGTTTTTAATCTAAATTACCATCAAAAACTTACTGAACAATGTTTATGAAAGTACCGCCATGTAAACTCGGAGCACTCTTGTTTTAATTAGTTACAATGTTTACTTAAACTACGCTATTCGATTGCAGAAGACTGGGTAAATATCAGTTTTATAATCTCTTTGAACACGTACGGAATTTCCTATTAAGATTGTATTTTGCTCACACTAACTAAAACTTATATTACATTGTCGTTATACGTCTTTTAATATACTTATTTGATAGAGTTCATACACTCTTGTTGTTAAATCAGGATACTGTTTTTTTTTTTTTTTTGTAAAATTGCTATTTATGTACGATTTTGTACTAGGCACTAGTATGTAAAAGAAGACAATCAACTTTTAGATGTAACACATTTAAATCTATACATATTATAAAATTCTAACTAAGCCGAATCTGTACATTCAATATTTTTTGGAAAATCTTATTGAAATAGACATTATTATCGATGTAGAGGCCGAATCTATAGTTTTTAGAATTTTTGTCTATCTGTCTGTATGTGACCGTAGCACAGAAAAACCACTGGAGGTATTTTGATGAAATTTAGTATGATGATACCTGGTTATCCGGGTCAACACATAGGATACTTTTTACCGCAGGAAAATATCTAATTTTTGGGAAAAAATACAAAAACTGGTCATAATAAAAACACGATGATACTATTAATATTTTAGCAAGGTAACTTACTTACATATGTTAAAACTATTAAAAAAAGCTTATCTTAAATGAAATATCAATAGCGCTATTTTATTCATTAAAATAGTTATTTTAATGAAAATGTATTCATGTATTATTTAGACATTGGACAATAGATGTCGCCATGTGTTTTTAATATACGTAGTTTTTATCAAAAAAAAATGTACAGATATAACCTTTCTATGACTTTATTAGAATTAGTAATATTTTGTTTGCAGAAACAATTTTCAAATTAAAATATTTAAAATGTTTCAAATTAAAATGTTTAGTAAATAATGTTAATTTTTAATCTTTTAATGTAAAAATTGGGCAAATGCAAATCTAACTCGCACATAATAGGTTTCGTATAGCAAAATACTGTGTTGATTTACTTACTTACGTGTTTTGTGAGGTTGACATTAAAATAAATACGAATAATATTTACGTTTCCATAATATCGACTCATTTTATCAACCGTAAAAATACGTTCGATTTATATTATTTTATAACATTTTACGGTAAACAAATTTATGGCTGTTAAACTGACAAAGCGGATAACTAAAAATATTCCATATCTCAAAAACTATGAAAAAGTATTTTAGGGACCTCATAATCTCATATACCTCAACTTTTTCAGTTTTTTTTGACACCATTTCTTGGAAGGTAAAGGCTTAAAGGACACAATAAAATGCTTACGACTTTAATCATATTAGCCGAGCCATATGAAATAATAAAAAGTATTTGCGTAGAATTATTTACATATTACATTTTCTTTTGAAAATCGTTTTGGACAATATTAGTAACCAGCACTAACCCATCCCTGTTGCGCGACAAATTAACATTAAGAAAAGTTGTCATTATGTAATTTAAATAATCAGCTACATATTAAATTAATCAATAGCTGTCTGTTAGTAAATATTGATTAAAATTAATTCCGTAGTTTGAGAGTTTATCGCCCAAAACTAAATAAACAAACAAAACAGAAGTATAGACATATGTATGTACATAAATGTTATTGCTAAATTAAAAAGTGCAATATTACTAAATCAAATATGAGATTAACGGAGGAACCTTTGTGGCATTGTCAATCACCGCCATTAATTACCAATCATGCGGTGCGCAATGAAAGTGGTATAATATGTAAGAGTATACTAATGTGTAAAACCTAAAAATTTGGTTTTTGATCATCTGAACGCGAGCGGAGCCGCGGGCAATGCTAGTATATTATTAAAATTAAAAATTAATATGTATATAATTATATATACAATTATTAATATTGATAAAATGATAAAGCAAATCATATTAAGATGTTTTATTACATTTAATATGTTCATAATGAATATTGGCATTTGGCAGCAGCCAAAAATTTCATATTATAATTAAGTTTTTTCTAACATACGATACATACATATTTCATATCTACAATAGGTAGGGAGGCGATATTTTTTTATTAAAGTCGTTATATTATCGATATAGGAATATTTGTAGAAAGGTTTTTCCTCTTATTTTAAATATTCCTAGCTATGATTCATAAAATTCCAAGTTGTTGATGATCTTGTGCATAACCGGATTTATTTTTTTCAGAGCTCATATTTAATGCCATGCCATAATAAATGTTATGTGATACTCGTAATAACGGTAAAAAAAAGATAACTACAAAAATACAAATTATATTTCGACTAGCGACTTATCCTCGCTTCGCTCGTGTGGGTCCATAGGTGGGCAATTTTTTATTCGGAATTTCATGGGATTTAACTTTTTTGCGCGGAATCCTAACACTTTTTCTTAAATAAAAGTAGCCTAAGTTACTACTTATAACATGAGCTATCTGCCAGTAAAAGTCCCGTCAAAATCGGTCCAGCCTTTTCGGAGATTAGCCGGAATAAACAGTCAGGCAGACAGACAAAAACATTTAAAATGTTTTTTTATTATAAGTACCACTTATACTTTCATATGTATTTATTAAAAAGCTGTTTTTTTGACATTAAAAACAAACACTTTAATTTCATTTATCTGTTAATATGTAGATTATAGCAATATAATTTGTGTGTCAAATATACAATCATTACACCGCATGAGAATATTAGCAATTTAAAGAATTATATTTGATTATGATTATTATTATTATTTTTATAAATTTTCAGTAGGTATAGTAAATATACTAGGTTTATATAACATTTCTTATACATTAGATATATAATAATTTACTGGGGAAGAATCGAAAATATCCATCCAAATAGCCACGTACATAGACCTTGAAAAGTAATATAGGTATAAGGTATTATGATAATAACATCCTCCTAACCGATTTTGATTACGGCGGCCGATCTCACTGAGATTAGTCATCCACGCAGAAGATACTGGTATTATAATGTAAAAGCGTATGAACATTGTACGGGCACAGTGCACGCTCCATTCCTTTTATGTCCATAGTCCGATGAAAGTACAATTTAACGATAAATAGTAATGATAAAAAACCAATAACTCTACTAGCTTCACCAGGCATTTGAACCCAGGGCTTCCAAATCAGCCGGACATGACACTAGACTCGATTACAGTGAATAAAAATATAATATAATAAATAAATTTTCCTAGATTTATCCGAATATTTTATTATCAACACTTTATTTTGAATTTTTATTCCCGACGCAACGTTTCGAATGCTTTACAGCAAACGGGCAAATTTTTTGCTATTTCTTTTAAATTATTTTTTAATATGGCAGTATAAAATGGCAGTTTCTTTTAAAATATAATAGACTAACATTACCCTTAGGCTTCGCCCTCATTCAAACTTCCGATTGCTTCCAAACTTCACAGGATCACCCGATGGGCTAATCTGAAGATTCCCTAAAAATTTCATCAAAATCGCTCCAGCCGTTTTGGAGTCCATAGAGAACACATCGATTTTTACACATATAGATAGATATTGAAAGGTATTAAATGTATTCTAGAATATAATAAATGTAATATGAGATGAAAATATTTTATGAGCAAAATTATGAAATCCCGTGATAGCGTAAGCGACTTACAAGATATGCGTGACTGTGAGTCATAAAGGTTTTATACACGAGCGCGTTCTAGGGACTTGTGTCAAATACTCGTGATGTTAACTGAATCATTGGTAAGGCTAAAAGCCTTAAGTCTAAAAATAGAGTTCTATTTAATTCTCAAAGATTTAATAAAAAGTATACATTTTTTCGCTATTATTTATTTAGTTACAACTTACAAATAATTTTTTTATCTGAAACTGTTGTAAAATTATCTTATTTAGTGCAAGTTAGATTAGTTTTCTGTATACTATAAGAATTTAAAAGAAAACTTAGAGCTTTCGATACATTTCTCCAGTAACAAAAAAAAATGGGCCTTGCATTGCAAATTTTTTTTTTTTTTAATTCTAATAAGTATTATGAAAAACGGTTCACAATTGTGGAGATTTGTCGTAAAAGACACTCGAAGACAGACACTCAACTTGAGTTGTCCCTTCTCCTTTTTTTAAGGTGGTTAAATATTATGAAGCCTAGCCAACAATGAGTTAGTCCAGGATACATTCACACACAGGGTGGTCCCTGACGGATAGACAACTATTAAAACGTTGTCAATGTCATTAATCGCAGCGAAACGTGACCGTCACCCATTTTTATTCTGTCTTTATTTTACTTTCTTCGTTCATTTCGACGGGTGCAAAGTAAAAAAAGTTAACTGCAATTTTACGATTTTCTGATTATTGCAGTAACTTACTAAAAATATCGTGTTCTATAACATGGCAAAGAAAAAAACTAAAATATCGCTTTATTTTTTGTACTTTTTTCGCGTAAAGGGAGACAACTACGACTGTTGTTTAAAATTGCACGATGTAACTACGTTTAAGTGCCGCTAGCCGTAATAACGCGGGGCGCGGAAAGGGTTATAATGAACTAAATGTTATAATGAACCAATCATGATTACAAGTGCCAAGTACAAAGACTTATTAAGTCTCTGCCAGCAAAATCTAATACCTCCTAGGTACCATAGTTTTTATAAAAATTTGAAACATAGTTCGTATACTAACGATAATGAGACTGGATAATTATTAGAAAAGATTTATTTTGTTTCATATTTCTTTAAGTATAGTTCCAAAAGATTTATTTTTATCATTAAAGATATACATACCTATTTTTTCATAAAATATAGATTTTTTGTTAAAATATTATTATTTTGACTATGACTAGGTCATTGAAATGACTTTAATACTGATGTTTGTGATGATTATTAGACTAAAGTTAATTATGTGATGATTATTAGACTGATGTTAATTATTTTTAAGTATTAATACTTTAGCTCTTTTTTAGATTTAATTTTAATTGATTTGTTATAAGATTATATTTTTTTT
Source organism: Fabriciana adippe (assembly GCA_905404265.1). NCBI lineage: Eukaryota > Metazoa > Arthropoda > Insecta > Lepidoptera > Nymphalidae > Fabriciana > Fabriciana adippe. The sequence continues at coordinate 5,787,723 of FR990000.1, forward strand.
GTTGAATTCTTAAATAAACTACTTTAATATACCTCATAAATATTCAGTAAATTTTTTATTTAGAAAAGAATGTGAAGAGATTAATTATTTCTATAACAAATCAATAAAACCTTAGTAAATATTTCATATTTTAACCTCCTTCTAAATCTTGTACTAGCACAAACTTTAAGACGTAGAAAGATACATCTGCATAATTATGTTCTGAACTTGATGCATTCTGGATTTATTATAATCAAGAACTAATTTTAATAAACGTAAATGTTGCATTTTTGGTATTTTCTGAAATATATGAAACATACTTCAATAAATCCAGATTTTTGAATTGCCATGTAGAAACGACCAAGTGGTAGTTAACACAGTTGTCATATTTTAAAGTACAATGTAGATGCAGACAACTGCAATATCTCGTAAAGTAAACATAATTATATAAAATTAAATATACTCGTGGGTGCCTCATGAAATAATAAAGTCTTGATGAAAATTTCAACAAATTTGGTTGAAAATTAATAAAATGGGAGCACTTTTTATTATTATGCGCTCTCCTGAAAAGTAGCTATTTTTCATATAACTCTTTTTACTTTGCACCCGTCGATTTGTTTCCTGTTTTTCCAGTTCAAACTATTTTATCATTTTTGATCCACTTTAAAATAAAATCGATTTGAGTGTATGATTTTTTGTTGCACTGATTTTAATAATTATTTATTTTTTAATTTTTGAATTAATAGATATTTCAAGAGTGGCTCAAATTAAAGTGAAAAAAAAAATAAAAAATAAATGCTAGTGTGTACGATTGAACTTTTGAAGCAATAGCCTAAATATATCAAACTAATTTTAATTCCAGTAGACACTCCTTACTTATACTAAGATACGTCTTAAACAAAAGCTTTATGAAAATAGTCTTGATAATAGAACGAAAACTCGTTCTTGTTTGCATTTTTCCTTTATGTGTATATAGATTCTATTCTTCATGCGAATCCGAAAGGAACTAACTCTTTTTCGAAATATGTATAATATAAAACGCTTATTGAAGACAGGCTGATAGACATGAATTCTATTGACAGACAAGAAAACTGTTGACTTGGTTTCTATTACATTCCGATTCTAAAGAAAAATGTACACTATTTGTACATTGTTAAAGAATAAATGTTGCCCAATAACGATGAAACATAAGTCCTCATGCATTTTAGCGTTAGGAAATAAATTAATTATTAATATTTAGGTCGATATTATTATATTTTATAACTAGCGACTCACCCTCGCGTCACTAGATTGATTCCCTATACAAACTTTCATCCCCATTTTCACTCCCTTAAGGGATGATTTCCGGGATAAAAACTATTCTATAACCTTCCCAGGGTCTTAAACTATCTTCTTACCAAATTTTATCTTAATCAGTTCAGTAGTTTCGGAGCCTATTCGGTGCAAACAAACAATCAATCAAATCCTTCCTCTTTATAATATTAGTATAGAAGTATAGATAAAGAAGCGGAAAATTAAAGTACAGTAAATAACATTATCAATCAAACAAAATGTGATCGATGGATCACTAATTGACTGAATTTTAATACTAGTTCAGACCAAGAATCTTGGACATCTCAGTGTAACCTTCGACTTCGCTAGACTCCGGTCAGTCTGCATTGTACCGCGTGTGAAACGCACGTCCGCTCACGTTTTTATAACAACTTGTTTAATTCGTTGGAACTTTGTGAAAATGCAACTGTAGTTAAAGTTCGGAGTTTGTTTCCTGTTATAACAGTGTTGTGTAGTTTTAGTGTTGTAGCTTTGATATAAAAAAGCTTAGTATATTTATACCTTGCGTAAGTTTGATTAATTAAAATTATTATTCATAAATTATATTTTTTATCGTTCATTTAAATATTATAATAATATTTTCTAACATACATTAATTATTTCGCCGTAATAATTTATTAAGTTTTGTTTAATCTAAAATAAAACATAAATCAGCCTAAGTATATGTATTATTAACAGTATACATTATATCTTGATACTGTACAATTGGTTAAATCGAAAGTCGATGTTCTCGTTCCTATTCTCAAAATAAAGATGTCGAAAGATGTATCGCGTCGAGGCGATAATGTTTATTTAATTCTAACCATTACGAACAACCGATGAATTAATTAGAATTTAGTTCATATTGAACTAAAGCTTTTATCTAACCGCATCGCGTGAATTAAGATATAACAATTCTTCCAATAAAAAGCTACTTAACAACAATAAAATTGTGTACAGGAAAAAAACAGGAAGAAAAAAGATTCCGACGAATTGAGAACCTCCTCCTTTTTGGAAGTCGGTTAAAAATTAAAGCCATAGAATACTTGATGGTATAAAAAAGTATTCATTGTAATAATGCATTTAACACAGAATAAATATAAGTAAATGAACACTATAAAATGCTATTTCTACATTGAGTGATAAATGAAAAGTGTGTTTTATTAATAAAGAAATTTTCCTAGCTTTGTGATTGCTCAGAAACTATTTCATGCTTTATAGAAAGAGGTTGTTCAAAGAGCATACTGCAAGGAAAAACTACTGCAATTATTAAGGTAATTTAAAATCATACATTCATAAAAATAGAAAAATATGTACAACATATTCTAAAATAACACATATAACACTATCCTAAAATATTTCTAAACAGTACATTCAGTACCTACCATTAGTTGTGTGGACCCGAATTCCTCGAACTCCAAGTAAAACTTAGGCTACATAAAAACTTTTTTTTTTAAATATCTCGTAAAAACAGATTAAAAATCTTCAGGTAAATAATAATAATATAATAAGTAAGTAATTACTGAAACTAACATTCTTTCAAAGGGATAGAGCGAGTTCTTCGATGTAAAACCTTAGTAGCCAGTGGTGGTGAAGGAGGTGGAGGAGGATTTTTTATTGTCTATTATTATAGAAATGAAAGATTAAAACATACATAAAGACGAACATAGAACCTCCTCCATTTTTTGGGACGATTTTCATCGATGTTCTATTAATTTTCTCGCGTATTTTAGGATTAAATGCGAACTTATGCGATTTATACCCATGGGTAATAATTATCAAAAATTTAAAAAAAAATTAAATCACCGATGTAACAATTGGTTAAAGGAATAAATTATAATCAGAAATGGAAATTCTTCGTTCGCTCGTTCTTTAAATAGAATGAACTTTTATTTGAATTAATAAAACTAGAAAATTGAATGATACATATTTATTTATTTCAAAAGGACTTATATAGCTGTAATCTAACAAACCGTAACTAATCTAGAATCTAAGTAATTAGTAAAATAGATATAACATTAAGTTCAAAAAACTTACACCTAAGTGTTTGTTTGGTAATTTATGGTTATTTTTTATTGCCTCAAAATTTTTACTGCTTATAAGTTGCCTATGTTATTACTAAGTTTGAAACTGATTAATTAATATATTATGAGTTAATTTCTTCCACATTGAGGAATGTGAGAAGCCCTTTATCTAGCAGAGGGATATTTAAGAGTAGGACTCAATCATTAACATTCCTTAACCATTATTCTTATTCATATCTTAGATCATTAGTATTCAGCCCTTTTTAACGTCCCACTGCTGGGCACGGGCCTCCCTTCAATACGAGGGGGATCAGGCCATAGTCCATCACGCTGGCAAAGTACGGATTGGCGGACTTCACATGTCTTTCGAAAACTTGCTAGGTTCTCTCAGACGTGCAGGTTTCCTCACGATGTTTTCCTTCACCGTACGACAAGTGGTAATCATGTTGGAAATGTTTCGCACATGAAAATATCAGAGGTGCGAGACCCGGGATTTGAATCTGCTTCACTCGGTTTCCCAAGCGAGCGCGTTACCACTGGGCTACCACTGGCTCCTACCTTAACCATTTATTGTGCCTAAAAAAACCGCAAAAGCATGTACAAAATTCTATAGTATGATATATCTAAAAAGGCTTATGAATTAACCAAATGATTTAACGATAAAAAAGATTCACATACAGTTACGTTGTATATTATATATATATATATATATATATATATATATATATATATATATATATATATATACATTAATAGTTTTTATATGTAATATAATAATCTTACTTTACATTCATACTATATAAAGAGTAATATTCGTAAAACAAAGAAATAAGAAAAGTCAGGAACATAGTTTTGAGAACAAACTTGGATTCCATTTCAAACTTCAAATTGATTTCTGAAAATATATTTCTTAATATGGATTAGTAAGTACTTTTTGTTTGACGACACGTTTGTCTCAGTTTATAGTGACCCTACTTGCTGTGCCAACGGTCGCGGGTTCGAATCCCGCTGGGGAAAATCATTTGTGTGATGAACACGAATGTTTGTACTCCAGTCATGGGTGTTTATATTTATAATATGTATGTATTTAAAGTTATAAATGTGTAGTGTATAAACTATCTGGTATCCATAACACAGGTCTCGTAGCTTACCATGGAACTAGATGGTGCTGTGTGTTAATGTGCTAACATATTTATTTTATTTATTGTTCCCTACATTATCATTATATAGGTACATACATTATAACGAATATGTTTTCTAATTTTTACTCTCTATTCTAAATATAAATACTTATTAAATTTAAAAAATATTGATATCATACTATGATAATAATCATAATTAATTATCAGTATACATCATTCCCAAATTCAAATTCAAAATATTTTATTCGCCATTAAATTATATACGTATATTATTGCATTTTTTTACTAAACGTCATGAGTCTGCCTCCATTTTGAAAAGAAAAAGCCCTAGTCAGTCAGTCCCATTTTGTAAAGAAAATTAGGTATTTGTTAATCTTTTTTTTGTAATTGAATTTATAAATTACAATAATTCTACAACATTACAGTCTGGAGCCGATCTTCTATAAAATCATTTATTGTATCATATCATCTACACACACAGGTGGTTATGTGGGATTCACTGGCAAGGCCAGTTACCCATTAAAACCCAACAGCACCTCCCCCGTCTAATGAGGAATCGCAGGATCGCTAACGCACTCAACCACAACGTTCCGACGGCTGGCCTGCCGAAGCACACCACAAAAATCATAGGGTTGCTCCCACTTTACGTTCTTTAACATTTTTTTTTAATTTAGCAATACGGGTTTTTTGAACGTTTTCTGCAATCCTGTTTTAGTATCGAAATCGAACCTGTGACCTCTGACATAGTAGGCAGTGTCAATCATATCCTCATAGCAGTATAAACAGCATTCCTTTGTAACACAAGTAATCATTAGATAACCGGTAGCTATTGCAATATGATTAGATTTAATTGTACAAGTATATTCAATGGCGAAGGTTTTTCCGCTCATAATGCTACGAATTATGCTTTATTATTCTGAATACCGACTTCGAATAGTGAAACTTGTAAGACTTACATTATACTATATTGTCATCTTAAGTTCCCACACGTATATAAACATCGTTTTCCTGTCGTTATACTTAACGTTTAATTCACTTCTCAAATACAGTATTTATGGCTAGTATCATCTTATATGAACGCTAAAGATACATGTAATATTTAAAAGATTTGTTTGTTGTTTTAATTTATTATCTTTTGGAAGTGAAAAATTAAATTGAATTGAAAAATTGAAAAATAAAAACAATTAAAAACGTGTTTTCGTAAATATTATAATATTAATATGCTTATATGTAAATTATTACAAACTAGTGGCTCACCCTCGCTTCGCTCGGGTTCGTCCCTAGCTTACTTCCCAATACAAACTTTCCTCCCCATTTTAACCACCTTAAGGGATGATTTCCGGGATAACAAGTATCCTATGTCCTTCCCAGGGTCACAAACTATCTTCTTACCAAATAACATCTATATCGATTCAGTAGATCCAAAGATCACCCCCTACAACCTCACAAACTCACAAACTTTACCTCTTTATAATATTAGTATAGTTATATTATATGTTCTTGACACAATTTTATTGTTTTAATACATATGAAGTGTAGAGCAACATAATTAATAAACAATAATAAAAATGGCCAATGTAGGCTATACTGATATATTCTAATGACCCTTCTTCGTCATTGAAGTAATTTAACTATAAATAAATAAATATGTTGGGACATTAACACACAGCACCATCTACTTCCATGGTAAACTACGAAGCTTGTGTTATGGATACTAGATAGTTGATACAGTACACATATTATATAACTTTAAATACATAAATATTATAAATATAAATACCCATGACTGGAGTACAAACATTCGTGCTCATCACACAAATGAATGCCCCCAGCGGGACTCGAACCCACGACCGTTGACACAGTAAGTAGGATCACTACAAACTGAGCCAAACGTGTCGTCAAACGAACTCAACCACGTTATGCAAGAGATATCCGTCTTACACATTAGTACGATTTAAAATAATATCTAGCTAGTTTTCTAAGCTAAGTAAAAAGCGATGTAATCGCACTTTTGGCATTTAAAAAAGTACACATAATAATTATTTTTGTATAAAAACAACCCAGACATTAGTGTGGTTGATAACTCGTTTTCATTTTTATAAATGTCTCATAAAACACTCTGTACTATTACGTTGGTAAAAGGTGGAGTACGCACGGTAAATATAATAAATTATAGTTAAAACACGCATTTACTATATTAGTACTACATCACTATATCGAACTATTGTTCAATATAGTGATGTCGTACCCTTTTGCAGTAAAAAAAAACATTAATATTTAAAACAATAAGAGAAAGCTTTTCGCTGTCGTTATTCCATTCCATATAGAACTTTAAACCAACTTGAGTGATGGATTCTATACCCTTTTGAATAATTCATCTAAATGGAACTAAATTGAATCCGCTACTTCTTTAATAGATACATATAGTTCCACACTGTGATATATTTTTTTACTATTTTTAATTTGTCACTAGCGACGTACCCTCGCATTGCTCGGGTGCGCTCCTAATTCTTTTTTTTAAATAAAATTAGCCTAAGTTATTCGTTACAACACTGAAAGTCCCGTCAAAATCAGTCTAGCCGTATCGGAGATTAGCCGGAACAAACAGACAGACAGACAGACAAACAATTTTAAACATTGTGTTTTTCTTATAAGTACCTATCGCATATATTTTAATACGCATTTAGTAAAAAGTTGTTATTTTGACATTACAAACAGACATTTCAATTTTATTTATTTATTTATCTGTATAGATAAACTTATTAGAAAAAATCCAATCTTAAATATTTATATATAAATGAGTGTAAATGTTGCACATACGTACACACATTCATATACTCGTGTAATAAACACTACATTACATTGCTAGTCAATTCTTTCTCTGACTTTAATCTTCCGTTGCAGGATTCGAAGAAAGTCGATTTCAAAAGACGCTCATGTAATATTGTGTTTTATATCAGCATGTAGCAGTAGAACTATATAAGAGATGGCACGTTCTCAAGAGTGAAATTTTCTTGTACTACGAACGTCGAAAGTTTTTGAAAATGAAATTATTACTAAAGTGATGTATATTGTCACTACCTAAATAACTTTATATTCATGTGTTACATATATATATATATATATATATATATATATATATATATATATATATATATATATATATTACGCTCGCTTCGCTCGCGTTCGTCCCTAGGTACGTTTTCACGGTAACTATAACACGAATAAACTATAATATATATGTACATACGTAGGTATAGAAAAATAAATAACTACGTTAAAAAAATACATATATCCCTTACATGAGAAATGATTCCCTATACAAATTTTCATTTTCCTTTTCACCCCCTTAAGGGATAATTTCCGGGATAAAAACTATCCTATGTCCTTTCCAGGGTCTCAAACTATCTACATACCAAATGTCATCTAAATCGGTTCAGCGGATTAAGCGTGAAAAGGAGATAGACAGAGAGACAGAGTTACTTTCGCATTTATATATTAGTATGGATATTTTTTTCTGCAAAACCCCGGGACAGTAATAAAGGCTGAATAGAAAAATAACGGGTTGATATTTTGAACAACAAAGTGAATATGATTACTATTAGTAAAAATTACATTTTACTAACCAAGTTCACAGACTTCAACAACGTTATTTTAAAAATAATTATCTCTCGGCCTTATTTGTTAGAATTCAAGTAAAATAAAAATCAAAAAGCAAAAAGGTCGTTTATTAATTGACTGAATAAATCGCAAAAAAAAAACTTACCCGAAATAATTTCCTATTTTTAAATTGGTCAAAAATAACAATTTTAGGCAAAAATCTAAAGCTCTTAACTCCGAAAAATTATCCTGATTGTAGATAATTGTAAAAACTTTGCAATCTACGAAAGCTGATGACTTAAAAGCTTAACTGTTTTTTCAATAGGACCATTATATACCTACCTATATTTCAAACGAAAATACATTAAAAATCTATATTTTTTCTGTTTAGAGATCTATAAGAAACATCACGTCCTTGTATATACCGGACACAACTTGGAGTCAATGACCGCTTGACCGATGAAGTGTTGGCATATTGCTTCTTTGATTTTTAATACAAAATCTATCTAATTTATCTAATATATTTAAACGAGCAATTCTTGAATATGTATATCTTTATTTATAGTGGGTAGACATAAAACGCTGCGAGTCCTAGCATAATGATTGAAATTCACATTACTTATTTATATTAATCAAACTTTAAAAATACAGCATTAAAACTTAAAATTCTGTTTATATCTGTTCAAATAGAATAATACGAATTAAAACTCTAAAAAGAACTGCTCCTCGGATTCTGAAAACTGTAAAATAGTGGGAAGCTACGTTATCTATTTTAAGTACGAAATAGGTAACGTTCTGCGTTATATATTATTATACGCGTGAGCTTTGAGCTATTTATATTCCGACTAGAAACTCACCCTCGCTCCGCTCGAGTTCGTCCCTAGTTATGTTTTAACGTTTAGCTCAGAGATGAGAAATTTTTCCGTAGTAAAAAGTATCCTATATGTTGACCCGGATAACCAGCTATCATCATACCAAATTTCATCAAAATCTGTCCAGCGGCTTTCCCGTGATGCGGTAACAGACAGACAGACAGACAGACAGACAAAAATTCTAAAACCTATAGATTTGGTTTCTGTATCCATAATAAAGTCTATTTCAATAAGATTTTCTAAAAAATATTTAATGTACAGATTCGGCTTAGTTACAATTTTATAATATGTATAGATAAAGACGAAATTTTTAATACGAATATCCGACCATAATATCCCAATTCAAGATTCTATCCTTTTTTCTATGGCTATCACCAATCTACAGTCCCCTATAATAGTCTCCTATTTAAGGAGGAAAGTTACGAGTAGATATTAGTGTGTTTCTTTCTAACCTAATTTTAAACATCAAATATTTATTAAAGGTACATTTTTATTTATCAAGAGTAATATTGAAGAAAAGATAAAAGAAAAACATTTTACTATTAAGATCTTATTAAATCAGGCTCTATGCTATATATTTGGATTTGCGAGAAGCTTCAAGGGAGATTTAATGAGAACGTTTTATATTTAAAGCTTTATCTACACTACTATTATAAAGAGGAAAGATTCGTATTTTTGTATGTTTGTAACGAGTAAACTCAAAAACTACTAGACCGCTTTAGATGAAATTTGGTAAAAAGATAGTTGGAGACCCTAGGAAGGATATAGGATAATTTTTATTTCGGAAATCATCTCTAAATGGAGTGAAAATGGGGTTGAAAGTTTGTATGGGGAATCAACCTAGGGACGAACCCGAGCGATGCAAGGGTGAGTTGCTAGTATTAGATACTTCCTTATAATGAAGAGAAAATATATAAAAATTAAAATATATTGTTCAAAACGGTTACATACTTACATGTGTAGCAAGATTAAAGATCTCAAACTTCACACAAAGTCAGATGAATTTATGTGACAAGTGATTAAGGAACTTAACTGGTTAAACGACTTTGTGTTAGTAAGTGTAAATAAGCTCGGCTATAAACTTTCAATTAGCTGTGTTACTGACTTAACCAATAGTCGACCACCCGGCGGTTTCTTTACGATGTACCTATTTATTTATAAGTATACTAGCGACTCACCCTCGCTCGGGTTCGTCACTAGCTTGCTTCCCCAAACAAACTTTCATCCCCATTCTCACCCCCTTAAGGGATGATTTCCGGGATAAAAACTATTTCACTCACTCACTTTTCATATCATGAGATTTAAAAAAATCTTATTTTAGTAAAAAAAAAAACTTTTTCTATACGAATTTTTTTTCTATACGAAACTTGTCTTGACAATAACAAAAACAAAAAAAAGAGAATAATCCAATTTGGTGTAATCGGTCGGAAGTTATGCGCGTACATACATTTCGGTGATTCATTTTTATTTATATAGATTTTTACTACTAATAATTCGCCATTGCTTTCGCTGGATATAAACAGATAAAAATAGTTACCTGAATTTAAATAAAATTTCATCCTGATTTATTGAACCTTTGCAGCCGTTGAACCGTTAAAAGGTCAGAAATAATTTCATTTTCTTTATGAGTTTAGTTCGCATGATGGTAACAATTATTATTGCATTAGGTTTGTTTGAAATAAAGCAGAAAAGTTGTCAAATACATAATTACGAGATTGACATAAAAGACGCTGTGTTTAAGATAGATAAGAAGAAAAAAACTATGGTTAATTTCTTATTATTAATTGATCTTATGTCCAAATCTTTTTTAATAAAGCTTATTATGATTTTATCTATAAACATAAATAAAGTTGAAGTGTTTTTTACTAAATGCATAATATGAAATTATATGCGGTATTTATAAGAAAAACGTATTTTTTTAAATTTTTGTTTGTTTGTTCCGGCTAAGCTCCAAAACGGCTGGGCTGATTTTGACGGGCTTTTCACTGGCAGATAGTTGATATTATAAGGAGCAATTTAGGCTACTTTTATTTTAGAAAAAGAATTAGGTTTCTGCTCACAAAAATTAAAACGTATCTAGGGACGCACCCAAGCGAAGCGAGGGTAAGTCGCTAGTTGGCCATACTTACCCTTAAAAAGCTACTTCTTACTTCGAAACATAAGTTCCCATATCAATAAAATCAAAATCAGACCAGACCGCCTTAGTTAGAACCTTACAGAACCCAAACATAATGAATTATTAATACAGGTTCATTCATATACAAAGAATATGTGTGATATCATTTTGAAATCGGTTAATGAGAGATAAAGAAATAACGATATGTTAGTGACAGCTATTGATAATATGACTTTGTATTGATTGTTCTAATACTTAAATAGCTAGTTAATATTACGCTCGTGACTAAGTCGCTCTACTTATTGACATAAATCCGCCTAACCCAGATTTATTTACATTCATATTATGTTGACATACGTGGTTACATTATAATAATTGTATATTAAATAGCAATTATTAGAAAATCAACAATAGTGTAATTCAAATTGAATTATACATTCTAATTAAGCTGTCCAATTTAGCGTTGGCGAAGTGGTAACGAGACTAAACGGGTTGGCGGTCACATGTTCAATACCTGCATATGGCAAAATTTTGTTTAAAAAATCTAAAGAGCAAACTAAAGATAAGCAAATGTTTTTCTTTGTTTGAACACAATTACCTCTGGAACGATCACAAATATTTCATTATTTTTTTTTTTACTTTAATCTAGCCTTTAGCCATCCTCTTAGTCGTCACCGGAGATATGCTTCTTAAGTAAACTTCTAAATTCTTACTGGAAACTACTTAATTAGTCATGGAAAGCTTTATCACACTGACCAATGAACTACTTCTATACAGTAAGTTATAAAGACATCAAACATAAAGTATAAATAAATAATAAATAAATATGTTGGGACATTAACACACAGCACCATCTAGTTCCATGGTAAGCTACGAGGCTTGTGTCATGGATATCAGATAGTTGATATACTACACATATATAACTTTAAATACATACATATTATAAATATAAACACCCATGACAGGAGTACAAACATTCATTTTCATTTAATAAGAATTATCCACATTAGACCGTCGCTGTGGCGTGTATGTCCCTGACACATCCTACTGAATCATAGATTGCGAATTTGCTTCTCACCTCCCACACGAAAAGGCCATTTTTATTGGCCATACGCTTCAATTTATGGTTTATTCTATATAAATAATATATATAGCATGACGTTTTTATAGCGCTAACTATCCCATACGGCATACATATGTATATCTTTTCAATTTAAAGCTGAATAATATTAGCTGCCTCGTTGTCTCTTAATAAAATAGAGAATGGAACTTAAATGATGATTCAGAATCTATAAAAGTTCTATGAAAAATATAAAAGAAGTTAAGTAAAGCCATTGTCAATATTCTAAAAGTAATATAACACTATGTAGGTATGTGAAGAGCGACCAGCGCCATATCCATTGCCCACGTACTTGCGTACTTTGTCTTATTATGGCCCATTAGAGCTGCAAAAGATCGTATCAGATTACACTTAGGCTTCGTGTTAATGATCTTTCCGCAACCTGTTAAACTTTATGCCGTACTTATTTATTTATAAAAAAAGACTTAATATCTATTATATTATTTAATACTCTGTATATTTATTATCTATATTTAATGTAACTTTAAGGAATCTTTACTGACTTATGCGGATTAGAGGAGTTAAATGATTTGATCTAATACATAATTTTTTTTTAAACATTTAAAAAAAATCAGCTGACCCGACTGAAGTTGTCCTGCTTTTTACTTTTTTTTTTCATTTATTTATTTAAGGTCGCTTTTTAACATCTAAGGTCATTAGCGACCACATTGGACATACTAGCTTACATCTAGGTTACATACATTAATTTATATTAGTTGGTACATATTTATCATTTTCAAAAACTTAAGAATACTCTTACAACCATCTTGATTTAAACAATCTTTTAAATTATTTGGAACATTACATAACTGTTTCTCATTATTATATGCTGGACATTCTATTAAAATATGGAATACAGTCAAATCTAGACCACACTTGCATTTGTTTCTGTCAGCCTTAGTTATTAAATGAATATGTGTCACATTAGTGTGACCAATACGCAATCTCGTGATAACTACTTGATCCTTCCTACAGTTAAATAGGAGGGGTGATTTATCAAAAGCTGAGTTTCTAACATTAAATAATTTTGATGTGTTTCCTGTCATCCAAAATGTGTCCCAGTAAATTTTAATTGTATGCTTTATATATTTATGTAAATCACAGTAGGTTGTTTTAGTTAAATTGGAAATATCATTTTCATTAGTTGCATTTCTTGCTTCACTATCAGCTTTCTCATTACCAGCAATACCTTGATGACTTGGAATCCATATAATTTCAAATTTGTAACCATTTTCTAAGAGATTAATCATTTTTTGTTTAATTTCTATAATAAGAGGGTTACTATTTTTTGGATTTTGTAATGCTGTTAGACATGCTTTAGAATCTGAATAAATTATATAATTCACTAGATTAGATTCCCTATGTATTAAATCTAAAGCTCTGAGGATAGCTGTTGCTTCACAACTAAAAATAGAAGAATAATTCCAGAGTCTATACCGGTAAGATAAATTCCCAGTTACCACCGAACATCCTGATCTTCCATTCGAAACTGATCCATCAGTATAAAAAAATATGTGATCTTTATAATCATTATGCATTTCATTAAATGATGTTTTATATGTGTACGGAGAGGTATCATCTTTATGGTATTTGGCTAGCTTAAGATTAATAGGAAATTCATAGGTTTTCCAGGGAGCACACGCCAGTGATTTTTTCCTAAGTAAATGCGGCACTGTAATGATTAAATCATTAAAGTATTTGGCTGCTCTAATACGCAAGGGTTTCGATAAATTACTTTGAAATTCATATTCGGCATCTACGGCTGATGTTTTAGTATAGTAATTATAAGTTGAAGTATCAGGTTGAGATAATATATTTACAGCGTATACAGTTACTAGTTGCTTTCTTCTTATTCCTAATGGGATTTCTCCAGCTTCAACTAAAATACTCATAATTGGACTGGTCCTAAATGCACCAATACATAATCGAAGAGCAGTATTTTGAATGCTTTCTAATGAATTTAATGTACGTTGTTTTGCAGAATCATAAATAATAGAACCGTAATCAATTTTTTGTCGAATTAAGGCGTGATACGTATTTATTAAACATTTCCTATCAGATCCCCATGTAGTTATGATAATATTTTTATTATGTTTAATCTTTTATAACATTCTGACTTAAGTTTATTAATATGAGGAATCCAAGACATTTTTTTATCAAATGTTAAACCTAAAATTTTCAAGTTATTTACTTCTTTTATAATATGGCCATTTAGTATTAAATTTGCGTTATTAGTTTTACTTTTCTTATTCTTTAATACAATATATTCTGTTTTAGTCTTTGAAAACTTAAATCCTGATTTTTGTGACCATTCTTGGAGACTATTTAGTGTAATTTGAATTAGATTTAATGTAGGTTTTAATGTCCTACCACTGCAAATTATTGTTAAATCATCAGCAAATAGAAAACCCTTTACCGGTTTTTTAATATATGAAAGAACATCATTAATTGCAAGTAAAAAAAGGACTACACTAAGCACAGAGCCTTGAGGAAGACCATTTTCTATAGAAACAGGGTCAGATAAAGTTTCATTAATTCTAACTTTAATTGATCTATCTGAAAGAAAGTTTCTTACAAATGCTAGAATATTCCCTTTAATATCAATGTCTTGTAGTAGTTGAAGGACCCTGTGTTTCCAAACCATTTCATAAGCTTTTTCTATGTCTAGGGCTACAATCACAGAATAATTATTATTTGCAAAGCTATCAAGTACCTCACTTTCTATGTTCATTAAATGGTCTGTTGTTGAACGAAACTGACGAAAACCATATTGAAATGGTGAAAGGTGTTTATTTGATTCTATATACCACCTAATTCTTTTGCTAATAATTTTTTCAAGTATTTTACAAAGATTACATGTTAGCGAGATTGGTCTATAACTTGTTGTCAAACTTGATATTTTTCCGGGTTTTAAAATGGGAACTACTAAAGCTTCTTTCCAGGCATCTGGGAACACCTGTTTCTTCCAAACGTAATTGTATAATTGAAGTAAATATTCAAGTCCAGAGATTGGTAAGTTTTTAATTATAGTATTAGATATGTTGTCTGGACCTGGACTGGAATTACCTAGTTGAGACAAGACCAGTAACAATTCATGCATTTGGATGTCATTATTAATGGGATTAGAGTTATCTAAAACATCAAAATTAGATGCCGACTCATGATTTCTTTTATACTCAATAAAATGATCATCATAATTATTGGAGCTAGAATTAGTTGCGAAGGATTTTGCTAGTAGGTGAGAAGTTTCAGATGGATTGTATATGAATGTGCCGTCTGAGTTCTGAATTATAATATTGTTAAATCTAATTTTATTATGATTAAGTATCTGTAATTTTTTCCACATATCACCAGTAAGTGTTCTATTATTAATTGAGGAAACCCAATTTTCCCAATACCTCTTTCTACTCTCTTTGAGAAGCCTTCGGTAGTAGGCTCTCTTTTTTTATATTCAATTTTATATACCGAATTAGGATCATTTCTAGCAAATTTTTTAAATAGTTTTAGCGCTTTTTTAGTTTCTCTAATTGCATTTTTACATTCATCATTCCACCAAGGTAGGTTGTATTTTCTTAAGGTTCCTGATGTTTTAGGTATTGATTTGTTAGCTGCAGCAAGGATCATTTTTGTAAATTTTTCAACGATACTGTTAATCGGATAGTCAAAACTAGTATCTAAACTTATTAAACTAGAAATATTTTCATTAATATCTTCGGTAAATTGTAACCAGTCAGCTTTATCAAATTTCCATTTTTTTGGTAATCTAATATCGCTAGGTATGTCATGAAGAATTTGAGATTTAATTAAAATTGGAAAATGGTCACTATCATATAGATCTTCTAAAACATTCCATTCAAAATATGATGATATATCTTGTGAAGCCAAAGTCAAATCTATGCAGCTTGAGTGACCAGAATTACTATTAAAGTGAGTTGGTTGGCCATTGTTTAATACTAGTACATTATCATGATTATCAAGCCAATCAGCTATTATTTTACCTCTGGTGTCACATTTATCAGAGCCCCAGTAAAAATGATGACTGTTAAAATCACCCAAAACTATAAAAGGTGTTGGCAATTGACTAATTAAATTATTAAACTCGTCAATATTAAGTTGGCTACTATTAGGAAGGTAAATGTTACATATTGTCATAGGTAAGGGAAATTTAATTTGTATCGCTACTGCTTCTAAATTTGAGTTTATCTGTAATTCTTTAGCCATTGTGAATGATTTAATAAATATAGCTACTCCGCCGCTAGCTCTGTTATAATTTGATCGGTTTCTATAGAAACAATCATATCCTGTCATAGAAGCGCAATAGTTCGAGGTAAAATTTGTCTCTTGGAAACAAATGCAAGTAGGAAGTAAAAGATTAGTTAAGACTTTAATATTTTCTAGACGTTTGAAATATCCATTTATATTCCATTGTAAAAAATCCATATCTTTATAATAATAAGAAAAAATAAAAATTATTTATGTACCTACCGTATTTAGTAAAAGTATAAACGTGCTTATTAAACTTTGTTTGTATCAGGTATAGGGGTTACATTAACTATTTCATATAATTTTCTAGATAAGCGAGAGCATCTGTTCTTTAAGCTTTTGTTCATTTTACAGTGCAACTTGTTACACATTTTAATAAGATCTAAGATATTATCGGTATATGAATATGCTAATTCCTTAATATTTTGTTTACCCCGTGAATTATCTAATAAACTAATAAATTGGACTAAATTAATAGGAAAACTAATCCCTTCACTTAACTCTGATAAATTATTTTCGATATCTTTCCAAACATCTTCTTCAGTTCTAAAATCCTTCTTCAACTTTTTTTTTGATTTGACTTTACCTTCTATGTCTTCCAAAGAAACATTGCTTCCTGTGTCATCAGATTCCAATTCCGTTATACGATTATCATCTTCAGTGGTACTAATTCTTATTAAATCTTGTTTTGATGATTCACTGGTAGTTGGTGAACGGATTCGTTTTTTCCCTTTTAAATTGGTTTGAGATGGTTCTAGAAAATTTTCATTTGTTAGTGGAATAGATAGCTGGTTGGTTACAAGATCGCCGATTGTATTATTTGAGTCATTAGTTTCTTCCATCGCCTGGTTCTCCGGCGTTTGGGGTTTTTCTAAAATTTGTGAACAATTTTTGGCTAAATGACCCATTGTGTTACATACAAAACATTTTAAAGCATCAGTAGATATATATATCCAGTAATTTGTCCCTTCAAAAGATAGCTGAAATGATTCCGGGAGTAGCACTTCATCATCTGGGTTTATATATAATTGTCTTCTGAAGCTTAATATATGGGAAAAACCTGGATCAGCTATTCCTACTTTCATAAACGTTATAGGTGACATTACATTAATACTTAATTCCTTAAATTTTTGTTCAATTACATAGTTAGGTATTACGGGGCAGACATTAGATAAAACTATTCTCTTATTTCTTGTAATCAGCGGTTTAATCTCAAGAATATATTTTTGTATAATAACCTTTTTCTTTTCTTCTACTAAATTATCAGCTGTTCTTTTTGAATCTAAATATATACATATACGTGCATTCGATATTCGAGATATGAATCTAATAGATGTAGCAGGTATGAGGGAAGATAAAGCTATGAGGTACTCCCTGAGTGCTATCCCATCGATGGAATCCAGTATTATGGCTTGGTCTTTCTTGGGAAAACATGTTGACGATGTCACATTAGCGTAACTTGCAGTATTAGGTGTTGTTTCTGACGTTGTAGGTAGTTGAGACATTGGGGGGTTAGAAGACTTTGAGGTTAAATACATTTTTATGCAAGGGATAATTTCCTGTTGCCAGGAAAAAACCCTGCGCAAGGTATTCCACTATCTAGGCAAGTATAGTCACTTTACGCGTAAATTAAAACACGACAACGAATTGAGCGAGGTGAGACACGCGCGTCCGCTGTGACTACCCGCGTGGAACTGCTGCTTTTTACTATTTCGTTTGTGTTCTTTAAAAATCTATAGAAAGCACTTTCAATTCTTCCGAAATTTCAGAACAATTTTTCCACGTCTTATTCCCTAAAAACCTTATTCGGACGATTAGCTCCAGTCATTATTATGATGCGCTTACCAATGTTTCATTTTTATTTATGTAAATAGAAAACTTTTGGAAATTCTAAAAAAAATACCTATTGTAAAAATGATAAAAATTTAGAGAGACTGTGCTAATCTGTCAAGATTAATAAGCTCCATATATTTCGGGTTCGCGTGTGACAATGACAATAAATAAAACCTCCATGAAATTAAGCTTCTTAAGTATGTAATTAGAGTACGCGGTTCTATGATGAAGACTAATATAATGTTAAAATAAATTATCCAAATATTTTCTCTTTTACATATACACAAAAGCTTTTTTAAAACATAATATCTAGAACCATAATTAAAACTGATTAAAATTATTTTGTATAAATGATGTTTTATGATTATTGCTGATGGTCAAACTCAAATTTATTTAAAACTAGCGACTCACCCTCGCTTCGCTTCGGTTTCGCCCCTAGATAAAAACAAATCTATCCCACGGGAACCGTACATTTTTCCGGGATGATATATAGCCTATAGCCTTCCTCAGTTAACGGGTTATCTAATGCAAAAAGAATTTTTCAAATCGGATTAATATTTCCTGAGATTAGCGCATTCAACCAAACAAATAAATAAACAAACAAACAAACTCTTCAGCTTTATAATATTAAATAGATTTTGAAATTTTCATGCTATTTCCTTTTTTGGAACGAAGTTCTTTATGGGACGATGCGGAAAGGTACCCTAGCCGGCAAAAAACGTCCGTAACGTCCGTAACGAAAATGCGTGAAGTAAGATTTTTATGTATAGTTGATGTGTGTTCGCTATACAGTGAATAATGTATAGTGTACGTGATAAATATTATTATCATTATTATATATTTTTATGAATCATTGTGAATAAAATAAAAGTGTTAAGATAATTTTGTTAAGTAATTTTTGATTTTTATCGATAAAAAATCATAATAAAAATGTATAACCGAATAATTATTTTCTTTTTACCTTGACTAGAAATTGAAATTAATACTTATATAATAAGGAATGATCCTATACGGTGTCACACGACACCACACGTTTTTTTTATGTCATATTTTGTTTTGCAGTAGATATAGGGAAAACTTTATTATTATTAGTCTTAGTTAGATACTCTGTTCTTACTTTCCACCGGTATTGAGGCAATATATGCATTATACAAACTATACATGGGAAATCGAACTCGTGACTTCAGTAGAGAGGCACATGTTATATACATAGGTACACTCGTATTGTAATAAGTATTAATAAAAAAAATCATCTCTTTTAACATCTTACTACTGAGCCTCCCTTAATGCAAAGCGAGAGCAATAGAGAGCCGTAGTTGTTCAGCACACTTATAATATACAGGTTGGCTTCTTTCTTTCCAAAACTAGTTAGACATGCAGGTTTCTTCAGGATATTTTATTTTGTCATGTAAACAAGTGATAATTACATAGAAATGAGATACGCACTTAAAAATTTTAGAAGCGCGAGAACTTCTTCAAAACCAAGCATGCTACCTGCTGTTGATAATTAAATTGTTAAATAAATTTTAAAGATAGAATATTCTAAAAGGACTTAACAATGATTTGAAAATTATAAACAACTCAACGCTTTAACATGATTTATATGTAGAAATAGCTAAAACTTTGCTCATCTTTATTTAAATATGTATAATATTCAATTTTTCAAAGAAGGGTCGTAGAATTTACATAATAGAGTGAAGATAAATATAAAATATTTTACGCAGTATACTAATTTAAATAATCTTTTGTATTCCATAAGCTTTTTATAACCAAAAAATATTAATATTATTCGCAAAACATGTTTCGATTAGGAGTTATTTTTGAAGGTTCTTGTATGTGAAGCAAGAATAATGATGCAAGACAACCGTTAATGTCGTATGATTGATAGAAAGTCTGCATCAGTATTAACGGGACTTTTACTAGTGGATGGAAGATTTAGAGGAGAAGGACATAGGACTATTTTTTATAGTAAGGAAAAATCAACCAGCTGGATCAATTTTTATGATATTTTATTTTTTGGATTTTTCTTAGTCCGGAATAGGATAATAAGTATTAAAACATCAGAAAAATTCAAATATATATATATATATATATATATATATATATATATATATATATATAATATTAAAATTTATATGGCTAACGCTGGAAAATAACTATTTTAATTATCTATGTAAAACGTACCTAGCGACGAACCCGAGCGAAGTGAGGGTGAGCCGATAGTAACAGATAAAAAATTGCTTGGCGTGCATAACTAACGTAATTTTCATTAGAATAGAAGAGATATAAAAAGAAGTCGTATATTCTATACATTACGACTCTTTTATTAGACAAAGTTGTTCTACATAAATTATTTAAGTATACCTAAAACAACTTAGACTTATTGTTAATTTTTTGGCAATACCTTATATGAAAGTTAAGTAATTTTCAAACGTCAGATTAACTTTGTTCTCATATTTCATTTTGCAGAGTTTTTTTTTCTAAACAAAACATAGTAACTCTTCACTCTGACTTTTTTACAATAGTGAGTGATTTGAGATGTAGGCCTCACTTCGTTTTTGCCAAACTGGAATAATACTCGTATGTGTTTAATTGTTAGAACCATTCACTCCATATCTGAGAACCCTAGCATTGTCTTTGAAAGGGACGATTAGATATTTTGTTATTTTGATAATCAAAATAGCTTTTTATAGTTTTAGACCTTCTATCTATACATATAATAAAACTGTAGATGTCGAATGTCTTGTACATAGAAAAAAAATGCTAAAAACCGAATCAGGGGGATGTAAGAAGAGAAATAAAATAAATCCTGATTTTTTTCATTTTTTTTGTTTCTCTGTCTGTTTGTCTGTTTGTCTGTTTGTACGGGCTAATCTGCAAGACTATAAAACCGATTTAAATAAAATTTTACATGGTGGTACCTTATATTAACGGTCAACATTTTAGCTACTTTTTATCCCAAAAAATTAAAGAGTTCCCGAGGGACAGTTAAAAAACTATAATAACTTATACAGCTTAGTACACAAAAAGTACTGATTAGATTTTAATGAAACTTTACAACAATATAGTTCAATTTTTATCCCAGAAAATTGTACGGTTTTCGTGGCATAGATTTGTTTTTGTTTGTCTAGAGGCGAACCCGAGCGAAGCGAGAGTGAGCTCCTAGCTTTAAAATATTTACTTTGCTACCTCATTTCTTTGACAAAGTGTCATCATTCTTCCAATATGACGGATATTGGAAAAATGTCGACAAAAACAATCTTTAGCAACAGGTACCTCATTTCCGACTTATTTTAAGTTGAATATAATTATAAAGAAAAATTAAAGAAGAAAATTTTATATTACTTTTAGGTATTCAAAGCTTCTTTAAATTTTTCAAAATAAACGGTGATTTTAAAAAATGAAATGTTAATTGAATACTAAGTTTTAGACATTTTTAAATAATATGTTACGTAGTTATAATCAAAATAACATTAAAAGAGCAAAAATTATAACTAGTTATAATAGAATCTATGACCATCAGAGTAATAAGTAGTGGAATAAGCAAAATATTTATTCGTTTCGCCACAATGTCCATTATAAATTTTAGCATATCACGTTATGATAATGAGATTCTTTCTATAGTTTTATAACGAAAAAGAACGCATAATAAGGCCAAAGATCTGCTGTGGTGACATTCATTATATTATTCATCGTCTAAGAAGACGCAAAAGAAGGTTCATCATACTACTACCTCAATTATTTAGTAAAGATTTTATATATATATATATATATATATATATATATATATATATATATATATATATATATATATGTATATAAATAACACTAGTCATAAAAATATTAGTAAGTTTTTTAATCACCATCGATTTGCGCAGCGATTCAGTGAGATTAGCGGATTCAGATAAGTGCAGTCAGAGGATCCAAATTCGATGCCTGTACGGAGCAACTTCACAGTCACTGTAGTGACTTTATTTCTTCCATTCATCAATCCCATTGTATTTACGACAAAACGTCATCAACAATCTTGAAAAGAGAAAAATGAACATTTGCTACAAATTTTGATTTTTAAAAGACTTCACTTTGAAGTTCTACGACTCCAATCGCTTCATATCGTACTGTACATATGGTATAATATGTTAAGCAGAGGTACTATTTTAATTACCAATAATAAAAGAACTTATATTTAGTACAATTTCTCAATAAAAGAAAACATCAAACTAATATTACGGCTTTGTGATAGAGTAATATATTTTTTATCAAAGTAGATTTAATGAGAAACGAAGTTTTAACGATCAAAGCAGTACGAAAAGGCTTAAGCATTCATTTGCGCCGACGCAACTAATGTAAGCTTTATTGCCATTTTATTCATTTTCTTCCTCGTAAAATATTTTTATTAGCGAGTACTTTCCTTAGACTTATTCAGTTTAAGCACAACATGAATAGCAAGTAATTGCTAGAAAGTTATCTTTATTGAAAGTTTTAGATACAACATTGTGATTATTTTGTTGACAAATGGATCTCTTTATGAAGATTCTTTGAATTATATACTATTTCTTTTGTGCGATACATTATAATAAAGGATTAATGTGTTGCAAATATGAGATTTCTTTTATTAATAACAAGCGACTCACCCTCGCTTTGCTCAGGTTCGTCCCTAGGTTAATTCCCTATACACACTCTCATCCCCACTTTCATCCCCATTTTCACTCCCTTAAGGGATGATTTCCGGGATAAAAAGTATCCTATGTCCTTCCCAGGGTCTCAAACTATCTTCTTACCAAATTTCATCTAAATCGGTTCAGTACCTAGATCCAGAGATTACCCCCTACAACCTCACAAACTCACAAACTTTACCTCTTTATAATATTAGTATAGATTAGCAAATCGCTCACTAGTAAATAAAATTTTCCACCTCGCTTTATGTTTGTTCGCGGTAATCTCTAAATGTTTTTCATACGGGTATACTTTATAAGTATTTCTTGTATTTTTTTTGTATTATATATGTAATTTTTAAGCATTTTGCGATATTAAGCTACGGCCATTATGATATTTGGAATAAAGTCGGAAAAAATCATCCCTTTTGAATGTATAATTCTGAATGTATAAATGTTAAGGGCATCTAGGGATCCTAGTTATATTTAAATTATAACTAGAAAACAGACTATTTAAAACTATTAACAAAAAAAATAATTACAGTAGTTAAAACAAAACGTACCTAGTAGACTATAGGTATTCACTTACTATAAGTTTTTACTTTATTTTTTAACATGATAAAATCAGATATTTTTAAAGCAAATATTCAAAAGTTAAAACTATAATAAATTCATTTTGTTTATTCCTAGATGATAATTTATAGAATTACTAAAATTCTTTAATAAGTAGAGGGCTACACATTTGTGAATCAATAATATGTTATTTCTTTATAGCGAACAAAGTCAAAAGCGTAATCTAGCCTATACATATAATAAAATTCTAACTAAGCCGAATCTATATATTAAATATTTTTTGGAAAATCTTTTTGAAATAGACATTATTATCGATACAGAGGCCGAAATTAGTTTTTAGAATTTTTGTCTGTCTCCCTGTCTGTCTGTCTGTCTGTTACCGTATCACGGAAAAACCACTGGAGGGATTTTGTTGAAATTTAGTATGGTGATAGCTGGTTATCCGGGTCAACATATAGGATACTTTTTACTGCGAGAAAATATCTCATTTCTAAGAAATTTATACTAACCATTAAAAAACCGGTAAAACGTAACTAGGGACAAACCTGAGCGGAGCGAGGGTGAGTCGCTAGTGCAATATGTAATCAAACAATTATAAGCCTTTACGACTTAAATGTAAGAGGGTTGCAACAATAACATATAATTGACCCGCCTCGTTTTACATCTCTGCTACTGGGTTATCTAAGTGAAGATAATATAAGTGAAGATGTGCTTAGTAGATAAATGATACACTGACAAATAACTTGCAAATATGTTTTGCTTAAAAAATACATATAAATTATACCTACGATCTCAGACTCTATACAGGTATGCAGCCACTGTACCAAATGATAAACTTTAGTTTTAAATCTATTAATTAAATCTTCCATCAAAAGAATCACGTATGCATTTGACACGTTTACAAACAAATTCTTTTCTAATGCATTATGAAACACATCATTGTAACATCAACATTGTAGGGCATTTTCTCTTATATGGGCAGGCGGACTGTAAACATCCACGGTGGTCGATCTGTTCATTGTTTATAGAAAAAATTCTAACGCCTTTTTTACTAACTTGCCTTACCTTTTGCTACATGAAAATTGATTTTTTGAATAGTGTTAAATACCTCAGAGTCAGTCTAATTAGTTACTAATTTTGAGCCTATATTTTATACGTTGTAATGCCTTAAAGTTTAGCAGTTTTTTGGGTATGCGCTATCGTTTCTTCAGACAAAATAAAATAGCTAGAATTAAAGATGTCCATTTTTTATAAGTAGACGACATGTTTGTAGTGACTCTACTTCCTGTGCCAACGGTAGCGGGTTCGAGTCCCGCTGGGGGCATTCATTTGTGTGATATACACGAATGTTTGTACTCCAGTCATGAGTGTTTATATTTATAATATGTATGTATTTAAAGTTATATATGTGTAGTGTATCAATAATCTGGTATCCATAACACAGGCCTCGTAGCTTACCATGGAACTAGATGGTGCTGTGTGTTAATGTCCCAACATATTTATTATTTATTATTATATGTTTTAGTATAATATTATGTCATTTTTGTTTGTAACTTTTGTTCATCTAGACGAAATCCATACACAACTGTTAGTAAGAAGCGTATTTTTAGTTATATTTACGAGTATTTATTAAAGGGACAAATACAGGGTACTGGTAATTAGGGGAAACCATAAAACTTTATGCGGTCGTTGATTATCTAGTAGGGTTAATAGTGTCTGAGTCCGAATTCAACTCTACAAGTCAAACTATTGGATTAGCTAGAGACGCTTGTTACAGTTTAAATTGTAATAAAAATATAATATATAAAATCGCACCATAAGACTATATTTCTTTTTTTAAATGTTTATAGTTCTTATTACTTTATAATATCTATTACATAATATAATAAAATTCTTAGTCGAATCTGTACATTAAATATTTTTTGGAAAATCTTATTGAAATAGTCATCATTATCCATACAGAGGCCGAATTTATAGTTATTAAATTTTTGTCTATCTGTCAGTTTGTCTGTAAGCGCATCATAAGAAAACCACAAGACAGATTTTGATGAAATTTGGTATGATGATAGTTGGTTATCCGTGTCAACATATAGGATATTTTTAACTGCGGGAAAATATCTTATCTCTGAGAAATCTATACGAAACGTTAAAACGTAACTATGCGGAGCGAGTTTGAGTCGCTAGTTTATCATAAGAAACAATTTAAAAGATCTTTTTTTAATGAAAAATAGAAACAAAATAAAACGAAATTGTATATTATATATTTTTTTATGTATCCTGCTATTTAGCAATCTGTTTGTTCAAAACAATAATCTAATATGCTGTCAGATTTTCATCTGTAAATGTATCTTCAGTAGAGGCATGCACCCAGTGGTGCAACCCTCACCTTTTGCCTGCGAATCTAGTCGCTAGTTGTGGTATACTATTTCTCTTAAGGCGAGAGAATCATAGACTGACCACTCCCTTCAGTTCGGCAGCTAGCTCATTGACATGTTGGTCCAATCTGGCTTGATAATTCTTGCGGTTTGACTCAATTTCTTCCTTCACTGTTCGCAGAATGAAATCTAGGTTCACATATTTATTGCTTATGTGTGGTAGAATATTGAACATGACTCTCATTGTTTTGCTTTGAAACCTTTCAAGTATTTCAATATTACTATGGCTGGCTGTGCCCCAGAGCTGAATGCCGTAGGTCCATAGAGGCTTTAGTATAGCTTTATAGACAGCCATTTTGCTATCATTTGTCAATGGTGACTTACGAGTTACGACCAATGAGCCAGTACATGCTGCCGAGTTTGGTGTCTAGCTATTTGGTGTCTGCTAGGTGTATTATAAAATAATAGAAAAAAATATTGGTACATAAGCTTTGGGTATTGACTGTATAGAACATATACAATACAATGAAAACGTAATTTTTTTACTGTTTTACCCATAAAATATGTTAAAATTACCTTGCACTACCAAATTAAAGTTATGTTAGAATCATTTTCAAATCGTAAGACTAGCGAATTTATATAGTAAAGTTTATTTAAAAGAATAAAAAAATTGATCACATTAATCATCTCATACCCATCTCGTGCAAACTGCACTCGACTTGATAAAGTAGAATCTTCTACTGTCTCGTGAAAACTCTTTATTTTCTACAAGTAACACTTGAAAATTATGTGTTATATTAATGTTGTACATTAAAGCATTGCAGAATTGTTAAATAAAGCTTCTGTAATAATCTCTCAAGCGGTTTCATAGAGAGTGTTTGAGCCATGAACAGATAACTAACAGGCAGACAAGCAGACTTTTGCATTAATAATAAGGATATTAATATTAAGGATAAGTATTAGTAAAAATAATTTAAATGTGCTTTTATTTCAATTGATGTACATTATTCCTCACATAGATAAGTTTCGCTCCTAACATTTTATATTAAGGAAATATAATAAATAAGTCAGTATCCTTCACATGTGCTGTCTGTCTGCTCTCTAAGAAAATATAAACATTAATGGATGAAAGGCTCAGGCTCAGTTTTGCCGTTCCCCTTGCGGATAACCTTATACAAAGAGTAGCTCCTTAAACGGTTTTTGCCTTTGCGTCGATGATGAAATAATTTTCGTGACTTTGTTGACTTTCCTGAACTTCGAACATTGGTCTACCAGAGATCGGTATTCGGTATTTTCGAACCCCCATTAGGTTTTTGGAAGAAGCTCTTCAAATTACGCGAAAATTAAAAACTTCGAAATATTTGTTTTGATTTTATTGGTTTAAATTATCATTATATAATTATTATCATATAAGTTCATATCAAGATAACCATTTTACATTTAAAAAAAATGTTTTTGAGTAATTAATATAGTATAATAAAAGTCAAATATAGAATTTACTTTTAAATCAAATATAGAATTTAATTTTAAGTCAAATATAGAATTTAATTTTATGTTTAATCGTGCCTTACTTGAAAATAGCTAGGCGAGTTTCTATGATTTTTTTAACGATCGGTAATAGTAGATAAGAATTAAAAATAGTTAAGCTTTTCTATCGATCGAGTAGATACAACAATACACCTTGAACTTTCCGCGCTGATATACATATGTAGAAATAGTTACTTGTAGTAATTCCACATTAAATAGAAATATACTAGGTCCTCCTTGCCTAGTCCAGTCCAATCCAGTCAGTCCAGCTTAGTTACAATAGCACTACTATATATATATATACGAAAGTTTGTATGTGTCCGTACGTTTCTTACTCCTCAAGATTAAAAAGACTGGTCGGATTTGGATGAAATTTAGTACATAAATAAACTATTTTCCTATAGTAACACATAGGCTGTAAGGGATTCACCTAAGTGAAGCGAGATTAAGTCGCTGGTGTCGCTAGATTTATATTAAAACTAGCGAGTCACGCTCGCTTCGCTAGCGTTCGTCCCTAGGTACGTTTTCACGGTTAGATATGTTTATACATAAATAGTAGCTTGCTACTCCTAAGATATTCATTTAAATTATGTAGCGATTTACCCTCGCTTCGCTCGGGTGCTTACGCCGTACGCGGATTTTATTCACAATTTCATGGGTTTTATTTTTTCGCGGAACACTGATACTTTTTCAAAAATAAAAGTAGCCTAAGTTACTCCTTATAACATCAGCTAACTGCCAATGAAAGTCCCGTTAAAATCGGTCCAGCCGTTTCGGATTAGTCGGAACAAACAGACAGACAGACAGACAAACAAACAAAAATTTTAAAAATTGATTTTTTCTTATATGTACCATATAAACTTTCACATGCATTTAGTAAAAAGCTGTTATTTTGACATTACAAACAGACACTTCAATTTTATTAACTGTACCTACCTATAGATGTAAAAACTTTTGAATTTGGTGTATTTTGTTACTAGATCAATCTGTAACGGATTTGAGTTATATTGGAATGGAGATAACTATGACTTATCATCATTCGGAATTCCTAGATTTATCGATATATTCATTTTATTTTTTTTAAATATGATATTTTTACTGAGATGGCTAAAATATTTCTGCTAGGTTCCCTCCCTATAAACCAATATTATTTTTCTGTTACAATGTTTCTTATATTAGGTTAAATAGCTTTTTAAATAAATATATTTCTGAGTTTTGACTTATTCAATACATTTTACTTACGATATGCTTATACAGATGTATGTACTATGTAAGCAACAAGTACATCGCCAGACTTCATTTAAGACTGAATGGCGCCTGTTAAATAATTCTAAAAGAGCGCAAAAACGTCTCTTTGACGAATGTTTTACTTTGTTTTCTTTTACTGCATAACCATTTAGAGCTTTTTTATGGGTACTTCATAAGTGGTTAAATAAATGGTTTGAGAAATACTTTTTTTTTTATATGTCTTATAAAAAGTAATTAATTATGTTACTGAAGTATTGTAAAATGAATATAATTTTATGATACGAGTGATTAAAATAAATAAATAAATATGTTGGGACATTAACTAACACACAGCACCATCTAGGTCCATGGTAAGCTACGAGGCTTATATTATGGATAGCAGATAGTTGAAGCACTATACAAATATAACTTTAAATACATACATATTATAAATATAAACACCCATGACTGAAGTACAAAGATTCGTGCTCATCACACAAATGAATGCCCCCGGGACTAAACTGCCAGCGGAACTCGAACTCGCGATCGCTGGCATAGAAAGAAGGGTCACTACAAACTGAGCTAAGCGTGTTGACTAAACTTTAATATGCTATTACTATACACAAAGAGCTAAAGACATTTCTATGTTATTAGCAACGACGGAAAGAGTATCAATGGTGTTATGAAGAAACATGAACGAACATGCTTGCTCGTTCTGGATATTAAAAAGAACACTTTCACTGTGACTGAAGTTCGCACAAACCAAACATCTGCAGCAGAGACAATATTGCAACCATATTAGTAAATTCGTAGTCGTTGATGAAGAATTTGGGAGAACTAATATAAAAAGTTTAAGCATATACCTACATATGACTTGATCAGGTCGTAGAACTGGTCATTTCATGATACATTTAACCCTACCTGAAGTGGATGTATTTCATTATACTCGTATAGCCAGCTAAAACCGATTTTATCGTTTAAACATGAACTTTTGATGATATGTTAATCCACGTTTTGCCATTGCCATTACCATTTCGAGTCAGGTCTGTCACCAAATTAAAAAAATATATAAACAACCAACACAAATGATATTAAAGATTCTGGGTTTAAATTAAAAAAAAAATACTATCTATAATAGTATAAGGCGGGATTATTTTACCACTTATCTTTCACATCTTCAGTGATCCAAGTTGGATCTTTTACCTGATACAAGAGAAATAATTATGAAAACGACAATTCACTTGTTATGTAACCTAAAAATAAAAATATGTGTAAAAGTTAATCATTTTAAATCACTTAAACTCAAACAAATTGCACTCAAAGCACAAGTATAGTCTGTATTCCTTTATATCTCTCATTCCGATGGTACTATGGCTCGATGCGATCGGTGACAGATAAGGCATAGGACCGATAGCTTAACCTAAGTATACTACACTCAGTCAATTTCCCAATTGCGTGTAGCTACTGAGTATTTCGTAACAGAAAAACCCAATAACTATACAAGCCCGACACCGGCCTCGAATCCGACCTCTCGATCTACGGCCGTAAATTCTAGCTACTGTACCAACGAGGCAGAGCAGCCATTAAATTGGAATTGCATCATTGCCCAGCCATCAAAGACAAAAGTGGCTTTCAGTACAAAAGGTCAAGGAGAGTTTTAATTTAATAATGTCTATACGGTTTGATGTCCTCATTTATGTTTCTAGTGTTGCGTAAAGTAAATACTCTCAAAAATTGATTTTTGACATCATTTTTCCAACATAAAAGCGCAAGCCGTTATCACTCAAGGTCTTAAACTCGGAATATAGTTAAGATACCGAATATACTTTACCACATTAGTACTCTCCTTAACCTTTTAAGTTAGAACTTAACCTTACCTTACCGTTAACCTTTAAGTTAGATCTTATAAGTTATCACTTACCTAATTAAAAGTCCATTTCAAAGCTACACCATTATAATACGTACATATGTTGTAAAGTATAAATAGTAAGATAACGTAACGTAAAAATAAAGAGTGAAGATGTTTACTTAATAAAAATATAATACTTAGCCCTATCTTAAAATTTACTACACTTTCAACGGAAGCCTTTAAGTTTTTAACCTCCAACGCAAAAAGAGAGTGTTATAAGTTTAACGTGTATATATGTGTCTGTCCGTGGCATCGTAGAGCCTAACCGTTGAACCGCTTTTAATATTTTAGTTTCTTCTGTTTTAAAGGTGACTTGATCGAGAGTAGGCCTTAGCTATAAATCAAGAAAATCCGTTCAGCTATACGCAAGCTATCAGCTCTTTTCTAGACGGTAGAAGGATATGAGCAACTTTCACAAATCTAATCCATTCGATACATGATATTTTGTTACTTCAATGACATTGTAATGGTTTGGTCCTTGGCCAGATGCTGCAGGCTGCAGCGTCAATTGATATTTACAAGATAATCGACTCTACTATAATTTTGCAAAGATATCGTGTTTAAGCTCATTGAAATGACCTCAATGAATAGGTTTATTGTTCGTTTTTTTTTATTAAATTTCTCGTACTCTTCTAAACGGACAATAAAAATATTTATTACTTAAGAGTAACGTAAAGGTGTGAAATGATTTTGGAAATTTTCACTTTCTTATTGGAACGGCCTACAGATAATTTACATTTTAATCAAATTAGCACCTGCTACAAAGTGACTGGTTTTTAATAAAATCTATACAGATAAATAAAATTGGAGTGTCTGTTTGTAATATTAAAATAACCACTTTTTACTAAATGCATATGGATGTATACATGGTACATATACCAAAACAAGATTTTTTACAATTTTTGTCTGTCTGTCTGTCTGTCTGTCTGTTTGTTCCGGCTAATCTCCGAAACCGCTGGACCGATTTTGACGGGACTTTTACTGGCAGATAGCTGATGTTATAAGGAGTAACTTAGGCTACCTTTATTTTAGAAAAAGAATTAGTGTTCCGCGAAAAAAAATTAAAACCCATGAAATTGTGAACAAAATCCACGTATGACGTACGCACCCGAGCAAAGCGAGGGTAAATCGCTTTATAATTTAAATGAATATCTTAGGAGTAGCAAGATACTATTGATGAATAAACATAGCTAACCGTGAAAACGTACCTAGGGACGAACGCGAGCGAAGCGAGCGTGAGTCGCTAGTATTTTATAAAATACACCATATTTTTTAATAAAAAAACATTTAGAATGAATGAATGAATCCATTTAAAACACCAATCTTGGACACGAAATTTAAAATACTAATAAAAAAATATTTACTTATGTTAGTTTAAAAATATGCATATATTCAGATTTTAGACATAAAGAACTATGGAATAATTAAAATCTATACATTTGTTAGTAATTGTTATATTTAAACTATATATTTAAAGTTAATTATTATCACAACATACTCGTTTTTACACAGAACAGATAAGTACATCGACTTAATGTTCCATTTTCTTCTAATTTGAGTAGATATGTTCTTATTATTAGCACATAAGTGTCAAATCTATACTAATACTATAAAGAGGTAGAGTTTGTTTTTTTGTTTGTCGGTTTGTTTATTTGAATGCACTAGTCTCAGGAACTACTAATCCAATTTGAAAAATTCTTTTTGTATTAGATAACCCGTTTATTGAGGAAGGCTATAAGCTACAGATAATCCTGCTGCTACCCAAGGGAGCGGAACTGTAATCATAAATGTCAACAAATCGGGCAAAATTCCATACAATTTTTTTGTAGGTTTTGTGCGAGCGAAGCCGCGGCTCCTGCTAGTGCATCATATCAGTATTTCTCATACTTACTACTACCTAATAATAAATATATTACTTAAATAAACAAACTAACATTAATTAACATACGAAATAACTAAGTTAAAAATTGAAGGTTCTTTTTCTAATTTAAAAGAGTACTTATGAATCTATGACACTTGAAACGTCATATATTTCATGTAAACTCTACGCCCACACACTTTTTTGGTGCGATCATTAAATTTTTTTACACCGTATGGTCTAATGGAATGACCAACAAGCTAAGGCCCTCAATTCGATCATGCTTAAAAATTTCTTAATAAATTAGACATTTGAAACACTATTAGTTGATAATCTAAAGTTACTATTGCTAATATTATTTATTATCACGATTTACTAAAAAGGCACAACAACTTAAAAACCACATAAAATTTAAAAGTGATCATTCCACCCTTAAAGATGTAACTGTTTTTTTTTAATAGCCAAGCAACCTTGACGTAGCGAAGGTATCATATATACAAAAAATAATTAAAAAACTACTCCTATTTGAAGTCGGTCAAAAATAAGTTAGGTAATGTACCTACCCCATCGGATGTCTATTTTTCATGTCTCAGGTTATTATCGTGTATGTTTTTAGATATCGATTGATCACAGTAAGCCTAAGTAGATGGGCGGTAAAATGGTACAGAAAAATATAGCACCTAAATAGGATTAAATAATAAAAATGGCGAATATTTTTCATAAAGTTGCGTATAAGAGAATAATAAATTATATTTGCTATATATGGATGAGCTGGAATTTGGATAAGAAATATAACTATATCTATATGTTCATATAATAAAACTGTTGAGGTCGAATGTCTGTATATAGAAAAAAAATGCTAAAAACCGAGTCAGGTAGATGTAAGAAGTGAAATAGAACACAAATCCAGTTTTTTTTTTCAATTTTTTTGTTTCTCTGTCTGTCTGTTTATACGGGATACTCTCCGAAACTGTTGATCCGATTTAAATGAAATTTTGTATGGTGGTATCTTATATCCCCGGTCAATCCAAGAAAATTAAAGAGTTCCCGTGGGATAGTTAAAAAACTATAGTAACCTATACAGCTTAGTACACAAAAACTACTGATTGGATTTTAATGAAACTTTACAATAATATAATTCATATATCAAAATAAAAAATAGGCTACTTTATGTCCCGGAAAAATGTACGGTTCCCGTGGGATAGAAGAGCGAAGCGAGGGTGAGCCGCTAGTTTATATGTAAAGGCCGAAAATAATGTATATCTTTTATAAACATATATACAGACTCTAGTCTTTTTCTTAGAATAACAGTTCTGTTATCTCAACCTTGACAACGACACGGAACCAATTACTTGACTGACCAAAAATACCGATCTAATAGTTACGTGATGGAGTGGTATTTCCACACTGTTGCATAAATGTATGGAATAATGATTATATACCATACTCCTTGGTAATAAAATAGATTTTACGACTCGATCATACCATAAGCCAGAGGTCGCATATTTTAATACAGATTATTTTAATGAAATCAAACGAAATAGGTACTTGCGATCAGCTTCTCACGCATTAACGCTTTCATAGCTACTATTCGAATTGACCTGTTCTTCTTCCACCCTTACTCCTGCTGTTTTTTTTTTTCTTTTTATAGCATTACGACGACAAACGACACGTTTGGCTCAGTTTGTAGTGACCCTACTTGCTGTGCCAGCGGTTGCGGGTTCGATTCCCGCTGGGGGGATTCATTTGTGTGATGAGCACGAATGTTTGTTCTCGAGTCATGTATATTTAAATTATGTATGTATTTAAAGTTACATATGTGTAGTGTATGAACTATATGGTATCCATAACTCAAGCCTCGTAACTTACCATAGAAGTAGATGGTGCTGTCTGTTAATGTCCCAACATATTTATTTATTAAAATATCTTTCAATGTTCTTAAAAAAAATATTCTTTTATGAGTCACTTTAAATGTAACCAATATCTGCTAGTAAGGATTGCCATAAAAAATATTTTTTATACCATATACGTATGTATCGCGCATTAGTTGTTCTTACTCGGAATGAAAGTGCCATCTCAAGCGATTTTTTATCCTCCATCCGCTGATGAAATTCCTGTAAGCATCGGTTTAGTTATCTCCGAAATTTATGTGTGAAAAATTATTTGCATAAATACCTATATTAGCTTTATATAGGTATCTACGTTAATTTTAAATTGACAGACAGTTAATTTTTTTATTCGCTAGTTTTTAGTTATCATTTCCAAGATTTTTATTCATTAATTGTTATGTATCTGCGTATCATGTAGTAAGGCGGTGTGGAATTTCTCGTCTAATATATTATCATATTTTAAATTTAATACTTATTTTTCTTCTCCATCTATCTATCTACTTTACACCGAATATCCTAAAATTAAAAATCAAAAGAGATATCTTAGTCGACGCATAACTTATCTACTAAAAGTTATATTATGATGAAGGGTATTTATGGAATTATAGAAACTAAATTAATATAACAAAAAAATATAATTATAATCTGTTTAATAAAGCATCTTAGAAAACGGACAGACAGATTTCAATAGATCATTTTAGTGCAGATATTGAAAATCAATTTCCCCGTAGAGTTCCAATATATTTAGTAAAATATTTTTTGTTGTAGACTCCACAGAATATTTACTAGCCGTCATTTAACAATAACCAAACATGCAATACGTCAACATAGTATCAAGGTAAACTACTAATGTCATGCCAATTAAATACTTGTTTACACCAGCTTTGGACCCGGTTTTGACCCGAGAGAAAGATAACAATAACTTATTAGTTACTTATAGTATTGTCTAACACTCAGAAGTAAAAACCCAAAAAAAACTGTTTTGCAATTGTTTGTGCTTACTCAAGATAAAAAAGAATATTATTTGACATACGAGTAAGTATGGATCTTCTTTCTAGTTTGTAAAGTTGGTGGTTATTTTCTAACATCGCTTTTCGCTGACAGAAAACGAAAAATTGTTTGTGGCTTTTAGACAAAAAGAAATAACACGTGGGATTGTCTTACCAATTTGGACCACTAACACCAACCAACCACCAACATAAAAATATGTTATTAATTATTATCTATAAATGTAATAAAACTGTAGAGGTCGAATGTCTGTGCGTAGAAAAAAAATACTTAAAACCAAGTCAGGGGGTTGTAAGAAGAGAAATAGAACAAATCCAGATTTTTTTCAAATTTTCTGTTTCTTTGTCTATTTGTCTGTTTGTCTGTTACCTCATATCCCCGTTCAATATATTTTTAGATACTTTTTATCCCGGAAAATTAAAGAGTTCCCGTGGGATAGTTAAAAAACTATAGTAACTTATACAACTTAGTACACAAAATTACTAATTGGACTTTAATGAAACTTTATATTAATATAGTTCGTACATCAGAATAACAAATAGGCTACTTTTTATCCCGGAAAAATGTACGGCTCCAGTGGGATAATTTTTTTTTGTTTGTCTAGAGGCGAACCCGAGCATAGCGAGGATGAGCCGCTAGATCAAAATAAATATATGACTTTCAATAAAGATTCTTTGATTTAACTAGCTTCAATCTGTAACGATTGTATAGTGTCAACTTATCTAAACCCAATGTAAGTTTAACAAGTGAAAAATTAGTTAGCTTTAGCCATAACTATAACTCACATTATTTCTCTTAATAAGACAAGCGTCAAACCAATACAAGCTCATTACACTTTAAGCACCAAAGGAATGGATTAAGTATAAAAGTATATCAAAAGGTGTAACACCCCTTTTTTTGGAGAAAATTTATATTAACAATGTATGTGGCCAATATAAATATTTAGGAGTTGAGTGAAAATAGGCAAATACCGATCTCTGACTTAGGCTGAAACTATATTTCATGTATCAGATTAGATACTACGTTAATGTACTAAAAATTTATTTGTATGACGTAATTTAATATACGTTTGTGGAATTCAAAACGCTCTTCTAGCAAATTTCAGTTCGAAACCATGCTAAGACCTTGTATCTCGAACGCTTTTTATTTATAGGTATAGTTCTCTTTGATCCCATCAAAATGTTTAAACTTATGTAATATGATTTTGATTAAATTATATTTTCAGAGTTAATTATATTTGTTCTTACATCACTAAATAATATTTTAAATAAAATGTGGATTTATTTTGATATTGGTTCTAGACGTTACGAATGCTTTAAATCCCCATAAAAATCCGAAAAGACAGTTTTATATAAAATTCATTAATTTAAGAAAGTATTACTAAATTATAATTATTATTTGTAGCTAACTCAAAATTAATAAATAGTGATAGAAAGAATAACAATTTTCAAAATATTTTTTTTCTAAAAATAATTATTTCTTGCAATATAATATAAAAATTTAAAACATCCTACAGAAATGACCTGGTATATATACCACGACAAAGATTTACTTACACCAGCGATAATATAGTTTTCAATTAGTATTACATTATCTTAGAATCAGATTAGTAATTCACATACACAATTAATTTACACAAATTTTTCGCACAGACTATCTTATTAAACGCAAGAAACTATCAATATGCCTTTAATCTCAAACTTTACAATATAAATAGGAACTTTCCTAAAGGCCTTTCTATCAATCTATTTTTATCACTCAGATATTTTTTATGTCGTTTCCAGCATCCCAAGAAACGGGTGCATATAATATTTATAAGTACATAGTATGTATTATCATGTTCGCGTTCAATTAAAGTATATAGTATAATGTCTTATACCTATACATACATATGTTACATATTATTCAGTTTTATTTACCTCTAAAATAATATTTACTCTTTATTACAGAATATCGATCAATTCCTATCAATTTTCCTTTAATTTAAAAGTGACAATATAAGAAAAATACTTATCTAAAGGCATTTTTATTAATACATTTTTATCACCAAATAGAGCAAAAATAGAAATACTTTTAGTTACATATATTTTTATTTTATTACTTTCAACGCTGTGGAAAAATCTTGTGATTCCAATAGCTTTTGTTATCGCCTACGTACTGTCCTAACAAGGATAAACCCTAAACTCTATCTGTTTTTAACATACGTCAACACTATTAGAACCCGCGACTTCACTCGCGCTAAAACTATAAAAAAATCTCTAATAAGGTAGTTTCATACAAAATTTCATCCCCTATTTTACCCCCTTATAGGCTGAATTTCGAAAGAAGCTAAAACATCTATTTATTTAATTTTATTGAAGAGCATTAATACCAAGTTTCAAGTTATTCTATTCATAAATATTTTTTTTTGATTGTATTATAAAGTGTTTTACCATGGAAATTAGGTAATCTCCCGCGGTAAAAACCTAGTCACTCTCCAGCCTATGTCACTTTCCAGCCCTCCAACTATCTCCACACAAAAATCACGCCAATCCGTCACTCAGTTTCGACGTGAAAGAAGAACAAACAAACAAACACACTTTCACATTTATAATAATAGTATGAAAGTATGAATATGAAATATGGATTATCAAAATAATATTAACGTAAAACTATGTATTACTCGATTTATATTATATCTCCTGAAGCTTTTAATTTAATTTACATATTCCTAGGAAATTATTAGAAATTACCATTTGATGGAAATAATCAAATTACTTCATGTTCCAAAATTAATGACAACATATTAAGTCAGTGTTACTCGCGACGAAACTATTAAATAATCTTTGTTATTATGTGTCGCTCAAATAGCTTATAAACTGTGTGCGGATACTATTGAGATTCAGAACACACTGAGATCTTGAACTCTATCTAGGTTCTATTTTCAGCCTTAGACTTAGGAATAAAACAGACGGCGCGTATAGAACAATAAATGAAATCAACGTCAGGAAGAAAATACTTCGATTTTCTAACACTATATCTATACATATAATAAAATTCTATTTCAAAAAAAGTCTTTATTATCGATACAGAGACCGAATCTATAGTTTTTAGAATTTTTGTCTGTCTGTCTGTCTGTTACCGCATCACGGAAAAACCGCTGAAGGGATTTTGATGAAATTTAGTATAATGATAGTTGGTTATCCGCGTCAACATATAGAATACTTTTTATTGCGGGAAAGTATCTCACCACTGAGAAATCTATACGCACAAAATACAATAAAACGCAAGTAGGGACGAACCCGAGTGGAGCGAGGGTGAGTCGCTAGTTTATTATATTTGTGATCTTTTACATTTTTATACTTTGATTTTTATCGTATTTACACTTTTTATAAATGTGAAACTTTATGACATATATTTTGATATTAACACTGCGCTTGCTACTACTTTAAAATGACTCAGCGGATTTGATTGAAATTCGAAGTTGAGACAGTGTATATATTCTTACTCTACTTCTTATCAACAACATTACTAAGAGAGAGGAGCCGGAGACAAACACATCATCATTAATATAATACACAAATTTTCTCGCAACCCTGACATTCAATTACTATCATTAGTAATCATCAGTAATATTAAAGTAAGTAGTAATCATTAGTAATATTAAATCTTTTAAACATCTCGCCAGCATTATTCCACACGTACAGAAGAAAGAAAATATTAAAATCGGTCGTTAGTTATATACCTCTACTCATGTATACTCATCTATATTCATGTTATAATTTAAAATTGGCTACGATATAATCAAGCTTTCATCATGATACCAAAGAACAAATATAAAATCTCCTACAGAATGTACAATCGCACTATCTGATCGACAAGTATAAGTATATAATTTTAAGCAATGTTTAACAAACAATGGAAAACGTGACTGTTATTCAAGATTTTCTTGTTCCGCAGCACTAAGATCTTTTAAATTGGTATCTGATAAATGTGAAATAAGTCATATTTAATACGAGATTTAGAGATGGTTGAATTAAATGATAAGTACCTACTAGTGATTGCAATCCGGCGTCATTTTCAGTCTGGCCGGATCCGACCGGATTTCCATCGATCCGGCCGGATCCGGTCGGATCCAGCCAGATTGATCAAATCAGGATGATTTTCGCTTTTCGGTTCAAAATGAACTGTTAGTAAGTTAATCAAGTGTGATTGTACTTAATATAGGTAGTTTATAAAACATATATAAAAACAACTTTGACGCCTTGGTGACTTTGGATGGCCACGACAGACGCCTTTGCCGCACCCACTACATTTCGATAGCTCTTATAAAAGTATTTCATTATGGATTATCTTGAATTGATTATAGAAGAGGAAAAAGATGATGACCTTTCAATTCGATACTATCTCAGTGTAGAAAAGGCCTCCACTCATCCAATTTTCATCATAAAGTCAAAACAATGAAGGTTTCTACAATGTTATTAATTATAAAACAATATAAAAAATAAATTATAAAGCAATGGATGCCAAGACACCAGTGTAATTAAAATTTCATCATCTTCTTCAGTAAACGCCTCAACAGATGCTATTTTATGATTTTTTATTGAAAATACCTCAAAACATACGTGTGCGGCGCCGACACTGCGAACATGAGCGCTGCAGTAACGCTAGGGTCTAACGTCACAGTCAGACACGGTGTCAGTGACGCTGCGCTCGAATGTCGTTCCCTACATTTACATAGTGCATTAATCTGCCGCCCTGTCGCGACGTCACTGATGCTACTGACGCTTGCACTTTGTAAATGTAGGGAACGACATTCGAGCGCAGCGTCACTGACGGAAATACTTTTAAAAGAGCTATCGAGATGTGGTGGGTGCGGCAAACGCGATACGATGATGGACGTCTGTCGTGGCCATCCAGTCACCAAGGCGTCACTGATACCAGTCAACTTACGCGGCGTCGGTAACGCTATAAACGCCGCGTTGTTAACGCTTGTTTCGAAAATCTACCTTTAACAAGGTCGAATCTCTTCTGTACAGGGCCTCTACATGCAACATCTCTATTATTTTGCCAAAAATTGCGAGCATCGGATCCGGTCGCCGGATCCGGTATATTGGTACCGGATCCGGTGGACGTTTAATGATGCCGGATCCGCCGGATTACCGGATCCGTTTTTCCGGATTGCAATCCCTAGTACCTACCCATTTTAAAAATTCGTAGCTTATTTTGTTAGTTATTAATTACTTCGTTATAATATTTAAAGGCTACAGTTACAAAAATGTTAACGAATTTGGTTTCAAGTGTTCGTATTTATATAGATATAGTTAAGAAACAGTATCAGCTTCTATCTAATGAAGGAAATGACAGATACATTTTTAAAGAGTTTAAAGATTTTTAACAAAAATAAACTTTTTATCTGTTTATATATTAGATATATTATGTTATTTAAAAATAAGATCGTATATCTATACATATAATAAAATTGTAACTGAGCCGAATCTGTATATTAAATATTTTTTGGAAAATCTCATTGAAATAGATATTATTATCGATACAGAGGCCGAATCTATAGTTGTTAGGATTTTTGTCTGCCTGTCTGTCTGTAACCGCACCACGTAAAAACCACTCGAGGGATTTTGATGAAATTTGGTATGATTATAGCTGATTATACGGGTAAACATAGAATGCCTTTTTTATGGGATATTTTTACTGCGGGAAAACATCTCATCTCTGAGAAATCTATACTAAACGTTAAAACGTAAGTAAGGACGATTCCGAGCGGAGCGAGAATGTGTCGCTAGTATTTACATAAACGTAAAAAAATTACATAAAAATAATACTTTTATGTATATTTTTCTACCTATATAATACGTTTTTTTAGTAAGACTCGTTAACTCGTATTCTGTTAAAATTGTTCTTCTACACACGTTATCATAATAAAGCATAAAAACTTTAACTATTAAAGTTCAACACCTAATTTTATTACTAGTCTAAAAATTGCATTAGCATTTTTAATAAAAAAATATTGTGTTATATATTCAACAAATTTTTTAACATATATTTTTTTATTGTTTCAGGTAGTGCATGCATTTAAGCCATCAGGTACCTGCAATGTGACATAAACAAATGAAAGCAAGGGTGTTTGTCATATAATGAATAATTTTGTGCAGCATTGAGCGAAATGCGCTGGAGCATGGATGGACCGTAGGATGCGCGTCTTTTCGGCGCTCATAATCTTCATGATCACCTCATCACCTATTTTGTCATTTGTTCCTGGAACTGATGGTAAGCATATTAACCCCTCGAGTACCGCGTACACGCCGGCGTGTATGATAACAATTGGATTCTTGTAAATTCGCACGTATTTCTTAAAAATTATCCTGGAGATTAAAAATATCATTCTTTTAATTTCCTTATATGGGTTGTTCTACAAACTAATGACGAATCTGAGCCTAATTTCGGTGAGATTTTTTTTGTACATTCTAGTTGTGAAACTCAGTTTAGTATCAAGAATGCAACGTCTATTAGCCTATAATAAGTGAACGTAAGTGAAAGTGAAAGTAAACAGTCAAAACATTTTCAAAATTTAGATTTATGTCCATTTTAAGGAAATCAAATCACACAAAATTCTGAGGGTGACCAAGAAACTAAGGAAAAACAATAATAATAATTAAACGAAATTAACTTTTCATTTATTTATTCATTTTTCAAGTTTTATTCATCGTTCATTTCATAAATTTAAAAATATGTTTCTTATTCAGTAAAAGTTCTATTTGTTAGTAAAAATATGTTAAACTATTGATGTAATTGATCTTAAGCAGCACCGAAAATTAGAACAATGTTTGTTTTGTACGAATTCTATACAAGACTCGCCTTGAACAAGAACTTTAATCAAATTAATTATTAACTTTGAGCTTTATACAATTAAAGTTTAATTCTCATTATATTGGATCTCAATTTGACAGGATCCTGAGGCAAGGTTCCTGAGAATTTTTAAATAATACTAAAACACAGATTTAGAACATTCAACAATAATTAAATAAAACTGAGTAAAACGCTATATCTGCCTATATCATTCATTTCGCAACAAAAATTCTTACCAGGATCCTGAGAACTTAACTGATTACAGCGCAATTTTACCTCACGTTAAAAAAAAAAGGTGGTGGGAGTGGTCTTTGTCTCCTTCGTAGATACAATTCACTTTGTTAAATGGCAACTTCGCTCGGCGAAGAGGATATGCAATTTTCGCTTATTTTATATCTAACAGGAATCTGAGACAAAGCACTGAGGACAAACTTTGGTAAAGGATTTTTTTATATTTTCTTGGGAAATTACGATAAGCGTATGTTGTCCAAACAAGAAAAAGTAGAAAACTTTTTAATTTTGGGTTTAATTCATAGCCTTAATATTATTATAAATAACTTACCCTCGCTTTGCTCAAGTGCGTCCCTAAACACGTTTCAATTTTTTTGAGCGGAATCCTAATTCTTTTTCTAAAATAAAAGTAGCCTAAGTTACTCCTTATAACATCAGCTATCGGTCAGTGAAAGTCCCGTAAAAATCAATCCAGCCGTTTCAAGACATTTTTTTTTTAAATTGTGTTTTTCTTATACGTACCGTATATAATAATTTCATATGCATTTAGTAAAAAACTGTTATTTTGACATTACAGATGCTTCAATTTTGTTTATCTGTATTGATTTACGTACACTTTTTGATATAAAAATAAATTAGTTTTTAACACATTTTTTATAATATTTAAGCTAAGACGCCGAAAATTCCTAAATTTGTAAAACAACCCATATATGATTAGAAAATAAACTTTTTTTTTTCTGATTTGCCATACACCTGTCACAGCTTAAAACAAATCCATAAAAGGAAAATATTGAATTTCAGTAGAGTTAGATAACGTTCTAAGTTAAATTTTAGCGTAAACAAGTTATTTCTGATTAAGAAGCATACCTGTAACTACCAGGAAAGTGATAGGAATGTCTTATAAAATAATATTATTTCTTTCAACTAAATATAGCCTATTAGAATAATCAAACATGAGATAAAATAAACTACTAACGCCATCTACACATAGTGAAGTGAACCAACAAGTATCTTGTTTTCCTTTGATATTGTAGTATCGTGTTAAAATAACAGATGACGCTACTTTCAGGACCAGTAATAGCTCAGGAGGCTTTGGAAGGCGGCAATACTACATTACTATGCGACTCGAGCACTGATACTCTGAATGATGAACTAATGCTCCTGGTTTGGTATAAAGATGATGTGCCAGTCTATAGGTAACTATTTTGTAATTTTATTTTATGTAATTACTTTGAAAAATCAAGATGACTACTTACTTTGAAACCCTTATGGGAGTGTTTTTAATTTTTGTATCGCACCTTTACCTTTGAGGTATGAACCTACTACAATAATTAAAACAATAAATAGGAAAATCGTTTCTAATAAAAGAATTAAGAAAAAGTTCCAGTTTAAAATAACATCAAATTTTCATTTGCAGCATCATTAAAAAAAAAAAATTGTTTCAGTTATGATGCACGAATTATCAGTGAATGGTCGAGTAGTTCCTTTAACACCAGCGGAAGAGTTAAAGCTTACCTGCGAAGACAACCCACACCCCTTGTAATTAGCAATTTGAGGGGCGATGACCAAGCTCTTTATCATTGTCGCGTTGACTTTCTCCTCGCCCCCACAAGAAATATTGGTGTCAACTTAACAGTTATAGGTAAAGTTGTTTTAAGTTGTTTAAGTTGCCTTTTTAAACTAGTGGCTAGCATATTCATCTGCAGATCGAGAGGTCTTGGGTTTTAAATCGGACTGAAGTTTGAGGTTCCCTGCCGAGAATACTCAGTACCAGCCCGGAAACGGAAGGATTGCGATTTTTACGCCCTCAGGCCTCGGAGAGTACGTTAAGCAGTCGGTCTTGCGCCTTATCTCTCACTGTTCATGTCGAATTCTCGTCTCCAATGCATATAAAAGTAAAAAGGAAATAAACAGTACTACACTTGTTATCTTTAAATAAATGATTTATCCGCATTATTATATAAATACTTTAATGATATTATTTACTTACATTATAATATGTTTTCCTCATAATATTTGTTGTTATTATTAGTTTATAAGTATCCATTTCTTGGTTATGATATCAGGCACTCGTTTATTATAAATGAAGTAAAATTTGAAATATTTACTTCATATAAGTTGTACCCGCGGGGTAGTCAAAGGATACAAAGTACCGAGTTACCTTCTCTACATATAAATACTTTACACTTTTTTCTATTTTTCACCCTTTTTTTACACCCTCATTCAACATC
Source organism: Fabriciana adippe (assembly GCA_905404265.1). Taxonomy (NCBI): domain Eukaryota; kingdom Metazoa; phylum Arthropoda; class Insecta; order Lepidoptera; family Nymphalidae; genus Fabriciana; species Fabriciana adippe. The sequence goes on from FR990000.1 coordinate 5,832,309, forward strand.
GATAAAATCCAAGCGTAGGGCTGAGAAATCCTACTACTTTATTTGTAGGACGATTTGATCATTCGATTATGCATATTTTTAATCATAAATACTATGTTATCTAAACAAATTCGGAGAAGTGGACTATTTAGTCCAAACCATCTGTTTTGTGAGACAAAATTTTCTTTTCTTGTTAAATGTTGGATTATCTCAAGATTAAATCGTAAAACAATCTGTTAGTAATAAATTTTAGGCTATCACCGTTTTGACATGTTCCGTATGAAGCCAAAATTGTATCTACCACTATCAAATTCTCGTAGAAAGAATATTTGGAAGTCTCGCCAAAATGAATCTTCTCACGAAGTTTTAGATTGTTATTAATCAATAAAGAATCCGTTGGGAACTGTAGACTATAATGAAAGCGCGTTAAAATTATTAAAAGAGAAACTCACAATATACCTTAAGTTTACTATCGTGACTTATATTCATCTATTTTTAACCAACTTCCAAAAAGGCGGAGATTCTATGTTCGTCTGTATATTTTTTCTTATTTAACAATCATATCTGTTATTTCAGTTCTACCAAGCCAACCATTCTTCCTAGATGAAGTTGGTAACAAGGTGGAGGGTAAAATAGGTCCCTACCACGAAGGAGATACTTTAGTACTGAGTTGCCTAGTGATTGGAGGTAAGAAAATAGTTTTATTTCGTAAGTAGGCAGAAACCAAATAATGAAACATTATATTCCGATCTTCGCTGGTAATACGGCAATTAAGAATACTAAATGGCGGTTTTGAATACATTGTCGTAACTAAAGTGAAATATTAGTGTGATAAAAATTTCATCCTTGTCTATATTGAGTGTCCAGATACCAATGTATGTACAACATTTGATTGCATGTACATTTGATTGAATTGCTGCTTATCAGTCCCAACTTCTGCCCTGTATACTACGTAGCTCGCATATACGGCTGCAGAAGTGCAGGTTCTGGGATCGAGCGAAATATAGGTAGTTACGGGGATTTTATGATAAAGAAATTCACAGTAGAAGCCTAGAGGGAACTTAACAATGTTACACCTTTTTATCTCAAAGTGTATATAAAGGTATTAATCCATCCTACACCTACATATTTGGGAAAACATTTGTTTGCGCACACTACTTCTCCAGAATCCACTGATTTAAACTATTTGTGACTAAGGCTACCGTAGCCGAAATCAATCAGGAGTACATTATAAATCCTAAAAATCATTTGTTTACGTTACGTAAAGAAAATATAATTTCTTTTAAAACTATTCTTCCAGGAAGACCTCCTCCTCGAATAAGTTGGTACTCTGGTAATGAGCTAGTAGATGCCTCAGATGGAGCTAGCGATATACCCGGGGTGAGGGAGAACGAGCTATATCTACCTTTGACTCGAGACAACGCAGAATCTCTTTCATGTAGAACAAGTAACACTCATCTTACTCCACCAGTTGTATCTTCTCTGCAAATTGAAATTTTCTGTAAGTTTTTTTGATAGAAATTCAAACTATATGTCGCCAAAGAAACCTTGTAACTTCGTATTCTGCCCCGCCGGTATTGTTCACTGATGTATTATTCAGCTAAGGTATATACTGTAAAGTTTTATCAAAATCCATACATCTAAATATCCTCACAAATTCGTGCAGTTTTTCTTAACATGGATTAAGGAATTTCCTTATCATCCCCTATCACATTGGAACTTTTATTAGAAAAATTTGGCTCGCAATAAAAATACCCAATTGTGTCAATTTCTATCAAAATACATTCATTATTTTCACAATAACAATTTTAAAATAAAAATAAAAATATATTATATTATTACTTGACCAATTATATTTTACTTTTAAGTGCCCGCGTATAACGTGACGATAAACTGGATGCGAGGAGTGTATGATGATGCATTAAGAGCGGGCAAACCGGCACTTGTGCAGTGTGTGGCGCAGGGCTCCTACCCTCCCCCCGAGCTCTCTTGGTGGCTGGACCACCGGCATCTCACGCAACATAGCAATCAGGTATTACTCATGACTTTATTGTATGTAGGTAAAGAATTTATTTTAGGGCCGTACAATAGACATTATTTGTCATTTAAATTATTATAAACACTAATACATGAAGGAAGGCAAAGCTTAGCCAAAAATCCTTTGTCATACTATATGGTTAAAGCCCGCTTCTTGGTTACCCCGGGGACCCAACACTTGTTATCCGGTTGTACTTATTACTCTAATATTCTTATTTATAACTTAATTCATGTAAATTTTTTTTTTAATTATTCAAAATATTGGCATTATGAAATAGCAGCGAATGCTGTAAGTATGTATTGTATAAAATGAAGTGTCGAGTACTCGTCCCACCGGAGTATGAGAGTGACAGGAATAGAGAGTGCACTTGTGTCTGCGCGTACATTTGTGCACTATAATATCTCCTGCGCAGTTGGCTAGTCTCAATGAGATTGGCCGCCGTGGCCGGAATCGGTCAGGAGGACATTATTATTATATAAAATGAAACAATTTAATTAAGGCAATCAATATCTAACATCTAATGTAAGCGGTATACAGTGAGGAAACATCAAGACGTGAATCGAGCATATAAAAACAAACAGTGAAACACATTTTTGAAAATTTGACTTTCTTACTTTTGTCTTTCAATATATAATAAAATTAAACTCCACCTTTACTGAGAAAAAAATCAAAGTTCTGGACTAATAGGTAATATCTAGATTAAACAACCAAATAACTATCCTAGACCCGGCTGGCGAGTTGAGCCCCGGACTTCAGGTTTTGCAGACGTGCAAGCTTGCCCCTTAATAACGAAAGAGTTAAATGGATACTGTATAGTCGTACTTAAATGGACAGTCATGAACTACATTGCGTCAACTCGACGACCATAAACTGAGATATCTTAATTCCACATATTTAATTTTATTCATCAGTTTTACTTATTAAGGTGACTTATTTTATGCATATACCACTCATTAAACTGATTTTAATAGATTTACTTTTATCGCTACACGTTTAAACTTTCATATTTATGAGAAATAGATAAATCTAGGCCATAAAAGTAACTATAAATATATTTGGATCTCATAATATATTCAAATATAGTTAAAATATTGATGTAGACATTCACAACAGGAATATTTATGACCAAATAATAAGATAGTAGATAAAGTATTCATGAAAACAAATGTATACCTACTATACGCCTTGCTTGATGATAAGCAGTAATTGTAGCCTATATTCGTTAGTACGTAAGTAATTTTAGGGACCTCACTCACCTCGCTTTACTACCTTAAGAGAAAGGAGCAAACAGGTGGAAGAAGAAAAATGAAGAAATTAATTCTAACATGAAAGAGAATTGGTAGTTATTTCTTCAACAGACGCACTCTTTGAACGAACGAACTATACCCACAACATACGTAATATTGAGCTGGCCCAATTTCAGTAAGGCTCTTTAAAATTGCTAAAAAAAGTACATCTTTTGATACCAATCAATAGCTATCTCATGAATTTAAAATTTAATTGAAATATAATATACTACAACCACAATAGTATTCTGACAAGAACAAACTGGAAATTGCATAGGTTATTATCATGGTCTGTTAAAATTTGTCCAAAAGCATACGTCTTGTCTCAAAATCCAAGGTTTTAATGAATAAATATATACGTTAATAGCACACTAAAAATTCATATTTCTTTATTCTAGAGTTGGAACAATGCAACTCGCCGAGCGGAGTCTTTCCTGGAGTTGATACCGGCGGTGAGCGACAACGGCGCAACCTTAGCCTGCGTCGCCACCAACACTGTGATGGCCCCGGGTCGAGACTCCAAGGCAGACGTTATTATATTAAATGTTACCTGTAAGAAAAAATAACACTTTTTTAGATTTACACGAATATCTGATACTTAATATAAAACTATCTTTTCGGATTTCTTCGCGGATTTATTTTGATTATTACTACTAAAGGAAGAATTCAAAATAAATCCGCCAAAACATCCGAAAAGATAGTTCTATTTGTATTGTTCGTAAACATTATACGACTGCAGTGGTGAAGTGCCAAATATATCCAAGTGATATTTTCCATTGTATATTTACCTGCCCGATTATCGGACGAGCTAATATGTTTCATGCTTAAAAATTATTATTGATTCAGATTTTGTTATGTTAAGAAATAATTTAATTATTGAACAACTTTATTATAAAAATAATAAAATTGTTTTAGATAGTCCAATAGTAGAATTATCAATGGTAGGAGATGGAAGACTGAATGAAGTGGCAGAGCTGGACATCCTACAACTTGAGTGTGAAGTGAAAGCCAACCCACCAGTTGAAAACTTTATATGGTATTTTAATGTAAGCATTCAATGTTGTTGAATGTATGTTTATATTCACAAAACACATATAAGATAATTATAATATTTCTAGTTTAGAGTGAAGCGTCTCAGCTTCAAGTTTGCTTTCCTCTGTCAGATTTTTGGTACTCCTCTACAGGTCGTATTTCACAACCGATCTGACGATTTTAAGATTTTATAGACTTTTTTGTTGTTTGTTGAATGGTGGGGTACTTCCTCCAATATGGAGCAAAAAGGAGGCTACTGAATATCTCCGTTTTATGAGATCCAATTTCGATGGTTCTTTTTTATTTGAAAGGTAATAAAATTGGTCTCATAAAAATTTGGTGAAGACCTGATGAGGATCTTCGGCATTATAAGCAAAACTACTATTAACTAATAGGTAATAAAATTATAATAGGTGAAGTTGTGCGACAAATATTTTTTTGAAAATTTCCTTTTTAAAATGTAAATCTATTAAAGGACTTGAAGCTTTAGGAGATAGTGTAAACTAGCAATATCTTGTATTATCATTTTAATCGGTTGTGAAGATACAACTATATAGCTCTTACTAAGTGATTTTGGAGTACCTAAATATAATTCTAAATACACGTAAGCGGAACCACAAGCGTAGGTTGTGTATATATACATATATTGACAATAGTATAATAATAAATGATGGTATTAAATTTAATAGTTTTCATATGGTTTTTTCTTAGGATATAGAAATACGACCTAATAGTTTATGGGGCAGTGATGTTACATCGCAGTCTCTTTTAGTAGAAGAAGCAACGCGGAGACACGCTGGTCGATACTCTTGCGCAGCTCGAAACAGTGTTGGGGAAACAAGAGCAGATACTATCAATGTTACTGTATTTTGTAAGTTGTTAATTCATATTATATAGTTTTGTCAGCTACTTTCTGCTAAACAAATTTAATAATTTTAACTTTATTCATATTATAATATCAATCATTTTTTTACCACGAAAATCATTTATTTTACTAGTAACTTACCCTTACTTCGCTCGGGTGCATCCCTAGCCTACGGATAATTACGTAATACATTGTAATCATATACATTTACGCGCACACCAGCTCCCTCCCAGTCGGTATTTTTTCCTTTACAATCATCGTCATATTTCAGCCAATTTACACAAAACCTTAATGAATTATACACCTAAACCTTCCTCTTGAATCATGAAGGATTGATATATTGGTGGATGGATTGACGGATAAAAACCATATAAAATTCCGTTCATTATTTTTTGAGTTCATTGCATTCAGACAGACAGACGCCGCGGGGAGACTTTGTTTTATAGCATGTAGTCAAATATGAATATAGTAAAGAAGTTTATCTAAATCAATGCTATAATTTACATTGGAAGCGATAAACGGATTTGAATAAAATATGTCACACAGACAGTTCCGAGCTGATTTTTTTCCTATAATGTATTCCAATATTTCTATTATTATTATATTATTATTATTAGGCTAGTAAAGAAAATACATGGTTTTTATTTAAATTCATATAAATTTAAATATAATTGCAATTGTAGTAATTGTAATTAACAAAACCTCAATTAAATAATAACAATTGTTCCGTGTAACCTTTATAACCTTTCATATTTGCTTTTAAAACTAATATAATTATATAATAACTGCATTCCAGATCCACCAGAATGTGCGGAACACGGCATATCATTAGTCAAAGAAACGTTAAGATGCAATGTCAGAGCTCTTCCTACACCAGACACTTACTTCTGGCATATACAGCCAACAGATGAAGATGTTCAACATCTAACCACTGGCTCAGCAATTCTTCCCCTCACACAAATAACAGGAACATTATCGAGGTCCTTAGATGTTAGCTGCGAAGCAGGAAACGGTATCGCATCACAAGAAAAACCATGTAAAAAGACTTTTACCTTTGATCAACTAAGACCACCACAGCCTCAGCAATGTGACCTTGCGTATGAATACGAAGAATTTCTTATGAGATGTATCCCAGGTATTTAATACATATGTAAATATATAGATTATAAAGCTCAAGATGTTTTAGTTAAGTATCTACTTAACCAAATCAAATAAAACTTGTCTTCAATATCTTTTGATACTAATCTATACCAACTATCAACAACAAACAAACAACCAAAAACTATCTTTTGATACTAAAATATACCATTTATCATATACGTTATAAGGTGTACGCCTCGATCATATCTAAAAACTCTTCAAATTTTAGAAATAAGACGCTGATGTAACTGCCCTTGGTTACTATCACCTAACTGTTACTATTACTTATTACTACTTGTACTAAAAACATATAAAATAATATATGTAGATACAACATACAAATATTGAATAAATGAAATATTTTGTTACACCGTTTATTATTGTTACGAATAATTAGATTTTGGATCATTTTATATTATTTACAGTGGAAAATGCTACATATTATGAAGTATCTGTTTGGAGGATGTCCACGTCGAACGCTTCATTGCTACTAGAGCGAAGAGGGTCTATGGGCTATGGTATGAGCCAGGCCCTTGCTAGAGGAGAAGGTGTACCGTGGCTAGTTAGAGGTCCTTTAGGAAGTTTGAAAATAGGTGATGAAGCGGGTGCGTCAGCGTGCAATAGATATGGCTGCTCAACAGCCTTATTGTTGCGACCCACAGAAAATTTACTACACTCTGCCGCTACGCCTTGGTGGAAGTGTAAGTTGTTATTTGATTCTTAAGTAATGTTGAAATGAGTTGGTTTAAATTCAGAATTCATCAGTTAATATATGTTGCTAAAACATATTAATCCAAAATTATGACTATATATACATGTAATTTAGTGATATTTCCATATATATATATATATATATATATATATATATATATATATATATATTTATATATATTTCAAAATATTACTAATACGTCTGTGAACTTGCTTTTGATTTACCCAATAGAAATGTTTTTGTTCGAATAAATGTACAGATATATGTGAAAAATAATAATGAAGGTTCTTCATACGGATATACTGATAAATGCACTTAAAATCGGGCTAAGAAGATTAATTTTGGCTATAAAGCTGAGTAGTCATTAACAACTAATATTCCAGTTCTCCTCGAAAAAGACGTGGGTATAGCGGTAGGGGCGGTGGTGTTGGTAGCAGTGTTCCTGCTCTCAACTGTTCTGGCAGTACGCCTCGCACGTCGCGCCCGCTCAAAGCCGGCTCCCGTGATACAAGTACTGCAGTTAGATGACGTCGCGCGAGACTATTTAGAGTCTATCGGAGGTAGGTAAGCACCTTTGTGCCCTTGATTCTTTTACCAGACTCAATATTGGCATACTAAATTGTATGTATAATCCATACATATATTAGGGGAGTAATGAGGCTTGATTTATATCAGCTATTGTTCTATCACAATAAGTTTTAAAAGTTTTGTCGATAACATACTATCGTTTTTATTTTATTTAGTAGTAGATGCATGCATGACCCTACGAAAGTAATTGTAAAGGATGTAAGCATCCTCTAGTAAGTTTATTATTATTATAATGGTAATTTTGTATTTGTATTCTGTCACAACAATATGCTTATTTATATATTGAAATCTTACACAGATCATAAAGTTCACGCCTCGTGCAGCCTCCGATCATGCAGTAGTGGGTATTCCGATGGGTCTGCAGAGTCCGCTCCAACCATAGATAGAAGGAGGAAACCACGTTTCTGGGATTGGGATCCTCCACCCGACGTCACTCTCAATGTACATAGGGAGAGCGCCGTGTAAACCCCTTCCAACATTTCAAGTTTTAACTTAATACAGTACGAATTACATCTATTCTATTGATGAACATAAATCGAACAGTGGAACTAGGAACAGTGACGATTTGTTATGATTCTTAGCCTTAAAAATTAGTGTAAAATAAATTTTTGTAAAATAATAAATGTGAAGATTAATTACAATTAAATATTAATATTATCAAAGACTTATTGTTATAATTATTTCTGAACCAATTACATTCCTTTTTATTATTATATTATTCTACGCAAAATATTGTCGCTAATTTCACACTCTAGGGCGTAAGCATCGTGGTCAAGCGGTCAAGGCGCAAGATTGACAATCATAGGTGTACTTTTGTTGTTTTTCTTTTTATTTATTCAAGTTTTTTGTTTTTATTTTTTTTTTTGTTGTTTTTAAGCCAAATTAAAAAAAAAACGTATTTTTGGCCAAAAACTCCGAGCAAAGCTCGGTCGCTCAGGTACTAAATATAAATGCGCGCATTTATATTAGTATTAGCATTTGTATTAGTATTATATAAGTGTCAACGCCCATTAAAAAGGTCAATCTGTATACAACATACTATATACGGTGACAATGAAAACATTTAAACCTCATTTAACTGGAGATCTGACTAGAGCACTAATGTAGCGTAGTCATGAGTACAAGTACTTCGTAACAAATAATATTATTCTATTCATAATGTTAGTGGTAAAATTAATTGTTAGTTTATTAATTCTGTATAAATGTGAGTGTACTCTTGTCATGAGTAAGTATTGATATTTCCTACTAACAATCGTGATATTTAATCTTACCAATATTACAAATGTAAAAGTTTAGACTTAGATTATGTTTGGATGTTTGTTACTCAATCACGCCAGAACACCTCAACGGATTTGGATGAAAGGCACAGAGATAGATTATAGTCTGGAATAGCATAAAGGCTTATACTTTTTATCCCAGAAAAATGTACGGTTCCCGTGGAATAGATTTGTTCTTCTTTTTTCTATAGGTGACCCCGAGCCAAGCGAGGTTGAGTCCCTATTTTAGAATAAATCCATATTATTCGATTTTCATATTTAATTAATTATTTTTTATTTAAATTAAATTTATAGATATATAGAAAAGAAAAAGAATATTAATTTTGAAACAGTTTACATATTATATAGGTACATACTCAAAATAGTTTTATATACAATCCAAAAATAAATAGTGCCCAAATATTTGAATTAGCATTAGATTACAGAACTGACCCAGATGTCAAATCTATACAGATAAATAAAATTGGAGTGTCTGTTTGTAATATTAAAATAACCGCTTTTTACTAGATGCATATGGATGTATGTATACATTGTACATGTACTTCAGCAACATTTTTTACAATTTTTGTCTGTCTGTTCTAGCTAATCTTTGAAATGGCTGGTCAGATTTTGACGGGACTTTCACTGGTGATGTGATAAGGATGTAATAAGGACCCCCTGAATTGGGGTTGCATTTGTCAGAGGACGCAATTTTATTTTTTAGATATCAAGGAGGGGTTAGTGTAAAGTTAAATCCAAGTTTGTTGGGTTGCAACTCTTGTCAATTGAAATTGTCAATGAAAATTTGAGAAAAAATTTCTATTGGTTGTTATAACTTTTTTTCTGATCATTTTACAAAAAAAATATATCAGACCATTTTAATAGAGGGCTTTTTAAGGAATAATTTTTATTATGAACTTTTTAAATTTTATTCATTAATTAAGGTTTTACAGCGCTGCGAAACGAATACTATACTATTCTTCAGTATTCATAACTACGAGTATATGTACATAAATATTAATGATTTATGCCATAATTTTCAATCATCTTTTTATTTTTAGTGTTCCGTACCTCAAAAGGTTAAAAAGGAACCCTTATAAAATCACTCTCTCGTCCGTCTGTCTGTGTGTCAGGAACGGGTGGTGGTGGTGTCTCAGGAACGGGTGAACCTAGCAAGTTGAAATTTATACCAGATACTGAGGTCTACTATATATAGAGATACTTTAAAAGAGTTTCAAGGTATCTTTTTAATATACACTAATATTATAAGGAGGAAAGATTTGTATTTTGGTATGCTTGTAACGAATAAACTCAAAAACTACTGGACCGATTTAGACGAAATTTGGTAAGAAGATAGATTGAAACCCTGGGAAGAACATAGGATATTTTTTATTCCAGAAATCATCCCTTAAGGTGGTAAAAATGAGCAATAATTTCATTGCACCTTATTATGCTAGGCAACGCAGATTTATAATTTAAATCAAATTTTATTAGTCATCGTATCTAAGTCGGCGTATATCTCATCAGCTCCGCGATTTTAGTTTATAAGATTACGTAAGTTTGAATAATATCTTGATTAATATATAAAAATAAATAAAAATATATCTGTGTATAAATATATGATAACAAATACAATTTATTTAAATAGAAGCATGCAGCGATTGTATGCTGATTCGCCAGTGTCCCGATGTAGTGAATATACGAGAACCTCGTGAGAAAATAAAAGAAAAATTGTCAAATTCATTTTGTGGAATTACAACAGATAATGGCCGTAGAGCAATTAAGGTATGATTCTCACATATAAACTGCATATATCTGCATAGTTTTAGCGGTTTTTTTGAAGTGGGATTTCCTTTATTTTTTTCAAAGTTTTTATTTTTCCAGTTTTAGTGTAGACATAGTACTAGCAAAATAAGAAGAATGTATTTTAAAAATTTTGTAGGTGAAAAATCAATCATCTTCTATTTTATACGTTTAGGGATCGATTTTTTTTTTTTTACTTTAAACTGGACCAACTTTGAGGTATACGCTATCCAATAAAAAATAATCATCGAAATCGCACTACACTGCAAAAAGTAATGCGTGGTCAAACATAAAAAAAAAACAAAATAGACGTGAAGAACTGAAAACCTCCTCCTTTTTTTCATCGGCTAAAAATAAAGGCAGCCCAGTAGTGTAGCCCAGTGGTAGCCTAGTGGTAAAGCGCTTGCTTGGGTAACTGAGTGAAGCGGGTTCAAATCCCGGGTCTCGTACCTCTGATATTTCCATGAGCGAATCATTTCCAACATGATTACTAATTGTTTTAACGGTGAAGAAAAACATCGTGAGGAAACCTGCATATCTGAAAGAACTTAACAAGTTTTCAAAAAGACGTGTGAATTCTGCCAACCTGCACTTGGCCAGCGTGGTGGACTACTGTCCCTCGTACTGAAGGGAGGGTCGTGCCCAGGTGTGGGACGTCAAAAAGGGCTGAATGAATACATACAAAAATAAAAAGAAGTAAATCACTTTAAAGCACTCTTTTACTTTAAAGCACCATAAGAATTTTCAAAATCTGTGCTCAACTTTGAAGCCATTAACATTAACACGAGAATTGATTTGAATTAAAGAATATCGTATTTAACGACGAATTAAACTGTGTATTAGAGTCGCTCTCTATCGCTCTTTCCTGTACAATACATTTTCTTTTTTATAACGCTTCTATTCTTAATGATTTATCCATTTAAGATTTTTTAGATTTGTTGCTCTGATTTCGCTGTACGTGAGAGAGACAATATAACATTGTCTTCGAGGCAGAAATTTAATGTATTACCAATTATTGATGACACTGACTATCATGCAAATAATATTGATAATCATACAAATATACAATTACTTCCGAACATCTGTGGCAAAAAGTTTGAGCGAGCATCAAGACGCATTATTGGAGGAAATGAACCAAATATATATGAATTCCCTTGGATGGCACTTATCTATCATAAAGATAACAATGGTAAACAGATTTTCTTTTCTTTTTTCAACCAAGAACGTTGATCCCGTGTAGGTAAATCTCGCGACAAACTTTTATCTATACATATAATAAAATTCTAACTGAGTCGAATATGTATGTACATTAAATATTTTTTTGAAAATCTTATTAAAATAGTCATTATTATCGATAGAGAGGTCGTATTTATTGTTTTTAGAATTTTTGTCTGCGTGTCTGTGAACGCATCACTAGAATACTACTTGACACATTGTGGTGAAATTTGGTATAATGATAGCTGGTTATCCGGGTCAACAAATAGGATACTTTTACTACTGGAAAATATGTCACTCTCTGAAAATTCTACTCTAACCGTTAAAACGTTCCTAGATGAATCCGGGAGGAACGAGGATGAGTCGCTTGTATCATGTAAATTGTATAATATAATAAATTCTTGGGTTTGATTTAATTTTAAAGTTTATTTTCTTCTTTTTAGAGCATTTAAATAAAAGCTTGTTTTTAAAAATGTATTTTACTAACAATTTATTTATACATAAATATAATAAAACAGTAACTTAGTGAAATCTGTACATGAAATATTTAAAAAAAAAACAACGACTGTAACGTATTGTGTACAGAATATATACCCAAAATCAACAGTAATTAAAATTTTTGTCTCTACGTATATTTGTGTGTTTGTCTATATGGATGTGTGCGTTTCGAATCTAACTACATTTTGTGTTGTGATAGCTTATTACTCGGGACAACATTTAGAATACTTTTTACTACAAGAAAATCTTTTATTCCCTCGGAAAAATGTCCTAATATATATATATATATATATATATATATATATATATATATATATATTTATTTATTAGATTTTGTACCTTGGCCGTGAAAACTCCTCGTGTGTGTCTCGTAGACATATCGAGTGATTTATCACTTATTAAAAAAAAACCGTAACAATTCAGCCAATATCACACATTTTGTCACATTTTTTTGATACATAAGCTTTGCCACCTTATTCATTTAATCCGATATAAGCACTACATGTAAACTCACTTACGTTTATATTATTATTATCCAATAGGACAAGTAATATTGCATTGCGGAGGATCCATAATCAGCTCTAGATATATTTTGACTGCTGCCCACTGTGTCTATGATAAGACGATCACGGGTGTACGTGTTGGTGATTTTAACATCCAAAAAGAAACATATTGTCAAGGAGCATATCCGAATTATGTATGCGAATTATCACCGCAGGTAGAAAGTTCTCTTTATGTAAAATTTATATAAAAGCTACATTATAATTGCATAAAAGAATAAAATATTTTATAGAAGTAATTAAAAAATGCGACTTTTGTGACTTGTGATTTCTTTCATTTTGTTTTATTGATAAAATTATACTACAGTTTAAACAGGATCTTGTCAACCGCATTATTTACTAACTAGCATTATATCACATATTTTTAAAATATTTAATTTAATTTATAGGAATTGGGAGTAGAGAAAACAATAGTTCATAACGAATACTGCAAGGAACCTAACATAATAAATGATATCGCATTACTTCGAGTTAACGAATCGATCGATTTTTCCTTAAGTGAGTATCTTTTTATCTATCTTTAATCTAATGAGCCCCAAATGTGCGTTCATCTTGTCGTGGTGTGGGGGGGGGGGGGGGGGGGCATTATAGTCCGGTCATTTAGCCAGGCGCAAAGCCAAGAAACGTACTGGGAGGCGGCCCACCTCGGTGGGAGGTGTGCCATGCATGTTGCGCCTGGTACTCCTTAGATAGCAGAGTGGACTATGGAGTAGCCCCATAGTTGTTGTGGTGCTTCGGCAGACTAGGTTAGGTTCTGTTGAGTTTTAGTGGGTAGTATTATCTTTGCCGACGAGTCCCACACCTCGTGCCTAAATACATTTCCTAACGTTAAAAAAGGCAGATATTGTGTGGCCACAGACCTCACTGCCAAAATATTTATTTATTTATTTACATAACTTTTATAACACAACAGCAATAGACGAGTAAATTAATTAAATATCTATACATATAATAAAATTGTAACTAAGCCGAATCTGTACATTAAATATTTTTTGGCAAATCTTATTGAAATAGACTTTATTATCGATACAGAAGCCAAATCTATAGTTGTTAGATTTTTTGTCTGTCTGTCTGTCTGTTTGTCTGTTACCGCATCACGGGAAAACCACTGGACAGATTTTGATGAAATTTGGTATTATGATAGCTGGTTATCCGGGTCAACATATAGGATACTTTTTATTGCGGGAAAATATCTCATCTCTGAGGTGAACGTTAAAATGTAAATTGCTAGTTATTGTATAAACAACATTTGCTAAAATGGTACCTAGGGTCTAATTATTTTTTAGTTTTTAATAAAATTATCTACATCATTATTATCTTTCTTTTCAATAAAACCATTTAACTTAAAAAAACACCTATTTTAAATATATAACAATATACATAATTTTCAATTTATTCTTTGAACCCGAAATACCCAAATACGAAATGTATGTAATGCTTACAATTATATCGACACTTTGTACTGACCGAACTAAATGAATTGGCTATTGGTGTATCTTGTTGACGTTCAATTTTGCCAATATGTTCAATTTTCAGCCGTAGCAGACTGAGATGCAAAATCAACAGGAACGCAACATCTGCAATCCAGTTCTCTGGTATTCCAATCCCTCACTGTAATCAAGTGAAAAACTTGGGCCTAATTATGAATTGTAACATGACCTGGGTAGCGCATGTGAGATCAGTAAACGAATGTATAACACTTTCCTCTCTCTCTCAGACGTCTTCAATTTTTATCCCTTTTACAACCAAGACTACGGATACTCAATCCTTCTAATTGTACTCGACTACGATAATGTATGCTGTTTGGATGTGACTGTGGAGCAATTTATCAAATTAGAGAGTCTCCAAAATTTCGCTGTTGGTTTTATTTTTACTTGCGTAAGCATGAGTATATATCAAACTTTCGTGCTCAAATTAAATGGCTCCCAATATGCCTTCGCCGTGATAGGCACATCCTTTCGTTCCTTTTCAATATCCTTACTGACATCGATTCTCCTTCTTACTTTCAAATTTTCTCTACTTCCTCACGTTCCAGGCGGCCTTGCATCACTTCGATGCCAGCATCAAACATTCACAAAAAAAAAACACTAAGTTCTTTTGGTATTCTTTTTCCATGCAAGAGAGCAATCTCTCAGACAAATTCCCTAGAAATATTCAACAAAGTCCCTCTATTACTTCCTTTAAAAAAAAAGCACTTTCTCACACTAAGATAATCCATAATAATTATCATAATAACTATTAATATGTATTGATTCAGCTACGATCAGCCAAAAACTACGGCGGTCTTTAAATAAAACGTAGACTATCTCAAATTACGTTTAATTTCGTTTCTTACAATGGTTCTTTAAAATTTCGTATATATAAAATATGTTCGGAGCGTTACGAGTTAACAAAGAGAATGAAAAGATTTGAATTTTCACTTGTCACTATCTAATTAATGTCTATGACTTGTCTATGATGTTACACATAAAAACTAAACACCGGGAAAATCGCCGCAGCGCCACACAACGGCCAACGGTGGCAACTACTTCAAGTTCCATATTATATACAAGCTAGATGGGGTTAGCCGCGACATACCCCCCGCCTTGGAAACACCGGCTTCCAACATCAGGCTTCATCGTTGGATGGCTGCAGGGGCAAAGGGCAAATTTTCGAAAACGCCCTCCTCATCGTTCCGGTTGCGGTACGGATGTCGGCAACACGTGTGACACCATCAGTCCCCGGGTATATGCGAGTTATACGTCCCAAACGCCATTTAAGCGGTGGTAAATTTTCATCTTTGATGAGGACGAGACGATCAAGGGCTATATCGTCATGATGAGTTTTCCACTTAGTTCTCTGTTGAAGTTCTCCAATGTATTCTCTGGACCACCTCCGCCAGAACTGCTGCCGCAGCTGCTCCACGCGGCGGTACCGGTTCATCGCCAGACCTGTAGCATCAGAAATGGTCTCGCATGGCAGCGAAGTTAACGGTCGGCCTGTGAGGAAGTGATCAGGAGTGAGGGGAGTGAGGTCGTTAGGATCGGTGGATAAGGGGGACAGTGGACGAGAGTTTAAAACGGATTCGATTTGAATTAAAACCGTATTCATTTCTTCGTATGTTAATTTGGCGTTACCAACAATACGTTTAAGATGATGTTTACAAGACCTTACACCACTCTCCCACAGACCTCCAAAATGCGGCGCATACGGTGGAATAAAATTAAAATCAATACCCTCACATGAGGCGTAATCGTTTATTTGTTGTGAATTGTCATGAATTAAATTTCGAATTTCTTTTTCAGCACCAACAAAATTTCTACCGTTGTCAGAATAAAGAGCTACTGGTTTTCCGCGTCTACCAATGAAACGTTTTAAAGCTAAAATATAGTCGTCCGTCGAAAGGCTCGTGACTAGTTCGATATGTATAGCCTTAGTTATGAAACAGACAAATAAACAAATATACGATTTAATTTGCCTAGCACCTCTTCCTTTACGGTTCATAATCATAATAGGTCCAGCATAATCAACGCCGGTCCGCTCAAACGGAAATCCCGCATCCAGACGTTCAGATGGTAAATTTCCCATTATAGGTTTAGCTATCTTACTGTTAAAACGAGAACACGTAACACATTGACGCACGATTTTTCTCACAAGACCTCTTGCACTTAATATCCACCAGGTCTCGCGCAGGGTATATAAAATAAGTTGAGGTCCTGCATGAAGTAGCCTCTTGTGTTCATGATTCACTAATAAATTAGACATCCAGTGTCGACTGCACATTAAAAACGGATGCTTTTTATTAAAATCGAAATTAGACGCGTTTCGAAGTCGACCACCAACTCGAATTAATTTTTTATCGTCTAAAAACACGTTTAATCCAGATACACGATTTAATTCTTTATTATTACCTGTGTAACTTCCTCCATTCAGCAAGTTATTATAAATAGTCGGAAAGGATTGCATTTGTGCAAAACGAATCAACGTATACTGCGCTTCTTCTAGTTCAGACACCGATAACAAACTGGTTTGCTTTGTTTTGCGTCTATTAGCCCCGCCCCCTCGTACGTTGTTTATGAATCGAAGAACGTAGGCCCATACGCGTTTAAGTTTTGTGAAAGACGAGTATTTATTAAATTGAATAAAATCTAAGTTAGCGAGACTGCTAAAATTATGTACTACATTAGATTTTAAGTCAGGCAAATTTTCTAAATTAATTATATTATTATTATTTAACGAATCAAAATTATTATGGCATTGCAAGTAAGACGGACCGTTCCACCAAAGCTCACAGTTAATCAACGAATCAAAGGCTAATCCTCTAGACAATATATCAGCTGGGTTATTTTCGCTCGATACATGTAACCACTCGGAATCACCTGTCAGCTCATTTAACTCGGTTACGCGATTTTGTACGAACGGCTTTAAGAGATGTGGCGACATCTTAACCCAACCGATGACGATGGTCGAGTCAGTCCAAAAGATGACCTTTGAGAATGTTAAACGAATAACGTCGATTATTTTTTTATAAAGTCTTGCGCCTATTAAAGCACCACAAAGTTCTAACCTCGGGATAGATATGGACTTTAAGGGGGCAACTTTACTTTTTGCGCATAATAATTTTACGACGATTTCGGAATCATGGTTATAGGTACGTACATAGGCACAAGCGCCGTATGCACTCTGTGACGCGTCGGTAAATATATGCAGTTCTTTGTATTGCGTGTAGCCGCTCATTACGTAACGAGGAATTTTTAATTCATTTAATCGTTTTAAAACTAACATAAATTTATTCCAAATAAGTTCGATATCGCGAGGTACTGGCGTATCCCAATCGAGCTTACTCAGCCATAATTTTTGAAGTAAAATTTTAGATATAATAACGGTGGGCGATAATAAACCCAACGGATCGTAGATCTGTGATATTATTGATAACATTACTCGTTTAGTCAACCTAGGTATATCGTCATACTCGTCTATTTGTGTAGTGTAATGTAGGTAGTCACTCTCGCTATACCAACCAATACCTAAGGTTTTATTTTGCGTGTGTTCACCGTTAAACTGCTGTGTTGCTTGAGTATGAGCGAGTTCCGAGTTAAATATCCATTTACGTAGTACAAAACATCCCGAACGTAAAACCGCTGATACCTTTTCACAGATGGATATTAGCTCATGACGATCATCACTGCCAGTAACCAAATCGTCAACGAATAAATCTTCGGTTATTACCCGAGCTGTGACGGCGTCATCACAATCGTATGCGAGCTGACGTATACAACGCATACTTAAATACGGCGCTGACGCCGTATCATAAGTTACGGTGTTAAGTTGATATATACCTAACGGATCTGTAGGATTGTCACGCCAAACGATATACTGCAGTGACCTTTGATCCTGCTGAACAAGGACTTGACGAAACATTTTTTCTACGTCCGCACAGACTACGTATTTATAACGCCTAAATCGTAAAAGTATAGAAAAAATGTCATTTTGAAGAGCAGGTCCCGGGTACTGAATGTCGTTAAGTGACTTAGAAGAAGTAGTTGTAGCACTTGCGTCGAAGACCACACGAAGTTTAGTGGTTGAACTGTGCTCTTTAAAAACACCGTGATGCGGCAAGAAAAAGTTGGGATATTCAACCTTATTCACACGTGTCATATGGCCTAACGACTCATATTCGTTTATAAAGTCACGATACAGACGTTTATATTCCGGTGTGCGCTCAAGTTTACGTTCTAATGCAAAAAACCTATTTTTTGCTAAATTATACGAATCACCTAAAACATCTGGTGATTGTTTCAAAGGAATGCGTACTGTGAACCTACCATCGATGTCTCGTTTAGTCGTATTTTTAAATAGATCCTCGCATATACGCTCATCAGCAGTAAGTATATTACAGGACTGAGATACGTTTTCTAACTCCCAGAAACGTTTTAAATTGTCGTCTAAAGTTTGATTAAAATTACAATAAACTTGATCGGTTTCACTATCTTTTAATTGCGACGTATAAAGCGGCCCACACAATAACCATCCTAATTTAGAATTTTGGAGGTAAGGTCCCCTTTCTAATCGAATTCTATTATCGTTTAATAATAATTCCCAGAATAAATCAGCACCGATTAGTAAATCGATAGCCGAGGAAATATTAAATGATGGATCCGCAAGACGAATATTATTAGGAATACGTATAAACTTATTATCAATGTTTGTCGTAGGCAAACTAGACGTAATGTGCTGCAAAATGTAGCACCGCACCTTTGTACTATAATCGTTTATCTTAGAACGTATAATTATTTCGCACGATTTATTCGATTGCGTTGTAGACATACCAACGCCCGATATACGTATAGTGGACTGTATAGGTTTCGTATTCAAACGTTTAAATAATTTTTCTGAAATAAAACTATGTTGACTGCCGTTATCCAATAGTGCGCGAGCTGTAAATATTTGATTGTTCCGATCTATTATATCTACCAACGCAGTGCATAGCAAAACCGGTTGTAATGCATTTCGCGGCAGCGCGTAGCTAGTAGATAAACTGTGAAGCGCGGTCGACGGGCCGGCCGCTTCACGAGTCTCGCCGAAATCAGCTGATCGCACGCTTTGCGTATATTCGAATTTATTTAAATTATTATTAACATGTAATAACGTATTATGTTTGTTCCGACATTGCTTACACGGTCCGAACATACATTCCGTTGCAGAATGACCTGAACAACGTAAACAATTACTGCATAGTTTGTTATCTTCAACGAATTTTAGCCTATCTTTAATAGACAAATTTAAAAATTTATAGCACGTATAAAGTAGATGATTACCATTGCATAAAACACAACTATTATTGTCTGGAGAAATGCGTTTATTAGAACTAAATGACTTCTTAGAACTATTATTTTTATTAGAATTAGTAGACGTGTAGGTATGTCCTATGACATGGCCTTTTGGTTGGTAATGCTTATTTTCGCTTATAACGTGAGGCTTACATTGAGGCAACTTATTTTGACTAGAACTAATCATCTCCAGAGTATTCGATTTGTTTCTTAAGAATGACAATAAATCATCTAATTTTAGTCGTTTGTTCGAATCAGTTAAAAGTGATCCCTTAAAATTCTCCCATTCCCGCTCAGTAGATGCGTCTAATTTAGATACAACTAAGTATATAATTATTGTATCCCAGTGTTCAGTAGGTTCGTTTAATGATTTTAAAGCACGAAGGTTTCTGAGTGTAGTATCTATTAACCTACGAATCTGCAAGTGGGATTCCTGTTTAAGCGGAGTGATAGAAAATAATGATTTCAAGTGGTTCTGTATAAGAAGTCGCGTATTATGAAATCTACTATGAAGTAGATCCCAGGCATGCACGTAATTACTCGCTGTAAATTCTAAAGCGCTTATAACTTGTAACGCACAACCGCTTAGTGAAGCCTTTAAATAATGAAATTTCTGGATTTCGTCTAAGTCTGAACGATTGTGTATCATAGTAATATACGAATTCCTATATTCTAACCACTGATCAAATGAACCATCAAAGGAGGGTAATTTTATGTCCGGCAGTTTAACATTCGATTGCGCTGACGATTTACCGTTACATTTTAGACTTTCGACGGTATTTTCGACTATACTTTCAGCTGTAGCTAAAACGTTAAAATATAATGATTCGAAAGATTCTACATACTCAAAGTTCGCTGCATATTCCGACTCGGGTAAAATGAGCTCAATTTGATTTTGAATGTCGTTAAAAGTATTAAAATGATCTTGAGCTGCTTGCATTCTAAATTTAACTTCTTTAACTTGAACTTGAGATATAGAATTACAAGGCAACAAATCTAAATATTTTTTAAATTGTGTTAACCGACCTTTTAAATTACCTCGCTGTTTTTTGAGTTCAGAAATATCTTTTGGTCGTTTTCCCGAAGGGGAAGCTGCCGAAAGCACTGATAATTTATCTTCAGTGGACATCTTAGAGGTCTACGTGTAAGAATAATGTAAGGTACTCACGGTTATATGAAGAATCGCAAAGAAACGTCACTAGCCTGAAATGTAAATGATACGATTTTTAATTCAAACGTTTAAGGGAAAGGAGTAGAAAGGAAATAAGACCTGACCGTTGACTGAAGAAGTAGCTGCGTCGATTTTCCTTGACGAGGACCAGTCGGCACGAAGTCCAATTTCTTGGTAAATCCGGCTCGAAGGACCAAATTATGATTCAGCTACGATCAGCCAAAAACTACGGCGGTCTTTAAATAAAACGTAGACTATCTCAAATTACGTTTAATTTCGTTTCTTACAATGGTTCTTTAAAATTTCGTATATATAAAATATGTTCGGAGCGTTACGAGTTAACAAAGAGAATGAAAAGATTTGAATTTTCACTTGTCACTATCTAATTAATGTCTATGACTTGTCTATGATGTTACACATAAAAACTAAACACCGGGAAAATCGCCGCAGCACCACACAACGGCCAACGGTGGCAACTACTTCAAGTTCCATATTATATACAAGCTAGATGGGGTTAGCCGCGACATGTATTATAAATATAGATATTATAATATAATATAGAAATGTATTTTATATGTAGAATTTGAACCTGCCCTATAACACTATTTCTCACTACCATAAGTTAACTATGATTTCTTTTAGAAATAAGTCCACCTTTGTAAAACAATTTTTGGACTTTAATAACTTTATTTCTTTTAAGTGCACTTAATAAAAGTATAAGTATCTATGGTAGGTATGTAATACTACAAGAGGAAATAAATAGGTGTCACTTCCTTACATAAATAGGTTATATTTTCCATACCCTGTAGTTTACCGTAGCTTAATACAATAATAATAGCGTAGGTTGAACAGGAAATGAAGATTTTTGTAGGAGTTTGTCATATTTGAAGTATTAATTGCGCTCATTTTTTGTTAAAAATAATATTTTCACTTTTATTTATAACAAATCTAAATGATAAATTCAAGTATACTAAAGAGGATATTTTTTTTTAGAAAATGTCAAACCGATTTGTTTGCCTGTGTGGAAAGAGATTCGTGACATAAACCTCAGTGGAAAAGCTTCTATAGTCGCGGGTTGGGGCGTTATGGATGGAGGAAAACGGTCAGATATACTTCAAAAAGTAACTATACCGATAATGCCAGAAACCGAATGTCCTAATTACTTTGGAAGGTGAGGTTGATTGGATTTTTCTTTCTCTTTGTAATCTTGTATAATAAACAACTGGCAAATATAATGTCTATACTAAACCAAAATGTATTAACTATATTTTCAGAGACTCAAACCCAAACCAAAGTTCACATAAGACTTTTTGCGCTGGTGAAACAGGAAAAGATTCCTGTAACGGCGATTCTGGAGGTCCCCTTATGATATTTGATAAATATAAAGACAACTACCGCATGATTCAATATGGCATTGTGTCTTACGGCTCGCAGATGTGCGGCTATGAGACGCCGGGAGTGTATACTGATGTTCCCAAATATATGAAATGGATTTTAGACAACATTGAAGAATAGAAAAAAATATATAATAGTACTTATATACAAAACTTTAAAAACCCTGGGCCCTGCAACGTTGAAACAAATTTAAATCGTTATACCTTTTCCCTTTTATGCTTTCACAGTTTCAGCTACTTATAACTTTGCTATTCAACTTTTTTCCATAGGACTTGTAGTCTTGCCGAAAATCGAGATAAGCCGTTTTTTACCCTTAAAAACTTATCCCCTTCCACTTCCCGACCTCAGGTCGCCCGTAAATTATTTTTCTTTTCATTTTTGTTTTCATTAGCTTAACTGTCAGTTAGCTTAACAGCCAGTTAGCTTAACTGTCGGTTAGCTTAACAGTCACTTAGCTTAACTGTCGGTTAGCTTAACTGTCGGTTAGCATAACTGACGCTTACCTTAACTGTCGGTTAGCTAAACTGTCGGTTAGTTTAACTGTTGTTTAACGTAACTACAACAACCCACGCTCCCACGATCCACTCTGCCATCAAAGAAGTACCAGGATCACCCCGTATGGTACAGCGCCCACCAAAATGGGCCATCTTCCAGTGCGTTTCTTGGCTTCGTGCACGGCTGAAATGTATGTATTCAGCCCTTATTAACGTCACATTGCCTCAACTACCACGGGCCTCCCTTCAATACGAGGGTGATCAGGCCATAATCCACCCGCTGGGCAAGTGCTGGGTGGCGGTGAACGCACGTTGGGAGGGAACTAGGGATTGCATTCCAGCACTGTTTTCAATCCAGCGGGTTTTTGCTGGATTGACATCAATCCAGCAGGATCCCGCAAACGTTATAGCTTTTTTTTTTAATTTAATAAATATTCTTTGTTATACTATAATCAAATGTATATTAAAAATTACAAAAATGTATAATATCTTACTACACCTAATTGACCAAATATTTTACTTTTTAACTACTTACTTATTGATAAAAACTTAAAAAACAATATTATAAATACTCAATATTTGGTAATTTTGTACTCTTTGTACTCTCTAGTTAACTAAAATATTACTTATAATCTTTATCTGAGATAATTATAACCAGTCTTCATTATTCAGAGTATCATATGAATTTAAGTTTACTAATTGCATAAATTTTTCTTCCCAAAGTAAAAAATCAATAAAAAATGTAGCTAACAAATTTATGACTATCAAATATATAATAAGTCACTTCTCTTTTTGGAAATATGATATTAAAAAACAAAAAGCCATTAATAGTTTTGCTACTTTTCTTGTAAGGAATATTTTCTTCAACAATATTTTGTGATGACGTGGATGATTTAGGTAATAACTCCGTGTTTTGTTGATGTGATTGACCTATTATTATACAATGTTTAGTTTTCAAATGGGTTTTCAAGCCAGGAGTAGAACGTTGGCTAATTTTCAATAAATTATAACATATAGGTAACATTTTGCATTCCCACCATCTTCAGACTTTTTGAAATAATGTCATAAGTTTTTTTATTTTTTTCACCAATACTGCGGTTTGCGGATCCGCAGAGGCTGTTGCGGGATCCCGCAGTTCCTAAAATTATGCTGGATCCCGCTGGATTGCGGGATCCCACTTTGCTGGATTGCAATCCCTAGAGGGAACCAATTAACATACTGGGCATCTAACCCCGAAATATCATTGGGCATCTCTTCCGATCATTAGGAGAGATGCCTATCGACTTTAAACACACCCTAAAGCATTTACAATAAATACAAAACGGTGGATTGTCAACAAAACAAGATCACAGTGTTACATTATGAAACAATTTAATACTATTTAACTGAAGAATTTAGGAAAAAAAATTACTGCAAACTATCTCAAAGATTATATTCTAACGTATATATTAATTACACTTACCTTATCACAAATTAACACCAAAATATTAATTAAAAGTAATATATATGTGTGTAAAAACTTTCACACTGACATTAACTTTCGACTGACGTATTATGGATGCGTTCCGGATCACGCATTAATTAATTTAATTTTTAAATTTAATAGGCATCTCTCACTTATAGGCGTCGCTCCCGGACTTACCCTGTATATTTTTTACACCATCAGAAAGTAGAGATTTCAACGAACAAAAAGCCCACTGAGTTTTTTAAAAAAGCAGTTATTTTGACGGGAAAATTTTCGATTGAACATTAAAGTGCTTTTTCGATATTAAGTCGAAATAAGATGAAAAAAAATGAAAATAAAAAAAATACAGTGTGTTTGGGACATAAAAAGGTAGGTTTTCACCAAATTTCGTGATTTTTTTTTTGTAAAAGGTAATAAAAAACCAAAAACTTGGTTATTTGAATTTTTCACATAAATTTCTGTCTGTCTGTGACCATATCACGGAAAAACCACTAGAGGGATTTTAATGAAATTAGGGATGATGATAGCTAGTTATCCGGGTCAACATATAGGATACCTTTAAAATATGTTTTCTCTGGGGAATCTTAAATCGCTAGTTAATCATATAAAGGTTAAAGTTGACATAAACAGTCATCACTGAATACGCCAGCAATGCAATATTCATGTTGGTAATAAGTTCAAATACCCGATAATTAATATATTATTACAATTTCATTAAATGTTTTTATTATCTCTTTTATATGTCAAATATCTCATTTTAATGGGAAAATCCAAAATTTATTTCGAGCGTAAAGCGCTTATCTTGTATAAACTACTAAACTATATACCTACTCGTATAAACAACATATTATCCGAATCGACATACAGATTACTTTTTGCAACGGGAAAATACCTATGCACATGAAAAAAAAAAATGTTTATTAGTTAAATAATTCAGCGACAGGTAGGGAGAAAAATGCCAATTATATTTGCTCATATTTCTAATAATTTTGCTATACTTTTGGTACCATGATCAAGGGTATGGTAAGAAATTGTCGTTGATCCTTGAGGAAGGATAAGTGAAAATATATTATGAAAATACTTCATTTATACGGATGCTGCTTTGATTGATTTTTTTTAATATTGGCATACATATAGTGATAACAGCTACTGAGTTAATATTTGACTTGTTGAAATAAAACAATCATTTCAGTTTTTTTTCGTATTTTGTTTTTTATTCATGGTCAAGAGAGACTAACGTTTTTGTCGTCTTAAAAATTCTATAGTTAATAGCGAAAAATAAATGGCGAAACAATATGAAAAGATATAATTTATTCAGAGTAGGGTTGGGTGGGGCCGAAGGGTCCAATTTAGCAACATTGCCTCGTAACTATTTAACTATAAGGATTCCGGAAAAGATTTAAATACCAATGAGTAGTGTAGTTCTTCCTTTAAACATAATTACTAAAGAATATGATTAGTTTATGATTATTCGCTAGATATCGAACATTTAAAGAGGCAATTCTAGTGGTCCTTTAAGCTCCGCTATAGGGACAAAAAGTACCAGTGATTGGGTTAAAAAGACCAGTATGAACAAACAACCGATTTTAGTAGATGAAAGAAAATAAATAGAATAAAATTCGGTTGAATCAATAGGTTCTTTATATTTATTACAAAAAATAACTATAAATTTACACATAAATTGTCACATATCCAAAAGGTGACTATGAGGTCATGTTTATCAGTAGAGTACAGTACGTAAATATGATGGTAGAGACATTTAAACCTCAGATCGCTCGAGGTTCCGTTAGCAGTATATTTGTACAATTGTTGTGTAGTATTGAATACAAGTATTTTCTTTTGTAATAAATAATATCTCATTCTTTGTACAATGTTAGCGATTAAATTAACTAGTTGTTTATTAATTCTATACAACTGTGGACTCGTTTATGGTTTGAGTAAGTATTGATATTTCTAACTTAACATCATTTAATATCTAAAAGATTTTCATATATAAAAACATACATACACATCACTACATAGTATAAAACAAAGTCGCTTCCCGCTGTCTGTCTGTCCCTACTCCCTATGTATGCTTAGGTCTTTAAAACTACGCAACGGATTTTGATGCGGTTTTTTCAATAGATAAAGTGATTCAAGAGGAGGGTTTATATGTATGTATAATACATGCATATTATAGTACAGAAAAGCCGAAAAATTCAAAGATTTGTATTTCATACTAACCGTTAAACTATAAATAAAACTATCTTTTCGGATTTTTTAGACTGTCAGTCTCTCTCGTGATTGCTGTAAAGCATTCAAAACGTCGGGAAAAAAACCAAAAGTCTAAAGAATAAATTTAAAAATCGAAAGTCCTAATTGTTTAAACACAAATTCGAAATTACGCACACCACATAAAGTTTTTAAACGAAACAACGTGCGTTTCAATTATATCATCCGAAAAGCAATGAACAAAAGAGATTTGAAAAAAGCACCATTCAATTTCGAATGGTGCACTTTATTGAGGAAACATTTGAGACACTAATTGTGTATCTAGATTTTTTATATATCAATGACATTAAAGCTATATTAAATTCTATAAATTATCTCAATTTGATACAATAATAAATACATAGTTTATAAAAATTGACGTATAATATTCTATGTATAATTAGAGTTCATACCTGGTCATATTTACTTATTAAATAATCCTATACGAACGAACGAACGGGCGGAAGGGCGAACGAATGAACGAACAAACAAACAAACTCTGCCTCTATATAATATTAGTAACTTATTAGAATTACATTTTGGAGCCTGATTTTTTAGTGTTACTAATATAATCAAATGTCATCAAAATCGCAAACCTCATTTTTTTTACCTGTCCACTTCACGTGGAATACTCCTCTAGTCAAGTGCGCAGAAGATATTACAGTGCCCAAATATACGCCCGTATACACACACAATTACACATTCTATTATTCTGTATCGTATTCGTATTCGTATTTAATGTATAAAGAGTATAGATGCATATATCATGGTATCACTGAGTAAATATTAAAATAGAGAACTGAAACTTAGCTGTTGTCACAACAGGGATTGATATTTCTAATTGTAATTTTTTGGGGGGTTTCATCTTGTCTGGTGTATTAATTTTAGAAAAGCTTGCTGCTTAATAAGTAATGTTCCTGAAGTGCGTAAGTGACGTTTACTGAGCATGCAAATACCTGCAAATATTTGTATCACGAATTTACGACCGTAGTATGAGACAAAGTCACACGTATATATTATACGATTAAATTTATATAATAACAAATAAACTTTATAATAAATAGAATCATGTAGCGATTGTACGGAGTGGCGCCTATGTCCGGATGTAAAGAATGGGACTCTGAAGGAAGTAAAAGAGAAATTGTCATTGTCATTATGTGGAGTAAAAAAAACTAATGATGGCAAAAGATCAATTATGGTAAGGATCTCACCTAAATATATAAACTTAAGCCAGTGATTTCGTTTCGGTATGCCAGTTACAGGTTTATAACTTATTTTCTGCTGATACATAACATATTAATATCCTGTTAGCCGATTTTCTATTAGAGCAGCCAATCCCTCTTAAATATTCTATAAATAAAATTATCTGTTTCAAAAGTTTTATAGATGTAGATAACGAGATGAGAGAAAATTCCGGGCTATCGCATATCTAATCTAATATATAAAATTCTCGTGTCGCAGTATGGCAACGAATGCCATACTCCTCCGAAACGGCTTGATCGATTTTGATGAAATTTTTTGTGCTTATCCGGTATCTATGAGAATCGGCCAACATCTATTTTTCATCCCCCTAAATGTTAGGGGTAGTCCACACCTAAATTTTTTTTTTATTTTTTAGACAAAATTTTTAATTTCTATTTTTTTATGATACAACATACAAAAATACATACAATCCTCAATTTTCACCCTTCTACGATCAACCCTTATTTTTAATAGCCATTTTAGTAATTTAATCATTTTTCCTCTCCGGTCGAAAACTGATCAATCGTGATTTAATGCAAGCTAGGGACGAACCCGAGCGAAGCGAGGGTGAGTCGCTAGTGTACATATAATACCATAACTATATCAATACTTGTAAATATGTATAATTAAGGAATTTTCGGCGTCTCAGCTTAAGTATTATGAAAAATATATTAAAAACTGATTTATTTTTATGACATACTATTGTTTCCACCGACTTCTAGGTGGCCAGTAAAAATAATTCCGATTAAATCTGATTTTCTTGACGAAATTACTATTCAAAGTGCCAAGTTCTCAGGAACCTGGATTGTCCCTCGAACAAAATCTAGTCAAAAAGTGTATGTGAATTATTTATAACAATATTGAGGTCATGAATTAAGCCCAAAATTTAAAAAATATTACTTTTTATTATTTGGGAAACATACTCTTATTGTAATTTTCCAAGAAAATATAAAAAAATTCTTTACCAAAGTTTGTCCTCAGTGTTTTGTCTTATGATCCTGCTAGATATAAAATATAAATATATAAATAAGCGAAAATTGCATATCCTCTTCGCCGAGCGAAGTTGGCATTTAGCAAAGTGAATTGTATCTACGGAGGAGACAAAGATCACCACATATCTTTTTGTATTTAACATGAGGTAAAATTGAATCGTAATCAATCCTAATCCAAAGAAAAAGACCAAAAATTGTTCTAATTTATGGAGCTGCTTAATATAATTGGACAATTACATCAATAGTTTAACATATTTGTTCTAACAAAGAGAATTTTTATTAACTAAGAAACATATTTTATAATCTGTGAAATAAGCGAAGAAGAAACCTTAATTTCGGTTGATTATTGTTTTTTTTTCTTAATTTCTTTTAAATGGACATAAATCTAAAATTTCAAATTGTTTTAACTGCTATACTTATTTTCGCTAATAAACGTTGTAATCTTGATAATAAACTAAGTTTCGCAACAAGAATGTACCAAAAAAATGTGGCCGAAATTAGGTTCAAATTTGACCTTCATTTGTAGAACAACCCATATCTATGTTCTTTTTTATCAACTAATCTATTCACTAATTACTTTAACCTGTTTATTAATATAGATTTGCTGCTCCGATTTTGCTGTGAATCTATTTTCGCGGCAGGATAAAACAGTGGAAACTGAAAATGACATTGATAATCACTCCAATGTAGGCCTACTTCCGGAAAATTGTGGCAAGCGGTTTGAAGACCGCATAATTGGAGGATATTTTACAGGCCTATACGAATTCCCTTGGATGGCACTTATCTCTCATGTTGACAAAGACTCCAATGGTATTGAAATTATGTAACTGTAAATGTTAGTACGGAAGTGTGTAAATGTATATTTTTTTAAAGTCAATAAATAAATCTACTCTTATGTTATCCTATAGGAAAAAAGAAACGAAAATTTAAGTGCGCGGGAACAATAATCAGCTCTAGATATATTTTGACTGCTGCACACTGTGTCTACAACAAGACAATCGCGGGTATACGTGTCGGTGATTTTAACATCCGTACACGTACAGAATGTCAAGGAGAATGGCCAAATTATATTTGCGAAAACCACCTGCAGGTATGGAGTACATTTAGCTAAAATTAATATTGATTTTATTTTGAAATAACATTACTTTTTTATAGATATAATTTCTAAGCATCATCTATCACTCATCATTAAGAATATTCTCTTTATTTTGTAATTTACTTATTCGAACATTTTACGATTGGCTAACAAATATTTAAATATTTTTTAAATTATTATATAATATCTAGGATCTCCGTGTGGAAAACGCAACAATTCATGAGGCGTACAGCACAAGGCCGATAGTCAAAAATGATATTGCAATACTCCGAGTTAACAACGAAATTGATTTTTCATTTAGTGAGTACTCGTAGTTACAATCTATAATTTAATATCTATTATTATACTATTTTAATCTACCACCATGGTAAAGACTATTATTACCTATTTGCTTTGATTATTGTAATTTTCTTGAATCGCTATATAGTGTGACAAATGTTAAATTATACATATAATAACATAACTGAAGTTCTTACGCTATTTTTCTCTATTATATATACCTACCTATTATACATTTTTTTATTTATTAGAAGTCTATTAGGATTCGCCTTGACACTTAGAGTAAAAACTAAGCCCAAGTAACTGCACCTACAAGCCTTCGAAAAATATCAGCAATAAATTACGGAGTATTCCAATTTTTAAAAATATAAATACCATCCAAATTCATTCTTCTCAACATTTCCATTTCAAACATAAAATCAAAAGCATAAATAAAAACTACTGAAAAATCTTGTATTATTCTGTTTCAGGAAATGTCAAGCCGATTTGTCTACCAATACGGAAAGAACTCCGTAACATTAATCTCAGCGGGAAGCAAGCTACAGTCACTGGATGGGGTATTACAGAAACCGGAAAGCCGTCCGATATGCTTCGAAAAGTAACTGTACCGATTATGGCAGAAGCCCATTGTGCTGAATTCTTAGCAAGGTAAATAATAATGATTTTTTAAATGTTTGTTCTAATTTTATGAGCAAAATTGCGATATAATGCATACGTCAAACTATTACATTTATTATATTTCCAGATACTCTGACCCACAAGAACAAACTTTTAAGAATTTTTGCGCTGGTGAAGTAGGTAAAGATTCCTGTAAGGGTGACTCTGGAGGTCCTCTTATGTTGTTTGAAGAATATAAAGACAGCTACCGCATGATTCAGTACGGCATTGTGTCCTACGGCCCGATACAGTGCGGCTCTGATTCGCCGGGAGTGTACACTGATGTTGCTAAATACATGAAATGGATTTTAGATAATATAAAAGAATAATGTAAAAATATGTCTAACGCAACGTATTTAGCAAATTATGTAATAAAGTATTAAATACAATTTGTTTTGCATTCTACGTACTATATCCACCCAAAGGAAAATACAAAAACTTATCCCCGTTTTTCTTTTATTACAGTATGTACTACTATATAGAGATGAAATCTACATAAATGTTTAAAGTCCATATCAAAGAGAATGGATCACTAATATAACAAGCAACAACTTCGTATTAGCCATATAAGTGTCTAAGGACGACTCGATAGAACCAGTTATTGTATTTTCCCGTGGGAATGAAAAATTTTCCTAAAGTAAATGTTGATACAAGTAATAAATTATCACTACACAAAGTTTACTTGAAATCGGTATAGTACTTTTTGCGTGAAACGCGCACCTCGATTTGGCTAAGTTAGTTTTATTATAGGTATAGATAAGAAGAGGTATTACGCTTTTACCTTAGGAGATAGATATATACTATTGCAAATTTTTTCGCAGGCCTTTTCAAGATCTACAATTTTTTAGTACATACTTTGATGTATGTCTTAAGGCTAAGCCAATGGAAAGTTTCGAAGGAGGATTCGATAAAACCAGTTATTGTGTTTTCCCGTGGGAAAAAAAGGTTTTCCTGAAGTAAAAGGTATCCCAAATGTTGACCCGAGTAATAAGTTATGACTTCACCAAATTTCGTTAAAATCGGTTCATTACTTTTTGCGTGAAACGTGCACACACAAACAAACAGACAAACAGACAAAAATTATAATAACTATTGTTTTGAGTCTATATTGTGTACATAATACGTTACAGTCATTGTTTTTTTTAAATATTTCATGTACAGATTTTGCTAAGTTACTGCTTCGCTCGACCGAGCTTCGCTCTGAGTTTTTGGCCAAAAGTACAATT
The DNA here is from genome assembly GCA_905404265.1 of Fabriciana adippe. Lineage (NCBI taxonomy): Eukaryota > Metazoa > Arthropoda > Insecta > Lepidoptera > Nymphalidae > Fabriciana > Fabriciana adippe. The sequence goes on from FR990000.1 coordinate 5,864,357, forward strand.
TCCTTTTTTTTTTTAAACTAAAAACTTGAATAAACACAAAAAAAAACAAAAGAAAAACTTTGTACCTGACCGGCATTCGAACCCGGACTCCTGTGATTGTCAATTTTGTAGCTCGGCCGCTTGGCCACGATGCTTATGCCCCAGCGTATGAAATTATCGATCATATTTTTCGTGGAATAATGAGAAAGAAAACCGCATGACACCCCCTCCCCCAAACATACGAAATTTCACAAAAATCGTTAGAGCCGTTTCCGAGATAGTGGCTATAAATAAATATACAAGAATTGCTCGTTTAAATATATTAGATAGATAACTTAAGCATTAATTGCACTCTCTGACCTAAACCTTATCTGTATTTTGCAGTACAAGTTCCGACAAATCGTATCATTTAAGGTAGATTTTAAAATCGTACATAAAAGTATTCTGTATCGATTCCTTCAAATGTATTTTACGGTAATTGATATAGGTGATGATTCTTAATAATTCTTAAGGCATTCATAATTTTTAAGTCCATTACTGCTATGGCTGATATGTTTAACACTATTCTCATATCGGGTGTTTGGTTAGGAATTCCACATTCAAATTTATTTTAAATTTATCCTTATATACATATTTGTGTTTCAGTGATTCATTTGTTTTCGCGCCATTTGATTTTTCTTTAACATTGTTCTGTGCACACGTTTTTTATTCAAACGGTTTTGTTTTGGAAATTTTTATCTAGAAAAAACTCCATGGACGGAAACCCTAGTTGACAAAGAAGAATTAAAGTGATCGTAGAAGGGGATCCATTGCAAACCACGTTAGAGTTAGCGGCAAGCTTCGGTGTGAGCCATAAAACAATTTTAATTCAATTAAAACAATTGGAAAAGTAAAAAAGGGTCGAAGAATGGGTACCGCATGAATTGAATGAAGCACATGCGTCAAGTGCTGCCTTGTATTACTCAACCGTCACAATAACGAGGGTATTTTGAATCGTATTGTTACTTGTGATGAAAAATGGACCCTGTACGATAATCGGAAATGCTCATCACAATGGTTGAATCCAGGAGAACCAGCCAAATCCAATCGGCCAATTTTTTCTTTTAAATAAATAAATATATTGGGACATTAACACACAGCAGTAGTTTCACGGTAAGCTACGAGGCTTGTGTTATGGACACCAGATATGTAATTGATACATTATATATATATATATATATATATATATATATATATATATATATATATATATATATATATATATAGACATATTATAAATATAAACACCCATGATTGGAGTTTGAGTTGGGCAAGACTATAATCGTTAAATATTATATTAAAAAAATGGAAGTATTACGTCAGTGTGATAACCGAAAAAAATTATAACCAGCTTGACATAAGGTATGGAACATCTTTTTATAAAAGTAAATGGAGAAATAATATTTTGATATTTATGAAACTAATAAAATAGCTATAAAATAACTATAAAATAGCTGACATAGATTGTATCCCCGATGATTTAATCGTAACCAAAAATAGCTGACATAAATTGTATCCATGATGATTTAATCGTAAAAGAAATAGAATTGATACAATTAAAAGACAATCCCAATGAATTTGTCTTAAAAGATATGAAAGACAATGTTTATTTTTAATTACATATTTAAAACGAGAATCTACTATGATAGACAAAAAATAATTTACAAAAATAAGAAACCCGATTTTGTTTTTACACTCTCGATTTTCTCCAACTGCATACTATGTACCTTCGTTAACTTGTTTTTATCTTTTAGTTCGTTTTTACGCAGTCGATTTTTTTTTTTATTTTTGTTTGTAGACTAATTGTTACAATTTTTACTTAATTAATTTTTTAAGTGCATTTTTCGAATTTTTAAAATTTTGACTGATTATATTGTTTATATTATGTTACTACTAGTACTTATAGTATTATTAGAATTAAAGTGAATAGAAATACCTAATTTGTTTTATTTATTTAATGTTTTAATCTATATATATACATAAATGTTCTGACTGACTGATCGATCAACGCACAGTCTAAACCGCTAGTCGTGGAAACGTGAAATTTGGAGAACGTATTCTTTATATAATGTAGGCACCCGCTAAGAAAGGATATTTCGAAATACATCCCCTAAGGAGTAAAATAAGGGATAAAAGATTATATGAAACTCTGTTATTCTTAACGCAAAATGCACGGAAAGTGGTATTTAGCTTTAAGATGAAAAATAAGAATATATGTATTAGATTTTTTTCGAAATTCATCCCTTAAAAGGATAAAAGGAGGTGATAAATTTTATATGGGCAAACAATTATTTATGATCAGTATTACTTGAAACTTGGTATTAATGCTCTTCAATACAAGTAAATAAATACATGTTTTAGCCTTTTTCGAAATTCATTTCATAAGGGGGTAAAATTGGGGATGAAAGTTTGTATGAAATTCTGTAATTGATGCACGGAATGTGGTATTTACTTTTGAAATGAAAAATAAAACAATACAAATATCCGAATTTCGTCCTTCTAAAGGGTAAAAGGGTGTTGTACTGTTTATATATGGAAAAAATTGTTTATGATCAAAATTACTTGAAACTTGGTATTAATGTTCTTCAATACAATTAAATAAACATGTATTTTAGATTTTTTTTTAAATTCAGCCCCTAAGTGGGTAAAAGTGGGCGGTGAAGTTGGAGTTGTTGAATATATTTAAACAGAGTAACATAAGTCAAGTTCTCCGTAAGTTCACACTTACTTTGTGAATATAAAGTAGAGAATAGATATTATTCCAAACCCAAAGGAAAATTATGTATAACTTCTCGGCTGGCCACAGCAGTGACAACTATATTAGACCTAGAGCGCGAGATAGAAAACCTAGCCAGAGAGTATCCTGTTAATTATATCCTGCTTCTGAAGGTTGGCACAACTTTAATAAAAAAGTCACCTAAGCTAGGTAACGAGATTAGACTGTGAGTAATTCATTAAACATCATAGTGTTTGCCGGATATACTCGGGGGGAATCCGAACTCATACCTCAAATACAACTGATAACTTGCTTTTCCTTTGAATTTAATCTATTGTAATTCCTTCGTAAAGTATGCTTTGCAATTACCATTAACATATATCTCAGAGCCAGTCGTTAAAAGTAGCAGGGGTAGACTTAAGATAGGATAGCTCCTCACAGGAACATTTTAGCAGAACCCAGAACTAGACAGAACATCCACCAGTGTGGTATATTTATGGTTGGGTTTTTTAATGTAGACTAAGTTATGTGAATGTAGAGTTTTACTCTAGAGTTTAGGCATAATATTAAAAAATCGATATGACAACATATAAATTCAATGGAAACTAAAACTCAGCAAATTTTTCAGTCCACGAGAGCGTAACCGCGGACAAAAATCTACAGCAAAATAAGAATGACACTTTATACATGTAACTTAAAAAAGAAGGAGAAGGAGGGAGACTGTAAGCTTCAGGTGTACATAGCATTGGGTCTTTAAAAAATAACGTAGATGTTAGCCTATTAGTATGTTAGTTAAAAACCCATATTAGCCGTGTTACATGATCCAAAGTCGTAAACATTGTATGCGATTGTATCATTGTACTCTCTTCCTCTAACATTGGAAAGATGGAGTAGAAAAATGACATGTTGAGTGTCAGTGGAATGTATATGGGTTAATTTCGAAAATCAAAGTGAACAATTATATACTTTGGTTAAGCCATAAGGAATATCAAGTTTTTTTAAAAGCATGGGGGAGTAAAACGAAAAGTAAATTTAAACCTTAATGCAAAAGTTTAAAAAGATAACTTTTGAATTTATCACCCCGCGATACTTCGGAATCATACTAAGCCAATAGTAAGAAATCGTTACAATTTAAATATGTATTTAAGAAACACGATGATATTTCAATAAAGAGTTTCCTTCAGTAGTACGAGTATACATTGTTATTAACACAAGTAATTAGAAGTTCAGTAAATATACGCATCATGCTAACTAATCATGAAATATGTCGATTACCGCAAACCCGATTTAAAATGCATTTATCGGTATAACCATATGGTTATACCGATAAGTGCACTTTACATCGGGTTCAGAAAAAGCTTTACTCCAGCGTTTATTTAATTCCGTCCTCTTTTCGGGGAGAAATCCTAAGGCATGAAGCACGAGTTTGGTTGTCTTGTTCTTCAAGAAGGGTGACAAAACCCTGCTGAAAAACTATCGACCTATCTCTTTCTTAAGCCATATCTATAAGATGTTTTCTAGAGTTATCACGAATCGTCTCACGCGTAGACTCAACGATTTCCAACCTCCCGAACAGGCTGGTTTTCGAAATGGATACGGCACCATAGACCACATTCACACAGTGCAGCAGATTATACAGAAGCAAAGAGGAGTATAATCAGCCCTTGTGTCTAGCATTTGTGGACTACGAGAAAGCCTTTGACACTATTGAAACCTGATCTGTTTTAGAGTCTTAACAACGGTGCCAAGTCAATTGGCGATATATTCAAGTGTTGAAATGTCTGTATGATGCCGCAACAATGACCGTCCAAGTCCAGAACTGGCAGTCTGAACCTATCTTCCGGCATTGAGGAGTGAGACAAGGGGACGTAATTTCCCCCAAATTGTTCACAACTGCACTGGAGGATGTGTTTAAGACTTTGGACTGGAAAGGACGTGGAATAAACATAAACGGTAAGTACATTTCGTACTTGAGATACGCAGACGATATCGACATCATGGCTGAAAGCGTGCAAGACCTGCAACGCATATTGCAAAGCCTAGCTAGTTCTTCAGAACACATCGGTCTCCGGATGAATTTAGACAAAACCAAGGTTATGTTCAATGCACATGTAACACCGAGACCGATTACTCTCAATGGAACAACTCTCGAAGTAGTACAAGACTACATCTACCTTGGGCAATTACTGCAAGTTTATAAAATTCAAATTGCCTTAACAGACCTAGTAGTCTCTAAACAAACTTCTAACTAAAATAGACTGAAATTAGGGAAACTTGCTTGATTTAGAGACAATAACGACCATGAGTGCAAGTGTATTGCTGTTTTGCAAAGAATGAAAAGTCTTAAACATTCCCACCTTGCTTGCCCTGTTCCTAGCACCTTACTGAAACTCATGGACGCTGCTGATAACGCTATCCGGATGGTTTCATCCTAGCCTCACTCATCCTAATTGAATTGATCTCATTCACAATAAGAAAAAAACTATGCACTACGTGACTTATTAGGAACGTTTAAAAAAAACTGTTTGATTTTACACATTTTTTAAATTAACTAATAGATTCCTGAGATTTTGACTTGTACAATACATCTCAGAGTAGACTATATGATTTCTGTGGTGATCCTGGCTCAGACCTGCGTGATATGGCGGGATAGTGGTGTAATAAGATATATAAATACAAATATGAAAAGTATTGCATACATTGTAATGGCAATTTAGCGGAGAGAAATGTTCATGAAAATTCCCTTAGTATAAAAGACTAGTGCATGAATATTATATACACATACTAAATTTAAGGTAAAACATATTTATATAATAAATATTAATATTGTTCACTTATACTAGGTAAATATAAATTTACGCATAAATTGTCACATATCCAAAAGGTGACTGAGGTCATCTTTATCAGTAGGTAACGTAAATACGTCGGTGGTGATATTTAAACCTCAGATCGCTCGAGATCCCGTTAGGAGTACATTTGTACAATTGATGTGTAATTTTGAGTACAAGTATTTTCTTTCGTGATAAATAATAATTTCATTATTTGTACAATGTTAGCGATTAAATTAACTATTTGTTTATTACTTCTATACAACTGTGGACTCGTTTATGGCTTGAGTAAGTACTGATATTTCTTACTTAATTTAATTAAGTAAAATTATAAAGATTGATTGATATATAAAAACATAGGTACACATTTCCTAACAAATATCACTTCGAAAAGTGGCGTTGACGTTGAATCAAAAGGAAGAATAAAACTCAAGAATCAAAAGTTCTAATCGTCTAAACACAAATTCGAACTTACGCACACCACATAAAGTACTTTTCTAAACGAAACAACGTGCGTTTTAATTATGTGATACGAAAAGCAATGAAACAAAAGAGCTTTAAAAAAAAGCGCAATTCAATTTCGAATGGTGCACTTTTTTGAGGAAATTTTTGAGACGCTATCTGTGTACCTTGAGTTTTTGTATATCAACGACTTTATTTAATTCTATTTTTTTTCCTTTTGACATAATAATATGTAATTATATACATAGTTTATAAAAACTCACGTATAATATTTTAAGTATAATTAGAGTTCATACCTTGTCATATTTACCTATGAAATATTCATGTCTCAAAGCATTGTCGGCTTGCACCGACTTCAAAAATATCTGATTAGTTATGTAAAGTAAATGATAACTACCAATCTTTGCTTTTTAGTGTCGGTTTTTATTTAAAAAAAAAATAAGTTTTTAGATTTCCATTTTTAATTATAGACATAGTAGTAGCGGAGAAAAAAAAATGTTTTATTTAATAAAATATTCGCTTAAGCCGTTTAAGCTAATTTGATGCCAATTTTTATATGAAGATTGAAGGCTGACAAACTAAAATTCGCTTTTATTAGGAACACTAAAAATCACACTCTAAAATCCAATTTTCAAGTATTAGGTTTGTCAAACCAAATAAAATAAGCACTAAGTCAATGTGTCTACTATTTATCCGTTGAAGAGTTCCATCCACCTATCCATCTTGTGGCCTTACCATCAAATCAGCAGTTATTCGGTATCGTCGTGCTGATCTGATGGTAAGGCCAGAAGGTGGATAGAAGGAACTTGATTAAATTTTTGTAATATGAAATAAATATTATAATAAATAGGATCATGCAACGATTGTATGGAGTGGCGCCTGTGTCGGGATGTTTTGAATTCGCGTCCAGAGAAAGTAAAAGAGAAATTGTCAAAGTCATTTTGTGGAGTAAAAAAAACTGATGACGGCAAAAGATCGATTATGGTAAGGATCTCACCTAAAAATAAAAACTTATTCTATAAATTCATGTGTTGGATATAATACGTAAAATTCTCTTTTTCAAAAGTTTCATAGATGTAAACAACGAAAGGAGAGAAAATTCCGGGCTATCACATTTGTACATATAATAAATACCATAACTTTGTCAATAATTAACTTTTTTTTAAATACATCTGTTTTTTTTAAAAAACTAATCTATTCACTAATTATTTAAACCTGTTTAATTTATATAGATTTGCTGCTCCGATTTTGCTGTGAATCTAATTTCGCAGCAGCCTGAAACAGTGGAAACTGAAAATGACATTGATAATCACTCCAATGTAGGCCTACTTCCGGAAAATTGTGGCAAGCGGTTTGGAGACCGCATAATTGGAGGAAATTTTATAGGCCTATACGAATTCCCTTGGATGGCATTTATCTCTTATGTTGTCAAAGACTCCAATGGTATTGAAAATATATAACTATAAATGTTATTATAGAAGTTTGAAATATATACATTTTTTTAAATCAATAAATAAATTCACTCTTATATTATCCTATAGGAAAACGGAAACGACAATTTAAGTGCGGGGGGACAATAATCAACTCTAGATATATTTTGACTGCCGCACACTGTGTCTACAAGAAGACGATCGCGGGTATACGTGTCGGTGAATATGACATCCGTACAGCTAGAGATTGTCTAGGAGAATGGCCAAATTATGTTTGCGAAGACCATCTACAAGTATGGATCTTTAGCTAAAATTTATATTAGTTATATTTTGAAATAACATTACTTTTTAAAGATATAATTTCTGAGCATCACTCTTATTAGGAATATTCTCTTTATTTTCTAACTGAAAAATAAAAACAAATCTATCCCACGGGAACCGTACATTTTCCCGGGATAAAAGTAGCCTATGTGTTATTCTGCTGTATGAGCTATATTATTGTAAAGTTTCTTTCAATAGTTTTTGCGTGATAGAGTAACAAACTTCGATCATCCTCACAAACTTTCGCATATGTAATATTGGTACCTAGAATTTAGTTATTGGCTAACATGATCTGTTGATAAATTCAGGACCAAAAAATTAAAATAAAAATAATATTGTCCATTCCAACATTTTACGATTGACTAGCAAATATGTAAATATTTTTTTTAATTATGATATATCTAGAAACTCCGTGTGGAAAAGGCAACAATTCATGAGGCGTACAGCACAACCCCGAGCGTCATAAATGATATTGCACTACTCCGAGTTAACAAAGAAATCGACTTTTCGTTTAGTGAGTATTCTAAAACTTAGTTATAATCTATAATTTAATATCTATTGTAATACTGTTTTGATCTACCACCGTGGTAGAATATTATTACCAATGTTGCATAAAGAGATAGTAAAATATTTTTTATACATTATTTTATTTAACAGCAACTTGCTTCGACTATTACAGTCCCTATATAGCGTGACAACTTTTAAATTATACATATAATAACTTAACTGAAACTCTTACGAGGCTATTTTCTTCTGTTATACATATACACCGAGCACATATTTTTTTGTTTATTAGAAGACTTAAGATACGCCTAAACACTTTAAAAACTAAGCCCAAGTAACTAAACCTACAAGCCTTCGAAGAATGTTAGCAATAACTTACGGAGTATTCTAATTTTTGAAGATATAATTACCATCCAAATGAATTTTTCTCAACATTTCCATTTCAACAATGAAATCATAAGCATACATAAAAAAATCTATTTTATAGAAATCCACTAATCAATTCTGAAGTTTTAAAGAAGATGACTGAAAAATCCTTTATTGCTTGTTTTAGAAAATGTCAAGCCCATTTGTCTACCGGTGTGGAGGGAACTCCGTAACCTTAGTCTCAGCGGGAAGGAAGCTACAGTCGCTGGGTGGGGTAGTACAGAAACCGGAAAAATGTCCAATATTCTTCGAAAAGTAACTGTACCGATTATGGCAGAAGCCCATTGTGCTGAATTCTTAGCAAGGTAAATAATAATGATTTTTTAAATGTTTGTTCTAATTTTATGAGCAAAATTGCGATATAATGCATACGTCAAACTATTACATTTATTATATTTCCAGATACTCTGACCCACAAGAACGCACTTTTAAGAATTTTTGCGCCGGTGGAATCGGGAAAGATTCCTGTAAAGGTGACTCTGGAGGTCCCCTCATGCTTTTTGAAGAATATAAAGACAGCTACCGCATGATTCAATACGGCATCGTGTCCTACGGCCCGCCACTGTGCGGCTCTGAATCGCCGGGAGTGTATACGGATGTTACTAAATACATGAAATGGATTTTAGATAATATGAAAGAATAATGTAAAAAAATCCAATTTTGTAATTTAGCAAATTATGCAATAAAGTATTAAAAATAATGCGTTTTACATTCTACTTATTAAACCCCAAGGAATATACAAAAGCTCTATTTTTCCTCTGTTGTAGTATATACTATTTACTATATTCGGACTTAAGCCAAGCTAAAGCTAAAACGCACATCAATGGGAATAGATCACTATTCACTAATATTATAAACAACGACTTTATATTAACACTTTTTACATAATTTAATTTGCACATCTATCTATACTATAATAGAGCAGTAACTTAGCGAAATCTGTACATGAAATATTTTTTAAAAACAATGACTGTAACGTATTATGTATACGATATAGACCCCAAAACAATAGTTATTAATTTTTTTGTCTGATTGTCTGTTTGTCTCTTTGTCTGTACGCGTTTCACGCAAAAAGTAATGAACCTATTTCAACGAAATTTTGTGAACTGATAACTTATTACTCGGGTCAACATTTAGGATAACTTTTACTTTTGGAAAATCTTTGTTTCCCGCGGGAAATCGCTATAACTGGTTTTATCGAGTCCTCCTTAGGAACCCTCCGCTGGCTAAACCTAAAGACATACATCAAAACAATGTACTAAAAAATTGTAGATCTTGAAAAGGCCAACAGAAATATTTACAACAGTATATGTCTATCTCTCAAGGTACACTCGCAATACCTATTCTTATCTATACCTATAGCAAAACTAACTTAGTTAAATCGATGTACGCGTTTCTCGCAAAAGTATTGAACCGATTTCAATTAAATTTTGTATAGTGATAGCTTATCACTCGGTTCAACATTTAGGATACCTTTTACTATAGGTACGTTTTTCGTTCCCGCCGTAAAACGTAATGACTAGTTCTATCGAGTCGTCCTTAGAAATTTCTATGGCTAACGCTGGCTGAACCTTAAGAGATACATCAAAACAATGTACTAGAAAATAGTAGGTCTTACAAAATTATAAGGGGGGAAGTTCGCATTATTATATGTCTATCACCTAAGGTACACTCGCAATTACTATTTTTATTCACTACTCGCGACTCACAGGCTGACTTATCAACGTTTAGCTTAGTTCAGCAGTGAAACGTAACTAGGGACGAACCCGAGCGAAGCGAGGGTGAGTCGCTAGTACTTCTTAAAAACTTAAGTGTTTATTGCACTTTTGACCTTAACCTTATCTATATTATTTTGTAGTACGTGTAAAATCGTACATTAAAGTAACTACAGAAGTAGTGCGATTTATCGATTTCTTCGGACCTTGTGTACACCTTGAACCTTGGGGTACACCAGGGTATTAGCATAATCTTTCTTTGTATGATTGAATCGCTTCTTAGAAAAACAGCTAAAAATAGCAAAAGATACTTGATACCAGGGCTCCGATTGCCCACTAACTGTATTCAAAAACATAATGCTTGGAATGCATGGTTCAAGTTCTTGATTTAGTTCTAGCGCATTTACAGTACCTATTCTGTGTACCAGTGAAATAAATACAGATAGAGATTATTTTATAAATAGGTTATTAATTATTATCATAATTTGATTCCCAAATTTGCTGACAAAATAGCGTAAGTACTGAGTGGTATCTTTATCGCTACCTCGTGGGTACCTATACAAATTTTTTGTTGCGTGAATGTTAGCATAGTGACTCGCTTGGGAAATCGAGCGGGTCCAAATTCCGGGTCTCGCATCCCTAACATTTTCATGATTGCGAATCATTTCCAACATGATTATTCCACTTGTCACGGTGAAGAAAACATCATGAGGAAACCTGCATATCTGAGATAACCTAGTAAGTTTACCTATAATTTACAACTTAAAAATAATTCGCACATGAAAATATCAGAGGTGAGAGAACCGGAATTTTTACCCGCTTGACTGGGTTTCCCAAGCAAGCGCGTCACCATGGGGCTATATTAGATAATATATTATATTAGCTTATTTTTTTTTTTTTTGGTTATGATAATATAATCCGTGAGATATTTTTCTTTATTAACATTTATTTACTTATCACTTGTATACATATTTGTTGTACTTATATACAATTTTCATTTATAACATTATATATTATTTTCAACCGACTTCATAAAAAAGGAAGTTCTCAATTCAACACGTATGTATGTAATATTATTGGAACTGCAAAATGTTCACATACGATAATAATCAAAGCAAAATACAAAATTTTATAGGTGTATGTACGGTGTATGTATTATAAAGTAAGAGAAAAGAATGTTCCCGTGAAATAGTAAGCAATCTCTAGTAAGTTTATTATTATTAAAATGGTAATTATTTTGTATTTGTATTCTGTCACAACAATATGCTTATTTATATATCGAAATCTTACACAGATCATAAAGTTCACGCCTCGTGCAGCCTCCGGTCATGCAGCAGTGGGTATTCCGATGGATCTGCAGAGTCCGCTCCAACCATAGACAGAAGGAGGAAACCACGTTTCTGGAATTGGGATCCTCCACCCGACGTCACTCTCAATGTACATAGAGAGAGTGCCGTGTAATCCCCTTCCAAACATTTCAAGTCTTAATACAGTACGAGGTACATCATATATTTTATTCATGAAAATAAATCGAACAGCGGAAAAGTGATGATTTGTTACTATTCTTAGCCTTAAAAATTAGTGTATAGATTTTTGTAAAATAATAAATGTGAAGATTATTTACAATTAAACATTATATTATCAAAGATTTATTGTTATAATTATTTCTGAACTAATTACATTCATTTTCAGCCTATATATTAAGAATTCGCCCTATATTGAACTATATAAAAAAAATCATCTCAATAGTAAAATATTGCATAGTATAAAAATTAAGTCCTTAATTATTTCGCTTAGTCTAAATCAAGAATCTTTAATTGTCCATCAAAAAATCCACTGATTAAATTCATTTTACAAAAAACTGAATAGATCGAAACAGTGGCGTAGCGTACGGGGGGCGGTAGGGGCCGCGGCCCCAGGCGGCATTTTTAAAGTGGCGGCAAAATTTCACAATAAATATCGTGTACCAACATGAAATAGAGAAAATTAATTATTTGTCACAAAAATCACTACCAACACATTCTATCGGGTTATTGCTAAGTAATTTTCATTGCTGAATAGGAATTCTGATCATGCCGCCCCCTATATAAGTTACTAGACTATGATTACGAAAGACTTTTTACTTTTGAAATATAGCGGTGCGAAAAAATTAAAAAAAAACTTGACAAAGAAGAACTACTTATTTTTATTATTCAATGAGGTTATAACATCATTGTTATTATTTACTAAATTATAAGATCTCATAAATAAATGGCTCAAACGAAATCTTTAAAATTTTGACATCATCATCATCTTTCGTCCATTTAATTTTACTCGGAAGTTTAGTCATTTTATTCGAAGACTAATAATAAATAGTTAAAAAAAAACCTTTCCGCCCTGGGTGAATCTTCATACGCAAAAGGCGTGAAAAGTGGAAAACATGCAAAATTATAACACACAGTTATATTTATTTAGTTATTTTAGTGTGATAAGAAGTAGGTAGTTATAGTTATTATTAAACAAAAAGCAAATGTTTTGCATCATTTTTGCAATTACTGATCGGTTATTTTTCCACGATTAACTTTGGTTAGTATAAAATTGAAAATACATATTTTTGAGAATATTCTGTGTTCGAGTCCCAGTTTAGACCAGATATAATAATTCTTTTTTCTGTGAAGAAATTGTCAGTAACATCCCGAAGTTGGGAAGTTGACAATGCTTCACCTTACCTCAAAGAACGCCTCAGAGAGAACGTTTTTTATGGAATATGCGAACACCACATACTCTTTTTCCTTGCCATTATTTGAGATTTTTTATTTTAATTCAGGCTAAATGAGCCCATCGTTGCAACTTTTAAGAGCTTTGAGAGCAGTTGTGCTATAAGTTAGTACTGCGCTCTCAGGTCCTCTTTGCGTAGAATGCTGGCATTTTTGGTGTAGTATGCCAGAGGGAGATTTCCTCTTTTTCTCACGGTGCTCTCAGGTGATGTTGGTGTGAGATCCTGACATTATTGGTGTAGGTTGCCAGCTTCCCGATTGGTTTCTTTGGCTTCCTATGCTGGCACATTTGGTTTAGGATGCTAGCGTTCTGATTAACTCTTCGTCTTATCATCTTTAGTCATTGTAGTATATTATAGCCCTATTTAAGGGGTTTGGTTTTTCCTTCTTCCAACTTTTCTAGTTGCACGAGACCGTGCTTCACATTATAGAGCGCCATGTGATTGGCGGCGTTGCTCCATGGTTTGTTGCCCCTAATGTATTCTGATGTTGTAATGCTTTCAGCAAATCCTCGTTTCCAAGTTCGAAAGGCTTGTCTGATATTTCACATGTTGTAAGGTGCGTTTTCCCAGTTTCTCTCACAACCGCTATATATAGGCGTTTTGCATGTGGTGTCTGGTTTCTTTGGTTGGTGAGAGGTTTGGTGTAATAACCTGTCCCGTGTCGGCTCCTGTCCTATTTGTCTTCCTTGTAGTTTTCACTTTTAGCTTCACCAGGCTTATCAGTGTTTGGGGCTGTTTTTGGCTTTGTTCACGTCCCGCTTCGTAAGCCTACTGTGATCGCCATGGCAGGCATCTTCTGTTGCAGGCGTTCTCCGCAACTTTTCTCACGTCACTAGGATATGAGGTATAATGTTTCTGGGGATCTCACCCGATCATATGCGTAGCAGACTGCCGATAGTATAAGCTGATGTAAATTACTTTCATATACGGCAGTTCGTTACGATGAATGAATTATATATTAATGGTAAATGTTCAACCTAATTCTTTAATTTCTATCCACAAGTCACAACCTTTGCTAGATGCCGTTCCAAGTTCTAGTTTAACCTTTTCACCATTCCATCAGACAGCAGATAACATGGCATAATTCAAGCATATTGTACTCTCATATTATAATCTTACAAACTTCTTGAAGCACATGTGATTTACAGTTTCTTCTTTGATTGCCGTCATTTAATTACCAAACAATTTGTGATCCCGGACCTGTAGCATTATAGATTTTAACCTATTTTGTGCAATTAAATGCTTCTTGATTTGGAATAGCAAAAGCATTGGGCCTTATTATTAAATAATTAATCCATAATAAACTGAATTCTCACTTGATGTGGTCGAATCGCTTGCCAAGTTATTAATCGGAAATTGTCTCGATTTATTGGCCTTAAATTAATTGCCCAAAGAAGATGGCGGCGAATTTGACTTCGGCCCCCGGTGGCATAAGTGCACGCTACGCCACTGGATCGAAACAAGGTTAACATAATACTATGCAGTTGGAGACTTATTATAAGTAGAAAAACATGTATGCCTGAAGCATAATTATTATGCTTCAGGCAAGAGTTTGTTTCTTTGTTTGTTTGGTTGAGCACGCTAATCTCAGGAACTACTGGTTGGAATTGAAAAAATCTTTTTGTGTTGGATAGTCCATTTATCGAGGAAGGCTTTAGGTTATATATCATCCCGGAAAAATGTATGGTCCCCGTGGGATAGATTTGTTTTTGTCTAGAGACGAACCCGAAGCGAAGCGAGGATGAGTCGCTATTTAATATATATAAAATATATGTATAAATATAAATGCACGCGTGAGTGTCAACGCCTATCTAAAAGGTTACTAAAAGGTCAATCTGTATACAACATATTTTATACGGTGACAATGAAAACATTTAAACCTCATTTAGCTGGAGATCCGACTAGAGCACAAATGTAACATAGTGATGAGTACAAGTACTTAGTAACAAATTTTAATATTATTCACAATGTTAGTGGGAAAATTAATTGTTTGTTTATTAATTCTTCACATATGTGGGTGTTCTCCTGTCATGAGTAAGTATTGATATTTCCTAATAAAGATCGTGGTATTTAATCTTGCTAATATTATAAATGTGAAAGTTTAAACTTTAGATGGATGTTTGTTACTCAATCACGCCAAAACGGCTGCACGGATCTGGATGAATTTTTGGCAGAGGAATAGATTATAGTCTGGAATAGCACATAGGCTTATACTTTTTATCCCGGGAAAATATACAGTTCCTGTGGAATAGACTTGTTCTTGTACTTCTATAGGCCAGCTAGTTTAGAATAAAGCCATATTATTCGATTTTCATATTTAGATAATTATTTTTTATTTATATTCAATTTATGGATTTATAGAAAACAAAAAGAATATTACATTAATTTTTAACAATTTTATTAGATATTATATAGGTACATACTCAAAATAATTTTATATACAAGCCAAAAATAAATAGTGCCCAATTATTTTAATTAGCATTAGATCACAGAACTGACCCAGATATCGAATTGTCAATAAAAGCTTAGTACCTGGGCGAATTTGTAATAGTAGAATTTGTAATTATCGAAAAAATGAATATGTTTTTTTTTTTGTTTGCTCTCACAAGTGCGGCCCGTCTTTACTACGTACCTATAGCCACCTTGTGGCCCCTGCCTGCTAAAAGGTTGCCGACCGCTGCTTTAGAGCAATCATGACCACGGGAGAGACTGAGGTTTTAGACGTCTCAAAGGCGTTATATACTTGTTACAGACAGTGCCTACCCACTATTTTACTAAAATGATTTCAAAAAATTCAGAAATGGCACCAACGTACCTTACAATATTTGTAAATTTTAGTTGTAAACATTTTTTTTAATAAGTATTATAATTAAATGTACCAATATTATTAACTTAATTTTAGCTGTTATTATTATAAATATTACAATTTAAAAAAACTTTATTAATTAGTAATATTATTTAGTGTTGCTATTATTATATTATGTATAACCATAAAGAATATTAAAAATTAACACATTAATTATTTATTTAATTGTTTTATATGTAATTTAAAAGAAGTTAAAATATTAAGCAACACTATGGCTACTTTTATAGATAAAATTATATTACTCAGAATTACTGTTATTATTGCAAATCCACACAGTATGAACTAACTACATCTACTAGTCTGTTATGTTTGTTTTTGTTGATGACATAATAAAATCTAATAATTAGTTTATAAGATGACGTGGGCTTGAATAATATCTTGAATAATATATCTAATACCTAATATATTTAAACGAGCAATTCTTGTATTTTTATATCTTTATTTATTTATACCAGCGATCTCGGAAACTGCTCTAACGATTTCGCTGAAATTTGGTATGTGGGGGCCTTCGGGGGCGAAAAATCGATCTAGATTAGTCTCATGTCTGGAAAAACGCGTGTTTTCGAGTTTTCATGCAGTTTTCTTTTGCATTATTCTACGCAGAATATGCTCGATGATTTCTTACACGCGACCAAGGTGCAAGATTAACAAATCAATGGGTGTGTCTGAGATCGAATCGAGTTTTACTTTTTTTTGTATTTATTCAAGTTTTTAGTTCTTTTTATCTAAAAAATACGATATAACAAAAAAGAACTCCGAGCGAAGCTCGGTCGTCAGGTACTAAAAATAAATAGTTAAAAACATTGTCATCCTATTTTTTTAACAACAGCAACAGCAACTAGGTTTATTAAAAATATATGTATGTAGTATGCACATAATATACTATAACAAATAAAATTTATATTAAATAGTATCATGCAGCGATTGTATGGAGAGGCGCCTGTGTCCAGGTGTAGTGAATATACCTCCAAAGAAAATGAAAGAAAAATTGATAAATTCAATGTGTGGAACAGATAAGGGCCGTACAACAATTAAGGTATAGTTTTCACGTATAATCTGCATATATGTATACATTATTAGGTGTGCTGAGTGCTTTAATTTGTATCTGCTGGCAACGACTTCGAAAGTATCTGATAAGGTATCTATAATAAATAAAAACTACCAATCAGTAATTTTTTTACTTTTTAGTGTTTTTAAGTCGGTTTTTATTTTATTATTTTAAGTTTTATTTT
Organism: Fabriciana adippe; assembly: GCA_905404265.1. Taxonomy (NCBI): domain Eukaryota; kingdom Metazoa; phylum Arthropoda; class Insecta; order Lepidoptera; family Nymphalidae; genus Fabriciana; species Fabriciana adippe. The sequence continues at coordinate 5,881,633 of FR990000.1, forward strand.
TTCGGTTTTAGTGTTGACATAGTAGTAGCACGGGGTCTCATCACGAACAAAGAAAAATTGTTATTAAAGTTGTGTTAATTAAGAAAACATAAAAAAATAGATCCCAAAAGGGGTAATTATTATTTTAAAAAATATTCTAAGTGAAGGTAAACGAAATAATGCTCCCGTAAATCAAATTTGCGTAATTTTCCTCATTATTAAGATATCAGCAATCTTATGATAGATATGTAGTGTATATTGACAGATGGCACTTTTACTTTTTATGAAGTGTGTATCACGATTAAAAATGGTTAAAATCACAGATTTTTTTTATTGGAATGCAGGTACGTTAGTATGCATATATTAATAAAATAAAACAGTTTACTATTTGCCAATTAACGATATCTGTTATCTATTCAAGCAAACAAAAATAGAAGAAGAAGAATAGCCCGAATTAGCGTTGTTCAATTTATAGATATGGGATGAGGTAGGTAGGGGAGACTGGGTACGGTTGTAACGGGGTACGGTTGTAACAACTCGAATATCACCGAACCTATGCGTGGTAGGTGCAAGGTACAAAGGGAGGAAATACTTGGGGAACAAGTCGCGACACGACTCCAGCGTTGCTTCGTCTTTCGCGCGGTGAGTGCGTTTACGAGGAGGCCTATTGTCTTTTGCCAACCAAAAGTAAGTATTTTTGGCGAATTTATTTATGATATAGCTTAAATATTAATACTATTATTGTATTTCAAAATGTATTTACGTAATCCTCGTACTTTAGAGATTATAATACACTGATTCATTTTTGTGTAGGTTATGTTATCTCGTTACTATGACAGCCTTATGACCAAAAAAGGGCTGTGGGGACGGTTGTAACGATTTTCATGGGGACGGTTGTAACAGTAATTTTATAATATTTTTTATTGCAGATACCTAGGAAACGTATAAGAAAAACTTTGAGAGGTAAAACTGATATCATATCGTATAAGGACGCTTACGATGAAGTCAAATTAGGCACTTCATTAAGACGAGCTGCTTTTCTGCTCAAGAAGACTAACCCACCACCCGAATTATCTGAAGAAGAAAAATATTATTGCCTTCCTTGTAAAGACGTATTCAGCGAGTCGATCTGGAGAGAATTGAAATCAGTGTCAAGGGGGCTGCAAGCAATGGTCTCACGGGAGTAAATATTATATATACCATAACTGTGATGAGTCTGATTAAATATTACACGGAAAAAATATTTTGTTTTAACTTAGATTTTGTTGATTAGTTTTATTTTTAATTATTATTTTTAATTATTTTTGTTTGGCAAGTCTAATAATAAAACTACTCAAGTGATACACTCCAAAGAAAGAAATATTATTTCTGTTGACTTGTTTTAGTTTAGTTTTAATAATTATCTCTTAAACGTGCTTTAAACATTTTTAATATGTTTTAAGTACATTTCAGTGTTTTTGAAATAATAAAACTGATTTTAAATGATTATTCTTGAGTGTTACAACTGTCCCCCATTGATGTTACAATCGCCCCTGGTATGGGGACGGTTGTAACAATCGCACACACTCATTAAAATGACATATTCCTGCCAAATTGTTATACCTGAGCTATTGGTTTTGATATTATTTTAAAGACAAATAATTATGCTTTCATCGCAAAGGCTTTATTCGCTGCTACTAGCTATAATAGCTTCGCTGTGGACATTTAAAGGAAAATTGTTACAACCGTACCCAGTCTCCCCTACTAGTATAGTATTATGTGATCTGTGGTAGTAGCAAAATAAGAAAAAAGTATTTTAAAAATTCTGTAGTTGAAAAATGAATCATCGCCTATTTTATACAGTTAGGGGTGGATTTTATTTTTCAAATTTAAATTGGACCAACATTGAGGTATACCCTATCCAATAAAAAAATAATCATCGAAATCGGACTACACTGTAAAAGGTTATGCGTTGTTAAACATTAAAGAAAAACAAAATATACGTTTCGAACTGAGAACCTGGTCCTTTTTTTCCGTCGTCTAAAAAGATACATTTTCAGTAACATTTCAACTTTTTTTATATGTTAACTGGTAATTTAATAAACATTTTCAATAAATTAAACTACTTCCTACTACTTTTTGTATACTATTAGCAAAAATATAAACATATTGTTAGTAATAACCGGTAAAAATAATTATTTTGTAATTTTTTGGACTAATCATGTGCTGTAATTGTTATCAATAATTCACCGGTATGAATGCCTAATTATTATTATTATTATTAAAGTGGATGTTACTTTGGTGGTGAACTCTCCATATAACTATATATGATCTGTGCCATATCCAACATCAAAAATCACAGTTTAATAAAATAAACTATTATGAAATTCAAATTAAAAACATATTGACTAAAGACATAAAATAAGTAAATCAACTTTAAAGCACCATAAGAATATCGTAAATCTGTGCTCAACTTTAAAGCCATTAACACGAGAATTGAATTGAAGAATGTCATATTTAACGACGAATTACAACTGTATACATAATATTTAAACTCGATCTCTATCACTCTTTCGTGTAATATATTTTCTTTTTTATAACGCTTCTATTCTTAATGATTTATCCATTTATGACTTTTTAGATTTGCTGCTCCGACTTCGCCGTACTTGAGACACACAATATAACATTTTTTTGGAGGCAGAACTTTAATTATTGATGATACTGACCATCACGCAGATAATATTGAAAATCATGCAAATATAAAATTACTTCCGAACGTTTGTGGCAAAAAGTTTGATGATCGCATTGTTGGAGGAAATGAAACAGCTATTAACGAATTCCCTTGGATGGCACTTATTTATCATAAAGATAACGGTAAACAGATTTTCTTTTCTTTTTTCAACGCTCTTGAGCCTGTGTAGGTAAATCTCGGGCCCAAGCTTTTATCGATACATATAATAAAATTCTGAGTGCAATCGATACATTAAATATTTTTCGTAGGCCGAATCTAATGTTTTTAGAATGTTTGTTTGTTTATCTGTCTGGGAACGCATCACAAAAAAACAATTAGACAGATGTTGATGAAATTTGGTATGATGATATCTGGTCACCCGGGTCAACATATAGGATACTATTTACTGCAGGAAAATATCTCTCTGAGAAATCTATACTAACTGTCAAAACGTTCCTAGGGGCGAACCCGAGCGAAGCGAGGATGAGTCGCGAATATCATATAAATTTGTGTAATGTAATAAATTATTGGGTTTTATTGAACTTAAAGTTTATGTTCTTCTTTTTAGAGCATTTAAATAAAAGCTTACTTTTAAAACAGGTTTTTACTCTAAATTTATTTATACACAAGAAAGGAATTTATTCTTACGGTTGATAAAATGAGTCGATATTGTGGAAACGTGAATATCATATATTTGTATTTATTTAAGTGCTAACCTAATAAAAAACATAAGTAAGAAAAACAACACAGTATTTTGCCCAATTTTTACATTAAAAGATGTACAAATATTAACATTATTTACTAAACTATAAAAATTTACAAATATTTTCATTTGAAAAATTGTTTCGGCCAACAAAATATTACTAATATGCTACTAATTTATAAAGCCAACAAGTTGGTTTTATTGATAAGTAATTTGAACACGGGCGGGGCTGCATGTAATTTAGTAGTAATTCTAATAAAATCATAGAAATGTTATATCTGTTCTACTCATTCAATACTCATTTAATCCGATATAAGCACTACATACAAACTCACCTACGTTTATGTTATTGTTATCCAATAGGACAAGTAATATTGGATTGCGGAGGATCCGTAATCAGCTCTAGATATATTCTGACAGCTGCCCACTGTGTCTCTGATAAGACGATCACGGGTGTACGTGTTGGTGATTTTAACATCTATAAAGAAGTATATTGTCAAGGAGAATATCCGTATTATGAATGCCAATTAAAACCGCAGGTATAAAGTTTACCTAAAATTTATATAAAGACTACTTTATAATTGCATAAAATAACAAAATATTTTAGAGAACTACAGTAGAACGCCGATTATCCGAACGCCGATTAACCGAATCGCCAATTATCCGAATCGGTCCTAAGCGTAATATAAAAAATTAAAACCCAGTACTGTAAGTAAATAATGTAATTTTTGTTTTGTTTTGTTGTAACAAGTTGGAACTCGCTGGAGTCCAGATATATTTCAACTGTTATGGTTGAAAGCTAGAGGCAAGGCATTACATGTTTTGCATCGCGACATTTCGTTTTTCTTTATTACCAGGCTATGTCCGATTATCCGAATTTTCGATTATCCGAATCGACCCCGGTCCCAATTAATTCAGATAATCGGCGTTCTACTGTAATTTCAAATGCGATTTTTCTCACGTCTATCATTTTGTTTTATTGATAAAATATATACCGGAACTTGCCAACCGCGTTATTTACTAACTAGCCTTAAATCACATACTTTAAAAATATTTTATTTAATTCATAGGAATTGCGAGTTGAGAAAACAATAGTTCATAAGGAATACTGCAAGGAACCTAACATGATAAATGATATCGCATTACTTCGAGTTCACGAATCGATAGATTTTTCCTTAAGTGAGTATATTTTTATCTATCTTTAATTAACATACCTGTTAGACAGACCTTGTGTAGCCACAGACCACGCTGCCAAGATATTTATGTATTGACCTGGGTAGCGCATGTTAGTGAGGTCAACAAACGAATGCATCACACTTTCCACTCTCAAGGGTCTCCAATTTTTCTCCCTTTTACAACCAAGATTACGGTTACTCGATTCCTCCTTCTCCCCCAACTCGACTACGATACTGATTGCTGTTTGAATGTAACTGTGGAGCAATTTAACAAGTTAGAGAGTCTCCAAAATTTCGCTATTCGTTTTATTTTTCTCTTGCGTAACCATGATTATATATCAAACTTTCGTGTTCAAATTAAATGGCTCCCAATATGCCTTCGCCGTGATAGGCACATACTTTCGTTCCTTTTCAACATCCTTACTGACATCAATTCTCCTTCTTACTTTCATTCACACTTTCAAATTCTCCCTACTCCCTCACGTTTTAGGTGGCCTTGCATCACTTCGATGCTGGACATTCACCAGAGAATTACTAAGCACTTTCTCACACTAAGTTAATCTATATATGTATATAAAAATCAATTGTTGTTCATTAGTCTCGCTAAAACTCAAAAACGGCTGGACCGATTTGAATAATTCTTTTTTTATTTTGATGGGAGTGTGTCAGGGAAGGTTTAAATATAAAAAAAATTAGCGAAAACAAAAAAAAACAGCTGGAAAATCAAAAAGTTCTGAACTGTTTATTTTTATGGGAATCACTAACCGTTAAAACGTACCTGGGGACGAACCCAAGCGAAGCGAGGGAGAATCGCTAGTCCACAATAATTATCATAATAACTATCATTATGTATTATAATAATAGACATTATAATATATAGAATTAATGTATTTTGTATGTAGAATTTGAATCTTCCCTATAACACCTTTGCAAACTTTTATTGTAGGTACTTTAATAACTTTATTTCTTTTAAGTGCAATTAATAAAAGTACAAGTATCTATGGTATATAATACTACTCGTATAAGAGGAATAAATAGATGTCACATTACATCTTCCATATCTTGTAGTTTACCGCAGCTTTATAACAATAATAATAGGGTACTTTAAATAGGAAATGAAAATTTTTGTACAAGTTTGTCATGCTTGAAGTAGAATAGAGCGCATTTAGCGCTCCTTTCTTGTTAAAAATAATATTCTTACTTTTTAACAAATCTAAGTGATCGATTCAAGAACACTAAAGAGAATATTTCTTTTGTTTTTTAGAAAATGTCAAACCGATTTGTTTGCCGGTGTGGGAAAAGATTCGTGACATAAACCTCAGTGGAAAAACTTCTATAGTCGCGGGTTGGGGTGTTATGGATGGCGGACAACGGTAAAATATACTTCGAAAAGTAACTATACCAATAATGCCAGAAACCGAATGTGCTAATTACTTTGGAAGGTGAGGTTAATTGGATTTTTCTTTCTCTTTGTAATCTTGTATGGAAAACAACTGGCACGTATAATGTCTATACTAAACAAAAAAAACGTATTAACTATATTTTCAGAAACTCAAACCCAAAGCAAAGTTCACATAAGACTTTTTGTGCTGGTGAAAAAGGAAGAGATTCCTGTAACGGCGATTCTGGAGGTCCCCTTATGATATTTGATAAATATAAAGATAACTACCGCATGATTCAATATGGCATTGTGTCTTACGGCTCGCAGATGTGCGGCTATGAGGCGCCGGGAGTGTATACTGATGTTTCCAAATATATGAAATGGATTTTAGACAACATTGAAGAATACAAAAAAAAATATAATAGTACTTATATACAAAACTTTAAAAACCCTGGGCCCTGCAACGTTGAAACAAATTTAAATCGTTATACCTTTTCCCTTTTGCGCTTTCACAGTTTCAGCTACTTATAACTTTGCTATTCAACTTTTTTCCATAGGACTTGTAGTCTTGCCGAAAATCGAGATAAGCCGTTTTTTACCCTTAAAAACTTATCCCCTTCCACTTCCCGACCTCAGGTCGCCCGTAAATTATTTTTCTTTTCATTTTTGTTTTCATTAGCTTAACTGTCAGTTAGCTTAACAGCCAGTTAGCTTAACTGTCGGTTAGCTTAACAGTCACTTAGCTTAACTGTCGGTTAGCTTAACTGTCGGTTAGCATAACTGACGGTTACCTTAACTATCGGTTAGCTAAACTGTTGGTTAGTTTAACTGTTGTTTAACGTAACTACAACAACCCACGCTCCCACGATCCACTCTGCCATCAAAGAAGTACCAGGATCAACCCGTATGGTACAGCGCCCACCAAAATGGGCCATCTTCCAGTGCGTTTCTTGGCTTCGTGCACGGCTGAAATGTATGTATTCAGCCCTTATTAACGTCACATTGCCTCAACTACCACGGGCCTCCCTTCAATACGAGGGGGATCAGGCCATAATCCACCCGCTGGGCAAGTGCTGGGTGGCGGTGAACGCACGTTGGGAGGGAACACAATATTAAGCAATATTAAGCAACACTATCTTCACAGATAAAATATTCTATCTTAAAATTACATTAGAAATCTAAATTAAAAATTTAATTTTCTAAATTACATATAAAACAATAATAATACTTTAATAAATAATTAGTATTTAATAAATAATTAATATTTTGATTTTCTTTGTGGTTAGACATATTATAGTAATAGCAACACTAAATAATATTACATTATTAATTCTTAAAGATTTTAAAATATTGTAATATTTATAATAATAACAGCTAAAATTAAACAAATAATATTTAATTATAATACTTATTAAACTTTTTAAATATGTTTAGAATTAAAATCAACAAATATTGTAAGGTACTCTGTTGCCATTTTTGAATTTTCAAAATCATTTTTGTAAATTTGTGGGTAGGCACTGTCTGTAACAAGTATATAACGCTTTTGAGATGTCTAACACCTTAGTCTCTCCCGTGACCATGATTGCTGTAAAGCATTCGAAACGTCGGGAACCAAAAATCAAAATAAATCCGCGAAATAATCCGAAAAGATAGTTTTATTTAAATATTCTTTGTTATACTATAATCAAATGTATATTAAAAATTACAAAAATGTATAATATCTTACTACACCTAATTGGCCAAATATTTTACTTTTTAACTACTTACTTATTGATAAAAACTTAAAAAACAATATTATAAATACTCAATATTTGGTAATTTTGTACTCTTTGTACTCTCTAGTTAACTAAAATATTACTTGTAATCTTTATCTGAGGTAATTATAACCAGTCTTCATTATTCAGAGCATCATATGAATTTAAGTTTACTAATTGCATAAATTTTTCTTCCCAAAGTAAAAAATCAATAAAAAATGTAGCTAACAAATTTATGACTATCAAATATATAATAAGTCAATTCTCTTTTTGGAAATATGATATTAAAAAACAAAAAGCCATTAATAGTTTTGCTACTTTTCTTGTAAGGAATATTTTCTTCAAAAATATTTTGTGATGACGTGGATGATTTCGGTAATAACTCCGTGATTTGTTGATGTGATTGACCTATTATTATACAATGTTTATTTTTCAAATGGGTTTTCAAGCCAGGAGTAGAACGTTGGCTAATTTTCAATAAATTATAACATATAGGTAACATTTTGCATTCCCACCATCTTCAGACTTTTTGAAATAATGTCATAAGTTTTTTTATTTTTTTCACCAATACTGCGGATTGCGGATCCGAGAGGCTGTTGCGGGATCCCGCAGTTCCTAAAATTATGCTGGATCCCGCTGGATTGCGGGATCACACTTTGCTGGATTGCAATCCCTAGAGGGAACCAATTAACATACTGGGCATCTAACCCCGAAATATCATTGGGCATCTCTCCCGATCATTAGGAGAGATGCCTATCGACTTTAAACACACCCTAAAGCATTTACAATAAATACAAAACGGTGGATTGTCAACAAAACAAGATCACAGTGTTACATTATGAAACAATTTAATACTATTTAACTGAAGAATTTAGGAAAAAAAATTACTGCAAACTATCTCAAAGATTATATTCTAACGTATATATTAACTACACTTACCTTATCACAAATTAACACCAAAATATTAATTAAAAGTAATATATATGTATGTAAAAACTTTCACACTGACATTAACTTTCGACTGACGTATTATGGATGCGTTCCGGATCGCGCATTAATTAATTTAATTTTTAAATTTAATAGGCATCTCTCACTTATAGGCGTCGCTCCCGGACTTACCCTGTATATTTTTTACACCATCAGAAAGTAGAGATTTCAACGAACAAAAAGCCCACTGAGTTTTTTAAAAAAGCAGTTATTTTGACGGGAAAATTTTCGATTGAACATTAAAGTGCTTTTTCGATATTAAGTCGAAATAAGATGGAAAAAAAATGAAAATAAAAAAAATCCAGTGTGTTTGGGACATAAAAAGGTAGGTTTTCACCAAATTTCGTGATTTTTTTTTTGTACAAGATAATAAAAAACCAAAAACTTGGTTATTTGAATTTTTCACATAAACTGTTTGTCTGTGACCATATCACGGAAAAACTACTATAGGGATTTTAATGAAATTAGGGATGATGATAGCTAGTTATCCGGGTCAACATATAGGATACCTTTAAAATATGTTTTCTCTGGGGAATCTTAAATCGCTAGTTAATCATATAAAGGTTAAAGTTGACATAAACAGTCATCACTGAATACGCCAGCAATGCAATATTCATGTTGGTAATAAGTTCAAATACCCGATAATTAATATATTATTACAATTTCATTAAATGTTTTTATTATCTCTTTTATATGTCAAATATCTCATTTTAATGGAAAAATCCAAAATTTATTTCGAGCGTAAAGCGCTTATCTTGTATAAACTACTAAACTATATACCTACTTGTATAAACAACATATTATCCGAATCGACATACAGATTACTTTTTGCAACGGGAAAATACCAATCCACATGAAAAAAACTTGTTTGTTAGTTAAATAATTCAGCGACAGGTAGGGCGAAAAATGCCAATTATATTTGCTCATATTTCTAATAATTTTGCTATACTTTTAGTACCATGATCAAGGGTATGGTAAGAAATTGTCGTTGATCCTTGAGGAAGGATAAGTGAAAATATATTATGAAAATACTTCATTTATACGGATGCTGCTTTGATTGATTTTTTTTAATATTGGCATACATATAGTGATAACAGCTACTGAGTTGAGTAACAGACAAAAATTATAATAACTATTGTTTTGAGTCTATATTGTGTACATAATACGTTACAGTCATTGTTTTTTTTAAATATTTCATGTACAGATTTTGCTAAGTTACTGCTTCGCTCGACCGAGCTTCGCTCTGAGTTTTTGGCCAAAAGCACAATTTCCTTTTTTTTTAAACTGAAAACTTGAATAAACACAAAAAAAAAAACAAAAGCAAAAACTTTGTACCTAACCGGGATTCGAACCCGGACACCTGCGATTGTCAATTTTGTACCTTGGCCGCTTGGCCACGATGTTAAGCCCCAGCGTATGAAATTATCGATCATATTTTTCGTGGAATAATGAGAAAGAAAACCGCATGACACCCCCTCCCCCAAACATACGAAATTTCACAAAAATCGTTAGAGCCGTTTCCGAGATAGTAGCTATAAATAAATATACAAGAATTGCTCGTTTAAATATATTAGATAGATAACTTAAGCATTAATTGCACTCTCTGACCTAAACCTTATCTGTATTTTGCAGTACAAGTTCCGACAAATCGTATCATTTAAGGTAGATTTTAAAATCGTACATAAAAGTATTCTGTATCGATTCCTTCAAATGTATTTTACGGTAATTGATATAGGTGATGATTCTTAATAATTCTTAAGGCATTCATAATTTTTAAGTCCATTACTGCTATGGCTGATATGTTTAACACTATTCTCATATCGGGTGTTTGGTTAGGAATTCCACATTCAAATTTATTTTAAATTTATCCTTATATACATATTTGTGTTTCAGTGATTCATTTGTTTTCGCGCCATTTGATTTTTCTTTAACATTGTTCTGTGCACACGTTTTTTATTCAAACGGTTTTGTTTTGGAAATTTTTATCTAGAAAAAACTCCATGGACGGAAACCCTAGCTGACAAAGAAGAATTAAAGTGATCGTAGAAGGGGATCCATTGCAAACCACGTTAGAGTTAGCGGCAAGCTTCGGTGTGAGCCATAAAACAATTTTAATTCAATTAAAACAATTGGAAAAGTAAAAAAGGGTCGAAGAATGGGTACCGCATGAATTGAATGAAGCACATGCGTCAAGTGCTGCCTTGTATTACTCAACCGTCACAATAACGAGGGTATTTTGAATCGTATTGTTACTTGTGATGAAAAATGGACCCTGTACGATAATCGGAAATGCTCATCACAATGGTTGAATCCAGGAGAACCAGCCAAATCCAATCGGCCAATTTTTTCTTTTAAATAAATAAATATATTGGGACATTAACACACAGCAGTAGTTTCACGGTAAGCTACGAGGCTTGTGTTATGGACACCAGATATGTAATTGATACATTATATATATATATATATATATATATATATATATATATATATATATATATATATATAGACATATTATAAATATAAACACCCATGATTGGAGTTTGAGTTGGGCAAGACTATAATCGTTAAACGAGAATCTACTATGATAGACAAAAAATAATTTACAAAAATAAAAAAACCAGATTTTGTTTTTACACTCTCGATTTTCTCCAACTGCATACTATGTACCTTCGTTAACTTGTTTTTATCTTTTAGTTCGTTTTTACGTAGTCGATTTTTTTTTTATTTTTGTTTGTAGACTAATTGTTACAATTTTTACTTAATTAATTTTTTAAGTGCATTTTTCGAATTTTTAAAATTTTGACTGATTATATTGTTTATATTATGTTACTACTAGTACTTATAGTATTATTAGAATTAAAGTGAATAGAAATACCTAATTTGTTTTATTTATTTAATGTTTTAATCTATATATATACATAAATGTTCTGACTGACTGATCGATCAACGCACAGTCTAAACCGCTAGTCGTGGAAACGTGAAATTTGGAGAACGTATTCTTTATATAATGTAGGCACCCGCTAAGAAAGGATATTTCGAAATACATCCCCTAAGGAGTAAAATAAGGGATAAAAGATTATATGAAACTCTGTTATTCTTAACGCAAAATGCACGGAAAGTGGTATTTAGCTTTAAGATGAAAAATAAGAATATATGTATTAGATTTTTTTCGAAATTCATCCCTTAAAAGGATAAAAGGAGGTGATAAATTTTATATGGGCAAACAATTATTTATGATCAGTTTTATTGAAACTTGGTATTAATGCTCTTCAATACAAGTAAATAAATACATGTTTTAGCCTTTTTCGAAATTCATTTCATAAGGGGGTAAAATTGGGGATGAAAGTTTGTATGAAATTCTGTAATTGATGCACGGAATGTGGTATTTACTTTTGAAATGAAAAATAAAACAATACAAATATCCGAATTTCGTCCTTCTAAAGGGTAAAAGGGTGTTGTACTGTTTATATATGGAAAAAATTGTTTATGATCAAAATTACTTGAAACTTGGTATTAATGTTCTTCAATACAATTAAATAAACATGTATTTTAGATTTTTTTTTTAAATTCAGCCCCTAAGTGGGTAAAAGTGGGCGGTGAAGTTGGAGTTGTTGAATATATTTAAACAGAGTAACATAAGTCAAGTTCTCCGTAAGTTCACACTTACTTTGTGGATATAAAGTAGAGAATAGATATTATTCCAAACCCAAAGGAAAATTATGTATAACTTCTCGGCTGGCCACAGCAGTGACAACTATATTAGACCTAGAGCGCGAGATAGAAAACCTAGCCAGAGAGTATCCTGTTAATTATATCCTGCTTCTGAAGGTTGGCACAACTTTAATAAAAAAGTCACCTAAGCTAGGTAACGAGATTAGACTGTGAGTAATTCATTAAACATCATAGTGTTTGCCGGATATACTCGGGGGGAATCCGAACTCATACCTCAAATACCACTGATAACTTGCTTTTCCTTTGAATTTAATCTATTGTAATTCCTTCGTAAAGTATGCTTTGCAATTACCATTAACATATATCTCAGAGCCAGTCGTTAAAAGTAGCAGGGGTAGACTTAAGATAGGATAGCTCCTCACAGGGACATTTTAGCAGAACCCAGAACTAGACAGAACATCCACCAGTGTGGTATATTTATGGTTGGGTTTTTTAATGTAGACTAAGTTATGTGAATGTAGAGTTTTACTCTAGAGTTTAGGCATAATATTAAAAAATCGATATGACAACATAATATAAATTCAATGGAAACTAAAACTCAGCAAATTTTTCAGTCCACGAGAGCGTAACCGCGGACAAAAATCTACAGCAAAATAAGAATGACACTTTATACATGTAACTTAAAAAAGAAGGAGAAGGAGGGAGACTGTAAGCTTCAGGTGTACATAGCATTGGGTCTTTAAAAAATAACGTAGATGTTAGCCTATTAGTATGTTAGTTAAAAACCCATATTAGCCGTGTTACATGATCCAAAGTCGTAAACATTGTATGCGATTGTATCATTGTACTCTCTTCCTCTAACATTGGAAAGATGGAGTAGAAAAATGACATGTTGAGTGTCAGTGGAATGTATATGGGTTAATTTCGAAAATCAAAGTGAACAATTATATACTTTGGTTAAGCCATAAGGAATATCAAGTTTTTTTAAAAGCATGGGGGAGTAAAACGAAAAGTAAATTTAAACCTTAATGCAAAAGTTTAAAAAGATAACTTTTGAATTTATTACCCCGCGATACTTCGGAATCACACTAAGCCAATAGTAAGAAATCGTTACAATTTAAATATGTATTTAAGAAACATGATGATATTTCAATAAAGAGTTTCCTTCAGTAGTACGAGTATACATTGTTATTAACACAAGTAATTAGAAGTTCAGTAAATATACGCATCATGCTAACTAATCATGAAATATGTCGATTACCGCAAACCCGATTTAAAATGCATTTATCGGTATAACCATATGGTTATACCGATAAGTGCACTTTACATCGGGTTCAGAAAAAGCTTTACTCCAGCGTTTATTTAATTCCGTCCTCTTTTCGGGGAGAAATCCTAAGGCATGAAGCACGAGTTTGGTTGTCTTGTTCTTCAAGAAGGGTGACAAAACCCTGCTGAAAAACTATCGACCTATCTCTTTCTTAAGCCATATCTATAAGATGTTTTCTAGAGTTATCACGAATCGTCTCACGCGTAGACTCAACGATTTCCAACCTCCCGAACAGGCTGGTTTTCGAAATGGATACGGCACCATAGACCACATTCACACAGTGCAGCAGATTATACAGAAGCAAAGAGGAGTATAATCAGCCCTTGTGTCTAGCATTTGTGGACTACGAGAAAGCCTTTGACACTATTGAAACCTGATCTGTTTTAGAGTCTTAACAACGGTGCCAAGTCAATTGGCGATATATTCAAGTGTTGAAATGTCTGTATGATGCCGCAACAATGACCATCCAAGTCCAGAACTGGCAGTCTGAACCTATCTTCCGGCATTGAGGAGTGAGACAAGGGGACGTAATTTCCCCCAAATTGTTCACAACTGCACTGGAGGATGTGTTTAAGACTTTGGACTGGAAAGGACGTGGAATAAACATAAACGGTAAGTACATTTCGTACTTGAGATACGCAGACGATATCGACATCATGGCTGAAAGCGTGCAAGACCTGCAACGCATATTGCAAAGCCTAGCTAGTTCTTCAGAACACATCGGTCTCCGGATGAATTTAGACAAAACCAAGGTTATGTTCAATGCACATGTAACACCGAGACCGATTACTCTCAATGGAACAACTCTCGAAGTAGTACAAGACTACATCTACCTTGGGCAATTACTGCAAGTTTATAAAATTCAAATTGCCTTAACAGACCTAGTAGTCTCTAAACAAACTTCTAACTAAAATAGACTGAAATTAGGGAAACTTGCTTGATTTAGAGACAATAACGACCATGAGTGCAAGTGTATTGCTGTTTTGCAAAGAATGAAAAGTCTTAAACATTCCCACCTTGCTTGCCCTGTTCCTAGCACCTTACTGAAACTCATGGACGCTGCTGATAACGCTATCCGGATGGTTGCATCCTAGCCTCACTCATCCTAATTGAATTGATCTCATTCACAATAAGAAAAAAACTATGCACTACGTGACTTATTAGGAACGTTTAAAAAAAACTGTTTGATTTTACACATTTTTTAAATTAACTAATAGATTCCTGAGATTTTGACTTGTACGAGTACAATACATCTCAGAGTAGACTATATGATTTCTGTGGTGATCCTGGCTCAGACCCACGTGATATGGCGGGATAGTGGTGTAATCTATACATATTATAAAATTGTAACTAAGCCGAATCTGTACATTAAATATTTTTTGGAAAATCTTATTAAAATAGACATTATTATCGATGTAGAGGCCGAATCTATAGTTTTTAGAATTTTTGTCTCTCTGTCTGTCTGTCTGTCTGTCTGTCTGTCTGTCTGTCTGTCTGTCTGTCTGTCACCGCATCACGGAAAAACCACTGGAGGGATTTTGATGAAACTTGATTTGGTAATAGCTGGTTATCCGGGTCAACATATAGGATACTTTTTATTGCGGGAAAATATCTCATCTCTGAGAAAAAAAAAACAAAAACTGCTTAGAATAAAACCACGCTGAAACTATAAATATTTTAGCATGGCAACTTACGAAATAGGTCAAAAATAATTATAAATAGCTTCTCTTAAAAAAAAACAGATCAATAGCAATATTTTATACATAAAAATAACTCGACAAATATTTAGTTAGGTGTACCTAATTTAGAAAACCATTACTAGATGTCGCCATGAGTTTTAAAATACGTAAAATTCGAAAAAAATTTAATGTATAGATATGACTTTTCTATGGTCTCATTGGGATTACTAGGATTACTCGCAGTCATGCCCGTGCCTAAATAACCAAAAAATCAAAGTTTTTGGTTTAAAATTTAGTTACATTAATCTATATCTAAATTATCTATATACATTTATAATAAAATTTTAACGAAGCCGAATCTATACATTAAATATTCTTTTGGAAAATCTAATTGAAATAGACATTATTATCGGTACAGAGGCCGAATCTATAGTTTTTAGAATTTTTGTCTGTCTATCTGTCTATCTGTTGATACGGATCACAGAAAAACCACTGGAGGGTTCTTAATGAAATTTGGTATGGTGATAGCTAGATAGGGAAAACATATAATTTCTGAGAAAAAATACAAAAACTGGTTGGAACAAAACCACAATGATACTATCTGTAAACAGTTTAGCAAGGTAACTTACTAAATATGGCAAAACCTATTAAAAATAGCTTATCTTGAAAAAATATAAATAGCGCTTCTTTATTGATTAAAGTAATTCTAAAAATGTTTATTTATGTGTTATTTAGTTATTCGATAATAGATGTCGCTATGTGTTTATAAAATACGTAGTTTTAATTCCAAAAAATTGAATGTATAGATATGACGTTTCTATGATATTATTAGAATTGCTACTAATTTACCCACGAGTCCACCCGTGTTCAAATGATAAATAAAAGAAACGTTTTGACTTTATAAATGAGTAACATATTAGTAAAATTTTTTGGCCGAAACAATTTTCAAATGAAAGTATTTGTTAATTTTTATTGCGTAGGAAATAATGTTAATGTTTGTAAATCCTTTAATGTAAAAATTTGGCAAATACAAGTCCAACTCGCGAATTATAGGTTTCGTATAGCAAAATACTGAGTTGTTTTTCTTACTTACGTGTTTTGTTAGGTTAACACTTAACACTAAAATAAATACGAATAATATTTACGTTTCCACAATAGCGACACATTTTATCAACCGTAAAAATAAGTTTGTTTCATATTATTTTTTAACATTTTATGGAAAACCAGTTTATGGTTGTTAAACTGACAAAGCGGGTAACTAAAAATATTTCATATCTGCAAGATAATTTAAACTCAATGTACTTTAGGAACTGTTATACCTCAACTTTGTCAGGTTTTTAAACGCTATTTCTTGAAAGGTTGAAAGGCTTATAGTGCGCAATAAAATGCTTACGACTTTAATCGTATTAGCCGAGCCTTATGAAATAATAAAAAACATTTGCTTAAAATTATTTACTTATTTACCTTAATTATGTATTCTATATCTATGAAAATCGTTTCGGAAAATATTACTATCTAGCGCTAACCCATCCATCCGTATTTCGCGATAAATTAACATTAAGAAAAGTTATTATTATGTAATGTAAATAATCAGCTAAATAAAAATTAATCAATAGCTGTCTATTAGTAAATAAATGATTTAAAATTAATTCAGTAGTTTGAGAGTTTACCGCCCAAAACTAAACAAACAAACAAAACAGAAGTACGGACCTACTATAAACGTTATTGTTGAAACAAAAAGTGCAATATTACTAAATCAAATATGAGATTAACGGAGGAATCTTTGTAACAATGCCAATCACCGTCGTTATTTACCAATCATACGGTGCGTCATGAAATTGGTATATGTAAGATAGATGTGTTGGTATAGTAGGTATACTAATATGTAAAACCTAAGAATTTGGTTTTTGGTCATCTGAACGCGGGCGGAGCCGCGGGCAATGCTAGTACTGAAATAAGATTCTCATTATTCTTATTAAAAATAGTTCCTTTTTAGGGTTTCGTACTCAAAAAGCAACGGAACCTTTAAGTTGTCGTACCTCTGTCTGTCCATTTGTCCGTATGTCGCAGCTGTTTTCGATGCCGGGAGACTTTTGCAATTGCTAGGTAATTCTGTTGTTCAATTCAAATTACAAAAATAAAATGAATTTAAAGGGTATACCAATAATGTAACTGGAGTGAATAGTGATCATCAAGACCAAATATCTAAACATGTGGAGTAGATTTTTAAAATTGAGATAGATTTTTCCAAGAGACGGTTTAATTCAAGCAAATGATTGCGGAACTATATGCTTCTAAAGTTTTAAAAATTTTGCCAACAAAAAAGAAATAGATGATGGAACTTATACATTTTGATTAAGACACGTTTATAAAATAAAAATTGAACTGGCCATAAAAAAAAATTACGTAGATGAATGAATATTTTTTTCGTATTTCATACTATTATGTTTAATATAATATGATAATTGATAACATAAATAATGTTTTTTCAACCTTAAAAGACAAAAGTTATCTTTTTAATTCCTTATCTTATTTTATTATTTTATAAAAGGCAAAAGTGATTGACTGATGTATCAACGCACAGGCCAAACCCTTAAGGTCAAATTGAAATTTTGCACACCTATTCCTCATATGACAAAGGCATCCACTAGGGAAGGATTTTTCAAAATTCAAACAAAAGGGGTTGAAATAGGGGATAAAAGTTTGTATGAAACTTTTTATTCTTTAGACATATTCGCATGAAATTTCGTATGAATTGAGTACGACAAAAATAATGAGTTACGTATTTCAGCGTTTTCTAAAATTCAACTCCTAAGGGGTAAAATAGGGGATGAAAGCTTTAAATAAACGCACAGGCCAAACCCCTAAGGCTAGAACCTTAAAATTTCGCATTCGTATTCCTCTTATGACGTAGGCATCCACTAAGGAAGGATTTTTCAAAATTCAACCCCCCAAGGGGGTGAAATTGGGGATAAATGTTTGTATGAAACTTTTTTGTCCCTTGGACATATTTGCATGAAATTTCATATTTTTCGTAGTTTGATCGCGAGCGAAGCCGCGAGTTTTGCTAGTAAGATATATAAATACAAATATAAAAAGTATTGCATACATTGTAATGGCAATTTAGCGGAGAGAAATGTTCATGAAAATTCCCTTAGTATAAAAGACTAGTGCATGAATATTATATACACATACTAAATTTAAGGTAAAACATATTTACAATATATAATAAATATTAATATTGTTCACTTATACTAGGTAAATATAAATTTACGCATAAATTGTCACATATCCAAAAGGTGACTGAGGTCATCTTTATCAGTAGGTAACGTAAATACGTCGGTGGTGATATTTAAACCTCAGATCGCTCGAGATCCCGTTAGGAGTACATTTGTACAATTGATGTGTAATTTTGAGTACAAGTATTTTCTTTCGTGATAAATAATAATTTCATTCTTTGTACAATGTTAGCGATTAAATTAACTATTTGTTTATTACTTCTATACAACTGTGGACTCGTTTATGGCTTGAGTAAGTACTGATATTTCTTACTTAATTTAATTAAGTAAAATTATAAAGATTGATTGATATATAAAAACATAGGTACACATTTCCTAACAAATATCACTTCGAAAAGTGGCGTTGACGTTGAATCAAAAGGAAGAATAAAACTCAAGAATCAAAAGTTCTAATTGTCTAAACACAAATTCGAACTTACGCACACCACATAAAGTACTTTTCTAAACGAAACAACGTGCGTTTTAATTATGTGATACGAAAAGTAATGAAACAAAAGAGCTTTAAAAAAAGCGCAATTCAATTTCGAATGGTGCACTTTTTTGAGGAAATTTTTGAGACGCTATCTGTGTACCTTGAGTTTTTGTATATCAATGACTTTATTTAATTCTATTTGACATAATAATATAAATTTATATACATAGTTTATAAAAATTCACGTATAATATTTTAAGTATAATTAGAGTTCATGCCTTGTCATATTTACCTATGAAATATTCATGTCTCAAAGCATTGTCGGCTTGCACCGACTTCAAAAATATCTGATTAGTTATGTAAAGTAAATGATAACTACCAATCTTTGCTTTTTAGTGTCGGTTTTTATTTAAAAAAAAAATAAGTTTTTAGATTTCCATTTTTAATTATAGACATAGTAGTAGCGGAGAAAAAAAATGTTTTATTTAATAAAATATTCGCTTAAGCCGTTTAAGCTAATTTGATGCCAATTTTTATATGAAGATTGAAGGCTGACAAACTAAAATTCGCTTTTATTAGGAACACTAAAAATCACACTATAAAATCCAATTTTCAAGTATTAGGTTTGTCAAACCAAATAAAATAAGCACTAAGTCAATGTATCTACTATTTATCCGTTGAAGAGTTCCATCCACCTATCCATCTTGTGGCCTTACCATCAGATCAGCAGTTATTCGGTATCGTCGTGCTGATCTGATGGTAAGGCCAGAAGGTGGATAGAAGGAACTTGATTAAATTTTTGTAATATGAAATAAATATTATAATAAATAGAATCATGCAACGATTGTATGGAGTGGCGCCTGTGTCGGGATGTTTTGAATTGGCGTAAAGAGGAATTAAAAGAGAAATTGTCAAAGTCATTATGTGGAGTAAAAAAAACTGATGACGGCAAAAGATCGATTATGGTAAGGATCTCACCTAAAAATAAAAACTTATTCTATAAATGCATGTGTTGGATATAATACGTAAAATTCTCTTTTTCAAAAGTTTCATAGATGTAAATAACGAAAGGAGAGAAAATTCCGGGCTATCACATTTGTACATATAATAAATACCATAACTTTGTCAATAATTAACTATTTTTTTAAATATATCTGTTTTTTATAAACTAATCTATTCACTAATTATTTTAACCTGTTTAATTTATATAGATTTGCTGCTCCGATTTTGCTGTGAATCTATTTTCGCGGCAGCTTGAAACAGTGGAAACTGAAAATGACATTGATAATCACTCCAATGTAGGCCTACTTCCGGAAAATTGTGGCTATCAGTTTGAAGACCGCATAATTGGAGGGAATTTTGCAGGCCTATACGAATTCCCTTGGATGGCACTTATCTCTCATGTTGACAAAGACTCCAATGGTATTGAAAATATATAACTATAAATACTATTATAGAAGTTTGAAAATATATATTTTTTTTTAAATCAATAAATAAATTCATTCTTATATTATCCTATAGGAAAACAGAAACGACAATTTAAGTGCGGGGGGACAATAATCAACTCTAGATATATTTTGACTGCCGCACACTGTGTCTACGAGAAGACGATCGCGGGTATACGTGTCGGTGAATATGACATCCGTACAGCTAGAGATTGTCAAGGAGAATGGCCAAATTATGTTTGCGAAGACCATCTACAAGTATGGATCTTCAGCTAAAATTTATATTAGTTATATTTTGAAATAACATTACTTTTTAAAGATATAATTTCTGAGCATCACCCTTATTAGGAATATTCTCTTTATTTTCTAACTGAAAAACAAAAACAAATCTATCCCACGGGAACCGTACATTTTCCCGGGATAAAAGTAGCCTATGTGTTATTCTGATGTATGAGCTATATTATTGTAAAGGCAGGCTGACTGCCTCGGTGGTGTAGTGGCTAGCATGTACGGCTGCACATCCTGAGGTCCTGGGTTCGAGTCCCGGGTCGGGCCAAGTTTAGTTATTGAGTCTTTCTGAATAGTAAGCCTCAGTAACAGCCCGGAGTTGGGAAGTTGGCGGTGTTTCACCCCCGTGCCTCGAAGAGCACGTAAAGCCGTCGGTCCTGCACCTTAACTCTCACCGGTCGTGTCGAATAGTCGTCCCACCGGAGTATGAGAGTGACAGGAATAGAGAGTGCACTTGTGTCTGCGCGTACACTTGTGCACTATAATATCTCCTGCGTAGTTGGCTAGTCTCAATGAGATTGGCCGCCGTGGCCGGAATCGGTCAGGAGGACATTATTATTGTAAAGTTTCTTTCAATAGTTTTTGCGTGAAAGAGTAACAAACTTTGATCATCCTCACAAACTTTCGCATTTGTAATATTAGTACCTAGAATTTACTTATTGGCTAACATGATCTGTTGATAAATTCAGGACCAAAAAATTAAAATAAAAATAATATTGTCCATTCCAACATTTTACGATTGACTAGCAAATATGTAAATATTTTTTTAATTATGATATATCTAGAATGTCCGTGTGGAAAAGGCAACAATTCATGAGGCGTACAGCACAGCCCCGAGAGTCATAAATGATATTGCACTACTCCGAGTTAACAAAGAAATCGACTTTTCGTTTAGTGAGTATTCTAAAACTTAGTTATAATCTATAATTTAATATCTATTGTAATACTGTTTTGATCTACCACCGTGGTAGAATATTATTACCAATGTTGCATAAAGAGATAGTAAAATATTTTTTATACATTATTTTATTTAACAGTAACTTGCTTCGACAATTACAGTCCCTGTATAGCGTGACAACTGTTAAATTATACATATAATAACGTAACTGAAGCTCTTACGAGGCTATTTTCCTCTGTTATACATATACACCGAGCACATATTTTTGTTTGGTAGAAGACTTAGGATTCGCCTAAGCACTTTAAAAACTAAGCCCAACTGCACCTACAAACCTTCGAAGAATGTTAGCAATAACTTACGGAGTATTCTAATTTTTGAAGATATGAATACCATCTAAATGCATTTTTCTCAACATTTCCATTTCAACAATGAAATCATAAGCATACATAAAAATTTTCCATTTTATAGAAATCCACCAATTCAATTCTGAAGTTTTAAGGAAGATGGCTGAAAAATACTTTATTGTTTGTTTTAGAAAATGTCAAGCCGATTTGTCTACCGGTGTGGAGGGAACTCCGTAACCTTACTCTCAGCGGGAAGCAAGCTACAGTCGCTGGGTGGGGTATTACAGAAACCGGAAAACCGTCCAATATTCTTCGAAAAGTAACTGTACCAATTATGGTCGAAGCTAATTGTGCTGAATTCTTAGGAAGGTAAATAATAATGATTTTTTTTATGTTTGTTCTAAATTTATAAGCAAAATTGCGATATAATGCATATGTCAAATTATTACATTCATTTTATTTCCAGATACTCTGACCCGCAAGAACGCACTTTTAAGAATTTTTGCGCCGGTGGAATCGGGAAAGATTCCTGTAACGGTGACTCTGGAGGTCCCCTCATGTTTTTTGAAAACTACAAAGGCAACTACCGCATGATTCAATACGGCATCGTGTCCTACGGCCCAATACAGTGCGGCTCTGCATTGCCGGGAGTGTATACGGATGTTACTAAATACATGAAATGGATTTTAGATAATATGAAAGAATAATGTAAAAAAATCCAATTTTGTAATTTAGCAAATTATGCAATAAAGTATTAAAAATAATGCGTTTTACATTCTACTTATTAAACCCCAAGGAATATACAAAAGCTCTATTTTTCCTCTGTTGTAGTATATACTATTTACTATATTCGGACTTAAGCCAAGCTAAAACTAAAACGCACATCAATGGGAATAGATCACTAATATTATAAACAACGACTTTATATTAACACTTTTTACATAACTTAATTTGCACATGTTTCTTAATAACTTAAGTGTTTATTGCACTTTTGACCTTAACCTTATCTATATTATTTTGTAGTACGTGTAAAATCTATCTATATATACATAAAATGCTTTGTCCTGACTGACTGATCGATCAACGCACAGCCTAAATCGCTGGTCGTAGAAACGTGAAATTTGGAGGGCATATTCCTTATACAATGTAGGTATCCGCTAAGAAAGTATTTTTCAAAATTCATCCCCTAAGGGTGTAAAATAGGGGATAAAAGAATGTATGAAACTTGTCATTCTTAACGCGAAATGCACGGAAAGTGGTATTTAGCTTTAAAATGAAAAATAAGAAATATATGTATTAGATTTTTTTCGAAATTCATCCCTTAAAAGGATAAAAGGGGATGATAAAGTTTATATGGGCAAAGAATTATGTATGATCAGAATTACTTGAAATTTGGTGTTAATCCTCTTCAATATAATTAAATAAATACGTATTATAGCATTTTTTTAAAATTCAACCCTTATGGGGGTAAAATGGGGGGTGAAAGTTTGTATGAAACTCTATAGTTAATGCACGTAAAGTATTATTTACCTTTAAAATGAGAACTAAAACAATACAAATATCATTTTTTTTTCGAAATTCATCCCTTAAAAGAGTAAAAGGGGGTTGTGCAGTTTACAATATGAGGAAAACATTATTTATGATCAAAATTACTTGAAACTTGGTATTAATGCTCTTCAATACAATTAAATAAACATGTATTTTAGAATTGTTTTAAATTCAACCCCTAAGTGGGTAAAACTGGACGGTGAAGTTTGAGTTGTTGAATATATCTAAACAGAGCAAAATGCCTTAAGTTCTCCGTAAATGCACACTTACTGTGTGGGATATAAAGTAGAGAACGGAGATTATTCCGAATCTAAAGGTTTATGTATAACTTCTCGGCTAGCCACAGCAGTGACAACTATAACAGACCTAGAGCGCGAGAGAGAGAACCTACCTAGAGAGTATCCTGCTATCTATATCCTCCTTCTAAAGGCTGGCACAACTGTAATGAAAAAGTCACCTAAGCTATGTAAGGGATTAGACTGTGTAACTGTGTAACTTAGAGTGTGTAACTGTGTGTGATAAAACTTACACGAACTTATTTTTCAAAATAATAAAAATATGTATTGCGAAAAGGTTTATTTTTGTCGTAGTTTGATCGCGGGCGAAGCCGCGGGTTCTGCTAGTCTAATATATAAAATTCTCGTGTCACAGTTTTCGTTGCCATACTCCTCCGAAACGGCTTGACCGATTTTGATGAAATTTTTTGTGCTTATCCGGTATCTATGAGAATCGGCCAACATCTATTTTTCATCCCCCTAAATATTAGGGGTAGTCCACCCCTAAATTTTTATTTTTATTTTTTAGACAAAATTTTTAATTTCTATTTTTTTATGATACAACATACAAAAATACATACAATCCTCAATTTTCATCCTTCTACGATCAACCCTTATTTTTTAATAGCCATTTTAGTAATAGGAAATTATTTATATGGCAAAACAACGTTTGCCAGGTCAGCTAGTATATACATAAAATGCTTTGTCCTGACTAACTGATCGATCAACGCACAGCCTAAACCGCTGGTCGTAGAAACGTGAAATTTAGAAAACATATTCCTTATACAATGTAGGCATCCGCTAAGAAAGGATTTTTCTAAATTCATCCCCTAAGGGGGTAAAATAGGGGATAAAAGATTGTATGAAACTCTGTTATTCTTAGCACGAAAAGTGGTATTTAGCTTTAAAATAAAAAATAAGAAATATATGTATTAGATTTTTTTAGAAATTCATCCCTTAAAAGGGTAAAAGGGGGTTATAAAGTTTATATGGGCAAATAATTATTTATGATCAGAATTACTTGAAACTTGTTATTAATGCTCTTAAATACAATTAAATAAATATATATTTTAGCATTTTTCGAAATTCACTCCATAAGGGGGTAAAATGGAGGATGAAATTTTTGTATGAAAATCTGTAATTGATGCACGGAAAATAGTATTTACTACTGAAATGAAAAGCAAAACAATACAAATATCATTATTTTTTTTTCGAAATTCATCCCCTAGAAGGGTAAAAGGGGTTGTGCTGTTTATATGAGGAAAAAAATGATTATAATCAAAATTACTTGAAACTTGGTATTAATGCTCTTCAACACAATTAAGTAAACATGTATTTTAGTTTTTTTTTTTTTTTTAATTCAGCCCCTAAGTGGGTAAAACTGGGCGGTGAAGTTGGAGTTATTAAATATATTTAAATAGAGTAACATAAATAAAACTATCTTTTCGGATTTTTTCGCGGATTTATTTTGATTTTTGGTTCCCGACGTTTCGATTGCTTTACAGCAATCATGGTCACGGGAGAGACTGAGGTGTTAGATGTCTCAAAGGTATTATATAGTTGTTACAGACAGCCTACCCACAAATAACAAAATGAATTCAAAAAACTTGAAAATTGGCACCAAAGTACCTTACAATATTTGTTAATTTTAATTTTAAAACATTTTTAAAACATTTTTATAATTTTAATTACTTTTATATTATATAATTTTATATAATTTATTTAATTTTAGCTTTATTATTATAATTATTACAATTTTTTAGAAAATTTATTGATTAATAATCTATATTTAGTGTTGCCATTATTATATTTATAACTATAAAGAAAAAATAAATTATTAATTATTTAAGCCACATTATTATTCTATGTGTAATTTAAAAAAAAAAATTAATTAAAATTAATTAAGAATTACTATTTGCAAATGAAAATATTAATTTGAATACTAATTTAAATTACTGTTATTTTGATCCGCACAGTAAGAACTTACTACATCTAACTGTCTGTTTTGTTTAGATATATTATTTGATTTTATTATATTAATGACAGGATCCCATGACGATGGTAGTTCCCAGCCATCTTCCCTATTGAAATTTGGATGTTTTTTAATTTCTATGGCTTCCCGAATCATTCTAGGGCGATATCTGTTTTCTTTCGCGAGGATTTGGGGTCTATCGAAGCGAATATAATGGCTTGGGCGGTCCTGACTATGTTTGCAGACAGCAGATGTTGTATTACGACGGTGTTTCACATCAGCTATGTGTTCCTTGACCCGAGTTCTAATGGATCGCTTTGTTTGTCCGATGTAAGAGAGTCCACAATCACAATCAAGCTTGTAAACTCCTGCATCTTGTAGAGGGATGTGGCACTTGACAGGTGGTAAGAATTGACTTATTTTCTTTGGCGGCTTGAAGTAAGTTTTAATTGAAGCTCGCTTTAGGATGTAGCCAATCTTGTCAGTGACTCCTCTCATGTAAGGTAGGACTGCAGGGACGCGCTCGACTGTGGCTGGTTTCACTCGGTCCCTGTGACGTAGGCGCGGCACTTGCAGCTTGTTGTCTCGCAGAACTTGCTTGACATGTTGCAGCTCTCCGGCCAGGTGTTGCTCGTCACAGATCCCTTGTGCTCTCTGAAACAAAGATTTTCCCACGGTAGCTAACTGTGAAGGGTGGTGGTGAGATTCACCATTCAAGTACCTATCTGTATGGGTCTTCTTTAAGCAATCGAAACGTCGGGAACCAAAAATCAAAATAAATCCGCGAAAAAATCCGAAAAGATAGTTTTATTTAAATGTCAAACATTCGCGTAAATCTAAGAAAGTATTAGAGTAACATAAGTCAAGTTCTCCGTAAGTGCACACTTACTGTGTGGATGTAAAGTAGAGAACGGAGATTATTCCAAATCCAAAGGAAAATTATGCATAACTTCTCGGCTGGCCACAGCAGTGATAACTATAATAGACCTAGAGGGCGAGAGAGAGAACCTAGCTAGAGAGTATCCTGCTATCCATATCCTGCTTCGAAAGGCTGGCACAACTGTAATGAAAAAGTCACCTCAGCTATGTAACGGAATTAGACTGTGAGTAATTCATTAAACATCATAGTAGCCACTGTGTTCGCCAGATGTACTCGGGGGGAATCAGAATTAAAGACGAAATTATATACAAACTTATTTTTCCAAATAATAAAGTATGCGTAGCGAAAAAGTTTATTTTTTCTGTAATTTGATCTCGGGCGAAGCCGCGAGTTCTGCTAGCCGTATATTAAAGTAACTACAGAAGTAGTGCGATTTATCGATTTCTTCGGACCTTGTGTACACCTTGAACCTTGGGGTACACTAGGGTATTAGCATAATCTTTCTTTCTATCATTGAATCGCTTCTCAGAAAAACAGCAAAAAATAGCAAAAGATACATGATACCAGGGCTCCGATTGCCCATTAACTATACCCAAAAACTTAATGCTTGGAATGCATGGCTTAAGTTCTTGATTTAGTTCTAGCTCATTTACAGTACCTATTCTGTGTACCAGTGAAATAAATACAGATAGAGATTATTTTATAAATAGGTTATAATTATTATCATAATTTGATTCCCAAATTTGCTGACAAAATAGCGTGAGTACTGAGTGGTATCTTTATCGCTACCTAGTGGGTACCTATACAAAAATTTTGTTGCGACATTTTGTTTATGATATAGTTTTAATTACAGCTCTTTTTGCTTTAAAGGCAATGTTAGCATAGTGGCTCGCTGGAAAATCGAGCGAATTCAAATCCCGCGTCTCGCATCCCTAACATTTTCATGCTTGCGGATCATTTCCAACATGATTATTCCACTTGTCACGGTGAAGGAAAACATCATGAGGAAACCTGCATATCTGAGAGAACCTAGTAAGTTTAGCTATAATTTACAACTTAAAAATAATTCGCACATGAAAATATCAGAGGTGAGAGAACCGGAATTTTTACCCGCTTCACTAGGTTTCCCAAGCAAGCGCGTCAATATATAATATTAGCTTATTTAATTTTTTTTGGTTATGATAATATAATCCGTGAGATATTTTTCTTTATTAACATTTATTTACTTGTCACTTGTATACATATTTGTTGTACTTATATACAATTTTCATTTATAACATTATATATTATTTTTAACCGACTTCATAAAAAAGGAAGTTCTCAATTCAACACGTATGTATGTAATATTATTGGAACTGCAAAATGTTCACATACGATAATAATCAAAGCAAAATACAAAATTTTATAGGTGTATGTACGGTGTATGTATTATAAAGTAAGAGAAAAACATGTTCTCTTGAAATAGTAAGCACTCTCTAGTAAGTTTATTATTATTAAAATGGTAATTATTTTGTATTTGTATTCTGTCACAACAATATGCTTATTTATATGGAAATCTTACACCGATCATAAAGTTCGCGCCTCGTGCAGCCTCCGGTCATGCAGCAGTGGATATTCCGATGGGTCTGCAGAGTCCACTCCAACCGTAGACAGAAATACTCGTAGGAAACCACGTTTCTGGGATTGGGATCCTCCACCCGACGTCACTCTCAATGTACATAGAGAGAGCGCCGTGTAAACCCCTTCCAAACATTTCAAGTCTTAACTTAATACAGTACGAGTTACATCTATTTTATTCATGGAAAAGTGACGATTTGTTACTATTTTTAGAGTTAAAAATTAGTGTCTAGATTTTTGAAAAATAATAAATGTGAAGACTATTTATAATTAATTAAACATTATATTATCAAAGATTTGCATTTGCCCAATTTTTACATTAAAAGATGTACAAATATTAACATTATTTACTAAACAATAAAAAATAACAAATATTTTCATTTGAAAATTGTTTCGGCCAACAAAATATTACTAATATGTTACTAATTTAAAAAGCCGACAAGTTAGTTTTATTGATAAGTAATTTGAACACGGGCGGGATCGCGGGTAATTTAGTAGTAATTCTAATAAAATCATAGAAAGGTCATAATATCTGTACTACTCATTTAATCCGATATAAGCACTACATGCAAACTCACCTACGTTTATGTTATTGTTATCCAAAAGGACAAGTAATATTGGATTGCGGAGGATCCGTAATCAGCTCTAAATATATTTTGACTGCTGCCCACTGTGTCTATGATAAGACGATCACGGGTGTACGTGTTGATGACTTTAACATCCAAAAAGAAGTATATTGTCAAGGAATATATCCGAATTATGTATGCCAATTAAAACCGCAGGTATAAAGTTTACCTAAAAATATAAAAACTACTTTATAATTGCATAAAACAGTAAAATATATTAGAGAACTAATTTTCAAATGCGACTTTTCTCACAAGTGATTTCTTTCATTTTGCTCTATTGATAAAATTATACTACAGTTTAAACAGGATCTTGTCCACCGCATTATTTACTAACTAGCATTATATCACATATTTTTAAAATATTTAATTTAATTTATAGGAATTGGGAGTAGAGAAAACAATAGTTCATAACGAATACTGCAAGGAACCTAACATAATAAATGATATCGCATTACTTCGAGTTAACGAATCGATCGATTTTTCCTTAAGTGAGTATCTTTTTATCTATCTTTAATCTAATGAGCCCCAAATGTGCGTTCATCTTGTCGTGGTGTGGGGGGGGGGGCATTATAGTCCGGTCATTTAGCCAGGCGCAAAGCCAAGAAACGTACTGGGAGGCGGCCCACCTCGGTGGGAGGTGTGCCATGCATGTTGCTCCTGGTACTCCTTAGATAGCAGAGTGGACTATGGAGTAGCCCCATAGTTGTTGTGGTGCTTCGGCAGACTAGGTTAGGTTCTGTTGGGTTTTAGTGGGTAGTATTATCTTTGCCGACGAGTCCCACACCTCGTGCCTAAATACATTTCCTAACGTTAAAAAAGGCAGATATTGTGTGGCCACAGACCTCACTGCCAAAATATTTATTTATTTATTTACATAACTTTTATAACACAACAGCAATAGACGAGTAAATTAATTAAATATTATTGTATAAACAACATTTGCTAAAATGGTACCTAGGGTCTAATTATTTTTTAATGTTTACTACAATTATCTACATCATTATTATCTTTCTTTTCAATAAAACCACTTAACTTAAAAATCACCCATTTTAAATATAAAACAATATACATAATTATCAATTTATTCTTTGAACCCGAAATACCCGAATACGAAATGTATGTAATGCAGATGACTTACAATTATATCGACACTTTGTACTGACCGAACTAAATGAATTGGCTATTGGTGTATCTTGTTTAGTGATTGCAATCCGGCGTCATTTTCAGTCTGGCCGGATCCGACCGGATTTCCATCGATCCGGCCGGATCCGGTCGGATCCAGCCAGATTGATCAAATCAGGATGATTTTCGCTTTTCGGTTCAAAATGAACTGTTAGTAAGTTAATCAAGTGTGATTGTACTTAATATAGGTAGTTTATAAAACATATATAAAAACAACTTTGACGCCTTGGTGACTTTGGATGGCCACGACAGACGCCTTTGCCGCACCCACTACATTTCGATAGCTCTTATAAAAGTATTTCATTATGGATTATCTTGAATTGCTTATAGAAGAGGAAAAAGATGATGACCTTTCAATTCGATACTATCTCAGTGTAGAAAAGGCCTCCACTCATCCAATTTTCATCATAAAGTCAAAACAATGAAGGTTTCTACAATGTTATTAATTATAAAACAATATAAAAAATAAATTATAAAGCAATGGATGCCAAGACACCAGTGTAATTAAAATTTCATCATCTTCTTCAGTAAACGCCTCAACAGATGCTATTTTATGATTTTTTATTGAAAATACCTCAAAACATACGTGTGCGGCGCCGACACTGCGAACATGAGCGCTGCAGTAACGCTAGGGTCTAACGTCACAGTCAGACACGGTGTCAGTGACGCTGCGCTCGAATGTCGTTCCCTACATTTACATAGTGCATTAATCTGCCGCCCTGTCGCGACGTCACTGATGCTACTGACGCTTGCACTTTGTAAATGTAGGGAACGACATTCGAGCGCAGCGTCACTGACGGAAATACTTTTAAAAGAGCTATCGAGATGTGGTGGGTGCGGCAAACGCGATACGATGATGGACGTCTGTCGTGGCCATCCAGTCACCAAGGCGTCACTGATACCAGTCAACTTACGCGGCGTCGGTAACGCTATAAACGCCGCGTTATTAACGCTTGTTTCGAAAGTCTACCTTTAACAAGGTCGAATCTCTTCTGTACAGGGCCTCTACATGCAACATCTCTATTATTTTGCCAAAAATTGCGAGCATCGGATCCGGTCGCCGGATCCGGTATATTGGTACCGGATCCGGTGGACGTTTAATGATGCCGGATCCGCCGGATTACCGGATCCGTTTTTCCGGATTGCAATCCCTAATCTTGTTGACGTTCAATTTTGCCAATATGTTCAATTTTCAGCCGTAGCAGACTGAGATGCAAAATCAACAGGAACGCAACATCTGCAATCCAGTTCTCTGGTATTCCAATCCCTCACTGTAATCAAGTGAAAAACTTGGGCCTAATTATGAATTGTAACATGACCTGGGTAGCGCATGTGAGATCAGTAAACGAATGTATAACACTTTCCTCTCTCTCTCAGACGTCTTCAATTTTTATCCCTTTTACAACCAAGACTACGGATACTCAATCCTTCTAATTGTACTCGACTACGATAATGTGTGCTGTTTGGATGTGACTGTGGAGCAATTTATCAAATTAGAGAGTCTCCAAAATTTCGCTGTTGGTTTTATTTTTACTTGCGTAAGCATGAGTATATATCAAACTTTCGTGCTCAAATTAAATGGCTCCCAATATGCCTTCGCCGTGATAGGCACATCCTTTCGTTCCTTTTCAATATCCTTACTGACATCGATTCTCCTTCTTACTTTCAAATTCTCTCTACTTCCTCACGTTCCAGGCGGCCTTGCATCACTTCGATGCCAGCATCAAACATTCACAAGAGAAACACTAAGTTCTTTTGGTATTCTTTTTCCATGCAAGAGAGCAATCTCTCGGACAAATTCCCTAAAAATATCCAACAAAGTCCCTCTATTACTTTATCCTTTAAAAATAAAATAAAAAAGCACATTCTCACACTAAGATAATCCATAATAATTATCATAATAACTTTTATTATGTACTAGCAGAACCCGCGGCTTCGCCTGCGATCAAACTACGAAAAAAATAAGGGGCCGAATTTTTAAAAAAAATCTACAATACATGTATGTTTAATTGTATTGAAGAGCATTAATACCAAGTTTCAAATAATTCTGATCATAAACAATTTTATCCTCATCTAAACAGCACAACCCCCTTTTACCCTTTTAAGCGATGAATTTCGAAATAGAAATGATATTTGTATTGTTTTAGTTTTCATTTTAAGGTCTGTTAAGATAGCAGTGAAAGGTTAGCAGAATCAATCGAAACCTACATGGTATTTTGTAGCTAATTTGTTGCTAATTAGTTGCTAAAACCCCGATTTTGTTGCTTTGACCGACTTCAAAAAAAAAGAGTTACTGCTATCTTAACGTTAAGCTAGCAGTAAACTCGCGGGATCGGCACGGATTAAATGCAATTGTACATCAGAATTTGTTGCTAATTTGTTGCTGAAGAATAGTGTAAGAAAATTTGAAAAAACCCTAAAATTGGCTAGACCTGGAGACCTGTAGCCGTGTCCATGCTATCTTAACACAGAGTTTTTGGTAACAAGGTGATGGCATGGATTTTGTTGCTGTTCGCAAATAACATCAGGACACCCCAAAGGGCCAGCAACAAAATATAAACTAAAATTCTGCTACACCTGGAGACCTGTAGCCGTATCCATGCTATCTTAACATGCACTTTTTTTTACAAGACGATGGCATGGATTTTGTTGCTAGTCGAAAATAACTTCAGGACACCCCAAAGAGCCAGCAACAAAATATAAACTAAAATTCTGCTACACCTGGAGACCTGTAGCCGTATCCATGCTATCTTAACGTGCACTTTTTTTAACAAGGCGATGGCATGGATTTTGTTGCTAGTCGAAAATAACATCAGGACACCCCAAAGAGCCAGCAACAAAATATAAACTAAAATTCTGCTACACCTGGAGACCTGTAGCCGTATCCATGCTATCTTAACATGCACTTTTTTTTACAAGACGATGGCATGGATTTTGTTGCTAGTCGAAAATAACTTCAGGACACCCCAAAGAGCCAGCAACAAAATATAAACTAAAAATCTGCTACACCTGGAGACCTGTAGCCGTATCCATGCTATCTTAACATGCACTTTTTTAAACAAGACGATGGCATGGATTTTGTTGCTAGTCGAAAATAACATTAGGACACCCCAAAGAGCCAGCAACAAAATATAAACTAAAAATCTGCTACACCTGGAGACCATTTAGCCGTAGCCATGCTATCTTAACGTGCACTTTTTTTAACAAGGCGATGGCATGGATTTTGTTGCTAGTTGAAAATAACATTAGGACACCCCAAAGAGCCAGCAACAAAATATAAACTAAAAATTTGCTACACCTGGAGACCTGTAGCCGGATCCATGCTACCTCAACATGCACTTTTTTAACAAGACGATGGCATGGATTTTGTTGCTAGTCGAAAATAACATCAGGACATCCCAAAGAGCCAGCAACAAAATATAAACTAAAAATTTGCTACACCTGGAGACCTGTAGCCGTATCCATGCTATCTTAACATGCACTTTTTTTAACAAGACGATGGCATGGATTTTGTTGCTAGTCGAAAATAACATTAGGACACCCCAAAGAGCCAGCAACAAAATATAAACTAAAAATCTGCTACACCTGGAGACCTGTAGCCGTATCCATGCTATCTTAACGTGCACTTTTTTAACAAGACGATGGCATGGATTTTGTTGCTAGTCGAAAATAACATCAGGACATCCCAAAGAGCCAGAAACAAAATATAAACTAAAAATTTGCTACACCTGGAGACCTGTATGTATCTTTTATCCCCTATTTTACCTCCTTAGGGGATGAATTTCGCAAAATCCTTTCTTAGCGGATGCCTACATCGTATAAGGAATTTGTCCTCCAAATTTCACGTTTCTACGACCAGCGGTTTAGGCTGTGCGTTGATCGATCAGTCAGTCAGTCAGGACAAAGCATTTTATGTATATATATATAGATTATAACTATAGATATTATAATATAATATAGAAATGTATTTTGTATGTAGAATTTGAACCTGCCCTATAACACTATTTCTCACTACCATAAGTTAACTATGATTTCTTTTAGAAATAAGTCCACCTTTGTAAAAAATTTTTGTACTTTAATAACTTTATTTCCTTTAAGTGCACTTAATAAAAGTATAAGTATCTATGGTAGATATGTAATAGTACAAAAGGAAACAAATAGATGTCACTTCCTTACACAAATAGGTTATATTTTCCATACCCTGTAGTTTACCGTAGCTTAATACAATAATAATAGCGTAGGTTGAACAGGAAATGAAGATTTTTGTAGGAGTTTGTCATATTTGAAGTATTAATTGCGCTCATTTTTTGTTAAAAATAATATTTTCACTTTTATTTATAACAAATCTAAATAATAAATTCAAGTATACTAAAGAGGATATTTTTTTTTTTTTTTCAGAAAATGTCAAACCGATTTGTTTGCCTGTGTAGAAAGAGATTCGTGACATAAACCTCAGTGGAAAAGCTTCTATAGTCGCGGGTTGGGGCGTTATGGATGGAGGAAAACGGTCAGATATACTTCAAAAAGTAACTATACTGATAATGCCAGAAACCGAATGTGCTAATTACTTTGGAAGGTGAGATTGATTGGATTTTTCTTTCTCTTTGTAATCTTGTATAATAAACAACTGGCAAATATAATGTCTATACTAAACCAAAATGTATTAACTATATTTTCAGAGACTCAAACCCAAACCAAAGTTCACATAAGACTTTTTGCGCTGGTGAAACAGGAAAAGATTCCTGTAACGGCGAATCTGGAGGTCCCCTTATGATATTTAATAAATATAAAGACAACTACCGCATGATTCAATATGGCATAGTTTCTTACGGCTCGCAGATGTGCGGCTACGAGACGCCAGGAGTGTATACTGATGTTCCCAAATATATGAAATGGATTTTAGACAACATTGAAGAATAGAAAAATAATATTAATAGTACTTAATATACAAAACTTTAAAAACTTTTTTTGACAAAATGAGTAGGATTATACAAATATTGTTTAGTAAAATGGTAAATTAAAAAAAAATGACAACTTTTTAATCTCGTACCATCAAATAATGATAATATCCTCCCGCAAAATTCTTCCTGCATTAAATTAAACAAATTTTAATGATTCTAATTTATCTTCTTCTTCTTCTTCTTGTATCGACGGCAAGTTTTAAATTGAGTCAGCCCAAAACTCAACCACGATTGTTGCTTTATCAGTTACGTCCATAAACTCCTGTAAGTTGCAGGTAACAGGACAAGCAGGGCATGCAAGTAAATGCCTCATCGTTTGTGGAACAACACCACATCTGCACTCCTGGCCACCCTCCGCAAATCCCCACCTAGACAAGTTTTCCTTGCTTCGGCCAACCTGTGTCCGCAAGCTATTAAGAGACCTCCAGGTCTGCCAAGGCAAACTATAAGTTGTATAGGAATATTTATTAAATCAATAATCAGTTATTGTTCTTTTATTTTAAGTTCGGTTTCTAATTATTTTGTCTTTCTTCTCATTCTTATATATATATATATATATATATATATATATATATATATATATGAAGAAGCGGCAATAATAGCAATCTTTCGTCTTCTTCGAAATTGTCTTTTCCTCTTTTAAAAGGGTTTATACATGGTTAATATAGTAAGTTTTAGAAATTTTTAAACCATCTCATAAAAATTTCTGCAGTGATCCATCCAGAATCTGATCATTCAGCCCATGAATTCCGGTAGAGCTCCATTGAGCAGAATATATAAACATAGCGGGTATATGGGCCCTGCAACGTTGAAACAAATTTCAATCGTTATACCTTTTCCCTTTTGCGCTTTCACAGTTTCAGCTATTTATAACTTTGCTATTCAACTTTTTTCCATAGAATTTGTAGTATTGCCGAAAATCGAGATAAGCCGTTTTTTACCCTTAAAAAAATTATCCCCTTCCACTTCCCGACCTCAGGTCGCCCGTAAATTATTTTTCTTTTCATTTTTGTTTTCATTAGCTTAACTGTCAATTAGCTTAACAGTCAGTTAGCTTAACAGTCAGTTAGCTTAACAGTCAGTTAGCTTAACTGTCGGCTAGCTTAACTGTCGATTAGCTTAACAGTCACTTAGCTTAACTGTCGGTTAGCTTAACTGTCGATTAGCATAACTGACGGTTACCTTAACTGTCGGTTAGCTAAACTGTCGGTTAGTTTAACTGTTGTTTAACGTAACTACAACAACCCACGCTCCCACGATCCACTCTGCCATCAAAAAATACGGCTGAACTGTATGTATTCAGCCCTTATTAACGTCCCATTGCCTCAACTACCACGGGCCTCCCTTCAATACGAGGGGGATCAGGCCATAATCCACCCGCTGGGCAAGCGCTGGGTGGCGGTGAACGCACGTTGGGAGGAAACCAATTAACATACTGGGCATCTAACCCCGAAATATCATTGGGCATCTCTCCCGATCATTAGGAGAGATGCCTATCGACTTTGAACACACCCTAAAGCATTTACAATACAAAACGGTGGATTGTCAACAAAACAAGATCACAGTGTTACATTATGAAACAATTTAATACTATTTAACTGAAGAATTTAGGAAAAAAAATTACTGCAAACTATCTCAAAGATTATATTCTAACGTATATATTAACTGCACTTACCTTAACAAATTAACACCAAAATATTAATTAAAAGTAATATATATGTGGGTAAAAACTTTCACACTGACATTAACTTTCGACTGATGTATTATGGATGCGTTCCGGATCACGCATTAATTAATTTAATTTTTAAATTTTATAGGCATCTATCACTTATAGGCGTCGCTCCCGGACTTACCCTGTATATTTTTTTACACCATCAGAAAGTAGAGATTTCAACGAACAAAAAGCCCACTGAGTTTTTTAAAAAAGCAGTTATTTTGACGGGAAAATTTTCGATTGAACATTAAAGTGCTTTTTCGATATTAAGTCGAAATAAGATGAAAAAAAAAATGAAAATAAAAAAAAACACAGTGTGTTTGGGACATAAAAAGGTAGGTCTTCACCAAATTTCGTGATTTTTTTTTTGTAAAAGATAATAAAAAGCATAAAAACTTGGTTATTTGAAATTTTCACATAAATTTCTGTCTGTCTTTGACCATATCACGGAAAAACTACTATAGGGATTTTAATAAAATTAGGGATGATGATAGCTAGTTATCCGGGTCAACATATAGGATACTTTTAAAATATCTTTTCTCTGGGAAATCTTAAATCGCTAGTTAATCATATAAAGGTTAAAGTTGACATAAACAGTCATCACTGAATACACCAGCAATGCAATATTCATGTTGGTAATAAGTTCAAATACCCGATAATTAATATATTATTACAATTTCATTAAATGTTTTTATTATCTCTTTTATATGTCAAATATCTCATTTTAATGGGAAAATCCAAAATTTATTTCGAGCGTAAAGCGCTTATCTTGTATAAACTACTAAACTATATATCTACTTGTATAAACAACATATTATCCGAATCGACATACAGATTACTTTTTGCAACGGGAAAATACCTATCCACATGAAAAAAAAATGTTTATTAGTCAAATAATTCACCGAGAGGTAGGGCGCAAGAAAAATGCCAATTATATTTGCTCATATTTCTAATAATTTTGCTATACTTTTAGTACCATGATCATGGGTATAGTAAGAAATTGTCGTTGATCCTTGGGGAAGGATAAGTGAAAATATATTATGAAAATACTTCATTTATAAGGATGCTGCTTTGATTGATTTTTTTTAATATTGGCATATATATAGTGATAACAGCTACTGAGTTAATATTTGACATGTGGAAATAAAACAATCTTTTCAGACTTTTTTCGTAAATTT
Source organism: Fabriciana adippe (assembly GCA_905404265.1). Lineage (NCBI taxonomy): Eukaryota > Metazoa > Arthropoda > Insecta > Lepidoptera > Nymphalidae > Fabriciana > Fabriciana adippe. The sequence goes on from FR990000.1 coordinate 5,919,639, forward strand.
ATTTTGTTTTTTGGTTTCCTACATTTTGAATGCTCTACAGTATTCGTGGTCACGAGAGACTAACGTTTTTGCCGTTATAATAATTCTATAGTTAAAGCGAAAAATAAATGGCGCAAAAATATGAAAAGATATAATTTATTTCAGAGTAGGGTTGGGTGGGGCCGAAGGGTCCAATTTAGCAATATTGCCTCGTAACTATTTAACTATAAGGATTCCGGAAAATATTTAAATACCAATGAGTAGTGTAGTTCTCCTTTAAACATAATTACTAAAGAATATGATTAGTTTATGATTATTCGCTAGATATCGAACATTTAGAGTGGCAATTCTAGTGGTCCTTTAAGCCCCGCTATAGGGACAAGTGATTGGGTTAAAAGGACCAGTATGAATAAACAACCGATTTTAGTAGATAAAAGAAAATAAACAGAATAAAATTCGATTGAATCAATAGGTTCTTTATATTTATTACAAAAAATCAACTGGAACCGGAACGGGACGGGACGGGACCGGAACGGAACAGAACAGAACGTAACGGAAGAGAAGACGTCAGACAAAGAAGACAGACGAAGAAGACAGGCGAAGAAGATTGGCGAAGAAGACAGTCAAAGAAGATGTGCCAAGAAGACAGTATTTTTGGTAAGTATGCGAGTTGTATCATTGTACTCTCTTCTGTTAACTTTGAAAAGATGGAGTAGAAAAATGTGTAAAAAGTAGCGGTAGTGGAGCTTTATATAATATTAGTTATAACATAAAGCCAAAAACTTTTTTTGTAGTCTGAACGCGGGTGAAACCGCGGGTTCTGCTAGTAATTAATATATAAAAAATTTAATTCAGTCAATTTGGCAGATACATTTTCAATGTACTCTAAGGTCGTGGCAGACACGAGATCTGTGATTTTTATATACGGGATCAGCTTAGTTTTTGATATTTGAATATATATATATATATATATATATATATATATATATATATATATATATATTTGAAAATCATTTCGGCCGTCATCATCGGCCATCAAGTCGAATATAAAGAAGAAGAGTTTGTACTTTTTGGTATTTGGAATACGGGCGAAGCCGCAGGTACTGCTAGTTATAACAGCTATAAATTTACACATAAATTTTCACATATCCAAAAGGTGACTATGAGGTCATGTTTATCAGTAGGGAACGTAAATACGATGGTAGAGACATTTAAACCTCAGATCGCTCGAGGTTCCGTTAGCAGTACATTTGTACAATTGTTGTGTAGTATTGAGTACAAGTATTTTCTTTCGTAATAAATAATATTTCATTCTTTGTACAATGTTAGCGATTAAGTTAACTAGTTGTTTATTAATTCTATACAACTGTGGACTCGTTTATGGCATGAGTAAGTATTGATATTTCTAACTTAACATTATTTAATATTTAAAAGATTTTCATTTATAAAAACATACATACACATCACTACATAGTATAAAACAAAGTCGCTTCCCGCTTTCTGTCTCTCCCTATGTATGCTTAGATCTTTAAAACTGCGCAATGGATTTTGATGCGGTTTTTTCAATAGATAAAGTGATTCAAGAGGAAGGTTTATATGTATAATACATGCATATGATAGTACAGAAAAGTTTTTAAACGAAACAACGTGCGTTTCAATTATGTCATCCAAAAAGCAATGAACAAAAGAGATTTGAAAAAAGCACAATTCAATTCCGGATGCTGCACTTTATTGAGGAAACTTTTGAGACACTAATTGTGTATCTAGATTTTTTGTATACCAATGACTTAAAAGCTATATTAAATTCTATAAATTATCTCAATTTGATACAATAATAAATACATAGTTTATAAAAATTGACGTATAATATTCTATGTATAATTAGAGTTCATACCTTGTCATATTTACCTATTAAATAATCCTATACGAACGAACGGATGGACGGACTGACGAACGAATGAACGAACAAACAAACAAACTCTGCCTCTATATAATATTAGTAACTTATTAGAATTAGATTTTGGAGCCTGATTTTTTAGTGTTACTAATATAATCAAATGTTATCAAAATCGCAAACTTCATTTTTTTTACCTGTCCACTTCACGTGGAACACTCCTCTAGTCAAGTGCGCAGAAGATATTACAGTGCCCAAATATACGAGCAGACACAAGTACACACTCTATTATTCTGTATCATATTCGTATTTAATGTATAAAGAGTATAGATGCATATATCATGGTATCACTGAGTAAATATTAAAATAGAGAACTCAAACTTAGCTGTTGTCACAACAGGGATTGTTATTTCTAATTGTATTTTTTTCGGGGTTTTCATCTTTTCTGGTGTATTAATTTTAGAAAAGCTTGCTGCTTAATGAGTAATGTTCCTGCAGTGCGTAAGTGACGTTTACTGAGCATGCAAATACCTGCAAATATTTGTATCATGAATTTACGACCGTAGTATGAGACAAAGTCACACGTATATATTATACGATTAAATTTATATAATAACAAATAAACTTTATAATAAATAGAATCATGTAGCGATTGTACGGAGTGGCGCCTGTGTTCGGATGTAAGGAATTGGACTCTAGGGGAAGTTAAAGAGAAATTGTCATTGTCATTATGTGGAGTAAAAAAAACTGATGACGGCAAAATATCGATTATGGTAAGGATCTCACCTAAAAATATAAACTTAAGCCAGTGATTTCGTTTCGGTATGCCAGTTACAGGTTTATAACTTATTTTCTGCTGATACATAACATATTAATATCCTGTTAGCCGATTTTCTATTAGAGCAGCCAATCCCTCTTAAATATTCTATAAATAAAATTATCTTTTTCAAAAGGTTTATAGATATAGATAACGAGATGAGAGAAAATTCTGGGCTATCACATATGTACATATAATACCATACATATATATATATATATATATATATATATATATATATATATATATATATATATATATATATGGGTTCTACAAATTGAGGAATTTTCGGCGTCTCAGCTTAAGTATCATGAAAAATATATTTAAAACTGATTTATTTTTATGACATACATATTGTATATCTAGGTGACCACTAAAAATAATTCCGATTAAATCTGATTTTCTTGACGAAATTACTATTCAAAGTGCCAAGTTCTCAAGAACCTGGATTGTCCCTCGAACAAAATCTAGTCAAAAAGTGTATGTGAATTATTTATAACAATATTGAGGTCATGAATTAAGGCCAAAATTAAAAAAAATATTACTTTTTCTTATTTGGGAAACATACTCTTATTGTAATTTTCCAAGAAAATATAAAAAATCCTTTACCAAAGTTTGTCCTCAGTGTTTTGTCTTATGATCCTGCTAGATATAAAATATAAATATATAAATAAGCGAAAATTGCATATCCTCTTCGCCGAGCGAAGTTGGCATTTAGCAAAGTGAATTGTATCTACGGAGGAGACAAAGATCACCACATATCTTTTTGTATTTAACATGAGGTAAAATTGAATCGTAATCAATCCTAATCCAAAGAGAAAAACCAAAAATTGTTCTTATTTTTTGAGCTGCTTAATATAATTGGACAATTACATTAATAGTTTAACATACATATTTGTTCTAACAAAGAGAATTTTTATTAACTAAGAAACATATTTTTTAATCTGTGAAATAAGCGATGAATAAACGTTAATTTCGGTTGATTATTGTTTTTTTCTTAATTTCCTTTAAATGGACATAAATCTAAAATTTCAAATTGTTTTGACGGTTATACTTATTTTCGCTAATAAACGTTGTACTCTTGATAATAAACTAAGTTTCGCAACAAGAATGTACCAAAAAAATGTGGCCGAAATCAGGCTCAAATTCAGCCTTAATTTGTAGAACAACCCATGTCTATGTTCTTTTTTTATAAACTAATCTATTCACTAATTATTTTAACCTGTTTAATTTATATAGATTTGCTGCTCCGATTTTGCTGTGAATCTAATTTCGCGGCGGGATGAAACGGTGGAAACTGAAAATGACATTGATAATCACTCCAATGTAGACCTACTTCCGGAAAATTGTGGCAAGCGGTTTGAAGACCGCATAATTGGAGGATATTTTACAGGCCTATACGAATTCCCTTGGATGGCACTTATCTCTCATGTTGACAAAGACTCCAATGGTACTGAAATTATGTAACTATAAATGTTAGTACGGAAGTTTGTAAATGTATATTTTTTTAAAGTCAATAAATAAATCTACTCTTATGTTATCCTATAGGAAAAAAGAAACGAAAATTTAAGTGCGCGGGAACAATAATCAGCTCTAGATATATTTTGACTGCTGCACACTGTGTCTACAAGAAGACAATCGCGGGTATACGTGTCGGTGATTTTAACATCCGTACACGTACAGAATGTCAAGGAGAATGGCCAAATTATATTTGCGAAAACCACCTGCAGGTATGGAGTTTAGCTAAAATTAATATTAATTTTATTTTGAAATAACATTACTTTTTTATAGATATAATTTCTTAACATCATCTATCACTCATCATTAAGAATATTCTCTTTATTTTGTAATTTACTTATTCGAACATTTTACGATTAGCTAACAAATATTTAAATATTTTTTTAAATCTCTAATATATAAAATTCTCGTGTCACAGTTTTCGTTGCCATACTCCTCCGAAACGGCTTGACCGATTTTAATGAAATTTTTTGTGCTTATCCGGTATCTATGAGAATCGGCCAACATCTATTTTTCATCCCCCTAAATGTTAGGGGTAGTCCACCCCTAAATTTTATTTTTTTATTTTTTAGACAAAATTTTTAATTTCTATTTTTTTATGACACAACATACAAAAATACATACAATCCTCAATTTTCACCCTTCTACGATCAACCCTTATTTTTTAATAGCCATTTTAGTAATTTAATCATTTTTCCTCTCCGGTCGAAAACTGATCAATCGTGATTTAATGCAAGCTAGGGACGAACCCGAGCGAAGCGAGGGTGAGTCGCTAGTTATAATATAATAATATCTAGGATCTCCGTGTGGAAAACGCAACAATTCATGAGGCGTACAGCACAAGGCCGATAGTCAAAAATGATATTGCAATACTCCGAGTTAACAACGAAATTGATTTTTCATTTGGTGAGTACTCGTAGTTACAATCTATAATTTAATGTCTATTATTATACTATTTTGATCTACCGCCCTGGTAAAGACCAGTTACCAATGTTGCTTATAAAAAGGTAGTTAAATATTTTTAATAGTTTACATTATTTTATTTAACTGCAACTTGCGTTATTGCTTTGATTATTGTAATTTTCTTGAGTATATAGTGTGACAAATGTCAAATTATACATGTAATAACATAACTGAAGTTCTTACGCTATTTTTCTCTTTATATATACCTACCTATTATACATTTTTTATTTATTAGAAGTCTATTAGGATTCGCCTTGACACTTAGAGTAAAAACTAAGCCCAAGTAACTGCACCTACAAGCCTTCGAAAAATATCAGCAATAACTTACGGAGTATTCCAATTTTTAAAAATATAAATACCATCCAAATTCATTCTTCTCAACATTTCCATTTCAAACATAAAATCAAAAGCATAAATAAAAACTACTGAAAAATCTTGTATTATTCTGTTTCAGGAAATGTCAAGCCGATTTGTCTACCAGTATGGAAAGAACTCCGTAGCATTAGTCTCAGCGGGAAGCAAGCTACAGTCACTGGATGGGGTATTACAGAAACCGGAAAGCCGTCCGATATGCTTCGAAAAGTAACTGTACCGATTATGGCAGAAGCCCATTGTGCTGAATTCTTAGCAAGGTAAATAATAATGATTTAATAATGTTTGTTCTAATTTTATGAGCAAAATTGCGATATAATCCATACGTTAAACTATTACATTCATTATATTTCCAGATACTCTGACCCACAAGAACAAACTTTTAAGAATTTTTGCGCTGGTGAAGTAGGTAAAGATTCCTGTAAGGGTGACTCTGGAGGTCCTCTTATGTTGTTTGAAGAATATAAAGACAGCTACCGCATGATTCAGTACGGCATTGTGTCCTACGGCCCGATACTGTGCGGCTCTGATTCGCCGGGAGTGTACACTGATGTTGCTAAATACATGAAATGGATTTTAGATAATATAAAAGAATAATGTAAAAATATGTCTAACGCAACGTATTTAGCAAAATATGTAATAAAGTATTAAATACAATTTGTTTTGCATTCTACGTACTATATCCACCCAAAGGAAAATACAAAAACTTATCCCCGTTTTTCTTTTATTACAGTATGTACTATATAGAGATGAAATCTACATAAATGTTTAAAGTCCGTATCAAAGAGAATGGATCACTAATATAATAAGCCACAACTTCATATTAGCCATATAAATGTCTAAGGACGACTCGATAGAACCAGTTATTGTATTTTCCCGTGGGAATGAAAAATGTTCCTAAAGTAAATGTTGATACAAGTAATAAATTATCACTACACAAAGTTTACTTGAAATCGGTATAGTACTTTTTGCGTGAAACGCGCACCTCGATTTGGCTAAGTTAGTTTTATTATAGGTATAGATAAGAAGAGGTATTACGCTTTTACCTTAGGAGATAGATATATACTATTGCAAATTTTTTCACAGGCCTTTTCAAGATCTACAATTTTTTAGTACATACTTTGATGTATATCTTAAGGCTTAGCCAGTGGAAAGTTTAGAAGGAGGACTCGATAAAACCAGTTATTGTGTTTCCCCGTGGGAAAGAAAGGTTTTCCTGAAGTAAAAGTTATCCCAAATGTTGACCCGAGTAATAAGTTATCACTTCACCAAATTTCGTTAAAATCGGTTCATTACTTTTTGCGTGAAACGGACACACAAACAGACAAAAATTATAATAACTATTGTTTTGAGTCTATATTGTGTACATAATACGTTACAGTCATTGTTTTTTTTTAATATTTCATGTACAGATTTTGCTAAGTTACTGCTTCGCTCGAACGAGCTTCGCTCTGAGTTTTTGGCCAAAAGTACAATTTCCTTTTTTCTTAAACTAAAAACTTGAATAAACACAAAAAAAACAAAAGCAAAAACTTTGTACCTGACCGGGATTCGAACCCGGACACCTGTGATTGTCAATTTTATACCTTGGCCGCTTGGCCACGATGTTAAGCCCCAGCGTATGAAATTATCGATCATATTTTTCGTGGAATAATGAGAAAGAAAACCGCATGACACCCCCTCCCCCAAACATACGAAATTTCACAAAAATCGTTAGAGCCGTTTCCGAGATAGTGGCTATAAATAAATATACAAGAATTGCTCGTTTAAATATATTAGATAGACTAGCAGAACCCGCGGCTTCGCCCGCGATCAAACCACGAAAAAAAATAAACTCTTCGCCATAAAACATACTTTATTACTTGCAAAACTAAGTTCGTGTAAGTTTAATTATTTCTTAAATATACAGGGTGGAACAAATCGATGGGACATGGAAGGAAAGTACTTTAAATATTGAAGATATTAAGATTTACTCAAAGGAAACATTTCTTTATTTTAAAAAATAATAATAACCGCGTTTAATTTTTTTTAAAAAAAGCTTACCTGAACCGGGAATCGAACAAAATAAAAATACAAAAAAGGACACCGTCACTATTTTATCGAATTAATCAATAGGGTCTATGGTAAGGATAAAATCTCTCGAACAAACATTGCGTCTTAGAATTAAAGAAAACGATGAAATCTTACAAATTATACATATCAACTCTAACATCGTGGAACAAAAACATAGGACATGGAAGAAAAGTGTCTTAAACACTGAAAATATCAATTTTCACTCCAAAGAAACATTATTTTATTTTTAAGAATATGATAAACTGCATTTTTTTTTAAAGAGGTGACCTGACCCGGTAATCGAACCAACGGAAAATGCAAAAAGGTATACCGTCACTATTTTATCCACAAAAATTGTAGAAAATTGAAAAAAAGTGTCTTTCGCTTTCTATACGTTTATTCCACGATGTTAATTAGAGTCGATATGTATGTATAAACTGTAAGATTCGTCGTTTTCATCAACTGTAACATACAATTTTCGTTCGAAACATTTCATCCTCTCTATCTTTTAATTCGATAAAACAGTGACGGTGTACCTTTTTGCATTTTCCGTTGGTTCGATAATCGGTTTAGGTCACCTCTTTTAAAAAAAATAAATGCAGTTTATCATATTTTTAAAAATAACATAATGTTTCTTTGGAGTGAAAATTGATATTTTCAGTGTTTAAGACACTTTTCTTCCATGACCTATGTTTTTGTTCCACGATGTTAGAGTTGATATGTATAATTTGTAAGATTTCATCGTTTTCTTTAATTCTAAGACGCAATGTTTGTTCGAGAGATTTTATCCTTACCATAGACCCTATTGATTAATTCGATAAAATAGTGACGGTGTCCTTTTTTATATTTTTATTTTGTTGGATTCCCGGTTCAGGTAAGCTTTTTTAAAAAAAAATTAAACGCGGTTATTATTATTTTTAAAAATAAAGAAATGTTTCCTTTGAGTAAATCTTAATATCTTCAATATTTAAGGTACTTTCCTTCCATGTCCCATCGATTTGTTCCACCTGTATATGGAAAACAAATTAAATTTTAGCGATCGTAACTCAAAATATCCAATTTTAAGATATGTATGTTAAGCGTATATTCTGTAAATAAATTTACACTTTAGGTATTTAGCAAGCTCCACTACCTGTGTTTTTTTTTTTCACATTTTTCTACTCCATCTTTCCAAAGTTAGAGGAAGAGAGCACAATGATACAATCGCATGCAATGTTTATGACTTTAGAATCTTGTAACTCGGCTAATATGGGTTTTTTAACTTACATACTAACAGGCTAACATCTACGTTATTTTTAAAGACCCAATGCTATGTACACCTGAAGCTTACAGTCTCTCTCTTTCTCCTTCTTTTTTAAGTTGCATATATAAAGTGTCATTCTTATTTTGCTACAGCTTTTTACCCGCGGCTACGCTCGCGTGGACTGAAAAATTTGCTCAGTGTTAATTTTCATTCAATTTATATGTTATAGTTGTCGCTGCTGTGGCCAGCCGAAAAGTTATACAGTTATTCTGTACTTTATCCCACACAGTAAGTGTGCACTTACAGATAACTTGAGCCATGTTACTCTATTTAAATATATTCAACAACTCAAAGTTCAACGCCCAGTTTTATCCACTCAGGGGCTGAATTTAAAAAAAATCTACAATACATGTTTGTTAAATTGTATTAAAGAGCATTAATACCAATTTTCAAGTAATTCTGATCATAAACAATTTTTTCCTTATATAAACAGCATAACCCCCTTTTACCCTTTTAGGGGTTGAATTTCGAAAAAAAAATATATTTGTATTGTTTTATTCTTCATTTTATAGGTAAATATTATTATTTTCCGTGCATCAATTACAGAGTTTCATACAAACTTTCATCCCCTATTTGACAACCTTATGGGATGAATTTCAAAAAATGCTTAAATACATGTTTATTTAATTGTATTTAAGAGCATTAATACCAAGTTTCAAGTAATTCTGATCATAAATAATCGTTTGCCCATATAAACTTTATCACCCCCTTTTACCCTTTTAAGGGATGAATTTCGAAAAAAATCTTATACAGATATTTCTTATTTTTCATCATAAAGCTAAATACTACTTTTTGTGTATTTCGCGTTAAGAATGACAGAGTTACATACAATCTTTTATCCCCTATTTTACCCCCTTAGGGGATGAATTTCGAAAAATCCTTTCTTAGCGGATGCCTACATTGTATAAAGAATATGTGCTCCAAATTTCACGTTTCTACGACCAGCGGTTTAGGCTGTGCGTTGATCGATCAGTCAGTCAGGACAAAGCATTTTATGTATATATAGATAACTTAAGCATTAATTGCACTCTCTGACCTAAACCTTATCTGTATTTTGCAGTACAAGTTCCGACAAATCGTGTCATTTAAGGTAGATTTTAAAATCGTACATTAAAGTATTCTGTATCGATTCCTTCGAATGTATTTTACGGTAATTGATATAGGTGATGATTCTTAATAATTCTTAAGGCATTCATAATTTTTAAGTCCATTACTGCTATGGCTGATATGTTTAACACTATTCTCATATCGGGTGTTTGGTTAGGAATTCCACATTCAAATTTATTTTAAATTTATCCTTATATACATATTTGTGTTTCAGTGATTCATTTGTTTTCGCGCCATTTGATTTTTCTTTAACATTGTTCTGTGCACACGTTTTTTATTCCAACGGTTTTGTTTTGGAAATTTTTATCTAGAAAAAACCCCATGGACGGAAACCCTAGTTGACAAAGAAGAATTAAAGTGATCGTAAAAGGGGATCCATTGCAAACCACGTTAGAGTTAGCGGCAAGCTTCGGTGTGAGCCATAAAACAATTTTAATTCAATTAAAACAATTGGAAAAGTAAAAAAGGGTCGAAGAATGGGTACCGCATGAATTGAATGAAGCACATGCGTCAAGTGCTGCCTTGTATTACTCAACCGTCACAATAACGAGGGTATTTTGAATCGTATTGTTACTTGTGATGAAAAATGGACCCTGTACGATAATCGGAAATGCTCATCACAATGGTTGAATCCAGGAGAACCAGCCAAATCCAATCCCCCAATTTTTTCTTTTAAATAAATAAATATATTGGGACATTAACACACACCAGTAGTTTCACGGTAAGCTACGAGGCTTGTGTTATGGACACCAGATAATTGATACTTTATATATATATATATATATATATATATATATATATATATACATACATATTATAAATATAAACACCCATGATTGGAGTTTGAGTTGGGCAAGACTATAATCGTTAAATATTATATTAAAAAAATGGAGGTATTACGTCAGTGTGATAACCGAAAAAAATTATAACCAGCTTGACATAAGGTATGGAACATCTTTTTATAAAAGTAAATGGAAAAATAATATTTTGATATTTATGAAACCAAAAATAGCTGACATAAATTGTATCCACGATGATTTAATCGTAAAAGAAATAGAATTGATACAAATAAAAGAAAATCCCGATGAATTTGTCTTAAAAGATATGAAAGACAATGTTTATTTTTAATTACATATTTAAAACGAGAATATATTATGATAGACAAAAAATAATTTACAAAAATAAAAAAACCCGATTTTGTTTTTACACTCTCGATTTTCTTCAACTGCATACTATGTATGTATCTTCGTTAACTTGTTTTTATCTTTTAGTTCGTTTTTTACGCAGTCGGTTTTTTTTTTAATTTTTGTTTGTAGACTAATTGTTACAATTTTAACTTAATTAGTTTTTCAAGTGCATTTCTCGAATTTTTAAAATTTTCACTGATTATATTGTTCATATTATGTTACTACTAGTACTTATAGTATTATTAGAATTAAAGTGAATAGAAATACCTAATTTGATTTATTTATTGAATGTTTTAATCTATATATACATAAAATGCTTTGTCCTGACTGACTGATCGATCAACACACAGCCTAAACCACTAGTCATGGAAACGTGAAATTTGGAGAACGTATTCTTAATATAATGTAGGCACCCGCTAATAAAGGATTTTTCGAAATACATCCCCTAAGGGGTAAAATAAGGGATAAAAGATTATATGAAACTCTGTTATTCTTAACGCAAAATGCACGGAAAGTGGTATTTAGCTTTAAGATGAAAAATAAGAATATATGTATTAATTTTTTTTCGAAATTCATCCCTTAAAACGATAAAAGGAGGTGATAAATTTTATATGGGCAAACAATTATTTATGATCAGTATTACTTAAAACTTGGTATTAATGCTCTTCAATACAAGTAAATAAATACATGTTTTAGCACTTTTCGAAATTCATTCCATAAGGGGGTAAAATGGGGGATGAAAGTTTGTATGAAATTCTGTAATTGATGCACGGAAAGTAGTATTTACTTTTGAAATGAAAAATAAAACAATACAAATATCCGAAATTCGTCCTTCTAAAGGGTAAAAGGGTGTTGTACTGTTTATATGAGGAAAAATTTGTTTATGATCAAAATTACTTGAAACTTGGTATTAATGCTCTTCAATACAATTAAATAAACATGTATTTTAGATTTTTTTTTTAAATTCAGCCGCTAAGTGGGTAAAAGTGGGCGGTGAAGTTGGAGTTGTTGAATATATTTAAACAGAGTAACATAAGTCAAGTTCGCCGTAAGTTCACACTTACTTTGTGGATATAAAGTAGAGAATTGATATTATTCCAAACCCAAAGAAAAATTATGTATAACTTCTCGGCTGGCCACAGCAGTGACAACTATATTAGACCTAGAGCACGAGAGAGAAAACCTAGCCAGAGAGTATCCTGTTAATTATATCCTGCTTCTGAAGGTTGGCACAACTTTAATGAAAAAGTCACCTAAGCTAGGTAACGAGATTAGACTGTGAGTAATTAATTAAACATCATAGTGTTTGCTGGATATACTCGATATCCGAACTCATACCTCAAATACCACTGATAACTTGCTTTTCCTTTGAAGTTAATCTATTGTAATTCCTTCCTAAAGTATGCTTTGGAATTACCATTAACATATATCTCAGAGCCAGTCGTTAAAAGTAGCAGAGGTAGACTTAAGATAGGATAGCTCCTCACAGGGACATTTTAGCAGAACCCAGAACTAGACAGAACATCCATCAGTGTGGTATATTTGTGGTTGAGTTTTTTAATGTAGACTAAGTTATGTGAATGTAGAGTTTTACTCTAGAGTTTAGGCATAATATTAAAAAAGTGGAATGTATATGGGTTAATTTCGAAAATCAAAGTGAACAATTATATACTTTGGCTAAGCCATAAGGAATATCAAGTTTTTTTAAAAGCATGGGGGAGTAAAACGAAAAGTAAATTCAAACCTTAATTCAAAAGTTTAAAAAGATAACTTTTGAATTTATTACCCCGCGATACTTCTGAATTACACTAAGCCAATAGTAAGAAATCGTTACAATTTAAATACCTGTATTTAAGAAACACGATGATATTAGAGGTATTAGATTAGAAGTTCAGTAAATATACGCATCATGCTAACTAATCATGAAATATGTCGATTACCGCAAAGCACCTTATTACTTACTGCTTGGGATGGCTGTATCGGGTATACAATATATATATATATATATATATATATATATATATATATATATATATATAGGTATAACCATATGGTTATACCGATAAATGCACTTTACATCGGGTTCAGAAAAAGCTTTACTCCAGCGTTTATTTAATTCCGTCCTCTTTTCGGGGCGAACTCCTAAGGCATGAAGCACGAGTTTGGTTGTCTTGTTCTTCAAGAAGGGTGACAAAACCCTGCTGAAAAACTATCGACCTATCTCTTTCTTAAGCCATATCTATAAGATGTTTTCTAGAGTTATCACGAATTGTCTCACGCGTAGACGTTATCGAAATGGATACGGTACCATAGACCACATTCACACAGTGCAGCAGATTATACAGAAGCAAAGAGGAGTATAATCAGCCCTTGTGTCTAGCATTTGTGGACTACGAGAAAGCCTTTGACACTATTGAAACCTGATCTGTTTTAGAGTCTTAACAACGGTGCCAAGTCAATTGGTGATATATTCAAGTGTTGAAATGTCTGTATGATGCCGCAACAATGACCGTCCAAGTCCAGAACTGGCAGTCTGAACCTATCTTCCGGCATTGAGGAGTGAGACAAGGGGACGTAATTTCCCCCAAATTGTTCACAACTGCACTGGAGGATGTGTTTAAGACTCTGGACTGGAAAGGACGTGGAATAAACATAAACGGTAAGTACATTTCGTACTTGAGATACGCAGACGATATCGACATCATGGCTGAAAGCGTGCAAGACCTGCAACGCATATTGCAAAGCCTAGCTAGTTCTTCAGAACACATCGGTCTCCGGATGAATTTAGACAAAACCAAGGTTATGTTCAATGCACATGTAACACCGAGACCGATTACTCTCAATGGAACAACTCTCGAAGTAGTACAAGACTACATCTACCTTGGGCAATTACTGCAAGTTTATAAAATTCAAATTGCCTTAACAGACCTAGTAGTCTCTAAACAAACTTCTAACTAAAATAGACTGAAATTAGGGAAACTTGCTTGATTTAGAGACAATAACGACCATGAGTGCAAGTGTATTGCTGTTTTGCAAAGAATGAAAAGTCTTAAACATTCCCACCTTGCTTGCCCTGTTCCTAGCACCTTACTGAAACTCATGGACGCTGCTGATAACGCTATCCGGATGGTTTCATCCTAGCCTCACTCATCCTAATTGAATTGATCTCATTCACAATAAGAAAAAAACTATGCACTACGTGACTTATTAGGAACGTTTAAAAAAAACTGTTTGATTTTACACATTTTTTAAATTAACTAATAGATTCCTGAGATTTTGACTTGTACAATACATCTCAGAGTAGACTATATGATTTCTGTGGTGATCCTGGCTCAGACCTGCGTGATATGGCGGGATAGTGGTGTAATAAGATATATAAATACAAATATGAAAAGTATTGCATACATTGTAATGGCAATTTAGCGGAGAGAAATGTTCATGAAAATTCCCTTAGTATAAAAGACTAGTGCATGAATATTATATACACATACTAAATTTAAGGTAAAACATATTTATATAATAAATATTAATATTGTTCACTTATACTAGGTAAATATAAATTTACGCATAAATTGTCACATATCCAAAAGGTGACTGAGGTCATCTTTATCAGTAGGTAACGTAAATACGTCGGTGGTGATATTTAAACCTCAGATCGCTCGAGATCCCGTTAGGAGTACATTTGTACAATTGATGTGTAATTTTGAGTACAAGTATTTTCTTTCGTGATAAATAATAATTTCATTCTTTGTACAATGTTAGCGATTAAATTAACTATTTGTTTATTACTTCTATACAACTGTGGACTCGTTTATGGCTTGAGTAAGTACTGATATTTCTTACTTAATTTAATTAAGTAAAATTATAAAGATTGATTGATATATAAAAACATAGGTACACATTTCCTAACAAATATCACTTCGAAAAGTGGCGTTGACGTTGAATCAAAAGGAAGAATAAAACTCAAGAATCAAAAGTTCTAATCGTCTAAACACAAATTCGAACTTACGCACACCACATAAAGTACTTTTCTAAACGAAACAACGTGCGTTTTAATTATGTGATACGAAAAGCAATGAAACAAAAGAGCTTTAAAAAAAAGCGCAATTCAATTTCGAATGGTGCACTTTTTTGAGGAAATTTTTGAGACGCTATCTGTGTACCTTGAGTTTTTGTATATCAATGACTTTATTTAATTCTATTTGACATAATAATATAAATTTATATACATAGTTTATAAAAACTCACGTATAATATTTTAAGTATAATTAGAGTTCATACCTTGTCATATTTACCTATGAAATATTCATGTCTCAAAGCATTGTCGGCTTGCACCGACTTCAAAAATATCTGATTAGTTATGTAAAGTAAATGATAACTACCAATCTTTGCTTTTTAGTGTCGGTTTTTATTTAAAAAAAAAATAAGTTTTTAGATTTCCATTTTTAATTATAGACATAGTAGTAGCGGAGAAAAAAAATGTTTTATTTAATAAAATATTCGCTTAAGCCGTTTAAGCTAATTTGATGCCAATTTTTAGATGAAGATTGAAGGCTGACAAACTAAAATTCGCTTTTATTAGGAACACTAAAAATCACACTATAAAATCCAATTTTCAAGTATTAGGTTTGTCAAACCAAATAAAATAAGCACTAAGTCAATGTGTCTACTATTTATCCGTTGAAGAGTTCCATCCACCTATCCATCTTGTGGCCTTACCATCAGATCAGCAGTTATTTGGTATCGTCGTGCTGATCTGATGGTAAGGCCAGAACGTGGATAGGTGGAATTTGATTAAATTTATAAATTATGAAATAAATTTTATATTAAATAGAATCATGCGACGATTGTATGGAGAGGCGCCTGTGTCGGGATGTTTTGAATTGGCGTAAAGAGGAAATAAAAGAGAAATTGTCAAAGTCATTATGTGGAGTAAAACAAACTGATGACGGCAAAAGATCGATTATGGTAAGGATCTCACCTAAAAATAAAAACTTATTCTATAAATGCATGTGTTGGATATAATACGTAAAATTCTCTTTTTCAAAAGTTTCATAGATGTAAATAACGAAAGGAGAGAAAATTCCGGGCTATCACATATTTTGTACATATAATAAATACCATAACTTTGTCAATAATTAACTATTTTTTTAAATATATCTGTTTTTTTATAAACTAATCTATTCACTAATTATTTTAACCTGTTTAATTTATATAGATTTGCTGCTCCGATTTTGCTGTGAATCTATTTTCGCGGCAGCTTGAAACAGTGGAAACTGAAAATGACATTGATAATCACTCCAATGTAGGCCTACTTCCGGAAAATTGTGGCAAGCAGTTTGAAGACCGCATAATTGGAGGAAATTTTACAGGCCTATACGAATTCCCTTGGATGGCACTTATCTCTCATGTTGAAAGAGACTCCAATGGTATTGAAATTATATAACTATAAATACTATTATAGAAGTTTGAAAATATATATTTTTTTTAAATCAATAAATAAATTCACTCTTATATTTTCCTATAGGAAAACAGAAACGAAAATTTAATTGCGGGGGGACAATAATCAACTCTAGATATATTTTGACTGCCGCACACTGTGTCTACGAGAAGACGATCGCGGGTATACGTGTCGGTGAATATAACATGCGTACAGCTAGAGATTGTCAAGGAGAATGGCCAAATTATGTTTGCGAAGACCATCTACAAGTATGGATCTTCAGCTAATATTAATATTAGTTATATTTTGAAATAACATTACTTTTTAAAGATATAATTTCTGAGCATCACCCTTATTAGGAATATTCTCTGTGTTTTCTAACTGAAAAACAAAAACAAATCTATTCCACGGGAACCTTACATTTTTCCGGGATAAAAAGTAGCCTATGTGTTATTCTGATATGTATGAGCTATATTATTATAAAGTTTCGTTCAATAGTTTTTGCGTGAAAGAGTAACAAACTTCCATCATCCTCACAAACTTTCGTATTTATAATATTAGTAGAATTTACTTATTGGGTAACATGATCTGTTGATAAATTCAACACCAAAAAATTAAAATAACAATACTATTGTCCATTCCAACACTTTACGATTGACTAGCAAATATGTAAATATTTTTTAAATTATGATATATCTAGAATCTCCGTGTGGAAAAGGCAACAATTCATGAGGCGTACAGCACAAGCCCGAGAGCCATAAATGATATTGCACTACTCCGAGTTAACAAAGAAATCGACTTTTCGTTTAGTGAGTATTCTAAAACTTAGTTATAATCTATAATTTAATATCTATTGTAATACTGTTTTGATCTACCACCGTGGTAGAATATTATTACCAATGTTGCATAAAGAGATAGTAAAATATTTTTTATACATTATTTTATTTAGCAGCAACTTGCTTCGACTATTACAGTCCCTATATAGCGTGACAACTTTTAAATTATACATATAATAACTTAACTGAAACTCTTACGAGGCTATTTTCCTCTGTTATATATATACACCGAGCACATATTTTTTGTTTATTAGAAGACTTAAGATTCGCCTAAGCACTTTAAAAACTAAGCCCAAGTAACTAAACCTACAAGCCTTCGAAGAATGTTAGCAATAACTTACGGAGTATTCTAATTTTTGAAGATATAATTACCATCCAAATGAATTTTTCTCAACATTTCCATTTCAACAATGAAATCATAAGCATACATAAAAAAAAATCTATTTTATAGAAATCCACTAATCAATTCTGAAGTTTTAAAGAAGATGACTGAAAAATCCTTTATTGCTTGTTTTAGAAAATGTCAAGCCCATTTGTCTACCGGTGTGGAGGGAACTCCGTAACCTTAGAGTCAGCGGGAAGGAAGCTACAGTCGCTGGGTGGGGTATTACAGAAACCGGAAAAATGTCCAATATTCTTCGAAAAGTAACTGTACCGATTATGGTCGAAGCTAATTGTGTTGAATTCTTAGCAAGGTAAATAATAATGATTTATTATGTTTGTTCTAAATTTATAAGCAAAATTGCGATATAGTGCATATGTCAAATTATTACATTCATTTTATTTCCAGATACTCTGACCCGCAAGAACGCACTTTTAAGAATTTGTGCGCCGGTGGAATGGAGAAAGATTCCTGTAACGGTGACTCTGGAGGTCCCCTCATGCTTTTTGAAGAATATAAAGACAGCTACCGCATGATTCAGTACGGCATTGTGTCCTACGGCTCGACACTGTGCGGCTCTGCAATGCCGGGAGTGTACACTGATGTTGCTAAATACATGAAATGGATTTTAGATAATATGAAAGAATAATGTAAAAAATCCAATTTTGTAATTTAGCAAATTATGCAATAAAGTATTAAAAATAATGCGTTTTACATTCTACTTATTAAACCCCAAGGAATATACAAAAGCGCTATTTTTCCTCTGTTGTAGTATATACTATTTAGTATATTCGGACTTAAGCCAAGCTAAAGCTAAAACGCACATCAATGGGAATAGATCACTAATATTATAAACAACGACTTTATATTAACACTTTTTACATAACTTAATTTGCACATCTATCTATACTATAATAAAGCAGTAACTTAGCGAAATCTGTACATGAAATATTTTTTAAAAACAATGACTGTAATGTATTATGTATACGATATAGACCCCAAAACAATAGTTATTAATTTTTTTGTCTGTTTGCCTGTTTGTCTGTTTGTCTGTTTGTCTCTTTGTCTGTACGCGTTTCACGCAAAAAGTAATGAACCGATTTCAACGAAATTTTGTGAACTGATAACTTATTACTCGAGTCAACATTTAGGATAACTTTTACTTTTGGAAAATCTTTGTTTCCCGCGGGAAATCGCAATAACTGGTTTTATCGAGTCCTCCTTAGGAACCCTCCGCTGGCTAAACCTAAAGACATACATCAAAACAATGTACTAAAAAATTGTAGATCTTGAAAAGGCCAACAGAAATATTTACAACAGTATATGTTTATCTCTCAAGGTACACTCGCAATACCTATTCTTATCTATACCTATAGCAAAACTAACTTAGTTAAATCGATGTGCGCGTTTCACGCAAAAAGTATTGAACCGATTTCAATTAAATTTTGTATAGTGATAGCTTATCACTCGAGTCAACATTTAGGATACCTTTTACTATAGGCACGTTTTTCGTTCCCGCCGTAAAACGCAATGACTGGTTCTATCAAGTCGTCCTTAGAAATTTCTATGGCTGGCTGAACCTTAAGAGATACATCAAAACAATGTATTAAAAAATTGTAGGTCTTAAAAAATTATACCGGGAAGTTCGCAATATTATATGTCTATCACCTAAGGTACACTCGCAATTACTATTTTTATTCACTACTCGCGACTCACAGGCTGACTTATCAACGTTTAGCTCAGTTCAGCAGTGAAACGTAACTAGGGACGAACCCGAGCGAAGCGAGGGTGAGTCGCTAGTACTTCTTAAAAACTTAAGTGTTTATTGCACTTTTGACCTTAACCTTATCTATATTATTTTGTAGTACGTGTAAAATCGTACATTAAATTAACTACAGAAGTAGTGCGATTTATCGATTTCTTCGGACCTTGTGCACACCTTGAACCTTGGGGTACACCAGGGTATTAGCATAATCTTTCTTTGTATCATTGAATCGCTTCTCAGAAAAACAGCTAAAAATAGCAAAAGATACTTGATACCAGAGCTCCGATTGCCCACTAACTGTATTCAAAAACATAATGCTTGGAATGCATGGTTCAAGTTCTTGATTTAGTTCTAGCGCATTTACAGTACCTATTCTGTGTACCAGTGAAATAAATACAGATAGAGATTATTTTATAAATAGGTTATTAATTATTATCATAATTTGATTCCCAAATTTGCTGACAAAATAGCGTAAGTACTGAGTGGTATCTTTATCGCTACCTCGTGGGTACCTATACAAATTTTTTGTTGCGTGAATGTTAGCATAGTGACTCGCTTGGGAAATCGAGCGGGTCCAAATTCCGGGTCTCGCATCCCTAACATTTTCATGATTGCGAATCATTTCCAACATGATTATTCCACTTGTCACGGTGAAGAAAACATCATGAGGAAACCTGCATATCTGAGATAACCTAGTAAGTTTACCTATAATTTACAACTTAAAAATAATTCGCACATGAAAATATCAGAGGTGAGAGAACCGGAATTTTTACCCGCTTGACTGGGTTTCCCAAGCAAGCGCGTCACCATGGGGCTATATTAGATAATATATTATATTAGCTTATTTTTTTTTTTTTTTTTTGGTTATGATAATATAATCCGTGAGATATTTTTCTTTATTAACATTTATTTACTTATCACTTGTATACATATTTGTTGTACTTATATACAATTTTCATTTATAACATTATATATTATTTTCAACCGACTTCATAAAAAAGGAAGTTCTCAATTCAACACGTATGTATGTAATATTATTGGAACTGCAAAATGTTCACATACGATAATAATCAAAGCAAAATACAAAATTTTATAGGTGTATGTACGGTGTATGTATTATAAAGTAAGAGAAAAACATGTTCCCTTGAAATAGTAAGCACTCTCTAGTAAGTTTATTATTATTAAAATGGTAATTATTTTGTATTTGTATTCTGTCACAACAATATGCTTATTTATATATCGAAATCTTACACAGATCATAAAGTTCACGCCTCGTGCAGCCTCCGGTCATGCAGCAGTGGGTATTCCGATGGGTCTGCAGAGTCCGCTCCAACCATAGATAGAAGGAGGAAACCACGTTTCTGGGATTGGGATCCTCCACCCGACGTTACTCTCAATGTACATAGAGAGAGCGCCGTGTAAACCCCTTCCAAACATTTCAAGTCATAATTTAATACAGTACGAGGTCCATCTATTTTATTCATGAAAACAAATCGAACAGCGTAACAGTGACGATTTGTTACCATTTTTAGCCTTAAAAATTAGTGTATAGATTTTTAAAAAAATTTAAATGTGAAGATTTTTTACAATTAAACATTATATTATCAAAGATTTATTGTTATAATTATTTCTGAACTAATTACATTCATTTTCAGGCTATATATTAAGAATTCGCCCTATATTGAACTATATAAAAAAAAATCGTCTCAATAGTAAAATATTGCATTGTATAAAAATTAAGTCCTTAATTATTTCACTTAGTCTAAATCAAGAATCTTTAATTGTCCATCAAAAAATCCACTGATTAAATTCATTTTACAAAAAACTGAAAAGATCGAAACAAGTTAAACTATGCAGTTGGAGACTTATTATAAGTAGAAAAACATGTATGCCTGAAGCATAATAATTATGCTTCAAGCAAGAGTTTGTTTCTTTGTTTGTTTAGTTGAGCACGCTAATCTCAGGAACTATTGGTTGGAATAGAAAAAATCTTTTTGTGTTGGATAGTCCGTTTATCGACGAAGGCTTTAGGTTATATATCATCCCGGAAAAATATATGGTCCCCGTGGGATAGATTTGTTTTTGTCTAGAGACGAACCCGAAGCGAAGCGAGGGTGAGTCGTTATTTAATATATATAAAATGTATGTATAAATATAAATGCGCGCATGAGTGTCAACGCCTATCTAAAAGGTTACTAAAAGGTCAATCTGTATACAACATACATTATATACGGTGACAATGAAAACATTTAAACCTTATTTGGCTGGAGATCCGACTAGAGCACAAATGTAGCATAGTGATGAGTACAAGTACTTAGTAACAAATTTTAATATTATTCACAATGTTAGTAGGAAAATTAATTGTTTGTTTATTAATTCTTCACATATGTGGGTGTTCTCCTGTCATGAGTAAGTATTGATATTTCCTAATAAAGATCGTGGTATTTAATGTTACTAATATTATAAATGTGAAAGTTTAAACTTTAGATGGATGTTTGAATGTTTGTTACTCAATCACGCCAAAACGGCTGCACGGATCTGGATGAAATTTGGCAGAGGAATAGATTATAGTCTAGAATAGCACATAGGCTTATACTTTTTATCCCGGGAAAATATACAGTTCCTGTGGAATAGACTTGTTCTTGTACTTCTATAGTCCAGCTAGTTTAGAATAAAGCCATATTATTCGATTTTTATATTTAGTTAATTATTTTTTATTTATATTCAATTTATGGATTTATAGAAAACAAAAAGAATATTACATTAATTTTTAACAATTTTATTAGATATTATATATATATTCAAAATAATTTTATATACAAGCCAAAAATAAATAGTGCCCAATTATTTTAATTAGCATTAGATCACAGAACTGACCCAGATATCGAATTGTCAATAAAACCTTAGTACCTGGGCGAACGAGCTTCGCTCGGAGTCTTTGGCCAACAGAACAATTTTCTTTTAAAAAAAAACTAAAATTAAAACTATATTTTCGGATTATTTCGCGGATTTATTTTGATTTTTTGTTCCCAACGTTTCGAATGCTTTAGAGCAGCGGTCGGCAACCCGCGGCCCGCGGGCCGCATGCGGCCCGCGAAGTGCCCCCATGCGGCCCGCGGCCCGTGACTATTTTATAAAGAAAACTTATTATGCTTTTTAAGTATTTAGAATTTGTAATTATCGAAAAAATGAATATGTTTCTCGTTTTACAGATAAGCATTTAAAAGGCAGTTTAGGAATTGTCACATTCAATGTTGTAGTTGACATATGTTGTGGTATATGCATTTTTTTTTTGCTCTCACAAGTGCGGCCCGTCTTTACTAGGTATAGCCACCTTGTGGCCCCTGCCTGCTAAAAGGTTGCCGACCGCTGCTTTAGAGCAATCATGACCACGGGAGAGACTGAGGTTTTAGACGTCTCAAACGCGTTATATACTTGTTACAGACAGTGCCTACCCACTGTTTTACTAAAATGATTTCAAAAAATTCAAAAATGGCACCAAAGTACCTTACAATATTTGTAAATTTTAATTGTAAACATTTTTTTAATAAGTATTATAATTAAATGTACCAATATTATTAACTTAATTTTAGCTGTTATTATTATAAATATTACAATTAAAAAAAAACTATTAATTAGTAATATTATTTAGTGTTGCTATTATTATATTATGTATAACCATAAAGAATATTAAAAATTAACACATTAATTATTTATTTAATTGTTTTATATGTAATTTAAAAGAAGTTAAAATATTAAGCAACACTATGGCTACTTTTATAGATAAAATTATTAATCAGAATTACTGTTATTATTGCCAACACACAGTATGAACTAACTACATCTACTGGTCTGTTATGTTTGTTTTTGTTGATGACATAATAAAATCTAATAATCTAATATATAAAATTCTCGTGTCACAGTTTTCGTTGCCATACTCCTCCGAAACGGCTTGACCGATTTTGATGAAATTTTTTGTGCTTATCCGGTATCTATGAGAATCGGCCAACATCTATTTTTCATCCCCCTAAATGTTAGGGGTAGTCCACCCCTAAATTTTTTTTTTTATTTTTTACACAAAATTTTTAATTTCTATTTTTTGATGATACAACATACAAAAATACATACAATCCTCAATTTTCACCCTTCTACGATCAACCCTTATTTTTTAATAGCCATTTTAGTAATTTAATCATTTTTCCTCTCCGGTCGAAAACTGATCAATCGTGATTTAATGCAAGCTAGGGACGAACCCGAGCGAAGCGAGGGTGAGTCGCTAGTCTAATATATAAAATTCTCGTGTCACAGTTTTCGTTGCCATACTCCTCCGAAACGGCTTGACCGATTTTGATGAAATTTTTTGTGCTTATCCGGTATCTATGAGAATCGGCCAACATCTATTTTTCATCCCCCTAAATGTTAGGGGTAGTCCACCCCTAAATTATTTTTTTTAATTTTTAGACAAAAATTTTAATTTCTATTTTTTTATGATACAACATACAAAAATACATACAATCCTCAATTTTCACCCTTCTACGATCAACCCTTATTTTTTAATAGCCATTTTAGTAATTTAATCATTTTTCCTCTCCGGTCGAAAACTGATCAATCGTGATTTAATGCAAGCTAGGGACGAACCCGAGCGAAGCGAGGGTGAGTCGCTAGTTAGTTTATAAGATTACGTGGGCTTGAATAATATCTTGAATAATATATCTAATATCTAATATATTTAAACGAGCAATTCTTGTATTTTTATATCTTTATTTATTTATACCAGCGATCTCGGAAACGGCTCTAACGATTTCGCTGAAATTTGGTATGTGGGGGCTTTCGGGGGCGAAAAATCGATCTAGATTAGTCTCATGTCTGGGAAAACACGTGTTTTCGAGTTTTCATGTAGTTTTCTTTTGCATTATTCTACGCAGAATATGTTCGATGATTTCTTACACTGAGACATAAGCATTGTGGTCAAGCGACCAAAGTGCAAGATTAACAAATCAATGGGTGTGTCTGAGATCGAATCGAGTTTTACTTTTTTTTGTATTTATTCAAGTTTTTAGTTCTTTTTATCTAAAAAATACGATATAACAAAAAAGAACTCAGAGCGAAGCTCGGTCGTCCAGGTACTAAAAATAAATAGTTAAAAACATTGTCATCCTATTTTTTTAACAACAGCAACAGCAACTAGGATTATTAAAAATATATGTACCTATGTAGTATGCACATAATATACGATAACAAATAAAATTTATATTAAATAGAATCATGCAGCGATTGTATGGAGAGGCGCCTGTGTCCAGGTGTAGTGAATATACCTCCAAAGAAAATGAAAGAAAAATTGAGAAATTCAATGTGTGGAACAGATAAGGGCCGTACAACAATTAAGGTATGGTTTTCACGTATAATCTGCATATATGTATACATTATTAGGTGTGCTGAGTGCTTTAATTTGTATCTGCTGGCAACGACTTTGAAAGTATCTGATAAGGTATCTATAATAAATAAAAACTACCAATCAGTTATTTTTTTACTTTTTAGTGTTTTTAAGTCGGTTTTTATTTTATTATTTTAAGTTTTATTTTTTCGGTTTTAGTGTAGACATAGTAGTAGCACAGGGTCTCATCATGAACAAAGAAAAATTGTTATTAAAGTTGTGTTAATTAAGAAAAGATAAAAAAATAGATCCCAAAAAGGGTAATTATTATTTTAAAAAATATTTTAACTGAAGGTAAACGAAATAATGCTCCCGTAAATCAAATTTGCGTAATTTTCCTCATTATTAAGATATCAGCAATCTTATGATAGATATTTTGTAGTGTATATTGACAGATGGCACTTTTACTTTTTATGAAGTATTTATCAGGATTAAAAATGGTTAAAATCACAAATTTTTTTATTGAAATACAGGATGTATTTCACAATATTTATCAAATGCACGTACGTTAGTATGCATATATTAATAAAATAAAACAGTTTACTATTTGCCAATTAACGATATCTGTCATCTATTCAAGCAAACAAAAATAGAAGAAGAAGAATAGCCCGAATTAGCGTTGTCCAATTTATAGATATGGGATGAGGTAGGTACTAGTATAGTATTATGTGATCTGTGGTAGTAGCAAAATAAGAAAAAAGTATTTTAAAAATTCTGTAGGTGAAAAATGAATACATATTTTATACAGTTAGGGGTGGATTTTATTTTTCAAATTTAAATTGGACCAACATTGAGGTATACCCTATCCAATAAAAAAATAATCAATCATCAATTGTTAAACATTAAAGAAAAACAAAATATACGTTTCGAACTCGGAACCTGGTCCTTTTTTTCCGTCGTCTAAAAAGATACATTTTCAGTAACATTTCAACTTTTTTTATATGTTAACTGGTAATTTAATAAACATTTTCAATTAATTAAACTACTTCCTACTACTTTTTGTATACTATTACCAAAAATATAAACATATTACTAGTAATAACCGGTAAAAATAATTATTTTGTAATTTTTTGGACTAATCATGTGCTGTAATTGTTATCAATAATTCACCGGTGTGAATGCCTAATTATTATTATTAAAGTGGATGTTACTTTCGTGGTGAACTCTCCATATAACTATATATGATCTGTGCCATATCCAACATCAAAAATCATAGTTTAATAAAATAAACTATTATGAAATTCAAATTAAAAACATATTAACTAAAGACATAAAAATATGTAAATTAACTTTAAAGCACCATAAGAATATCGTAAATCTGTGCTCAACTTTAAAGCCATTAATTTAATGACAAATTACAGCTGTATAATACTTTCTTAGATTTACGCGAATATTTGACATTTTAAATAAAACTATCTTTTCGGATTATTTCGCGGATTTATTTTGATTTTTGGTTCCCGACGTTTCGAATGCTTTACAGCAATCATGGTCACGGGAGAGACTAAGGCCTACCGCATATATACAACTTTTAATCGAACAACTGTTTAGTTGTATGTCAAAAGTATATGGAAATGTATGAAGGACCGCATACTATCAACTAGATAGTTGCTCGACAAAATAATCAAAAAACCACATCGACTGCTTTTTGACTAATCAGTTGAACAACTATCGACCGACAACTCAATGTGTATTGCAATGTATTGGAGCACGCATATACTCGACTAAACAGTCGATGCGTGACAGTCGTGCTACCACATTTGGCTCAGTTTGTAGTGACCCTACTTGATGTACAAGCGGTCGCGGGTTCGAGTCCCGCTGGGGGCATTTATTTGTGTGACGATAACGAATGTTTGTACTCCAGTCATGGGTGCTTATCTTTATAATGTGTATGTATTTAAAGTTATATATGTGTAGTGTATCAACTATGGAACCAGATGGCGACGTGTTTTATTGTCCCAACATATATTATAATTAATAAAAATATATTTTTCTAAATAATAATTATTATAAAAATATAAATATATTAATAAATATATTTTATAATAATTATTACTTATAAAAATACCTAAATATTTATTATAAGCAAAGCATAAGTGTGTACTTTTTTTTATTTACCATTGCCCTTGTATTCGAACATAATTGAGTTCTACAAAACAACCGCTTAAGAGACGAAACAAAAGAAAACTAAAATAAATATGTTACGACAGAGTTGATTGTATGCGCACCCTCGTCGACTAAACTGTTTGGTCGTCATGAAATCGACACAAGCACACAACTCGACTAAACAGTTTAGTCGATGTAACAGTTGTATATATGCGGTAGGCCTAAGGTATTAGACATCTCAAAGCGTTATATACTTGTTACAGACAGTGCCTACCCACAAATTTACAAAAATGATTTTGAAAATTCAAAAATGGCACCAGAGTACCTTACAATATTTGTTGATTTAAATTCTAAACATATTAAAAATATTAAAAAGTTTAATAAGTATTATAATTAAATATTATTTGTTTAATTTTAGCTGTTATTATTATAAATATTACAATATTTTAAAAACTTTAAGAATTAATAATGTAATATTATTTAGTGTTGCTATTACTATAATATGTCTAACCACAAAGAAAATCAAAATATTAATTATTTATTAAAGTATTATTATTGTTTTATATGTAATTTAGAAAATTAACTTTTTTAATTTAGATTTCTAATGTAATTTTAAGATAGAATATTAAGCAACACTATCTTCACAGATAAAATATATATTAATCTGAATCATTGTTATAGCGATCCACACAGTATGAACTAACTACATCTACAGGTCTGTTTTCTTTGTTTTTGCCGTTAGATTTTATTATGTTTATTACAGGATCCCACGATGATGGTAGTACCCAGCCATCTTCCCTATTGAAGTTTGGATGTTTTTTAATTTCAATAGCTTCGCGAATCATCCTGGGGCGATAACGGCTTTCTTTCGCAAGTATTTGTGGATTATCAAAGCGAATGTAGTGGCTTGGGCGATCCTGGCTATGTTTACAGACTGCAGATGTTGTATTGCGACGGTGCTTCACATCAGCTATGTGTTCTTTGACCCGAGTTCTAATGGATCTCTTTGTTTGTCCGATGTAGGAGAGCCCACAATCACAATCAAGTTTGTATACCCCTGCATCTTGGAGAGGGATGTGGCACTTGACTGGTGGTAAAAACTGACTAATTTTCTTTGGCGGCTTGAAGTAAGTTTTGATTGAAGCACGCTTTAAGATGTAGCCAATCTTGTCAGTGACTCCTCTCATGTATGGCAGGACTGCAGGGACTCGCTCGACTGTGGCTGGTTTCACTCGGTCACTGTGACGCAGGCGCGGCACTTGCAGCTTGTTGTCTCGCAGAACTTGCTTGACATGTTGCAGTTCTCCGGCCAGGTGTTGCTCGTCACAGATCCCTTGTGCTCTCTGAAACAAAGATTTTCCCACGGTGGCTAACTGTGAAGGATGGTGGTGAGATTCACCGTTCAGGTACCTATCAGTATGGGTCTTCTTTCTATACACAGTGTGACTCAAGGTGTTATCTGGGTTGCGTTTAACTAAGACATCTAAGAAAGCTAAGGTATTGTCAGATTCTAATTCCATAGTAAATTGTATTTTAGGATTTATAGAATTAAGATGTTCTAAGAATACAGTTATTTTATCAGATGGTAATATTGTGAAAGTGTCATCTACGTACCGCTTGTAGAAACGAGGGGTCACGGGTGATGTGTTCAGAGCAGTCTCCTCGAAGTCCTCCATGAAGATGTCGGCTACAACGGGAGAGACTGGCGAACCCATGGCCACTCCATCCACTTGCCTATAGAATTCATCATTCCACAGTAGATAGCCGGATGTTAGGCAGTGTTTTAAAAGTTCAGTGTATTCTATTGACATATTGTGATCCTGTAGCTTCCTAGATATTATTTTAATACAGTCTTCCACTGGTAGGCTGGTAAATAAAGACTGTACATCAAAGCTAACCATTGTTTCATTGTCCATGAGTTTTAGGTGTTTAACTTCATTGATAAAATGGTAAGAGTCCCTTGTGAACGCTCTTGTTAATCCTCTGAGTGGTGAGAGTACTTTTGCTACTAGTTTGGCCAGTTTGTAAGTCGGTGAGTCGATCTGACTCACAATTGGACGTAGCGGAGCGTTAGGCTTGTGTATTTTCGGGAGTCCATACAACTTAGGCGGTTTTGCACATGATGGAATAAGAGTTTTCACATCTAGATTTAATGTGTCGGAGTGTTCCTTAATTAGCTTTTTAGTAGTACTACTACTAAAAAGCTAATTAAGGATGATAAGTAGTACAGACTTTATTTACCAGCCTACAAGTGGAAGACTGTATTAAAATAATATCTAGGAAGCTACAGGATCACAATATGTCAATAGAATACACTGAACTTTTAAAACACTGCCTAACATCCGGCTATCTACTGTGGAATGATGAATTCTATAGGCAAGTGGATGGAGTGGCCATGGGTTCGCCAGTCTCTCCCGTTGTAGCCGACATCTTCATGGAGGACTTCGAGGAGACTGCTCTGAACACATCACCCGTGACCCCTCGTTTCTACAAGCGGTACGTAGATGACACTTTCACAATATTACCATCTGATAAAATAACTGTATTCTTAGAACATCTTAATTCTATAAATCCTAAAATACAATTTACTATGGAATTAGAATCTGACAATACCTTAGCTTTCTTAGATGTCTTAGTTAAACGCAACCCAGATAACACCTTGAGTCACACTGTGTATAGAAAGAAGACCCATACTGATAGGTACCTGAACGGTGAATCTCACCACCATCCTTCACAGTTAGCCACCGTGGGAAAATCTTTGTTTCAGAGAGCACAAGGGATCTGTGACGAGCAACACCTGGCCGGAGAACTGCAACATGTCAAGCAAGTTCTGCGAGACAACAAGCTGCAAGTGCCGCGCCTGCGTCACAGTGACCGAGTGAAACCAGCCACAGTCGAGCGAGTCCCTGCAGTCCTGCCATACATGAGAGGAGTCACTGACAAGATTGGCTACATCTTAAAGCGTGCTTCAATCAAAACTTACTTCAAGCCGCCAAAGAAAATTAGTCAGTTTTTACCACCAGTCAAGTGCCACATCCCTCTCCAAGATGCAGGGGTATACAAACTTGATTGTGATTGTGGGCTCTCCTACATCGGACAAACAAAGAGATCCATTAGAACTCGGGTCAAAGAACACATAGCTGATGTGAAGCACCGTCGCAATACAACATCTGCAGTCTGTAAACATAGCCAGGATCGCCCAAGCCACTACATTCGCTTTGATAATCCACAAATACTTGCGAAAGAAAGCCGTTATCGCCCCAGGATGATTCGCGAAGCTATTGAAATTAAAAAACATCCAAACTTCAATAGGGAAGATGGCTGGGTACTACCATCATCGTGGGATCCTGTAATAAACATAATAAAATCTAACGGCAAAAACAAAGAAAACAGACCTGTAGATGTAGTTAGTTCATACTGTGTGGATCGCTATAACAATGATTCAGATTAATATATATTTTATCTGTGAAGATAGTGTTGCTTAATATTCTATCTTAAAATTACATTAGAAATCTAAATTAAAAAAGTTAATTTTCTAAATTACATATAAAACAATAATAATACTTTAATAAATAATTAATATTTTGATTTTCTTTGTGGTTAGACATATTATAGTAATAGCAACACTAAATAATATTACATTATTAATTCTTAAAGTTTTTAAAATATTGTAATATTTATAATAATAACAGCTAAAATTAAACAAATAATATTTAATTATAATACTTATTAAACTTTTTAATATTTTTAATATGTTTAGAATTTAAATCAACAAATATTGTAAGGTACTCTGGTGCCATTTTTGAATTTTCAAAATCATTTTTGTAAATTTGTGGGTAGGCACTGTCTGTAACAAGTATATAACGCTTTGAGATGTCTAATACCTTAGTCTCTCCCGTGACCATGATTGCTGTAAAGCATTCGAAACGTCGGGAACCAAAAATCAAAATAAATCCGCGAAATAATCCGAAAAGATAGTTTTATTTAAAATACAGCTGTATATTTAAACTCGATCTCTATCGCTCTTTCGTGTAATATATTTTCTTTTTTATAACGCTTCTATTCTTAATGATTTATCCATTTATGACTTTTTAGATTTGCTGCTCCGACTTCGCCGTACTTGAGACACACAATATAACATTTTCTTCGAGGCAGAACTTTAATAAATTACCAATTATTGACGATACTGACCACCACCGCTACCATCACGCAGATAATATTGATAATCATGCAAATATAAAATTACTTCCGGACGTTTGTGGCAAAAAGTTTGATGATCGCATTGTTGGAGGAAATGAAACAGCTATTAACGAATTCCCTTGGATGGCACTTATTTATCATAAAGATAATGGTAAACAGATTTTCTTTTCTTTTTTTAAAGCTCTTGAACCTGTGTAGGTAAATCTCGCGACAAGCTTTTATCTATACATATAATAAAATGCTGGGTGTAATCGGTACATTAAATATTTTTCATAGGGTGAATCTAATGTTTTTAGAATTTTTGTTTGTTTATCTGTCTGGGAATGCATCACGAAAAAACAATTAGACAGATGTTGATGAAATTTGGTATGATGATATCTGGTCACCCGGGTCAACATATAGGATACTATTTACTGCGGGAAAATATCTCTCTGAGAAATCTATACTAACTGTCAAAACGTTCCTGGGGGCGAACCCGAGCGGAGCGAGGATGAGTCGCGAATATCATATAAATTTGTGTAATGTAATAAATTATTGGGTTTTATTGAACTTAAAGTTTATGTTCTTCTTTTTAGAGCATTTAAATAAAAGCTTACTTTTAAAACAGGTTTTTACTCTAAATTTATTTATACACAAGAAAGGAATTTATTCTTACGGTTGATAAAATGAGTCGATATTGTGGAAACGTGAATATCATATATTTGTATTTATTTAAGTGCTAACCTAATAAAAAACATAAGTAAGAAAAACAACACAGTATTTTGCCCAATTTTTACATTAAAAGATGTACAAATATTAATATTATTTACTAAACTATAAAAATTTACAAATATTTTCATTTGAAAAATTGTTTCGGCCAACAAAATATTACTAATATGCTACTAATTTATAAAGCCAACAAGTTTGTTTTATTGATAAGTAATTTGAACACGGGCGGGGCTGCAAGTAATTTAGTAGTAATTCTAATAAAATCATAGAAAGGTTATATCTGTTCTACTCATTCAATACTCATTTAATCCGATATAAGCACTACATACAAACTCACCTACGTTTATGTTATTGTTATCCAATAGGACAAGTAATATTGGATTGCGGAGGATCCGTAATCAGCTCTAGATATATTCTGACAGCTGCCCACTGTGTCTCTGATAAGACGATCACGGATGTACGTGTTGGTGATTTTAACATCCAAAAAGAAGTATATTGTCAAGGAGAATATCCGTATTATGAATGCCAATTAAAACCGCAGGTATAAAGTTTACCTAAAATTTATATAAAGACTACTTTATAATTGCATAAAATAACAAAATATTTTAGAGAATTACAGTAGAACGCCAATTATCCGAACGCCGATTAACCGAATCGCCAATTATCTGAATCGGTCCTAAGCGTAATATAAAAAATTAAAACCAAGTAGGTACTGTAAGTAAATAATGTAATTTTTGTTTTGTTGTAACAAGTTGGAACTCGCTGGAGTCCAGATATATTTCAACTGTTATGGTTGAAAGCTAGAGGCAAGGCACTACATGTTTTGCGTCGCGACATTTCGTTTTTCTTTATTACCAGTCTATGTCCGATTATCCGAATTTTCGATTATCCGAATCGACCCCGGTCCCAATTAATTCAGATAATCGGCGTTCTACTGTAATTTCAAATGCAAATATTTTTCTCACGTGTGATTTCTTTCATTTTGTTTTATTGATAAAATATATACAGGAACTTGCCAACCGCGTTATTTACTAACTAGCCTTAAATCACATACTTTAAAAATATTTTATTTAATTCATAGGAATTGCGAGTTGAGGAAACAATAGTTCATAAGGAATACTGCAAGGAACCTAACATGATAAATGATATCGCATTACTTCGAGTTCACGAATCGATAGATTTTTCCTTAAGTGAGTATATTTTTATCTATCTTTAATTAACATACCTGTTAGGCAGACCTTGTGTAGCCACAGACCTCGCTGCCAAGATATTTATTTATTGACCTGGGTAGCGCA
Source organism: Fabriciana adippe (assembly GCA_905404265.1). Lineage (NCBI taxonomy): Eukaryota > Metazoa > Arthropoda > Insecta > Lepidoptera > Nymphalidae > Fabriciana > Fabriciana adippe. Next base: position 5,952,994 of record FR990000.1, read on the forward strand.
GGTCAACAAACGAATGCATCACACTTTCCACTCAAGGGTCTCCAATTTTTTCTCCCTTTTACAACCAAGATTACGATTACTCGATTCCTCCTTCTCCCCCAACTCGACTACGATAATGATTGCTGTTTGAATGTAACTGTGGAGCAATTTAACAAGTTAGAGAGTCTCCAAAATTTCGCTATTCGTTTTATTTTTCACTTGCGTAATCATGAGTATATATCAAAATTTCGTGTTGAAATTAAATGGCTCCCAATATGCCTTCGCCGTGATAGGCACATACTTTCGTTCCTTTTCAATATCCTTACTGACATCAATTCTCCTTCTTACTTTCATTCACACTTTCAAATTCTACCTACTCCCTCACGTTTTAGGTGGCCTTGCATCACTTCGACGTTGGACATTCACCAGAGAATTACTAAGCACTTTCTCACACTAAGTTAATCTATATATATAAAAATCAATTGTTGTTCATTAGTCTCGCTAAAACTCAAAAACGGCTGGACCGATTTGAATAATTCTTTTTTATTTTGTTGGGGGTGTGTCAGGGAAGGTTTAAATATAAAAAAAAAATCAGCGAAAATAAAAAAAAAATAGCTGGAAAATCTAAAAGTTCTGAACTGTTTATTTTTAGGGGAATCACTAACCGTTAAAACGTACCTGGGGACGAACCCGAGCGAAGCGACGGTGAGTCGCTTGTCCACAGTAATTATCATAGTAACTATCATTATGTATTATAATAATAGATATTATTATATATAGAAATTTATTTTGTATGTAGAATTTGAATCTTCCCTATAACACCTTTGCAAACTTTTATTGTACTTTAATAACTTTATTTCTTTTAGGTGCAATCATTAAAAGTATAAGTATCTATGGTATATAATACTATAAGAAAAAAAAATAGATGTCACATTATATCTTCCATACCTTGTAGTTTACCGCAACTTTATAACAATAACAATAGCGTACTTTAAATAGGAAATGAAAATTTTTGTACAAGTTTGTCACGTTTGAAGTTGAAATGAGCGCATATATGATTTAGCGCTCCTTTCTTGTTAAGAATAATATTCTTACTTTTTAACAAATCTAAGTGATCGATTCAAAAAATCCTAAAAAGAATATTTCTTTTGTTTTTAGAAAATGTCAAACCGATTTGTTTGCCGGTGTGGGAAGAGATTCGTGACATAAACCTCAGTGGAAAAGCTTCTATAGTCGCGGGTTGGGGCGTTATGGATGGCGGAAAACGGTCAGATATACTTCGAAAAGTTACTATACCGATAATGCCAGAAACCGAATGTGCTAATTACTTTGGAAGGTGAAGTTGATTGGATTTTTCTTTCTCTTTGTAATCTTATATGAGAAACAACTGGCACATATAATGTCTATACTAAACAAAAAAAATGTATTAACTATATTTTCAGAGACTCAAACCCAAAACAAAGTTCACATAAGACTTTTTGCGCTGGTGAAAAAGGAAGAGATTCCTGTAACGGCGATTCTGGAGGTCCCCTTATGATATTTGATAAATATAAAGACAACTACCGCATGATTCAATATGGCATTGTGTCTTACGGCTCGAAGATGTGCGGCTATGAGGCGCCGGGAGTGTATACTGATGTTTCCAAATATATGAAATGGATTTTAGATAATATTAAAGAATAGAAAATAAAATGAATATTAATATACAAAACTTTGAAAAACTTTTTTTGAAAAAATTTGTACAATTATTCAAAAAATTGTTTAATAAAGTGGTAAATAAAAAAAATTCTCCTTAGGCAGGAGATATTGTCATACATATATACATGTTTACGCAATTATTTTGCATGAATGGATAATAAATGTCGTTGGTACGTAAGCTGTCGGATCATTTTATTTAAATATGCGAAACTAAAATAATATGTTAAGTATAGCAAAATTGTTCCTGCATTAAATGAAAAAAAAAAACTTTAATGACTTTTATTTATTATAAGTTATAGCCATAAATAAGCTCTACAAACAAATAATTTGATTGCTGATTTTTCGAAAAAATCTGTCGAATTACCCAAATTAGATTTACAAACGCATTATTTCGTTTTCTTTTATTTAGATTATATTTAGACTACTTTTGAATTCATAATATACATTTTTCGGACATTATTTTGTATATTTTATTAATTTTAAATTAAACTTCAATAGTATCAATAGGGAAAGGCGGGGTAAGCGGGATCTTGAAGATCATTTATTGTTTTATAAGAATATTTCTTAAAACAATTATTAATTATTTTTATTTTATAAAGTAATTAGTCAAAATTTATTTTTTCTATTATTTATTACCTGGCTGCGTCTTACCCCATCTTCCTCTACATGTAATGACATTTGCTTAAGTAATTTTTCTTTGTTTCTGATGAGAGTGCCTTGTGTGTATGTATTCAGCCCTTTTTAACGTCCCACTGCTGGGCACGGGCTTCACTTCAGTACGAGGGGGATCAGGCCATAGTCCACCACGCTGGCCAAATGCAGGTTGGCGGACTTCACATGTCTTTCGAAAACTTGCTAGGTATTCTCAGACATGCAGGTTTCCTCATGATGTTTTCCTTCACCGTAAGGCAAGTGGTAATCATGTTAGAAATGATTCGCACATGAAAATATCAGAGGTGCGAGACCCGGGATTTTATCTATGTATTCAAAAGGTTAAATTAAAGGTTTTATTTAAAAAAAAAGGTTTGATTTGGCTACCAATTATAACGACGGTAACTATTTTTTTAGCTCTATAAAGAAAATTTTGTTCTAATCCTTCCCCTTTTTAAAAAGTTAAAAGATTATCAGATAATCGATATACGTTTGTTAATGCATATCTATCTCTAGCATATTGTACAATGTATGTATACATTGTACAATATGCTAGAGATAGCCGACACTCTAGCTCCATGCTCTACGTTCCCTATTCAATATATGGTTGACATGCTCCCTCGCCTCGAATATATCATATATTCGAGAAGAAAGAGAAAAGAAATTGGTTGATGGTATCAGACTTTGTTGATAGCTCGACGTACATACAGATATGTGTATGTACGTCAGACCTCCCTGATATGGCGGGATAGTGGTGTAATAAGATAATATATACATAAATACAAATATGAAAAGTATTCCATACATTTTAATAGCAATTTATATAAAAGACTAGCGCATGAATATTATAATAAATATTAATATTGTTGACTTATAGTACACTAGGTAATAAATAAAAAGCATAAATTGTCACAAATCCAAAAGGTGACTGAGATCATCTTTATCAGTAGTTAACGGAAATACATACGTTGGTGGTGACATTCAAACGTCAGATCACTCGAGATCCCGTTAGCAGTACATTTGTACAATTGTTGTGTAGTATTGAGTATAAGTATTCTCTTTCTTAATAAATAATATTTCATTCTTTGTACAATGTTAGCGATTAAATTAACTAGTTTTTTATTAATTCTATACAACTGTGGACTCGTTTATGGCATGAGTAAGTGATATTTCTTACTTAACATTATTTAATACTTAAAAGATTAATTGATATATAAAAGCATACATATACATTTTAAATAAAACTATCTTTACGGATTTTTAGACTGTCAGTCTCTGGATTCGAAACGTCGGAAATCAAAAATCTAAATAAATCCGCGAAAAAATCCGAAAAGATAGTTTTATTCAAAATGTCAAATATTCGCGTAAATCTAAGAAAATATTATACATACACATTTCCTAACAAATATCACTTCAAAAAGTGGCGTCGACGTTAAATCAAACCATAGAATAAAATTCAAGAATCGAAAGTTCTAATTGTCTAAACACAAATTCGAACTTAAGCACACCACATAAAGTACTTTTCTAAACGAAACCACGTGCGTTTCAATTATGCCATCCGAAAAGCAATGCAACAAAAAAGCTTAGAAAAAAGCGCAATTCAATTTCGAATGGTGCACTTTTTTGAGGAAACTTTTGAGACGCTATCTGTGTATCTTGAGTTTTTATATATCAATGACTTTAAAGCTATATCAAATTGTATATTTTTTTTTATAATTTGACATAGTAATATACATATATCTTTATACATAGTTCATAAAAATTCACGTATAATATTTTAACTATAATTAGAGTTCATACCTTGTCATATTTACCTATGAAATATTCATATCTTGAAACATTGTCGGCTTGCATCGACTTCAAAAATACCTGATTAGGTATGTGTGTAGTAAATGATAACTAACAATCTTTGTTTTTTTTTTTTGTTTTTTTTTTATGTAGGTTTTTATTTAAAAAAAATATATATTTTTCCATTTTAAGTGTACACATAGTATTAGCAAAATAAGAAAATAGTTTTTTTAATAAGACTGACAAACTAAAATTCGCTTTTATTAGTAACACTAAAAATCAGGCTCTAAAATCCAATTTTCACGTATTAGGTTTGTCAAATCAAACAAAATAAGCACAAAGTCAATATATCTACTATTATCCGTTGAAGAGTTCCTTCCACCTATCCACCTTTATTTTATTTTAATTTTATTTATTATAGGGTAACAAACAGTATTATAGATCATATAATTTACAATGAAAAATACACACATTTACCAGTTCAGTTTCCACAAAAAAGGAACACATAATTAGAAGAAAGAGTAGAAAACATTATACTAAATTAAGCAAAAAGTTGATACATACGTATACACATATAAGTATACTATAAACACAATTAAGTACATGAAAATATTATGGAAATTATTGGACTAGGTTATTAATAAATTTCTTGAAATTTAAAACAGAACAGTTCATTATACCAACCAACCAAATAGTGGTTAAAGTGAGTATTATAATCAGGCAGGACCTAAGTAAGAACAGATTATAAGCAAATTTTGTTCCGGTAAAAGGTACATGGAATAAATCTTTTTTACGTGTGTGGAAGCTTCGACTTCTAAAATAAATATTACCCAAAAGATATGGAGAGTCTAAAAGGTTGTTAAGTATTTTGTGGCCTTACCATCAGATCAGCAGTTATTCGGTATCGTCGTGCTGATCTGATGGTAAGGCCAGAACGTGGATAGGTGGAATTTGATTAAATTTATAAATTATGAAATAAATTTTATATTAAATAGAATCATGCGACGATTGTATGGAGAGGCGCCTGTGTCGGGATGTTTTGAATTGGCGTAAAGAGGAAATAAAAGAGAAATTGTCAAAGTCATTATGTGGAGTAAAAAAACTGATGATGGCAAAAGATCAATTATGGTAAGGATCTCACCTAAAAATATAAACTTAAGCCAGTGATTTCGTTTCGCGATGCCAGTTATACGTGTATAACTTATTTTCTACTGATAAATAACATATTAATATTCTGCTAACCGATTTTCTGTTAGAGCAGCCAATCTCTCTTAATTATCCTATCCATTGTTGTATCCTCCATAAAATAGCTAACGGTGATTTTAACAGCAAATTATTAGAAAAACTGGAATTTAAAATTCCTAACCACATTCGTCAGCCACATCTTTTTAATATACCTTTGACAACTAATAATGTATCCCAAAACAACTCTTTACACAGAATGTGTAAAATATACAATAGTTTAAATAATAAATACGGCATTTTTAATAATAGTTGTTCATCATTAAAAAAATTTAAATAAATTATAGTTCCTAAATTATTATTTTCTTTGACATTTTGATAATAAAGACTTGCTTTCTCTGTGTTTGTTCTCCTTTTTTTTTCTTTTGTTGTTTTTTTTTATTTTTTAAATGAAATGTAATTATTATTTCTTTTATTTTGTTTTCAATATCTTTATTTAATTTAAAATGCGCATACATATCCACTTTTTGGTTAAGTTTGTTTATATAATTATTTATTTGAATATTAATTATTTGAATGTTTTGTACAGATATAATTGGACAACAAAAAAACGATAATTTAGCTTTTAATACGTAGTTGTATTTTGTTTTCTGTTTCTGTACCTAAATAAATAAAATAGTTCTACAGGTATTCTATAAATGCATGTGTTGGATACATGGTAAGTCAGGGAGAGTTGCATATAATTAAAAAAAATGTAACATTAATAATTAATTAATTATAATTATTATACATGTAAGATACTACATAAAATACACATAGTTTATTTTAATTTAATGTTTATTTATGCCATTCAGATTAAATTTGGTACTATTGCACAATATATTATAGATTAAAAAATGTTTTTTTTTTAAATAATAGAAAACAAGCATCTCACCCAGACATGTGGGTTAGTTGCCTATAGATGTCAGGGATAGATGCCCACGAGTAATGAGTGTATAATCAGACTATATACTTTAGGCATTCCGCTGAATCTTCACTGCAGTCTTCATGAAACCACAATAGACACACTGTAATCAGTCGCATTTCTTCTTAGTGGCGTTATAATACTCTCCACAAGTGTGAGGGCAGTTCATATGTGTACTTTGCGCAGTGACGCAAATATCCTTTTTTTTCGACGACACGTTTGGCCAGTTTGTAGTTACCCTACTTGCTGTGCCAGCGCTCACGGGTTCGAGTCCCGCTAGGGGCATTCATTTGTGTGATGAGCACGATTATTTGTACTCCAGTCATGTTTATGTTTATAATATGTATGTATTTAAAGTTATATATGAACTATCTGGTATCCATAACACAGGCCTCGCAGCTTACCATGGACCTAGCTAGATGTTGCTGTGTATTAATGTCCCAACGTATTTATTTATTTATGCATTTATACATACTACCTGTAGACATACAGGTGGTTATGTGGGACTCACTAGTTAGAAAAGCCAGTACTACCCACTAAAACCCAACAAAACCTCCCCCATCTTAATGGGGCACCCCAAGGGCAGGTCTGCTGAAACAGACTATAACAACCATGAGATTGCTCCCACGGTCCACTCTACCGTTAGAGAAGTACCAGGAGCAACCCGCATGGTACAGCGCCCACCAAAGTGGGCCATCTCCCAGTGCATTTCTTGGCTTCGCGCCGGCTGAAATGTATGTGTTCAGCCCTTTTTAACGTCCCACTGCCTCCACTGCTATGGGACTCCTTTCAATACCAGGGGGATTAGGCCTTAATCCACCCGCTGGGCAAGTGCGGCTTGGCGGACTTCACAATATGTATTTCGAAAATTTGCTAGGTTCTCTTAGACATGCAGGTTTCTTCTCGATATTTTCCCTCATCGGAAGGCAAGTGGTAATCATGTTAGAAATGATCCGCACATGTAAATATCAGAAGTGCGAGACCCGGGGTTTCGCTTCACTCGCTTACCCAAGCGAGAGCGTTACCACTGGACTACCACTGCCTTAATTAGCGTCCGGCTGAACTGCAGGACACTAATGAGCTTCCCCACCACGACAAAGTGAACGCATCTCCCGATCATTAGGGAGTAATGCCTATCGACTCTTGAACACACCCTAAAGCATTTACAATACAAAATGGTGGATTGTTAACAAAACAAGATTACAATGTTACATTATGGAACAATTTAATACTATTTAACTGAAGAATTAAGAAAAAAAATACTACAATCTATCTCAAAGATTACATATATTCTAACGTATATATTAACAACACTTACCTTATTTTACAAATTAATCGCAAAAAATTAATTAAAAGTAATATATATTTATGTAAAAACTTCTACACTGACATTAAATTTCGACTGACGTATTATGGGTGCGTTCCGGATCACGCAAAATTAATTAATTTAATTTTTAAATTTAGTAGGCATCTCTCCCTTATAGGCGTCTCTCCCGGACGTAGCCTAATACGTAAAATTCTCTTTTTCAAAAGTTTCATAGCTGTTGTAAATAACGAAAGGAGAGAAAATTCCGGGCTATCACATATGTACATAATATAATTAAAACCATAACTTTATCAATACTTGTAAATAATTGACTTTTTTTTAAATATATCTGTTTTTTTTTTTGTAAACTAATTTATTCACTAATTATTTTAACCTGTTTAATTTATATAGATTTGCTGCTCCGATTTTGCTGTGAATCTATTTTCGCGGCAGGATGAAACAGTGGAAACTGAAAATGACATTGATAATCACTCCAATGTAGGCCTACTTCCGGAAAATTGTGGCAAGCAGTTTGAAGACCGCATAATTGGAGGAAATTTTACAGGCCTATACGAATTCCCTTGGATGGCACTTATCTCTCATGTTGACAAAGACTCCAATGGTACTGAAATTATGTAACTATAAATGTTATTATAGAAGTTTGAAATATATACATTTTTTTAAATCAATAAATAAATTCACACTTATATTATCCTATAGGAAAACAGAAACGACAATTTAAGTGCGGGGGGACAATAATCAACTCTAGATATATTTTGACTGCCGCACACTGTGTCTACGAGAAGACGATCGCGGGTATACGTGTCGGTGAATACAACATCCGTACAGCTAGAGATTGTCAAGGAGAATGGCCAAATTATGCTTGCGAAGACCATCTACAAGTATGGATCTTCAGCTAATATTAATATCTATAATACTAATATTATAAAGAGGAACGATTTGTATTTTTGTGTGTATGTTTGTAATGAATAAACTCAAAAACTACAGTGCCGATTTCAAAAATTCTTTCACCATTGGAAAGCTACATTCACTCTGAGTGACATAAGCTATATTTATTGCTAAAAAAGATAAGGAATCTTTATTAAAACTTAAGTAACGTAACCCAAGGTGTAAAAAAAGTGCCCTAAAACGTCTTTCGTCGCATGCGCTGCGGAAACTATTGATGATAGAACAAAAATATGTTCTACAATATTTAAGAACATATCAATATATACAAATTTTCATCCCGTGAGATAGTTAAAAAACTATAGTAACTTATACAGCTTAGTACACAAAAACTATTGATTGAATTTAAATGAAACTTTACAATAATATAGTTCATGCATCAGAATAAAAAATACGCTACTTTTTATCCCGGAGAATGTACGGTTCCCTTGGGATAGATTTGTATTTGTTATATTTTGAAATAACATTACTTTTTAAAGATATAATTTTTGAGCATCACCCTTATTAGCAATATTCTCTTTATTTTCTAACTGAAAAACAAAAACAAATCTATCCCACGGGAACCTTACATTTTTCCGTTGTATGAGCTATATTATTGTAAAGTTTCGTTCAATAGTTTTTGCGTGAAAGAGTAACAAACTTCCATCATCCTCACAAACTTTCGCATTTATAATATTAGTAGATTTCACTTATTGGGTAACATGATCTGTTGATAAATTCAGGACAAAAAAATTAAAATAACAATAATATTGTCCATTCCAAAATTTTACGATTGACTAGCAAATATGTGAATATTTTTTAAATTATGATATATCTAGAATCTCCGTGTGGAAAAGGCAACAATTCATGAGGCGTACAGCACAAGCCCGAGAGTCATAAATGATATTGCAATACTTCGAGTTAACACAGAAATCGACTTCTCATTTAGTGAGTATTTTAAAAGTTAGTTATAATCTATAATTTAACATTTATTGTAATACTGTTTTGATCTAGCATCATGGTAAAGAATATTATTATCAATGTTGCATATAAAAAGATAGTTAAATATTTTTAAAAATGTATGTTATTTTATTTAACAGCTTGCTTCGATTATTGCGGTCCCTATATAGCGTAACAACTGTTAAATTATACATATAATAACGTAACTGAAGCTCTTACGAGATTATTTACAGTGCCTTGGCGACCGAGCTTAGCTCAGAGTTCTTTTTAATTATGTCGTATTTTTAGATTAAAAAAAAAAACTAAAAACTTAAATAAATACAAAAAAAAGTAAAACTTTGTATCCGATCGAGATTCGAACTCAGAAACACCTATGATTGTAAATCTTGCACCTTGGTCGCTTGACCACAATGCTTATGCCTGAGTGGAAGAAATTATCGAGCATATATTGCGTAGAATAATGCAAAAGAAAACCGCATGAAAACTCAGAAACACGCATTTTCCCAGACATGAAACTAATCTAGATAGATTTTTCGTCCCCGAAAGCCCCCACATACCAAATTTCAGCGAAATCGTTTGAGCCGTTTCCGAGATCGCTGATATAAATAAATAAACAAAAATATAAATATACAAGAATTGCTTGAATCTGCCCGTGACCACGGCTGGTGCACCCAGTCGAAACGTCGGGAATAAGATATATAGCCACTTATTCACGCGTTAAGTCTCGTAGTATAGTTATTATATAAATATATAACGCGATCATTTAAAAAGTTATTTTAGATACATACCGGGCACACATGTGCATTTTGTTAATTAGAAGACTATTAGGATTCGCCTTGGCACTTTAAAAACTAAGCCCAACTGCACCTACAAGCCATCGAAGAATGTTAGCAATAACTTACGGAGTATTCCAATTTTTGAAGATATGAATACCATCTAAATACATTTTTCTCAACACTTCCATTTCAATAATGAAATCATAAACTTAAACAAAAAAAATATTTTTTTCAAAATCCACTAATCAATTCTGAAGTTTTAAGGAAAGTGGCTGAAAAATCCTTTATTGTTTGTTTTAGAAAATGTCAAGCCGATTTGTTTGCCGGTGTGGAGGGAACTCCGTAACCTTAGTCTCAGCGGGAAGCAAGCTACAGTCGCTGGATGGGGTATTACAGAAACCGGAAAAACGTCCAATATTCTTCGAAAAGTAACTGTACCGATTATGGTCGAAGCTAATTGTGCTGAATTCTTAGGAAGGTAAATAATAATGATTTTTTATGTTTGTTCTAATTTTATAAGCAAAATTGCGATATAATGCATATGTCAAACTATTACATTCATTTTATTTCCAGATACTCTGACCCACAAGAACAAACTTTTAAGAATTTTTGCGCTGGTGAAATCGGGAAAGATTCCTGTAACGGTGACTCTGGAGGTCCCCTTATGTTCTTTGAAGACTATAAAAACAACTACCGCATGATTCAATACGGCATCGTGTCCTACGGCCCAATACAGTGCGGCTCTGAATCGCCGGGAGTGTATACGGATATTACTAAATACATGAAATGGATTTTAGATAATATGAAAGAATAGTGTAAAAAATTACAATTTTGTAATTTAGCAAATTATGCAATAAAGTATTAAAAATAATGCGTTTTACATTCTACTTATTAAACCCCAAGGAATATACAAAAGCTTTTTTCTATTTTTCCTCTATTTACTATACATATACGGATAAATACTTAAGCCAAGCTAAAGCTAAAACACTCATCAAGGGGAATAGATCACTAATATTATAAACAACAATTTTATATTAAGACTTTTTACATAACTTTATTTGTACATTTTTTTAATAACTTAAGTGTTTGTTGCACTCTCTGACCTTAACCTTATCTGTATTTTGTAGTACGTGTAAAATCGTACATTAAATTAACTACAGAAGTAGTGCGATTTATCGATTTCTTCGGACCTTGTGTACGCCTTGAACCTTGGGGTACACCAGAATCGCTTCTCAGAAAAACAGCTAAAAATAGCAAAAGATACATGATACCAGGGCTCCGATTGCCCATTAACTATACCCAAAAACATAATGCTTGGAATGCATGGCTTAAGTTCTTGTTTTAGTTCTAGCGCATTTACAATACCTATTCTATGTACCAGTGAAATAAATACAAATAGATAACTTTTTAAATTATCGCGTTCCATATTTATATAATAACTATACTACGGGACTTAACGCGTGAATAAATGGCTGCGGGCAGACTGCCCGTGACCACGGCTGGTGCAACCCAGTTGAAACGTCAGGAATAAGGTATACCGTCCCGTAGTATAGTTATTATATAAATACAAATAGAGATTATTTTATAAATAGTGTAGTGGACTGTATTATTGGGCACTATTAAAACACTTTTTTTCTAGCTGACTTTTTATTTTCCTTTGTTATCTAACTGAGCTACCCGAGGACTGAATGAAACATACAAAATTCCCTATCTTTATTTCCATATTTACTATCTCAAACTGTATACTATTCAAAGAGTAAGTGTTAAGAACTTAATCTAATTGGTATATCTATACAATGGAAGGGGTGTGGCGAAATTTATGCGTACGTACATCCGCGTGTAAATAGAATAGTGAAAGGGGCGGGACTTAATGCTAGATTTTGCCATTTTCGACTCGTCGGGGCTAGTCGTTAGAACCACGTGACAAACAAGTCGGTCGTCGGGGCTTCGTCGGGGCTCGTCGTCCGCAACAAATGATTAATTATTAATTTATTATCATAACTTGATTCCTAAATTTGCTGACAAAATAGTGTAAGACGTATCTATATCACTACCCAGTGGATATCTATACAAAATTATTGTTGCAACATTTTCGTTATGTTATATTTTTAATTAAAGCTCTTTTTGCTATAAAGGCAATGTTAGCATAGTGGCGATCGCTTGGGAAACCGAGCAGATCCAAATCCCGGGTCTCGTATCCCTAACATTTTCATGATTGCGGATCATTTCCAACATGATTATTCCACTTGTCACGGTGAAGGAAAACACCATGAGGAAACCTCTGAAAGAACACCATGAGGAAACATCTGAGAGAACCTAGTAAGTTAACCTATAATTTACAACTTAAAAATGATTCGCACATGAAAATATCAGAGGTGCGAGACCCGGAATTCGTACCCGCTTCACTGGGCTTCCCAAGAAAGCCCGTCACCATTGGGCTATATTAGCTAATATATAACTCGTATTAGCTTATTTAACTTTTTTTCGTTATTATAATATAATTCGTGAGATATTTTTATTTATTAACATTTATTTACTTATCACTCAGTATACAATTTTTCATTTGTATAGGTACTATTTTATAAGTTATAACATTATATATTATTTTTAACCGACATCAAAAAAAAGGAAGTTATTAATTCAACACGTATATATGTAATAAAAAAAAATATATTTTATTCATTAACAAAATGTTTAGTAATTACAAACAAGGTTGAAATCGCCTTTTAAGTGTAAAAAAAATTAAATCGTCGGATCGTGATCATTCTATTTTTATTAGCTTACATTTACTTCAACTTAGGGAATAGTAATGATTTAATCACAATCGATTTAGTAGTTTTTATTATATGAACTAAAACGTGTAATTAAAACTGAAATAGTTTTTTTTAATTATTACTTATTACAAAAAATATTTCAGTTTTTACTTAAAACTAAAAATTACGAAAAAAATAAGTTATTAAAAAAAATTAAACCGACTTCAAAAAAATGCCTACTAAAAAATAAAAAAATAACTTCATTTTCATTTACGAATATATTTTCGAAGTCGGTGCCAGACGATGCCAAGCAAAACAAACCTATTTCGACAAGTGTTAAATATTAATACATCACTTTATGTGTAATATTTTAACTATATAATTAAAGTTCATATCTTGTCATATTTATCTATTCGATATTCATATCTTAAAGCATTGTCGGCTGGCACCGACTTTGAAAATATCTAATTAGGTATCTATAGTAATTTTTGAAGTAGGTTTAATTTTTTTAAATCACTTAATTTAAAAAAAATATTGTTTCATGTTTAGTAATACATTCTAATACACTCGGTCTATATTATTCCTTAGTCTGAGTCTTTACATTACAATTCCGTTTGAATTTTATTCTTAAAAATGTTTGTAATGCACATCTCATTCCATCACATATTTTCCTTAAAGAAACAAACAGGTCTCGCAGCTAGTCATCTAAAGACCTCCAACGGAGGAAGCACGAAGTTTTGTACTTATTAATTCTGTAAATTATAACTGGTATTATATTAAAAAAATGTTTTTACCAACTATAATAAGTGTTTTAGTGCTCATTGGAGCTGATAAAGTTTCTGGAAAAGCTCGTAAGTATACAAATCGTTTTCATATTAAATTCTAAGAACATTATTTTTTTATACATATAAAATGATTATGCTCAAACCTGTTCTTAAACATCTTGTTTACTCAATTATAGTAAATGATTTATTAATTTTTATTTTCTCATTTATAATGCTTTACTTATAATGTACATTATATAACTGGCGTTACCCGCGGCTTCTCCCGCATAGTTGATTTATATTATACTATATAACTCATTTATATATCTCTAGCAATCCTAATCTCCTGACACAGGTTTGCTATTTCTTAAAAAAAAAAGTTTAACCTCAATTATATAAAATTTCCCTATAATCAATCGCATATCTTAAGTACATAGATGCGCCCCTAGTTTTTATATTTCTAATATATGTAAAACACAGTTAGAGCCATCTCATGGCAAGTTTTACTACTAACAGTAGCCTATGTTACTCTATGTAGTAGTCTGCCTGTACACTATTTTTTTCTTAATCGGTCCAGCCGTTTCAACGTGAAAAAGTAAACATACAGACACACAAACTTGCGTATCTATATGTTACTAAATCTGTATAACCCATTTTAACAATTTCAGTTTAAACAAAATTATCCCAAAGAATAGTCCAAATATTTTGGTATGGGCTATGGTATCTGTACTACTACTATTATGTCATCTATGCTATACGAGTAAAAAATAGGCTGTTCCGATTTGATCACAAAAAAAATTATTAATTTAGTTGGTAGAATGAATCTCTCTACACAGTTATGTGTAAATGAATACCTTTTCAGAATGCAGTGACTGCGTTTTGTTACGCTCTTGTCAGGCAGCGATAGACTATACAACTGCGAAAAAAAATAACGCGGAAGCCATGCGTAAACTAAAAGAGTCGTTCTGTGGAACACAATTTATTAGCGGCGTCACAGCACCGAAGGTAAACAAAAAATATGTAAATAGTTATTAGTTAAACGTCATTCTTTACAATTATTCTGATTTTGGAATTGTTTATAAACTCAGGCTAAAAAATTAAGATATAGGAGACAGTAGCTGACACCTGATATGGTACTCGTAGTATATTATTTGTTTATAATAAATATCATTTTCCCGTTGTACCTCCATCGTTTAAAGCTTACGGCCTGCATAGTTTTTGAATTCAGAACTAAAGTGTTTTCAAAATAACATTATATATTATAGCTACTAACGAAAACACGTTGTCAATAAAAACTATTCTTATATTCCCTTTCACATACACCCTAATAATAATAAAGCTAGCAAAAATTTCGAAAATTAGATAAACAAAACGATTTGAGAATCAAACCTAGACGGCATTGGTAGAGGAAAATATAATGTACTTAGGATTACTAACTACTTTGATAATGGAACACAAAAGAAACGTTTACCATAATATCTTCTGAACAGTCTGCCGGCGGCATCCGACACGAAGAAATAGTGTATAATTTAAAAAAAAACTCAAAAGTTATTCTTTTAAATACTAATTAATAACATTAATGATAAAATTATTAACAAAGTAACAAATTATAATTTTTAGTTATAACAAATTATATTATGCATTAATTTGTAATTTTTTAGTACCCAAGCTCTGTACGAAAAAACTTTATATAAATAAATACCTTTAATAATAAATCTATTACCAAATGTAGGTGTGCTGTTCTGAATTTACAACCGACAACGCCTACGGCAACCGTTGGGCCGATGCTGATGATAACTCGGAGGACGCAATTGCATCCCACCCAAATTTGAGCCTCCTTCCCGAGTCTTGTGGAGGTATCGACGGAAGCAGAATTGTTGGAGGAAAAATTGCTAATATCTACGAGTTTCCATGGATGGCACTAATTTCTCATAGAACACGTGAAAATTCAGGTTTCAGTATACATATTTAATATACAATACAAACTATTCTTGCACGAGCACATACGCTGTCCTTTTTAATCGTTTGGCCATATAAATCCGGTCCGAGTTAAACAGCACCAACGACTCAATATAATGAAATGTTAAAAAAGTAAGTGCTACTAGATTAAGTTATATATTACATGAATACATCTAATTTTTTTTTGTAGTATGTAGGAATAGATAGGAAATATTTAAAATCTTGTTATGTCACTACGTTATCTACTATTTCTATACCTAAAAATAAACTTAAATTGTTTCTTTGAAATTTCGAAATATCTGTCTAAGTTAACTTTGAATTTACCAATCTTTGGAACGGTTGAGCACAACCTATTTTGAAAGGACTTCACTGGTGGATATAAATTACAGCGCTAAACCACGTACTGATGTTGCTAATAATAATTAATTACTAATCTTATATACCATTCCTATAAAACCAGAATAATGAACTAATTTATTATTGTTTAAGTAAAAACATTTTACCGCATTATGTTCAATATTTTTTTTTACTTAAAATTAGGTGATTATTAAAAACCTCATCAAGTATTATCTTACTAAAGAGTACCGACTCCAAAAAATGTGATTAGTAGGTATGTATTACTTACATTACTCTGAGTCCAACCGTTGCCGGGTACTTCTTATCACGTTGATCATGTTTTACATATTTGTTCGCAATTATAATACATACTAGCGCTCGCCTCTAAAAAAACAAACACAAATCTATCCCACGAGAACCGTACATTTTTCCACGATAAGTAGCCTATGTGTTATTCCAGACTATAATTAATCTATCTCTGTGCCAAATTTCATCCAAATCCGTTCAGCCGTTCTGGCGTAAAAGAGTAACAAACATCCATACTCACAAACTTTCACATTTATTATATTAGTACGGATTAATACGGATATACTTTGCAGAAGACATTCTGGAAATTTAAATGAAAAAATCGTATCAAAATTTGCCATGTATTTTTAACGAAATAAAATCACAGACAAAAATAGCGATTCATTATAATAAATAAATAATAATCGTCGGCGTAGGTGGAAAACTAAAGAACTGCGATTTTGGCCAAATTGACATTTAATCATTTTCGTAATACCCAAAAAATGCCGCATATTTCACCCTAACAAGAATTTTCATAACTTGTCCCGTTTCAGAAATATAGCCGTTTTTGTATTCCAAATGGTATCGAAGTATGTTGAAACAGTAACGTATAAAGAGACGTAAAGTATATAAAATTAACGACAGTAAAATTTTCTCTCATTTATAGATGATTATGCCAAAAAGTTGGAAAAAAATCAGTGAATCGCGATTTTCTCCAAACTAGAAAATTTTAGTTATTCAGTTCTCCACCTACGCCGACAAATTATGTAGTATAAAAAAGTTTCTATTTTAATTATTAGTAGGTATGACTAGTTTTTAACTCTGATTTCATGATATAAAGATATAAACTACCTTCATTCTAAATATTTCTCAAACTGTAATAAATAAATCTCAAATATAATTATAGGAACCGATAATCTACAATTTAAATGTGGGGGATCCATTATTAACTCGAGGTATATTTTGACCGCTGCGCATTGTGTCCACAATAAAAAAATTGCTGGGGTACGCATCGGTGAGTTTGACATTCGATCTAAAGAGGATTGCCAAGGAGAGTATCCTCTTACTATATGCGAATCACGCATTCAGGTACATATACAAAAATATCTTATAAAATATGCAAAATATATTATATGAACATATACTAATAAAATCTAACCCGTCAGTGAAGTAAATAGTTATCTAACTGCCTCATTAGTCATTGGTCTAATGGCAAGCATGCACGGATAAAGACACGTAGGTTCTGAGTTCGAGTCCCGGATTGAGCCAACTATTGTTATTGTACTTCCCTATTAAAAAAGTCTGGATTGGGAAGTTGGCGATGTTACGCCTGATACTCTTCCTAACCCTCTGCACTGTAATATCTCCTGCACAGTTGGCTAGTCTCAGTGAGATTAGCTGCCCTGGCTAAAATCAGTCAAAAGGACATTACATGTATTATTATTATTTATCCACGTGATACATAGAAAAAATACATGTAATTAATTAGAAATATTTTGAAATTAACTAATTGATTAGTTAGTTAGTATAGTCTCTACCTACATTTCTTTTACCAGTTTTTAGAATTGTTTGTAAGTATTTTTAAGTGTTTGTATAATTTTTAGGATATTTCTGTTGAAGAAGTAATACCTCACAAAGATTATCAGCGCACACCTATAGAAAATGATATTGCGCTCCTTAGACTCAAAAAGCCGATCAATTTGACATTCAGTAAGTATTTTATTTATTTAACTAAGTAGTAAGAATCAAAAATTATTTCTCAAGAATTAAAAAAGATTATCTTATGAGAATAAACAATACGCCCTTCGTGCTGAAAAAACACATAAAGCGATTCTCACCACGCACTCATAAAAGGCTATATATAAAAAGCTCAACAAAATTTAAAAAGAAGTTTTATTTTAATTAAAAATCCTATAATATAAACCCAAACTACGATATATTTACATTTTTAAACTATTTTTCAAATCTATACGAAAATTAATCCATATGTATGACTAAATTATTAAAAATAAAATATCATTATTTGTAGAAAACGCAAAACCAATCTGTCTACCAGTACCGAAAGAATTGCGCAAACTTCAGATTACCAACGGAGACATGAGAGGAACAGTTACCGGCTGGGGACTTACGGAGACAGGTTCAGAGTCCGCTATCTTGAGGAAAGTTAACATCCCCATACTGTCTGCGGCGACTTGTCGCGAATTTTACAACAAGTAAGCTTTTAGTAATTATTAAATTAATAGTAATTAGCCATTTTAATGTCCCAGTGTTGGCTTCCTCTCAATGTGGATAGGTTTAACCATGTGGGTTGGTGGACGGACTTCAGACGTCTTACAAGATCTTTATTGATTCTCTCAGTCATACACGCTTTCTTACAATGTTTTCCTTCGCCGTACTGGCAAGTGGAAAAATGTTATATGCTCTATAAGAAATAAAGAATTATTAAACAGTTAGTATTTACTTAAGTAATTATTAGTATAATTGAATTGGTGTCAAAAAGTAATGCTAAAACTATATAAGTACTAAAACACTTGAAAGTTTATACATTACACAAATATCTGTATACTTCAACCCAAGAGTTCTTAAGTACTTCGAAAGTTTATTTCAACACTCTTACTGCTAGTGAAATAAATCATCTCAATCTTATTTTTTGACGCGTTTCAAATTAAAAATATTTTAATCTGTACTTATTTTAAATTTTATACACATATGAGTAATCCAATATAGGAACTCAGCTCCAGGCAGTCCGGACTTGACCTTGAACAAAATCTGTGCCGGTGAGATAGATAAGGACTCCTGCAGCGGTGACTCTGGTGGACCACTGATGCTGGAAGATGAAGTCGACGGTAAATACCGGACGATCCAATATGGTATCGTCTCCTTCGGGCCGAGGCAATGTGGGTCTTTATTCCCGGGAGTATACACTGACGTCACTAAATATATGAAGTGGATTTTAGATAATATAAAGGCTTAATAGTATTAAGTATTTAAAATTAATGAAAAAAATATTGTCAAGCTGTTGTAGTTATGATTATTTACTTGGCTAAAGTTCCGTACCTTGCAAATATACGCCACTCAAACCAAGTATACTGAGTTGTTGAATGTATACCGCCCTCACCTTATCTATCCGTATATATCCCAGTCTCATAGTCCATCACAAGTTTAAAAAAATAACGGTAGGTGGCAACACGACAGTCTATATTTAAACCATTCTGTACAGCCTAAGTGTATCTAGACAAGTATATAATAATCAAAGACTACAACTACCTACTTACTATGACTTTTGAACTTTAATATCTAGACATACATATATGTATACATAATATATTGCTTTGAAATATGAAATGAAGTTATAAATCATTACTTTTTTAATAAACTTTGCGTCTATTTTATTTTAGTGCTATAATAAGTATCTATATTCTTTTCCTTAAAATTAATTTATACTTATAATAAGGTAATAAGTAGAAATAAATAATTATTATCTAAAGATAAGTTTTATTATTTTCCATTTTAAGCTAACGCTAACGTTTTATAAGCTATACCTTAAAATCTAAACGAACCGTTTCCCTAAATTATTACTACTCAAATACAATTTTCATCAATATTGATTTGAGATATTTTATTTTATGCACATTACCCAAATAAAGCCAGTAAGGAAAGTGCGCCGATTCAGCTCGAGAAACATAAAAGTTCTTACAGAATAACTCTACAGAGATTTTAGTGTCAAATAAATAATGCCTAGTTATCCCTTTTCACACTATCAAACTCAAAACAAGTGCTTATTATAGAAAATGTTATAAGATTTTTAAGGCAATCTCATATCTAAACCAATTTAAGGTTTATCTTTACTAATATTATAAAGCTGAAGAGTATGTTTGATTGTTTGTTTGTTTGCTTGATCTCGCTAATCTCAGGAACTACTAATCCGATTTGAAAAATTCTCTTTGCATTAGATAGCCCATTTACTGAGGAAGGCTATAGGCTATATATCATTCCGTAAAAATGTACGGTTCCCGTGGGATAGATTTGTTTTTGTCTAGTCATATATAATGGATAAGGCTGCAAATTTTTACCAAAACCTGGTATACCTAGCCAATCAAAGACCAATTCAATAGTCCCTAATTTGTATGAAAATTTTAAATGTGAAAATTTATACAGTTATTATTTAAAAATATTCTGGCCGTTTTCGGTGTGGTCGACCAATCTAGCTTTAGCTTTAGCTATTTGAAACAGTACCTACCTAGTAAAACTAATAAATTAATTTAATCACAATCATTCAAGAATTACAATTCATAGATAGATAGATAGATAATACTCTTTATTGTACACCTTACGTATATAATGGATAAGGCTGCAAATTTTTACCAAAACCTGGTATACCTAGCCAATCAAAGACCAATTCAATAGTCCCTAATTTGTATGAAAATTTTAAATGTGAAAATTTATACAGTTATTATTTAAAAATATTCTGGCCGTTTTCGGTGTGGTCGACCAATCTAGCTTTAGCTTTAGCTATTTGAAACAGTACCTACCTAGTAAAACTAATAAATTAATTTAATCACAATCATTCAAGAATTACAATTCATAGATAGATAGATAGATAATACTCTTTATTGTACACCTTATAAAAGAAACAAACATAATGAAAAAACAATATACAAAAAAATGAATGTACAGCAGGCGGCCTTATCGCTAAGAGCGATCTCTTCCAGGCAACCTTGAGGTGGAGGAGAAGAGTGTGGCAAATACGGTAGGCGGTGTGCAGATTAACTAATAAAATAAGGACATACTTTAATTATTGTATAAATACATGCATACTTACATACATACACAAATACATACATATATACATAAATACATACACACATACGTACTTACATACATACATACATACATACATACATACATACATACATATATACATTTATTAATGAAGAGCTAAAAATATATACTATATATTAAAGATAATGTGAAGTAAAGAAAGGACTAAAGGGATAGGAAATATTCTTTTACTAAAATTTTAAATCTTTGTAGACTTCTCGCACTTCTCACCTTTACAGGAAAAGAATTCCAAAGTCGAGCTGCTTTTATAGTAAAAGAATTAGAGAAAAAACATGAAGAGTGCTTAGGAATTTTAAGAATAAAATTCTGATCAGAGCGAAGAGAACGAGCATGAGAGTCACTCAGAAATTCAAAACGCTCTTTCAGATAGGAGGGAGCCGAAGGATTAAACAGCACGCAGTAGAGAAGATGGAGGATATGAGTATCCCTGCGAAATCGGATTGGAAGCCACTTGAGCTTTTTGCGAAACTGAGAAACATGGTCATATTTTCTAAGGCCGAAAATGAACCGTATACATAAGTTTTGAAGACGCTCAAGTTTATTCAAGTGCTCCTCTTTGATATCAAGATAACAGGTATCAGCATAATCAAGAATTGGTAGCAGGAGAGAATTTGCCAGCGCAATTTTAGTTGGTATGGGAAGGAAATTACGCAATCTACTAAGAGAAGCTACTGCTCCAAACATCTTCCGGCTCAGTTCACTTACGTGCGGTCCCCATGATAAATGTTGATCGATAATAACTCCAAGATTTTTAACTTTCTCAGTAAAAGGTATTTGGGTATCATTAAGTATTATCGGTGGAATTTGCATACTTTTAACTTTAGACAGTAGTCTCTGACTACCAACAATGATTGCCTGAGTTTTAGTCGCGTTGAGATTAAGTCCATATGATTTATCCCATGATGATATAATTAAGAGATCTTTGTTAATCATATCAATAGTGTGATGTAAATTGATAATAGTTGTCGAGGCATAAATTTGCAGATCGTCGGCATACAGGTGGTAGAGAGAAGAAATTTGATGACTAACAGAATTTATAAAAATTGAAAAAAGAAGAGGGGACAACACGCCACCTTGTGGAACACCGGCATTAATTGCAGACCAATCTGAATACGAGTCTTCAATCCGTATACGCTGCCGGCGATCACACAAGTAACAACGAAACCAGTCAACTACCTCAGGAGATATGTTAAGAGAACTTAGAATGGCCAGTAAAATGTCAAAGTCCACCGTGTTGAAAGCATTACTAAAATCGAGTAAAGTCATCACAGTAACCTTTTGTTCATCCATACTTACTCTGATGTCATCTGTAATTTTGATTAGGGCAGTAGTCGTACTATGACTGGGACGGAAACCGGATTGCAAAGGATTTAAGAGATTGTTTCTGTAAAGGATTCATAGTCAGTGTGTTCGGAAAAACCTAATTACGTTGACGAGAGAGAATAATATAACTGTTTCCTTTATCATGTTTAATTGCTATATAAATTACATACATAACTTACGTTATCTATCTTTAACATTAATTATAAGGTTGTGGGATTTACCTTGTTTGTCATTTTAAGTTCAAAGGTGTAATGTTATCACACCCAACCGATTATTTTGCACTAAAAATCAAGACCCCCTTATAAATATGTTTATAAACATATATATTCGTGTTAAGGTAAAAAATAAACTTAAAAAATACCAATAAAATCAACAAAAGTTGAAAAATTATAATTCAATATAAATATATGAATATAACACTACAGTTGAAGGAAACTAACAATTATATTAATAACATAATCAAAATATTATACATGTAATAATAAATTAAGTAATTAATATTATTCTACATATATTTTTCACTTTTCATCATAATGACACATCAGGGATATCTCCACGTTGTTTTTCCCATAAACTCATATTAATTGCTTGATCATTCCTTTTATTCGTATGGTCTAATACAACTATAGGATTATTTTTTAAAGAAACATCCAAATTATTATTATCACCTGACAAATTTTCTTGGACTGGTTTTATTCTGTTTACTGGTGGTACATAAACTGATGGTTTTTCTGTACTAATTGGCGGTAAGAAAAATAAATCCGCAGGTAAGCCATTGCTAATATCTTTTTTCAAGGGTGTACTTTTCGCTGTAGGGAATGTTGCCACAGTTGAGGGAGTCACTTGTGAATTGTCATTATTTACAATGGTATCTTGTTTTTGTTGCGTCTGGTAAATATTTTTGTAGCTATACCTCGAGTGCACAGGTTCGGTAAATCTTACTATTTTTGGAATATCTGGAGCAGAATTGGTTTTTACTCGTGAACTCTCTTCCGTTGGTTTTGCGTTGTTTAATGACAGAAGTGATGATGATTTTGGAAAATTAAGATTTTCTTTTGTATTTATGGGAGCTTTGTACGGTACACGCTTTACTGGATAGTTGGATACGTGCACCTCTCCTTTATTCGCAGGAATAACAAATCTTTCAATTTTTGCCGTTGTTATGGGAAGAAAAATAGTATGCCCCACAATTAGATCGTGAAGTCTGTTTTGAATATACAAAGGTTTTTTTAGTAAAATTTTATTTTGTTCAGGCGCAGTAACGTCTGAATTGCTATTACAGTCAAACATCCTGTTATTATATTTGTTGATATTATTTTCTGCGAATGATTTTCCATTAATTAACGATTTCCTCTTAAGCGACGAAATTTGTGCTGAATAATAACCATTTTCCTCAGGTTGGTGCCTACATGGTATGCCCCGATAATGAATGAGTTCATGTGGGTTTACCATCGATACTTGGCGAAAATTACTACCATATTCTGGTACAGATTTTACGTAAACATTATCATCGTCACTTACTCTGTAAATATTTTCATTATTTGGTTTTAAACCAAAGAGGCTATAAAGAAAATTCTTCATTGATACCAAGTCTCTCTTTTGTCGTATGACGTTGATGTCGGCCAATCCTTGACTCAAGAAGAACAAAGTACACTGTAACCAAATTAAAAAAAATATTAAACTTTATAAATAAAAATCTTAACGATAGTATTACAAAGCTGAAAAGTTTAGTTTTTGCTTTCTTTAGAGGTCAAATTCAATTAAAAAAAAATACTATTGTCTATTTATAGAATAACATTGGCATCATGCTACAACAACAACACAAGTGGAGATGCAGGAAAATGCTAGTACGATATAAAGTTATCTGCCTCACTGATTCTTCACTGCCAAAATAGATGATAAGCATAAACGACTACAATTATGACACCCTATTTTTATAAGACATTTGACCTTTGTTCAATTTCAGTCTTAAAGCTTAGAAAAAATCGGTCAATATATCATAATTGTTTTTTTAATTTGCATGGTAGCCTTTTTGAAATTTACTATTTTGTTTTTTTTTATTATTTGTTGTTATAGCGGCAATAGAAAACACTCTTTGAAAATTTCAACTCTCTACTTATTACGATTCATGAGATACAGCCCTCTGACAGACGGACGGATGGAAGAACGGACGGACGGACAGCAGCTTAAAAATAAACTTGGTACCATTCGGGTACGGAACCCTAAAAAGGTCTTACGTATTTCGACATTATCTACGGATAAAGAAGGTCAACAAAGTATAAAAAATGTAACCAAGTGAAGACAGAACACGCTCCAAGAATATAATAAATATTAAACCTTATAATTAATTCCGTATTTTGTTTCAGTTCATATACATAAAATTATCTACTTCTAAAATTAAATGTAGGTACTTAGAATGTCAGAAGCTCTCGTAAAGATTAATATACATAATATTATACAGATAATGCGGAATAAATAAAATACTTTGACAACTAAATGTACTACTTATTGGAATAACATATAAACTTCAACAAATGTTCAATTTCATTTACTTTGAAATTTTTTACTTACCAACGCAAAAGAAAGCAGCATTTTCGTTTTAATACGTTCACTATCACTTTTAAAATCTATACTGAATTGATTAAGAAATTGCTAACACCTTATATGTAGTGCCTCATTAAAAATTTAAATTAAGATTTGTATATTAGTTATAACTAACTACATGTATGAGTCATATTTAACTTGAAGAAGTAATTAACTCATTTGGTAATTATTTCCTTTCATTGTTAACTAATATATGAGGTAGGTTCATGGAAATAAAGAACATATTATTAAAACACAACATAATATTGTATAACATATATTGAACTTTAAACCGAGAAGTATATAGATTACAATAACTTAATTAATAAATTGTATCATTAGAACTTATCACTAATGGAAGACATTTTAATTAAAAATAACAATTGGAACAAAAAAATAAATTTATCTATGTTTATGATTATATACATATCAGTTCACGACATCAAAAATTATATTTATTTCTTTATACAACACTAAAGCTATTAATGAAAAAAAAAGTAATTGAATGCCTGTACTTGGATGCGTTTTTAGTCTAAAGCTAGTAAGTACTTAGATTAAATTTTTCAAAAATAGACAAAAAGTCCAACAATTATTTTTCCTTTCCTTTAAAATGGGGAACATTATTTAAATGATGAGATTTTTTTGGCTTTGATTGTTTACGCACACCAAGGTACTTCGGCATCGAAAACGTGTCGTGGAGGATGAAGAGGATGGCTGGAATGATGAGGCTGTGGTGATCCATGGAGCAGCTCACACATAAAGCTTATATACGTTATGGCGAGTCGAAGAGTTTCAATTCGGGAGAGACGCTTTTCATACGCAAATGTTGGTACCTGTTGATAAGAAAATATTACAATTTACCATCAAAATGTAAATTTCAATGTAATGTAAGCTTTCTATCCAATTTGTATTGTTTTCGATAAAAATAGACGTAATAAAACATCAAACCGAAATTAACTTTAAGTAAACGTTGAAAATAAAGTTGAAATTGATAAAAAAACTTAAATAATATAAACTTTATTAGTTAAAAGATTTAATAGTTAACATATTTAAAACCTTAAAAGTAATTTTTAAGTACGAGTAAATATGAAGCTTGATATTTCAAAACACACTCTACTCATTTTTTATAATCAAAAAAAACCTATGCGAAAAAAAAATAGGACAACTTGACCTCAGGAATCGCGATTTTATTGTTTTTATATGTTAATTTATATCTTTAATATAGGTACTTTATTTATTAAACTAATCTTGATTGATTAGAAAGTTCATAGATCAAGCCTTTTATGTATTTTAAAGAGTAAACGTTACGTAGGTACTGTATATTTATGTAAGTGCGTTTATAAAGGAATTTCGACAAGTTCATATCATACAAGTAAAGATATTAAAGTTAATAAAAATATTTTTTTTATTTCTTGATTTATCTTGAATTTAGTAGAAGTGTTATCTATTACGTAACTGCAAAACTTAGTTATACACACGTATAACTAGCTTTTCTATATACTGACAATAAGTATAACTTGATCAACCTTATTTAGAGCGCTCAAAATATATCCTTGATCAACATTATTTACAGAGTACGAAGTAAATCTCTGTATATTATCAACCCAAGCATGTGTGAGGCATCGAATTCCCGACGTCCAAAGTATAAAGGTTTTTTAAGCATAGAATTATTAAACCACCACTGGCTTAGTAAAGAAAGTTCTAAAAGGAATTGAGAAAAAATGCCGAAACGTCGGTAACTAAAATAAAAGTAATTTAAGACATGGTAAATATCCCATTTTACATTAAAAAAATACTAGGGAATCGAGAAAAAAACTTAGTAAGTTACCTTTCGTCGTAATTTATCGAAAGCTTCATTCAGATTGAACATGCGACGTCTCTCGCGAATGTTGGCGGCTCGACGCTGGGCCACAGAGGCGACGCGACGGCGCGGCTTCTTGCCAGGCGTCGAGCGGGATGAGCCCCGTCCGCACCCTGCTGCCGACCAGACTAAAATATACAAATAACTTTCTATATAGTCAATTTCATGCTAATTCCCTTATGAAATTTACGGAGGGAATAACTGATATTTTTATATAATACTATGTAAGATTTAAGCGAATATTTGACTTTTTAAATAAACTATTATTTTGGATTTTTATTTTACAACCAACAAATTCACGAGAGATTTGCTGTAAAGCATTTGAATCGTCGGAAACCAAAAACTAGCGACTCACAATCGCTTCGCTATGGTTCGTCCTTAGGTATATTTTAATGGTTAGTATAGAATAGACTTTATAACATAATATAGAATAGACATTTATGTATAATGTATATACATACATACTTAGGTATGTATAGAAAAGTAGCTGAGTATTTAAAAAAATATATCCCTTACGTGAGAAATGATTGATTCCCCATTCAAACTTCCCCGTCCCTCCTCTCCCCTTTTACCCCCTTATGATATGTTTTCTGGGATCAAAACTATCCTATATCCTTCTCAGGGTCTCAAACTATTTTGTTACTAAATTTCATCTAAATCGGTAGCGTAAAAAGGTGACAGACAGACAGACAGAGTTACTTTCTCATTTAATATTAATTAGTATGGATATATAAAGCTGGTTTTTTTTGTGGTGCTGGTCATCTAACATCATCGGCTTGGGCCTTGGGCTGAACGTTGATAAGTCAATCAGTGAGTCGCAACATTGCCTTTAAGAAAACATATATTAAAAATAGTTATTTCGAGTGTACCTTATGGAGATAGATACTATTGCGAACTTTTCTGTAGGCCTTTTTAAGACCTACCATTTTCTAGTACACTGTTTTGATCTATCTCTTAAGGTTTAGCCAGCGCGGCGTTAACCATATAAATTTCTAAGGACGACTCGATAGGACCAGTTATTGTGTTTTCTCGTGGGAAAGAAAGATTTTTCCGAAGTAAAAGATATCCAAAATATTGACCCGAGTAATAAGTTATCACTTCACTAAATTGAGTTGAAATCGGTTCATAACTTTCTGTGTGAAACGCGCACACACAAAAACGCATACAGACTAACAGACAAATAGACAAATATTTAATAATTATTGTTTTCGGGTCTATATTATGTACATACATATATAATACGTTACAGTCATTATTTTTAAAAAGTATTTAATGTACAAATTTCGCTAAGTTACTATTTTATTATATGTATAGATAATTATATGTACAATTAAAAGCCTAATAATAAATATAAATAAAAATAATTATATGTATAAAAAAAGTTTGTGAAGTTAGAGCTTGTAAAGTTAGGGCGTGTAGAGTTAGAACCTTGGCTCTACATGAGATCTGATAATTTTTTGACAGTGCGAGCCATATGGTCTCGTCTTGGCAATATTTTACGTGAAAATGTTTTTGGTAGGATTTCTCTTCTTTATGTAAGCGTTTACTAAAAATCCTGAAATACATATTTTTTTATTTATAACAAGGAATCCTTATATCAATTTTCAGAACTCTAGCATCAAAATTTGTGGAAGTCTTATACAAACTTTCATCCCCTTTTTTTAACGTTGGGAAATACATTTAGGCACGAGGTGTGGGACACACCAGCAAAGCCAGTACTACCCACTAAAACCCAACGGAACTTCCCCCGGTTTTAATAGGGCATCGCAGGATCTTTAGGCTTACACACTCAGCCACGACGCCCCGACGGCAGGCCTGCCGAAGCTGACCACAACAGCCGTGGGGTTTCTCTAACGGTCCACTCTGCCATCAGAGAAGTACCAAGAGCAACTCGCGTGGCATACCGCCCACCGAGGTGGGCCACATCTCTGTGCATTTTTTGGCTTCGCGCCCGACTAGATTGCCGGGCACTACTGAGCCCGACTACGACAAGGTGAACGCACGTTGGGGAATAAACTTCCATCCCCTAGTTTAAGGGGTTGGGGGGTATAAATTCCAAGTTTTAGATTTTTTATTGTTTATGTACTAATACTAGCTTATATATCAAATTTCAGCTTTCTAGGACTTCAGGAAGTACCCTAAGAATTTTGATGATCATCAGTGAATTAGTGATGAAATCGTAGTTTTTTAGATATCAATAAAATCTAAAGTATAAGAGCTATACAATTGAAACTTCATACGTTTAATAAGTTTACTATTGACATCATATTCCGAGAATTTTATTTATCTGGTATTTACCCAACCCAAGTTATAAGGGTTCAAAAGAACTACGAAGCGCTTCGAGAAAATGTAGGTAGTGAGTGCCCTTGCGCTTCGCTTGACTCGTCTTGGCGGGTACACTAACGTGCCCCCAGATTATTTCTTTACATTAATTTGATAAGCCAAAATGAATAAATATTGTTTATAAAAAATGTGATATACAATTTGAAGACTTAAATTATAAATTCATAAAAGTAACAATGTCAAAAGTCAATTTACTATAAATCAATTTAAGTTGAGTTTGCTAATATTACGATAACGTATCTTCCAAAACATATAAAGACATAATATAAATGATAACATATGTGTATTTCTAGTAACTCCCATGAAGAAACGTTTGAAATTGTATATTTAATGTAGAATATATTTTATTTTAATAAATATATTTTCCATATGGGAAAATTCTATATATTCCCTATTAATACTCTTTTAGACATTGCTACACCATCGTTTCACAAACATCATGAGATAATACCATGCTTAATAAGTACCTCTTCTAATACACCGACCCAAGCATGGTTTACTTGTGCAAATATTTACATCAAGTATTTGATCCGCTGTTACGTGAAGACCCACACACATTTTTTTTCTTCTTTTATTTTTGTTTTCCATAGATCTTTTAAATAGATTAACAAAAATTAAAACAATAAAAACTTATAAAATCAGGTGCCTAGTTAGCATATTCAAATAATTACTAAAGAAACTTCTAATAAAACTAATGGCAATTCTTATTACAGGATTTTACAATAAGATACCGGAAAGCTTTCTAAAAGCTTTTTACCTTAATGATACCTCATTGGCAATAAAAAATACATTACACAATACATTATCAAATTTTAGTAAGAGTAAAAAAATAATAATTAAAAATGCAATTTAAATGCAACAAACGATGAACGACACGTTTGGCTCAGATTGTAATGACCCTACTTGCTATGCCAGCGGTCGCGGGTTCGAGTCCCGCTGGGGGCATTCATTTGTGTGATGAGCACGAATGTTTGTACTCCAGTCATGGATGTTTATATTTATAATATGTATGTATTTAAAGTTATATATGTGTAGTGTATCAACTATCTGGTATCCATAACACAAGCCTCGTAGCTTACTTACCATGGAACTAGATGGTGCTATGTTAATGTCCCAACATACATATTTATTCTTAAATCTATTTTAGTTTGAAATAGTAGATGGAGCTGTTCTTCGACTATAATCACGTCATCTTGACGTCAAATTAACCAAAATGTTCTGCTAGTAATTTCTACATTATTTATATAAAAATGTTATATGATGAAATCATGCAGTAAAAACCAAGAATTATAATTAAATTAGGTAATGGTACCGTGGGTTGATAATATAAATTTAATTTAAACATTTCGTGTTATTAATCATATAAAGGTTAAAGTTGACGTAAATAGCTATCATTGAACCAGGTCAGCAATAAATTTATTTACCTCATCCATCTGGTATGGGAAAACCAGGCAATATTCATGTTGGTAATTGAAATGAAATGAAATAAACTTTAGATTAGACACAGAACAATTAGACTTTTATTACAAGTACTTTTGAATCGGCTCTACCACCTAAATATACCACCGGCTCTGAATGCAGTTCTGCTGAGAGGAGCCGGCGAAAAATTCAACAGTTGCTCTTTTAAATACCGAAGTTACGTTTGTTTATTTTATTAACATAACAATATAGGTAGCCCTTAGATATATATGGAATATAAAGAGGCCTTACCCAGGTCGGCCGGTGGGAAAGCCAGGATGTCAGGGTACGGCACCGGGGCCGGCGGCGCGTCCCAAAGCGGCCCGTATGGAGACACCTCACTGCCCTGCGAGTACAAAATTCCAATTCAGTTTTGTTGGTTTTTTTATCGTTCTTATTATGTTATGCGAATCTTTATTATTTGTAGATTGAATGTGTTATTAACTATTTGTTTTCATTCGCATCAAATAAGCTCTTGGCTATACACAAAACATTAATGTCGATGTATAATGTAACGGGTGTCCAAGAATATTTAGTAGGGCGAAAGCTCAAGCATTAATGAAGCAAAACTTATATAATTCTGTATTACTAAACATACAATATCCTTATATTCTATTGTTCCATAATATATGTTTTACTTTACTAATAAAATGAAAAAGCCAAAGTAAGCAATATTGTAAGAAGTCCCCGTACAAGAAACATGACTTCTAAGATTTTTTTTTGATATAAACTGATCAAATGTATAACTTGATTAGTTTTTGTACAGTATGTAACATGAATGATGGATTAAAGCTGGCAAGAGAGTCGAGGAGTTCAATACTATTTACCTGTATAGGTAAATTCGCAACACAGTTTATCGTATGGTGATGCAGGAGCCTTTTGCCGCGAGCAAACCGACCGACTAGAACTTAAACAATTTTTAGAGCTGTCTGTCTCTCAAGAATAAATCTTTCATCTATACTTAATATTATAAAGAGGCAGAGTTTGTTTGATTGAACCGCTAATCTCAGGAAAAAATCTTTTTGCATTCGATAACCCCTTTATTGAGAAAAGCTATATATAGGCTATCATTCCGGAAAATCATAAGGTTCCCGTGAGATAGACTTTTCTTGTCTAAGGACGAACTCTAAGGGAAGCGAGGGTGAGTCGCTAGTTCTAAATATGTTTATAAATAACTTTTTATTTTACACATGTTTCACACGTATACAAAAAATGTTTTTTCTCTTTTAGAATAACTAATAACAAATATGAAATGAAAGATTTAAATGAAATTAAGATTCTTTCAAATATTTTGTGAATTCTTTTATTATTTAATCTACTACTCCATAAAAGTATAGAAAAACGTCTATTTACTTTATTTTTGTTCCATAATAAAAAATATTGCATTTGATATAACATGTGGTACATTATT
Source organism: Fabriciana adippe (assembly GCA_905404265.1). Classification (NCBI taxonomy): domain Eukaryota; kingdom Metazoa; phylum Arthropoda; class Insecta; order Lepidoptera; family Nymphalidae; genus Fabriciana; species Fabriciana adippe. The sequence goes on from FR990000.1 coordinate 5,985,161, forward strand.
CGGCAAAAATACATACAGATGAGCTGCTCCAGACGTGCGGCGTCTCGCTACCGTATGACATCAGCGGGAAATGAATCTTGAGTCCTGGTCTTCACACTCCTATACAAAACCCGCACACCACTACACTTAGCGTTACACGGTATTACCGGTATTCCCAATAATAGGATAAGCCTAACTTACCGAGATCTGTTTAAGATCAAACACCAAACTGTACTAAATCAAAGAAATACAATTTCGTGCTATCCCAAAATATGGACCCGTCGATTATTAATATTCTGTGCTATGCAGATTTCGACTTTGTATTGCAGAAAAAAGATTCATTTTACTCAAAAGCTTGACTAAACTACCCCCAATCTATCGAAACGTCAGATTTCTCAACTCTGATTGGTCTAGGAAAGGGTGGTTCGAGGGTGGTGTACGCTGATTGGTTGCAACGGTTACTGTAGGCGGTACTATCGACTTTATCATCTTCCTTTACGTACAAGGGTAGTTAGAATATTAGCTTGAACATTTTATATTTCGATTATTTTTTAAATATTTTTATTTTTATAAATCATTTCTAACTTAATTTGCTTTATAAAATATCCTAATAATATAAACAATTAAAGGGATTTCATATCTGACGTAATATGTCACCATTGTTAGGGTTCTACAAATACTAGATCAGAAACACTTGGAATGATAATTAATAATACCTTTTTTCGAAAATCAAATTCTGTAAAATAAGTTTCTAAAAATTTTATATACGATATGATAATTTGAATAACGTAAATCTTTTATAAATAAAATTCTTTTTTTCTCTTAATTTAGGAATAAATCTAACTGCATAGTAGAAAAAAATTACGTTTATTTTGCCCCAATAATCCATATAAAAATATTTTCATACCATCATAATGGATAAACCTATTTTAGGCTATTAAAAGCAACTTTTATTTGAGGGTTAGTATGGAACAGATAGACTAAATATATATATATATATATATATATATATATATATATATATATATATATATATATGTATATATGTATATATATACTAGCGACTCACCCTCGCTTCGCTGGGGTTCGTCTCTTGATTCCACTTACAAACTTTCATCCCCCTTAAAGCTAAAAATCCGGGATAAAAACTATCCTTGGACCTTGCCAGGGTCTCAAACTATGTTCTTATTAAATTTCATCTAAATCAGTCCAGTAGTTTCGGAGATTATTCGGTACAAACAAATAAACAAACAAAAAAATCTTTCCTCTTTATAATATTAATATAAGTATATAAGTCTAAACATAGGTATGATGAGTTGTTTTGGGTTGTATTATAAGGTGTTTTCCTGTAGAGATGAGATAATCTCCCACGGTAAAAAGGAGCCTATATCACTGTCGAGCGCTCTGTCTGTCCGTCACTCTGTTTCGACGTGAAAAAAGTACAAACTAACAAACAAAGAGACAAACTGTATATCAAAGAAAGAGAAAGTGTCAAATGTACAAATGCATTCAAGTAACTTATATTAATTTTAAGGTTGTTAATTTTAAGCAACACATTTAGATATATATATTTTTATTTACAAAATTTTGCTAGTTCAATTTACTTTCAAGGCTATAATAAATATTATATACAATGGAAACAAGTAAATTATATTTGATTGCTAAATTGGACTTAAGAAAAATCGGGCAAGTGGGGACTGACTCCTACACCTAGGATTCCCTAGAATAAAATACTATGACACAACTCAAAATATACAGAAATATTTTAAAACATTAGATATTATCTTAAACCTTATTTTTTGGCTTCATGTTCAGTTCTATCACACTCTATCTATATTATTCTAAACCTAGCAAAACTCGCGGCTTCGCTCGCGATCAAACTACGAAAAACACGAAATTTCATGCAAATATGTCCAAGGGACAAAAAAGTTTCGTACAAACATTTATTCCCAATTTCACCACCTTGGGGGTTGAATTTTGAAAAATCCTTCCTTAGTGGATGCCTACGTCATAAGAGGAATACGAGTGCGAAATTTTAAGGTTCTAGCCTTAGAGGTTTGGCCTGTGCGTTTATTTAAAACTTTCATCCCCTATTTTACCCCTTAGGAGTTGAATTTTAGAAAACGCTGAAATACATAACTCATTATTTTTGTCGTACTCAATTCATACGAAATTTCATGCAAATATGTCCAAAGAATAAAAAGTTTCATACAAACTTTTATCCCCTATTTCAACCCCTTTTGTTTGAATTTTGAAAAATCCTTCCTTAGTGGATGCCTTTGTCATATGAGGAATAGGTGTGCAAAATTTCAATTTGACCTTAAGGGTTTGACCTGTGCGTTGATACATCAGTCAATCACTTTTGCCTTTTATAAAATAATAAAATAAGATAAGGAATTAAAAAGATAACTTGTGTCTTTTAAGGTTGAAAAAACATTATTTATGTTATCAATTATCAAATTATATTAAACATAATAGTATGAAATACGAAAAAAATATTAATTAATCTACGTAATTTTTTTTTTATCGCCAGTTCAATTTTTATTTTATAAACGTGTCTTAATCAAAATGTATAAGTTCCATCATCTATTTCTTTTTTGTTGGCAAAATTTTTAAAACTTTAGAAGCATATAGTTCCGCAATAATTTGCTTGAATTAAACCGTCTCTTGGAAAAATCTATCTCAATTTTAAAAATCTACTCCACATGTTTAGATATTTGGTCTTGATGATCACTATTCACTCCAGTTACATTATTGGTGTACCCTTTAAATTCATTTTATTTTTGTAATTTGAATTGAACAACAGAATTACCTAGCAATTGCAAAAGTCTCCGGCATCGAAAACGGCTGCGACTTACGGACAAATGGACAGACAGAGGTACGACAACTTAAAGGTTCCGTTGCTTTTTGAGTACGAAACCGTAAAAAGGAAGTATTTTTAATAAGAATAATGAGAATCTTATTTCAGTATTTAATGAAATTCGTAAACATGGCCATTCAAAAACTTATAGTTTACTACTTTTTCACGTAGTTCCGCTCTCAAGGTAAATGGGGTTAGAATAAAAGGTAACCTATGTCCATCTTCATGATAGATCCTGAAATCTATCCTTGCCAAATATAAAAATTAAAAGTTATTGAGATAGTATACGTAAGTTTCCATATTATTATTTAGAATTGTGCAATACGTTAAACACATTTAGCAATAATCAGTCTGCACCTGCACACCATAAAAGAATTTAGACAGAACAAATTAATATTTTATTGATTGCTCTATCATATTTCCATGATATGCGTGACCATGGGGTAAGGGGCGATGATGAACAATGAAACAGGGCCATATTATATTAAAGATATTCGTCACGTATTTGTCACATTTGACACAAAATACGCTCGTATGGCGTTAATCTAAACGAGGGACATTAGGCATAGCGTAATGAGTTAGAAGTCTCATTTTTTGGAACTCCATACCCAAAGAGTCCAGACGGATCACCATTACTAAAGAAGTTAAACTTAAGAGTTATACCTACCATAAAACCTAACTTTTGACGACACGTTTGGCTCAGTTTGTGCCTACCCCTAACCCTATTTGCTTTGCCAGCGGTCGCGGGTTCGAGTCCTGCTGGGGAGCATTCATTTGTGTGAGGAGCACGAATGTTTGTACTCCAGTCATGGGAGTTTATAGTAAAATTGAAGTGTCTGTATGTAATGTCAAAATAACAGCTTTATACTAAATGCATATCGAATTATATACGGTACTTATAAGAAAAACAATTTTTTAAAATTTTGTCTGTCTGTCTGTTTGTTCCGACTAATCTCCGAAACGGCTGGACTACTTTTAAAGGGACTATCACTGGCAGATAGCTGATATTATAAGGAGTAACTTAGGCTACTTTTATTTTAGAAGAAGAGTTAGGGTTTCGCTCAAAAAAATTAAAACGTACCTAGGGACGAACCCGAGCGAAGCGTAGTATTAGCGAGCGAAGCCTAGTATTTACATATAATATGCATGTATTTAAAGTTATATATGTGTAGCGTATCAACTATCTGGTATCCATAACATAGGCCTAGGTGCTGTGTGTTAATGTCCCAACATAGGTATATATATTTAACTTACTTTAAAGTCTGTAATCTACATATATATACATAAAATGCTTTGTCCTGACTGACTGATCGATCAACGCACAGCCTAAACCGCTGGTTGTAGAAACGTGAAATTTAGAGGACATATTATTTCTTATACAATGTAGGCATCCGCTAAGAAAGGATTTTTCGAAATTCATCCCCTAAGGGGGTAAAATAGGGGATAAAAGATTGTATGAAACTCTATTATTGATGCGTGGAAAATGGTATTTACCTTTAAAATGACAACTAAAACAATACAAATATCATATATTTTTTTTCGAAATTCAACCCTTAAAGGGTAAAAGGAGGTTGTGCTGTTTATATGAGGAAAAAATTGTGTATGATCAGAATTACTTGAAACTTAGTATTAACGTTCTTCAATACAATGAAATAAACATGTATTGTTGATTTTTTTTAATTCAGCCCATAAGTGGGTAAAACTGGGCGGTGAAGTTGGAATTGGTGAATATATTTAAATAGAGTAACATGACTCAGGTTCTCTTTAAGTGCACACTTACTGTGTGGGATATAAAGTAGAGAACGGAAATTATTCCGAATCAAAAAGGAAAATTATGTATAAATTTTCGACTTTTTGGAAAAATGGAGAGTAGAAAAATGTGCAAAAATATACGTACTGGAGCTTGCTAAATACCTAAAGTGTAAAATTAATTTACCGAATATACGCGTAACATCTTTTAACGATAAAAAGGATACTGAATATTTTGAGTTACGATCGCTAAAATGAAATTTGTTTTCTTTATTTTTGCAAGTAATAAAGTTCGATCGCGGGCGAAGCCGCGGGTTCTGCTAGTAAGGAATAAAATTGAAAATCTATAAAAAAAGCAAATAATATAAATAGCCATAGTTAAATCAAACTTGCTCTAGAATTTGTAATTATAATGAAATATTTTTTCCAAGTATTTGGACAAGAACCTGCCTAGACATAATTAATATTTTTTGTTTAAACGTAGGTGTATTCTGTAGGAATATTTTTTGTATATGTAGATTTGAATTCGATCGGTTGATTGTATCTAAAAATCCATTTCGGTTTCATCTTATACATAATCTCATAAAACCCACTTTACTTAGAAGCAGATAAGTACATTTACATACAATAGTGCGTGATATAAGTATCCATTACAAAAAGTTTATTTTATATTAATTTAATTACAAATTCATTTTAATGATTACTCATAATGATGGGGGATTCATTATCATGACTTTGAACCACTTTTCCTGTTTACAACACTTACATAGGTCATATACGTAGGTATACCGGTAGGTTATCAGTATGTGTGTACTATCTATACATATCATAAAACTGTAGAGGTCGAACGTCTGTACATCGAAAAATAATGCTAAAAACTGAGTCAGGGGGATGTAAGAAGAGAAATAGAACAAATCCAGTTTTTTTTTTTCAATTTTTTTGTTTCTCTGTCTGTTTGTCTATTTGTCTGTTTGTACGGCCTAATCTCCGAAACTGTTGGACCGATTTGAATGAAATTTTGTATGGTGGTACCTTATGTCCCCAGTCAACATCTTGAATACTTTTCATCCTGGAAAATTAAAGAGTTCCCGTGGGATAGTTAAAAAACTATAGTGACTTATACAGCTTAATACACAAAAACTACTGATTGATTTTAGTGAAACTTTACAATAAAATAGTTCATACATCAGAATAGCTACTTTTTATCCCGGAAAAATCTACGGTTCCCGTGGGATAGATTTGTTTTTGTTTGTCAAGAGGCGAACCCGAGCGAAGCGAGGGTGTGCCGCTAGTACATAAATATTTTTCAAGTTAGTTATGTTGTTACTAACCACAAGTACCTAAATTAGTAGAGGATGAGCTCACAATAACGAATACAAATAAATATATGATTCAGATATATCAACTACTGCACCAGACGGTTTTCGCAAACCTTATGTTGAAACTTAAATTAAACGAGGGGTTCTCCGTGTCAAATGATGAGATTTAGCAAAACATGTCATTGGAATTACATGCTTCAATTACAAATCGGGGTTGATATTAAAATGACTGGGGGTGGTGCACGTGTAGCCTCTAGAAGGGGACGCGCTAAACGTATTTTGATATTATAACTAACTGTAACAAATTCTTTTGTTATCTAATTGGCTTTAGAAGATACACTAAGAGTTATTTAAAAAAAAATAACTACTATAATACAATAATAGATATTAAAAAATTTAACTTTGTAAGAAATTATTAATATTATTAAGAAATTATTATATTTATAGGTACCTCACCTACTGTAATAAGTACTTATAAGTCTTATAGCAAGTTGCCTAGAAACGGAAACTGCGAGACATGTAAAGTAAATATACCATAGCATATAAGCGTTAAGTATTTAAAAGAAACAAAGCTTTTATTTCCAAGCGTTCCATGATCATCTGATGACTTCATCTTCATCTTGATCATTCCTGCTCCGTAATATCATCTTTTCCATACCATAAATACCTATGTACATAGGTATATGCCATGTATTTTTATTTATTACCAAAGTCACCTTTTTTATAGCATCCAATATTAGCAAGGACTTAAAAAGAATTGTTTTCTTTGTTTAGAAAATTTATAGACCTACTAATAATATTAGCAAGAGTAAGTGAATTAATATAGGTACATAATAGTTAATTCATTAACTAAAAAGTTAAACTTTTCCATTGTAGTAAATTTCAAAATGGTACCTAACTACGATAAAAATTTTATAACTTAAAAAAAAACAGAGAATTTAAAAATACTATAAACGTCTATTTAAATATATCCATTAAACTATAAACATCTCTCAAATGTAAAAATTAAATTTAACGTATAACTTTGAGCGCATTATCTATAGTGTTTTTGGATTCAATTTCTGGCTTCATGCCCCTAAATGGATAATACTGTTTTAATTGTAAGAAACCGTAGTTGATGCGAATGACACGCTTTTATTAAATAATCGCCCTAGCGAGTGCTAGGGAGAGTGTAGATAAAAAACGTGTTCATTATTTGTATTTTGTATTTAGCACAAACGTTTGTTTAATTTTTCTATACATGTAATAAAATTCTATATACCTAGTAAAATTGTAACTAAGTCGAATCTGTACATTAAATATTTTTTGGAAAATCTTATTGAAATAGTCATTACTATCGATACGGAGGTCGAATGTATAGTTTTTACAATTTGTCAGTCGATGGACAGATTTTGATGTTTGGTATGATGATAGCTGGTTATCCGGGTCAACCTTTAGGACACTTTTTACTGCCGTAAAATGTCTCATCTCTGAGAAATCTATACTAACCGTTAAAACGTACCGCTAATTGGTTATAGAGGAAAAACATAAATATCTATTTTAACATCGAATTCATTAAACATATAAGAAAAAAATCACGATATTAATAAAGCAGAATGTCATATCTACAAAAATAAAAAATAGTACAAGTGCGAATCTGACTCGCACACTGAGGATTCCGTAGTATGAAACATTAAACTTATTGTCTTCACATATTAATTGACATCATAAGTAAAATAAAATATTTACCCGTCTACGGTATTCGTTTTATTAACGGCAAAAATAAGTTTGTATTTCATAGTATTACTACGAGAAGCAAAGTTAACTTTGCGACCGAACGCGTAAGACAAAAAAAATCCCATCTTTACGTATTTTTTTCAAAATAATTTTCATTAAAAGTATTTTAGCTCTATTCTCTCAAATTGAAGAACTACTGAATTATCTAGCGATGTGCATGAAACACCTATCTACTAGCAATGTAACTCCTTCAATGTCTTCAAGTATAAGACATACACCGTATGTCACGCGATTAGATGGTCAGACGGACATGGCAAAATTATAAGAGTTCCATTTTAGCCATTTGGCTACGAAACCCTAAAAATGTACTAATCGTTGGTAAGCGTATCGCCCGCGAACAGCTAGACTGATTTGCCTTTTAGATGCGTGTTGTGTAGTAGATCGTAGTGAGTTTTAAAAAAGTATGTAGTCCAATTAAATTTTCAAAGAGTTATTCGGAAAATTGAAAAAAAAAACGGAAAAAAACTGAGTGTTTTTTTTTTCTATAGGATTTTGTTTGAACTCAAAGTCAAATTGTTGTTAGACAGGTCGTCTGTCCGGTTAGCTAGTTTATGTTAATACCTATTGTAAATGAAAAAGGTATATTTAGTTCGTTTGATTTTTATTTATATCGATTTAAGCTTTGTATTCCGTTTTCCAAGTAATTCCCAAGAGATTCCTAAATAATCGATGTATCGTTTTCAGAAATAAAAAATCAAATAGCCTTAAGGAGTCTGCCCACTACACCGTCTCATACCATGACCGTGCTATGAACGTATCAGGCACGGAAACGAGCATGGCACGGACTACTATGCCCACTAGAACGTATCAACAACGTATCATACCCGTACATAACGGTTTTAGTGCTGTGTATGCTCACCATTGCGCCGCCTGCGCGCACCGGTCTCGTAACGTCGCGTGCCAGGCACGCAGCGTACCGACACCGATAAAATATTCTCGATGACAATTGTTAACGTTCCGTGCACGGCACGCGACGGTGCCGGTCGGTGACGGAACGGTCTAGTGGGCAGAGTCTCATACATTTCAATACAAAGAATATTTTTTTGCCTGACACGCTCCTAGCACGGTCATGGTATGAGACGGGGTAGTGGGCAGACTCCTTTATCCGGCTTAAATTTAATCATGACATTTTGCCCGATAGTTCCATAAACGTAGTTGAGAATTAAGAACTGAATTAACATCTTCCCTAAAAATCTGGTGGCTCCCTATAGGTGGTGGCTCACTATAGATGGTCGTTTGTCATTTTTGTAGTTAAAAAAAGATAATATCTAGAGAGGTGACCTAGGCTAAAGTTTAATTGGATACATCAAGTGACTCCTCTGTCAGATTAGCCTGTGGCAAAAATGTTGCTCTAAACCAATCCCTTTCTAAATTTTCTAAAAGAACTGAAATTTTAGACAAACTTTTTAAGACATCTAGAAAAATGAATAAAACCCAAAATACAGCATAAAAATTTAATTATTTTTTATTATTATTTTCCCGAGGCTTCGATGTTTTTTGGGGCCTATGTCATGAGCCCTCCTTGAGCTTGCCGTTTTCGTTAGCTTTGGTGATACGCTCCATCACTTCATGGTTATAAGTCGAGTGGAGCATCAAGCCGAGGACACCAGCCCTATAATTAAATTCTATAGTTAAAGTATGAGAAAATAAGATTAAAATATCGTTTGAGAATCCATGTAAGTTTTATGTACGGTAGAATATATATATATATATATATATATATATATATATATATATATATATATATATACGTCATGGGTTCGCGTCCCGGATCGGGCCAAGCAGTTATTGAGGGATTTCTATGAAAAAACATCAATAACAGAGCTGGGATGGTAAAGGATCAGGAGCGCGTTTAGCATCTCTCACCACCATCGTCGAAGTATCGTCCCATCGGACTTTGAGAATAAAAGGAATAGAGTCGCACCTCACAACGCACAATTAATTATTGGCCGTCTTAGCACAAATCAATCAGGAGGTCATTATGTTTTATAGTTGTGAAAGGGACAGAAAAAGGAGGAGAATCAATTGACCCCACTCTGTTCTTTGTCATACTTTACGTCATGAGACGGTTTCCAATTACTTTTTAACAATTAGAACAAACATTTGTTTACAGAATACAAACAGTCGCTTCATGTGACCGTTTTAGGAAAACCTTATGCTGGATCCACACGCTTGCCATTCGCTACAGACTTTAAACCTCCACAAACGCTTGGCCAACTTTGCTAAGAGAAAGATCGACATCCACAAGAACAAACACGATGGACGTCGAGCTTGTATCGCCTAATACGTTCAGTTTATCTTATTTCTATTATAAGAAGGAACAAAGTGAAATGAAACGAAATGGAAAAAGTAAACAAAGGAGATAGTGTTCAAAATTTATAGAAAATGTACAAAGTAGTTTTATTTTTTATTTTTTGGGATTAATCAAATTAATAAATTTATTAACAACAACAAACGTGTGGATGCATCATAGGAGCTTGCTTAAACTTTTTTTTTGATATATGTATAAAGGCCGACACTCAATCAATGTGAAAAAATAATAACTGCCTACGTCCTGCTTTTTCGAATTGGGAAATTATTTACTCATAGCACCTGTTATTCGATAACTCACCGACTAGAAAACCCACTTACCGAAACCCAAAAAACCAACGTCCTGAAGAATATGAAGAAGAACAAACCTGGAAGCCATAGCTAGCCGAATGCTCCTCTCCTGCTCCACCAGCTCGTCCAAGCGCAGCCACTGCCTCACCCTCTCCATGTCGATCTCGGCGCGACGCAACTTCTCCCACTGGTAGTGCTTCAGGCAGGACTTCTTGGGCGCTCTGCAGAACTCACCGGTGGGCTCGAACACATTGCGCACCAGCGGACACCCGCACACGTCTGTATCACTCACTTTAGGGTCCTTGAAGTGTTCCGGACACATTACCTGGAAGTATAACATTTGTTATCTAACTTTTACCAGTAATCCCGTTGACGTTGAAAGTACATAAAAACAATATTTTTTACGTAATCCATTAGAGTGAAGAAACAAATAACATATTCCACCCAATCATTCATTTATTTATAAACTTTCACCATTATAATAGTAGTGAAGTGACTTGCCTTAATTAAGATTTTTTCCTCTATGTCTATTAGATAATATGAAATCTGTTCTAGCATTACTACTGGAGAGGATACAAAAATTTTTACCATAGTAGAATATGTCTACTATTATACAAAACTAACCAAAGTTTGCTTATATTATATTGAACACACAATTTATCTATAAAAGATTCTTTTTTATTCGATTTAAGGTTTCATTTGTATTATTCGAGCTTAACGCGAAAACTACCACAATCTCAATCAGCTCATCACAAAACGGCCACCCATCAAGTGATCGACACAGACAGTGTTGCTTAACTTTAATTATCGTATCTTACCCGCAAACGCTTGCAATAGGTCCCATTGACCGAGTTATAGTAGTCACAGAACATGCTCTGCCCGTCGATGCGCGTGCGATGTCGGCTCCCGAAGGACGCTTGCGCTTCGTACTTTATAAAGCATTTCTCCATATGCTTGACCGCAGTACGCGAGTGTATCTCGTGGCCGCATGTGATGCAATACATTGAAGTCTCGTCGTCTGCTTCCTGGATTTAAAATGTTATGGTTGATTAGTTCTAATACAATAAAATAGGAAAAGGGTAGGAAATTTTTGTTTATTCGTTAAAACATTTCGTTTTTCACCAAAATTTGAAAATATACTCAGTTCTATGTGACATTGGCGAAGCAATTTGTACTCAGCTGGCATGCTTTGAAGTCATTAACAAGAAAATTGAATTGAATTGAAATATGCTCAATCATAATCATGTCATACTATTCACATTACTTTTAAGAACTATAAAAAATTTTTAAAGAACCATAACCAATTAATTTTGAAATTGGTGAGGTGAGTACGACTTTTAATAAGATAAATGTATTAGCTTACTTTCTCATCCCCACTGTCGATAGTGGCCTGTCGTGCTCTCAGCAGTAACGCATCCAGGTCACGGTGCTGTTTGTCTAGGGCTCGGAGGGCGGCCTGGGCTCGAGCGAGCTCCCCGCGCACCACCTCCAGGGCTTTGCGGTTGTGCTGCTCCGAGATGCAGGGGGAGAGGGACCACTCCTGGATACGTTGAGGTAGCACCTGGAGGGTGAAAAGATTATTACTATTATTTTTTACTTATGTAGGCTTTATATTATTGTAGGTGTGTAATTTATTGTAAATGTATTTATTTATTACATAGGTCGGTAACAGAGCTTGTATTCTAGCAGTCCAGTACATTGTATGACAAAAGAAGATGTAGACTATGATATAATGCCTTTATTACAAGCAACACTACATTTTAATGAGACAATAATATAATAATTAATAATGTTAGTATGTATTTTTTAAGCAAATATACCATACACTGTTTTCTTTTTTGTTTCTTTGTTTTTCCCTTTCCCATGTGTTTTTCAACCACTATCCATTCTACTCCTTTCTAATAACCTATACCACTCTGAATTCTAATGAAAACATACCTAAGGACGACTCGAGCAATGCGAGAATAAGTCGCTAGTTTGTAATAAGCATCTATTTTTAAATAAAACTATCTTTTCGGATTATTTCGCGGATTCATTTTGATCTTTGATTCCAGACGTTTTGAATGCTTTACAGCAGCGGTCGGCAACCCGCGGCCCGCGGGCCGTATGTGGCCCGCGAGGTGTCTCCATGCGGCCCGCGGCCCGTGACTGTTTTATAAAGAAAAGTTTTTATGTTTTTTAAGTATTTTGAATTTGTAATTACCGAAAAAAATAAAATGTTCCTCGTTTTAGGAATTGTCACATTGAATGTTGTAGTGGATATATTTTGTGTTTTTTTTTTTTGTTTGCTCTCACAAGTGCGGCCCGCCTTTACTACGTATAGCCACCTTGTGGCCCCTGCCTGCTAAAAGGTTGCCGACCGCTGCTTTACAGCAGTCATGGTCACGGTCAATAATCCGAAAGGATAGTTTTATTTAAAATGTCAAATATTCGCGTACATCTAAGAAAGTATTACAGGATATATACGATATACGTTTGGCTCAGTTTGTAGTGACCCTACTTGCTGCGCCAGCGGTCGCGGGTTCGAGTCCCACTGGGGGCATTCATTTGTGTGATGAGCACGAATGGTTGTACTCCAGTCATGGGTGTTTATATTTATAATATGTATGTATTTAAAGTTATATATGTGTAGTGTATCAACTATCTGGTATCCATAACACAAGCCTCGTAGCTTACCATGGAACTAGATGGTGCTGTGTGTAAATGTTCCAACATTTATAAAAAAAAAAATATTTTTATCTTTATGTAACTTTATGTATTTCTTATATGGCCATATTGTTTGGATTATAAAGAATTAAATAAATGTTTTTATTCAACTGCTTTCTTGGGTTTCTTTGCTTTTTTAGAGAATAAATATTAAAGAAGAAGAAACAAAATTGAAATCAGTCTAGTAACTTCCAAATAAGATTGATTAGCAAAGACTAATTTGACTTTTATTACTCTGGATTATAACATTCAAAATAACCCTTAAATATACTTGTAAAAAACTTAAGATTTATTATACTCATAATGATCCCACTTCCTCTATATATTTAATTTTCCACACTTACATTTAACTACTGAAGTTACCTACTTGGTATATCCTAGCTGTGGCCAGCCGCATGCCACACTGTGTCGAGCAGTACTTGGAGCCATAGTTTGCTGCACGGGAACAATGTGGCCCATAGCACTGCCGTGGCTCAGATGTTTGCAAATGAGATATGGACTCTTCCGGCTCATATACTTCACGTTCATGATGCTTCTTCTTAATTCTATTACTGCTGTAAGGGTAATTAAAAGATTTATTATATATAATTTTTAATATCTATCAACTTTCTAAATAAAATAAATCTAAGAAAGTATTATCTATCAACTTTATATTTTGTTATCATACTGTTTTATTAATTTTTATAATTGTAGGTATATATTAAATCAATTAATAGTACTAAAGAAAAAAATCACTAATTTGGACTGTCTGTTTGTGCACTTAGTTCTTATATTATACCTAACATATTATTTTAAATATTTGTTACTACAACCAAATTGTCATATAACACAAGGGTTGCATACAAAATACACCCAGGCTAATCCCGAGCAAAGCAAGTGTAAGTCACTACATGCTAAATGGAATATAGACTTTTTATCCTTCCTCAAATTGGATTAATAATGACTTATTGTATACCTAGTCAATGTAATAATGCAGATAACAGTAATTATTGATGCAATTATTTTTCAAAGAAGTACAGGTATTATACAGGTTATGGGTTTGCTTCCATTTGGAATTTATATTTGAATTGACCATACACAATCTAGCTATAAGAAAAAGGATTATTACTATGACTTCTTTGTAGATAGGTGAAATGTAATGAGTAAAACTATTTTATTGTATTTTTACCTGGATTGATAAAGAATTTGTGATCATACCTTGACACTCTAGATGTCTTCTTACTTTTAACACATATTCTTTGATGGCATTTCAGCTTAAGCTTGTTGTTACCTCCGTATTTATACATATCTTCACATGCATCACAACTGAAAGTTTTATTTATATTATTATTAAATATTGACAATTCATTTTATTTATTTATTTAATTAGGATCACCAATATGATATACAGTAACTTAACAAAAATACACAATTGGAGGTCTAAATCCAACTGTTATCATACTTGTAGGTAACCACGACCAGGATTCGAAAAGATAATTATCATTGATCTTTGATAATTATCATGATAAACATGGGTTGATAATTATCGCTGATAAATATAATTAAAAATATTTAATTTGCAACTCTTCAAATTGTCGATCAGCAAACTGAACTCTCTCAATCAGCTCAAAAAACTCAATAAGCAAATTGAGTTAATGCAGTTGAGGAGGAATAGATGATATTCCACTCATTAAGGTGTCTACCTACTACACTGTCTCATACATGACCGTGGTATGAACGTATCAGGCACGAAAATAAGCAACACGGACTACTATACCCACTAGAAAGTATCAACAGCGTATCATATCTGTACATAACAGTTTTAATGACCGTAGCATCCACGTATTATCCACGTATCATCCGCGTATCAACCGCGTATCATCCGTGTACCAACCGCGTTTCAACCGCGTATCAACCGCGTATCATGCGCGTATCATCCGCGTATCAACCACGTATAGTCCGCATATCAACCACGTATCATCCTCGTATCAAACGCGTTTCAAACGCATATCAACCGCGTTTCAAACGCGTATCAACCACGTATCATCCGCGTAACAACCGCGTTTCATCCGCGTATCATACGTGTATCGACCTCGTATCATTTGCTTGTCATATACATATGGTTCCCATTTTCTCAATTGTAGTGGTGTGTGTCACCTGTGTTTTCGCGTGAGGCAGCCGCGAGTGAATATTTTTGTTAAGAAAATGTGAATATTTTTGTTGAGAAAATTATTTCCTATACCTATACGATGGCTATTAGAAAATTGTCCGGAAGAGAATTAACAACGATAGCCATTGTTTTAGACGAGGAAGAAAGAGAAAAGAATAAGATCAGTCGATCACGACGTTACTGGGTTCACGGAGCTTTAAAAAATATATCATTTAAAATAAAATATTATCACTAGAAGACGAGCGGCAACACGTCCATAACGGGCTTAGAACGGTTATCATACGCGGTTATAACTTATAACCCGTATGCTCACCGTTGTGCCACCTGCGCGCACCGGTTCGTCAACAGACACGGAGCGTACCGGCACCGGCAAAATATTCTCGTCGACAATTGTTAACGCTCCGTTCATAGCACGCGACGGCGCCGGTTGGTGACGGAATAGTCTAGTGGGCATAGTTTGATACTTTTCAATACAAAGAATATTTTTTTGCCTCGCACAGTCCTAGCATGGTCATGGTACGAGACGGTGTAGTGGGCCTACCTTTAATTTAATTAAATAGTGCCTATGTAGTTGGTTAAATTTATCCTGTTTTTATTTCCAAGTTTGTGTCAAAATTATGAAAAAAAAAAAAGATCACCTTGATTGTTGAAAGTGTATAATTTATCCTAACGTAAATTATGACAAGCAAGTAGTCAAATACCAATACCTACACATGGATTGCTAAGTTTATTTCTGTTTGATAATTATCTGATAGGTATATATAATTATCAATAGACATATTTATCTTGATAATTCATTCCCTGACCACAACATGCATAAACAGTTACACAGAAAATTATAAAATTAAAAATTAACAGTACTATAAACTATAAAAAAAAAAATTTAAGACACTATTATAATTAGTTACTAAAAGCAACAAAAGAAGAAAGAAAAGAAAAAAAAAGCTATATCTGTCATGAGAAAAATAGAAAAAAGAAACAAATTAGCAATACAACAGATGCAAGTTAAAAGCTATCACCATATGCAAATCTTAAGCAGTTTAATATCAGAGACTTAAATTTTTCAATTTTATTAGAAAATATGTTGATATCTGAGTTTCTATATAAGATGTTATATTGTTTTAATATTCTGTTCATAGGAGAATAAAAGCCCAAGTTTGATTTGGATTTGTAAATGTGGAATGGATTCTACATGTTATAACGAGGTATCCTTATTGGGACATTTATTTCTAAAGTTGAGACTAAAGGCAGTCAGTTCTGGCATTTACCATTTGATTATTAAATTCATTTTGATCAAGTTATAAAATATTTCCTCATCAATTTTAAATATTAAAACATATATTTTAATGTTTAGCAATACATTGACATAAGTTAAATAACACATATAGTTATAAAAAAAAAAATTAACATACTGTCCACAATCATTAGTCTGTAAGCATCCAGAACATTCTCCACAGCCATCTTTTGCTGGCCTTTTTGATGACTTGTTTTCAGAATGATCTTTCTCTTTCCGTGTTTTCTTTCTGTCATCTCTTCCTATAAGTAAAATTGAAAATCGTATTATATTAACAAAGTATTTAACCAATCTTCTGTGTCTTTTTATATCTTCATGACATTAGCGAAGAAATCTGTGTTCAACTTGGAAGCCATTACATTACTTACATCAATCACGAATGTATTCACATATTATTTTACATACTATATGTACATTAAGTATACCTGAATCACCATCATTTTCCCTTTTTTGGGGCCTAAATCTTGTTTTAAGTGTGGGATCCTCCTCTCGACATCGATCACAAAAATAATTCTTGATATATTTAGCTTCTCTTTCAGATATATTAATACAGTCTCCATGATACCATTCCTCACATGCATCACACGCTCTAAAAGCAAAAGAAACAAATGTGTAATAATAATATCGACTAAGGGAAAAAATTGTAATGCATTTAAATAAATTAAAATCGTTACATCATAAAACGTGAACTATCGGACGATCGGCATATACAATAAGCTTGACCTGCTTGGTTAAGCAACGTAGTGATCTTTGATTGCCGCTCAGGAAGATCAAATTGCTTCGCGATGTCAGCTTTCTAAAATAAAAAAAGTATTTAAATTAACAATTAATTTTGAATTATAATAGACATTAAAACTATCTCAACGATAAACATTTAATAATAAACATAAGTTACAATATTATATTATGTATTATGATAATAAATAAATTATTTACACTTTGTTTACTGTACTTCCTTTCACTCATCGTTAAGGTATAAAGTTACAATTGAAGTATCTCAAATTACAAGTTCCTTTTTAATTAAACGAAGTAATATTAAAATATGTTCAAATTAGATTTTTAAACAACAAAATGAGCTCCCTTTTTTTTTAGAATTGAGATTGAAACATGACAATTGATGACAATTGTGAATTAACATTTGACCAAAGAGAATGTCGTTTTTCGCTTCCGTTTGTTGTGGTTGACACACGTGTAGTGAGATTTTAGGCCTTTCTTATAAGGATTTCTGTATTATAAAGTATTGAAATAGTTGGTTTTGTCTGTATTTGTGCGGTGTAGGTGGCGGTAAGTAGTATTATTGTGTGTGTTGTGTGTATTGTGTATTTTTAAGTTGTAGTTTAAGGTTTTTATAATGGACGGTGACCCTCCTCCGGATCCACCGGACACTGGAGGTGGACATGAAATTTTGGTGGCAAAGCTTGTTACGCGTAAGAGGCCAGGTGATATTAATGATAATTTATCAGTAAACACAAAAAAAACAATTACCGATCCTGCTTCAGCCACTCCTTCCATACAAAATGTTTATGTCCACCCAAGTATGTCTGACGGTCCCAAATCTTATTCCAATGACGACAAAGGTCCTTACATTGTTCATGTCTCACGGGAAGTTGCAGACCCAGCAGCAGGAACTACTATACGGGCTATTAAATTTGGTCAGTTTTTACACCACAACAAGATTCAGTCTATAGTTAATGATGGGGT
The DNA here is from genome assembly GCA_905404265.1 of Fabriciana adippe. NCBI lineage: Eukaryota > Metazoa > Arthropoda > Insecta > Lepidoptera > Nymphalidae > Fabriciana > Fabriciana adippe. Next base: position 6,003,295 of record FR990000.1, read on the forward strand.
TAAAAATGTTGGCCGCAACAAAATCTCTGTCCAATTTTCCTCTGCTCAGGCAGCAAATGAGTTCATAATAAACCCCTTTTTATCTATGGCAAAATATGTAGCAATTATCCCAACATATAATGTCACAAGAATGGGTCTTATTAAAGGTGTCCCAGTAGACTGGTCAATGGAGGAACTGGCGGAGTCGTTAGAACTCCCTTCTGGTTGTGGAGCAGTAATGAAAGCGCGACGATTGAACCGAAAGAATGTCAGTGAGGGTGTTGTTACATGGGTTCCAACACAATCTGTTGTAATAACATTCCGTGGGCAAATGTTACCGGAAAAAGTATACTGCTACCACACTTCCTTACCAGTTGAAACTTATAAACTCCCTACCATTCAATGTCTAAGCCGCTGTCGCTTTGGCCATATTAAATCCCAGTGTCGATCAAAGCCTAGATGTTACAGGTGCGCCCAACCACATACTGGGGATGCGTGTGATATCTCCAGAGATAACTCAACTTGTTTATATTGTTCAGGCAAACATTTTGCTACAGATAAGGATTGTCCTGAGTTTTCTAGACAGCAATCTATCAAAATTGTAATGTCGCAGGATAATGTTTCTTATATGGAAGCCTCTGCTCGCTTTCCTCCAGTCCAACGATCCTACTCAGATGTAGCTAAGGAAATGTTTACCCCTCCCGTATATTCCATTACTCAAGGTTCTTCACCTGTTCCTTCTCCCTCACAAACAAAATCATACCGCCAAACTGTTGTCCGTCAATCACGTCCCAGGGCTCCTATGGGCAAGGGATATGATAAAGAAGCCCACCAAGCCATTACTGGCAATTGTTCTTCCTCCTTACCCAATGGTTGTGCTCTTAACAATAATGTTAATACCCCTTCAGATACCAAATCCCTCTTAGTTACTCTTACAGAAACTTTAATTAGCATTATCTCAATTTGCGATGAACTCCCTTTACCGTCCAACGTTGCCCAAAAACTATCCCAGCTTTTCCAAATTATTAACAATGGTCCCACTCCGCTTCCTGCAATGGAACAGTAAAAGTATAAAAAACAAGAAACATGAATTACTTTCCATTATCAACCTGCATAAGCCTGTCATTATTGCCATCTCGGAGACATGGTTGCTGCCTAGTTCTCGGTTTCGAGTTACAGGCTTCACCTGTTTAAGGGATGACAGAAATGATGGGTATGCAGGAAGTGCCATCCTTATACGGCACTCTACTCCCTTTTCCTCCATTCCTCTTCCCCCTCACAGTCAGCACATTAATGCTGTTGCTGTGAGAGCCTTTAATATTTCATTCCTCTCACTCTATATTCCCCATCCTTCCCCTGCCCTTATTCCTGAGCTACATTCTATCCTCACTGCCCTCCCCAGTCCATGTCTGGTAATGGGAGATTTTAACACTCATCATACCTTGTGGGGGTGTTATTACTGTGATGGAGTCTCTCCTTTGTTGGTCAATATGTTTGATGACCTGAACATGTGCATCTTAAATGATGGTTCTCCGACCAGAAGAGTACATCCTAATCAGAACCCCAAGACCGCTGTGGACTTATCCTTATCCTCTCCTTCTCTTGCTTCCCAATTATCATGGATCACACTTCCATCCACCCATGGTAGTGACCACTTTCCCATCCTCATATCTATTCATAACAAAAATATATCCCTCCCAAACATCAAACCCCTACTTTCACATAACCTAAAGAAAGCAAATTGGGCAGATTTTGCTTGTTCGGTTGATTGTATGATTGAATCACTTCCTGAGCTTGTTAATGGTGAGAATATCATTTTTTGTTACAACCAATTTGTTTCGGCTATTTTATCTTCTGCAGACCTTCATATTCCCAAAAAAATCTCCTCACAGTATCAATTGCTTTCCAATCCATGGTGGGATCAGGAATGCACTGATGCTGTCAATAGTAGATTTTCTGCTGAAGTGTCATATGAGGCCTCTATGACAGGGGAGAATTTTATAAAGTACCAGCAGAGTGATGCTAAGTTTAGGCGACTAGTATCGAAAAAGAAAAAGTCTGGATGGATTAATTTCTGTGAATCCCTGAATCCCCGCTGCCCATCCTCAATAGTTTGGACAAATGTTAAGAGATTTCGCAGGTCTCTTAATGATGTCCAACTCAATTCCAATAATCCGTCCGATTGGCTTAATGACTTTGCAGACAAATTAGCTCCCCCTTCTGTCCCTAATTATGATTCCTTTCCTAATTTTCCACCACCTCTTGCTTCTGGTGAATTGGATGCCTCTTTTTCCTTCGACGAACTCAATAATGTTTTAACGGGTTTAAAAGATTCGTGTCCAGGAGAAGATGGCATTCCTTATTCTTTTATATCGAAACTTAATTATAGGGCTAAAAAATATTTTTTAAATTTAATCAATGCATCTTTTGATTCAGGAATAATCCCGGAAGCATGGAAATCCCAGCTTATTATCCCAATTCTAAAACCAGGAAAAAGTCCTTCTGATCCCAACTCCTATAGACCAATTGCATTAGCATCCACTCTTGTCAAAATTTTTGAGCACCTTCTTAAAAATCGTTTGGAATGGTTAGTGGAAAGCAGGAAAATCTTAGCGCCCTCTCAATTTGGCTTCAGAAAGGGCCTGAGTACAATAGATAGTCTCAGCATTTTTACGACAGACATTCGACTAGCCTTCGCTAAGGGAGAATACTTGGTGGGGGTCTTCCTGGATATTGCTTCTGCATATGATAATGTTCTTCTTCCGTTACTCAGGCAAAAAATGCAACAGCTGAGTATTCCTGCGAGGTTGACTCATTTCATTTGTAATCTGCTGACCAGTAGAACCATATCTGTTAGACACCGCTTACTAACTATTCCTCCCAGGCAGGTCTGGAAAGGCCTTCCTCAAGGCTCGGTCCTCAGTCCGTTGCTGTACAGCATTTACACCTATGACCTCGAACTGTCTGTCAACAATTTTTGCAGTATATTACAGTATGCTGATGACACCGTCCTTTATTTTAGCTCAAAGTCTGTAGAGGACATTCAGTTTCGTATAAATACTGCTTTGCACTACCTAGACCAATGGCTCTCTTACCATGGCTTATCGTTGTCAGTGGCTAAATGTCAGACAGTAGTATTCTCTAAAAAGAGATGCAATCCGAGCTTTAATTTTTGTGTTGAGGATCAACCAATTAAGGTGGTTGATAAAGTTAAATTTCTAGGCATTATACTTGATAGCAGATTGAACGGAGTTGCTCATTCTGAGTATATTAGTAAAAAGTGCGAGAAAGGCATTAACGTTCTAAGGGCGTTGTCTGGTGTGTGGTGGGGTGCACACCCATATTCTCAAAAACTGCTGTATAACGCTTTAATTCGGAGCCATATTGACTATGGTCTTTTCATTTTAGACCCCTTTAATAAGGCAGCTTCAGAAAAGCTGAATAAACTACAATTTAAAAGTCTCAGGATTATAATTGGTGCAATGAGGTCGACTCCAACCAATGCTCTTCAGATAGAGTGTGTGGACCCCCCATTTCCGATCCGCCGTCAGTTCCTGTCTGACCGATTTGTTTGTAAATCATTACAGCTTTCATCCCATCCTTTGTGGCCTCGTTTAATTAAATTATCCGAACTTACCGCCCCAAATACGCCTGTATCCTACCTTTTAGATAGTTACCGTAGATTTACCAACCTCCCTCATCCTATCAATTCTTTTAACTCTAATCCACTTTTCTCTACCTCCTATCATGCCTTGACTTATCCTCCTCCTATAATCACAGATATTGGTCTAGTAAAGGGTGCCGCTGATACCAACACAAAGTTTCAAGAGCTTTTGCATCAAAATTGGTTGAATCATGTTCATATATATACAGATGCATCTAAGTTGTCTAAAGATGGCTGTGTTGGTGCAGCGTGTTGGATACCTAAATTTAAAATTGTTCTTCAATTCAAATGTCCTCCCCAATCGTCGGTGTTTACAGGCGAGGCTGTTGCTTTACTAGAAGCAATCCTGTTCGCCCAGTCCCATAACATAAAACAGACTGTTATTTTGACTGACTCCTTAAGCTGTTTATTGGCTATTAAAGAAAACCCTTTTCGTAGCAAATCAAGGTATTCCATTATTTTAAAGATCCGTGAAGCTTTGCTCTCATGCCTCAAGAATGGGTTGAACATCCAGTTAGTATGGATCCCAGCTCATTCTGGTATTATTGGCAATGAATCTGCTGACTCTTGCGCTAAAGTTGCAACTCAGTGTGGCTCTCTTGAACATTTTAATAATTCTGCTCAAGATTTATTATCACTCGCGAAAACTCATCTGGACAAATCCTGGGTCAGCTACTGGAACTTATCAAAATCTTTTAAGGGTAAGCATTATGCTTCTATTCAGGCGGAGATTCCAAAGCGACCATGGTTTTATCGTCAGAAACATGCAGAACGGTGGGTTATAGCTACTATTAGTCGCCTACGCTTTGGACACGCAAGTACTCCTGTTCATCTGGCTAAGATCAGGGTCAGGGACCACTCAATATGTGAATGCGGTTTAGATGAAGGTTCAGCTTCCCACATCCTTTTCAATTGCCCCAAACTCCTTCGTCCCCTTTATGATGTTCTTCCTTACAAAGTCCCCCGTCCCCTTAATGTTCAGTGTTTGTTGATGTTTGTGTTTAGTCCCCTATGTAGATTTTTGTGTAAATATGTTAAATTTAATAAAATTAAGCTTTAGAATTAACACCTCTCTAACATAAGTTAAATTACTAACATCCTATTTTTACATAGTATAATTTAATTAATTTTTTGTGTTGTTTTTTTTTTTTATTTTTAGGTGGAGGTATAACATTAAAGTCCTTTTATTTCATACTGTTAATCCAGTCTTTTAGTGGAATATTTCAAAATTTCACCGGCCAATCTCGAACGTGACTCCTCCATTCAACGTGATATTGGCGAAATAATTTGTGCTCAACTGGCACGCATTAAAGCCATTAAATAAAGAACTGAACTGAACTGAACTGAGAATGTCACCACTACGTTTTACATTTGACAATCATCGATATCACAGATAACAAATATAAATATAACACACATGGTAATAATTATAATAGACAAATCACTGATGCAGAACTTTTAAACCTACCATAGATAAGTTGGCGCGTTCCTCAATTTAAAATAGCCTCAGATAGTTTGGCACCCCATTTTGCGATATTGATAGTTTTTTTCTACCGTTTGATGGTCTTTTGATAGCTAATGATGGTCTATTTTTATCGTTTGATGGTTATTTGCTACTTTATAAAAAATAAAATAAAATTTAACCTTTTTTATATTTAGCAGTTAGCACCCCATTTTCAGGATGTTTTTTTTTTTTATAAAAGTTCGATTTCAAATCATTTTCTTGGTGAATCATCATTCGGTATTATTTTGTTCTTCAGTTAATTGTATATTATTATCATTTTTTTTATTTATAGTTAATTACTGATTTCAAATACTTGACATTGCAGATTGCTCATGCGCAAAGATATCAGAAACTACGCGATTCATTTGAACTACTTAAAATAATAACAATATTATTACTTCACATAATTATAGATTAAACTTTTATTTAAAATTATTCATATACAATCAATTGTTTTAATAAACAACTATTATGGTTTTGTAACATTTTTAATAATTTAGTTTATATAGTAAGTTAGTTGACAGATGATATTCTAACACTTTTTTTATTTTGCTTCAAAAAAATAGTTTAAGCAATCTATATAATGGCCCTATCAACAAAAATTCGACAAAATACACACACTTTTCCGAAGAATTTACAAACTTTAACTTATATGTTATTCATTTACGGTATACTACAGCTCGTTGTCATTTTTATCATTTATGGTATTTTAAAATTGATTTTCAGGAATATTTACACAATTACCATTCAGATGAGGTCTAATAAAATTAATGCAACAGTTAAAACTTTGAATAAGATCTTTTAATAATATTATTTTTATGTTACTTCGTCGCGTGTCCTTAAGTCAATGTGCGATGCAAGGTGTTCTTATTACACTTTTTACTATCGTTATAATTTTTAACACAAGAATAATTATAATTAAGTAGATTAGATTTAAAGAAGTGAAGTTGTTATGTCATTTTATATTATTCATAATATTATATTAATTATTTCAATATTAATTACTATTAATTTGTAATTTTATTTATCAATATTTAATGATAAGCTGATTTATTCCATAACTTTGATAAATGAAATGACATCACTAATTCCACCAATCGTTATACAATAATTTATCTATAGTTTTTTGTGATTGGGGTTTAAGTTTTTTGACAGCAGGAGCATGGGCTAAATTTTAATCTTTATTTTTTATTCTGTGTTTGGTTACCATAACAACAGAAATTGTTTATTGTATAGGTTATGAGTAAACGTTCTCCATCGTTTCTCATTTATACCCGATAATGGAAAATCAAGATACTCCTCAAATTATTACACATATAGAGCATAATCTAAATCACTGTATCTTTGATTGTAAATGGGTTCCATGTTCCGCTAAATTTATTGTTATTGGTTCCTTACCCAAAGGAAGCGGTACCTTAGAAATTTTCGAAATTACTTCTGGTGAACTTAAAAAGGTAAAAGAAATCGAAAGACCTAATTCTTTTAAATGCGGTACCTTTGGAGCAAGCAGTGATGTAGAAAGGCGGCTTGCGACAGGCGATTTCAATGGCACTTTGGAAATATGGTTTGTTTCTCTATTTAAATTTGGTTACTATTGCATTTTTAAGGGAGTTTATAGCTAAAAAATACGACTTAATATAATTTTAGTACCTATAATAGGTGTATCTTTCAGGGATCTTGAAAAAAGTTGTCAAGTGTATATTACTAAGGAACATGAAGATATTATTAACTCTATAGATGGTATAGGAGGAAATGTTTTGAACTGTGGAGCACCTGAAATAGTCACAGGCAGTAGAGATGGTACCTTATTTTATGTTATCTATATCTTATATTTATCTTTTTTTTATTATGGATGTTATATCATTTTTTCACAAGTTTCTTATGATAAATTAAATATTGTGTAGATATGCTACAATTATAGCATTATATATATATATATATATATATATAATAAACTCAATTTTTATATATATTTATTTTCTCATTTCCAAATAGGCACTGTTAAGGTTTGGGATCCTCGTCAAAAAGGAAAACCAGTAGCAAATATGCATCCTGCTCAAGGTGAAACTAAGAGAGATTGTTGGACTGTAGCATTTGGCAATTCTTTTAATGATGTAGAAAGGATTGTGGTAGCAGGTTATGATAATGGAGACCTTAAAATGTTTGATTTGCGTACTATGTCATTGAGATGGGAATGTAATTTGAAAAATGGGGTAAGTTTTATTTGAAAATATATTAGGTGAAAATAATTTTATCATAAGAATAAATTATTTAAGCAAATTATATAAAAATGTTGCAGGTGTGCTCTGCTGAATTTGATCGAAAAGATATACCAATGAACAAATTAGTTGCAACCACATTGGAGGGCAAATTTCATGTTTTTGATGTGAGGACTCAAAATCCCACAAAAGGATTTGCTCAGGTTTTTTTCAATCATACATTATAATATCAAGCATTTCTATTTCATATAAAATCAAAATAATTGTTTTGAAAAATATTTCTATTTCATATATCTATATAAAAATAACTGTTTTGAATATCATGGCAATTTAATTCTTTTTATGATTGTCTGTGGATATAGTATGTCAGAATAAAACAATATTATGGATGGATGTTTTGCAAACAGTTATTTTCTGACATAAACCACTCATCATTCCTTATATTTAAATTCATAGGTTTTGGACAATTCGTCAAAAAGCGGTACTATTTGGGTTGCGCGCCACGTTCCACAAAATCGTGATTTATTTATGACCTGTGCTGGCACTGGACAGGTGTCATTATGGAAATAGTGAGTATTAATGACTTTTTGAACATCTTAAATTGTTACCGAAATTGGTAGAGAACCTATGTGACATACTATGCCCTTAAAGTATGCTTATGGCGAAACACTAAAAGAGTTTTTATATGTTTCGTTTCGCCCGTTTAAAAAGGAAAAAGAAAAGTTAAGTTGACTCATAACGTGAAGGAAAACATCGTGAGGAAACCTGCATGTCTGAGAAAACCTAGCAAGTTTTCGAAAGACATGTGAAGTTCGCTAATCCGCACTTGGCCAGCGTGGTGGACTATGGCCTGATTCCCCTCGTATAGAAGGGAGGCCCGTGCCCAGCAGTGGGACGTTAAAAAGGGCTGAATACTTACGTCATGTAATATGATTAGGTTTTTAACACATTACTAAACTGATGTAAATAATTCTTTTGGAGTTGGTTTAATTTCTCCCACACTGCAAATGCTAACGTCTAACGTCATCAATAGCGAAGATATCGCCTACCTAACGTACAAAAAATATACATACACCTTAAGTTAGTTACTCCTTTTTGAAATTGGTCATAAAAGTAATATGTATAATGTATATAATGGCAAGCGATAAAGTGATCAATGATAAGGGCACATAGGGACAGATAAATAAACGTTTTTTTTATATTATATATATATATATATATATATATATATATATATATATATATATATACTAGCATTTCCCGCGGCTCCGCCCGCGTTCAGATGATCAAAAACCAAATTCTTAGGTTTTACACATTAGTATACTCTTACATTATACATTACTTTCATTGCACACCGCATGATCAGTAAATAATGGCAGAGATTGACAATGCCACAAAGATTCCTCCGTTAAATTGAACTTTTTGTTTTAGCAATAACATTTATGTATGTCTATACTTCTGTTTTGTAGTTTTTCACGATAAACTCTCAAACTACGGAATTAATTTTAATCATTTTTTACTAATAGACAGATTAATTTAATATATAGCCGATTATTTAAATTACATAATGATAACTTTTCTTAATTAGCGCTAGTTAGTAATATTTTCCAAAACGATTTTCAAAAGAAAGTGTTATAAGTAAATAATTCTAAGCGAATAATTTTTTTATTTCATATGGCTCTGCTAGTATGATTAAATTCGTAAGCATTTTATTGTGTCTTTTAAGCCTTCACCTTCCAAGAAAAGGTGTCAAGAAAAAGTGAAAAAGTTGAGGTATAACAGTTCCTAAAATACTTTTTCATAGTTTTTGAGATATGAAATATTTTTAGTTACCCGCTTTGGCAGTTTAACAGCCATAAACTTGTATTCCATAAAATGTTATAAAATAATATGAATTGAACTTATTTTTACGGTGCAAAAAATGAGTGGGTGTTGTGGAAACGTAAATATTATTCGTATTTATTTTAGTGTTAACCATACAAAACACGTAAGTAAGAAAAACAACATAGCATTCTGCTATACGAAACCTAAAATACGCGAGTTGGATTTGCATTTGCCCAATTTTTACATTAAAAGATTAAAACACATTAACATTATTTACTAAACAATAAAAATTTACAAATATTCTCATTTGAAAATTGTTTTGGCCAACAAAATATTACTAATATGTTACTAATTTATAAAGCCATAAGTTTGTTTTATTAAAAATTTAAGCACGGGCAGGGCCGCGGGTAATTTAGTAGTAATTATAATAAAGTCATAGAAAGGTTATATCTGTACATTTTTTTTGCATAAAACTACGTATTTTAAAAACACATGGCGACATCTATTGTCAAATAGCTAAATAACACATAAATAAATTTTCATTAAAATAACTATTTTAATGAATAAAATAGCGCTGTTAATATTTCTTTTAAGATAAGTTTTTTTTAATAGTTTTAACATAATATATAAGTAAGTTACCTTGCTAAAATATTAATAGCATCATTGTGCTTTTACTTTACCCAGTTTTTGTATTTTTTCTCAGAAATGAGATATTTTCCTGCGGTAAAAAGAATCCTATATGTTGACCCGGATAACCAGCTATCATCATACCAAATTTCATCAAAATCCCTTCAGTGGTTTTTCTGTGATGCGGTCGCATACAGACAGACAGACAAAAATTCTAAAAACTATAGGTTCGGCCTCTATATCGCTAATAATGAATATTTCAGTAAGATTCTCCCAAATATATTTAATTTACGGGTTCGGCTTAGTTACAATTTTATTGTATGTATAGTTACTAATTTATGAAGCGAAAAAGTTTGCTTTACTGATAATTTAAACACGGGCGGAGCCGCGGGTGATTCAGTAGTAATTCTAATGAAATCGAAAAAAGGTCATATCTGTACATTAATTTTTTTTGGATTAAAACTATGTATTTTAAAAACATATGGCGACATCTATTGTCGAATATCTAAATAACACATAAATAAATATTAATTAAAATAACTATTTTAATGGATAAAATAGCGCTTTTGATAATTTGATTTTCAAGATAAGCTATTTTTATAGTTTTTACCATATTTTGTAAGTTACCTTGCTAAACTGTTCACAAATAGTATCGTCGTGGTTTTGTTCCTACCAGTTTTTGTATTTTTTTTCAGAAATGAGATATTTTCTCGCGGTAAAAAGTATCCTATATGTTGACCCGGATAACCAGCTATCATCATACCAAATTTCATCAAAATCCCTCCAGTGGTTTTTCTGTGATGCGGTAACAGACAGACAGACAGACAGACAGACAGACAGACAGACAGACAGACAAAAATTCTAAAAACTATAGATTCGCCCTCTGCATCGATAATAATGTCTATTTCAATAAGATTTTCCAAAAAATATTTAATGTACAGATTCGGCTTAGTTAGAATTTTATAATATGTATAGATATATATATATATATAATATTTTCTTTGGGTGAAATTACTTACTTTTGTATTTCAATTTTATTTGTTATTTAATTTAAAAAGGCTGCTGTAACGCAATAAAGTATTCATGCTATATATACGAACGAAGAAGTAAGCGAATTCGATCTTACACTAGTTTCTAAGTCTAATGAAAAGATTTAAAATACAAAAAAGAAATCCAAATTAGCCCAATAATTATGTGATGGATGAAAAAAAAAACAAAATCAGAAATTTAAAGTCAAGGCGATTCCTCTGAAAATCTATATATATAATAAAACTGTAGAGGTCGAATGTCTGTACATAGAAAAAAAAAGCCAAAAATCCAGTCAGGGGGATGTAAGAAAAATAGAATGAATCCAGATTTTTTCATTTTTTTTGTTTCTCTATATGTTTGTCTGTTTGTACGGGCTAATGGCAAAAATTTTGCATGATGGTACCTTATAACCCCGGTCAACATTTCAGGTACTTTTCATCCCGGAAAATTAAAGAGTTCCCGTGGGATAGTTAAAAACTATAATAACTTATACAGCTTAGTACACCAAAACTACTGATTGGATTTTAATGAAACTTTACAATAATATAGTTCATACATCAGAATAACAAATAGGTTACTTTTTATCCCGGAAAATGTACGGTTCCTAAGGGATAGATTTGTTTTTGTTTGCCTAGAGGCAAACCCGAGAGAAGCGAGGGTGAGCCGCTAGTACCAAATATATTTCTTTTAATTTTCTAGTTATTTTAACACATAATCACTTAAGATTTTGTTATCCATACATCTGTTGTTAAAGATAAACGCTTATAGTATCATTCATATCTTCCAATGTATGCGTTACAGAATTTTTTCTCCAAATTTTAATATTACCACCGAATCCTATCAGGAATAAAAACAAAACTTAGTCAAAATAAATGTCAATAGATGGCGTTATATCTCATGTTTTTTATGACTTATATAGAGTTACGTAGTTTTAGTACATAAAACAAAATAATTCAACATTTTGCGGATCAGCGCCATCTATATATTAAATCAAACAAACGTAACAATATACTATTTTTTGACCTAACTAGGGATTGTAATCCAGCAAAGTGGGATCCCGCAATCCAGCGGGATCCAGCATAATTTTAGGAACTGCGGGATCCCGCAATAGCTTCTGCGGATTCGCAATCCGCGGTATTGGTGAAAAAAAAATTAAAAAACTTATGGCATTATTTCAAATAGTCTGAAGATGGTGGGAATGCAACATGTATTATATGTTCTAATTTATTGAAAATTATCCAACGTTCTACTCCTGGCTTGAAAACCCATTTGAAAAGTAAACATTGTATAATAATAGGTTAATCACATCAACAAAACACGGAGTTATTAGCTAAATCATCCCTGTCATCACAAAATATTGTTGAAGAAAATATTCCTTACAAGAAAAGTAGCAAAACTATTAATGGCTTTTTGTTTTTTAATATCATATTTCCAAAAATGATTTTTTACTTTAGTAAGAAAAATTAATGCAATTAGTAAATTTAAATTCATATGATACTCTGAATAATGAAGATTGGTATACCTTTTTTTTTTTGTTTACCTCAGATAAAAATTATAAGTAATATTTTAGTTAACTAGACAGTACAAAGACTACAAAATTACCAAATATTGAGTATTAGCTATTGTTTTTGAACTTTTTATTAATTAGTAAGTAGTTAAAAAGTAAAATATTTAGTCAATTAGGTGTAGTAAGATATTATTGATTATTGTAATTTTTAAACATTGGATTATAGTGTAACAAAGAATATTTATTAAATTTCAAAAAAAGCTATAACGTTTGCGGGATCCCGCTGGATTGAAAATAGTGCTGGATTGCAATCCCTAGACCTAACTCCATTGTCATAACAATTAGAAGAAAATTAAATCAAACTTCCAAGATTTGATTAAGTAAGTACGAGTACATATTAATTATAAAGCTAATAATAACATAATAAAATATTTTCTTTAGTGAATACCCAGAACAAAGGTACCATGTAGATGCTCAAGGAGTAGCCGTCGGTGTAGCAGGGAAATTGAAAAGGTTACAGCGGATGGTGATCAGCTCTCAACCCATCAACGCTTTAGACTGGAACAGAGACCATCAGGGCCTGGCCGTAGCGACCGCATACGACCAGTACGTTCGAGTTATTGTTACCACTAAACTTAATTTACAGTGATTGTGCTTCTAAATCTTTTATAAATAAAATTTAAAACTAGTCACTTTTTGTTTTTGTTTTTTTTTTTAGTAAATAAATTTAAATAATTAATTTTCAGGAAGGAATCTTAAATTTTTAGAATATCAACAGTCAGATTTTATAATAAGTAGCAATCTTAATCATTTTTTATACGCAATTTACGCAAGTATAAGTTAATTACTACTCTTAATTTATAGAAAATATATTAATTTATTTATAAAAATTTATATTAATTTATATTATAAAAATTTATGCCAAATTTTACATACAGATAAAGGTTTGCACCTGCTTATCTATAAGGATTGAACCAATAATAATGACCTTTCTTTAGAGGGTACAATATTAGGGGTTGGGACGAGGATACCAGCTATTTTCTATATAACTTAAGAAAAAACGTTTTTAAAGATTAAAACATTAAAGTAGATAAGAATTTAAAGGGACATTACATAGGGTAAAATACACGATACGGTAGAGCTGAACTGCAGACGTAAACAGTGTTAAATAAAAGAACATGTCAATTTTCTAACTCAAAAGAGCATTTTTATTAACCTAGCACTTATTATAAATAAAATTAAGGCTAGCATTCAGTTCTTATTTAGACTAACGTTAGAACAATTGATACATCTTGCTTCCAAACTAAATTCAAATCCATGTTGGACATTTTGGAAATAGTTTAGAAATACAAGGCGATCGACTAAACGTCGCTACACTTCTAAGCACGTTTTCACGTGTGTGACACGAACACAAAATTGTCACGGAACAAATCGAAAAAGATTTTAAAAAATATATGAAGACAACTTCATAAATTTATTTAGTTATTTTCCGACCATATTTGTTCTCACACTCCTTGCAAGCGTTCGCGTCACCAACATGAACAACATACTTCAACTCGTCCTAATAAAAATAATGCTACAATAGAACGAAACGCAATTTACAACACAGATATCGAAGCATATAAATATTGTTAGAAGCTATAGGGCTTTGAATTTAACATGTGCCTTCTATACTGTAAAAATTACTCTTTAGGCTTATAATAATCCCAAAAGTCATATATATTTTTATATCAACCAATTTTGGTCCGATACAAGGGTTGTGACAATATACATATTAATATTCAACATTTTTAAATGAAAATAGGCAACAGGCGAGTCAAACCTATTTTTATTAATTAATCCATTCGAAAACACTTTATTTCTAAACAATATATTTCTCCCTAGTTCTCGCAAACTACTCTCATCAATGTCGTGTCACACTAACTAGTGGATTAAAATTGTACAAAAACTAAATTTTCTCGAATACCATAAGATAATTCCACTACGTCTATAAAACTTACATTATTTTTACAATTTCTCAAATGTGTGAAAGCACGTCGTGCAACGATTGTTAACTTACGCGATGACGCTACAGTGAGATCGAAGTGAACGGATTCTATCAACAGTTTTTGAACAACTAAGTACTCCCTTTTTCGTCAAAAAGGTATCAGTTGAATTTCTAAATATAATCTAATCTTCGAAATCATAACGGCATACACACTCGGTGATTCGTCAAAGAAAAGTGCAAGTTCTTTGAATATAGCCTAAAACATTGTGTAGCCACGCGATTATGAATGATTGCAATATTCGATAACGACACATCAATAGCAAATACTTTCGAATTATGATAATTAAAAATCGATATCGCAGGAAAAATATCTGAACAGCATACATTGTACGCATCACAATGTATCTGACTACCTCGATTAGGTAATTTAATTACTGTACTATGAGGTTTCCCAAAAAACAATCAAAGCCCTTGTAAATACATACAAGATAGGTAGTTATTCAAAAATACTTAATGAAAATTAGTATATGAAAACTCACGATTCATAAAATCGATTATTAAGAATTACATAATCGATTTTACATTCGATTAACAATGATTGCAATCATTCGAAATCGCCCAACGTTCAATAAGCCAACATTATGTAACGCAGAATAATTTAAATCAAATTGGGTCTAAACCTAATCTCGCATACAACTACCACACGCTACGGCCAGCACACATTGGACCAACATGATGGACCAATTAAATTTGGTTTGGACAAGTGTTTACCGAACCAATAGGCTTTAATGTCTTCATTCATAGTCCAACCTCGATCCAATGTTTGCAGAAACCATAAGAAACCAATATAAATTATTATTAATCAATATTTACAATATTTAATTTTAGTCAATATTATGTTATTTTATTGAAAGTCAGACATTGCTATGTAGACACTATAGGAACAACTTCGACAAACAATTAAACAAAATGATACTTTTAAATATGAAAAAAATAATTGTTTCAATCAAGTATCAAACCTGTAACCCTTACAATATGTACGAGGATTACATCCAGATTTATAATAATAAATATATTGTTATATAATTGAAATTATAAGAAATACATATGTATATTCCACTGACAAAGTTATGCCTAAAATAATGTCTACCAATTAGCCGTTGAGGATCAAATTATATAAGAACAAAGGGTACAATAAATTTATTTTATTATTTTATTGGCTAAAACTATATTTGTATCACTTTAACATTACCAATAAAATAAATGCAGCCATTTACAAAGCTTAAAATATTTTTGTCATTTTATTCCCTTTTATAATTTACACTTAAACAAAAGTCAAACCTTTATGTTTTCATAATAAATATGCAGACACCGCTAATACATTATTTAGTATATTTACGATAATAGAAATATTTGCATCCTGTAAATTGAAATTAACCGCCTTATATTATATTAAGAATAATCGAAACAATTTTTAAAGAACATGGAAGTGTTTTCTGAAAATAGGGTAATATTCTCTTTTAAATGTTTTTTTTTTTTTTTATTATTATGAATATTGTTGAACCTATTCTAGCACATGAGACCAGTAGACTTATGATAACCATTGCTTTAAAAAATATAGGGAATTTATTTTTTCTACATAACTGTTAACCCTCTTGCGCACTAAGCGATATCAACCACAAACGTGGTCGTAAGGACCACGACCGTTTTATTAATGGTCGCTGCGACCATATTCGCCATCGACCATAGTCACCTAGTGCACAGACGGGATAAAGTACTTGTATTACGCGAATTCGCGAAATGAGTGATGTTATTTACGCACATAATCTTTTACTGCGTTGCTATTTACGCACTTCAGTGTCACATAGGGTGAATATACCTATACATGTACTGTATTTGATAGTGTGATATAAATATAGTCTGAATGACAGCACGAGCAGTGCAGTAAGTTCTAAATTAATTTAAAAAAAACCAACCAAACTTAATAGAAATTGTCTCATAAACCATTTATAAAGTATAAGATATTCACGTTCATTATCTTGGGCATTTATGTATTGTAATAACAAAACATAGAAACGGACCTATAAATAGGAAAATCATGAGATTCCATAGCTGATATTTGGTTAAGGGAAGAGGGATAATTAAGAATACATTTACAGTTCCAATAAAAATAAATCACGATTATTTATAAACAAAGCGTACTACTAACACAAAATATGTCACACCACATTAATGTCTACTTTAATGTATTTTATATCACTTTGTAGGTGTTTGCCACTTAGTGTTTCAGATGAACTGCGAACCTGAAAACAAGAAAAGAGTATTAAATTCTTAACCGGTCCATTTTAACATCCCACTGCTGGGCATGGCCCTCCCTTCAATACAATCAGGCCATACATGTGGCTGCATCAAGTATGAGTTAGCAGACTTCACTAGTTCTACGAGAGGTCATTTCTATACTGTATTCGCCGAATGAACCAAGCACTGAGATTTTGCACTTGCACATGATTCGTTTCAGATAAGACACTTAGGCCGCGATTACAATGCGAGTCATCATTAGTCCGTCATTGCATTCCGTACCGTTCAGACGTCTCTCGTGTAGTTACCTGATTTATTATCAACGTAGAAGATGACATTGATACGACAGAAAGTGAAAATTAAACAATCTAATATATAAAATTCTCGTGTCACAGTTTTCGTTGCCATACTCCTCCGAAACGGCTTGACCGATTTTGATGAAATTTTTTGTGCTTATCCGGTATCTATGAGAATCGGCCAACATCTATTTTTCATCCCCCTAAATGTTAGGGGTAGTCCACATCTAAATTTTTTTTTTATTTTTTAGACAAAATTTTTAATTTCTATTTTTTTATGATACAACATACAAAAATACATACAATCCTCAATTTTCACCCTTCTACGATCAACCCTTATTTTTTAATAGCCATTTTAGTAATAGGAAATTATTTATATGGCAAAACAACGTTTGCCGGGTCAGCTAGTAATGTATATAAATATTTAAAAATAAAGTTAATTTTACTTTAATGTTGATTTTATTTTATTACAAATTATTAATAATTCCTCACTAAAGCATTAGCAACATGAACGAGCCCTATGACCAGTTGCAAGCGTTATTGGGCGGAACTAGACAGTTTTCTGTCCTTATCAGTTTGTATGCAAATGTGATACAGAGAAAGCGCTTTGCATGGTTCACTCCGTGAATAGAGTATAGTTAGGTTCTCTCAGACATGTAGGTCTTTCAGCTACATATCAAGACACGCGGTAACGTGTCCAACCAAGTTCAAGCCAAAGGAACTGGCGACGCAGCACCGTGTGTATATTTACACGAACCATTTGGAGCCACTTTTCACCTCGTAATAACTCAAAATCTATTTAAGATAAACTCATGAAATTTAGTTCATTTATTAAATCCCCTTAGATTAACTAGAATCCCTAATTTCATAAATGCAGCTCAAACGGTTATTGAGACAATAACATTTTATCACTGATGAAAATGCCGGTTTTTAGACGTTAAAAAATGCCGGTTTCTGGTATATGTCAATATAGTAGTAAAACCTAATCCACTTCCAGATGACCTAGATAGTTGAAATTTGATGTCCAGAAGGGTAATCGTATGCATACAAAGGGAAAAATCCGAAAACAGTAAATTTTTAAAATTAAAAAAAAAATATTAACACCTTGCGCCTTTCAAAACAAAATAGCAATAGCTTAACAGTGCCTTTTTGAATATAATAGTAGTAGTAGTAGTAAAGTTACTGTTTTTATATTGTAAGGTCAACATATCTCTCTTCTAAAAACTTGTTTTACTTTTAAAGTAGTTAGTACTAGTAATATATATACAAGGTACCTATGAAGAGATTCAGTCGAGGTTGTCCTGGAAGATGAGCCGCACGTACCCGGGCGTGCCCTGCAGCGGCGCCGCGCAGAATGGACAGATCGCGTGGAAACCGTTCGTGCCGTGAGGTATGTCCACACTCGCCCAGTATCTGTCGAGAGAATTATTATTTATATTAGTATTATAAATACTTAATTTCATATTGAGCTATTTTTAAAATTTTTGACGTGAAACATCTATTGGCGCACTTTGACAGTAAAACCGACTCGTGGTGTGACGGCAAACGGTGGCGTGACGCTGTCATGCCATCATGCCCCTACTACATCACCACTCTCGACTCCCTTGTATGTGCGTGCGCGTATACTATACACGCTCCATTGTAAAACAGTCTCTATTATAATTACTTACATATTTTCTATTCTATTTAAGAATATACAGGGTGTAACAAATGAATACGACATGGACAAAAAGTACTTTAAATATTTAACGTACTCTTCTTCCATTTCCATCCATTTGTTCCTCCCGTTATATATTCTGTAATTATTATTACATTTAAAATAATAAGTAAAATAAATTTATTTTATTAACGAAACTGTATTTTTTCTTTGTTTTACTCATTTTTCGTTACAGGTTTTTATTAATTATGAATTCTAATATTAACATAGATATTTCACATCTGTTGGGCGTCCCGTGACGTCCAACTTTTTTTTAGTACGAGTGCTTTTTTTGAGCATTTTATTTATTTATTGTGTGATTTTCTTATTTTATAGTGCAAGCAATCATTTTAGAAGAATAAAATGAAAGACATTTTAAACTAACAACTACATAACGCAATTCTTAAACCGTTCTCCATGAAAATTAGTAATTTAATTTAACAACCTTTATATGACGGCATTGTCGTTATCATAGGACAATTCGTTCACCTGCAGTGTAGATTTTAATACTGTGGATAAACCATGTCCTGGACTGCTCTGACATGAAAGTATAATATTAAAAACCATACAAATTTTATTGTAATCCTAACTGTACTAATTAATTAGTTCTAACCGCTTAAATGCTAAAAATCATTAGTCTCTCTATACTAACGATCTATATAATTAAATATACATATATATACTAACTTGACAGTTCGCTCCGAAGCCATATGCCCACAAGGATTGAAGGCATACGTGGGTGGGCCGGAGTCGACGTAGAAGGCGGGTTCGATGCCCATGCACACGCGCACCACTGGCCCCGCCGTCATGCACATGGGGCAGCGCCGCACACCCGTCTCACTGCCTTCTGCGCCCCATGAGTGTTCACCTGGAAGAATCAAAATTAATAAATAAAAAAAATGGGTGCATGTAACCTTTACGCGCCGTTGAAGTAAAACTTCTTTGGCAAATGTCGCAATTAAACTAAAACAAATCAATAATTGAATAAGGCATATGAGATTATAGAATATCATATACGGAAAGAATAAAATAATACATATATTTGTAAGACACTAACAACGTTTACCATGGCAACATGGCAATGTATTCTATCTCATTCTCTCGCCGGATTAATACTATATATTTATGTGTTTATCTCTTTTTAGTATCGCATTTTCTTTTCATCGAGTTTTAAATCACAACGAGTAAAGAAGTTTCACTTCAAAAACATTAAAACATAAAAAATCTGTAAAAAATAACACAATTCTAAAGCTAAAGTAAATCTAGCTTATGGCAAAGAGTAGCTCAGCTGATGATGCTAAAATCGTATTCTCGAATAGCGATGATTTTCAGGTACACCCTACCATAGTATGTTGAGCGGAAACATGGCAAAAGGACTATTCCTAGTGGTACACTTAGTTATTTATATACCATCTGTCATTGAGCCATAGACAGTTTTAATTTATAAATCTAAAGTGCTTTATAGAATTTTTGGCGCCTGAAAGCGCGTACTTAGAGACATATAAAATGTATAAAGTAGAAGTGGTATATACGATTTTTGGGTTCGTACAAGTCCTCACCTGGAATACCATGCTTAGTTATTTTTAAACCATTCACCATTTTTCAAGCTATGCATGTATGAATATTGTATAATTTATAAAGCAGAGGTGTTTTATAAGATTTTTTAACAAATAATGTACATTAAAATATAATCTTCCCTCCCTAAGGTTGTCTGGAAGAAATCGCTAATTAAATATATAAATTTAATTTAATATCTTGATTATAATTGAATTTCAATGCAATTCTTTGTTCTGTGGCTTTATAGGTTATATATAGGCGTGAAATTTGGGTACAGTTTACTTCGCCAATGTCATGTAGAATGGAGAAGAAATAACATTGTGTTTTGTATGTAATAATCCGTATATGAGAATTTTTTCACAAGTAGATTTTTAGTATTAGAAGCTACATTGCCGAGCAGCTGAAACGAGATTTTGTTAAAAGTCGAGTTTAAATTGCTAGTAGTTAATGATTTCATAAAATAACTGATGTTATATATTTCGTATATTTTTAAAATCAAAGTTACGCATTTTTCGGCAAAACCAATCAATTCTTCAGCCCAGTCTAATCA
The DNA here is from genome assembly GCA_905404265.1 of Fabriciana adippe. NCBI lineage: Eukaryota > Metazoa > Arthropoda > Insecta > Lepidoptera > Nymphalidae > Fabriciana > Fabriciana adippe. The sequence goes on from FR990000.1 coordinate 6,024,032, forward strand.
ATAAAAAAAAAGCAAATCTAGGAGTGAAAGGTGTTTAGCTATAAAATTGTATATACCTTTGTTTTAGCATATTATATATCAATTATTTTTAAAATAAAATATCTTGTTTTTTCTCCGGCCTGTGCCCAAAATGGGACTTGAAATCACTACAAGCATAAAGCATAAAATTCTTTATAAATTTGACCTTAAAGCATATTTAATACGATCAAACGTATTTGAGATAGAGCCCTAAAAGCGTAAACCTTTAGTTTACACCTTACATTTTAATGTTAAATTATATTTTACTGGTATCAGCATTACACAAATTAACAAGCGTTTGCAAACAGATGTCCTCATTTAAAATTTGACGAATTATACAATATGCCAGCGGCGAGTAGTCGTCCCACCGGAGTATGAGAGTGACAGGAATAGAGAATGCACTTGTGTCTGCGCGTACATTTGTGCACTATAATATCTCCTACGCAGTTGGCTAGTCTCAATGAGATTGGCCGCCGTGGCCGGAATCGGTCAGGAGGACATTATTATATGCCAGCGGCATCAACACAGCAAGCTTTCTGAATTGAAAATTATTTCCTTACAAAACAAATATTTACATCGCATACTTATCATACAAGTGAAGAAACGGAGTTAAAGATCAATTACTGCCGTGCATAGGTCATGTGCTTAATATTACAAATAAATAAGGTATAATTTACATATTATTTTACTTTTATATATTTCTGACAGCGACGGCTCAGTGATCACGAAACTGATTTACACTGGTTGCCAAGTGTCACGGTTTCTATAAACCCTTAGAACCAAAACCTTGGAAACTTCCTAAACTTTGAAAATAAGTATGGTAACACTTATTGCAGAACTAGCTCAAACTTAAAAACCTATGAAAATAAATACTACACTTATTAATTATTCGTCGTCTCAGCTTATTTGTCTAAACGACCAATTTATCGAAAGAGGTTTTAATGATAGTCTAGTCAACAAGTGCCTTTTAGGCCAACTTTTTTCAGCAGTCTCGGAAAAATATGATCGAGATGTCGGAATGTTCGGAATGATATGTAGATGATATTTGAAAAAATCAAGTTCCGCTTGCAAAATTGCAAAAGTTATGAACAATTAACTAAAAATAGAAAAGGGGGACACAATAAACAAGTGCACTCTCTATTGATGTCACTCTCATACTCCAGTGGGGCGACACGAGACACGACCGTTGAGAGTTAAAGCGCAGGACCGACGGCTTTACGTGCTCTCCGAGGCACGGGAATTAAACACTGCCAACGTAATGCATATGCTATAATTTTTAAAGATAATGATGAAAGATAAGTTAATACATAAATTAACTACTCGTACGAAGCTGCAGGAAAATGATAGTATTCATTATTTACCTTGAACATGTCCACAGTTGAGGTAAACATAAGGCTGGTTCAAGTCCTGATGGGCAGACGACAGTTTCCTAGGGATGACCAGCGTATTGAGACCTACGGGACATTGCGGCCGCCCTGCATTTAGTTCATCCACAAGAGCTTCCAAATCGCGTTTTGTCTGGAAAAAATGTATTATATTTATATATTTAATAATCATTTTATAATTAAAAATTACAATTTTTACTCGGTATTGACAAAATTACGACATCTTTAACGTTACGGAGAACAATGTATATAAGTCCATTGAAATGTTACATTTTTTTGAGCTTAGCGTGCATTTGTCAGAGGACGCAATTTTATTTTTTAGATATCAAGGAGGGGTTAGTGTAAAGTTAAATCCAAGTTTGTGGAGTTGCCGCACTTGTCCCACGGCCGCCATCTTGGAAAAAGTGGCACAAATGGTTTTTATGGTTTATCTGACAAACTATAGGTCTCACAATAATTATGTTAAACCATTTTTGGTTGCAAATAAACTTCTCTATAACTTTGGTCAAGTAACTTTTAGTCGTAGAACCAAAAATAACGAAGTTATAAGTGAAAACCGATGAAAATTTGAGAAAAAATTTTCTATTGGTCGTTATAACTTTTTTTCTGATACTGAACCCTAAAAATAAAAAGATGATTGAAAATTATGGTAAATCATTAATATTTATGTACATATAGTTATGAATACTGAAGAATAGTATTCGTTTCGCAGCGCTGTAAAACCTTAATTAATGAATAAAATTTAAAAAAGTTCTTAATAAAATTATTCCTTAAAAAGCCCTCTATAAAAATGGTCTGATATATTTTTTTCGTAAAATGATCAGAAAAAAAGTTATAACGACCAATAGAAAATTTTCAATAGAAAATTATCTAGCAAGCTTCGAATCCATTATCAAGAAAATTGAATTAAATTGAACATAGATATTTCTTAATTAAAACAAAAACTATACTTTAAGATTAGTTTATGGACTATAAAGATATAATAACCGGCCCGTAATATTCAAACATAGCGTTGCATTTCTTGTTTTAATTTAAATAAATGAAGGCATTTGTATTCATTCATTCACTAATTCGAAAACAACTTGACCTACGAATATGAAGGTGAAATTTCGCAGTAGGTAAGGTAGCTTAGCTTATAGATGGGAGACGACCTAAGAATTTTGCGACATAGGGTTTATATGGGAATCCTATGTTTTTGTTGCTAGAGACATGAATATGAGTTAATTGTAGGGTATGTTTGGTTAATTCTTTTAAGCTTTTATTCTGCAATTTCTTTTAATACTGTTCCATTTTTTATTCAAAGGGAAGCAAACTTACAGGTGAATTCTTTAGTCCTTCGGCACTTCTCCATAGTAGTGTCGCTCCACACAAGTCGATCATTGTCCCATCTCTTAATACATTAGTTTCCGCTTGACACGGCAGACCCTGAAGATTAAATTTACATTTAAATTATTTATGTATTTATTATTATTATATGATATGATTAATCTATCTATTATTATTATTAAGTTGTAATTTTCTTACAAATATATAAATAAATAAAAACAAACACCATCCAATTACCTGATCACAATGCACAAAAAGAATAGTCGTTATGAAAATATTTTGAAGTGTAGAAAGCAGAAGAAGTATATTGCTTAAAATAACTTGCGTATAAAATCTAATAAAAAATCCTATTAAAAACATTCTTCTTTCCTGTAGTTTTTTTACTTTCTGTCAGGAGTTCAGGAGGTACAAAGTATTTGCCAGTAAACGTCTAATTAAAATCAGTTTAGCGTTCCAGAGAATAGCGAATTTAAATAGACACATATATTATATAGTTTTATAGTATATATATTTTTCATATGTATTTCGGCTTTGAAATTATGAAAATATAAATTTAGTTAGTTTAATAAGGGATAGCTTTTATAAATCACAGATCAGATCAGACGCCTCCGATTCTTTTTATAAGTACTGATATAAACAATAAATGTTTCTGTTTGTTGCGTAGGTATAAGTACCTTTTGCTGTGCTGATCGGCTTTCTCGTAAGGAAAACACTGCCCCGCCGACGGAAGTTTCACGCCAAGGCCCACAAGTTGCACTGCCACCACAGAAATCACCTCGGGGATGCATTATCAGCACACCATTTGTCGTGAGACCATCGATCTCATGGTTATCTGACCATTTTGTCGCTTTTTCCTGTAAAGATTTATAACAAAAAATGATAACAATCGTTTCTTCCTTATATTCTAACTGGGTCAAGGAACGTGTAATGTTATTAAGGCGAAGGTTTCCAAAGTCCATAGATTTTTTTCTCAAGAACTTTTTCATGAACTAGAAAGCAACTATATCAAATTGAATCGTAAAGAAAATTATGTATAAATAAAACAAGTTGATTCATACGAAGAGTAGTTATACTAGTAGTATAAAGCAAACAAATTTTCGCTTAACTTATTATACGAGTATTAATAAGTAAAAAATCGGATGGAGTAGCATGAAACATTAAAAAAATCAAAAAAGAATATTTTTTGACGTAAGTACAAATTTACGATTTATAATTTTTTCCCTTTACTTATGCATATGCTACGAGTATAAGATATTGCTTCTGTAGGTTTTAATTCCCTTGCGATTCTCCTTGCGAGTGTCAGTCAAATTATAACGGCCGTATTTTTTGATTGCGTTGACTTTAAAATATCTTTTTCATAGCCCCAAGGAATTGCAGACCTGAGTATTTAATATTAATTTCAACTTGATACCTCTATGCGTTCCTGAGAAATAAAGGTCTTGAAAAGACGGATAACGAAGTGATGCTATAAGGGTTCTTTTTTTCTTTTTGAGGTATAGAACCCTAAAAACAAAGACAAATAAATATCTCTAAAAATCAACTTACGCCAAGGAATATATTCCTAGAGGAGTCAAAGCCTGCTGCGAATATGCGGCAATTGTTTACGTCGTTGCGGTCGGCGATGATTCGACAAGCGAACCGTGATATCGTACTTTGTAGTACCTTTGTGTCGCCGCTTTTATCCCCTGCCACTGTGTCCATCACTACGAAATCGATTGGTGACTCCGATGATCTACCAATCTGTGGGCAACATTATATATCTATATATTAATACGTGAAGCAAAAACTTTGTATCCCTCTTTACGAATATTGCGCGGACGGAGGAGTATGAAATTTCCGACAATTATCGTTTATATAGAGAAGGGGTGCAGAATACTAATATTTTTTATAAATTATGCATAAAAAATATATTAAATCAATAAAAAAAGCATTACACACACCATGTATTTGACACACACACACGCATATATACTCTTTTGTTTATTGTTAGTCTGTGGTCAAATTGAGAATAGATTAATATTGTAATATGCGCAAGACAATAAATATATAACGCGATCACTAGTTATAGTAAAACTATATACTCGTATATTATTATATATGGGGCATTCCACGCCAAATCGGACGGTTTCGAAAATTTTCATTTTTGATATTCTTAATTTTTTGTATTTTTAGTACCCCTCAAAAGAGGTTTCCTGGTAGATTTTGAAATTTCTTTGGTCACTGGTTCATAAATATCGATTTTTTTTTGTTTTGTGCTCATAACTTTCTTAATAATGGTCAAAATTCATCTTCTTTTCTTTTCTAAATTTTTGTTTTTGGATGACCTTCACAAAAAAAATATTTAAATTGTTTTTAATCGAGATTTTTGAATTTTAAGTTTTCAATCGTGTTTTTAAACTGTGTGTATCCTTCGATTTTTTTGAAAATTTTCTGTTTTAAACTTCTATCCATCATGCAACTTTTAAGTCCGGTCCGCTAATGGGCCTTCTATAATTACTATTTTTTTGTTCGATTTTTAAAAATCAAAAACATTTTTTTTCGCTATAAATTATTATCAGTATCGATTGTTGACACTGTATACTTTTTTTACTTATTATAAATTGATTTCGATATTTTTTTCTTCTGAGTCGGGATTGAAAAGCAGTAAGTAAACATTTTTTTTTTATGAGCAATTATAACAAATGTTTTTATTTATTTTTGTGTTCTTTTAAAAATTGTTTTATAATTATATTATAAATGCTTTTTTTGTCGTAAAGTATTTTTTATTGTTCAAATATCCGTATCATTCTATAATCATTATATATCAATAATTCTTCATAAATTTCTATCCAATATAAAAAGAGTTGCATATGTTAATAACTTCACTATCACTTTCTCTGTTAGAATCATTCGATGTAAATGGTAATGATTTTACGGAACCCATTGTTTTTCTATACGGCGCACACAAGTAATTAAAACGTTTTAAAAAAACTTAGAACAAAAAAATGTGGAAATCAATTTATAATAAGTAAAAAAAGTATACAGTGTCAACAATCGATACTGGTAATAATTTATAGCGAAAAAAAACTTATTTATTTTTAAAAATCGAAAAAAAAAATAGTAATTATGAAAGGCCCACCACCGGACCAGGTTTAAAAGTTGCATGACGGATAGAAGTTTAAAATAGAAAGTTTTCAAAAGAATCAAACGATAGGTACACACAGTTTTAAAAACACGATTGAAAAGTTAAAATTAAAAAATCTCGATTAGAAACATTTTAAATTTTTTTTTTTTTTGTAAAGGTCATCCAAAAACAAAAATTTTGAAAAAAAAAAGAAATTGAATTTCGAACATTATTAAGAAAGTTATGAGTAAAAAACCAAAATAGAGCGGTTTTTTTTTTTGAAAATTCCATATTTTACCATATACCTACCATACCAGTGACCAAAAGAAATCTCAAAATTTACCAGGAAGCCTCTTTTGAGGGGTACTAAAAAATACCAAAAAATTAAGAAAATCAAAAATAAAAGTTTTTTATACGTCCGATTTGGCGTGGTATGTCCCATATATGTACATAGGGATTAGGGACGAACCCGAACAAAACGAGGGCGAGTCGATAGTACTGTATATTTCCTTAAACTTTGGATGCTTGCCTAAACTATCAACAATGTAAACAGTCATCTCAATGCTTTACAAACGTATCACATGGTCGAAGTCTAGATCTATAATTATATCTACATTTATGCACTAAGATATATTCTTGGCTCTTCCTATAGGTATCTCAGCTGATACGTGTGACCGGGTGTAAAGGTTATATTACATCATACTAATTCTAATGAACGCCCGTATCGCTCTGATTACTTCGGAAGGGCGAAGAACTTTTAAAATGTATACTTCCTTGTTTCAAGGTCAATTATAAACAATGGCGAAAATATGTAAAAATAAAAACAGTATATGCTTTATTATACAATATGTTATAAGTTGGTATAAGATTTTACTCATATATTGAGGAAATTTATTACTGCAAGAAAACAAGGCTAAAAGAATTCTTTTTGTTTAAGGGTGAAGCGTACAGTATAAAGTATGTCTAACATATTAAATCAGATTATCATTGACCCAGTTATTTCCGAAACACGAGAAATTCTACATTATTTATGTAATCCAATATTTATTTCAAATGATTTAGAACGAAGCATGTAAGCTCTTTTAGTAACTATCATAATTTCAATTTTATAGTTATTCGATTAGGTATAGTATTATTACTATGTACCAGTGGCGAAGGGTCCATACAAGACGATTCCCACCGTCTTACCTTTTAGAAATCTAATAATCCTTCATTCATTATAAATATTTATTTTTTGAATTAACATAATTAGTTAATAAACAATCTATTTATTATCACTACATTAATTTCTGAAAATAATATAACGCAAAGAATCACAAGCAATGCAAAATACATTTTTGCGCTCCAAACTGCTTACGCGTTTCTTCAAAGAAATGCGACGATAAGACGTTGTATTTTAGCTTACCGCGTTCATACAAAATTGTATTTCATTCAATGTTTTGGATTGAACATTGTCACGTGATTTCATTCATTTTTAGTATTTTACGCATGCGCACTTATCAAATTTTTGTTGCTCGAAAAGCTGCTTCCTTACGTCTTATCCTGCCTGTGATTGGTCAAAAATTACAAAACGTCCCTAATTTGACAAGCGAAGCGTCAGACGAGCAATGTTATTATTTGAATGATTTCAGATTTAATATAAATTTTATAATACGGCGGATTGTTATTGTCTACTAGTGCATTGCTTAAGAATTTTTTTGTTTTATTGAGTTTTAACTTGATTTTAGTGTAATATATAGACATTTTGCGCTGTTTGTTTGTGGAAAGTGAGTGTTTCACATATTTGTTAATTTCGGTGAGTTCGATTAGCCATTATGGCATTCATTTGCACAATATTGACTTTAGTTTTATAAACTTAGTTGTTCAATAATTAAAAAGCATGTCATCAAGATACTTATTTGATTGAAATATGATTTAATTATTACATGAAATGAGTTACCTATATATTTTCATAAAACTTTTTATTAAAGATATGCTAAAATATGTGAATGTGCTAAATTAAAATAATATTTAGTTTTCCATGTTTATTATATTCTGATTCTATTTAAGTTTAGAGAGAAAAACAATATGTTATTTTAAATGTTACATTAATTAACAATATAATTTGACGAATTAAGCTAAATACTAAATAGGTTATTTAGACATTTTAAAAACGGACGTATCGCTATAGGATATTACGCCTGCGCTTCTCATTGTTCATTTTTGTGTATTATTTCATAATTTTCGTCCAATTTGGCTTGATAAATAAAATACAATAAAACAATAGATCAATTTCATCACTAAGAAAGACGAAGTAGTTTAATGAGATTTAAGAAGATGGCGGTATTTATATTAAATATTATATTGATCAAACATATTTATGTAAAATTAACAAAAAAAAAATAATAATATTTGAATCCCAAAAAATATAGGATGTAATACACTTTTAATAAAGAAAAATAAAATCAAATTCCCGTATTTTCACTTACGAATACTCGTACTAAGTGATGCGTAATGATTTTTCATAGATGGCGTTATTAATATTTTATGAGGTTTTATTATTATATTAAATGTTAAATGTATTTTGCTTGAATATTTTACATGTATTTAAAAACACAATAGCCTTATAAAAAAAAGAAAAATATCTTCACAATTACATGTCTTTTTTTTGCATTGATATATAAAAATAGTGTATCAATGATTTTTGTCTGTTTATTTTTTTGGAACGGCTTACCTCTGCTAAAATTTCACCCTTCGCCACTGCTATGTACTAGTAATTGAAACGAAACTTGATCAAAATGCATACATAACTAAAGTAATAACGTGGCTATGTTCACAACCACACAACACTGGGTTGTATGGACGTCGATTCTTAGTCTCCCCTAGTTTAATATAATCGACTAATTCACTGAACTTAAGATCTATTGATGTATGATCTGACGACAATCCGATATCAGAAGGAGGACCAAGGGCTTTATGTGCTCTGTGCACTACTAAAAACTTTCTTGACAGAATATAATGATTTGGGCACGCAGCACAGGTCGATATCATGATATTGTATCAAGCAAGCATACATACAGACATACAATCTATTATATAGACTCTATAACAATGATATAGTAAACTTTTAAAAAGTAAACTCACACTAAAGAATTATATACACAGAATTATAGACAGAGTCCGTCAAAATAAATGTGAAAGTTAAAAATAGTAGCATGATTTGCTGTTTATGATAATATTCTAGATTTTGCCATAAAGATCGTTTACTTTCTTTAAATATTAAGGAAAATAATTTTTTTTTATATAAATAAATATAAATAATGAAAATATTACTATATTATTATTTTGTAATTTTTTAACATTAGTTCTCTTTAATTAGCTTTTTTTCTTTACTACAATAAAATCCATGAGCTATTTTTATTTATTAACAAAGTATGGGGTCTCATCACGAACAAAGAAAAATTGGTTCAAATAAATGTTAATAGATGACGTTACAAGTATCGATTTGTTATTAAAGTTGTATTAAATTAACAAATAATAAAAAAAAAGAGATCCCAAAAAGGTGTATTATTGTTTTAAAAAATATTCTAGGTGAAGGGAAACGAAATAATGCGCTCGTAAATCAAATTTGCGTAATTTTATTGATAATTGTAATATCAGCGATAAGATGATGGGTTTCTAGTGTATATTCACTGATGGCGCTTTTACTTTTTACGAATTATTTATCATGGTTAAAAGTTGCTAAAATCACCAATTTTTTTATTCGAATGCAGGATGAATTTCACAATATTTATCTTACGTTAGTTGGCACATATTTATAAAATACTAGCAACTTACACTCGCTCCGCTCGGATTCGTCTCCAGGTACGTTTTAACGGTTAGAATAGATTTCTCATAGATGAAGTATTTTCCCGCAGTAAAAAGTATCCTAAATGTTGACCCGGATAATCAGCTATCACCATACCAAATTTCATCTATTATATATGTGTATATATATATATATATATATATATATATATATATATATATATATATATATATATATATATATACATAGTCAGGTCATAAGTTCTGTCACATGTTTAATATGAAATAATTGAGACATGTTTATTATTGATGTAAACATTTATATACCAAAATGAACTTTATAAAACACAGATTCTTATGCTAACAAAGTTTATTCAAAATGACCCCCGCGATTTTGAATACAGACCTTCAACCGGCGCGGCCAGTCGTCTATCGTAGCACGAACGAGGTCCATGTCAATTTCGGCGGCTGCCTTAATCAAGGATGCCTTGAGTGACTCCAAATCAGGATGACGTATTGAGCAGGCCTTTTTCTCCAAGTGTTGCCATATCTTGTAATCTAACGTACTCAAATCTGGACTGGAGGAGGGCCAGTCTTCGTGCCGGATGAAGTCAATTTCACGCGCCGCCAGCCAGTCTTGAGTGCTTTTCGTTCTATGAGCTGGCGCAGAATCTTTTTGGAATACCCAGCGCCTGTTATTGAACATGGTATGAGAAACAGGTTTCACAAGGTTCGTGAGGACTGTATTTTGATACAAAACTGCATTTGTTTTTACGTCTTTCTCTCAAAAATGTACCTCAGATAAGCCCCAATAAGAGGCTCCCAATCAAACCATGAGTGAGGATGACAAATGGGCTCGTTGGACACGCGGAACATGGTTGCTCGCTTCTTCACTGCTGTGTGCGTACACCATAGCATTTTGTTTGTTGTAGCTCTCTTCCATATTAAACATTTTTTCATCCGAAAAAAGCATTTCCCGATGATTGTTTCCCGCGTACCGCTTCAACTAAGCGCGAAATCTCTTCAACCCTGGTCCATTAAACGAGCGTCCAAACGATGTCCTACTTTTCTTCGATATGCACGAAGTCCGAAGTATTCATTTAATACCCTTTTCACCGTGGTTCTGCTTAAAACCATCTGAAGGGCCAAAAGTTTTTGCTTATGGGATTTCTTTGAATTCTTTGAATTCGCGCCTTCACAGCTTTTATCACTGCTGGAGTCCTAACAGAGCGAGGGGGACCACTTCTTGACCTGTCATCTACACTAGAGTCTTCAATGTATCGTTTGATGGTACGATAAACGAATCTTTAGGTTATATTAAAATTTTTCAATATGTCAAAAAACTGAATTTGCGCGAGACCGCAACGATGCAACGCAATAACCGTAACACGGTCTTCTTTAAGTGTCCACTCCATATTCAAAAATGAGTAAATATCTAAAAAGTATACATTTTTATATTCATGAAAAATCGAAATTCAAATTCAATAAACTTTTTTGTGGCCAGCAATTTAAATTCAAAAGTTTTTATTGTGTGACAGAACTTATGACCAGACTATGTATATATATATAGTATTACAATATTATTGTTTGCCTTTTTTATAGGTAGAAGAGGTAAACGAGCAAACGATCCACTTTATGGTAAGTGGCTATGGTCGCTCATAGACATCTACAACATGAGAGGAGTTGCGTATGTCTTGCAAGCCTTTAAGGGACCTGAAGCCACGACTCTTGAAGAGCCTCATATTATAGAGCTTAGGGAAAACTTCAGGAGGAAGATCGTCCCACAATTTGCACGTGTGAGGTAGAAATGAACGAGATGCACATACATTTGTCGGATGCCAAGCATCTAGGATGTGTGGATGACATACAACCCGACAAAGAAGGGTGCGATGATAGAAACGAGATGGTGGCACCAGATCAAAAAGTTCATCAGAACGCTGTCCATAGTAAAAACAGATAGCCAAAAATATCTCCGGAGGCTTAAGAGTTTCTAAGTCGTCTGTGAGTGTGGGTTCATCGACAATACAAACTGCCCGACGTTGGATAGAGTCAAATTGGAAGAAGCTCGTATAGGGGGGCGGCAACCCAAAGATGAGAACAATACTCTATGAGAGAGTGACCCTGCGCTTTATAAAGCAAAAGACCCGACTTGAAATATTGTTTCGCTCTATTGAGCTTCATATTTAGTGGTATGACACTGTCTATATTATTCCTTAGGCTGAGCAAATAAAGTAAATATTTGTCATTAGTTGTTTCAACATTGACTCCTTTTCACTACTTCTTTATTAGATTTGAAGTAGTAACCTCGGATGCACCTTCAAGACATGGCCGTAACGCGTCAGCTGCTTCAAAGGTCATTATATCATTGTTCTTTCAAAAATACAAGTTTTAATGTTTGATAAAATCAGTTCATATTATCTACGCACAACGATAATATTTTATTATATTATAAAATTTAATTGGACACTTACTAGTACCTATATATATATATATATTACATACATATACAATTAGATGTTGAAAATACTAAACAATATGCTAGGCAATATTTATTATTGTTAGTCACAATAGTATTTACTATTAACTATATTATGATACTTATTGAAAAAACCATAGCGGTTTGCCATAAACACAATAGAAAAACCATTCCATTACTGCATTCAAAAACAAAACATTCATGAGAATAACATAACACAATACTAGTATTATGACAATCGTTGATCTGTATTTAAAAGGCATTCGTTAGTTATTTTAATTTTTAACCAATACTATAAGTGTTTTAGTAATTAGGAGCGAAAACTAAATTTACATGTTTCTAAATATAAATATCATATGTACGATAGTACGGAAATAGATTTACAAAGCGAATTCCTTGATAAGTAGCCAAATTAAATCAGACGTTCTCACCGTTCACTTTTTATAAATATTGTTCTTGTACTTTATTTTGTTATTGTGCAAATAATATGAAATAACTTATGAGTTATGACTATGATAAAAATAAAATAATAGCAAAATATTTTTAAACTATAATAATTCGTAAAAAAATTAACCTAACAAGTCTTAAAAGTGGGACGTACGGACAGACGGACGGTCAGGCGGCTCGTCCCGACCGATTGCGGAATCTTAATAAATAAAATCAAAAAGTATTTTCAAGACATAGCAAGCTTTCAACCATAGCTCATTAAAGGGCCACAACTTTCTTAATCAAAGTAAAACTTTCAATCTTTGTCATCTATTCTTTCAAACTCAAAGGTTATTCCAAAACCGTAACTAAATCTGTTCCAATTCTCTTTACTAATGATGTGTTTAGTTAAATCCATTGAGGTTATATGCCAAGAATAAATAAAGTATGATCAACGATGTGTGAAAAACTCATTTAAGTTAAATGATGGTTTTAGAGGTAATTAGGTAGATATACGAAATATTTAAGGGATAGGAGTTATAAGAAAATTTTATCACTTTTCAAATGGGCTACTTTAAGTTTTCTTAAATAGAAATAACTAAATTATAAAGACAAATTTATATGATAATCTTCTGAATATGTTGGGAACTACTGCCATGAAAGTTGATGCGTTTGATATAACATGATTAATTTAGAACTTGTTTTTATCAGACTTTTGCTAGTTTCCATTTAAGTATAGGTACACTAAACATTAATTGAGAAATATAGGTACTGCTAATTTTATGTATATGACTTTTACGAAAAAAAATATATATTAAACAGTACCTATATATTGTTTATGGTAGTAAGTAAAAATTAATTTTCAGATAAAACAAACCAGACTACCAACAGAGCCTTAAAATATAAAAATATTTACTTGGGATGAAAGTAATATCAATAAGCCCTTACAATCAGCATATAGGTACTGCATAGGGAATAAATTGATTCTATTATAAGAATGCAGATTAGCGTGATCCAGGCCGCATTGCCGTTGTTGGGTAACGGCGCCGCGACGCTTGCGTCACGCCCGCCCTAATGCCATCCTCTACATAAGACAAACATTAAAAAAGATTACATGCACAAGGAATCCAAACGAAGTAACTAAAAAAACCGCGAAGGTAATGCAGGATGGTTATGTTAAAAGTAGTAACATGGTTGTTTTAATATCCACATTCAGCAAAAAATTGTTAGTGTTAGATTAATGACAACAATATTTGAATCAATCGAAACAACAATTTGAAGCAAAAATAAATCTCAAGTATGGTTCTCAGTATGGTTCGAATCCATATTGATTTCGATTCATATGGTGGATTATACTTTCGATCTTCTTCCGCGAAACTCATCTAATAGATTCTATATTAATACTAGTGACTCAACCTCGCTTCGCTCGGGTTCGTCCCTAGGCACGTTTTAATGGTTAGTATGAAATCGAAATCTTTGAATTTCTCGGTTTTTCTGTACTGTAATATGCATGTATTATACATATAAACCGTTCTCTTGAATCACTCTATCTATTAAAAAAAAACCGCATCGAATCCGTTACGTCGTTTTAAAGATCTAAGCACACATAGGGACAGACAGACAGCGGGAAGCGACTTTGTTTTATACTATGTAGTGATGATAACCCAAAGTGACTTTTAGCAAGAGACTAATATTCCATGTTAAGCATTTGGTGTACCTAGATAGAAAGTGGGCCATATCATTCTCTAGTTCTATCTCCATAAAACACAAAGAACAAAAAAATACAATTCGATAACTGAATAAACTAAGAAACGCGTTTACAATATTACGTAAGAATTAAAATGCCAACATAATAATACTAAAATATGTATATAGAAAATACAACAAATATCTAAATTAAATGTAATATTCAATCATATATTTAAGGATATATATATTTCGTATATAAAGTATTTCTTATTTATAAAATTCTACTTCAAATAATTAAAAGTTATTATAAATTAAAGTCTTAAAGATTACATTTTTAAAATTTTCTTTTTGTTCCAATTTACCATTTAATCTGCTGAATATGCTCGGCGAGAGTGTTGTCTTCCGTGAATAGGTTCGCATGTCGATGCTTAGCGTGACTTCATTGGGATTACCGATTCAACCGTTCCACCGCATATGGTATAGTTGCAATATTTTATTCCACGTGGTACAAGAATATAGATTTTTTATAATTTAAAAATATCGCCTGTTACAGTATGAAGTACCTACTTGTCAAACTTCAATAATCACGAATCTGAAAAATATCTATATCAGATAAAATAAATTAAAATATAATGATTATAACCCATTTACAGTTACAATACCATAATTTCGAGCATAATGTCATCAAATACTAAATAAAGACTAAAGTTCTTAATATTTTTAGTAAGAAGTACATATAAAGTTTGATGAGTTTGGTAGACGTTTGATTTAATATCAAATTTCAGTCTTTGTGGAGGTGATATCTTGTTGAACGGCTATAATCTGTCAAGCTAATGGCAACACCAAAAAATATTGAACAATATCGGTTTCTGTGATTAAAATGGTCTTTAAAGGCGTGTTTATTGTTCCCGTTTATCAGATTAAAAAAAAAATAGTTTACCATCCCATAAACAATGTTTAATGAATTAATCGCTGCGAAAATTAAGGCTCATAAGTTATATATACTTATTTAACAGAATTCATAATACATATTATGAATTGTATTGAAATTATATTATTCATATATTCACAACACTCTTCACGAACCGGTATAATTTTCTTTTGTTTATTGCTTGTTTTGTTCCTGTCATACTTTCCAAGCTCACACATTATGAAAAGAAAATATTAGGTAATCAATTCAAAATAATTGCCTTATATTAGTGTTTTAAAGGACATTTTGTTTATATTTGTCTTTAGGATAGTAAGATGTCTTAATTCTAAGATTTAATCAAACTCTTTGATTAACAGCCAAAAGAATCAAACTAACATAGAAAGGAGAATTCTATTCAGTTTTTATAACACATAATTGTTCATGTGAGGAGATCATAATCAGACGTCAATAAACTCTTTAGAATGTAACAATTTGAACATGATTTGAATCTTGGCATCCGAGGCCTGGAGAATTGTCCAATTACAACCGTAGGCGTATAGTAGGCGACGTGATAGTTTAAATCGAAGAAATATATTTCAAATCACAAATGTTTATCTAGCACTGCTTTACTTACGCCATTGGGTTTAAGCATTGGGAGTTCGATTACCTTGAGACTCTTTATATTGACGATCAATATTTGTCTCAGTTTGATTAAGACAGTGCTATTCACTGCCGTTTGGTAAATATGTCTTCCTGATCGATTTCTGGCCAGTCTCACTGAAATTAGCCAACTGCATAGAAGATATTATAGTGCACAAGTGTACGTGCAGATACAAGTGCACTCTCTATTCCTGTCACTCTCATACCCTGGTAGGACGACAATGCGAGTTCAGATGCAGGACCTTCGGCTTTACGTGCTCGGGGGGCCAGTGACGGGGTTAAACACCGCCAACTCCCCAACGCTGCGCTTTTACTAAGACTTACTGAACAGAAAAACTTAATAACGAACCAGGCCCGACTAGGACTCCAATCCAGGGTCTGTGGATCCGAAGCCGTACAAGCTAGCCACTAGACCACAAAGTTAGTTGGGTATTACAGATGCAGGCGAAGAAGAAAGTGAGGAGTTACTATAAAGAAAGTGAATCCGATGTGATAATGTAATAATTTCTAACATTTAACATTTTTACTTTAAATTACTATATCGTATCGTATAGTGATAAAACTGCCTTGCGTACAAATACGCATACGAATTAGATTTATGTCACAACAAATAGTGAAATTCAATTTGGCACTCATAAGGTGCCTATCAAAGTCGCACAATCTTTAACTTATTGTTATGTTTGTCGAGAAAATAGCCGAGAGTTTACTCTAGGCTTTTAACGTACGTAAACCGAACTGAACGCTGACCGCAATGATTTTATATGAGATTAAAATGAAATTAAAAAAAGGATTATTAGAAGAGTTAATAAATAAATAATATTTATTTGCATTGAGCAGCATTCGAAGTTTCATTGTTTGAACCTGCCAGCCTCCGAATAATTTTATACAATATCAAATTTAAATAATTCATTGTTAGAAATATCTCGCATATAACTAATTCTATTCCAAAAAACAGGTATATTTTGTGACATTCCATCATCAAGAAACGAACAAAAATAAGATTTCAAATATAAAATATATAAATATTCTATAAACCATACATATACCCCGTCAATATGGTGTATAATAACGGTTGAAGAGGGTACCTAACAAAAATATACAAAAGGTTTCGTTTCCAAGCGCGTGAACTGACAAGATAGTGACGATACGCTTCCGGACCCAACGGCAATTTTATTTCCAATAAAACCCCTAGGAAATTGAAGCGGCTAACGTAAACATCGTGAGACTCAGTCACTATGATTTTATATTAAAAAAGTACAAAATAGGATCTATTTGCGGAATGATTTCAGATTCGACAAACGGTGAGTAGTAAAATGAATAATTAAACCCCATCAAGACCACACAAGTGGTAAAATAAATATTTATTATTCGAGCGTGAGTTATTGTGTAAAGGCACATGTAAAACTAATTACTGTGTTTGAAATGATTTTGTAAAATTAATCATATTGCAATCAATTAAGAATTACTTTGCCTTATTACATTTGGAGCGTACCACGTGTAGTGTTAATTATATACCTTGCTGTGCATCCCACGCAATTGCAAAATGGAACATCCTATGTACCCACATCCATACAGCATTGTTTCGCAAACCTCGACTGCAGCAGATAACACTAGTTGAAATCGGAGTCGAAGCTCCGTAACATCCCTGATATGTACGTATTTTCCTAACAACCAACAGCAAGTTTTAATTAATTATTAATGCATTATTTATATAAAACAAGGAAATGTGGTAATCTCAATACAAATTCAAAAAGTCAAAAACTTAAAATATACTTTTAAAATGATACAAGCAAATAATAACATAATATGTATATCTAAAACATATAACAATCTCTTTTGTATTGCTGATTCCACTCTGTAAAGTATCACGAGCTTTTAACCCCTAATGAGTCGGGGATAAATTGAGATGGGATGGAATGGCTCGGAGGACGGGAATAGAAAGGTTGCGTTCGAATAATTTATACAGCACGTGACTAAGGGTACGCATGATGGATATACGCCCAAAATTATATATTAACGGAGCAGTAATAATAGATACAACAAAAATTAACGAGTGTGTAGTGTTTTGAATTCTGATAAAGAAATGGAAATTTTATTTAAAGTTACAATTATGTTTAATTTATTAAAATCTTAAAAAAGACAACGTCCAACAAATTCAATTAATTACGCCAGTGTACATGATGACGGATCTAGTTCTACATAGTTCTGCATAAAAATGTGTAAGCGTTGAATATCATCAAATTACGTTAGCATACCTGCGATCGTAGTTTTAAGGCGATACCTTTTTCATATAAAGACTCACAGACATGAGTTTAAGAAAATATTTCTTATTTATTGTATACGGAAATTCCACATTTATATTTATTATACATAATATGTAAAACCCATAAATAGCATATGTAATACATATGTGAAGTGGGAAAAGGAGCATGAATTTGTAAATAACAATTTCCCCAATTACAAAGCTCGTTTATAAAAATAAGTGATTATAACTTATCCCAGAGCATATTATTGACATTCAAAATTACCAACCAAGATATCGAATTACATATATAGTTCCTTATACTTATTAATATTATAAATAAGAAAGTACAGCTTATTAGTTTGTTCTTCATTGTCATGCAGCAACAAAACAATGTTTCGACATGATTTTTGTATAGAGAGTAGTTTGTAGACCAAAGAGTGAACATACCAATTTTTTATTCGGTTCATTTAGTGGTTTAGAATATAGTTTGCTGTAAAACCTCACAGACAATATGTAAAACAAAAAAAAACAGATGCGTGTCATTTGTACGTAAAATAATTTTGAAAAGCGTTACTTGTTAAGCGAAGACGCTAACAGAGAGAAACCGGAGATATCCATCAATAGTAATTCTGCGAAGAATAGCCGATTGTTTATCACAGAATGCACATGTATTCCTACATTACCTTGGAGGACTATCCCAATTCTCGTGGCCATTGTCCGTATAACAAAAGGCCAAGATGGCGGCAGATAGAAGACGCCAGTATAAAACTTTCCTGATTTCGAACGTAATTGAAATGGTGATGGTATTTTACTTTCTATATCAGTATAAGATTTTGATTGTGTGTGGAAATCGAAAATAATGGATTTCAAAACATCTAATGTTCAAAAGCTGTTAGTAGTCTAGCGAAGCAATAAGAACTTTTGCCTGAGAAAAATTAGTAGATTTGGTACATCTTTGGTACATTCTGAATTATATAATATAAACATGAACTACAAAACTGAAATCAGAGGGGCGATGAGTTAGAGTGACCCAATTTGAGTAGTCCCCGAGGCACCAAATTACGTCGTTCACGAATTCAACGGTCTGTTGAAAATTGCGATTATTAGATAGTTCTTTAATACCTTAGGGTATAAATAAATTGAAGACTAATTAGGAAATGCATTCCACATCCTGTTTCCCTTATATTTATATAAGTCACTATGTAGTAACAACGAAATCTATCTCAAAGGAGGGTTAAAATATCCTTTGTAGGTACTTGTTGTCTTTTTGTGAGATGATTGGAGTACTAAACATATATAATTTAAGTATACATCTACTTACGTATTTGTGTACATTTAAAAATTATTTAAAAAATTGATGTTACATCGAGAAGATCAAAAATAGGAGGTCTTTTTTGAACTTTGCGAATTTGTCGTATTGATAGAGGATATGTAGGTACGTGATAAATTAAAATGCTTAATATAACGAATAAATATAACTTTGCTATATAATGTAGTGATGACAATAAATTAATGAAATATTTTTTTTGTTCATCTAAAAAATATTACTAGAACCTGTTCAATTCGACTTGAAAGAAGGTACTAGGTAATACTATTATTATATTCAAACATATGATGATTATTCCAACGTCGATTAAAATTAATCATAATTCATTCATAACAAAGAGAAGAGGCAAGGAGTACTAAATTGAGTTAAGTCACAAAGGGGTCAAATGCATCGGGTAACGGTCGAGTTATAATGGCCTCTGTGCTAAGAATATATGACTAGTTTTATTTTTAAAGGCTTTTTGTATACTATGTTCAAAATTGTATTTTTACTGTACAATGAACATTTAACTACTTATTACCACAGCATCATCGTTAAGAATAAACTAAATAATGTTTTGCTTTTGTATTTAAATATTTTATTTCTAATATAGCAGTACATTACGTGGATATTAAAAATAAATAGTACATGGCAGGAAATGACACGATTCAACTAGCAAAAGCTAACGCCCATCAACATATTCTCGTAACGTTTTCGTATTTAATGCGTCAAACAATGTCATGTTAAGACAGGTATTTGTGACTGCATTTTGTGTTCTCGGTTCGCTTATTAGATGCGTGTTCTAAGTTCTATTTGCATATGGGGTAAAAAATATTATGTTTACTGTTTATATACTTTTGGTGAAGATAATTAAATATTCAACATACCATAATATGACTTTACAGATACATTATACGAGCCCTCAAATAAACAAAAACTTATGCATATTATTATAAGCATGCAGTATTTGTTTATTATATTACTATTGTATAGTATTTTATTAAACACAAGTTTTCTTCCGTAAGCTGCATGGTAAAAAAAAAGTGTATTTGTGTACTTACATATGTACACACGTAAGAAGTTATACTTCTTTGGCGTAACAGAACAAAAATAGCTAAAGATTTCAAGTATGTCACAACTCTCTGTTTGTAAAAGTAATGTAGCTAACTTCATCATGTCGCTTTTTGGCTGTGGTTCATATTTTTTTTTACAAACGTGCCAAAAGAAGTATATTTATATATATTTGTTCAATAATCTTAAGAGTCACATTTTATCTGTTTCGAAAAAAAACTTATAAATAAAAAAATATCTCTATTACAAAATTGTAAGATTGGCGGACAAAACTAGCTTGCAATAAAATCGAGGGTGTTTTTCAAGTTATAAATCAATTTATAGATTTTCCTTCCTTTTTATAATTATTATAATATGTTTATGTAATAATATTACAGAAGCTACTTTACCTTCCAAGACAAAGTAAACTTTGTTAGTGTTTTACAAGTCCTTTACCTGCCTGAGAAGGTTTCATTAAAATCTTCACTTTAAAGATTACTCCCTAGTCCGTATACACACATTCATAAAATGTACAGAAAAAAAAACAAAACTACATAATTGGGTAGTGTACATGGATATACAAAATTAACGTTGTAAACACAGACCAATATAAGTTAAAATATCCACAATTTTCAAAGATTTGTTAATTTCGTCAACAATAGCTACACTATTTGTTTATTTTTATTAGTTCTTGTAATGATCAAATTTGTCTAGACATGGAATAATAGTGCGATAAAATATCACCCTTCCAACCCTTGGGTCCGATGAACCGTCTCGCCAATGCCCCTCCCCTTTATCTCGTACAGAGATTATCGCACGCAATCGGAATACCTACGTCTGGATTCAGAACAATTAAAAAGCGTAATAAGTTAATAATATTTGCAAAGTTGCAACATCTACTTAAAACATTTTTGATATATTAAAAAAATATATATTTTCATATAATACTAGTTGACCCGGCAAACGTTGTGTTGCCATATAAATAATTTCCTATTACTAAAATGGCTATTAAAAAATAAGGGTTGATCGTAGAAGGGTGAAAATTGAGGATTGTATGTATTTTTGTATGTTGTATCATAAAAAAATAGAAATTAAAAATTTTGTCTAAAAAATAAAAATAAAAATTTTGGGGTGGACTACCCCTAACATTTAGGGGGATGAAAAATAGATGTTGGCCGATTCTCATAGATACTGGATAAGCACAAAAAATTTCATCAAAATCGGTCAAGCCGTTTCGGAGGAGTATGGCAACGAAAACTGTGACACGAGAATTTTATATATAAGATGTAAAACTAGATTTTCCGCACGCGTAGTATAATTAATATGTATTACTATATCTTTAAAAATTATAGCTTATGCATTACTCTGATCTTTAAGCTATATTACAGTAGTTTCATTGAAATCCATTCATTAGTTTTTGCGTGACAAACATCCATCCACCCAGTTCACAAACTTTCGCGTTTATAATATTATGTAGTAGGATAGGATTTCTCTCTATTATTAATCTTTTATTATAATAATAAAAATTAATGTGTCTCAGTTTGTTACTAAATGTATACCGAATTTTGTAAATTCATCTATTATGTACGATGTACAAATAATTTTTTGAGGTACCAAATGATGTTTAATGACAAAACTTAAATAAAACTATCTTTTCAAATTATTTCGCGGATTTATATTGACCAAAAATCCAAAAAGATAGATTTATATAAAATGTCAAATATTCGCGTAAATCTAAGAAAGTGATAAAACTTAGTTATTGTTGCAATCCTTAGTTCAATCCTAGTTCAGCGTTATTGGCAATTTAACAGCAACTTAAGAATCTCTTAAAACGATGTCATATGTAAGCTTTGTAAAGCCATGCCTAGCGCAAAAATAGATGTGTTTACGTACAAAGGTGAAAATTATTTTATATATTTTTCTAAAATAATTGAAACGTCTTCAAACCATTCAAATTTTTATTTCGATGTCATTACGAATAAATTTTATTTATCAAGAGCAAAATTTGATTTGACATTGTACCATAAACGTACAATATGTGGAGCGCAAGTCGTGCCGAATAATATTTAAGATTTATTACTTTGAATATTACAGATACAATCAGTAATTTGGTATACATACAATTAGGAGTATGTGAGAGTTTAAGCCTACCTTAAACTTGGAGGCATTTTAGTATAGCTATAGACAAAGAGAACACAGTAACACAATACTCTGGTTCATGATTACAATCTATTTAGGGACAATGCATGCCCAGTAGTAGCAAACGCCGCACTTTCTCTGGATTACGCGACCTTTAATAGACAGTTCTAGTCCTTGTCTGACTCACAAAGCAACACGACCGTAAATGATGACTACTTTATTAGTGATACTTTGAGAATATATATCATATTTACTCCACAGGGAGCTAAAATATACAGCAGGAGTCAACACTCTTGGGCTAATTAGGTCACCGTATACAGCTCGATAAAACTTTAATAAAGGAAACATTAATTAAGAGCGTCTACAGTAAACAGTAGAAAGATCCTTTGTTCATTTAACCGGCAATATCTGTGTATAGCACTTCATATGCGTGTACTACCGGAGTATAACATAACATTGTCAAGGACGTTATTGTTTTACGTACCGTATTATTCTTTAACAGTTTATTTAATTTTTCTTTATTATTATTAACTAGCGACTTACCCTCGCTTCGCTCGGGTGCGTCCCTAGGTACGTTTTAATTTATTTTTTTGAGCGAAACCCTAATTCTTTTTCTAAAATAAAATTGCCTAAGTTACTCCTTATAATATCAACTATCTGCCAGTGAAAGTCCCGTTAAAATTGGTCCAGCCGTTTCGGAGATTAGCCGGAATAAACAGACAGACAGACAAAAATTAAAAAAAAATGTGTTTTTCTTATAAGTGCCGTATATAATTCCATATGTATTTAGTAAAAAGCTGTTTTTTGCCATTACAAACAGACACTTCAATTTTATTTATCTGTATAGATGTATAGATTAAGATACTATCTAGTATTTACTCATCCATTGGCTTAACGACTACTGGGATTGGACGGTAGACCTCATATAACTTTAATTTCACAAATTTTTGCTCAATCTATATTTTGTAAGATTAAGTTTCCTTTATTACATCTACAGTGAATGTTGACCGTGACGATCAAACATGGATATTATATGAAAATATA
Source organism: Fabriciana adippe (assembly GCA_905404265.1). Taxonomy (NCBI): domain Eukaryota; kingdom Metazoa; phylum Arthropoda; class Insecta; order Lepidoptera; family Nymphalidae; genus Fabriciana; species Fabriciana adippe. The sequence continues at coordinate 6,047,595 of FR990000.1, forward strand.
TCTTTACAATCGCGTTAGAACTGACACCCAATATGCAACGCAAAAATTTGTCATCAGATATATTAAATTCTCTGTACAAACTACTTATGATTGACAGCCAGCAATCTTAATAAACCGAACGTTGACCTCGATACCGCTGCGACTAATCGCAGAGCAGTTTAACCTAACCGCATCGTAACCGTAACTTATATTCGCGACATTGACTCAACATTGGCTTTCACATTTTAGTTGGAAAAATCGGAAATTACTTTCACCAGTAAAGTCGTCTAGCTGGACTCCTGCCAGTGCCGCACTCTTTGCTATATGAAATTGTTATCCTACAAAACGTTGACGTCTCTTGATGTGATTGAAATTGAAAGCACTTGTAGAAACGAGAATATTTGAAATTGGTTTGTTTTATTTTAAATGAAATTGCATGCATATTAAAGAATTTTATCAGTAAATAAAGTGCATTATGATAAAATTTAAATAACCTAAGGACTTGAAATGTTATATTTTTTCTAATTCCAAATCATTTGTTTTTATACTAGCTGAACCCGCGGCTTCACTCACGCTAAAACTACAAAAAAAGAACGCTAAAAGGGTAGGTTTCATACAAACGATCATCCCCTATTTTACCCCCTTATGGGATGAATTTCGAAAAATTGTAAAACACATATTTAATTCATTGTATTGAAGAGCATTAATACTAAGTTTCCCTGTATTTTCCCGTGGGAATGAGATAATCTCCCGCGGTAAAAAGTAGTAGTACTATGTCACTCTCCAGCCCTCCAACTATCTCCACACAAAAAATAACGCCAATCCGTTACTCTGCTTCGACGTGAAAGAAAGACAAACAAACACATAAGTATGGATATGGATATTTTACAGATTATATAATCCTTGTTAATATTAAAGATTTATTACAAAATTATGTACATGTCGTAAATAACATGGTTACTACTACAACTAATTAAGCATTTATAAGGTTTTTATACACATATGTATAATTAAATAAAATTTCCATTTTCTATATACTTCGACAAATCAAAGCAGACACAAATCAAAACCTATTATATAACTTTAGCGATATTAACTGGTTCGCCTACCATAAAGATGTAATGTGGGAAATATGATTGGCGTTTTTATTGACCGTTAGCATTATTAATGCTTTTTCTTCGTATAGTGTGCACGATTTTTAAAAGACAAGCTTATTATTTTTCCATAAAAATAGATTGTAAGAAAATTTAAAGACCTTCAATTAAACATATTTAACGTAGGTATTTATAATTAAAAAAAGTGTTGCAGTCGTAAATTCAATACATTGCATTTTTAATTCATATATAGATATCGACTAGCAGCTGGTTCCGTAACCTACATTTGAATAAAAAAACGGTGGTTCGTAATTTGCAAATCTTGAGTATTGTAGAGTTAGTGTATCGATTGTAAAGTTGTTGCGCGACGGTCGGCACGGCGACGTCCTTGGCCAGGCCGTCTCGTCTCTCCCCCTTTGACGTCACGTTCCCACCCCAGCTGACACGCGGAACGGAGCGTTAGTGACGTCACAACTTACCTCCAACGTATAGATGCATTAACTGGTTTAGAGATTTACCGACAGAATACCAGTACGATAAATAATTTAATATTCTAGGTTTGCTATTACGTACTAAATTGTAATTATTATTAAAAAAATCGAAATAATTCATAACCATTTTAAGACAATTATTACTAAGAGTTCATGCGCATTGGAACATAAACGTCTCAAGACATGATAAGAAACTGAGGCCAAGTGCTTTGTAACAATTTTCTATCAAAGTATTTGGGGTTTCTAGGTTGTAATTAAAATATTCTTGCAAACAACAAATACGAAGGCGGGACAAAACCATTCATTACTACGAAATAGAGGTCATTCAGTGTGAATCGTGCTATCATAGTGGAACATTTGCATACTTATCGAAATAACATGAACTAGACTTGTATGAATAAAAAAACGCTATCAATATTTAAAGGTAAACAAAATTAATACGCAGTTGGAAATTCCGAGTCGGTCAAGTCTTTTATCGAGGTTCAGAACGACGGACACATGTTTTCAAACGAAATTTACTTTTACGACGTTTATAGTGTTATAGTAGGAGGAAAAATGTGCCCCATCGTAATGAAACAACGAAATATCAATTTACTTAGTTCCATTGCGGTTTGTGGACGTGTTTGCGACAACAATGAAATGGCGTCGAATGAACAGGATGTGGACCGGTGCGACGACCGCGGCGCCGACGAACTTCACACTATCCCATAGGAATTGTTGACAATTCAACAGTATTAAGTAACAGATTAACATAAGGATTCCCTCAGTCTACGGCTGAAGAATAAATTATTTTTTGACGTCGGTATTTGTTGTAAAAGATTGAAGTGTATCGTATAGCTATATATTTACGGACGTACATGTTTACTCATTGAGATGTTCTGATAGGGTCGTTGTCACCCGACGCGTCGGCTCAGGGGACCAACGCATTGTTCTCGCTCCAGGGGGCACTAACCCATGTGCGCCGATTAGATATGAACGCCAGGATACGACAAGTATACACCACGCGCGTAAACGTAAACAAAAATAAAAGTTTACGAAACAGTTTCGAGATAAAAACCGTCTAGTGTTGCGGAAGATTACTTTATCATTCATTCACCTATGATTAATTATTGTATACTTTTTAAACGTAATTCGTCTTTGTTTAAACAATCATTGAATAAGGAATAATAATTAACAGTTGAATATGAAGTGTGCGGCCTCCCTCCACTCACTGTCGGGGAACTATTGTTTGTGATCACACGACACATTATTTAAGCGTGCCAGAGACAAACACGAGGCGTCTGTACGTAGATAAGCGGTTGAAATGCATAGGGATACATGCCTTCGAGAAACAGTGCTGTTTCGAAATATGTTTAATGTCACCCCTTATCTTGACGGCTTGCTTAAATTATGTTTCACAAACTACAACAACGTTTCGACACTTTACTCTTCTACCTATGTGTTTATAGCATTTTTAACATTTAATTACTAAATAGCGCTACACACTAAAATATAATATTTAATGCAACCAGATGGGGTTATTTAAAAATAATAAAAAAAACTGCGATGAATATTTGCTACGTACTCGTACAGAATTGAACGACACAACAAAACCTATAACTAACTGTTATCTTACCTGAAACATATCTGTGTCTGGATCCTCTGTATACTCGACGATAACCGCTTGACTGCGGCTGAGTGTGTACGAGATTGAGTGTTGGCTTGCATCGAGGATAGCTTTACTGCTATGCGGTGTCTTCACCACATAGTGCTTCGATCGACGGACGCCGTTCGCCTGTGGACGTCGGTAGAGCACGAATTTGCTACGACGACGTCCACGTTCTCCCGCGGGAAGAAATCCATTGTATCTGTAATTAAACAGTACGTGTAATAAGTTTTGAATATATTGCCTAATTTTTGACCGACTTCATAAAGGAGGAGGTACCTACTCAAATCTTTTGTATTTTTTATAAACGCATTTTCATAATTATTTTCTTAATGAATAAGTTATATCTACCTCAAGAGTGATCTCAAATAAATTTCAAAACGAATATTTCCTAAGGTTGTTCAAGTCGGTTTACTTTTTTGTTAAAAATTATTAGAAATATCGATATGTTATTGTACGTAAAACGGTAGGATAGAAATACAGCAATTATCCAGATAATCAATTAGTCTGTACAAAATAGGTTAAGCTTAATTTGATCCTATCAACATTTGAATGCCGTCATGCGTGTAATACGGCGAGCTTTTACCAATGCCCCGAAACCGTATGTAATTTAATTAACTACTTAAATCATAGTAACTAAGTAATGCATTAGGTAGTAACAAGGGTTGATGAAGCACTCCTGATTAATCTACTTAATTACTTTTTACTTATTATGTATGTATTCAGTATAATGTATATAGAGAAATAAGACATTTTCATAATCTACAATGCAATTTTAATACTCATACAATCTTCTGATGACATTATAAGTTTAAAACAAAAAACAATATGTATCGATGCATATTTGAGACAAATATTTCATAAACATACAAAAAATATATACAGTTGAACAGAGGTCGTCCACTTTTTTGTTTTCAAGACATCACCTTTTATTTTTTAATTTTATCATACCATAAAAGATACCTAGTTTGTTAGCGATATGCATACGAATTTCAAAGTTTATGAATCGGGCCGTCTTTGCCGGATGTCCATTGCGATCACAACGACGTGCATCGACGAGTGATGTCATGCATCGTAGTTTGTATTTAACTGTCATAACAGCGTGAGACTCTAACGGCAATTCCTATTCTGTTTTTATATTTTACTTTGAAGCGAAACATTACCGTGGTGGCAAGAAATAGTACAATGTCGATTTATTCGCGTCGCATGAGAAGCCGAGCAAGTGCAGCCTTTGTATTATTGTGTAACTTGTCGTAACTTGGTTGACATAACATGTATATAGAGATGCCTTTGGGAATTCACTGATGGAAGATAATAATAGAAACGTCCATGTGAAACAAAATAAAAAAAGGAAATATTCTGTTATTTTTACGTAAGGTTAAGTGATTAAACGGTTTTATTTTATAGCTTCACTCCTATTATACATAGGTATATTTGTTTAGACCTTGTAGAGCATAAGTCCTCACATATAGTAATCGAACTCACATATTTGCCGTTGTTTAACATGTTTTCCAAACAAGATTTCTGTCCGTTCACAATGCAATATTGATATTATTATAACTCCAGTCTCCGAGTAGGAAATTCAATTCTGATGCTGCAAGAATACTCTTACTTTACTGCCTGCTTAAAACATAGCCTCTAGCTTGCCATGACTGGCCGTCATGAGTACAGCGCAAGAGTAAGACGCATACGAGAGTAGATTTTTCAAAATACATACATACATACATACATAATAGCGGGGAAAACCGCTCACGAGTTTTAACGCGTAGGTAAATAAATAACTTAACAATATTAAGAGACCACATCGATGACATTACGATTACAAAGTAAGACAGCTCTTGAGAATTTAGATTTCCGATAGTCTTATAAACTAACAAAGTGTTTTAACATTTAATTCTTACTTTTTACATATTACTGAAACATTAGCAATTGGCTATCTTTTTGCATTCCCTTTGGGCAACCATTCATAAAAAAATATTATTGATCTTATCTCTTATATAAATAGGCAAAGATAAAACAGTTCAATACATTTTTCTCTTCTGTTTGTCAACCTATTTTCTTTTTTTTTTGTTTAATAGCTATTGACGATAAGATACTAATATTATAAAGGTGAAAAATTGTTTGTTTGTTTGTCCTTCTTTCACGTCAAAACAGTGATAGTTTGGTTGTTCACAGTGAGTGATGGACATTTGGAGGACTGGAGAGTGACATAGGCTACTTGTTTATTAATAATTGGTTAATATCATCTCATTCTTAGAGTTTATTCAAATAAGTTTAAGTCTCGGACAAGAGCCGATCTCATGGTGTTTCCCATGGTGTTCACTGAAATTCCCGTAAAATCCAAGGGAAATAAGGATAAATAAGCATAAGGTAAAAATAATAATCATTAGTCACTCTGTACTCTACTCACCAATCTACGAAAATTAAAAAACTTTATAACTAGCAACTAAAGGTTTTAAAAAAAATATTCAAGTTTGAAATAATTTTATTAATTTGTGAAAAGACCTTTGAGACGTTATTTTTATTCACATAACGTTTAACAGCGGTCTTCATGTTTACTTAGAACTATATTCATTAATTGACCGCACCAAAAAGTTGTTTTCACTAACTTTGCAATTATGCGTATGCCGTATGTAGTTTGAAACAGAACTTTCTTAGTAACTGAATTAGTGTGGTAGTGAATTATTAACTCCTGGAAAGCCACAAGGGTGGCATCATAATTAGAATTTATTAAATTTTAATAACAACCAGTTATCTGCACTTTGCCCACATTCAATCAAATTGAATTAGCTTTCTATAACTAACAGTTAATAAAAAATAATAATATATAGAAAGTGATATGGACCAAGGTGGACTTATCTCTATAAGAGTCTCTTCCAGTCAAGCCATGCATGTGGGAAATCGTGCTAAAGAGCGGGACAGAAAAAGAAAATGCAAAGAGATAATAAGAGAGTATATAAGTATAAAAGCATATATAAATACAATATATAAACATATACAATACATATAGACACTATAATTACATACATGTATAAGCTATATAATATGTATTATATAAAAAATACAAGTAGGTATATATATAAAACTGTATAAATATTTAGTTAATAAATAAATACTAAAATTATATAAATATATATACATAAACATACACACATGATTGCTAAGCACAAATATATATTTTTCAAGTTATTTACTTCTTATAAACTTACATATGTGTATTACGTATGTGTATAATATATACATAATATGTATTCCTGGACATCGTTAAAACGTTATTATTAATTTATAACCTAAAATATTTACAAAGTGGAATAACGATATCATATTTTTTAAAATATTCTGTGATATTTTTAGTTCTCCTTCACGTACTCGTATATGTATTTATATGTATTTATATATAGAACCAGGTTAATTTAATAACAAAAACCAAAGGGCGATCAATCTCGTCCATTACGGAAAATCAATTTCACGCTTTTACCGCAGTATTTCCGTCACGGCCGTATTGCTTTCAAGTAATTTTGTAAGGATGGCTTGTGGTTTATTGGAAATTTGTGCTAACTTAAATCACAATATATTAACTGTATAAAGTAAAAATTAAAAATAATATTGATTTAAGGGCAACTAAAATAAAAAAAACAATCTCCATTAACTAAAGTAATAAGAATACGCGCGTAAGTGCTAAGAAATGATAATCTTGGTATCAATTTAATAAACTCACCTAAAAAATTGGTAGCATTTTTATATATGTGCCATGTAAAAATTACAGGAATTCGGGCTTATTTACTTATTGAATATCCAAATATATAAAATATAAAAAAAACCATCTCAAATTAATAGAAGCTACGGTAGCGAAGTACCGTAAGTACGTGTAAGTACGTAAGCGAATACCTTATAATTTCTCTATTCAACGTGACCAATTGATGTTTTATAGAATACTAGCAGAACCCGCGGCTTCGCCCGCGATGAAACTACGACAAAAATAAACTTTTTCGCAATTCATATTTTATTATTTTGAAAAATAAGTTCGTGTAAGTTTTATCACACACAGTCACACACTCACAGTCAAATCCCTTACATGGCTTGGGTGACTTTTTCATTACAGTTGTGCCAACCTTCAGAAGGAGGATTTAGATAGCAGGATACTCTCAAGCTAGGTTCTCTCTCTCGCGCTCTAGCTCTGTTATAGTTGTCACTGCTGTGGCCAGCTGAGAAGTTATACATAAACCTTTAGATTCGGAATAATTTCCGTTCTCTACTTTATATCCCACACAGTAAGTGTGCACTAACGGAGAACTTAAGCCATGTTACTCTATTTAAATATATTCAACAACTCAAACTTCACCGTCCAGTTTTACCTCCTTAGGGGTTGAATTTAAAAATATTCTAAAATACATGTTTATTTAATTGTATTGAAGATCATTAATACTAAGTTTCAAGTAATTTTGATCATAAATAATTTTTTCCTCATATAAACTGCACAACCCCCTTTTATCCTTTTAAAGGATGAATTTCGAAAAAAAAATGATATTTGTATTGTTTTAGTTTTCATTTTAAAGGTAAATAAGACTTTACGTGCTTTAACCGTAGAGTTTCATACAAACTTTCACCCCCCATTTTACCCTCTTAAGGGTTGAATTTCAAAAAATGCTATAATACGTATTTATTTAATTGTATTGAAAAGTATTAACACCAAGTTTCAAGTAATTCTGATCACAAATAATTCTTTGCCCATATAAATTTTATCATCCCCTTTTATCCTTTTAAGGGATGAATTTCGAAAAAATCTAATACATATATTTCTTATTTTTCATCTTAAAGCTAAATACCACTTTTCGTGCATTTCGCGTTAAGAATGACAAAGTTACATACAATCTTTTTTCCCCTATTTTACCCCCTTAGGGAATGATTTTTGAAAAATCCTTTCTTAGCGGATGCCTACATTGTATAAGGAATATGTCCTTCAAATTTCACGTTTCTACGACCAGCGGTTTAGACTGTGCGTTGATCGATCAGTCAGTCAGGACAAAGCATTTTATGTATATATATATAGATTACTCTTATTTTGATGTTTGGTAAATTGATTGGAATTAGTAGCAATACAAAATCATCGATCACCGTTAATGTAATTTACTGTAATAAAATGTAATAAGGGTTAATTTACATAAAACTCACGGAAGACGCACAGGTAATAGTTTTTATAGTAACACACGACATAAAAAATCGGTTATAGAGCAATCTGTCAAAACAAATAAACAAAATAATTTGAAACATTTTCAAAATATATAACTCAAAAACTTCAAATAAAAGTTTAAAAAAAAGATTTACTTAAAGTAAAAAAGTCAATTAATTTTTTAAATGATAAAAAACCAATAAATTTTATGTTTTTTTTTAAGCCATAAAATTCAATGTTGGGCTAATACGCTACATTTTTGATATAATATTATTTGAAGTGTCATAAAACTATTCTAAAATTATAATTAATTGCTATTAAGTCTACTTACTTTTTTAATAGTCTCAAAATTAACGAAGTTGATAGTGAGTTCATAAAACTTTGTCGTTGCAATGTTAAACTGGGAGGCTGGATTTTTCATTAAATATACTTTGAAGCATCCAGAAATTATTTTTATAATACAAAGTTCATCCCCTAGTAAGAACCCATAAAGTTAATATTTAAAAACTTTCACAATCGGTAAAGTTTAAATAGCAAATTAAAATATAGACCATAAAATATTACATCAAAAAGGTTTACTAATAAACATAAAAGAAACGAAAGGCAAAATAACTAAAGGTAAAGCCGACGTATCAGATTCCTATAAATTAAAATCATCGCATTACAACAAAATTGACTACCAAAAATTAAATGATGATAATTTATGACCTCGAAAATAATCTAATCTGTATGAACTTAACAATGTTTTTACTTTTTTATTAATGTATATAAAAACGTAATCTTTACCCATTTCAATGAGTCTACCAAACGGTCCAACTTCGTCTGTACCGCCATAGAAAAGCTCGCTTAAGGTATGTACATAAGCATGTTAGATAAATGCTCATGTATTGGACTTAGCAGCAATGGACATACATAAGTATTATTTACTGATTAGTGCAGGACATATTTATATGGTGTAGAAACACGCAGAAAACTCTATCGTAAACATGGGAGCTATACTTCTATACCTGATCGAAGTTACGTTGAGGAGGAGGAGGAGAGATAATAGCACTACGTTTATTAAAGAGAAAACCCTACTTTAACAATCTTCTTGGTATTTCGGCAACTCATTTTTAAATTAAACAGATTTATGTTGAAATAAATATTTTAAATATATTTTTCTCCTTTAAATTACCAGACTGAAGCTACTTACAGCACTTTTGCATAAAAATAGAGCTAGAAACTGCATAATATATACAGTTAAATGAAATTGAAGTGTGAGTTTGTAATGTCAAAATAACAGCTTTTTACTTAATACATAAATAAATAACTAAATGCGATACTTATGAGAAAAACACAATTTTTAAAATGTTTGTGTCTATTTGTTCCGGCTAATCTCCGAAAAGACTGGACTGATTTTGACGGGAATTCCACTGGCAGACAGCTGACGTTAATAGGAGTAACTTAGGCTACTTTTATTTTAGAAAAAGAATTAGGGTTCCGCTCAAAAAATTAAAACGTGCCCAGGGACGCACGCATATTTTTCTTTGTGTTCTCTAGATACATACATTTTCTGTAAGTGTGTTCAAAGTGAATGCAATTCAAGACAAAGGAAGTCCACAAAAGATTAAATAATGGAGAGATATCAAAGCAACGACGCTATAAGCCTTTCGACAAAGAGCGCGTACAACGGCCTCTTAATGTGAAGTAGGTAAGTAATATACAATAACGAACGGCAAATTGCTATGAAAAGAGGTCATCTAACATTTTATATCACACGGGTTTTCACCCGCGGATCTGCTCGCGGACGTCGGTACAAATACCCTAAGTTTAGTGTAGCTTTCAATTAGCTTCGTTGGCTTAGTCACTAGCATGTACTGTAGCAAATCAGGGTGTCTTGGGCTCGAGTTCCAGGTATGACCAAAATTTTCAGTACTAGCGGCGAAGTTCTAAAATTAGTGATGTTACACCCTTGTTCTTTCGAGGTAAAGTGAAGCCGTCCAGATCCCTGACACCTGTCACGTGAATTGTCGTCCCATGCCTAACCCGGACTTTAAAAGTAAAAGGAATTAAGATTGTACCTGTGTTTGCAAACACACAAGGTACACACACTATGACACTGGTGACTAGTCTTAGCGAGATTGTGCCGAAATCAATCAAGAGGACATTATTATTAATGAAGTAATTACTATATTACCATCCAAACAAATAAACACATTCTAACTCTTTATATAAAAGGGGTAATTTGTTTGATAACAAATTCAATTAGTCTTTTTTACACACAAACATAATTGTAATTTCCCAAAACTGATTACTAATAAATAATAATCAAGCAATCATTTAGAAAAAACCCAAAGTTTGCACTTGTGGAAATTTTATTAGTAATGTTTGTAAAACATTTATGTATGTAATGTATGTAAATATGATAGCATATTTAAATTATTTAATAGCGACAAGTTGTTCTCTACAAAGATTATTTTAATAAATTAGTTCCGGACCATGATAGAATACAATAGAATCATGTTAAATACGAAATTTATCAAAAATATTATTGTAGCGTTCAGTTAAACGTAATACCACGCATCATGCAAGTCGGTAAAAATTTAAACTTATTCTATATAATCGATGTTAATAAATAAAGTTGTATCTTTAAGTATAAACAGAATATAATTAAGTATTTAACAGTACACGATATGTTTGATTATTTTTTTGAATCGAAACTTCTTGCAAGTGAAGATGATTTCCGACTACGAAGTTAATCAACAATCAACAAAATCGAGACCGTTGTACACGTGATTCGAAAATAAAGGAGGTTATGACGGACGGACGGACGGACGTACGGTGAACTGTAAACAATTCTCCGATCTCGTCCTTCCTTAACCGTTTTCTTACCATATTCGTTTTACACGTGACGTTTAACACAAACAGAAGTTGGAACTCGGATGAATACTAACGCGTTCTGCGCATGCGCTTATGAACAACCTTGGTAGCGACCGCTGACATTAGTTACTAGACATTTAGATTGATGTACAGTGGAATATTCAAAACAGTATAGTATGTATCTACTTGAGTACATGTACCACAGTATCGATGATGAATTATAACATCTTTTTTCATACGGTTTTATGTTATCTTAAAGAACGAGTTGATTTGTTAAAGCATTAGGTAAACTTACATAAGATATTTTTCTAAGCAATGATATAAGCAGAACTAGTGGTGATTGAAGTATTCAATTGCATATTTGGTAGGTAATAGATATTACATTAACAGTCGCAGCCGATAAACATTAGGCTAACTTTTTAAAAATGTTCAAAACAGTTAAAATTCTAGTTTGAAACAATTATATTTATATTTTACATCCTAAGTTGGATTAAGTTTACAGATTAAGATTTTGTGTAAAATAAAATTTTAACTTTGTTTTTATTATACGTAAACTTCCGATTGAGCAAATAAATGCGCTTAGTGCTTACCCAAGAATAACGAGTTCGCCATATTTAACAAGAGGCTTTGGCTTTTGTTCAGAGCCACTCTCGCCGGCCTCTTCCAGTATTGGTGAATCCGCACTGTCCGCAGCACTGAAACATAAAAAGACATTTTCATTTATAAATGAAATCATATTTATTTTTACTTATCTAGGTCTAGAATAATCCTTCTATTAAATCAATAAATATGGCCTTTGTAATAAAGCTAGCTTTCTATTAGATTCTTTTTATCGCTTTAAAAGTACCTACCAGAAAGTAATCTCTACGTGTTATACAAAGTGTTTCTCGTTATAAGAAAAAGTGTCATTTGACCTTCGCCTGCGGAGTGTGGGGTTTGTTTATTATGTACTAGCGTTTATTTATTTTTAACGGAACCCTAATTCTTTTTCTAAAAGAAAAGTTGCCTAAGTTACTTATTATAACAGCAGCTATCTGCCAGTGAAAGCCTGTCAAAATCAGTCTAGCGTTTTGGAGATTAAACGAAACAAATAGACAGACAAAAATTTTAAAAATTATGTTTTTCTTATAAGTACCGTATATAATTTCATATGCATTTAATAAAAAGCTTTTATGTTGACGTTACAAACAGACACTTTAATTTTATTTATCTGTATAGATAATTGCTCCGCTCCTAAAAGTCTGACATGATATACGTTGACCTGGAGTAACACATAGGTACGTTACCTAGGAAAGCACCAGAGCGAAGCGACCCTCACTTCGCTCGGATGTAAGTCTTCAGTAGGATATAAAATGCATAAACTATTTTACAAATTGATAAATAAAACTGGAGATTAGTGAGGTTAAATAAATAAACTAACTCTTCGGCTTTATATATTACTAGTGACTCACCCTCGCTTCGCTCGGGTTCATCCCTAGCTTAGTTCCCCATACAAACTTTCATCCCCATTTTCACCCCCTTAAGGGATGATTTCTGGGATAAAGTATCCTATGTCCTTCCCAGGGTCTCAAACTATCTTCTTACCAAATTTCATCTAAATCAGATCAGTAGATCCAGAGATTACCCCCTGCAACGTCATAAAGTCACAAACTTTACCTCTTTATAATATTAGTATAGATTAGATTAAAAGATTTTATTTTAAAGTAACATAAGTAAACTTCCTTTCTATATTTTATATTTTTAATATTTATTAATGTTTATTAAAGAACTTGAAAAGTAATAATTTAATTATTTTTTTATTTTGTTTCATAAGTTAAGATGATCTTATTTTAAATACAAAAAATACTTTTATTATTCAAATATACTAACGTACCTACTTCACACAAAATTATATAAACTAGTGATCGTCCCGTGGTTGAAAAGCAACTATAATTCATTAAGTTTGATCGATACTGAGGTTCTTTGTCAAAGTCATATAGATAGCCTATAAAATTCAAAAAAAAATTAAACGGGCCCGTAGATTCAGAGGTTTGCACGTACAGACAAACAAACTTTCCATCTTTATATTATGTAGGTACTGGTATTGATGAATGTTATTTAACATGCTATATCTTTTTACAGAGAAGTAATTATAGTATATAAATAAAATGCACGAGCGGATTCGCGGGTAAAAGAAAGTCAATAAATTTTGGCTTTTTGACGTCCTTCTCTATATAAACTTTGACTATGCCAAAGCTCATACACCTCCATATATGCAATATTCTTAAAAAGGGGTTCAAAGTTTTCTCTTCACGTATTAATATATAGATAAGCAAAAGAATATTAACTACAATAGTTAAACGTGTTTGTTTTGATTTTCAACGTAATGTATTCAGGTCAAAACAAAACAAATTGAACAAAGGCAGCATTAAACTAAAAAGAATGATGATAATCCAATATAATAAACATGGTAAAATGGCCTCGTATTAGCGTCACAGTAATTGTTACCACCCACTATGTCTATTCTATATAGTATGAACATACTTTCCTGACTTCCGTTACAACGAAATCTTGATCACAGGTCAAGTCTAAGATCTTTATGGAACTGGTTTTAGACAACTGTGGGTCAAGAATCAAGATTAGAGACGTAAATTATGATCACCGCTGGAAACCGGTCTTGACCGATGCACCGTAACTTACGTAAGACAAACTCCTTATAAGATGTTTACTATGCACGAAAAAAGACGTTCCTAATATGTTTTGAATACATAAATAATAAAAAATGTCGACTTCTAGATCTGTGGCATTTTAGACCTGCCAAACTACTAAATATTCGATAGTCGCGATAATGCAAGATGAATATTTATATGGGGGCCATAGATATTTAGCTAAGAAGGATATTAAAAAGTTTATACATTATAGGGATATGTTTACATTCTTTATCACTAAATAATTAAACTATAGTAAAATTACTCAGCTTTTCGCTTTTTGCGTAATATTACATTTCTTGATACTTCAGAATCTAATAAATAACTAATTTAATATAACATCCGCAAGGCTTACAACAAAGAATATCATGTACATTGTGCATATACTCATAAGTGTCATTCGCAGAGGCTATTTTATTTTATACTCGAAGCCATTAGTGACTTGGTCATACAATGAGTGGTTTATCGATCGCACAAATGATAAGCTATGTCGGTCTATCTATGATTTACTCAGTCCACAACGTAGAAGTAGGTCAAACAACTCTAAATACATACGTTTACTTATCGCGTGTACAAATAATGACACAAAAAACTTAAGACCATAATGTTTGAGCTCGTTTTATGAATTTAAAAGAACAAAAGATTGCTAATGCTTTGAGATTTTATTAAAAATGCTTCCTCTCTGCGCTGGATAAAAAGCTTAATTTAAGCGACCGTGAATGTTGGCAGTGGGTCAAGTCTAGCTCCTTCCTTCGCTGTGATACAATTGAAACATTGCTTTTGCTCTGATTAAGCCTATAGCTACGAAGGTGTTTGAAAGATTTTATAGAAGTGTATTTTCATTGCACTTGAAGCAGATCTAGTTATTATTACTCTATGGAAATATTTTTCATTTGTTTTCGTCGTTATTTATCTTTAATTTACGTCAGTCCTTGTCAGACGTCGAAATTAGTTAGATTAATGTGTTATATTTCCGTATAGATATCCTTTACATATATACTTTATTGTTTATGTGAACAGTTATTACGCAAGCTCTGATCACGGCATTCCGTGACGATAGTCATTTGCTGCATTTACATGTCTACTCTTAATTGCAGTTTCTTCCTCGAGTCTCGCCTTTGTCTACTGTTGCAATTGATTTAGATTGCTCAAGATTATTTAACACGACCACTGCAAATAATACAAGATCTAGATGAGAAACCGGTATTCCGGGTTTTCGTACATAACACTGCGCGAACGGAAATATATTAATCAAATTGTAGAATGTAAAGCAATAGATAATGCGTTATTGATTTTGTTCAATGTAAACTTCATATATTGTACGTAACAATCACTTTAGCGGGTCATTGTTATTAATAAATATAACAAGCTATCGATGAATGAACCCAGCCAGCTATCGGATAACGAGAAGTGCTATGACGATTCTAAGAAAATATATTTATTTTGCTAGATATTTACCACGACTTTGTATGTAGAGTGTGTTATTTATATACATATTCGTTACACATATACTTATATTAATTAATTATTTATGCTTATGCTTATATTTATTATTAGGCTTATTATTAATTAATAACGTCATTGCTTTTTATAAATTGTACCAACGTCTTAACATTTGTAAAATCTTTGGTTTAAATATCCGAGAAATACTCTGAGGGAAAAAAGTTAAATGTAAAAAGTGAAATATTTTTAGAGCAATTATTCCAAGAATGTCTCATTTACAAAGGATACTGCTCCTTATAGTAAACGTGTAAAATAACTATGCTATGCTAATATTTCTCAGAATTACTGTGAATCAGCGCATGAGGGCGATGTTTCGTAGTACTCAATAGTTGACATCAGTAGGTAACATAAGCGTAAAGCGATAAACGACTACTTCGTATCCGGTTTATTGCGAAGCCTATTGCTGTTCGCAAGAATACCGGAAATATAAGTAGCGTCACACCTACTCAAAAAAATCTACACTCAACGAATATTTACTTACGACTAAGATATAAAAATAAATGAACTACTATGTGTTAATCAATTTTTTACCGATTTCTATTACTATATTATTGTTGATTTAAGCGGTTTTATTAAGTTACTTTATTACTTGCTTATCTACATCAGTATAAATATATAATAATGAGCTCCTGACCGACTTCGACCACGGCGACCAGTCTCACTGAGATCTGCGAGACTAGCCATCTGCGCAGGAGAGCACAAATGTGCGCGCAAACACAAGTTCACTCTCTGTTCCTGTCATTCTCATACTCCGGTGGGACGATTACTCGACACGACCGGTGAGAGTTAAGGCGCAGGACCGACGGCTTTACGTGCTCTCCGAGGCGCGGGGGTGAAACTCCGCTAACTTCCCAACTCCGGGCTGTTACTGAGACTTACTAAACAGAAAGACTCAATAACTAAACTTGGCCCAACCCGGGACTCGAAACCAGGACTTCTCGACGTGTAGCCGTACTTGCTCGCCACTACATCACCGAGGCAGTTAATAAATAAATATATACAGTACCAACCGATATAACTATGTGGGAATATAATGGGACGTATGGAGCGACTGTCTACTATGCCAATTTTCCCAGGTTCTTTTTCAGTGTGTTTTAAGGTTAAGACCATTTAGGTTGCCAATGTTACAACAATATTGGAGAAAACCAAATGCCAGAAGCAGAATGTTTGCCCTTTATACATATGTTTGCCCTTTTTAACGTCCCACTGCTGGGCACAGGCCAGCCTCCCTTCAATGCGAGGGGGATCGGGCCATAGTTAACCACGCTAGTCAAGTGCGGGTTGGCGGATTTCACATGTCTTTCAAAAACTTGCTAAGTTCTTTCAGACATGCAGGTTTCCTCACGATGTTTCTCTTCACCGTAAGACAAGTGGTAAACGTGTTGGAAATGATTCGCACATGAAAATGTCAAAGGTGCGAAACCCAAGATTTAAAACCGCTTCACTCGGTTTCCCAAGCGTGCGCGTTACCACTGAGCTAACACTGCCCTTATGATGCATGTATCACATATAGAATAATTAAAGAATGTCAAGATGTTGTAGATACTATACTACTATAGATACTATATACTCATTTGTATCTCAAAAACTACTCGTCCTATCACCTTCAAAATAATTCTCCTTGAAAGTATTTTTGTAGCTCTATTATCTCAATTTTTTCCAAAACTTACCTCTTACATTAAAAGGTTTAATGGGGAAGACATAATGTAAACTCAAAAAAAAATCACCCTAATGTCCTTATTTTTTATTATTTTTCATGCCTTGACTATATTGCCTAGCGGTTTATATGACACACGAACTTTCTAAATTTTAGCAATATAGTTCCGATAATATTCTCTTAAAATAAAACTTATTAAAACGTGAACTGGCAAAAAATTCGCTATGCTTTCAGGCGTAGTTGAACTGTGGACATTCTTCACTTAAAAGTATTACAAGGAATTGTGATATTGGCGCAAACAAAAAGTCTATTTTTGCAGTTACAATTAATCTGTGCGTGATGTAATGACATTATAAATAACTTTAAATCGTAAGACCGGAACAATAAAGATTGCATAATCTAAAACTCCTTGTTTTAGTACTTTCTCCGCTCACACGGTCACGATCTTTAGTGATTTGCCTGGGCTCACTTTCTATCTGAAACACGAATACTAATATTTCCAACATAACGGCATAGGGATATTCCTTGTTAGGTTTCTTCCATTAAGTTAGAAGTTAGGACATTTTGCTAGGAAAATAGAGCGTATTAACCATTTTAATATGATACAATTATTTTAATTTTATAAATAAAACTTTTATTTTAATATGTTTTAAAGATTGAAGACATATATTTATGTAAACAAATCTAGGAGATCGATTATAACTTAATAGTACTTTTTGTATTCAGCGACCAATCAATAATTTAGTACCATCGAACTGATCTAACGATGGAGCTAGGCAATGGACACTGACGTTTAATCTACTACTACTAATTGTAAGTAGTAAACGTTAAGGGAGTCTACTCAAGCACATTTGTTTAGTTAGTACTTTACTTTTTTTTTGCTTACTATGGATTTTTATTAAACATAATTACAACTTAAGGTCCTCGAATATAGATGTATCTACCAAAAAACCTTCCAAATATTAACTTGTCTTTATTCTACGTGACATTAGTGAAGTAATCTATGCTCTACTGACACGCTTTGAAACCATTAAGAAGAAAATTGAATTGGAATTGACTTGCTAACTTGACACTTGTATAAAATATTAAAATGACGAATTGCAAATGTTATAAACAATAACTTATAAGTCATTTTTAATTGTAATGAGCTACGTGATTTTTTTATTTTTTTATTAAAAGAATATGGGAAGGTGATCGACTTTTTTCATCCTTGAACAATAATTACAAGGTAAAGCTACTATCAAAATGAAAAATAATTTAAAAATGTATCTCCTTGTTATCTCTTGTATTTAAAACACAATTAATATGCTGCGAAATAACTACTGGATTTGGTGCAAAAAATGACGTCCGTTAACGCTTAAAAATTAATTATTCCAATATCTAAGTTTGGCATTGCTGAGTGCTCATTGCTCACACATTCCGCTATTTCGGTTTTCCGTTTGCAAACAAGTTTAACGGTTGCTTCACGCCATTGAAATTTAATAGGTGATTAAACCATATAAAATGTTCAATAGAACAGACAGCTCTTTTCACCGGTGAGTTGTTAATCGTAATCATTTCGCTAAATATATATAATTATTATGAATATCATTCAATATATTTATATAACGGTAGAAGTAATTTTAAAATTGGATTTATATAAGAGAACTGCAAAAATATTTCAAACAATAGTTATTATAAAAAGGTAGGTAGTGATAAACTGAGCTATAGTAACAAAGTAGTCCTAATTCTTTAGTTAAATACAGCCAACTTTCATTTCTGCTCCATTTAGAAGCGGTTAAATCGATCAAATCGAAGTGCCAGTTTAGATTTATTATCTACCTACTGACTTAATTGTGAACTAGGACGATTGTAAGTTAGAAAGAAATGTATGGTTTTGTAATCGAAAAGTTATTAAAAAAAATATGTTTAAGTTAAGCGAATAACATAAATAATATGAACAAATATTTTCGATAGATCTTGGTACAGGTACCGTGAATTTTACATTGCATGAATCAAATTACGATCCGTGGTCACGCACGATATTAACAATATTATTTTATTCCTAAAAAAAGATTTTAATTTATTCCTACATATTTATCGTATCAAGTAAAAATCACAATAGTGTCCAACCTTATGTAAACGGAAATTAACTGTGAAGCCTGAATCAACACAAATCCGGAGAGAACTCGATTATAATATTCAGGACATGGGTTTGTATAAAAACATATTTTTATCTGTACATTATTGTACAGTTACAATATGGTAGCAACAAAATAACAGAATATAATGTATATAAATAAAAATCAAGTTTCCATTTCAAGTTGATTCATCAAAAAAGTTTATGTGGTAATGATATATACCGGCCTTTACATAATTAAATATATTATAATTACAAATAAGCATCATCTACAATGGACGCCCGACACGAGGTATTATTTTATTTAAATCAATCAATAAATAATAATTACTTTTCTTATAACTTTCCACTCTTTTCTTTCAAGTTTTTCCATTTCATTTCAGTATTATAAATGTGAAAGTATGTTTGTTGTTATGTTAGTTTTCACGCAGCAGGTTACCTTGATTTGTATAGTTATTTAAAAAACAGAGACATTTTCATTATATCAATACTTTAAATAACTTCCATGGGATATTAGGAACTTGCAAAAACATGCCGAAATTCGCGCGTTATATAGTTAGGAAGTGACAAAAGGAGGACATACCACTGTACATTTTTTTCAATATCTTGGCCTATCGATATTAGGTTTACCTATTTAATGACTACCACAACGCAATATACAAGAATCAGAATTTCGTATATATAACACACGATTTTCACAGTTAATACAACACATCCTCTACACGCAAGCATTATTGCATACATCTAAAGTCTAAACCTTGTCCTTAATACATGGCATACATGTGTTACGCGTCGTATTGTGTTAATAGCAGTGAATTTAAATTTTTACATAAATTATCTACTATACATATAAAATAACATTTCGAAATTCATTAACTCATGTATATATACATATATATTTATTTTATTTTATTTTGAACTTTATTTGAAATTTAGTACCTACTTACTAGCAACTCACGCTCGCTTCACTCGCGTTTGGTACGTTTTCACAATTCGTATAAAATAAATTATATATATGTACATACATAGGTATAGAAAATTAAGTACCTACTTTAAAATTCAAGTATGAGAAATGATTCAAGTATGAGAAATGATTCAAGTATGAGAAATGATTCCCCATACAAACTTCATCGCCCTTTTCGCCCCCTTAAAAGAGATTTCCAGGATAAAAACTATCCTATGTCCTTCCCGGGGTCTCAAACTATCTCCATACTAAATATCATCTAAATCGGTTCAGCGGATTAAGCGTGAAAAGGTAATAGACAGACAGACAGAGTTGCTTGCGCATTTATAATATTAGTAGGTATAGAATATAGATTATTGATCTTAGACACAATTTATGATTAATATTGTATTTTCATCAGATAAAGCTGGGGGAAGTTGCTTGTTATATTACATTACATTATGATATGATAATCAAAACCATCTATTTAGTCTTTATAGGTTCTAGGTTCTTTGTTTTTAATCTCTTCGCTTTCGTGACTCAATCTTTTAACATAACTAACGGCATCAACTTTTAGTATTAACTTTAGTTAACGCTCATAATAAGTGAAAAACTGTTAGATTTTAATATACAGATATTTTTCTTACTTTTAAACGGATTGTAAAAAAAAAACGAAAAAAATATTTACTCCTTTAATTTTACTTCGTTAATTTAATGACTATAACAGATACTCATCAGCAGCTATGAATACTAGACATGCAGAATTTACGACTACACGATGCATCTCCTTAACCCGAATATGGCATACACATAGAAGATTATACCAATGAGGTCAATTTGGGTTCAATGAACTTAAGCCAATATATCATTCGCTTTTATGCTTCGAAGTGTACTTTATGATTACTCGACCATTAAAGTAGCTTAATCACTATTGTAAGAATCATGGAATTAAGTTAGCGCCACCAGTGGGCCGAGTGATGCACGAGGCACGAGGCACGTACTCGCATACGTTGAGGGGTTCGCCTCATTGAATAATTTATTTAGACGTTCTATATCGCTGAAGATGATCATTGTTGACACAAGATCAGGACATCCGTTAATATATTGCCCAAAATTTAACGCGCATTTAAACAAAATGATATATAGCTTTTTTTCTTTTGAAACTGACGAGAGTCAAACATTTAGTTAATTAACACTGAAAAAATACTATACTTAATATTATATTTAAAAACAAAAAAATACTTAGGCTGTGCTTTTTCACCAACAACAAATTGTATTATTTTCTCACTTTCATTCATACGTCGTTATTATAGTTACTTATTTATCACTGTTCCCGCTTGATTAAAAGGGATAATAGCTGTACCGACTACGTTCGACGTAACATCTGCTGCGCAGGTGTTGCGTAGGGAAAGGCAGGTGCAGAATACCGACAAACGGATGTTACGTCGTCGTCTATCGTTAAAACAATACCCCTATTTCCCTGCTTAAGTATCCGGGATGGAATCATTACTCGTAGTAGACATTTAGCTATTGCGATGAACAATACGTATACAGTGTATAATATAATTTATACGGTAATAAATAATAGTTTTGAAAAATTTTTTAAGGAAAAAAACTAAAAATACCAAATCAAAATCATAATTTGTTTGTTTAAAATTAAATACCCATGATCCATTTTTGTATATTTTTTTATCATAATTATGTATTTCTTCTTAAAATTGAATCATCACTCATTATCTAAGTGTGGCAGGCTCAGGGGTTTTACGATTGCTCATAAAACCACCGACCTCTATAAAAACTCTATGCCTTTCGTTACGTTCACACCAACGATAAAATTTTCAAAATTCACTAATTCATTCTGTTATTTAAATATCGGCGTAGATAGTGTTAATTTTAACGGTTGGTTTTTACCTCCAAGGATAAAGGAAGTAGTCGACTGATATGTCTAGTATAATAATGGAAATACATAATATGTTACATATAGGTATGTATATATATGTATTTATGTATATATATAAGAAGATTACCCATTCATTTTGATTTGGAAGCCCTACACTTTCTCTTTAAGCTATACTTGTATTACCCTGCATAGAGCTTAGTACAGATAATGTGTAACAAATGCAATAAGTGTTTGTCATTCAATACCACGCTAATAGCGTGCTCCTAATCGAATGTATCGCTATTCCCTACCTGTTAGAGCTATAAATAATTGAATGTTCTGTTCAAGGAAAATCTTATCACAAATTCAGGGAAAGGACAGGGCAAGTACCTGCAGTGTGGTTTCTGTTACAAAATGCATAAAATAAATTATATATTATAAAATATTTTCCAAATTAGTTGTTGACATTTTATCATTCGTATTTCGTATTTTTATCTACGTAATAGCATTTGAATTGTTTTTAATTATTTATTTATCTATATTGTTTCATTCATTACGATAGCAGAGTCTAACAAATAAAGCACAATTATACCTGAGAACACGCAGTATTTGTGCACCATTAAAATTTTTACTTTTTGTTTACAAAACTTCGCGAACCGGCTTTGTCGCTAGACGCTCGGCGAACCCCAGGCTTTATGAAAGTTAAATGAAAGAGGGCTAGAGGGTTTCTCAGACGTCAACGCCCTTTGTTTGTGGCAAAGGTTGAATTAAATATAAAACTTCACTAACCCAGAAATGGAATGCACCAGTAGTGCCAAGCTACAGGTAAACAACGTTGTTTATTACAAAACTATAATATAAACAACAAATTAAGCAAATTTGTTTGAGTCACTTATATTAAAAGAAAAAATAAACATAAATAGCTATAGAATATCTAATTTTTTTGTATTTATCGATTAATGATTAATTAAAGATTCCTAATGTCATACACATATTATGTAGATACTCTTAGAATAACAGATTTAAGGGGCTTTATTAAAAATTATATTCAATTAAATTATTTGTTTTGTGGCTTATATTATATTTGAATAATGTTAAAAATAAAATATATATATATCAAAATAAAAAAATATTAAACACATAAAATAGTTAAATATATAAAATATGAAACTTTAATGAAAATGAAAAATAATAACATTTTAATTTACTATATTAATCTACCTAAAATAATGTTTGTACTAAAAACTAAAAAAAAATACTATTATTTGTAAACAAACAATAATGACATTTATTTAACATCAATAACGACTACTAATGTTATTTGTTATTTCGTAGTCATTATTAATGTTTAATAAGAAATATTATAATCTTTATAGAGCTGAAGGGTTTGTAATTTCTTTGTTTAAACACATTTATATCTGGACTTAATGATCATCAGATATGAAAAATACTTTTTGTAATATATAACTTCTTTATTAATATAATATAGGATAAACGATACAAGCAAAGTGACAGACAATAAATATAAAATAATAAAGAGGTTTTAAATATATTTTAAAATAATTATGCTTTGGAAATCCTACATGAGTAACAGAAGCCATGTTACAACTTTTTTAATATACAAATATAATAGTAGTGTAGTAGTTAAATAGTTGAGGAAATACAAAAGTATGTCATTTTGAGATTTCTATTTAATACAATCATTGATAAATGTTAAATGAGTACATTAATTTTGTTTTTTCAAAAAGAATAATTTTGCAGTTTTACACTTCCACTATCATTTTGTTATCATTTTTAGTTTTAAATGATTATACATACAAAATAGACTAGTAACATATCACTCTTTTGCTGTTGTGATTAGTAAAAGTAATTTTTTCACTAGTAAATGTAAAACCACATGTTTCCGCTGTAAGCCTTAGTTGATTTTCAATAATTAAAAAAAAATAGCAAAACATTTTTTTTAAAGTTGTGAGTTGCACTGGTGTTGTTTTGTTATTGTGCCTGGTTGATCAAAGCTATGTTTGATATTAATTGATAGAACACAAAATTGTGATGGTGACATTTTTACAACAACTAAAGCAAAATTAAATAAAAACTAATTTATTTAGCAAATTGATACCTATGGTGATAGTGAGTACAAGACAGAGAAACTATACTAGAACTTTTTTGCATATAAATATGAAACATTATATTCTTATTTTTACTATTAGAATGTCAACAGACTGGGCAAACTTTTTGAGCTTTAATAAAAGGCAATAAACACCAAGTGTAGTTCACAATCAAAAGGAATGAATTTTTGGATTATAGTATATCATTTGTAAAACTAACCACACAAAACTATCCTATAGGTTTGTTAATAACTGTGTAACGATTTAAGGGATTTTTTAAAATTAATAAGTATGAAGTAACATAAGTATGTAAAAGAAATGTTTTCTGGTACTTTACATTCATTTTATAACAAACATTTTATATGTTTGAATTGACTTTTTATGTTTATGTTTCAATTAATTATTAAAAGAGATATATTTTACTAAAGTAATTTTAAGGGATTTTTTTAATAATGAAGCATTTTGTCAAAGGTTAGTTTTATGTACATTATTATAGTAATCATTTAATCTAATAAGGTTATCTTGAAATCGATTGAGTTGACAAGGCTGATGTAAACAAAAGTTATCTACAGAAGAGCATTTGACGTTTAACAGTAAAACATAATTAAAACACTGTACGTATTACTTTGTTCCATAGTATTACAAATTATTTCTATAAAGTAAATATAAACAAAGTTCATGCACAAATTCTACATGTAATATGTTTTGAAATTTGACGCATGTAAATTTTTAGGATTTAGATTCCATATTGATATTTACGCATCAATAGTTAATAAATATCATAAGTTCATTATTTTCACCGATGGAAAATAACATGGAAGTGTGAACATATTGTTTTTGTTCAAAGACCACGTTGTAACAACTTACCGTTTTACGACCATGATAGAATCCGTCTGCTCGTTTGTGGACCCTATGATTCGAACTATACTTTACAAAAGACACTAAGAATATTGGAAACACCATGAATTATATAAAAACACCATCAATTCAATTTATTCAATTCACACATCGCTAAAAAGCGATAAATACACTAATCTTCATTATTTCACCAACCCCGTAAAACTCGCACTTCACTTTTTGGAACATGTATTATTAATATTAGTATCGCGTTTGCTATTATCACTTCTCGTTCGAACAAATCTAGAAATAGCAGCTATCAAACAAGCTCAACACTGTTTAGGGATGTTAGAAATCCTATACCCGTAAACACAAACTAAAATGCAATTGTGTTGTAGATTGAATCGTTGCTAGCTTCACACAATACATACTCTTTTTTATGTTGGTTAACCTGTATCGCAAAGTTTTGTACTGTAGGTTAAGCAACCTCTAAGAAATAAATATTTTAATACTAATAACACGTTCGGATAATTGAAGATGAATATTTTTGCTATGTATCGCTAAATAATATTAAACTTTACTTTTTTTTAATATAAAGACAAGACAGACACACGGTTTTGGTTCGATTACAAATCGTATTTTTTTGGATAACAAATCCATTGTTCGCTTGTATCGCTTAAAAAATTACTGGATACACAATCCCGTGCAAAAGTTCTCTTAAAACCGTCACCAATTGTGTTTAGGTAATTATTCTAGTCGAAATAAATATACAACAATATAAATTAAACCTTAAATACAATGCTTAAAGTTGTTTTCACAAAAAAAATATTAAAAGTGCACTCAAAATATGTTCAAATGAGCGCTCATTCGGTGAGGACATTTTTTGTCGCTGATTGTGTAATGTGTATCTAGTACTTTTTGATAAATGCTCGCTCGATACAACCGGATGTTACACTACGTATAACATTTTATACAACGTCTCCTACCATATAATTTTAAAATTATGTTCTCAGAAAACTGGACACACGGGGAGATTTGATTTAGAGAATGTACTTGTGTACGGTTCGTATAAAGCTCGCATGTATGTTTTAGCTTTTACAATATTGTATCCTATTTCTCAATTTTAGTTAAAATTAAGTTTAATATAGTTAGCAGACTATAATACTCGTATTTTTATAGTAACTATTTTCGAAACAAACAAAAATCAACATAGCGCTGGGGTATAAATCGAGTACTAATAAGTATCTTTAATGTCTGTGTTCAAAGAGACCAGTAGACTAGGTACTAGACTGTAAATTACTGATAGGTACTCTTATTTTTAATTACCAGTAATAAATTTCAATATTGTTAATTTTTGACCTTATTTACAAGAAAAAACTATTTAAACAGTTAATTCTATAGGAGAAGGCAGAAACAGGTATTTCTTATTATAACCGGGGTTGAAAGAATAGAACTACATACTGCTCTATACGTAACCCCAGCGCCAGTACGCCTTTTTGCACAGTAGGTATCATCTATTATAATTCATGATTTTATTATACTAACATCGATTATTTTTAATTTGGGTAGATGGAATGTAATGAACCAATAACATATCAATTAAATAATAGTTTCAATAAAAATAAAAAACATGAAGTAAACTTCATTTTAATGTGCTGTACAATGTACATGTTACATTATTCACCCTTCCATAATATAAAATACGGACGTCATTGTCCAGTCGTAGCCAACTAGAAACGCGTTCGCTTAGATAACCAAGCAAAGAAGTTCAAACCCCGGGTCACATTCTGACATAAGGTATGTATGTACATCTCTCATATTTGCAGTGCCCATCATCTTCATTATAATTATCACTTGCCTTACGGTTAAAGAAACATCGTGAGGAAATCTGGATAATTGAGAGCACCTAACTAGTTTTCAAACGACATAAAATTCACTAACCCGCACTGGGCCAACGTCGTTGACTTTTACCTGATTCCCTTCAAAAACAAGGCTAACGAATTTCAAAATTACTTAAAAGTAGTTAATTCACCCTAGATGAACTTGTCTTTGGAAAGTATGATGTTCTAATCCTTAAAAAAATATAAAATCATTTAACAATTGGAAAGGATATCGCATATCATACACCCACATAAAGATACATCCGAATTTAGTAGGCTCTATTTAAGTCTGTGTAAAGAAGAGACTCTTTGTTGAAGTCAAAAATAAGTCTTAAGTAAATATGAACATATTATGAAAATCAAGACTAAAAATAAAATAATTTACATATATTATATATATGTTTTTGTAAAATGTTAAAATCTTATGTTATACGTGATTATAATAATTTATATTTCTTTTTAATACATATTTTCATGTCAGAGTATTCGATTATTTTCCATTTAAAATTTTGGCGCCATTGGAAGCTAAAATTTTTTGGTAATTGGGTATGTAACTACAGAAATAATTAATAACTTAATTAGAAATATTCCGTATTAAATAAAAATAGCACAAAAAAGGTATGTACTCACACGTTCAAGATTATCCTGTTCAGGAGATGGAGAATAGACATAATATTATATCGTGTCATGTGCCAAGGAATAATATCACTGTTAACTTTAGAATACAGTTTCATTAAATTGTAAATTTTTTTTAACTTTCTTTTTCTTCTGTATTCAATGGCACAATGAAAGCCCATATTATAAAATAAAAAATATTTTTGCTAGACAATTTTGATTTAAACAATAGTAATTAGACTAGATTAAGACTGCCAATAGTTGTATTGCAGTCCGAGTTCCGACTTCTTAATGTTTGTGCTCGATTATTGCACTTCTGACAAACCAAACAGTGAGCATGTTACGACAAGTCCGCGCTTTTATAATGTTGGGTCTTCAAACTCTGAATCATACACAAAACATATGGAAATTAATTTCATCGTTATTTAGTTAGAACAAGATTTTATAATCAGAAAGTTCGATCAATTACTTATTATGAAATTAATTAATGAAAATCTGTTATGAAAACTTACAGTTCCTCCTATCCTAAAGTAAATAACTGTGGCTGATTAACGTCTTGTTTTTCAATAGAGAAAAATAAATTGCCCTTATTCATAAATACACTGTTCCACAACCTTAGATTTGGACTACGAGAACTAGACTTGGACTACTGAGTACTAGACCTGAACTACGAGTAAGTATATAAAATGTTGTAGAAGAATTCCTTATATAATGAAGGTAAGCACTGAACATTTTAAGAAATTCCTTCGAGCATAAGTAAGGAATAATTTGTATAGGAAATACAAAAAAACTATAATAACGATAAAAAAGTGGTTCAAATCCCACAGGACACGCGTAGCGTGGCTAGTCATATAATGTGTATTTTCAGCTTAACTTCCTCGTTAGTCTAATTTCTAAACTTAACTGCTAACCAATAGTTTAATGGTTAGGAGGATGTATCTATAGCTGCAGATTCATAGGAAATCTGGCACAGCAAAACTATCGGGCTTTTCTGTCAAGAAATCTAAGTTACTATCTGTGTGCCAAATTTCACCCAGATCCATCCGAACAAGATGGTATAACAACTGTCACTCTCAATAGCTAAATAATGATTTGAAATCATTATTAAGAAAGCATTAAATATTTATTATTGTTAGTGTTCGAAATGTCGTTATCATATTGTGTGCAGTTTAATGATTGGCCGAAGATTTAAAAATTAAAAATCTTACAGTATTTTATAATATGTTTAAGTTTATAAATCATTAGTTGCTCAATTCGTTATTCCTCAAGTTTTTTGATTTTGCCGTCCTTGCCCGCTTACAAGATTGATGATATCTACTCGTATATCTCAACTAATATTATAAAGAGAGTAGGTATTTGGGCGTCCGAGCTTCGGTCGGACGACCAAAGTTCTTTTTAGTTAAATTTTTAGATAAAAAACTAAAAACTTGAATAAATACAAACAAAAAAACAAAAGTAAAAACTTCGTCACCGACCGGGATTCGAAACGAAACACCTGTATTTGTCCATGTTGCGCCTTGGCCGCTGGACCACGGTACTTATGCCCGAGTGGAAGAAATTATCGACCTTATTTTGCGTGGAATAATGCGAAAGAAAACCGCATTAAAACTAAAAAACGTGTTTTCCCAGACATAAGACTAATTGCGATCGATTTTTCGCCCCCGAAAACCACGTACCAAATTTCAGCGAAATTGTTAAGGCGGTCCCTCACCGGGATCATTCGCCTGTAATGTAACAATTTAAGGGCGATCCCTCACCGGGAGCATTCGCCTGCAATGTAACAGTTCAGATTCGAGCATTACGTAAGTGAGGGAGAAGAACTGGGCATTACAGTACACAACCTGTAATGATACAATTTGTAAGTTGTAACATTACATCAGTGAGGGAGAAGAACCGAGCATTACAACGCACAACATGTACCTAATGATACAATTTGTAACATCTTGATACAATGTGTAACGCATCTATACCTACTTGTTTGAATGTTTGTTCGTTTCTTTTGCTTTTTTTATGTAAATAACATGAGCGAATCAATATTACCGCGCTCAATATGACCGTTTAGTCCGACATTATAAAAACAACTGACTTGACTGCAGGCGAATATTCAAAATCGAATCTAAATTTTTATGTTACAAGCGAATGTTCGTCAGTCAGTGAGGCAATGCTGTAACGTAATGCGCAACATTGAATCTTAAATTGTTACATTACAGGCGAATGCTCCCGGTAAGGGACCGCCCTTAGAGCCGTTTTTGAGATCGCCGGTATAAATAAATAAATATACAAGAATTGCTCGTTTAAATATATTAGATAACAGTATGTGTACTGCGTTTATTTACTTATCTCTGTTTCAAAGATCAGGTTCTTGTTCCATTTTGCTATTTGGTTAAAAGAAATAAAAATAAAAACCGACTTCCGGGCACTAAAAAATAAAAAAATCATTAAACGGGGGTTTTCATTTAGAATAGATACCTAATCAGATATTTTCGAAGTCGGTGCCAGCCAATACAAATCAAAGCACACCGACACCTACTCAGATATTTTCAAAGTCCTTTGAAACAAAAAAAGAATTTTCCAAATTGGTTCATGCGCCTTCGAGTAATCGGTGAACATACATAAAAAAAAGATTCCGACTAATTGAGAACCTCCTCCTTTTTGGAAGTCGGTTAAAGAAATAAAATTGTGATTTCGCGTCCTAATCGTAGTTACAATTAGTCTGTTAGCGGAAATTACTTAAAGCTTCCGTGCGAATTTCCGGGAAATTAATTGTTAACATACACAGGGGTGTTTATGTGCCTCTCAACACGTCAATAGTGACAGGTCAAATATTACCTGTGATTTTTTTTTTATACAACGACGGTGGCAATCAAGCATACGGCCCGCCTGATGGTAAGCGGTTACCGTAGCCTATGGACGCCTGTAACACCAAGGGCATCGCATGCGCGTTGCCGACCCTGTAAAAACCTATTCACTCCCCTTTTGAAGGACCCCATACTGTAGCCCTCTGGGAAAAAATGTAAAATATGTATATTTTTTTGAATATTTTGAGAATTTTATTGCAAACTAAATAGTGATTATATCGGTCGAAGTTAGGTCTACAATTTACCGAATAAGCATTCTGTTTACCGTCAATAAATCGCTTGAAAAAGTA
Organism: Fabriciana adippe; assembly: GCA_905404265.1. NCBI lineage: Eukaryota > Metazoa > Arthropoda > Insecta > Lepidoptera > Nymphalidae > Fabriciana > Fabriciana adippe. The sequence goes on from FR990000.1 coordinate 6,078,209, forward strand.
TCCCAAGTTAAGATAGTCTCACACATTCCGGATCAATTGTTTATAGATATTAGTTCGTGACACTGCTTCGAGACCTCGACGATATTTCAATAGTTTTTGTAACTTTAACAAACGAGATGTGTTGCTGTTAGAATTCTTCTATCTTCCGTGTCATTTACTATGGCTAAAGTACAAAAAACCCAAGTTATGACAGTCCAGTTTTTTGTTTAGAGAGTTTTTTGTATCTATTATGTAAAAACTAACTTAAATTGTGATAGGATTTGAATATTATAAAAAAATATAAATTGGCACAAAACAACTATTTATTGAAAAAAAAACTACTATTATACCTGTCACAATTTTACAACAAAAACAAAGAAAATTGCAATGTAAAATTGGAAATTACTTCGGTAACTTTTATATCTACGAATGGAAACCGAAATTGTATTTAAACTGGAGAAATATGCTAGATTTTGTTGTAATAAAGTTTCAAGTATAATTTTTTTTTAAACTAATGCTCTCTACATCAAACTTATTTTTCTAAATGCTTATTACATATCATTCATAGATATCTATATAACTTAATCTTATAATGACAAGTGTACATGTAAAAAATATTTCGGCACTAAATGTGATAGTGCATCACAAAAACATTTGTGGACACGTTTGGTTTAGTTTGTAGTGACCCTGCTTGCTGTGTCAGCGGTCGTGGGTTTAACTCCTGCTGGGGGCATTCATTTGTGTGATGAGCATGAATGTTTGTACTTCAATTATGGGTGTTTATATTTATAATATGTATGTATAGTTATATGTGTGTAGTACATTAACTATCTGGTATCCATAACTAGATGGTGCTATGTTTTAAGGTCCCAACATATTTAAAGACATTCTAAGTAAAGCCCCAATTACTTATTTATATTGTTTAGATGCGTTCAAGTTAATGTTATTTGTGATAAATAAATGACATATTTATGTTGTCTTTGCACATTTTGAAATAATTTTAAAATATTTTGTAATAATTTGTTAAACACAAAAAGTAGTGGCCATTGACATAATTTCTACTTCCACAGTGACGCAAAATACATACTTGTCACATTTGTTATAGAACTTATAATATTTTATTAATCAAAACTAATTTAATAACGTAAAATTATGTACAAGTGAATTTTTAGGTATTGATTCAATGAAAAGCTATATTTTAAATAAACATGAGGGTCTTGAGATCATAACTTAATGTTTTAGTTTTATTATATACCTAAATGTATGTATTATTTAAGACCCATTTTATTAAATTATACATAATTAAAAGTAAATTAAATTATTCACATTATAACACTTGTTCTTATGAAACATTACATTATTTTGGTGATAAAAACACACGATAGTTTTACGTGAATTGCGTTTATGGATAAAACTTAAAAAAAATGTCCGAATCGATATAAACATAGCCATTTAAAAAAATTAATGGTAGGTCGAAATAAATAACATATGCTATCCTCAAACAGTCAAAATATTCCTCGCACAAATACCGGGCTATACAAAGATGATAGATACGAGTAACTTAGCTTAGATACGTTAGCTGTACCGAATTCCAATATTTTATCGTAGGTACAATTTTAAACTACATTATTTTATTGGCAATAAACATATATGTTAACTTTACAACATTACTAAGGCTCAAATCTAAATAGCTTATTACTAACGAATACAGGGCCGATTTGAAGTAAACACAGTTAAATTAAAAATATGTATAGGAAATTATTCATATTCATATTACTCAAATGAAATTAATATAAAAATGAACCTACACAATATACGTGACTATTAATTCAGGAACAATTTTAGAAGATTAATTCACTGTTTTTTACGAATATAAATAATTTAAACTAGCAAGTTTTTTATTATATTTATATATCATACTTATATAAGTTAAGGGATATTTTGAATTTTGGAAACAGTGTTGAAGTTAAATATTTTCAGTTCACTGAATTTGAATTTTTGAATATGAATTACACTAAAACTACCTCGATGTAACTAACTAAATAATTCAAATATTAAGTCTATTTCATCGACTTTTTGCATATCAATATTAAAAAATCGATAACGTTTGAGATTCTAACAAATTCGTCTATTGTATTAAATTGAATATTATGCCGCAAGCATATCGAAACAGCTTCGAATTAAAAACTTACCTAAAAGTAATGCTGTATGCATTTCACACAAAAAGTACTGGACCGATTTTAATTAAATTTTGTGTAGTAATAACTTATTATTCGGGTCAACATTAAAGATATCCTTTACTACAGGTAAACATTTAATTGTCACGGAAAAACGGAAAATCACAAGTTTTTAACACACTAAATAGGTTCTGTCGAGTCGTCCTTAGAAATTTACATGACTAAATTTTAAGAGATACATCAAAATAATGTATTAGAAAATTGTAGGTCTTGAAAAGACCTACAGCAAAGTCTGTAAAAGCATAGGTCTATCTCCTAAGGTACAAGCGCAATTACCATTTTTGTCTATTTAAAACGTACCTAGGGATGCACCCGAGCGAAGCAACGGTAAGTTTAGCGACTATGTAATATAATAAGTATATATTTTTCAATTCAATAAGTCTACTAAGCAAACATGCGATCAAACGTCAAAACTAACTTTACAATAATTTAATTATTATACGCTTACTATATATGGCTAATAAGTAAAATGCGAGTATAATAATAATTACTATACTGTTATAGTTATTAAATTTAATATTATCCGTGATCATTAAGCTAGTTTTTATATCTATCACATAATATTTATAAGTTATACATGTATATAGACTCACTAGCTTCTTTCTAAGGAAGACTACATGGTGCGGGTCAATGTTTACATTATTTTCTTTATACCTAGTACCATAATGAACATCTACCAAAGGAATTATTGCTCTGTATCATATCCTCCATTCCTTACTTGTAATAAATGTATGATCCGATAGAAATATTACAATATTTTAGACACTCATACAATATTTAATATTTTTTACTGCCTCGGTGGTATAGTGGCTAGTATGTACGACTGAACACCGGAGGTCCTGGCTCCGAATCCCGGGGTCGGGCCAAGATTTTGAGTCATTCTGGTAAAAAAGTCCCAGAAACAGCCGGAAGTTGGCGGTGTTTCACCCCCGTGCCTCCGTAAGCGATTATTTTTTTAAACGTGATGGCAGTAATAAATACATGTTTAAAGCGTAAATCTAATCACTAACTAATAAATTAATAATAAAAAAGTCTTATAAAGGACAAGAAGTTGCCAACTTCAATTTATTTAATTAATGTCTTATTTCATTCATCCAATCCATACCTTTTGATTATCACTGAATCTATGTATATTATATAGCATAATTCTTATAAAATTACATAAGTTTTTCTGCCTCTATTGTAAAAATATTCAGTACAAAAGTGCTATTATTGTCACTAATTGGTCACCCATCATGTGTAGGTACGTCGCATGTGAAACAGCTTACTTGGGTGGTTTGTTAAGATCACACTACACTACCATTGCATTAAAACAAATGACTTGTACTATAAAACTATGAGTATCGCTCTTTTTCTACACGCTGCTACATCAGCTTCACATACCATACCTATTTATTAATTTTAATTGAAGTTGACAACTTATTAACACTATACAGTAATATAGTAAAGAAAATCTACTCCAAAATCGAACGTCACTTTGTAGTATTATGCAATAAAAGGACACGCAATTATCGCTTTTAATTGATTATATTTAACTAGTGACTCGCTCTCGCTTAGCTTCGGGTTCATCTTTAGACAAAAACAAATGTATCCCACGGGAACTGTACATTTTTTTCGGGATGGTATATAGCCTATAGCCTTCCTCAGTTAAAGAGAATTTTTCAAATCGGATTAGTAGTTTCTGAGATTAGCGCATTCAAATAAACAAATTCTTCAGCTTTATAATATTAGTATAGATTTAAGGTTGTATGTAACAACTTCGAGACTATCGAGGGTCACAAAATTATTCAATCAAAAGTGTAGAGGCACATGAATCCATACAGAGACAAAGTTTCAAAGAACAGCTCAACTATACACCCGTACGATCAGGGGTGGATCTTTATATAGGCTTTTTGGGCTGCAGTGCATGGCCCCAAGATATTACGGGTTATATATTACAAGGTTTTAGTATATAATTTGTTAAGTTTTTGTATACATTGGCAAAAAATAACAATATTTGTTGGAGGTGTCAGAAAAAAATAAGCCGTCTGGGAGCTTTCAACAAAAACGCTGCCTAAACCCTTTGAGATATAACAAAATAATGTATGGTGGAATTGTGTATCTTATACAGGTCTACAGAAAAGTCCGCGATAGCATATGTCTATCTCTTAAGGATAACATACTATATCTATATTAATCGTTAAAACCTAAGTAGGGACAAACCCGAGCGGAGCGAGGGTGACTCGCTAGTAGTTAATATTACTAATAAGATAGCATTTTGGGCAAGTCGGCTAGGATCGCAACTGTCACACGCCAGTTTCAGATCAGTTATAATTAATACATACTTATAGCTAAAATGTAGTCCCGGCACCCGGCAGTAAATAATGCACATCGTATTAGAAAGAGATAATTAGCTCGCTTCGGATTTATAGTATCGTCTCTGTCCCATAAAGCACTTAAGAGTCCCGTCAAAAAAACTATATTTTCTGTAATAGCTTTTTATACTTACATATGTGGGACTCGACCGCACTCTGGCGAACTTTTACAACGATTGACAATTCCTCGTCTCAGTTCTTGTCTGTCTAAGCGAATAATTTACCGGAAGAGTTTTAATGCAGAATTACTGATTTTCATTTGTCAATTTCATTGGTATAAAATACACATTTTATTTTCAAAAAGCCGAAAAAATGTATTTTATATATATATATATGTATTAATTAGAAATAAGGCTTGGTTTATAAAATAGAGGAGAAAAACTTTCTACTATATTAAATACAACAAGTATTGGGGGTTTGAACGAATAAGCACAAGGCGAAGAATTCAGCAATAAAACGTCACAATTAGAGCATTGTTATTCAAATATAAATCTTTTTGGCATTTTCTCAGCATTAAATAGAAAATTCTTCGTGTGAGAGACGACGCTTTACAAAGCCGAATATCTCTTTCTAATTATCGATATAGCTTACTGCCGGGTACATTTATTTTAATACTAGTATTCTTCATAGTCGTAATAATCGTCGTCCTCCCCATTTTTCAACATGGCGGCAAGCGACAATTGTTCATTGGGCTCTTGGATCTCTGTATCTAAGTCTTCCTCGTAATCATCTGCAGCATCTATTGAAAAATAAATGTTAATGCTTTCTTAGACTTACGCGAATATTTGACATTTTAAATGAAACATAAAAAAATAGAAAAATACCAATGTTTTGTATTTTTTGAAATCATTTTATAATTTTGTGGGTGGGTACATACTAACTATAACATCTACACAACTACTGTAAAGTGTATGTAAAATGTAAAGCATTTAAAACATCGCGATCAAAAATCAAAATAAATCTGCAAAAAATCCTAAAAGATAGTTTTATTTAATATAAATGTTAGTTCAATTCGGTCAATCACTAACTTTGTTTAATAGTTTTCTACTATTATTTTAATTATTGATTGTTTGTGAAGCTGTAATAGAAAATAGATAGATACGTAGGTATATAGTGTATGTTTGTTACTATTTCACACTGAAGCGGTTGGACTGATCTCGATGAAATTTAGTATGTATGTATTTTGTATGTATTCAGCCCTTTTTTTTGACGTCCCACTGCTGAACACGGGCCTCCCTTCAATACGAGGGGAACAGGCTATAAGTCCACCACGCTGGCCATGTGCGGGTGGCGGACTTCACATGTCTTTCGAAAACTTGCTAGGTTCTCTCAGACATGCAGGTTTCCTCACGATATTTTCCTTCACTGTAAGGCAAGTGGTAATCATGTTAGAAATGATTCGCACATGAAAATATCAGAGGTACGAGACCCGGGATTCGAACCCACTTCATTCGGTGTCCCAAGTGAGCGCGTTGCCACTGGGCTACCATTACCTTTAAATTAGTATATAGATAGATATTCTATAAAAATACCTTGTATTTGCGTGGGCGTGGGCGGCGTGGGAGTGGGGGGCGCGGGGCTCGCGGGCACGGTGTTGAATGTGAGGGGAGCCTTCTTTTTGCGCTTGCGAGCGGGAGACGCGGGCACCGCCGGCGAAGCGGGCACCGCCGGCGAAGCGGGCACTACGGGAGTTGGTATCTTTTGGCTGGAAATTAACGTGCATTAATAACAATAATAATACTCTTTATTGTACACCATAAGAAAATAAACAAATGAATAATACAAAAGTAAAATATGTGCAGCTGGCGGCAGGTATATTATTATACATATGTTAAGTATTACATAATTTAGTATTTTTATTTGATATGTATTTGAATGATCATTTTAATTTTAGAAAAACAGCAAGCAAAAAAAATGGAACGGTCATCTTTCTCCGAGACGTAAAAGCTACGCAAAACTAAGAGAAATAAACATAGGGGTTCTGAGTACAAAAAAAAGTAAAAAGTGCACTTTTACAATAAATCGATTAGATTTTAAACTTTAGAAGATCAAATAATATTATCCTTTTTATATTTTGGTGTCATGTCATTATGTGATATTTGTTATTGACACAATTTACTAAGTTACAAAAATAAAATATTTTCAATAGTATGCCTGAAATACTCATGTAAATCACTATTTTGTACTGTAAGGTAAAGTATGTCAAGTAACGTTTACATAATTTACACTATTTAACTATACTTATAATCGAATTTACTTAGAAATAAAATGAATGTGTCTGCTTCGATTTTCAAAATAGCTATACCATATCGAACTATCTCTATGTTTTTATCACTCTGTTAGTTTCCTTTAATCTACGGAACAAATTAACTGATTTAAATGGTACTTAATAATGTCATAGCTAATTTGAATTAAAAAAAATGATTCCATAGAATAGAGAATAGAAAAAGAACAGCTCAATCGATTTCAATGTAACTTCTGGTAGGTAGTAATATATTATTCCATTATTTTATTTTAATATCCATACTAATATTATAAATGCGAAAGTAACTGTTTGTTTGTTTGTTACCTTTTCACGACTAAATTACTGAACTGATTCAGATAAAAGATTTTTATTGGTATGGAGATAGTTTGAGATCCCGGAAATCATTCCTTAAGGGGGTGAAAAGGGAGGTGGAAGTTTGTATGGGAAATCAATAGTTTCTCAAGTAAAGGGATAACTCATCTCACTCATACCTATGTATATATAGTCTATCTATTCGATACTAACCGTCAAAACGTACCTAGGGACGAACCCGAGCGATTATATTATAAATGCGAAAGTTTGCATGACTGAACGGATGTGGATAAAATTTGGCTCAGAGTTAGATTATAGTCTGGCTGGCATATAGGTAACTTTTAATCCCGGAAAAATGTACGGTTCCCGTGGGATAGATTTGTCTAAGGACGAACCCGAAGTGAAGCGGGGATGAGTCGATAGTAGTATATAATTTTGATGTTGATATTCAACAATTAGTGGTGCAAAACCCAAGATATATTAAGATAGATTTATTTTTGTTTTTCAGTAGTTTCTAATATGTATTAAAAGCTTCATTTTCACTTACTCTTCCTCGGTTGGGGGAGTCTTAATTGGTGTAGTGGGAGCCACCACAGTCCCCGGATGGTCCAAACTCTTCAGAATATCGTAGTTTATCTTAGAACTGATCTTTTTCTCAGCTAGCATCTTGCCGATGGCCTCGCCGGCGGTAGCGGCGTTACATGCCACCTTCTTTCTGTAGGAACCTCGCACTTTGCGTTTTTTGTCTTTCCCTTCTTCTCGTTCTTTTGCTCGTAATTCTTCTTTAACTGTAAATTTTGTTTTGTTTTTATATATACAATATACATACATATCTGGTAAAGATACTTATTGAGTAGTTCGATTCGAAACTTAAGATATCGGATCAGTTGTTGATTTAACGTATTTAAATTAAAAACACATGAAAAAATATTTATCTTAAATTAAACAGTTAAAACTTAAATATTTCAGATGCACGTCGTATGTTTCCTTAGAGTCTGATTCTCCAAAAAAAAATACACCATAAACACCTACAAAACTAACAAAACCTAACAAAAATCTTTATCTTTAACTAAGCGAATAAAATAAAACTTTAGCTTTATTAGCTATTCAAACTACAACAAAGCACATTAATATTAAAAATTACTATTTAAGTGATGTGTGAGAAAGATCATTTTTTCAACATCAGATTTTAGCTAGTACCATAGTTGTTCGTTAAACACAAATAAACAAAACAACGCTGTACTTTTAATAAATATGTATAATCTATATACCTACAGATAATAAAAACTTACTTTTTTGCTCCTTCAAATAATCAGCATTGATATTGTGCCACAGTAAAGTTTTGTGTCGGGCTTCTTCCTCGGTCATAATGAGAGAGTTGATATATTCCTCTTCTTGGTTGCTGAGGAGCAAGTCTTCTGCGTTATGAAGATCTTTGTTCACGGTCTTCGCTTCAGGTTTAACGAATTTGTCAGACTTATCCTCCGCTTGGCCTAGTCCTATGACTGCCAACTCTGGCCCTGCATAAGCAATAAACGATATAGTAATTCTATTTTCCATACTCATAATATTTTAGTAATATGCTGTCGCACTTGATTTCGCCGCGAGAGGCGCTAGTGAGTTCTATAGAAATGTCAAATGTCACGGAACGTTTACTGTTTGCGAGCTTTTCATCGCGGATTTTCACAAATTATTCATGATTGTTGTGACAAAAATTGTGCCATTCCTGATAAATTATGGCAGACATACGGTACAGCTCAATTAAGGTGTGCCCGCCTTTTTTTCGAAATAAAATGGGACTGCACAACACTTAGGCATAATATTTGGTTATTATCAATTATAGCGGCTCACCCTCGCTTCGCTCATGTTCGTCTCTAGAAAACAAAAACAAACCTATCCCACGGGAACCGTACATTTTTCGGGATAAAAAGTAGCCTATTCCAGACTATATTCTATCTCTGTGCCAAATTTCATCCAGATCCGTTCAGCCGTTCTGGCGTAAAAGAGTAACAAATATCTTTTTAAATCAATTCTATAATATATAAAATATTTTGTAGTTCTACAACAAAATATAAATATCCTTTTTTAAATTATATGTAACGTTACTCATTATAGGGAAATCAAAATATATGTACGCCTCCACTAGTACTGCCTCTGGCGGATCTTTATTAAATGTTCAGAGGAAAAAGGCTAATTGAAATTATTTTGACTATTTTGTCTTAATTTTTATGGTATTTATGTATGTACTTCAAAACCTAAAAATTCCTATTTGGATAGATATTAGCATATTAACTAAGCAAATCAAATATTACAGAATAAATTAAGCAAACCAATGTCCTTCCTAGATGCGTCATAGTTCTTATATTTTTCTAAAAATAAAATCTTAGTAATTGCATAAACAAATATCTACAAGAAACTAGCCATCACCCGCCGCTTGGTTTGGGCGTACGTAGGTAAATATTTCTTTTGGTCTTCAGAGACCCTAATGTGTAAAGTATTTTGATTTTATTGGCTGAATATATTTATAAAAGTAAAGCAAAAAAATGGTGAAGAATGTATGGAATTCAAAAAATAAGTAGCTTAAAACTATCTACAGACGATCCTACGTCTTGTCTAGTTTTTACGAGATAACGTGTTAAAGGAAAAATCGTTTTCATTATATTATATAAAAAAATAAGATATAGGAAAATGAGTATTATTGTGTTTTACCTAGTCCTTTTTCCAGCTTTTCTTTGGCTGAATTAGCATCCTCTTTTGGCTGAACATCCTTTGCTATTTCACCTATAAGCGACAGCGTGTCTTCGGCTGCGAACCTAGAAGCCTCTGCATCTTCCGAAACTCCATCATCTAAATCACGTAAAATTAACCAGTTAAAAGAATTTAAATTTAACAAATATATCCTAATTATATTTGATATATCTAAATAAATAAAAAAAATAAGCTTTTACTTAGATACTATTTTTCGCATTTAGTCAAGTGTTTTTATGATCTTTATAAATCTTTATTAACATAAAGTGACTAAATACGCCAACAACATTAATTTGTATGTAGGTATTCAGCCCTTTTCAACGTCCCACAGCTGGGCACGGGGCTCCCTTCAATACGAGGGGGAGTTAATAATTTACATATTTTTAATACAAAAATAATTTTTAACTTGTGCAAATCCTAATTTTTCAGACATTAACAGTGGATGTAACAGTAAATCACGCTTAAAAACATAATGTTATTATTATAATAAATAATAATAAGATTTATTATAGTGACTATCGGAAGTTTCTAAATTTATTTGATTCATTAATAATTTAGAACTAGTCGGAAATTCGTTCAGGACATTGACAAATAAATTAAATCGACGTATCATCTAAACTTGTATGGTGTAAATTATTTAAAAAAAAAATGCAAGTAGTCTGTGTTTAATATTCAGGGACCAACTTTATAAATTCTTATTTATTTATATTATGTTAATTTATTCCGCGAATTATAAAAAAAATGTAGGTATTGTTATAAGAAGTTTTATAACATTTCATTATACGAGTATGTGCGATACAAATTTATTAAGTAGGTACTAGCGACTCACCCTCGGTTCTAGTTCCTAGGTTGATTTCCCATACAGTCTTTCATCCCCATTTTCACTCCCTTAAGGGATGATTTCCGGGATAAAAACTATCCTACATCCTTTCCAGGGTCTCAAACTATCTTCTTACCGAATTTCATCTTAATCGGTTCAGTAGTTTCGGAGCCTATTCGGTGCAAACAAATACACAAACAATCAAATCCTTCCTCTTTATAATATTAGTATAGATGTCATTTAGCAAGTTTCATTACCTATATCTAATAATTAGATTACAGATCAACAAATAAAATATATTTTATTTTTAGAACAATGGATTCCTGCAGGATAGTGGATGGAAGATTGAATGTAAGTTCTGTAGAAACACATCTTGCACAACTTTATTTTAACACTAGCAAATCAACTTCGTCCCTAGGTTGATTCCCCATACTAATTTTCATCCCCATTTTCACCCCCTTAAAGGCTGATTTCCGAGATAAAAATGTATCCTATGTCCGTCCCAGGGTCTCAAACAATCTTCTTACCAAATTTCATCGTATCGGTTCAGTAGATCCAAAGATTACACCCTACAACCTCACAAACGCACACTCACAAACTTTACCTCTTTATAATATTAGTATAGATGAATTTCCATGACGCCTGGTCTTAGTCGTATACCAGTTTAATCAATCATGCCATTTCTGGCGGAGATTTCACAAGTCGCTTGACGAACGAAATCGATTCACCTTTTGCCCTCAAATCCGACAGCGAATGCAAAGAATTCGCACTCGCCTATACTCGAGAATACGAAGGTCATATAACATAAAAACATTTGAAATAATAATAACTAATATTCATCCATAAAAAAAAAACTAATTAGCAAGTGCCAATAAGTTTCCTAGTTAGGTAAACTTATTTTAAATGTTAATAACTAAAATAGATAACACAATTTTTGTAAGGGTGTAAAGCACGTTTTGCTTAAGAAACTTTAAACTTCTTTGTATTGAAGTGGGTATGTTTGTATAAAATTCGTAATGGTTAATTATTTACAAAGCTATTGATGAGAGATGAGATGAAAACGTTTATATAAGACGTTTGTGTAAAGCTAGGTATAAAGTTACTCAAAAAACATCTAAATGAAAATAAAGTCCTGGTGGCATTTATATGATCTGCATATAATATGTGTTTTTACTTCACTTACATTCAGTGCGATTCTTTACTTAATGTTGAGGGACGCGGGCTCACCGGTGTGTCAGTAAACAATTACATAATTTCTTAGAAATTATCCTGGAGTGATTAAAAGATCTTTTGATGATTTACTTACATGTAAAAGTATATACTTACAATGGCTAATTTAAAAATGACTTCTCTTCGCTATAATATTTACTCACCAATAGCCACTGTTGAAATAGGCGGCAATCCAACATTCATACGCTTTCGTTTTGTAGTGTCTTTGTCTAACTGGGATTCTATTTCTCTTTGTAGCTCAGTCAGTTCTTTTTCGCCATCTTCTTCCTCCATTAACTAACCACCAGGTCACAATGTTAGAAAATTATAATAAAAAATAATTATAATTCACATAAATGGCAAAAAGCTCTTCAGAAACTTCACAGCTATTTGTTAATTTAATGGAATAAAATGCATTTTTTTTAAATAGTGCAAAAAGAGTAAGTATTTAAATGCAAACAATATTAATAGCAATGTTCTGTTGACTCACTTTCTGTAATCGATCTTTATCCCTTTTCCTCGCAGCTTTGAAAGCGGGAGGGTCTTGTTCTTCTTCCAAGTCTACAGTCATGAATTCATCAAGAGTGAGCGCGCTGGAGGGAGTTTCACCAAACTCTAACAGCCTTTTACGGAGTGTTGTTTCGTGTATTTTGACGATTCGTACAACATCCGCTGGAGTACGTGAGAAATCATGCAAGCGCGCCGCTATGAGTAGCGCTGGAATAAACAAAAACAAAAGAATATTTGTTAATATTATTCAATTAATTAATTAATTCATGGTTTACTGCATCTTGTCGATGATTTCCCTTTTTATAATCTACAAGTGACTCACTCTCGCTTCGCTCGTATTCGTCCCTAGGTTGATTCCCCACACAAACTTTCATTCCCGTTTTCACCCCCCTTAAGGGGTGATTTCTGGTTCCGGATTACATCTGGACAGGGGTAGCTTAGTCGCATAACATGAATTTCTGAGTTCAATATCAGAGGCATGTACGTCAGAAAATTTCTGATAGCAGAAACATTTAGGTACAACAATACAGACACCTAACTAATATATTTTTTACAAACATTCGTACTCATCACACAAATGAATGCCCCCAGCGGGACTCGAACTTAAAGTATAAATGTTTATACCCGCGCCACAGACTCCAGAAGGTCGGCGACCGGAATGTATGGAATCCCTCTTCATCCTCTGCACCAGGCGTAAGGCGGTCATACTGACCTCGTGCTGTTTATCTTCAAATTTCAGTTGCGACGCGAATCGGAGAATGTACAAACATGGATCTGAAACAAAGAATGCGAGAGGTAATTTTTGAATAACTGTTGTTATACTGACGTGTCCTTCTTCTGAAGCGGAAGAGCCATTTTCGCAAAGAGCAACGGTTGTTATCTTAATTTGTGTTACTTGTTCTTGACATTTTTTTACAAATTTTAGCCATTATGTTTTTTAATTTACTAAAAATACTGCTAAGCATAGAAGATATATATTTAAATAGAGGTAGACCAAGAGAATACTATTAAAATTAATACATAATATAAAATCATTCTTGAACAGATGAATGAAGAAAGATGTTTTATTTACCTACTAATGTTTTTTTAACTTACAATAGCGAATGGTAGTTTATATAAGTATGTAAAGTAATAATATAATAGATGTACTTTTTTCTCCATTACATTTTCCCATTTCTTTCACTCTTTATCATATTATTATAACGTGAAAAGTAATGAGCATACTCACTACTTACTCGACGACTTACATCTCCTAAACTTTCGTATTTATGATATTACTAGCGACTCACCCTCGCTTCGCTCGGGTTCGTCTCTAGGTTGATTCCCCATACAAACCTGCATCCCCATTTTCACCCCCTTAAGGGTTGATTTCTGGAATAAAAACTATCCTATCTCCTTTCCAGAGTCTCAAACTGTATTCTTACCAAATTTCATCTAAATCGGTCCAGTAATTTCGGAGCTTATTCGGTACAAACAAACAAACAAAAAAATCTTTCCTCTTTATAATATTAGTATAGATTATTATAAATACAATAAGCACCTAGCGACGCACCAAAGTAAAGCGAGGGTTGCTAATTAGATTTCTAACTTTAAAATCATTATACCAGCCTTAGAAGTGAAATGTTTATTTAAACATCTACTTAATACATATTATATTATGTACGACTCACCCTCGCTTCGCTCGGGTTCGTCCCTAGTTACGTTTTACTGCTGAACTGAGCTAAACGTTGATAAGTCAGCCTGTGAGTCGCGAGTAGCGAATAAAAATAGTAATTGCGAATGTACCTTAGGTAACAGACGTATAATATTGCGAACTTCCCTGTATAACTTTTTAAGACCTACAATTTTCTAGTACATTGTTTTGATGTATCTCTTAAGGTTCAGCCACCGTTAGCCATAGAAATTTCTAAGGACGACTCGATAGAACCAGTCATTGCGTTTTCCCGCGGGAACGAAAAATGTGCCTGTAGTAAAAGGTATCCTAAATGTTGACTCGAGTGATAAGCTATCACTATACAAAATTTAATTGAAATCGGTTCAGTACTTTTTGCGTGAAACGCGCACATCGATTTAACTAAGTTAGTTTTGTTATAGGTATAGATAAGAATAGGTATTGCGAGTGTACCTTAAGAGATAGACATATACTGTTGTAGATATTTCTGTTGGCCTTTTCAAGATCTATAATTTTTAAGTAAATTGTTTTGATGTATGTCTTTAGGTTTAGCCAGCGGAGGGTTCCTAAGGAGGACTCGATAAAACCAGTTATTGCGATTTCCCGCGGGAAACAAAGATTTTTCTAAAGTAAAAGGTATCCTAAATGTTGACCCGAGTAATAAGTTATCAGTTCACAAAATTTCGTTGAAATCGGTTCATTACTTTTTGCGTGAAACGCGTACAGACAAACAGACAAACAGACAAACAGACAAACAGACAAAAAAATTTATAACTATTGTTTTGGGGTCTATATCGTATACATAATACGTTACAGTCATTGTTTTAAAAAAATATTTCATGTACAGATTTCGCTAAGTTACTGCTTTATTATAGTATAGATAACGTACTCGTATAAGAAAACAGTAATATCATTTAATAAAAATAGTTATAGCGAGTGTACTTTAGGAGATAGACATATACTGTTGAGAACTTTTCTGTAGAACTTTTTAAGACCTACAATTTTCTAGTACATTGTTTTGATGTATCTCTTAAGGTTCAGCCACCGTTAGCCATAGATAGAAATTTCTAAGGACGACTCGATAGAACCAGTCATTGCGTTTTCCCGCGGGAACGAAAAATGTGCCTGTAGTAAAAGGTATCCTAAATGTTGACTCGAGTGATAAGCTATCACTATACAAAATTTAATTGAAATCGGTTCAGTACTTTTTGCGTGAAACGCGCACATCGATTTAACTAAGTTAGTTTTGTTATAGGTATAGATAAGAATAGGTATTGCGAGTGTACCTTAAGAGATAGACATATACTGTTGTAGATATTTCTGTTGGCCTTTTCAAGATCTATAATTTTTAAGTAAATTGTTTTGATGTATGTCTTTAGGTTTAGCCAGCGGAGGGTTCCTAAGGAGGACTCGATAAAACCAGTTATTGCGATTTCCCGCGGGAAACAAAGATTTTTCTAAAGTTAAAGGTATCCTAAATGTTGACCCGAGTAATAAGTTATCAGTTCACAAAATTTCGTTGAAATCGGTTCATTACTTTTTGCGTGAAACGCGTACAGACAAACAGACAAACAGACAAACAGACAAAAAAATTAATAACTATTGTTTTGGGGTCTATATCGTATACATAATACGTTACAGTCATTGTTTTTAAAAAATATTTCATGTACAGATTTCGCTAAGTTACTGCTTTATTATAGTATAGATAACGTACTCGTATAAGAAAACAGTAATATCATTTAATAAAAATAGTTATAGCGAGTGTACTTTAGGAGATAGACATATACTGTTGAGAACTTTTCTGTAGAACTTTTTAAGACCTACAATTTTCTAGTACATTGTTTTGATGTATCTCTTAAGGTTCAGCCACCGTTAGCCATAGATAGAAATTTCTAAGGACGACTCGATAGAACCAGTCATTGCGTTTTCCCGCGGGAACGAAAAATGTGCCTGTAGTAAAAGGTATCCTAAATGTTGACTCGAGTGATAAGCTATCACTATACAAAATTTAATTGAAATCGGTTCAGTACTTTTTGCGTGAAACGCGCACATCGATTTAACTAAGTTAGTTTTGTTATAGGTATAGATAAGAATAGGTATTGCGAGTGTACCTTAAGAGATAGACATATACTGTTGTAGATATTTCTGTTGGCCTTTTCAAGATCTATAATTTTTAAGTAAATTGTTTTGATGTATGTCTTTAGGTTTAGCCAGCGGAGGGTTTCTAAGGAGGACTCGATAAAACCAGTTATTGCGATTTCCCGCGGGAAACAAAGATTTTTCTAAAGTAAAAGGTATCCTAAATGTTGACCCGAGTAATAAGTTATCAGTTCACAAAATTTCGTTGAAATCGGTTCATTACTTTTTGCGTGAAACGCGTACAGACAAACAGACAAACAGACAAACAGACAAAAAAATTAATAACTATTGTTTTGGGGTCTATATCGTATACATAATACGTTACAGTCATTGTTTTTAAAAAATATTTCATGTACAGATTTCGCTAAGTTACTGCTTTATTATAGTATAGATAACGTACTCGTATAAGAAAACAGTAACATCATTTAATAAAAATAGTTATAGCGAGTGTACTTTAGGAGATAGACATATACTGTTGAGAACTTTTCTGTAGAACTTTTTAAGACCTACAATTTTCTAGTACATTGTTTTGATGTATCTCTTAAGGTTCAGCCACCGTTAGCCATAGATAGAAATTTCTAAGGACGACTCGATAGAACCAGTCATTGCGTTTTCCCGCGGGAACGAAAAATGTGCCTGTAGTAAAAGGTATCCTAAATGTTGACTCGAGTGATAAGCTATCACTATACAAAATTTAATTGAAATCGGTTCAGTACTTTTTGCGTGAAACGCGCACATCGATTTAACTAAGTTAGTTTTGCTATAGGTATAGATAAGAATAGGTATTGCGAGTGTACCTTGAGAGATAGACATATACTGTTGTAGATATTTCTGTTGGCCTTTTCAAGATCTACAATTTTTTAGTACATTGTTTTGATGTATGTCTTTAGGTTTAGCCAGCGGAGGGTTCCTAAGGAGGACTCGATAAAACCAGTTATTGCGATTTCCCGCGGGAAACAAAGATTTTCCAAAAGTAAAAGTTATCCTAAATGTTGACCCGAGTAATAAGTTATCAGTTCACAAAATTTCGTTGAAATCGGTTCATTACTTTTTGCGTGAAACGCGTACAGACAAACAGACAAACAGACAAAAAAATTAATAACTATTGTTTTGGGGTCTATATCGTATACATAATACGTTACAGTCATTGTTTTTAAAAAATATTTCATGTACAGATTTCGCTAAGTTACTGCTTTATTATAGTACTAGCGACTCACCCTCGCTTCGCTCGGGTTCGTCCCTAGTTACGTTTCACTGCTGAACTGAGCTAAACGTTGATAAGTCAGCCTGTGAGTCGCGAGTAGTGAATAAAAATAGTAATTGCGAGTGTACCTTAGGTGATAGACATATAATATTGCGAACTTCCCTGTATAACTTTTTAAGACCTACAATTTTCTAGTACATTGTTTTGATTTATCTCTTAAGGTTCAGCCAGCGTTAGCCATATAAACTTCTAAGGACGACGCGATAGAACCAGTCATTGCGTTTTCCCGCGGGAACGAAAAATGTGCCTGTAGTAAAAGGTATCCTAAATGTTGACTCGAGTGATAAGCTATCACTATACAAAATTTAATTGAAATCGGTTCAGTACTTTTTGCGTGAAACGCGCACATCGATTTAACTATGTTAGTTTTGCTATAGGTATAGATAAGAATAGGGGTTTCGAGTGTACCTTGAGAGATAGACATATACTGTTGTAGATATTTCTGTTGGCCTTTTCAAGATCTACAATTTTTTAGTACATTGTTTTGATGTATGTCTTTAGGTTAAGCCAGCGGAGGGTTCCTAAGGAGGACTCGATAAAACCAGTTATTGCGATTTCCCGCGGGAAACAAAGATTTTCCAAAAGTAAAAGTTATCCTAAATGTTGACCCGAGTAATAAGTTATCAGTTCACAAATATTCGTTGAAATCGGTTCATTACTTTTTGCGTGAAACGCGTACAGACAAACAGACAAACAGACAAAAAGACAAACAGACAAACAGACAAACAGACAAAAAAAATAATAACTATTGTTTTGGGGTCTATATCGTATACATAATACGTTACAGTCATTGTTTTTAAAAAATATTTCATGTACAGATTTCGCTAAGTTACTGCTTTATTATAGTATAGATAGATAACGTACTCGTATAAGAAAACAGTAATATCATTTAATAAAAATAGTTATAGCGAGTGTACTTTAGGAGATAGACATATACTGTTGAGAACTTTTCTGTAGAACTTTTTAAGACCTACAATTTTCTAGTACATTGTTTTGATGTATCTCTTAAGGTTCAGCCACCGTTAGCCATAGAAATTTCTAAGGACGACTCGATAGAACCAGTCATTGCGTTTTCCCGCGGGAACGAAAAATGTGCCTGTAGTAAAAGGTATCCTAAATGTTGACTCGAGTGATAAGCTATCACTATACAAAATTTAATTGAAATCGGTTCAGTACTTTTTGCGTGAAACGCGCACATCGATTTAACTAAGTTAGTTTTGTTATAGGTATAGATAAGAATAGGTATTGCGAGTGTACCTTAAGAGATAGACATATACTGTTGTAGATATTTCTGTTGGCCTTTTCAAGATCTATAATTTTTAAGTAAATTGTTTTGATGTATGTCTTTAGGTTTAGCCAGCGGAGGGTTCCTAAGGAGGACTCGATAAAACCAGTTATTGCGATTTCCCGCGGGAAACAAAGATTTTTCTAAAGTAAAAGGTATCCTAAATGTTGACCCGAGTAATAAGTTATCAGTTCACAAAATTTCGTTGAAATCGGTTCATTACTTTTTGCGTGAAACGCGTACAGACAAACAGACAAACAGACAAACAGACAAACAGACAAAAAAATTTATAACTATTGTTTTGGGGTCTATATCGTATACATAATACGTTACAGTCATTGTTTTTAAAAAATATTTCATGTACAGATTTCGCTAAGTTACTGCTTTATTATAGTATAGATAACGTACTCGTATAAGAAAACAGTAATATCATTTAATAAAAATAGTTATAGCGAGTGTACTTTAGGAGATAGACATATACTGTTGAGAACTTTTCTGTAGAACTTTTTAAGACCTACAATTTTCTAGTACATTGTTTTGATGTATCTCTTAAGGTTCAGCCACCGTTAGCCATAGATAGAAATTTCTAAGGACGACTCGATAGAACCAGTCATTGCGTTTTCCCGCGGGAACGAAAAATGTGCCTGTAGTAAAAGGTATCCTAAATGTTGACTCGAGTGATAAGCTATCACTATACAAAATTTAATTGAAATCGGTTCAGTACTTTTTGCGTGAAACGCGCACATCGATTTAACTAAGTTAGTTTTGTTATAGGTATAGATAAGAATAGGTATTGCGAGTGTACCTTAAGAGATAGACATATACTGTTGTAGATATTTCTGTTGGCCTTTTCAAGATCTATAATTTTTAAGTAAATTGTTTTGATGTATGTCTTTAGGTTTAGCCAGCGGAGGGTTCCTAAGGAGGACTCGATAAAACCAGTTATTGCGATTTCCCGCGGGAAACAAAGATTTTTCTAAAGTAAAAGGTATCCTAAATGTTGACCCGAGTAATAAGTTATCAGTTCACAAAATTTCGTTGAAATCGGTTCATTACTTTTTGCGTGAAACGCGTACAGACAAACAGACAAACAGACAAACAGACAAAAAAATTTATAACTATTGTTTTGGGGTCTATATCGTATACATAATACGTTACAGTCATTGTTTTTAAAAAATATTTCATGTACAGATTTCGCTAAGTTACTGCTTTATTATAGTATAGATTATCTTATTTATAATCCATATTTAATATTATAAATGTGAAAATGTGTTTGTTTGTTTGTCCTTCATTCAAGTCAAAACATAGTGACGGATTGCCGTGATTTTTTTTGTGTGGAGATAGTTAGAGGGCTGGAGAGTGACATAGGCTACTTTTTACCGCGGGAGATTATCTCATTCCCACGAGAAAACACGTTATAAGACAACCCAAAAAAATATGTATCATCAGAATTACTTGAAACTTGGTATTAATGCTCTTCAATACATGTTTTAGCATTTTTCGGAATTCATCCTAGGGGTAAAATAGGGGATGAAAGTACAAACTTTCATCAAAAGGTAGGCTTCATTTGTATGAACCCTACCTTGTTAGAGATTATTTTTTGAAGTTTTAACGCGAGCGAAATCGCGGATTCTGCTAGCATTATTATACATTTATAATATTCTCATATTTATAATATTATTATAACGATAGAAAACAACTGAACTACGATAAAATTGAAGTCGATGACAAAAATGACCGCATGGCGTCCATCTATAAAACTTACTCTTATGGTGTTGCGGAATTATAAAATTTAAATGGAATCTTGTATTTCCTGCTGGCCGAATTCGATCGTAGCGGCTAATCTCACTGACTCTAGCCATGTGCGTAGAAAATATTATTGTGTACAAGTGTGGGCGCGAGTAAAAATGCAAACTCTCCTAGTATCACTCTAAAAATCAGATGGGACGACAATTCGACACAACCAGTGAAAGATCAGGCGCACGATCAACGACTTTACGTGCTCTCGGAGGTACATGATATGGAGTGTAACACTTACACTTCTCAATTCCGTGCTTCTACAGAGAATTTCCAGACAGAATAATGTAATACCTATGGTCCTAGATCGGACCAAGTTGTCTAACCTGTAATTTAACCCAGGACCTTCTGGATTTTGGTCTTAAGCCCAGGGTCTGATCTGCAGCCGTTTAATGCTGCTAGACTAACGAGCTCCGAAATCTGACTTAGTTGATACTTATTTCTTTTAAATGTTCGGAATTGGATTTGAATGTTTTTTTTTTCTTTGTACCATAAACTAAAAAATTTACCTATTAAAAATTACCGCTGTTTTATAAATCCTTAAAAAAAAAAAATCAATACTTCTAGAAATTTCCACAAAAAATACAATATATATAGTTTTTGAAGTTGTTTATACCTACAAGATTTCTTATACAAAACTTGTTATAATTAACAAGGTTCTATCAAGTCGTCCTTAGAAATTTATTTAGCTAACGCTGGCCAAACCTTAAGAGATATACCAAAACAATGTACTAAAAAATTGTAGGTCTTAATAAGACCTACAAAAAAGTCCACAACAGCATATCGATACCTTAATTCGCAAACCAGCTAACTCCATATGAGCAAATTTTTCAGGCGACACTTAAAACTTTATAATATTTTTTTGTACACTACTTATTAAAAGTCTAAAATATCGTTGGTAGATAATATTGTAAGCTGTTTTTTGATACTGTAAAATCCTACTAAAATAATCCTACTGAATTACTGTTGCGTACAATCTAAACCAAAAAATATTTTTTGACGAAATATGGAGTTGGCTGGTTTGCGAATTAAGGTATCGATATGTATATCTTCTAAGGTACACTCGCAATACTTACTTTTATCTATACATATAATAAAACGGTAACTTAGCGAAATCGATGTGCGCGTTTCACGCAAAAAGTACTGAATCGATTTTAACTAAATTTTACGTATTGATAACTTATTCGGATCAACATTTAGGATACCTTTTACTACAGGTAAATCTTTCATTCCCAAAAGAAAACACAATAACTGGTTCTATCGAGTCATTTTTAGAAATTGACATGTCTAACGCTGGTTAAACTTTAAGAGATATACCAAAACAATGTACTAGAAAATTATACTAAAAGAAAGCTTAAAAATCTGCAATAGTATAAGTCTTTCTCCTAAGATAAAATACACACGCAATAACTATTTATATCTACGACGTACCTTGGGACGTACTCGAGCGAAGCGAGCGTACGTCACTATCTATACATACTCGTATAACAAAATTCTAACAAAAACGCATCTGTAAATTAAATATTTTTTGGAAAATCTTATTGAAATAGTCATTGTTATCGATACAGGGGCCAAATCTACAGTTTTTAATTTTTTTTTTTTGTCTTTCTGTCTGTCTGTCTGTGAACGCATTATGAGAAAACCACTGGACAGATTTTGATTGATATGATGATAGCTGATTATCCAGGTCAACATATAGAATACTTTTTACTGCGGTAAAATATCTCATCTCTGTGAAATTCATACTAACCGTTAAAATGTAACTAGGGGCAAACCCGAGCGAACCGAGGATGAGTCGCTAGTATTTTATATAGAAACTAAGTTATTCTCGAAAGAAAAAATAAATATAACTGTAAAAGGAATGTACTATACTAGAAATAGTATCATTTTCATGGGACAACCCTTAAAAAAACATTAGCGGAAGATTTCAAAAGGTAAACTTTTTAGTTTTAGCAAAGAAATTAAAAAAATCCAAAATCAACCAAATCCATTCATTATAGCTGGGTTTCGAGGTATAAACCTAATCGCACTCGACTAATATACTTAGAATCCATTACTTCTTTATCATACTTGCAAATATATAACATAAAATGTAATTAAGAAACTAAGTTTCGGAATACATAATTGCTTTTACGAGGAAAAAATTTGAATAACGTTTAATCTATTCGGTATTGTGTGGTTTTCTCTATATAAGGAATTGATTTTTAACATTTTAACAATTCGTTAATATTTAAAAAATCTATTGAATTAGTTCAAATGTGCATTTTAACTATAACAGTGATATTGCTATTCTTAACATATTTAAAGCTCTTTTCTTGACACAAATTTCGTGTTTTTAAAAAATCGATGTAACATTATACATAAGCATTTAACGGTTTGAAAAATGATAAATATCTGCATGGGCCAGTGTTGAAATAAATAGATAGATATGTATGTATATGATGAAATAAATGCAGATAAATTAAAAATCAGATTAAACAATTTCTTAAGACGCCGGGTCAAGGTGGTGAATGTTTGCTGATAAATACATGTTAAATGTTTTCAAAATAGTTCATATAAAATTAATAACTTGAATTTAAACTAGTTAAATCAAAAAATTGGAACATGAAAGAATAAAAGTAAAACAAACTAAGTCAGAGTGAGCGAACCTTGAATAATTGATGAATTAATTGTCTGTAGAGATATCGACGGCAGTGTACGTATAGTTACTATTATGTTAATATTTTTAATCGAAATATTTTGTTCCCTATAGTTTATGATAAAAAAACTTTCAAAATATAACACTATAATCTTAAACTTTTAGTTTAATATAAATCGATAATCAGTTTTACCTATTGTATTCAGCCCTTTTTTTAACGTCCCACGGCTGGGCACGGGCCTCCCATTAATACGAGGGGGATCAGGCCATAGTCCACCATGCTGGTCAAGTGCGGGTTGGCGGACATCACACTTCTTTCGAACACTTGCTAGGTTCTCTCAGACATGCAGGTTTCCTCACGATGTTTTCCTTCGCCGTAAGGCAAGTGGGAATCATGTTAGAAATGATTCGCACACGAAATAATCAGAGGTGCGATACCCGGGATTTGAACCCGATTCACTCGGTTTCCCAAACGAGCACTTTACCACTGGGCTACCACTGCCTATGGTACTGGTTTTACCTATTACATACATAGTATTTCGTTTGCCATGCATCACCAGCATCACTGACATATTATCATCTTAAACATGGGGAGGGACAGGGGTAAAGAGGTGATTGGAGGAAGTGGTTGGACCATTGATTCTCACTTATACTGTTACTAATTTTAAGTTTCGGTGAGAGGATACAAGCAAAGGTGGCCGTTATTTGCTATTTAGTTTTACATTTCTTTATATTATGTCTATAACTATATTTGCAATATGGCATAATGACTTTTTTGTTTTGTCTAAATACAGTGGGAATTAGTACTGCTTTGAGTTATTTCTCCTCTTTCGTTTTACTTTCGCTAACTACTTACTATGCTTTGCATGCTCTGTTTGTTTTATTTTATTACCTATGAATGAAAAAAGCTGCTCAGTTCTTTCTTATTTTTTGGCACATTAAAATTTAATAACATTGAAACTAAATTATATTTTATTTCTATTCTATTTTAATAATTCAACAGTATTAACGTAGTCGCTCTGTTTCACGAGACATGTTTTTTTTTATTATATTGCTCAAACCCGAGGCCGAACCCGCAATACAATGTCATATCGTCATAATACGACAAGTCTACACACTGTCAAAATTTGTGAAATAAATAATGAAGTAACCTTAAACTTATTTATTTTTTTATTTTTTTATTTTTTTAGAAATCTAAAATGGCATATTCTTCTTAGAAGTCCTCAATATTTAATACCCTTATTAGAATATAAAAACTGTAAAAGCTCTGTAATGGTAACTTCTTAAAAATATATAGGTATTTCTAAATATATATATATATATATATATATATATATATATATCTTGCTGTATGAAATTTTAACAATACTTTCTTAGATTTACGCAATTATTTGACATTTTAAATTATTTAAATTTTTCGCGGATTAATTTTGAATTTTAGTTCCGGACGTTTCGAATGCTTCATTTAACAGAAATCATGGTCACGGGAGAGACTAAAGTCTTTGATGTCTCAAAAGATATTTAGTTTACATTACCGATGATTCGAAACCCAAAAATGAAAATAAATCCGTAAATAAATCCGAAAAGATAGTTTTATTTAATATGTAAATTTAGTTCGCACTTTTGTCTTGGCCCGTTAGCTAAACTAAGCGTGGTTAAAAATCACCGATGCGAAACTAATGAATATAACATATCACGCTTAAAACCACATAGGTAACAAGCAAATAACTGAATTAACGGAATCAAACGCATAAAATTTGCACTACATTAATGTTAATTGTTAAGTCCAAAATTTCTTATCAGGTAAATAAGTACATACCTATTATGGGGTGACTCGGAGTTAATTCGTCCAGGTTTAAATGACATATGTACATATTTTCATACAGATTTTTGTTAGCAAACATGTACCAAACAACTGTTTGGTTACTTATTCACCGACGTCGGATGATTGATGATGATTTACTATGCATAAGTATCCACAATATAATGTGGCCTAGTCACGTTAAAAGTTCGGAACTAGTTTTATGATTGTGCAATGTTTTTTGAAACAAAGGAGTCGTGACCGCACAACGAGATGCGTTTTATTTTCGACACCAGGTCTTGACCCGTGGTATTTGAGAAACGGTAAACGCACCTAAATTTTTATGAGGATTTTATTATTTACTGTTACATTGGAAAGTCAACATTTTATTTATATTTACTATTATAATTAAATTAGCTATACAAACGGACGCGACGCAGAAATATATATTTATTGGTAAACCGAAGCTTTTCAAAATTAAACCCCACAGGACAAAAGTGTTACAAAATACGTACTAAAAGTATGTAGTGATAATTATCGGGCAATATGAAGTTAAATTTATTTTAATAGTCAACGCTTACGTACCCAAAAATACAGGATTATTTTATAAACAAAGAAAAGATTTAAGAACTAAAAGTGTATATAGAAAATTTAAAACACAGCCATAGCTCGTAATTGTTATAGATATATAATCTACTTATAACTAAACAAACTGTTGTCTTTAGAAGAACTTCAACGTTCAACTGGTAAGAAAAGTTATTTTTGTGAAATTCTACCCCTAAACAGATAAGTAGACTAATAAAGAATACTGTAGAAAAAGTAACCAGGCATGTCCGAGGCATGTTGCTAGTGAAATTATATTCCAATGATTTAAGTAAGTAGACACTACACATGATTACTTTCACTTATATTTTCGCTTTAACGCAACGTTAGTGCGTTCTTCGTTATTTCATCTAGTGCCATTTATTAGAAGTCAATTACGCAATCGAAGAAAATCGACGTTTCCGTAATTTTTTTATTCATTATAGTTGACTAAATAAGTCTAAAGTTAATCTGTCTGAAGTTTTCTTTACTACATACAGATAGAAATTTGACATTAATCCATAAAAAATAATGTAAGAATTCGACCGCTAGTGAGAAATTTTGAAAATAGGATGTTGCAAGATCCTTGTAGTGTGAACTCTTTAATTTTACGGGATGAAAAGTATCTAAGATGTTGACCGGGGATATAAGGTACCACCATACAAAATTTCATTTAAATCGGTCCAGCAATTTCGGAGATTAACCCGTACAAACAGACAAACAGACAGAGAAACAAAAAAATTAAAAAAATCTGTATTTGTTCTATGTCTCTACTTACATTCCCGTGATTCGCTTTTTAGCATTTTTTTTCTATGTACAGACATTCGACCTCTAGAGTTTTATTATATGTATATTTTAATAAAAAGCTATTCAGAACTCGTTTTGAATAAATTAAGAATAATTTAATAAAAATTTAATTAACGAAAAAAATGTCTAAATTAGCTCAATTTGTGTTAATTACTTCACGTTTGAATAGGAACCTAAAGGAAGTACATACCTAATAAAAATTATTTAATGCCAAATTATTAAAAAAAATATCTTTTATCTATACTAATAATATAAAGAGGTAAAGTTTATGAGTTTGTGATGTTGTGACTGTACCGATTTAGATGAAATTTGGTAAGAAGATAGTTTGAGACCCTGGAAAGGACATAGGATACTTTTTATCCCGGAAATCATCGCTTAAGAGAGAGGAAATGGGGATAAAAATTAGTATTGGGAAGCAAGCTAGGGACGAAGCCGAGCGAAGCGAGGGTGAGTCGCTAGTATTTGTTATATTAAGTAAAAAATAACTAAGTACGTTAATATTAGTAATACAGTTCGACATGAGTTATGACTATTTGTTTGATTATTATGAAAGATGTTTCTATAACAATATGCATAGACAACATTTGTTATTCTTAAATTACAATAAAGACAAAGAAGTTCAAATTTCCAAGAGGTCGACCACTTCAAACTTTGTGTCAGGGACTCAAACCGTCGAGGACTGGATATAATTATTACACTGATTTCACAGGTACGAGTCGTACATTGTTAGTCTTCTAATCGACTTGAGGCTAGACGCTATTACAGATACAGTTTTATTTCTGTTTTGATTGTGGGATTATCTAAATCTAAGTACCTATCATTTACTTAGACACTCGAGTCTTCTAGTTTAACCATGGCTTAACTAGTGAACTCCTTTGAGATGTCCAACCAGTCATTGTCATCAATATGCAGATTTTTATGGCACTGACCATTTTAAAAACATCGTAAGTTAAAATTTTAAAATAAATAATATTTTTTAGCATAAAGGTTATATGTGAATGTGTTTGCTACAATATCTCTATGCATACACACAAGCTTATGCAAAGACATACGACCCCAACGGCCGGAGATATAGATATAGATGTCAGCTAAGGGCATATTTAACGCTGCTATCAACAACTCATAATCATAACTAGGTATAACCCTATCAAAATACCTGTGAAGCTCGCTGGATTTGGCGTTTCCACAGCACTGAACCGTACTTTGTCTGAGTGCACCCATTTGTAGACATATATAAATAGTACTTTATATATCATGGAAAACACAATTTATTTTTTAAACTTATCGTTTTATTTGCAATACTTCATTTGGCAGGTCCACATATATCTACATACATACGAGTATGTTAATAGAGCAAGAATGGCGCACTCTATCTTTTTTTTTTTACTTATTGCTTGAGTTTGCATTGAATTTACTTATTACTAGCGTTACTAGTTTGCTTCCCTATACAAACTTTCATCCCCATTTTCACCCTCTTAAGGGATGATTTCCGGGATAAAAAATCCTTTGTCCTTCCCAGGGTCTCAAACTATCTTCTTGCCAAATTCCATCTAAATCGGTTCAGTAGTTTCGGAGCCTATTCGGTACAAACAAACAAACAAATAAACAAATCTTTCCTCTTTATAATATTAGTATAGATAAATAAATTACCATTTTTATTTTTAAGAACTTAATAATATATTTTTCAAAATTATTCAATTAAATAAAAGCGGCAATACGTAACGGTCTTAGAACGGTCATCATACGCGGTTATAACGGTCATCATACACGTTTATAACCCGTATGCTCACCGGTTCAACAACGTCGCGTGTCAGGCACGGAGCGTACCGGCACCGGCAAAATATTCTCGCCGACAATTGTTGACGCTCCGTGCACGGCACGCGACGGTGCCGGTCGGTGACGGAACGGTTTAGTGGGCAGAGTCTCATACATTTCAATACAAAGAATATTTTTTTGCCTGACACGCTCCTAGCACGGTCATGGTATGAGACGGGGTAGTGGGCAGACTCCTTAATCGTTATTAAAGATGGGTTAGTACCGATATTTCTCATGATTAGGTAATATTAATATATTCGTCTGGCAATATTATAATATTGTAACTAATACTTCAATATTAGTGATATTTATCTAGAAACAACAGGTAATACTAAAACGGGAACCATACGGATATGACACGCGGATGATACGCGGTTGATACGCGGATGATACGCGGTTGATACGCGGATGATACGCGGTTGATACGCGGTTGATACGCGGTTGATACGCTGATGATACGCGGATGATACGCGGATGATACGGTCACTATAACCGTTATGTACGGGCATGATACGCTGTTGATTCGGTCTAGTGGGAATAGTAGTCCGTGCCGTGCTCGTTTCCGTGCCTGATACGTTCATAGCACGGTCATGGTATGAGACGATGTAGTGGGCAGAGACCCTTACAGCCTACGAGAGCGAAGTAATTTAAAAGACATTGATTAGTAGATACAATTTTTACACTTTCTCTTATTTTTACAATCACACAAAACTTGATGTTTGTACGTACGTATGTATGTTTATAACCATTAAAACAACTTTCTTGTATAGATGTCCAATATCCACCTTATTTTTTATGATTTGTTTGTGTAATCTACCTTTTAAAAAGGTTACATATCCTGTTAAATATTTTAATTGGCTACATATTGCGTATCAAAAGTTATTTACAGAATTTTAAAAGTATGACGGACAAATAGCGGAAGTTTAGTAACGCGGGTCTCTTGCCGCGCCGGTCTCTTAGATACGCAATGGTAAATAGAAGGTGGCGATTAAGTCGTGTTTAAGGTAAAAAAATTTTTTTTTTAGTTTTTATTACCTTAAAACACAAAATAATCAAATAAACTAAGATCTTTAGAGAGTACCAGTACAAGGTAGGACTCTGTCATGCCTGAGGAGTCCGACTGGATGGGTTCACCCCCCTTATCTATAAGCTATTTCTCCCGCCAAGCAACAATTATTGTTTTGTTGCGTTCCGGTTTGAAGGACAAGGTAACCAGCGCAATTACAGGCAAGAGGCATATTATCTTAGTCCTCACAGTGACAACGCACCTGCGGTTCTGCATTTTTGTGACATAAAACCTAAGTGCATGAACCGTAAGTGTTATGGACGACAGGTACTGCTTTCCATCAGGTGGGCATGTCTATTCGTTTATCACTGAGCACCATAAAAAAAAGGAAAAACAATTAAATTTTACCAAGTGTTCCCTTTCTGTACTAGCAACACTCTGGAATAGTTTGCATATTGAAATAAAATGTTAGAAATCGGTAAATAAAAAAAAACTGTTAAGAATCATTATCTATATAATTTCCCTAACATAAGAACACCTTGAGCCACATTTATGTACACTATTTAATGAAAATACCTTCCACACTATATGCATAGTCTTCCATATTTCCTGAGCCAAAGACATAATTAGTCGAGTTCTTAATAAAGTGAAGATGTATGCAATTGCGCACAATAAAACGATTCAATATCAGCCAAAATAGTCTGGCTGTTAATGTTTTAAAAGGTTTGTCGACGAACTAGCTATCGGCCGATCACGTTGATTTGTCGATTTTTTTGGATCAACTCTATTTTTCTAGGGAAATTTAGTAATTAGAATGCATTTTTTTTATATTTATCCAGTAGGGCAAATATGCTCTAGGAAGCCAATTTGACTAACTATAGACCGACAGAAAATCTGCTGTATTTCTTTACGCATGAATTCTTATGGTCCATAATATGCAATCAGCAGGGCATAAACTATAACGATATTTAATAAGTATGAAGTGTACGAACCAATGCCATTATTTTATAAATAGAAATTACTTTATAAAAAAAAAATTATAAATACAGATATATAACTGATTACAAAATATGTTACATAACATTTTTATAACTGACCTGAATGAAATAACTGCAGCCCTATCTCAGAGATATGTACTTTGTAATAATTACAAGGTTGAAACACTGCACGAATTATTACAACTCAATTATTTACAATCATAATGTGCGCAATACCTGAATTAATGCGATTATTTAACCAACATTCAAGTCTGAAGGGCAGGGATTTTAGGTTTTTAATAAGTTTAACAAAGTCAAACGAATTCGTTATCGTTAGTATTACCTATATCATATAATATTAAATGATAAATTTTATGTATATACAATATATATAGTTTTACAATAATGTATGGAAGTCTGCACGATTTGGTGACATTTACGATTACTGCTCCGCTCCCTTAAGTAGATACATGTTAATATATAGCCTATAGCCTTCCTCAATAAACGGGCTATCTAATACAAAAAGATTTTTCAAATCGGATTAGTAGTTCATAAGATTAGCGCGTTCTAACAAACAAACTCTGCCTCTTTATAATATTAGTATAGATAGGTACAATCATATTCTTCACGGTACTTGTAAGAAATAACAAAGGACACTTTTTTCTTGTGGTTTTTTTTAACTTCTATGAGGGTCGTCCTCGAAAAAATATTTTGAAATAAAAGAATCGTTTGTGGCTCGCTGGGGCCCCCTTGGATCAGGGGCCCTATGCGGCCGCATTGGTTGCATTACCATAGCTACGCCACTGACGATAAGTATATCATGCTTGAAATTTGCTATACATGTTTAGGTCATTTTGAACACTGCATTCATAAAAATTATATAGAGTCATAGTAATAACAAAGCGTCGTTGAGATTTTAATGAAATAGGAAGAGATGCTGATACAATACTGAGGCAATTTGAATAATATAAACAATCAATACTAGTCTCGTGCCGTCACGAGCCTGCATAACCATTCCTCGTTACCCACGACTACCCACCACGCATACAAAACAGTTAAGAGTGCGTCCGTTTGACCGTCACTCTCATTGTATGATCGATTTAGACAATCGCTGTATCGTTGGCAATCATAAATATTTTCGTTAAAAATGTCTATGACATCGATTTTGTTTTATCTGTAGCGCATATTAATTTTTCCATAAAAAAATATTTACTAATTAATTATCCTTAACTGGCATTTATACATGCGTTACTTTCGACCAAATCCTCTACCCGTTAGTTGAAAATTTATTATGAGCGGTTATCCATTTATCCTGCATCTACTTTGCAGGAGCACTTTACTTTTCTTTGATTGAGTAGCCAAAAACAATTCTGCTCATAATTTCTATTCGCTAGTGAAAGTTACAGTAACCGGTTCAACCATTTCATTTCAGTTAAAATATTTTTCGTCAAACCGACTTAATTGCTCTAATGGATATATTAAACTTGTTTTCTTTTTCCACATTCGCTACTATTACTTCGGTACACTTCAAATGAAAAAATAAAATCTACAGACTAAGCATTGGCGCCTAATGTAGGTAGCGATAAAGAATTAATTTTGATGTGAATAGGATGCGTTGACTTTAATTACTTATAAATTATATTGTATTACTCGTGATGTATAATGTATTGTCTATATAGGTACATACATAAATACATATCTAAATAGATTTACTACCTATTGTACTGCACAAATAACGCTGTTATTTTTTACTTTAATGCACTTTAAATTTCATAAAAACTGTTAATTAATTTTTTTGCTGTCGTTGGCAAATACCAATTCTAGACAATTTACATGTGCATTACAATATACCTACATACATTACTAGTGGCCAATGACCACTAAGACCAAATGTCATGCCAGCCAATACAAATCAAAGCACACCGACTTCGAAAATATCTGATTAGGTATCTATTCTAAATGAAAACC
Source organism: Fabriciana adippe (assembly GCA_905404265.1). NCBI lineage: Eukaryota > Metazoa > Arthropoda > Insecta > Lepidoptera > Nymphalidae > Fabriciana > Fabriciana adippe. The sequence goes on from FR990000.1 coordinate 6,110,374, forward strand.
CCTGTTTAGTTATTTTTTACTTTTCAGTGCCTGGAAGTCGGTTTTTTTTTTAAGTTTTTATTTTTCCATTTTTAGTGTAGATTTAATAAGCAAGTAATTTGTAAAAAGAAAGATTTTTAATAAATAAAATCATATTCGATTAAGCCATTTATTTAAAATCCGCTTGACCGATTTCGATAAAATTTATATGGGACCACCGGGGAAGAATACCCTTTGAAACAAAAAAAGAATTTTCCAAATCGGTTCAACCGTCTTCGAGTAATCCGTGAACATACATTAAAAAAAATTAAGAAAAAAAAAAAGATTCCGGCGAATTGAGAACCTCCTCCTTTTTGGAAGTTGGTTAAAAATATGTTTATAGTTTGTAAGCTTTCTTATCTTAACTTTAAACCACTTTATAAAAGAGCTATCATATAATTCTGTAATAATAAGTTAGCAATACGATACATTGCCTACCCTGTACGAAATCTTGGTTAATATTTTCGTTGAGTGTTGAGCAAAGGTAAAAGATATTACAAAAGTTACAATGTATTATGGAATGGCGATAAGACAATGACATCACATACTTTCTCGATCCACTTGGTTCGGCCGGAGACAGGTGCCCTAACCGACCTTGCGCAAGCGCCGTTCTTACACAGTCGCAGGCGCGCACTCTAGAGCACAGTCAGTCGAGAACGTGGGTGCGTGAGCATTGTACTATAATAGCGCCGCCAACATTACTCCCTAGTCATATTTTCATCTAGTCTTCTTGTAATTGTGTTGTGATTTAATTGTTTGTGACAAATATGTTTGAAAGATTTATAAAATGAAATGAAGGGAAGAGCAACCCGAAGAAGATTATTACCATTTGTAGTGGGCAAAATATTCTTACGCTGGATTTTTACAAAAGCAGATTTATTGTTCTTTATTTACCGGTTTGTTTTTAAGTTTTTTTTTTATTTTTCATTATATTATGTATAATATATGGGCATTGAGCCATCGTCACGATTATAATATATTAAAATAGAAAATACCAGATTCTTTAGATATAACATTCTTTACTAAAGAAATTAAAGTTTAGCTTTCTAAATACGAGTTTATTATGCAACGCTATTATAGCAAAAAACTAACTTTATCACATTTAGTTAGTTATATTTTTGTTTACTAATATTAAATATTATATTGAAGGAAAAACTTAAGCTAAGCGATCAAATTAGTCTACTATCCTATTTGTATTTTTTACCTAAGTCGTAAAAGTTATAATCATAGTGATATCTTTAGAAGCTTAGCCAAGGGATGCGCCAGAGCGTACTATGCGGAATAAACTGCATATTATTACGAGTATCTTACAACAACCTCACCTTATGCCTTATGCCTATTACATATTTAATGTACTGAGATAAAAATTGCATAAACTAGTTTTCACTCTCTGACCCACAAGGCACAAACTTTTTTTTTATGGAAAATAGATGGTGTGTGAAATGACAAACCAATAAAAAATACTTTCCCATATATAATTTTAATCGGTAAAAGTACATAGCATAGTGAACCAAACGTAACTAATAAATTTAATTGGGATATCGGATGGCATTAGAACAATATCAAACAAAAATACTTGTTATATTGATTATCTTATATAGATTTATTTTTAGTCTTAACGTCTCTTCTCCATCCATCTACAAATCTGCCCACCACATTTCTAGTGCGTTTGTATTTTTTCGGTCTACTGCCCTCTTCTGAATTGAATTGTCCACGTTCGCGAACTATAAAGTTCATAGATAATAATAGTTTGGGCTGGATTGGCCCTTCTTTTGATTTGTCGTTCGCTTTCCTTTCTTATCAGTAACTAACGATTCGAGGTAAAAACAGTCTCTAATCTAAGCTACAAGAGCTAAGGTTGGAAGTTTTGCGTCACCCACCGTACTCACCAGACCTTGCGCTGACAAACTTCTACTTTTTCCAAAATTTGGACAACTTCTTGACAGGGAAAAAATTCAATACCTGAGAGGCAAAATGCATTTGAAGACTTTGTTGGCTTTCGTGCACCTTCTTCTGAGCTTGTGGCTTCTTCAAGAAGGGTATTGAAAAATTACCACTGCGCTGGCAGAGATGCATCGATAGCATGGGTGCATATTTTGATTGATAGAAATAAAAAATATTTATAAAAAATTGACTATAGCTTTCTGTATATTAAACGCCAATTTAATAGGTAAATACCTATTATTAAAGGCCATCTCCCGAGCAAACGATCTCAACATTCGGCTCCTTCCTTCCCCACCTCACCTCTAGAAAAGATCGCAATAAATACTAGCGGCATCTATGGAATAACAGTAAAAACAATATTGCCACTAGCGACTCACACTCGCTTTGCTCGGGTTCGTCCCTAGGTACGTTTTATTTTTTTGAGCGAAACCATAATTCCTTTTTTAAAATAAAAGTAGCCTAAATTACTCCTTATAATATCAGCTATCTGCCAGTGAAAGTACCGTTAAAATTGGTTCAGTCGTTTCGTAGATTAGTCGGAACAAACAGACAGACAGACAGACAAAAATTTCAAATATTGTGTTTTTCTTATAAGTACCGTATATAATTCCATATGCATTTAGTATAAAGCTGTTATTTTGACATTACAAACAGACACTTCAATTTTATTTATCTGTTTAGATGTATAGATATCATAAAACATAGACCATATAATTTATAGAGGCGGTAGTGTAATATTCACCTGCGAACCGAAACAGAAATATTTTATTATTATTTTATTTATTTATTTAGTAGGTACCTCGGCTAGATTATGTCAATGACATAATATTTATGTTCTAACAATATTTGTCATTAGAGAATGCACTCTGTTATAGAATTTTGAGATGGAATTAAATAAAACTATAGATAGTTATAATATTTTTATGCAACGAAAAATAGCCAAATTGCAGTAATAGCGGTATTGACCAGGCGTTCTTTGAACATTACTGTTATTTAATGCCAATGAATAACTGAGTCACAAGTTATTGAAAGTGGCTGCTTACACATATTATATAATATTGATTTTTATTTTATAATATTATTTGTTGTATATGTATAATATTTTATTTATTATATAATATTATTTATTGTTTATGTCACTTCTATTACATGTACTAAAGTTACAAGCATTCTATTTTCATAAGCGAAACGTCATAACAGCCGAAGACAAAAGACGCGGGTACCCCGTACGAAAGGCGGCTAGCGGCTGCCGACTACCGCCCGGCCCCCACGCATAGTATCGTAGTATCGTATCTCACTCGATTTTTTTTTATAATTTCTGAATATTGCTCCAAAACGAAATTGAAATTGGTCGTTTAAAAAGAAGTTAAACGTGTGAAATACCAATTTAGAAATGATCTATCAAATGGTATTAACCATATTTTTATGAGTTGTAAATTCATGTGTAGATGCAAAGAATAAGAAAAAAATGACCTAAAAACTAAATTAATCGTGTAATATGACCGCCAAACGTTGAAGATAGAAATAATATATTTTTTTATTCGTTTACATTTATTAAATACTGACACAATAGCTTCTAAATATCGTCGTAAAACGCGTTTTGCGCAGATTTGGTAGGGTATTGCCCTTAATGTACAGATCCGACTCAGTTAGAATTTTATTATATATAGATATAGAGTAGAATAGATATACGTGTCATATAATACTTGTTAATCCATTCTTAATTTTATACATGTGAAAGTGTGTTTGTTTGTTTGTTGTTTTGGTTCTTCTTTCACGTCGAAACACTGACGCATTGGCGTGATTTTGTGTAGAGATAGTTGAAGGGCTGGAGATTGATTTAGGCTACTTTTTAACGCCGAAGATTATCACATTCCCACGAGAAAACACGTTATAATACAACCCACAACAACTTATCATACCTATGTATATAATATAATACCTATACAGTCTATCTATTCCATACTAACCGTTAAAACGTACGTACGTACATATATGTATCTTAATATTTATTGTTATAGTGTGTTTTGGTATGTGACTCATATCCGGTCATCCATGAATAGCAGCGTAGATTTTTTCGAAAGCCTCATCGACGAGGATGGACGCTTTGCTGAACCTAACTGCCAAGAACCGGCACAACAGGCTCAAAGACGAAGAGTCAATACAGTGCAACGCCCAAGGCCATTGATTCAAGGTAGATATGAGACGAATTTGCATATTAGACCATTGAAGTGAAATTTACTTATGTTTCAAATTCTGACTATATAACTTGTACAAAAAATATAAGGAAATAACAAAAACAAACCAAAAAAATGATTGTACAAAAAATACAATAAATTGACATCCGTCCAGTCGTTTTACAATAACATGAGTTCAACAGACATATCTTCTAACGTAAAAAAATCTCTGCTTAATAATTTATTTTCTCTTACATTCCAAACACTTTAAGCAATCAATGTACATTTTTAATCAGTGTGCAATTATAAAATTGTTTACTGAAGTTAGATCATATATTTCTTTTTTTTTTTTTTTTAAATACGATATCAATTTAATATCAAATGAACAAGTCTTGTTTTTTAATTAAACATTTATTTCGATCCAAATCGTTAGAGCCGTTTCCGAGATACAACTTTGTGGCTTTATCGATTTGGATCAAATTTTGTATTTAGATAACATTTTGTTGTCTTTTCTTAAGAAACGCAATTTTTATACCCTTTTTATATTTTATCCTGTTTCAATTATTATTACAAAAAAAGGCTAAATGAAACTCGGTCGCCCATGTACTAATAATAATATGATGATAAAATATAATAATACAAATACATATATAATATGTATCTATGTCATAAATATTTATATTTTCGTTTCTGTAATATGATAATTAAATGGCAGCCCTGAAAGCGTGCAGTTTTAGAACGCAAATGATATTTACCAATTCGCTTCTCCACACCAGCCCCCACCCCACCAATCGCGTCTCGATCAGTGTTGTAAAAATTCCCAATTTATCCGGGAGATTTACTGATTTTGGTTATTGTCTCCCGATATACCGATTTAGCGATCGTATCCCCGATTTTTTGCATTTAAGTAAAATTCGAAAATAAGGTTATGGAATCATAAACAACAGAAACTAAAAGGGCTGGGACCAGGCACATATCCACTTGTTTTTTAATTAACAACGAATATAAAACGGCAAACAAATGACAACTAATTAATTAAATCAAAGCTAATGCATTTCTTAGCTAGATAACAATAACAAATTTTCGCGCAACGCAAAGTAGGGTAATGTGTTTATTATTATTAGCCTATGTATGTATGTTTGTTCCTATATAGCATCCTAGAGGCCAAACGCATTGGCCGATTTTGATGTTTCATACGTCGTTAAATTCGTCTTGATAACGCGGGTATCTATAGGCTATATAAAAACAGTTCAAAATTAAATTGGCTGATTAAAGGCGCCAATTTGTGTCTTCAAAAAAAATGTCTTCCAAAAAAATCGAGTGGGGTATCAAAATAAAGGTTTTTAATAGGCGATCACAAAAATATATACAATTTAAATGTTTTTAAGTAATTTAGGACAAAAAATTGCTAAATATTACTTCAAATATCTAATTGGCAAAAACTAAAAAGCTGCAAATAAAAAATATATTATAAAAATAAAAAACCCGACTGCATAAAAGCTAACTAAAAAGATAAAAGCAAATTGACGAAGGAATAAAGTATAATAATTACTTACAACATTACAATACTTTATATTTGCATTATAATTTAAATCATAAATTGTTCTCAAGCATAAATGAATATTTACAAATTTATAATAAATAGCAGATTATTGCACAAAAATACAAACTTATTAAAATTTAGTTTAAACGCGGAAGAACGGCATCTAAAAGTATCTGTTTTATTATTTGTTTACCTTTAGTTTTAAAAGTACCTAAAGCGATGAAGTATAAATAAAGATCCCTCGATTTCTCCCGATTTTTAGCTGGCAAATTTAACAATTTTTTGTTTTTCACTTTTGCAACACTGGTCTCGAGTCTCGAGTTTCGACTCTCGTCTTTCGTCAAATACAAGATGGCTGCGCAATATATGGAAAAGAAGTGATGTTTTCGTTGTATTTTTAAATTGTGGGTGGTTAAACGTGCAAAATGTCTAATTTATGTTCAAGAATTGTTTCTAAGCCCACAAAAAGGTTAACGGATAATAGAGACAGCATGTCTGTCGCTCAAACAAACACCTGGATGAATGGTGAGCTTTGGAATTTGTAAATATTGATTTACCGGAGTAAATTACCGAGGCTAATTTTTTAACAAATTAAAATATCAACAAATATTGTAAAGATAATATGAATAAGTTATATACTTAGGATACTAACTATATTTGTATTTATATTTTCAATTTCACTATTTTTATTTTAGCTGAAAATATAAACAATGGCGGTGGTTTATCGCTTTCGCCTCCACACACAATTTCCCAACGTGAGACAGGAACACAAGTTTCTCAATGCTACAGTGGCCCACCTTCGCCATGTGGATCGACGAGTTCTACATCATCACCTACCGTATCCCCTGCGCCTCCCCCGGGAACTTTGACCTTAGATCCTAACTGGCAAGCTACAAAACCTACAGTCAGAGAAAGGAATGCAGCTATGTTCAACAATCAATTAATGGCTGATATCACATTTATTGTTGGTGGACCTGGTAAATTATATTCAGTAAATATAATTATTTATAATGAATTTAAATATTTGTTTAATTCGGATTTTATTTTTAGGACACACACAAGTAATACCTGCACATAAATATGTTTTGGCTACTGGCAGTTCAGTCTTTTATGCAATGTTTTATGGAGGCTTAGCAGAGTGTAAGCAAGAAATTGAAGTTCCCGATGTTGAACCATCAGCTTTCCTGACCTTACTTAAGTAAATTAACTTTAACTAATTAAAAAAAAAACCTGTACATATTAATAAATATATATAACTATTTTTATTTCTTTACAGATATTTATATTGTGATGAAATTCAATTGGAAGCAGATACAGTTCTTTCAACATTGTATGTTGCAAAAAAATATATAGTTCCACATCTTGCAAGGGCTTGTGTGAATTATTTGGAAACTAGTCTCACAGCAAAAAATGCTTGTTTGCTGTTAAGTCAATCTCGTTTGTTTGAAGAACCAGAGCTCATGCAGAGATGCTGGGAAGTTATAGATGCACAGGTATGTGAATCAACGGAAAATTTGGCAACCATCTGCCTAGAACATTCTTCATCTTATAGTAGTTTACTGGTAGATCTATCAGAATCCTCAAGTCAAAATTTGTCAAGCCCAGATATAATTAAAGAACTATCAAGTGAAAATTTAAATAAATTTTGTAACTAATTTAATAAAAAAATATATTGTAATACTCAATTTTTTGGTTGTGATTTAGGTTTAAGTGTAAATGTTACAAAAAAATCTCTTAAACACATTCCAGAGTATAATTTGTACCTCTAGTCATTTAATAAATTATAAAATTAATGCATTTTATTTGCATTGAATGTCCATTATTATATAGCTAGCTAAATGTCAAATGTTTGTTTCCATATCAACAACTATCCTAATAATAACTGTTGATATAAAATTATAAGAGATTTAAATGACATATTTTACCCCAAGCTGTATTATAAAACAAGATGCTGTATATATTATGTAGATTAACTGCAATACATTTTGTGTAGTGTTATTATTATGCATGTATTAGAATGAAGCATGTAAATGTTTATATAATTCACAAAAGTTTTGTACATTTTCAATAATTTTAATTATGTAAATAAACTATTAAACAAATTGTATTGCAGTTTCATTTGAAACCTATTCTAAACATAATTGCACTTCTTGTAGGCTGAGATGGCCCTAACTTCCGAAGGTTTTGTTGACATTGACGTCTCTACCTTAGAATCAGTATTGGCTAGAGAGACACTCAATTGCAAGGAAATAAATTTGTTTGAAGCTGCTTTAGCATGGGCACATGCCGAGTGTATGCGGAGAGAAATAGATGCTACACCAAATAACAAAAGAGCCATGCTAGGCAGTGCCATATATTTGGTTAGATTTCCAACCATGACATTAGAAGAATTTGCAAACAGTGCAGCACAACTTGGCATTTTAACACCTCAAGAAACTATAGATATATTTTTACATTTCACTGCTTCAAGCAAGCCACAATTATCTTATCCAGTAAAAGCAAGAGCTGGACTTAAAGCCCAGGTAATACTAACAGTTTATCTATTTTAATTATCATAGTTTATATTCAGTAATAAACAATTTTGAGATTTTCATATATAAATGCCTCAATTTTCAGATTTGCCATAGGTTCCAGTCATGTGCATACAGAAGTAATCAATGGAGATACAGAGGTAGATGTGACTCAATACAATTTTGTGTCGATAAAAGAATATTTGTTGTTGGTTTTGGTTTATACGGATCATCAAACGGAGCAGCTGACTACAATGTTAAAATCGAGTTGAAAAGACTCGGGAGAGTTTTGGCAGAAAATAATACTAAATTCTTCTCAGATGGCTCTAGTAACACTTTTCATGTATATTTTGAGAATCCAATTCAAATCGAACCTGAGTGTTTTTACACAGCTTCAGCTATATTGGATGGAAGTGAACTAAGTTACTTTGGACAAGAAGGACTAAGTGAAGTTTATATGGGAACTGTAACATTCCAATTTCATTGCTCGTCAGAAAGTACAAATGGAACAGGAGTGCAGGGTGGTCAAATCCCTGAGCTTATCTACTATGGCCCCACTATTAATTCTACAATGGCCAACACGAATACAATTGAGGACTGACAATTGAGTATATTAAGCCCTAATAATTATTATTCTGTATGATTGTAAAATATTTAGGTATTTGAATAATGAGAAACAATATATTTATAAAAGTTTAAGCCATTCCCATGTTAAATTATTTTGTTGAATGTAAAGATCTTATGTATATTGTTGAAACTAATTAAGTTCCATAAGAATGTGATATGGGTGTTGTAAAGCTCTCTAGAAATTTGTAGAACTAGGTCATTAGAAATAGTTATTAATTACACAAGTTCATTGCAATAAATTTGAATAGCTTCAAGGTTCGTTTTATTTTGACTTTTCTTTGTCACTATAAATGTAATTTAATTTACTATAAAAGGAATTCCATAATGTTGTGACAGAAAATTACCATTATGTTAAAATAAATATTAGAAATATGCCAGTCATTTAATTATATAAAATATTAGGAATAAATAACATCTTAAAAGAAAAACCTACAGTTTTAAAAGTAGCTACCTCCATATTATGGTTATATGCACCACCACTTTTTGAATTATTAAAAACATTAAGCAACCTATGCTTTAAGCTTAGATCTACAAATTAAGATATTATAGTAAAAAATAGCCAAAGTTACTTTTAGATAAAGTAGCTCTCTAAATTTAAAATTGATTCTGTAGTTTCAAAGTTTATTGTTTATACAAACAAACCTTTTCCCTTTAAGTAGTTGTTTCTCATTGTTACATACAAGAATAACAATGAAATTTAAAGAATTTATCCTAATGCCTTCAATGTATGTAATATTGAACATTTTGTTCTAATTTACAATTTTAGTTTGTCAACAAAAAGTACAAAATGTTATTTTTAATAACAATTTATAATCGCTTACCATTTGGGGGAATGTTGATACAAAGAGCTCTTGATAGCTTGAAGAAAGTACGACCAAGTTGATAGCAGCATATTTGTAAAGCATCACTGACGTCTATTAAAAGATCTATGTTGTTTGCTTAGGATATTATTTACCTTAATGTATTCATAACATCTTAAAAGAAAAAACATTTGTTATAATAGTTGTTTCAGTGAATTACTGCCTCTACAAGTAAATTTTTAATTAATTGCCTTCCAAATATTTCATTCTTGAAATTTTTAAAGTAAAAAATAATAGTTTTTAAATATTAGGTATCTGACAGGAAATTACATTACTATCAGGTATCCCGTCAGATAGCAAAATAAAGTTAAATACTGAATTGTTACAAACTCTATTTCATCTCTTAATATTTTTAATGAATAAATAAATACTGACAATATATAAAAAGGATACGAGGGGTCCCCTCTGTTCTGCAGGTCATGTAGACACAGGCAGCTTGTGTTAAAGAAGATTGTCTACCAATAGTAAGGTGACGCATTAGAGCCATTTTAAAAAAATTGCATGATATATCAATGCATTGTTGGTTGAGACGAAGTTGTTGACATAAAGAAGTAATGCCATCCCTTGCTTTTCTGAGTGTCATTTCTCTAGATTCCTGTCCAATACCTGCATTAAAGGCTGGAAAACAAATTTGACATGATTACATATTAATGCTTGATATATTTTAATCAAACTTTATGATAGCTGAGATCTTAAAAAATAATGGTTAGGAGGTAGAAATACGAAGAGTAAATCAACTATGAATAAATAAAATACCTCTGCCAAAACCTGATGCGCCTCCTTTGGATTCGGCCGATACAAACTGACCAATAGCTGAAGCACCGCCATGTGCATTTTCTTGAAATTCAACTTCAGCGACAATTATATTATCTTCTAACACAGAGCCACAATTGGTACAAACAGCATCACCCCTGGCGGGGTCTACTTCTATTTCAGAAGACCCACAATGTTTGCATTTTTTCCCCGACATAATTATTACTGAATATCAATGAAGAAAAGTTCATATAGTTATAGAAGTAAATCTATCAACATATGCTATGCTGAAATTCAAGTTTAATTTTAATTTAAAGACGAAAAAACATTTTCATAAATAAAAACATGTGTTTAATGCTTTAATTTTATCAATGTAAAACTTGAACTTCAAAGTGAACTTATGTCAAATTTGATGTAACATCTGACAATGACAGTCAAGTGTCAATTGCAACCATAGAATATGTAATTTATTATTTTCATTTTGAAATACTTCTGCTCTTTCTCCTCCTTTTGAGCTGTTTATCTGTGAGAAAAAATAACTTGCGCTGAGGAAAATTTATGATTAAAGAAACAACATCAACTTTAAATAGTCTGCGTTTTCAAAAACAAATATTATTTCAAATAGATATTATCCAGATTTTTTCTTACTATAATAAGAGTCAAGTGGTTTAAGACATATTGGTTGAAAGAAATAGTAACTTTTATACCACTCTCTATTAATGCTTAATTTTACTTAAAAAAAAAAAGGGAAAAACCAATAAACACTTTTTTGAATTTATATTGTTAATAAAAAAACTATTGCAATTATGTATTAATTTAAAATTACATATTTACAATCTTATTTAGAATACATAGTACAAATAATATTATGTACCTAATTTAAAAACAATATTATAGTTAAACTCTTTGTCTCATTCTGAATATTACATATTTATGTTAGATTTTTAATTCATTTTCTCAATTGTTAACGTTTTTTTTTTAATATAATTTACAAATTAAAATTTCAGGCATTGTTAGAATGGAGAACATTTCTCGAAAGGAGGGCGTCACGCGTATCGTCTATTTATCTCACATCTCTTGCCTTGACATTTAGTCTGAGGGTAAGCAATTTATTGTGTTATCTCTTAATTAAATAGTAGTCATAATTAGATTATTATTAGTACTAACAACCATTTTTTTTATTGTATTATATATATTTTTTATATATTTGTTGTAGATCCTGATTTTACAACGAATTGCTCCGTTACCCCATGTAATCAGATTTAGTGATGGTTTTTCTCTCTTTTACTGGCCATTGGCGAAGTAAATTGTGCCGAACTGGTACTCCTGGAAGCCACTAAACAAAAGAATTGAATTGAATTGTGATATCTCTTTTGTACCTGGTTTTTTGATTCTATTGTGTTTGTATCTTACCTGTACAATGTATTGTACCCGGAACTTAGACCAGCTGAAGGAAGAATTGAGAAGGAGAGGTGCATCCTATATTGGTCCTAACTAACTGATGGATTAACACATAGCTTAAATTGCTGGTCGTAGAAACGTGAAATTTGGAGGACGTATTCTTTATATGATATAGGCATCCGATAAAAAAGTTTTTTTTCGAAATTCACCACCTAACTGGGTAAAATTAGTCCGGTCAAGTTAACCCGAAAAATAGGGGTACTCTTGCATAAATTCCCAAGAAACTGAAAATTTACATGAACGTTGAGGATAATGTAATGAAATTGTGAAAAGTCCCCATCGATCCTATGTATGCAAAAAAAATATGCACGGTCAAAGTTCGCACAAATGGGTTTTTTGGAATTTTCAGCGAAACAGTTAATTTTATGATAAAAATAGCTCAGAGAAAAATTGTAGATCATGTAATTGTCTAAAAAAATCGACTTTACACTTTTTCGCCTAAAATTCACTATTTCTGAGAAAAAGTTATTATAAAATTTACTAAAGTCTTATTCCCCCTATACTATGCATTATATTGTATAAAATATTTTGCACAGATAGGATCGATAGGGACTTTTCACAATTTTATTATAATGGTATCCCTAACGTTCATATAAATTTTCAGCTTCTTGGAAATTTAGGTTTGGATGAATGTCTATTTTAACCGGACTAAATAGGGGATTAAAGATTGTATGAAACTTTGTCATTCTTAATGTAAAATACACAGAAAGCGGTGCTTAGCTATAAGATTAAAAGTAAAAATTATGTTTATTTGATTTTTTTTGAAATTCATCCCTTAAAGGGGTAAAAGGGGGTAATAAAGTTTATATAGGCAAAGAATTATTTATGATCAGAATCACTTGAAAATTGGTATTAATGCTCTCCAGTACAAGTAAATAAATATGTATTTTAGGATTTTTCGAAATTCAATCCCATAAGGGGGTAAAATGGGGGATAAAAGTTTGTATGAAACTGTAATTAATATGTTAAAGAGCACAAAATATTAATCTGTAGACGATTTAAGAGTTTTAGAATCACTGTCTTTAAAATTATGTCGGCATAGCCTTATATATGAAGATTGTGATTTCGCCAGTTTTGGTCGTATTGCTTCAGCCCACAATTTCTTCAATTTTTGTCTTTTGGGAATAAATGATAACCATTTGCTTTGCATTATGGCATTGTACAATTTGTTATTTTAATTAAATTTTAAATAAAATGAAATTAAAACCATTTACGCTATAGAGCTTTGTAATATACTGAGGGCTCTAGTGATTGCGACATCTGGCGGGATAAAAAAATCTAAATTCTGCCCGATTACTAAATTGTATTAATTAAAAAAATATTTAAGTATGCTCAATCAATTTATGAAGTTCCATCGGATCAAAAATTTTAAATGTTTTAAAATTATATTTTCTCGAAATTTTTTCGGTGTAACTTACGTTTTATAAAAAAATATGACGTCAACGTAACAAGCTCTTACTATTGGTTGAATATCACGCCATGACACCAATTATAGGCGATGAGATCACCCTTTAAATTGTTAAGGCTAAAGTTAGATGGTATAACAAAAAAGTATATTTGTCCAAGATAAAAGTAGGCGGTTAAGACTTTTCGCAATTACAAGCTTAGAAATTCTCAGGAGAAGGGCATCCCCAAAGAGACGACGACGTCACCTTGCAAACTGCAATGATGAGTCATCATTGTTGTGTTCTTGTTCGCGTATAATTTGTTCTCGTTTACTTTATTATTTTCATATATTATTTGACATCGATGAACTGTCAAATAGAACGTTGAATGTGATAGGTAACTACGTTGTGATAATATCTAGTGCGTTCTAGGAACACTTACGTAAACTGTGTTTATGTTTTTTGTTATAAATTTTGTTCAGAACTCATGACGATGAAGCTTGAAGTGACCGATAGTCATTCCAATCACTCCGACTACTCTTGTGATAGCCAGTCTTCACAGGGTTCCTCTACAAATGACTTTATTTCATCAGTACCTGCGACCAGAAACCTTCTCGCAGTGAGTATTTTAAATATTGGAAATACCAATCGATTGTTTCATAATGCCTTAACTTGCTTGTTTACAAAGTTGTAAACAGTACTTTTACTTTAAGAGGTAACATATGTCCATATTTATTTTACTGCTCTTAACTTTTTATTTATGAATAATCTAATTTTATTGTCACAGTTGCAAGGAAAAGTAATTATTATGTTAAATAAAAAAGACATCATAGTTAACTTATATTAAGGAAGTAAAAACAAGACATATTATTTTATTAATTTTTAGAATCTATGTTAAAAGCCTTTTATATTGATATCTCTTATCAAATATCACCAGATATGGCCACTATCGCACTTAGATCACTCGCTGAAAATAGTAATTCTGTCATTGCTAAGCATAGTATTAACTGAAAAACTATTGTTCTGGTTTCTTATGTGCTTATCTTTCTTTGGAAAACATTGTTTTTTATTTATCTTTATGTTCTTTAATTTTGATATTTAAACTTTTAAATTTACAATAAACAATTTACTTGCACTCAATTTATTTATTTGTATTTTGTTAGACAACATATATTTCATCATATTATTTGATTGATTTTTAGTAAATTGATTCACATGCTTAAACTTTAATAAATTATTATTTTTAACTTTATTCAATTAGGTTTTTACAAGCATTTAAAATATATGGTAAATTATTATGTATTTAATGTTACATACATTAAATACATAATAATTTACCATATATTTTAAATGCTTGTAAAAACCTAATTGAATAAAGTTAAATATCAATTAAGAAATCAATATTACTTATGAAAACAAATATATCACATTAACTATAGTCTAAATAAAAAAAAATATCATGATTCTTTTAATTTTATCTAGGTATATCACCTGTTTAAATGATTGAAAACTTCAGAAGTAAATATCTAATTTGCATGTCTGTTTGACGAAAAAACTGTTGTTGATAGTTTATAATTTTTTACAAAATATATATTTTCTTTTAATGTCTTTCATCATTTATATCTTATTATTGCATTTTCCAAAAAACAAAAAAGATTTTTTTATTAAGTGTAACCCTTTTTAAGAGCTGAATGCTTCCTTCCATATATCTATAAAATATTTTAATTTAAACTTATCAATGACAATTACAAAAACTATATACCCAGGTGAAGTTATTTAATATTATCAAATGGGAGTGTTTATATTAAAGGAAACACGTGTATATTATTATACTAATGTACTCAAACACTGATATTGATATCAGTATATTGTTATAATAACCTATGTTATTTCAATTGAATTGTTTCCCTTATAATAACATTATTCTAAATGAAATATTAATGCAGTACTGAACTTTAAAACAAAGTTTATACCAATTATTATTAAAAGCTATATTTACGAAGTGTTTGTAATATGTATGTATGTACATACTAGTGAAATAAATATAATTTTTAATATAAACATAAATGTTATGATTTGTATTGTTTATAATTTAAATACTTTATATTACAATTTAAATAGTATTGATGGACCTTAAAACCATAAATAAAAGTTGTTAACCTTTATTGTATATAGAAACTTATAGATATTACCAACTTTTTTTCATTAAGTAGCTTTGCACAAGTGCTTACTCTACACGAACTGCTGGATATATCAGGTTAAATGAAATTTAAACAATGTTGATATATTTTTCAGTAACTATAAGAAAGTAATACGAATATACATGATACATTCAGATTTAAAGTATATATTTTTAAGGATTATAGGTTCTTTATTTAAGATTATAGATTATTCAATAATCAATAATATTATTTTCAAGGTACAAGTATCATCATTATAAACTTCTTATACTTGCCAGCAAAAAAATTGTTTACAAAATTACTAATCTCATAATTATCACATTGGAAAGATAAAAGATAGTGAGAAACAAGGAAAAAGTTCTTTAAAAATATTTAAATATCTACAATCTACATGGAATATGCTTAGAAAACAATATTTCTATTTATTTCTAAAACAGGTATTTATTTTTTAATAGTGAAAATAATGAACTCTGAATGTCATAGTTGCCATTGATAGCAGGAAAACGCTAACTGAGGAAGGCGATGACCGACCGCAACTGACGTCAGAGTTTCGTGGAAAACTCTACTTGCCCACGCGATTAAACACTTGCGCCTAGTATATCATTAAGTACAATATCCTACGCATTATACTAATGGGTCATTCAAAACAAGTATTTTTGTGCATATAAATGTTCTCCATTATCATATCACATAGATTAGATGGGGTAAACATTTTATAATAATTCAAAAGTATAAATGAAGCGCATGCGCGCCTCACTGTACCTAATATAGGGTTAAAATGAATTAAGATGAAGTCTTCGAATATTTTAATTATAGCTCAAGTATTATACATATCTTACTTCTTACTTAATATTATAAATGTGAAAGTTTAGATGTGAGGATTTTTGTTACTCATTCACGCCAGAACGGCTGAACGGATTTGGTTCATCCAGACACATTTCTCAGAGAGATAGATAACAGAGTCTGGAATAGCACATAGGCTAGTTTTATCCCGGAAAAATATACGGTTCTCGTGAGATAGATTTGTTTTTGTTTTTCTGCCTGTGCCGCTGAGTGCTAGGGTGAGCCGCTAGTATTAAAATAAAGATCATTTCAATCTTATATATAAACCTTATATTATATAAAAACCGTGAACTGAATATAATTCATAAAATTGCAACTCTATAAACCTACTGGCGTATTTTTCAGTGGCCTTGCTTTTGACCAATGCTTAGTGCTACTTTCAAGGCTAGAAGTGAAAGATTGAGAAAATATAAAATGACTCGAGCTCAGGCCCCAGTCTAATTAAAAAAAATATTTACTACATATTTCTCGTGGCCTGGCGCGCGTTGGCATATATTTTTTAATTTTTACAAATACATTAGTAGACATTATATAACAACTTAATAACTTGTTCTGATTTTCTTGTGCAGATTATTGCAAGAATGAAATTAAAAGAGACAGATTAACTATTAGCTGGCACTTGATACTCACATTGACATTTATATTTTTAAAGAAATTGGTACTCCAGAGATGGGAGGGACAAAAACACCTCTGTACCTATTCCAAGTATTGGTGATAAGTAAAACGCCTCAATATGTTGACCTAAATATTGAAAATGTGAGTAATAAAAGGTTGCGTAACAAAAAATATATGCTTACATATTTTCTTTTCTTTATTTTGGAAATGTAGAGTTAACTGACTAAACAATGGACTTTTCACTAAATATTGTATTTATTGAAAGTAAAAAAAAAATCGTATTTTTTGTCTTTCTGTTTGTGCTATTAGTTCTTAACGGACTTACTCGTAGATACGGTTTTAAATATTCGGTCAGTATGTCACTATTAGCGTATGAATAAACGATTTTGGACGTTTTTTTGGCCGGATATATGAACATAACGTCGGGCCTAAACTTCTTTCGTATAACCTTTGAATTTAAGGCTAAAGAAAAAAGCAAAAAATAACATTTGAACTTAACAAATAACATTAGTAATTTACCGTGAAAAAAAGTTGAATGAAATTGTCGGATTCCTTGATCCTGCTCCATTTACATTTAACGAATTCTTCATTAAAACAAAAAAATATATAATGAATCTTAAAATGTTGAAAATCCTATATTCTTCTTTCGTATTATGAATTACCTACATTTATTTATTTATGCGTAATTTAACGTTATCAATGTGATTTTTTCTGTGATATTTTTAAATCCTTGTAGACTTCCTTATTCGTTTATTCGTATTAATTCCGTATTAATATTATAAATGTGCAAGTTTATGAGAATGTATGGATATTTGTTACTCTTTCTCGCCAGAACGGCTGAACGGATCCGAATGAAAGGCACAGAGATAGATTAAAGTCTGGTATAACACAAAGGCTACTTTTTATCCCGGGAAAATATACGCTTGCCGAGCGATACATTTGTTTTTGTTTTTCTCGAGGCGAACCTGAGCGAAGCGAGGGTGAGCCGCTAGTATGTAATATATTTATGAGGAATGTCAAACGTTGAGTTCTTGTATGCTAATTAAGCTTTTATATATGTATTATGATGCTTAAAGTCCATTCTATTTGCAATTCGTATTAGGTCTTGTTCATTTGATAGAATACTAGATTTTGAAAATATGCGACCCGATCGAGTCACTAGATAAGATTATTTTACATTTCCTGTAGCTTCCTATTCGACTCTTCGAGGAAGAAGAGATTCTTCTTCTTCTCTTCTCTTTTACTGTAATTTATTATGATCTCTAGCGACTTACCCTCGCTTCACTCGGGTTCGTCCCTAGGTTGCTTCCCAAAACAAACTTTTTAAATTTTTTTTTTGGTTTCAATTTTTTTTTCGTGGAATCCTATTTTTTTTTTTAAAATAAAAGCAGCCTAAGTTACTCCTTATTACATCAGCTATCTGCCAGTGAAAGTCCGTCAAACAGACAGTCCAATTTTATTTATCTGTATAAATAAAAACGAATATAACCAATTCATTAAAAGAAAAGAGTTAAGAACATCTGTTAAAATTTGGCGAATATATTGCGTAATATGTACCTACATTACATACAAAAAATTAAAAATACAACCGAATAGACTACCTCCCATTTTTTGAAATTGGTCAAATATTAAATGCATTACTATAACTTATAAGTAGGTACATCCATCTTTACTTACCCGAACGCAAGGAAATAGTACATTCTACGAAGTTAAAGAATATCCATGACATGTTTTTATGAATACATATTTCTTTTTCCATAATATGTAAACATTGTTACCATAGTTACCGTTTGTGAGAACACGCTTATTATTACCTATGAGTTCATGGTGAATTCAAAGAAATGGGGTGAGCTTGATCGCGTGACCGCTAGTGATCTGACCTTGAACTCTCGATTTTATTTTCTTTGATATTTTTATTAGGTCTTTGAAAAGAATCCGTGCATGCTTTGATCAAAAAAATCGCACTTTATATTATAAGTAAATGCGCAAACTTGCAAGTGAATATGTACGTTTTTTACTTCTTTATGTTATAACCGTTCAATGGATTTGAGTGAAATTTGAAATAAAAAAGCTTATACCCTCGATAAATATAACACAATATGTAGCATTTTACCGACAAAGCCGCGGTGAGCAAAGCGAGGGCCAGAAAACTAGAACACTATAAGATGTAGAGTATGCTTTAAATTTTAAAATAACTCAAATTTTGGTTTTCGATATAAACATTACATTATTAATTTTAATTTTACATTTTTTGTTATCGACCTCATATTGTCATTACGTGTGTAGTACGTAATTACGCTCTAGTTACAGTAAATTGTTGAGGAATATTTTTGTTTATTTACCTGTTCCAATTTGATTCCTGAAAGTTAAACAGCGTTTTCAGAACTAAATGATAAACGAGGGAATTCAAGTATTCTGGACATTTCTTATCATTGTTGATAGGTATATCTTTTTTTCATGTAAAGTGCGAAATGTATATTATTCGTGCGTGACATCACGTATTATATATATAGTATATATCTAGTTTACGTGTTTACGTTCTGTCGATTAAACAGCAGACTGCATGGTGCTGACTATTACTATTGGTGTTTTATAGAAGACTAGGGACGAACCCGAAGTGAAGCGAGGGTGAGGGTGGGATAAAAATCTATCCCACGGGAACCGTACATTTTTCCGGGATGATATATAGCCTATAGCTTTCCTCAGTTAACGGGCTATCTAAAGCAAAAAGAATTTTTCAAATCGGGTTAGTACAAACTCTTCAGCTTTATAATATTAGTGTACATTATTATTGCGCAATAAAAATATTTCCTATTTTAACGAAAGATATAAATGATTCAATTTAAATTACACTTCAATTACTTCGGTAATACTAATAAAATTGAATAATTATATGATTCTAGGGATATATAGTAGTTATCTTCCTTTTTTTCACAAGGAGTCTATCTGTATTTAACTTCTCATGAAGCAAAAGAATTCTTAAATTACTTGGAATTTCCGTTTTACCAAATATTATTCTGTCAATTTCATTTGGCACATCGCGATGCTATATATCTATCTTTAAATGTAACCAATTTTTAAAATCTTATTGCTTCAGCCACGTGCGTGTCATGAAGAAAGTATTTATTGAATCATTGAGTTGAACTACGACTAAAGTGGCAAAAAGTTTTTGGCTCGGTAAACGAATAGTTGGAATATTTGTCACTTAAGACATTTGGGCACCGAAAACTGGACTGCGCGTGCGCGGTGCGGTCACAACTGATCGTACAAAACCAGACGCGACCGCGCGAACTGACTCAGTGTTATATTAAACATTCTAGCTACGCGAACGTATTCGATAGAAACCTACGTATGAGTCATACTGTTATCAAGTAGTGAATTGAAGCGCCGCGCCTGAAATAACTAACATTCGTTTTACTATTAAACCCTTTGAGGGTAGTTGTTTTGAGCGATCGTTGTGAAAGCCATCTTAATGTCTCAGCTGGTGCCGTACCAACTCCTCAACAGCGAACAAGACGACAGTCTCATGTTCGCCACCATGTTCGACTACCAGATTGAGGATTATAATAAGGCAAAGGTGAGTGTTTGTCTTAATACGTCAACATTGTTTTTGAACTTTACGCCGATACTTTCGTGGCACAACTAGTAAACAACTTTCCAAATACTCTTCTAGATGCAACAAAATAAATAGTTCTAATTTTCTTTTGTAACTGTGTAAATGTAAATTATATACCGTTAAATGTGTTTCTTTAGTATTTATAATACGTAATATTTGCAAGTTAAGTGAAAATTTATTTGCGTTAACATTTTATTGCGTAGTGCCACTACATGTTTAACTTAAAACTAATATTTTAGTTTCCATTTCTTATTAGTTTTTATTAATATTACGAATGATAATTATTGATTAATACAAAAAATAAGGCACTTTTATATTGATAAGTGTTTCGATTCATTGAATTTCTGGTAGATGGCGTTACAAGTTACATAAATTTAAAAGCAATTGTGTGTGATGAAATTCTAGTAATATTTTTATTAAGTTTCGTCAGATTTATTTAAATAGTTTCATTTTGTATTTTAGAATACTCCGTTAGCATGTTAAGTACATAATATATTATAGGTAGATATTTAAATTAGGTTAAAACTGCATACAAACCGGTTGGACATCGGAATCAAGTTAATATTTTTTAAGCTTCAGAAATGCAAAAATAAAGAAATTGTTAGTAAGAATACAACTCAAAAGAAGCACAATATATTAAAAACAACTAGCAACTTTATTTTGTACAAGATAATGACGTCATACGATGACGTCATCTCCCCACCTATCATCGCCGATTGAGTTTCTTGGAAGTCTGGCGACCGCGCTACTTAAATTAATTTATAGCAATCCTTTGACAGGTTTTTTTTTTGTTTTTGCTGCTGGATATTTTACGTTAACTTTTAAAGAATTGCGTTGCAGACTTTCCTTCTACGTTTCATGAATTATTAATTATTATTAGGTAATGTGACATTTATCACGTAGCCAGTGAATGTCATTTTCCTTATACCTAGATACAATTACTGGTTTTAAAATTGTCTACCTTACCTACTATACTTTGTGTTTTATTCAGCTCTAGTTATAAAAAAGGTTTAGGTATATAAGTATCCCATGGGATCTTATTTCTTTTTGTAAATAGTTCTTCTTATTTTATTTTCTGGTACTATTTCTTACGGCAGTGGTAGCCCAGTGGTAACGCGCTCGCTTGGGAAACCGAGTGAAGCGGGTTCAAATCCCGGGTTTCGCACCTCTGATATTTTCATGTGCGAATTATTTCCAACATGATTACCACTTGTCTTACGGTGAAGGAAAACATCGCGAGGAAACCAAATAGTTGAGAGAACTTAGCAAGTTTTCGCAGACCCGCAAATTGGCCAGCGTGGTGGACTATGGCCTTATCCCCCTCGTGTTGAAGGGATACCCGAGCCCAGCAATGGAATGTTGACAAGGGC
This sequence comes from Fabriciana adippe, assembly GCA_905404265.1. Lineage (NCBI taxonomy): Eukaryota > Metazoa > Arthropoda > Insecta > Lepidoptera > Nymphalidae > Fabriciana > Fabriciana adippe. Next base: position 6,132,276 of record FR990000.1, read on the forward strand.
TGAAAACAATGCTGTAAATCTAACTTAATTTTGTCTGCTATATGATCGCCAAGATCTCAATCTCATCGCTTGCCTTCGCCACGCTACACTGACCTATAATAAGTATAGTGGTAAATTTAATAATAATAGTAAATTTAATAATAAAGTTTTACGTAACATAAAAGACGAAATAATTAAGACATTGAATTAGTCATCATTTACTTTAGAAAAATGAATATGCAATTATCTAATGTATTAGGAAGCGTCACTAACCGCATACTTATTTACTTTCCAAACACGTTCCGTTGGTACGTTTGCTTTGCATGAATGAAATCCTTGGGTTTTCCCAATGTGGTGCACCGTAGAATTTAGCATACTAAAACCAACAAAATACTATAAAAATGTAGTATATTAATAATATTTTATAATTAACCAATCATAAAATGTTACATAGATACCTAATGCATTTGTTCTAGAAACAACTGATCTTTTAAGATCTGATAAACGAGTCTATCAATTGCGCAAGCCCAACCGGACTTGTCGGTCGGCAAGCGCGGCGGTAGCGATGGTAACCTTTGCGAGGCGAAAACTTCAAGTCCGGCTGACTTGACCTACATCGCTCTTGTGAAATTTCTCCTGCACTGTATTGCTTCCAAGAACGCACGTCCGCCTGGAAATCCCACCGCGCTATGCTCACGTTCAAGCTGTGTCTACTTAAATTTAAATTTACCTATTTATTTATTTTTCGATTTTTACCTAATAGTGCAACATATTGTGTTAAGATTATAGTGCATTAGATTTATCTGAATCTAGATAGCGTTATATTGGCTTAGTCCTTAATTAATTATTAACCTGATTACAATATCATTGGACTAACTAGTTAAATCGAGCAGATGGGTTCGGTTGGCCGACACCTATCAAACGACTGCAGCCAATAAACGCCGGATGTGGACAATTTATTTTAATTGTAGATGACTTAGAATTGGCCATAGGGAAATGGTATACAGTAGTAATACATTCTTTTAAACGATCATAATTGCAAAATGAAATTGTGAAGTTTGTTTTAATCATGCAATGACATGTTTAATACAATATTGTATATGCATGCATATACATGTAAAAATGATAACTAAGTTTGCCGTGCATATGATTTTTGAAGTGAAAACTTCTATAGGCAAGTTTGGATGAAGAGCAAAATTCATGTAAGTCGTCATCGACATGGTCACGTGACGTGTTAACGCTAACACTCAGAGTGACGATAGATGTCAAAACCAGAATAAATGTAAACAGTTTTAATTTACAAATTTTAATTTTAGATCAAACAATTAATTTGAATATCGAAAAATAACAACTGTTTGTGACAGATTTTTTTTTATTATTATAATATAATAATTAAATATCTTTATTGTACATGAGTTCTTAGAATTATGGTTGAGTCATCATCGTCGCCAGGTCGGAAATGGATAATCTAGTCATATACTAAGTAATTTATTAAGTAATGATACTACATATTACATTTTCATTGTTAAACAAAGGCTAGACGATGGCGAGTAGCTTTTTACTGTTTTCCTTAAAATGATACATATAATACATACCTAATAGAAATATTTAGTAAGTCCCACGCTAGTGTAGGTAAATTATGCTCTCGTTGTTATATCTTATCTATCTTATATCTTAATAAAGCCGGTCTTAAACTTTGCAACTCCTTTGAAATATTATATTATTTAACTAGCGGCTCACCCTCGCTTCGCTCGAGTTCGCCTCTAGACAAACAAAAATCTATCCCATGGGAAAAGTACATTTTTCCGGGATATAAAGTAGTCTGTTTGTTATTCTGATGTATGAACTATATTATTGTAAAGTTTATTAAAATCCAATCAGTAGTTTTTGTGTACTAAGCTGTATAAGTTACTATAGTTTTTTAACTACCCCACGGGAACAATTTAATGTTCCGGGATGAGAAGTATCTAAGATGTTGACCGGGGATATAAGGTACCACCATACAAAATTTCATTTAATTCGGTCCAACAGTTTCGGAGATTAGTCCGTAAAAACAGACAAACAGACAGAGTAACAAAAAAATTGAAAAAAAAATCTAGATATGTTCTATTTCTCTTCTTACATCCCCCTGACTTGGTTTTAAGCATTTTTTTTTCTATGTACAGACATTCAACCTCTAGTTTTATTATATGTATATAGATATGTATGTAAGGGCTCAAAAGTGGTAGACTTGGAAGCAACGTAAACTTAGTTGTCGTTTACGTTGTTGTACAAATCGTAACAGTAATGGTCAGGATTGACTTCTTTATTACCTCCGCCGCAGATAAGTTGACCAATGTTATCCATTTTAGTCCATTACACAAAGTGTTAGTCCATTGTCTCCCGCACAAATTTCCATACTTTCTTTAGAAGTTACAACCCGAATAGCCCTTACAAATCTTAAGTGATTTTGTAAACCACTAAAAGCTCTTTGTTAGTAGACAAACCACTTTCATAAGCTTTTACAAAGTTATGCGTAAAAATAAAAGTTTACAGTTTCTTGGTTAAGTATTTTTCTTTTAATATTTACTAATTTTTCTGCATATATAAATTTTATTAAAATTATGTACCTAAATGGTTTTATTCTATGTTATAATAATATATAGATGGAACTACGTAGATATTGAAATGACATTATATTATTAAAAAAAACAGAACGACGTACTTTAATTCAAACATGACAAAAGTAAAATTGGATTATTGTTCTCGGAAAAGTAAATTATGTCAAACCATAACATAACTCTCACGCCATGTCAAGCTTTGTTACCTGCCAGCGGAGGCATAGCACTATGTCACCGACGCACCGTGTCTCGCGCGCAGAGCTACTATAACACCACCCACGTCGTCTTTCGTCTGACATGTCTTTACATTTAAATGTCCATTATTATAAAACTTAATCATAGTTAAAAATTCAAATCATTCAACGTGACCATACGTCAGTGTCATTATTCAATTCTTATAACAAAAAACTTTAAGATCCATGCTACAAATAACATAAAAATGTAATATTGTGAGAAGCTATTAGTTTTGAACTCATATTGCATAATATTTACTAAGTTTGAAACATTCTTATACTGACCTCGTTTAAGAAATACTTCGGAAAATAATATTGTACAGTTTTTTGACACAGCTACCTCAATTTACTTGTTCTTGTTAAAATGCTCTAATATTAATCGAGTACCATACTTTGTGGAATCCATATTCCAATTAGGAGTGGTAAAATCATTTTACATTAGAAGGTCAATTTGTGTTTGATTGATGCTCCCGGGTCGTGCATTTTAGTCACGGCCGCCTCTCAGCGGTCAAACAAACGCAATTAGAATTTTAAAACAGCCTTACAATACATCCCTCGTAAGTGACTTACGGTGTATGATTCTATGAATTCTTTTAAGTAGTTGTAAATGTTTATCTATAACTATTATTGACTTCAAGTGCTAGCTTACCGAAGCAAACTTATTCTGTTATTCCTTTGTTGATTCAAATGAAGTTGCCCAGGAATACCGCAAACTTGTAAAGTTGCCAAGACAACGGCATTCTATAGAAGATATAATAAATTGCGTTTGAAAGGCATTTTTAAGGGCCCGTTATACTGGTGGTTTTAGGTTGTAAGTGAAGCGGACGAATTGGGTGTCGAGTGAGTCATAAAACTGGCATGCACGGCATTTGTCGGACATACAAAACATGCCTTCGATCACTATTTAATTATTTGGATACATAATATCGTAGTAAAGATGTTTGCTTCATTTAATTATATTAGTAAGTACGTATATATGAAAATTTTTAAAAACAAAGGAATTGTTGTAACGGTTTGCAACTTAATTTTCTTTGTTGCACAAACCAATAGCAATTACGTCACAATAATAAGCATGGAACTGATATTTACAACAGCTGCTAAGTCCTTGTTCCGATTATGGGCATGAATCGTGCTTACAGCTCCGCAGATTACTGACATTTTCCACGTTTCCGTCTTGACTGCCTTATTAAAGGATGTCATACTTGCTGCGAGCGCACGTGTGTATCATTATTATTATAAAGTCCTATGTCCTTTATTAGTATTTGGTTTCATAGAATTCTGCGTATAACTCTTAAGGTACACAATGGAATATTGCAATTTTCAAGATATACAAAAATGTCATTACGCATTCTTGCCATTCCTCTACTGGGATCATTTACTCCTTGTTTTTGTTTAATATACAATATTGTATTATTTTACTTTAAGTTAAATTAGAACAAAAAACTGAAAAAGCTCTTTGATATTGTCCTCCTTAGTAGTTTTTTGAATATTAATGATAAGAGGTTAAGGTTTTACTACACACATATTTCCAAAATATTGTAGAAATGTATAATAATTAAAAATAATTAAAATAGGAATATTTACAAAGTTATCGATATAACAGGTAATAATATGTAAATGGGTAACATATAAGTTAATGATATAAAATAAATAATTAGGTATTATTAATTCTTAAATATGTAGAATTGCGTTCAAAAATACATAATATACAATATAATACATACCTACGCAGAACAGAAAAATAACAATCGGCAGTTTTCAAATTTTATGATAATAATATATATAAGTTTTAATTACAAACTACAAACTTTATTTTTTATCTATACACAAATTATAAAATAGTATTATTATTAAAAGTAACAAGGAATATTAATCGGTGATAGGATCTATCTCATTATCAATCACAAATCTAATTCCATTGAGATTTGTATGGAATAAAGTTCGCTCCCGCCCACAACAAAAATTGTGATAGACGGCACAATAAGCGCACTTCCAATACCGACGCCATTATTTAATGAACCCTCGTCAGATGAAAAGGTCAAATTATTTGAAAAGATTAATCTCGTAATTTATGTGGGCCTAATGCGTCTCGCCAGATTTCTCGGCTGACGGACCAAGCTATAAGACATTGGTCTCCCAAATCACAAAAGAAACCTTATTATAATTTTTTGTCCAGTCCCAATAATCTGTCTTGTATTACGTCTTAAATGTTGTGATATTGTTGATTGGGTTATTGTGCGTGGAGCGGTAGTTTTAACTTTTACCTCAATCAATCTTTCCATTAAATTTCAAAGGCATGTACAGCAAATTGTCCGGTCCGCATAATTTGCGCGGATGTGCCAGTTTGAGAGTAATGCACTCGTAAAGGTTTACGACTGTGGCTGCATTTTCAACGTCAATGTTATTTAAATCATTTTTTTAAGATTCTCCCTTTACCGTTCTCAAGAGTTTGCTTCGCTCATTTTATTGATATACGATAATTTAACTTTATAGCATTCCATTGGATCCATTGAGACCATTGTTATTTTATCGTTGTTAAAATGAATTAAGTTTTTTATAAATTACTTAGAAGATTCGGTGCGAATTGGTTGTTCACTGTCAAGGTCGATGTGATCTGAGCGTGTTTATTAAAATCAAAGGTTATTGAATATAAAAGTATATAATAATGCAAGAGTCAGGATTTTATTTAATATTTAATAGTAATAATAAGTATATGGTTCTATCGTTCGAACGTAGGCAATAATCATAGACGATTTAGTGTCGTAGTACTGATGCAGGGTATAGTAATTTGTCGTAATTCTTCGAAGCCAATTTTGTATTTAGCAACTCCTACACATATAAAATTTATACAAATTTACAAACGATTATATGACACGGGTTGTATTAAATTTAATATGAATTTATTTTCATTGGTCATCTTAGCGAATTTATTATTTATAATAGGATTCAAGTCATTTCAAGAAGTCTTTTATTTCAATTCATAATACTGAGAACACTAAATTAAGATTTGAGTTAAAATTATTTTTTTAATTTATGCCACATATTTTTAGTATTTTTTTCAAAATGGTTCGATTTTGTTCAAAATAAATTATTATAGCGTATAATTAAATGTGATTAACTTTATGTAAAATAAGCGACTCGTACTCGCCTCGCTTAATCGGTAATTGAATTTCATTTTTTGAAAGGAAACACAATTTTGTCACAATCACAATTCGCAATAGATTTTTTTTTCAAAAAAATCCACTTACAATTTTTTGTTTAAAATAAGGTATGTTTTGTTTTTTTACATGTACCCTGTGTCTTTAGGGTTCATTCTTGATGTCTAATAATATCGGCTTAGTTATTTCAAGACAAAGCTACTGTTATTACTAGCAGTATTACAAAGGAAAATGCCAGAAAAGATTATTTGCACCTACCAATTACCAATATTTTAATTTCAGATTTTCATAACTAAATAATATTTTACATTAAGAATAGAGTCGTACTAATTGCAATTGGATAAAGCGTGATATAAGAATGCTCTTGACGGAGTTATGGTTTTAAGTTATTATATTTAATATTCTCCTAGGTACATCTTAAACAAACAAGCTGAAGATGTAACGTTACATAGATATAATAAAGGTAAATTATTTTTAAAGATCTGAATTTAATTTTCTTCTTTGTAAGTAGGTACCTAGAATAAGTATACAAAGTAGTCACCAATGCACTTGCATCGCTCAGAGCCTACATGATAGAGCTACAAAACTTTTGGCAACTGCTTTATCAGAAACACTTAATACACTGGACAGTAGGTACCGTGAAAAAAAATAGTATTATTAAATAAAAAATCTCTATGCGACAGATACTTCAAAAAGTAAGATAAAACACCGAATGCATTTATGATATTAGCCCGAATAATATTCAGTGCCGGATTTACCTATGACGGGGCCCCAAGCAATTTCAGGTTTTTGGGGCCCTCATTCCGACATTAACCCCCCCCCCCCCTCCCTCCCCCCGAATATTTCAAAATAATAAATAACGCCAACTATACGCGCGAATATAGTTTTGAACTAGTAATTTAAAATCATTTGGGGACAATGAAAAATCGATATTATTTACCATATCGATGGATTGGATTGTTTTTATTTGTTGTATTTTTTTTTCAAATTTGCGAATATGTTTTCAAAATTTTGCAAATTTTGGGGCCCCTGTCTAAGCGGGGCCCCAAGCAATTGCTTCCTTTGCTTCCCGGTAAATCCGCCACTGATAATATTATAGATATCCCATCCTTTATAGAAAAAATAAACCGCCATAACCCTTTTCCTACTCTTGCGCTGTTTTGTTTAGTCTGATTATACTAGCTGGTTTTTTTTTTCGATGAAACCCCATGATAATATTAAGTTGTTTACCAACATTGACTTCTACATATATGCATAAGTAGTTGCACTTCTGTTTTTTTTTGTTTCTGCTGTGATTTTTTCACGTATCCTAGCATTATTATATTGAACTGTGGTGTACACTGTACGCACACATCGAATTTTGTGACATTTTACGAGATTCTTAACTTTTTTTGATATTTCCTACAACCATTACATAACATCAAATCAATATTATACGATTAGGTACTTTTTGTTAGTAATAATCACTGGACTTAGTGTTTATGTAAACATTGAATGAATTGCAAAACTTGCTTCATAGGTGGCCAGTATTAGCGGCCGCTTGTGCTCGACATGTCTGCACTAATTTAATTATTCCGTTTATGTAGTGAACGGATCGCGTTGCATATTGAATTTCTGTTCGCCCGACGCACTTCAGCCCAATTAGGAGGACACTAAAAAGGTTCTGTGTTTGTTTGCGCCTCATTGTTCTCATCGGTATCTGGGCTGCCAACGTAGTTTCGCAAGCGTCGCGTGTTTCCTCGTCTTTTTAAGGAGTCGAAAGTTGTCGATTTTGCAGCAAGGCGCCGCGATATGATGCAGTTGTGAAATTGCGTAGGTGCGGTGCATATTGCGCGGGGGCCTGTCTGGCGGTGTCGGTGGCGGTGTCGCCGGGAGCCGAGGGGCGGCCGGTGGTGTTTACGATGCACCGGCGCCGAGTGGGGCGTAGGCGTCGCCGGGGGGCGTCGCGCCAGGCTTATCAGACGGCGGCGGGGCCGGCGCGCGAGCCTCACTTCACGCTCTACCGCTGACCGCGCGCCTCGTGTTGTGCACGCTCACTGCCACTGGTTTTAGATAACAAAAACCTTTGTCCAGCCGAAGCATAATATTTACACTCTCGTCCTCTACTGCGCGGCTTCTGAGGGGTTTTCCGACGCGACCCGACATCTGTCAGTCGATTGTTTTCGTTGCGCGCACGCGTACCGCGCCTGTTGTATCAAGTTACGACAAGTTTTTGGAAAAATTGGTATATGATACAGTTTTTGTGTTGTGTTTTTGGATTGCACTGGCACTTGTAAGAGTTTGGTGAGTTCTTTTTTTATTGCAATACCTAATTTACATGGGTAGTGTCATTAAACTTAGCGCTTATTTTCGACTTGTTATTATTTTCTACCACATTTTCCTCGTTACAGCACGTTGCATCATTTAGGTATGGTCGGTCTACGCTTTGCAACATTGTTGGTAGAGCAATGGATTGAAATTATGAATGAATTTGTTGTATTTGAGTAATTTAGAGTTAAATTATCTTGTAATTTAATCTTAATAATATTTTGAGGAAATGTGAGTGGTGAGCTCTAAGTGTCGGTGCGCATGTGACGCCGCGACGCTGCGCGCGCGCCCCGTGTCATCGTTCGCGGTCAGTTGAACGAACCCTCAGCCGACGTCAACCTTGCCATAATCGCGATTATTTGCATCACCATTGTGCCCACAGAGAGGCCTGTAAGCCTCTAATTATTATCTTTCTTGCCAGATAGAGAGTGCTTCAATATTATATTAATTATGGGTACCGTTTACTAAAAATGGGACGTTTACTAACTTTTATAGCAATTTATGGTCGCCTTTTTTATTATCAGTCTTTTGGTTCTACTATAACTTTTCAAAATATTGTTACTTTTTCCTGCTAATAGTTTAATAATTATTTTTATTACCTGTATCAAGTAACTAACAAAAGAACTGTTTCAGTTTTTTACAATTTACAATTATCTAATTCAGTAGGTACTATTACACCATTTTACCCACAATTAACAAAATATCTCACGATCACGACTATTACGATGTATACAAAATTGTTCAGTACATTACTACGGTTATGAAGGTATTAAAATCTTCGCATATAATTTCCATAAAACAAGTTCTTCTATAAAATATCATATTACGAAGTAAATTCCCGTTCACAGTATAGATTGATAATCATCATGATAAGATTAAATATAGGTTGGTTCTGTTTAATAAACAATGGACTTCGAGTATTCTCTCAGTATGTACAGAATGATAACGACAAGGACTTTAAAATTCCGGGTTGTAACTCCGCAATGGTAACAAGTAACAACTGCAATATATTATTTGCTTACTTGCTGCTATCTGTTGTTCTGTCTGTACTCATAGATTTAAATCAATACGTCTGAAAAACATGTTCCTGATTAGGCTATAGTGGTGCTCGTACTTTGCCAATGTGAAATCAAAGTCGATACACACCGTCGTTACGCTACCTTCTATATACCTACCTAAAATGTTTGCCTAAATTATTTTTTACCGTCGAACCATTAACTGTTTAAGTGCCTTTATTTAGTTTTATATGAAATATAAACTGTATACGGGCGCATTGTTCATTCACTTTAACAAGTTTCAAGTTTTGTATTGTTAATGTCTTACATTGACGACGCTATAAAGAGAATATTTAAATTTTTATAGGCTGTCATGTAGGCGCGATGTAGATTTAAATATGTGGTATAATGAAGTCTGCTTTAAAAAAAGTTGTTAGTTACTGTCATGTCAAGAAATATGCTATATAGGTACCCCCCATGCACATATCCTTGGTCTCTTGGGCTTCATGCCAAATCGTCGTTAGTTGCACACATAATATCTTTCAACGCATTATTATAAATACGCAATAGCAAAAGACAGACTCTTATTACATTTTCATATGAACATTAAAGGGTGATATTGAAATTGTTGGAAGAAATAAAAGTTTATGTTTTGTAATTATGATCGGGAAATGCAACAGGTTTTTCTTTAATCATTTTATATGTTGAATGTAAATACTAAAACGTTTTTTTTTATATTATAAGTATAACCATTACTGCAGATTAATTAATAATTAATGTATTCTTTATTGCACTTTAAACAATAAAAATAAAACGAGATAGAAAAAGATCTCGATAACGTAATAATTATTTATTTATAAAAATAAAAAAGTGAAAACCAATAAATATTAAATTGTCGTTAACATTAGCACCGTATATTCGTAATATCAACTTAAACAACATAATATATTAGTGACAATTTCCTCCACTAAGCGATTGTGAAATTTGTGATAAGTGCAAGTGTTTGTGGATGATTTCGTGGAACGGCGATAAGCCAATGTTGGCAGACGTATCGGACGTAGCTATCTGCGATAAGGAACCCATGTCCTGGCCTGCTTTACACTAGCCTAATCCTCAGTTTTGCACTTTGTTACATTATGACCCAAAATATATCTAATTATTTTTATCTATTTACTGAACACAGCATGGTATACAGCTTTTAGCGGAAACGTCATCTTCTGTCACAGATAAACATAGTATAATGCTTAATTTTTTTTAATATGTTATAGTAAATACATAATATATTAATATATTTTTACGGCATGTTAACATTGTGGTTTTTATGTAGAGGAAAATTGTTATCCTTGTTAGTTTATCCTTCACTGTAACCCAATTTCGAGAAATGACGTCAACTATAGGGCGTAGAATTATCTCCAATGGTGGACGGCAGTACCAGGGTCGTCAGTTACGGCCTTTCCGCTGATAATGTGAAACGCTTTCCCTTGCGCTCGCGCATGTTAACCGAACCTTTACATACAAATGGATTACAAAATTAAATACAATGTAATTATATCCATAGAATGTATGCAGATTTGATTATTTATAAATAAAATCTACAGTATAGTCTTACATTAGCTTTGTTCATAAAACTCTATTACACTGTCCTAAATTAACTACATATTATTCGATTATTAAGTAGTGTCAATCAAGGCTGGTGTGATTTCTTGATAAAATATTGCAGGTAATAAAATGCTTGTTACCCCGTAAAGGAAGGTTGTAGCGTTGTTCAAAAGAAATTAGCATAAGTGCCGCCAAACGCAGCGGCGGCTGAGACAATGGCTTTGTCTGTCTAAACGTCTGCTCGTCATTTGTAGGTAACTGTTTCGTATTCCTTTTGTATATTGTTACATTTAAGTTACTGCGTAATTTCAAATAGTCAGCGTCAAAGGACAGTGGTCATCATATATAAATATTGTGATTCTTATAACGCTGTCTGTGTCGTTAATCTCATGTATTTTTATTGTTGTTTTTTATTCACAAACTTATATGAGCGTTTATTGTCTTACCTTTATAAATGAGTCTTCACTGTTTTTTTCCAGTCATTTTTCCCTATTGGACGTATGTTGTATACATCCATATTAATATTATAAACTAGCAGCTCACTCTCGCTTCGCTCGGGTTCGTCTCTAGGAAAACAAAAACACCCTATCCCACGGGAACCGCACATTTTTCCGGGATTAAAAGTAGCCTATGTTTTATTCCAGACAATAATCTATCTCTGTGCCAAATTTCAGCCAGATCTGTTCAGCCGTTCTGGCGTGAAAGAGTAACAAACATCCATACTCACAAACTTTCACATTTATAATATTTATACAGATGTGAAAGTGTGTTTGTTTGTTTGTTCTTCTTTCACGTCGAAACAGAGTAACGGATTGGCGTGATTTTGTGTGGAGATAGTTGGAGGGCTGGAGAGTGACATAGGCTATTTTTTACCGCGGGAGATTATCTCACACCCACAGGAAAACACGTTATAATACAACCCAAAAAAATTATGTTCAGAATTACCCACTTGAAACTTGGTATTAATGCTCTTCAATACAATTAAATAAATACGTGTTTTAGCATTTTTCGAAATTCATCTCATAAGGGGGTAAAATAACGGATGAAAATTTGTATGGAATCTACCTTTTTAGAGTTTATTTTGTAGTTTTAGCTTGAGGAAAGCCGCGGGTTCTTCTAGTACATATAATTATACAAAACATGTCTTTCTCTAACCAAGTAGTTAAAATCACTTTATATCCACAAGAATAGTTAATGTAATATTTATATTATATTAATTGGTAGGGATCGCATCCACTCGTCTCTTACGTGGGCGACGCAATTAAAAAATTAAATAAAACAAGCACCACATGCGTGGGCACAAGTCGTTGTACCTAAGCCAAGTGATCTGCTTTGAACTTCCACGCTCGCTTCACTGAAATCTTTATTTACACTCGCGCATGTAACATCACTAACCTTATCTGATATAGATTATAACTTAATGATTTTGTAGATTTTTCAACGATTCTGCGATTATACATTTATAATATTTCATATATTCATTATATTTTGCCTTGAAACTTTAGTCATTAAAACAAGACATTTTATTATTGGTACGAAATTGTTTTTTGTTGAACTTACTGAATTTACCTTCAACAACAATCCTTAATTAATCAGGTCTAATCTATATATACATAAAATGCTTTGTCCTGACTGACTGATCGATCAACGCACAGCCTAAACCGCTGGTCGTAGAAACGTGAAATTTGGAGGACATATTTATTATACAATCTAGGCATCCGCTAAGAAAGGATTTTTCTAAATTCATCCCCTAAGGGGGTAAAATAGGGGATAAAAGATTGTATGAAACTCTGTTATTCTTAACGCGAAATACATGAAAAGTGGTATTTAGCTTTAAGATACAAAGTAAGAAATGTATGTATAAGATTTTTTCGAAATTCATCCTTTAACAGGGTAAAAGGGGGTGATAAAATTTATAGGGGTAATTAATTATTTATGATCAGAATTACTTGAAACTTGGTATAAATGCTCTTCAATACAATTAAATAAATACATATTTAACCATTTTTTGAAATTCATCCCAAAATGCTGTCAAATAGGGGATAAAAGTTTGTATGAAACTCTGTAATTGATGCACGGATAATAGCATTTACCTATAAAATGAAAACTAAAACAATACAAATATCATTTTTTTTCGAAATCCATCCCTTAAAAGGGTAAAAGGCGGTTATGCTGTTCATATGAGGAAAAAATTGTTTATGATCACAATTACTTAAAACTTGGTATTAATGCTCTTTAATATAATTAAATACGTATTGTAGTTTTTTTTTAATTCAGCCTCTAAGTGGGTAGAACTGGGCGTTGAACTTTGAGTTGTTGAATATATTTAAATAGAGTAACATGGCTCAAGTTCTCTGTAAGTGCCCACTTACTGTGTGGGATATAAAGTGGAGAACGGAAATTATTCTGAATCCAAAGGAAAAGTATAACTTTTCGGCTGGCCACAGCAGCAACAACTATAACAGACTTGAAGCGCGAGAGAGAGAACCTAGCTAGAGAGTATGCTGCTAACTATATCCTCCTTCTGAAGTTTGGCACATTTGTAATGAGAAAGTCACCTAGACGGGATTAGACTGTGAGTAATTCATTAAACATCATAGTGGCCAGTGTGTTTGCTGGATGTGCTCGGGGGGGAATCAGAATTCATACCTCTTATACCAACTTATTTTTGAAAATAATAAAGTATGCGTAGCGAAAAAGTTTATTTTTTCCGTAATTTGATCGCGGGCGAAGCCGCGGGTTCTGCTAGTCGCTAATAAAGGTACTAAGTACGTGCTCAACCCAACTTTAGGTCAATAGTAGCATTAAAATTGCGACACAACTTCGAGTCTAATCAGTTCGAGATAATGCACATAATATGTTAGCCGTGTGTAATAGAGCCATGTGAGGAAGCACAAACACTATCAGAGTTACAATATAATTTGCATAGCCATTTAACGCGTTAGGACTATATTCTTTGTTCTGCCGCGAGCGTGCAGCTGTTACTTTGGCTCTTATCGTCGTTAAACAATAAATGCGGAGTAAAAATAATTGTAGATAACTTACGCCCTACAAAGTACGTAATATTTCTTAATTGACAGACAATTATTTATTGAAATTATAATAATATGTCATAATTTATAGTTCGACTTATTTAACTTATTTTATTATAATAATGCGTAAACTAGCAAAAGGCTCACTCAAAATAAGAATCTGACTCATTCTCTAGTAAGCTATCAAGAAAACCGCAAAATAACTAGCCTAACAGACGTGATAGCCATTTAAGTTGAGCTGAATATGTAACGATGAGTTAAAAGGCAAAAAACATGTTTTGTTACTCGGTGTGAACATAAAAAGCGTAGGATTATTGTTTTTTTTTTTTTCGGTAAAGTCTGCGGCTTGGCAAGCGGCGTCGTGCGGAATGCGCGCCATTTCCGGACGATATCCGGTCCTCCGACTGGCGCCGCGCTACGCTGATTATGATAGGCTTATCTTAGTGATTCGTACATATTATATTGCTATCTATCATTTGATAAAACGCACTTTTTCATTACACTAATACTAAGTGTTCGCAAATTCTTTGTTTCCGTTGTTTTCCTGTTTTACCCGTTTCCATTGGACTTCCTTGTTTTTGACCTTCACTTCACCTACTGTATTTAATAGGTGTCTATAGTGAATTGCAAACCTGCGTTGGTAAAATAAATAATTCGGTGTAATGAAGGTCGTCCAATGCTTATATTTTCAGTTTTTCTTGGTGAAATTTTCTGTCGCGTGCTGATTCATACCTCACATGAATCATTCAACGTAATCGAGTTTTTGAATCGAGCCGACAAATGAAATACGCAAGTCGTAGTGACCTGTGATAGAGAGCGAGTGACGATGACTCACGCGGGTTTTCCGAGAAACAGAACGGAGCAGTTTTCATGAAAACGAAGGTCGATCGGGTTGCACATAAACAGCAGTATAGCACTGCCACTTCTTTTACTTATAAATATTTAAAAATGTTTTTACTAAACCTGTAATATTAACTTAATTTATCACAGATATGATACGTAGAGGATTTCTATTTCGATTCAACAGTTTTAGTTTAGAGTTGTATGGAAAAGTTAAATATTCATTGCATTTTGACTTCAGTAATCACTTGCATTGCCCACAGCAGTGGAGGCAATAGTTGCAGTGTATGCGTTTTCTTCGTGCCATAAAGGTGAAGGGAAGGGCTGTTGGCGTAGTGCCAGGCGTCGATTTATTTTATTATTCGTTCAGTGGCGGTCAATGTCGCGACAGTCAGTCGACGGCGCCGCACAATGCTTGCATGTGTTTGTTTAGTACTTACCCTGTACATTTTAATAGATTAGTATACGAATGTTGTGAATATTAAAACTGATCTTATCTCAGGATATATTCTTGTCTTGTTACTTGTTTATTAATCTTTTACCTAATGTGCCTTTGTTTGGTTAATAAACTGAACAGAGTACCTATTTGGTTTTTTGTTGCTTAATTAAATCAAAAAAAGTTCGTAAAACATATTTGACATATTTGCATAAGTGTTTTTAATAATATTTCGGGGATGCCAACATTTAAGTAATAAATGTCATTTTGATTTTTTGTCTCTGGCAATCATTTTACTGTAAATATTTATTTATTAAGTATTTCTCATTGAAAAGAAAAGAACCTCTATAAGAATTCCTTATATCACTCATCCAAATACCAAACCATATAAATACGGAAATGCTTTGAAGTTTTATCCTGTTATTATAAATACCGACACATTATTATTAAACAGATAGTAAATAAAAACAACTTCATCTACCTGGAAACATAAAAGTACTAGATAAAATACACTATAAGACAAATCTTTGTTTAAAATCGGTTCAAGGAATTTACTAAGTCGACAACTCGAGCAACGCTATTAGTCGGAGCAATTAGCGTTCCGTTAATGAGTTTCAAGACAACCGTCCTGATATGAAATGGCTAAGCGTAAAGCGTGGCTGCACAAAGGAATAACCTCTCTTATTTGATATCTTAATAGCCTTTGAGTGTTTATTGCATTTTAGTTTGAGTTTTAAAGAGATTTTGAAGCTTATGTTATAAAAAATCAATTGTCGTTATTGAAAGTAGGTAGTGCTCTTGTTGTATATGAGGTAAAATAGTCTTTCCTACGTGCACCCTCTAGTATGTCGCGTTCTTTTTCTAACTACTCAAGCACATCTGAGAAAGACAATGAATTAATTAGACATCTCAAAGTAATAGTAATTCAACGAAATTTATAAGTTTTAAGATGCGAGCAATGTAACGATTTGGCCAATTAATGGAAACTTAGTAATTGCAGGATATATAAAAACACCATAATATTTAACTAATTTAACGCACACTATCAGTGGGCGTGGTAATCATGCGGTCTCCACGTGTTTTTATAAATTTATAGTACGCATGAGTGGGAAACAAAAACGACACTGGCTATGATGACAAAACATTGCGTAGATGTATCTAAATCCTAGGCAGGCGGCAGCTTTTCTCTAAAGTGATTATTAATTTGGAAATGTTTTTAATTTTAAATGTCTTCAGACAAATTGTAATTTTAATTAGTTGTCATTAATTGATGATAATTAAATCATTTATTAATATATATTACGGTCATGTTTGAATAGAACCATTATATTTTTATCACGTCACCAAATGGTTTTAGGTCGTAAATCCTTATTGATACTGATCGAAGAAGAGTACGTAGACCTTTGGTGTAAAATAAGGCTTCAAGTTTTGTTTTTAAAATAAATATAATTAAGTTTAATAAAAATATTTTGTAAATGATTACATTTATATTTTTAAGGAAGTAAAATTAAAGTGAAATAATTTTATCATATACTAAATACATATAATACTTTTCACGATAAATCATAACCTACAGGTATTTTATCTATTATTATCTATTCACTCATCCAAGTAAACATGCAATATTATTGTGAGTTTTTCTAGGAATATATACCTACATAATAAATTTTGATAACATAAAGCTGAACGATCGCAATTAAATGAAATTTTCTCGAAAATCCCCGTCGAGGTACAGAACTAAATTAATCTATGCCATTTTGTCGCATTATTTTATTTGAAACAACATAAAATCAGTGTTTGTTGCAAATAAGGAAGTCATATGTAGTTATTTATCCATATAATTTGTACGTATTTAGAATAATTACTAAAATAATATTATTGTTATTATATATTATTTATAGAGGCTCGACCACGACTCGCAAAATTATTTTGTTTTTAGTTTTCTTTACTGACATAAACGATCCGTGGTGAAGGGTACCAGATGCTATATTTAGCATTTAGCTCGTTAAAAATAGCTGACACGATAGTGACCGAAGTTGCAATCATTTGCCTGCAGTTATTAAGTCATTATATATGCGACCAAAGTTTTTGCTTAACATAGTCTTATAAATGATTATAGGTAATTTGACTACTACTCGACTATGACTTCATAAATATTTTCAAATGTTTAATACATACATACATAATAAAACGTGAGACTAAAAATTTAACATTAAGTAGAGAAATATGATTTTTTACGTACATGATATTATAAATATTTCATGAACTGCTATGTTTTAAAATATCCTCGTAGTTTCCTTATCCATACTAATATCATAAATGTGAAAGTTTGTTAGTATAGATGGATTTTTGTTACTCCTTTACGCCAGAATGCCTGAACGGATCTGGATGAAATTTGACACAGAGATAGATAATAGTCTGGAATAGCACATAGGTTTTATGCCGAAAAATGTACGGTTTCCGTGGGATAGATTCGTTTTTGTGCGAGGGTGAATCGCTAATATAATAGAAAGCTAAAATCTAAATATTCTATCTATCATTGCTTTCTATTCCAACAATTATATTATTTCCTTGCGCACAAAATCCTTTTAACGATTTATTATGTACTAGCGTAGATATTGAATTAATAGATAAGTCGCACGGATATGGAGTGGGCGAGCACACGTGCGGATAACGGGTTTGTATTATCTACGCCTGTTACGTACTTGTTATTATAATATTAGGTACCTACCTATTCATATACAATATGTACCTATATTAAAATACTTTCCAAGGGTATCATTGAGAATTTATTGCGCTTATTATTATTATTATAGGTTGCATATATTAGTATTCGTGACATACATTTTATTAGTTTAAAATTTTAACTAAGCTAAAGGGTATTTTACATTATGGATTTATGACGAATTTGTAGTGACAATTAAATAAATAAGTTAATTTACTCTCATTATAGCTGGTGTTGAAGTTTCGCCTACCTCACTACCCTACGTCACAACTAGATATAGTGGTGATCTCATGACCGCGATAACAACATTGCTTCTTCATGAACTCGACCACTTATCTGTCCCACAAAATTCTCTTGCAATTCGAATGCTATGCTTCACGCGTACACTTGCACATTTAAACAGCAAATCATTTATAATGGTAGGTACTTACTATTTAGTTCGATATTAATGTAAAATCATATATTTTAACCCTCGACGAAATTTTTGATGAATACTGAAGAAAGATTTTTAAATATTAATTTCCTAAAACAAATTTATATTGATGTATCTGCTCGAGAATAATAAAAAAATAGATATATTTTTTAGAACGTTTATATGTTTTAAAATACAGTAACATGTCTTGGAAAGTGTCCAAATAGAATAATCGTTTAATATAATGCACAAGAATGCAAGATTTTTAGGTGACTGATAGATAGGTAAGCACCGTGACCAATTAGCGTTCAGTGTGTACTGGAGCATTTGAGACGAATTTCATTTAGGCAATTGCGGTAATTGAGCAGAGTGTGCGCCTTCCGGAGCCACCGTCGCGTCCCGGCGCAATGGCGCTTCATGAGATTGTCACAATTACTACCAACTTCACATTTGGTTCGTCCTTCTGTTGATCTAAACCATATTTACGTATTTCATGTTTATAGTGTTTAGACACATAATAACATTCACGTCTATATATCATATATTGTGCACGTTTTTCATTTGGGATATACGTTTTAACACCTAATATAGATTTTTCTTTAAACTACCAGAAATAAAATGTTATTTTATATTATTTTTGGTATGATTTTAAACAGGTTTTCATAAAGTAAATTATAATCATAGTTGGCACCATATAAGGTTCTATTCGCCGAAACGTCTCGCCTACGGGCGCGTAGCACGTCCTTGCTGCAAGGTCCTACAAGCTTGCCAAGCATTCCGCCCACTTGCCCAGTTAGTATAGTTATAAGTTTATTGATGTTCTTAAAAAGAAATAAAAATAAGGTAGAAACATTTTTGAAGTGTTCAAATTAAACAACTGAAAGTAAAAATTGTTAAAATCTTATAATAAGGATTATGAGACTGTGTATAGGCATGTTAATACGTTATCTCTCGATGTAATTTTGTTGCCATATGCGGCGCTTTGCTATCAGGTTGTAGCGCCTATTGCCTAAGATAACTTTCGGCCGCCGCGATGCGAAATGATGCGAAATATTTCCGGAGTTAGAGGAGTGTTCTATAAATACGTGATTTCAACGTTGCTCGTGGGCGAAGATTTCGGGCGAGCGAGGGCGGGCGCGGCAGTAGCGCGCGACCCGCCGCGGCCGGCCGCCGTACGCTGTACGCGCGCGCAACGAACGAACGACCCGCACTCCCGCGCACACGAAGCGAAGAATTAGCAAAGTGAATTGTCGCGATCAACGATATCGAGCCTACCCTTCTACTAACTAAACAATATAAAATAGAAACCCCTTGCCGTCCGATAATTTCCAAGTGCACCGATCAAAATTCATCTCAATTAATATTTCTTTGCGAGGGCGGATTATAACGAACAAATCGACTAACAAACTCGAACCGCACGAAGGTGTCGCGTCGCAAAAAGCGCAACACAATAGAGTAAGCGTCTAATTATAAACGTGGTTGTTAGCGCCGAGATGCAGAACATTGATCCACTGGAGTTCGCAAACATGCTGGCCACCGAGCTGTGGTGCCAACAGGTAGATGATACAATTACTACCGCAGGTGAATCTCGGTACATATCAGTCGTTGAAACAGTGGCATATTCTAGACGTTCAATCTAAACAACGTTGTGCCAAAACCATGCTGTCTGGCACGTGAAGTTTGATAGTCGCTTATTTCTCGCAATTTAAAGTAGGATGCAATGAATCAGACAAGACTTGCCTATCATATTATTGCTTCAGCGCACAGCTCATAGTCTTAACTGGCGAAGGACAAACGACAATTATTAGACATTTATGAATTTAGTTACATTCGTCCGTGACTCTACTCGCTCGTCATTTACAAAGCAAAAAAAAAATATTTATTTACATAGTATGAATTTAGTTCATCAGAAAGCAAAGCAAAATCGCAAAGCTTTGAAAGAGTTTCTAAAAATAATGCCGATTCTTAGATACCGTTTCCAACATTATAGTAACTATAATTTACGCAAACGTTTAAACAGGTGACAAATTGCATTATTTAAAGTCGCAAAGTTCTTCCGACGGATGTTAAAAAAATTAAAATATGCAAATAAATTCCTTAAAAAGACAATTCATTCATTAAGTTATTCCCAATCAAAGAAAATACTATTTGTTACGTTAATTTTAAAAACGTGTTAATAATAAATGTAGCACTGCCTATGTTTATTTAACTTATTTCTAACTGGTGTTACAGAAAGATTTATAGTTTGTTTTTCAACACTCGTTTTCAAGAATAATATTATTGCATTAGAAGTTGAAATATGATTTGTGATGATATATAGACGTTATTAGCAGTACTAAGGTATTAACAGCTTTTATTCCAACTCAATTGATATTTTCATTTGAAGAGTGTTTATATTAATGATACCAAAAATACTTATTGAACAAAGTGCACACATATTACCTACTTAATATACAATATTCAGATATTTCTTGTCTGTAGCATTGTTTAATGTATTATCTTTTATTGTTATTGTTTCGTTTGTGCAGCACAAATGTTTTGCTGATAAAAAGCGATCGGAATGTGGAAGCAACATCAATTTTTCAATATCGTAAATAACTATTGCATAACCATTAGTAACATCGCAATATTGTGTAAGTTTTTATTCTAAATAAATAAAAATAACTACGTCCACCTAGTGGTTAATATTATGTTAAACGTAAGAACACCTATGTAGGATTACAAAAATCTATCTATTCCTGGTTTACCTTATTAGAGTTCCATATGTGACAAAAGCTTCTCTCTCTAGTAAATTGAACCAAAGATAAGATAGGTTATTGGTGTTTAATGTTAGAAAACAACTTTTAACTACTCACAGTTTGATTAACGTTGTTTTTCCTCTGTTTCCAGTTGGCGAACTTAGAGGGCCTCCAATCGGGGGTCCCAACCCGCACCACGGCGACCATCACGCCCACGCAGTTGCGCAACTTCGAACAGACTTACATCGAGTTGAGCAACTGCCGCAGCGAACAGAGCAACCACGCGGGATTCGTACCACCATCCGTCACGCAGGCCAACACTTACGGTGAGTTTGACTTCGCGAAATTTCCTTTGTGTAAGACGGAGATGACATTTTCCTCCTAACATCAAGTCTGTCTGTCTAGTTAACTACTCACAATTGAGAACTAGCCCGCGTGGTAGATACCTGAGAATATGAAAGCTTAAGTATAAATTGTAAAGGTCGCAAACACTGGAAGGAACACACATATTAACTTTTATAATATTAGTATGATATGAATATTAACTTTATGCAAAAATCGAACTCACGACCCATGTCTACGTTTAGACCAATGCTGTCACATGTTGCTATCACAGATGTACTTATCTTTAACGCCTTACTAATCAATCTTATTCCATTTATTGAAGAATATTTGTATATTTATAAGTAATATTGAGATGTAATTAAATAACTTTACAGGCATCCTGAATCCTGTGGGTTATTGTGATTCTGGCCCGACGACGCTGCATGTGTCGCCGGGCCCACTCTCCGCCAGCGGCGACAGCAGCAGTAGCCCCGGTCTCCCGGCGCCCAAACGAAGGAACATGGGAGGCAGACGACCAACCAAAGCCCCACAAGACATCACGCCAGAGGAGGAGGAAAGAAGAAAGATTCGTAGGGAACGAAACAAAATGGCTGCCGCACGCTGTCGTAAGAGGAGGCTGGACCACACCAACGAACTCCAAGAAGAAACAGACAAGCTCGAAGAGAAAAAGCAAGCCCTACAAGACGAAATACGCAAACTCACAGCCGATAGAGAACAGTTGCAGACGATCCTACATAACCATATGCCCATCTGCCGGCTCAATAAAAGGTCAACGAGTCCACCCGACGTTAAACCTTTTCAAGACCCTTATGATTACCCTGAGATGCCGGAAGACGGTGTCAGGGTTAAGGTGGAGGTGATGGACCCTACGGTGGACCCCGTCCTAGGGATGGACAGTGATATATACGCCTCGCCGACGCCAGACAAAAGGTAAGTCATCATGACTAAACAGTTTTGTGTTTAATAAAATGCCATGTACACTTTAATTGCGTCATGGGGAAATTCTAAACAATAAGTTTTAATATATTGATACATTTTTGTGTGACATTTCCTTCAATTTTACACCTTAAAAAGATTTTTTTATGTGCACAAAGTATTGTGTATTTTTTGATTCATGTATTTATTAATTCTTGTTTTTACTGTTTAACGTTTGACACATAAAAAAACAATAACAGTACAAAAAGCATTACAAAGAGACACATTATATTTGAAATCAAGTACTCATATAATTAAAAACTTTATGACTTGAAAAAGTGGAATTTAAATAATTGTGTGAAAAAAAAATTAAGAGGTTCGCAGCATGGTTGCCAAGGTTACACAGCTTATAATCTCGTTTCGTGTTCATTTTATGTCTTCTATAAATATATTAATATTACAAAATAGTAATTGGAAAGAGTAAATTTTTAAAATTTTGTAGTGGCTGTTAGTATCTTAAAATATTTGTTTGGAATAGAATTGAAGGGAAAAGTACATTTTAATTATTGGTAGCATAGAATTTTATTTTAAGAAAATATGTATATGGATTTCAAAAATCTAAGCATCACAATGCGATCCTGTGTATTTTTTTAAAAAAGTTATCAATTGGCATTTTTTTTTAATATATATCATGTACAGTCCGAAGTTTTAAGTAGAAGTATTTGCAGTAAAAAACACTTCATGCTTTTTTATGGACCTAAAGGCAATCAATGATTTTAGCATTGAGTTTATAATTTTTTTAAGCCTTTATATTAATGATATCAACTTTTTGAAGTTAAAAACGTTTAAGGTTTGGATGGGGAGTAAATTCATGTAAGTCGCCATCGACATGGTCACGTGACGTGTTAACGCTAACACTCAGAGTGCCGATAGATGTCAAAACCAGATAAATGTAAACAGTTTTAATTTACAAATTTTAATTTAAGATCAAACTATTAATTTGAATATCCAAAAATAATAACTGTTTGTTTATAGTTTTATAAATTTTCACTTCTATCGGCAGTCGTTATGACTGCTTTTTTTTTTAATTTATAATAATTTAGCTTTTTCGGAAAAGATACCTATATAGAATTTAAAAAGCAAATATCCTCCACCACTTCACCTAAATACAAAATGTGATCTAAAACATTAGAACCGTTTCCGAGATAAACGAAATAAAATATATACATGTGTATACAAGAATTGCTCATTTAATATTATAAGAAGAAATTAAAAAATATGAAATATTATCTAACAAACATGGTTGTTGCAGGATAATGCTGTCGGCGGCCAACCCGGCGGTGGTGACGGCCGCGTCGCTGGACACGCCGCCCGTGCGCCCGCCGCGCCCCACCTTCCTGCAAGTGCCGCAGACGCTCACGCCCGCACAGGTAGATACATATTGTCTTTTTGTTTGATTAATCTATCCCGTGTTTCTGTATCATTATAGTTTTATTTAAAACGTGAAATATTCGCGTAAATCTAAGAATGTATCATTTATACTCTGTACAAGTTAGCTTGATCTTTATGACAGACGGGCTAGTGATAGGAAACAGAAAATATCTAGTACTCTAAAAAATAACGTTTCAAAATACTTGTAACTGTGACGAGATGGTGTGGGTGTATTATGTGTGAAATTCTTTATTGCACTAGACATATAAAACATTGGGTAGATAAGCGACGGTGGGTCAGTATTCATAATAAGTACCTATTTAATATTACAGGGTTATTTTTGAACCTCCCGCCAAATTTAAATAGGTGGTTCAGACAATGAAAGTAAACAACATTCCCAAAGAAACACGGGTCACGTCACGAGTAAATTTGACGGGAGGTCCAAAAATAACCCTGTATGTAAAAATTAAGGTTGAAAAATAAAATAGTTTTATCTTTAAAAGAGTTTTTATTAAGGAAGAGGAGCACAGCCAAGATATCATCACCAGAGTCTTCGGAGCTTGTGTCATCATCTCGAACTTCAATTATTATTTCGTGTTCAATAAAATTGTCGATGTGGACGTCGCGCATCCAGTCAGATAATATTGCTTCTTTGACGTGTCGTACTACATAATACATCGATATTTGTAACAGTTACTGCCTGCTATTCATGTCCCATCCGTATGTACCGACCGATGTAACATTGTACAAGCGTCTATTATTTTCAGTGTTCCTATTTAAATTTTACTTTGAAGCAATAAAAAGCCTTAAAATTTTCGGATAACGCTTGAATCTTTAGGGAATTTTGTGTTATAAGTATTTTTTTAATATTTTTACAATTTTTAAAATCATTAAATTAAGAAAATAATATGTTCGTCATTGCAAAGTTATGTCGATCAGAAAAATTTACATCTGTCAAAACGATCAAGCTAACTTGTACAGGGTATAGTAGATTTAGTCCGCATAATGTGATTTAATGTTTAGATTATTAAATATTTTTACGTGTATTTACGGATTCATCATGTCAATTTTCGTATTAATGTCCGACTGCTCGGTTTGGGCCTCTTTAATGTGAGAGCATCGGACAATAGTCACCACGCTGCCGTTGCGGGATGGAAATTTTAATATGTATTTTGCTAAACTCGCTAGGTTTTTTCAAACAATTTTTACTTACGATGTTTACCTTAACCGTAATGCAAGTAATCATGTTGAAAATGATTTACGCAGCTCAGGATCTGAACTCGGTCCACTTGGTGTCCCAAGCGAGCACGTCACCACTGGTTTACCATTGCCTTAGCCAGTCATTTATTTTTTCTTTATTTCATGCTATGATTTATAGTTTTGCTTAGTAAAATATCATCTTAATCTTAAATTTTACATTTATTCCAGATACACAACAACAAAGCGTTAGGCAACAACAACAAGATTGCCGGCATAGAAATCAGCACGCCCAGCAACGGCATTCCGTTTAACTTCGACAGCCTTATGGAGGGCGGCACCGGGCTCACCCCCGTGCACCCTCACCCGCACCCGCACGCGCACCCTCACCCGCACTCGCACGCGCACTGCGCGCAGCAGCAGCGCGCCGCACCCGACCTCGCCTCACCCGACGCGCACAGCAGCCTCGTCAGCCTCTGAGACCTCCACGCCGCCTGCCGCCTCTTCGAGTTCGACCTCGACCTCGGCCTCGACCTCGACCTCGACCTCGACCTCGACGAGCAGTAGCGCGGCAACAATTGCGCAGAGCTACCCCTACAACATGACAGCACAAAGCGTGTCGATATATTAAATATAATATTTTTCTAATATAATGTATATTCAGAATGTTTAAATCATACTTTTGTATGAATCGACCGGTGGCTCTGCAGCGTCGCCCCGTGAGACGTGGCCGGCGCCGAACATAGTTCGCACCGTAAAAACTACTCGCTATCTCTCCTTCCCGACCCCCCCGCTGTCCGCTGTCCCGCTGTCCCCGGCCCCGCCGGCTATCTACTCTATTTATTTGGGGCCCTCGTAACATACTTGCTCACTTTGTGCTTTGTATTTATATTTCGTATTGTAGTCTCTAGTTGCACCGGCGAGCGACGCCGGACCGAAAGTCAATTGATGAGCTGTTTTAGTGTTCTAAAGGATAATATTTTTATACCTAGATTGTATTACGACGTAAATAATAATCGTGATGTTAAAATAAAACAGAGTTTTATTTGAAGCATTTGAGGGATATTCGTCCCGATGTGCCGGATCTAGCGAGGCTAGACTATTTGTGTTGAAGCGTTGTGACGGACCGTCCCGATGGTCTGACTCGTTGTGACGGACCGTCCCGACGGTCTGATGCGTTGTAACGGATCGTCCCGACGGTCTGAAGCCTTGTGACGGACCGCCCCGACGGTCCAACACCTGCGGCGACCCGTCATTGTCATCTCGTCATAATAACTTTGTGCCATTCGCCGTCTAATGAATACAACGTGTACGAAGTATTTAGTTAACCATAGACTAACTGCAATATTACTTAATGATTAATATATTGAATTTAAGTTAGCTCAATATCGATGTAATCATACCGTTCCATTGGCTTAGGTACTGGTAGTGTAAAATTATTATTAAGAAATTGTGATACGTCCAGTGATGTGCGCTCCGTGGGGAGACGATCGTTTTGTATTGTGTATTTATACTCATGTCCTTGTTCGAATGCGGGTGGCGGGTTGACATCGCTGGCATTGGGTAAAGTCAATTAATTACATATAACTAGTGTTGTGTAGTTTTTTTTATATAAAATTTTCTAAATTATTTAACTTATGAAAATGGAAATATTACTTCCACTTATTTTATGCCCAAAACTTTAAAATTTCAACTTGCCATCTGCAAATGTCGTCACATTGGTGCATCAATGTTGGTTCTAAATGCATTTTTTTATTAATTTTTAGTAATAATTATATAACAGATTTAATAATAATCATGTCTTTTGGTTGAATATCGAAATTAGTTACGTTTTAGTGGCATGGGTCGCAGAGCTCGTAGACGTGTGTACCGATGGTGACCGCTGGAATAAACAATGTTAGGATAAGGCAATAATTAGGCTAAGGGCACTTAACATTTAACTGTAATATGCATAACTTAGACCAAATTATTACTTTATGTGCTTTATTGTAGTTTTAATTAAAATCTAAGCCAAATATTGATTTTATTTTGTTAATTTAGGTTTAGGATAAACCGCCCTTTCCGAAAAAGTATTATTGGTTAGACGCTGAGGAATGCGGAGTATTTATTTGATCAGTTATTGTATTTGAAACATCATTTAATGCGAATATTACATATTGTATCTATCTTTACATAAGATTTATTTATTAATCAATTTCAAACAGTCTTAAGCATAATATGAACATTTAGGTATAATTATAGGAGAGATGTAATTTTTTCTAGAACATTTTTCTTAACGCAATTGTCGAATACTTTTGTATTTTTTCATAAAAAAGTAGCAAAGCAATATATTTGATAAAATTATTATTATTACCGCCAGATGTAGTAAATTATATATAATATATATGAATATATAAATTTGTTTACGTACACCACTGAAATTTCGTTTTATTTTTTTTATTCCTCTCCAGTTCTAAGTTAAATGCATTTGTGTAAAATAAATTTATCCAAAAAAAGGTTATGATTTTTTTTTTTGAATATTAAGTGAAGAAAAACGAAAAAATGCGTTCGTGCATCAATTTTGCGTAATTTTAATAATTTTTGGCAAATCAGTAATTAGGTTTGTAGTACCTGTTCATAGATAGCGCTTTGGTTTTAATTTATGGTTTTTTTTATCAAGATTAAGAACTAATAAAGCCACTGAAATTAGTTTAAATGCAGGATGAATTTTACAATTTTTTTTTAATTTTAAATAATTTATACATATTTATAAAATAACAAAAGTTCGACAGTTCGCGGACCAACGACATCTATTATCTATTCAAGCAAACAAGAATAGCCTTAGCCCTAAAGAATAGCCTGAATTAGCGCTGTCCGATTACTTTGTATGGAATGAGACATCTGTTCTAGTATAATAATATGTCATCATTCCAATCGCGCTTAAAAATGAGGAGGTGCTCTATTCGAATAATGTTTTTTAGTTTGTATATTAGCCATTTAAACTGCTAAATTTGTGAATTGATTTCTATATATCTTTTTATTATTGAGTTACTTGAAAAAGGATGACGAACAGATAATAAAAATAATTATTATATAACATTATATTAAACCAGCATGCAATGCCGGCCCTAGCCGTTGATCAGTGTAGAGCGAGGTTGCCTTTCAGCGCCCTTTAGTTGGCGCTTTCACTTTACATAAATTATACTTTGGCTTTATGTTAAATAAAAAATAATTGTCATTTTTTTCAAATCAACTTATTGCAAACATCAACACTTATTGAATTTAAATTAAATTAAGTAACTAGTTATTATACCTCTGCATGTTTAACATTGAGAAAGTTTCTACTGCTACGTCATTAAATTGGAAATTTGTGTTAATTTCAATTAGTCATTCAATAATAAAATTTGTTACACTACGGATTTTCAGAAAACTGACCTAGCAACATTGCCCTGCATCTTTCTAAAGGCGTCATCAAAATTTAATTTTTTGCTGAAAATTGATTTTTTGGCGCCCCTTGCTATCTAGCGACCGCTCCTCTCGCTCTACCCCTAGGCAGGCGCTGCCTGCATGTACAGTTATAACCGTCAGTCGTCAAGAATTAATAAAAACTTATATAAACCAGAAAACTGTTTATTTTGCTTAAAAAATGCAGTTGTGAGAGAAAGTAAAACAGTTAAAGCAATCAAATCGAAACAATCCATTTTTTACATTATATACAAATGGTACACAGTATACCTACTCGTATAGTAAACAACGTAATTCCATATAAGATAATAAGGTGCTAGTAATAGAAAGTTACTAGAATAATTATACATAATTACGTAGGTTCCTAATTGTATATTTATTAGATAACATTAAGTACCTCTTACTAACGCATATAATTAACTCTGTTATTCCAAATCTTATTAAAATTCTCTCGTATTTTATACTTGATTGCTAAGTATAGAAAGAAGAATATTTCCACAACGCTGATCACGCTGCACCCCAGGCATAGTCCGAACACTCCACCCAAATTTGCTGAAAAATTTTAAATACCCTACATGAGAAAATAATTATAATAATTTAGATTGTAAAAGAAATAAAAAAACATTTATAACAACAACAAGAAAATAAACTTTTAAAGTAATAATAATTATTAGCTACGATATACAAATTGTTCCTATACATATATTGTTTCTGATGATATGATTTATTCTTAAGAAAAAAGATGAATGTCGTGCTATAAAGTAAATAATAAATAAATAATAATAATAAACATGTTGGGACATTAACACACAGCACCAACTAGTTCCATGGTAAGCTACGAGGCTTGTGTTATGGATACCAGATAGTTGATACACTAAACATATATAACTTAAAATACATACATAATATTATAAATATAAACACCCACAACTAGAGTACAAACATTTGTGCTCATCACACAAATGAATGCCCTTAGCGGGACTCAAACCCACGACCGCTGGCACAGCAAGTAGCTGGCACTACTAACTGAGCCAAACGTGTTGTCAAAGTGACATTACGGCCACAAGTCCGGGCAACAAACAAGCGCTTACATAGGTACTTTTCTAGGCATGGTAATGGACGATCCTGGATTCTCCTGAATCTTGGTCCCGCGAGTAGGCGTTACATACTTACATGATAAGCTTATGAGGGACATGATAGTCTCTTGCTTTCTCTTCGTGTACACGGAGCTCGGTATGAAAAAGTGCATGATGGAGGTGGTCTTATTAAACTCGATGTTTTTACTGTATGGGAACATATAAATGTGGTATTTTAGTGAAGTAGCCTATATTTTTACTTCTAAATATATAATAAAAAAATTGCCTAAAGTTCCAGTGATACAGTTATGTCCTTGCCAAATTTCATCGAAATCTGTTAGCGGGTTAAGTGTGATTACGTGGCGTATATCATTATTATAACAGTAACAGTGGAATTTATTTAAATATATAGGTATATAAGTAATCTTACTATGGATTGTGTATCATGTATGGTAGCGCGTCAAGGTTGCCGACACTCATTTCGACTTGATATTGGAACGAGACGCAGTCGCGTGGGCAGTCGCATTGCTCTGTTCTGTACCATTTGTTCATTTGCACTGTCATTGTGAAGAAGTACAATAAATTATTTACATTCGTTATTTATTCAAACCAAATTATTTATTTAAATACATTTCAATTACGACAGGCTCGTCTAGTTAAGTGTATATGGTGTTTGTAATCCTTCATAGACAATAAAGGCTACATAATAAAGGTGTTGAAATAATAACTCTGTATTTTATGTCAACTGCCTCTGTAGTGTAGTTACTAGCATCCGGCTGCACATCCAGAGGTCTTGGGTTCGAGTCCGGGTCGGGCCAAATTTTGTTATTGAATCTTTCTGCTTAGTACGTCTCAGTAACGGCTCGGAGTTGGGAAGTTGGCTTTGTTTCATCCCCGTGCCTCAGAGAGCATGTAAAACCATTGGTCCTGCGCCTTAACTCTCACTCACTGATCATGTCGAGTAGTCGTCCCACTGGAGTATGACAGTGACATGAATAGAGATTAGAGAGTCTACTTGTTTCTGCGCGTACACTTGTGCACTATAATGTTTCCTACGCAGATGGCTAGTCTCAATGAAATTGGCCGCCGCGCCGTAGCCGAAATCTTTCATGAGGGCATTATTATTATTTTATATCAGTATCAGTATCTGTTTTGTGGGGGAAACTTGCTACTTTTGGCATTAAGGGCATCTTCATGTTTAATCCCTACGATGTACAAAAGACTTGCTTTAAATTCTGTTTCAACTTACTTTTAGCATCGACAACACAATTAATGCTTGAAACATTACAAGCGTGACTCATTCTCACATACGGTATGTATACCATAGTGCAGTCGCAGAGACGTTCCAGCTCGTGCACTTCACAGAGTAGATTGCAGTCGGAGTTGTGGTAGTGTCCAAAGTGCGGCTGCGAATATTCGTCTTCGAAGTAACACTTACGACTGTAGAAACAAATTAGTGTTGATATTGTTCTTGAACAGTGTACTAATTACATTTGAGCTTTACTAACTAATGGGTTGATTATTTATTTAAATTAAAAATAAATATGTTTTAATGACCTGTAGGTCTATATATACTTGACAGTAGGTATAGTATCTATAAATAGTTTAAATGTATAGTATAAATTACGTACAGACACAATATACATAACACACTAACAGACACGACAACGCGACAAGACACGGCAGACTCGTTTTTCGCCCAAAATATCGGCGAATTGCTATGACATCTATACTATAATAAAGCAGTAACTTAGCGAAATCTGTACATGAAATATTTTTTTAAAACAATGACTGTAACGTATTATGTATACGATATAGACCCCAAAACAATAGTTATTAATTTTTTTGTCTGTTTGTCTCTTTGTCTGTACGCGTTTCACGCAAAAAGTAATGAACCGATTACAACGAAATTTGGTGAAGTGATACCTTATTACCCGGGTCAACATTTAGGATACTCTTTATTTCAGAAAAATCTTTCTTTCCCACGGGAAATCGCAATAACTGATTTTATCGAGTCCTCCTTAGAAACCTTCCGCTGGCTAAACCTTAAGACATACGCAAAAATAATGTACTAAAAAATTTTAGGTCTTGAAAAGGTCAATAAAAAAATCTACAACAGTATATGTCTATCTCTTAAAATACACTCGCAATACCTATTCTTATCTATACCTATAATAAAACTAACTTAGTCAAATCGATGTGCGCGTTTCACGCAAAAAGTACTGAACCGATTTTAACAAAATTTTGTATAGTGATAGCTTATCATTCGGATCAACATTTATAATACCTTTTACTACAGGCACATTTTTCGTTCCCGCGGGAAAACGCAATGACTGGTTCTATCGAGTCGTCCTTAGAAATTTCTATGGCTAACGGTGGCTGAACCTTAAGAGATACATCAAAACAATGTACTAGAAAATTATAGGTCTTAAAAAGTTATACGGGGAAGTTCGCAATATTATACGTCTATCACCTAAGGTACATTCGCAATTACTATTTTTATTCACTACTCGCGACTCACAGACTGATTTATCAACGTTTAGCTCAGTTCAGCAGTAAAACGTAACTAGGGACGAACCCGAGCGAAGCGAGAGTGAGTCGCTAGTGTTGAATACGGCTCTAGCATTGTTGCCACAATTCCGCGCGGACATGACTTGTACAGTAATAATTAAATGTACATTTGTTAAGTATATATAATTTAATATATTTGTATAATAATATAATCTACATAATAAATAAACAAAAATTACGTACGTACGTATATATATAAAATTGACGTATTAAATAGTATGCATGTAAGCTAACCTCCAAGAAGGCATCGTAGTAACTTCTTCTGAACAATAAGTGTAAGTCGGATGAATGATATGAAAAGACTCTGTGTATGGTTGGACAAGACTTGTTTGGTCATCTGCTGGAAATTCAGTCCAATCCGTGAGCATGGCCTACAGCAAAAATGTTAATTTCTTAATATTTTAATTTATATGTAAATAACTGTTGAAGATAACAAATTACAGTTATTGAAATTCTGCTAAATGAAGCAATAAGCAGGTAGAGCATTGGCCATTTTCCTCTCGAATTAAGACATTTTGTGCTGGCTTTGGTTGGTTAAAAATATTTTTTCAAATAATGAATAAAATGTAACGTTTCCAGTAATATCACTGTAAAAACTAAAAGTGTACACGAATAGCTCCAGCGGTGAGAAGAGTCCCGTGGAGAGCATCATCAGGATTGTAATCGGCGACGACTGTCAATGACGCGCGTATGCCGGTGTTATATATCTTGAAAGGTTTGAAATTGTAGTTTTTTTCGTTTCTGTAATTAATCAACTTTGTACAAAAGAATAATATAATTATAAATACTTCAACCATGGGCGCCGGGATTGGATGCAAGGGGGTACACTTGCACCCACTTGCCATGAAGGAAAATGTATAGAAAAAGTTAAAAGAAATAAAATTATATGAGTAAAATCCCTGTTTAAATTGAACTATCTTCAAAGAAAAGATGAAGTTATAAGATATGAAAAATACTTATATAAAAATTATAAAACTAATCATAGAAAGATTAGTTAGTAGTTTAATATGAAGAAGCAGCTGCACCCTCCTGGAAATAATTCTGCCGCTGCGCATAAGTTCAGCCCTTTAAACACCACACATGTCTTCCTTCCATGCAAGGGGATCAGGCCCTGGCTATGGGCCACCACATACGCTTAGTGCGAAAATTAGTTAGGTTTTCTCAGATGTGCAGAATTTTATTTATAATCATATTTTTATTGAAAATGTGGTGTATTCCGGGTTTGAATCAACACGAACACGTTACCACAGGGATACAAATGCCTACATTTGGTACCATACATTTTTTTTTATTATGTCTTACCGTTTCAAACACATTACATTAGCCTTTTTACCCAACTATGATGAAGCCCAAAGGAGGAATGTGATTGACCGGTATGTATGTCTCCGACTGTATTATACTGTTCCTTCATCAACTTATTTTACCCTGTACTGTACGTTCCTAAATTATAGTTAACTCTATTTTGTATAACTTGGTAACTTTGCTTATTATTCCACAGGTTCCCATAAAAATCTACCTACGGAGAAAAATGTGACAACCCATGAAAATATAGACCATATTTTCCTGAGTTGTTCAATTTCTCTGCACATCCCATCACTATTCCCAGATCATTAGTAAAATATCGGGAAAATATACCCACCAAATAATCGATTAATTATATATTATAATTATTTACTTACCTTTTATTATTTTTGTAATGGTATATACTGTTGAATATACAACACATACCATGTTTCGTCAATATCGGATTGAATAATTCCGCGCAAGGATATTCTTTTCTTTGAAAGTAGCACAGCTTAAGGAAGGATTCGCAGCTTTGTGGCACCATACCTATTACCTCTAGGGACTAAGATATAAAATAAAAAATAGCTTGACGATCACAATTAATTTATTAATTTTTCAATAAAATAAAAATCATATACATAATGATTTCAAATGTAATGAGAAAAACTACTCACATTATATCGATTAAGCGTTATTAAATTTTGGAAATACTCTAGATTTTCTTTGCTAATGTCACCAATGATTTCATAGAAACCAAGCAGTTGCGGAAGAATGCTTTCCAAGTTTAATGTTCTATTGCCATCTCTGAAATATTAGTTAACTACAAATAATTATTTTCATCTTTCTCGTAATATTTCTCTCTTTAACTTATTTTTAGAGCGATTTCAACAATCTATACTGATATTATAAATGTAAAAGTTTCTGAGTATGGATGTTTGTTACTCTTTCACGCCAGAATGGCTGAACGGATCTGGATGAAATTCGGCACAGAAATAGGTTATAGTCTGGAATAACACATAGGCTACTTTTTATCCTAGAAAAATATACGGCTCCCGAGGGATAATTTGTATTTGATATTCTACTAGTGATAACATAATATCTAAAATTACTTTCCTCGACTATTGTTTTTTTACGAGTATTATAAGCCTATGGGCATATGTTATGAAGATGAAGGTAAGTAAAGAGCAACAAGTAAAGATAAAATAATTTTTGAAAAGGAAATTTAGATGTCCAAAATATAACAGATAACTAGAACCCATGTATCAATTATCAAGTACCTTACAGCTTGCAATAGTTATGTAATTAAAGCTTAATTTAATCAATAGTTTAATGATATTTATTGATTAAATTGTTTATGAATATTTAAACACTTACACAAGAGTTCGGTTAAAATGTGTCACAGCGCTGATAGTTACTTGATTGGGCGAACATATCGTCACAGCAGGGAAGGAAAGATTTGTTATAAGCTCATATTGATTCTCAATAGTAATACGAGTGGGCATCTCCACGAAACGATTGTGCAACATCCAAGTAAGTAGGCACGCGCTGAACAGTACCAAAACCAAAGCCACCGCCCAAAAACATCTAATATAAAATATAATAATAGTAAATATTATATCGTAAATATAATTCAGAAAATTATTTTTAAGATTTTTTCTACCTTTTTTGTGAGGTAAACAGGAGATTCTTCAGAACTTTTTTTTCATTCACTCAGTATTAATAGCCTATATTGTATGTTGTTTGATAGTATGATATCGCCAATGCTATGCATTGTTACTATTGACCGCGTAGGTCGTATGGGAATCGAACATACGATCTCTATCGTAGAAATGTGCACCAGTGAGATATCTACATTTTACTTATATTATGTGTTCCGTTAGACATCCGAAGTCCAATTATGAGAGAGTACATCAACTTTTTCTGTTGCTTTCCGCTAAATTACTTCCTCTTCCGTTACGTTTTTCTGCTTTTAGCGCCAACCGTGGCCAAAACTGGAATTAACTTTTGCAACCTATATAAGGCAAGCCGCCATTTCTAAAATCATTGTTGCGTCATTTTTCGAGTTGCACGCATCGCTAGATTTATCTGAAAACTTGTTTAAATAACGACCGTTGTGTTATAGTATAGTTTTCAAAAGTAAAATTATTGTTTAAACTTTCGAGATTAAAGTAGAAAGTTACAGTTTTATTCCGTTACGTTAAAGTATTGTGTTTTAAATTGTAAAATGGACAACAGTGAGAAAAATACCGATCCAGTGTTTAGTGATAGTGTGGACGTTTTTGGTGATTGTGATTCGAATCGTTTGGAGAAAAATACACACATGCCTTCAAGTGAATCATCGGATTCGAATTCAAGTTCGAGCGAGGAGGATGAACCACCGCCAAAGCGACGATGTCATAGTCGGTCTTCCGATTCATGTCAAGAAATCGATCGCAGGTTTGATCAGTTATCGCAGCAGTTGGTGAGTCATATAAATAATTTATTTTGTGTGAATTACGCTGCGATGCACCCGATAGCCTCTAACTCCTCGGTCCCTGTGGCGGTTGCTTCGACAGCAGTAAATAATTCGCTCGATGATCCGTTTTTAAAGCCAGTGGGTGAATTAAAAGATATTGCTGAGCTAAATGTTGCCGTCAAGGAGCCATCTATGCCAAAGGCGAATCCTGATCGGGTTGCGAAAATAGCGTCAATGCAAAGATTTGATTCTCTGGATTGGAATTCTGTACGGTACACTGAGGTGCAAAAGAAATATGTAGCATTCCCAGCATTTTCTGAGCTAAAAGTAAATGAGGAATTGAGGCGTTTAGAAGATCCTTTTGCTCCGCTCAGATGGTATCAGATGGAACGCAGTTTTGCTGCCTTATCTAATGCCTTTTTAGCTCAAAATGAATGTGTAAATATCGCATTAAAACATTTAATCGACTGGGCCGCGAAACCTGATGCGCAGTTAACTTCAGATTTAATTTATGATAAATTAAAAGAGTTATTTGGAAATGATTCTAATTATAAGGCTGTATCTCATGACATTTTACAATTAATTTGTGGAAAACGTGCAGAGGTTTTAGAACTTCGGCGTAAAGCTTTACTTAAAGGTTTAAAGGGAAAATATATACGGGAAGATATTGATAGAATACCTCCTTCGATAGAATATATGTTTAATCCTCAGAGTTTATCTGCTTATATACAAAAAATAGGTGGGTTGGACAAACTAGATAAAGATATGGGGCCTCAATTGAAACCTGTGAGACATTCTAAATTACCAGTGACTTCTAAATCACCGATTGCTTCTACATCTCGTGGAGACCCTTCCTTTCGTTTTCAACAAGTCAAACCAAAGCAAAGAAAAACTAAGAAGCAAAATTTGGACGAGAAAGTTAAAAAAGGAAGGGGGGGTCAAAAAGATGAAGCTAACAGGAGTAGGCACAAATGACTCGAGGTTTGTGGGCGGCTGTCTGATGTTTTATCAAGAGGTGTGGGCCAAGTTTCGGCCACCCAAAACCATTCTCAAATTAATTTCTGCCGCCCGTATTCCATTCAATCAGACGCCTCCACTAATCTTTCCATCGCCGGATGTCATGAAAAAATTTCAAACACGGAGTTCCTTGATTATGTCGTCAGAGATAGAGACCATGATTCAAGATCGGATTCTCGAAGTAGCCCCTTTAGGTCCGTCCTTTATATCCCCTCTTTTCATTATAACAAAGAGCAATGGAAAGAATCGGGTTATCTTCAACCTCAAGGCATTAAATCAGTTTATACAACCAAGGCATTTCCATCTATTTCATCATTACAAGATGCCGACATTTCTACAAGCAGGCGACTGGATGGTGAAGCTGGATATAAAACAGGCCTATTACCATTTACGAATTTCTCGAAGGCATCGTTGTTTTCTACGCCTAAGTTACGAAGGTCGGCTGCTGCAGATGACATGTCTTCCATTCGGCCTCGCTGCAGCACCGAGGATGTTTGCATCAGTTACAAATTGGACTGCCGAGGTATTACGCAGCAAGGGTCTTCGTCTAATTGTCTATCTAGACGATTTTTTAATAGTCCACCAAAGCAAAGCGACATTAAAACTACATGTTCAAATGGCCTTAAAGTTTCTCACCTCTCTAGGATGGAATATCAACATGGAAAAATCTATTCTAAAGCCAGCGAGGCGCTTAGAATTCCTAGGGATTATCTGGGATACGCATTACAACTCCAAAAGTTTGCCCCCAGAAAAGGTAGCCAAGATCCGTCAGTGCTTATGGGCTCGCTTGACAGCAGGCAGTTGGACCCTCAAGCAGGCGCAACGCCTCTTAGGGTATCTCAATTTTGCGACCTTCATCACCCTTCGGGGAAGGTTGCATTGCCGAGTGCTTCAACGACACAGCAATTGTTTGCAGAGAAATTCTCGTCGGCCGATTCCGTTCGCAGACGAAGTGCGCGAAGAATTAGAGTGGTGGTTGGAAAATATCGACCAGAAGTCTCACATTCACCCAAAGAACTTACCTGTCAATTATCTCGTCACCGACGCTTCAGACATTCAATGGGGGGCACTAGTAAACAACAAGGTAATAAAAGGTTGTTGGAGTCAACATCAGCTGAAGTGGCACTGCAACTTGAAAGAAATGTATGCGGTGATAGCAGCCATATCTCTGGAGGCAAAAGCGCTAAGAAATTCAAAAATAATGTTACAGAGCGACAACAAGACAGTAGTGTCGTATATAAAAAATCAAGGAGGAACCAAGTCGAGGAATCTCTTGACCTTGACAAATCAGCTCCTAGCACTAACGGACAGGCTGAATGTTGTACTAATCCCTCACCACCTTCCGGGACTGTACAACACGGAAGCCGATCAGATCTCTCGGAATCGAATCGGCACCGAGTGGCACCTGCTAGACGAGGCAACCAGCAAGATATTCGGCCGGTGGGGAACTCCAGACATAGATCTGTTCGCCTCGCGAAAGGCTCACGTAGTGTCAGATTATGCTACTCTAGACTTGTTAGACTCGAGCGCTTGCTTTCACGACGCTTTCAGCAGATGCTGGAGCTACGACCTCGCCTGGATATTTCCTCCACCAGCTTTACTTCCGCGGGTGTTACAACATCTCAACACCGCGAAGGGAAGGTTCATAATTGTAGCACCCAAGTGGAAGAAACCCTTTTGGAGGCCAGACTTGAAGAGCCGCGCCCTAGCTCGTCCTATGAAAATCAGGGATCTGAGAACAACATTGGTGGACGCAGTGACGGGGCGTCCTCCAGCTCAGGTTCACAACCTGCAGTTGGAAGCTTGGCTCTAATATAAAAATTTTACCTGTAAATAAAATTTGTATTATGTTTCCTAAGACATCCGAAGTCCAAATAATGCCTTCCTGGTGTTTATCAGCATCATTTTCATTATGAACCGAACAATGATTTTAGAAATGGCGGCTTGCCTTATATAGGTTGCAAAAGTTAATTCCAGTTTTGGCCACGGTTGGCGCTAAAAGCAGAAAAACGTAACGGAAGAGGAAGTAATTTAGCGGAAAGCAACAGAAAAAGTTGATGTACTCTCTCATAATTGGACTTCGGATGTCTTAGGAAACATAATACAAATTTTATTTACAGGTAAAATTTTTATATTATGTCCTTGATACATGATTAAATTAGAAAGAGAGAAAAAAAGAATTTACTTAAGTATTACATTTGTTTTGTATATATAATTAAGTGTATTTGTAATTTCTTTTATTGTAAATAAAGTTAAGATAAAAAAAACTTAAGTATTATTAAAATACAATACCAACCGTGATATAGTGTCAGGATATATATAAAAATATTTAAGACCCAAAATGCTGCTTTCGAGACAAAATTTCCGCAAAAGCGAGTTCTTGTCGTTCTTGTTGTTATCCATGGTTGAAAGCGTCTGTTTAAAATTTAAAAGTAATATCCGAATAGAATCATTTCTGATATCAGGTTAATCTGTCATTTATTTTCATAATTCATATTGAAATCTTTCCATACATTCAATAATTAATTCATAATTATTTATAGTACCTACCTATGTACAAGACGTGCGTCATAGTTTCACGTAAAACTCGTATCTGCCTATGGTTTGGCCTGCTAGGAATGTTTTTTCTCATTTCTATTAAAAGCTTAACGTCACGTCAGTAGGCGTGCCTGTGTATGCAGTTTTAAGGCTGTTGCAACAGCTAGGTCTAGGTGTTGTTAAAGGTTACGATAGATCTATACTAGTAGTACTAGCTTTTCTAGCCGGTGAGTCCCACAAAACTGCCTGTATGTATGTAGGTAGTATGCTTCAATGCATTTCTCTCCGTTAAAAAAAAGAAGAATTACACCACCGCCAGTGTAACCTAGATCTGTAAAATTACTGATATCATAATACTATATTCGTACAGATATAGTACCATAACATAACCAATAATTGAGAAACTATAGGACAAAATATAATGTATGCTTAAGGATTTTCGGTGACTATGATATTTTGTTAGTCACCGGACATCTCTCGCGATAATGAATTTATTAAATGCAAACAACGCCATCTATAAATACACAACAAAAACATTAACTAAAGCTTATTTTTTAATCCTCAGTAAAATGTACAGTTATGAAATTATCAAGAAGTCCTTTTGGTATTTTAATTAAAAAAAAAAACATTGGATTAACTTTCTAGGAAGAATTAATTTTCCTTTGGCCCATGGTGAAGTAAAGTATTATATAATGAAAAAATAAAATTCCGAAAATGTATAAGCGCCATCTACACACCTTAATAAGCACTACAAAGTTAAGTAGTGATTTTTAAAATGAGAATACTAACTAATAATATTTTGTACTTATGTTTTACTTGATATTTTATTGTTTTCTAATAAACAGCAATAATAAATTGATATATAGGTACATACATATAATGCCGTCTGTTGTAATTTATTTGTACTATTTTTTCTTATGAGATAGCTAATATTTTAATACACTTTAATTGATTACAAACAAATGGACTGGGGAATATTTTTAAACATAAAAGTGATACCTATGTAGTTTACATGTAGTTTTAAATTTTACTATAAATTATTTACCCTTGAGAACACCTGCTAAGCGCAAGTCTAATTATATATTGTCTATAATGATAATTAATAATAATATACGTTCATATGTCACGCTAACAAAACATATTCGGTATACACGTTCCATAGCTTTTATCCAGAATTAAATACATGTGTAAATAGAATATTTATTATATTCAAAATAATCCCACATTCTTAGTATATCTATATAAATAAAAATGAATGTTCGTATGTTTGTCGTCTATGCGATGCTAAGTTATTGATTCAATTGTGATAAAACTTGTGAGTTGCTCTATATATGCCTTTAAGGTTTCTGGCGCAGAAAAAAGATTTTTTCTTTGGACGTTTTTTTATTATGCGTTCCTAAACCATTCAAGCTTAGGAACGTACTATAGCGAAGCGAGGCTAAGTCGTTAGTAGTATAATAAATAGTAATATATCACTTAATTAATCTTTTATCCGCTATGCAGAGAATTTATTAGGGAAACGGTTCTTTTTTTAATAAAAATAACACTGAATTAATGACTTCTTAAGCAATAAGCCTTAATCATATTATTAAAAACCAAAATGTGTGATGCTATTTTCGCATCATATCCGATAAACTTCTAGCTTTTATACCGCAAGAATCATTTCATTTTCTAAAACTTGCACTCTGAGGCGCTTATATATTATAGAATCTCATTAGGAACAAAAAAAATTTAATTCAAACACATGTCAATAGATGGCATTACATTATATCGATTTGTTTAAAATTAACAAAATTTAATAAATAAACCCCCAAAAAGGTATACTATAGTTTTAAAAAGTTCTCTAATAAGTGAATGAAATTGAAATAATGCGATATTAAGTCAAATTTGCTTAATTATTCTGATCATTGAAGAAACAGGCATCAGCAAACAGGTAATAAAATAAAATAATAAACAACTTTTAGGAAACTGTATAAAGTGATTTAATGAAAACGTTTTTTTACAATAATGTTGCTAACAATGTGTGATGTGCTACACAATAGGGAAGTGTTATTAGTGAAGAACATACTATTAACTATTGAAAATGTTGAGCTTATTAATAACAGTTTTATTGAAAAAATCAAAACCATTTAAAGTATTGAGTAAAGCTTAAAATTAAATATATTCGTTATAGATTAATAAAAACACAGTGAATGCAATATGAATACAATGACATGCTTATATATTTATATATGTCAAACAACTTATGAGAGAAATATCAAGACATGGTTAGACCTACGTATTACAAAGTCTTTAATTAAAGTTATAGAGTAGAATAACATGGTATCAATGTATTTGGCTTATATAGCTATTCGTATTTTAATTAAAATTCAAAAAGAGAAAGTAATATGAAATACAATCGTTAAATATGATAGGAAAAGTTAGTATTACTATGTTCTGATAAAATATATAGTTTTACAATTGGTAGGTAAATGAGTCTTTACATTTGACACAACAAGTTGTAGTCCTATAGTCTATAGTAATTATATTATTAAAAGCAAACTGTAGCTAGCATTATATTGTGTTTTCTGGAATAAATATTATTGTATAAAGTTTTGCTCTTATTTTAAAAAGAGTGGAAATGGTGAACAAGTTCATATTAGAAGAGCGAAATGCAAGTAAACACGACTGCACTTATCTTTGTCTAATGAAGCCAACTAAAAGATATATAATATGTATAATGTATATATTTATTAATTATTATTTTAATTGAAAGCGTTCTTTAAAAAATAAATCCACTGATTCATGTCAAATATAAATATTATATATTGAGATTCTTCATCTAAAACATCATAAGATTAACAAAAATTTTTTTTTTTGCGAGATTACACACTACACATAGTTCAGAACGTCTCATTTGTTCTAGTTCTGTGCTTTTGTGTAGCAGTATTGCCTATCGGTAGGACCCTCGCTTAAGAAACAAAGTAATGCGGTTCCAATACGCGGGTATCGTACCTCTGAGATTTTTATGTAGGTACAATGATTATCATATTCAACATGATTGCCGCAAATATGACGAAAGAAAATATGGCTAGGAAACCTGCATGTTTGAGAGAACTCAACTGGATTTTAACCTGAGTGGTCTACAACCTAACCCTCCTCACAAGAAGGACTTCACTTCCTCCCGTGCCTGGAAGCAGGACGTTAAAGAGCTGAATTATTATCATTCACTTTTTAACTAATTGTATAATTGTATTTTATAGACAAATTTCAACATACAACCGACAACAATGTTAATAAGCATATATTTTTAAGCATTCAAAGCTATGACTACCTACTTAGATGTCCTCATTAAATAGGACGGCGCGGGTGACACTTAGGTATTATAACTTGACTATTCGAGAAAGTTACCTAGTAATGATAGATGATTCGAATAAACATGTACTTGTCGTCGTCGAGTTGTTTTGCAAAAATCAGAACGTATAGATATTTATTATATACGAATAAAGTATCTTTACCTTTAGTGTACAGGTGATAATAGTGAAGCAAAGAAATTGAACCGCCTTCTTAGGGCTATTTTATTCAGGCTGAATAAACAATAGAACTCCCGAGTGGATATATATTAATTTAAAAAAGTATATATAAAAAAAAAAACAATTTATATAATTGATTATGTTCAAAAAAATCACCCGCATTATTATTTTAGAAATAGACAAATATAACATTGTTTATGAAAATTATAATTATTTGCAATAAAAGCTACTTGATATATTACAATGTAAAAACTACTTAATATTTTACAATGTGAAATTAAAGTTTTTTTAAACTATAAAACTGCATTCCTGGTTAGTTTTGTTACTAGTACAGATATAAATTGTGGAAATACTTACATTAAGATAAACGTTTATTTAATCAAGTATAACTTTCTTATTCTAGGTATTTTTATAATATAAAACAT
Source organism: Fabriciana adippe (assembly GCA_905404265.1). Lineage (NCBI taxonomy): Eukaryota > Metazoa > Arthropoda > Insecta > Lepidoptera > Nymphalidae > Fabriciana > Fabriciana adippe. The sequence goes on from FR990000.1 coordinate 6,175,540, forward strand.
TGGTCGGTTGTAAGCAAGCTTTATGTACTATATAAGGTACCTAATACTTATTACAACATGAATTATTTCGTTTTAATCATTTTTCCTTCGATCTATATTTATAAACAAATACAAACGACTTTTTGTAAATACTGAATAATATTTTATAATATAAAAAAAGGCAGGAAGAACAATTTTGAGGCATTGTTTTAAATTAATATAAATATTCTCAGTAAAATATTGATAACTGTTTATATATATATATATAAATATATCTTTATGTACTGAAACATAGATAAGTAGGTTCTTAATAAATAAAGTATCTAATGCTATTAACATGTACAATAATATGCAGTAGTACAATGTTTTAGTGTTACCTAATAAAAATTTAAATCTACAAAATATATCTACCAAGGAATCTCAATATCATAAAACTCTATAAGAAAATTTGTATAATGTAAAAATATTTAGATACAATAAAAATTTAATGTAGGTAAAGATAAAATTATGAGTAAATAATTATATTTAACATGAACATAGTATTTCTACATCTTTATAACTATTAAATAATATCGTATTTCAAATATCTTCATCGCTGAATATCATATCTATCTATAATTACAAAGTCGTACTCGCATAATACATATGTATGTTTAAAATATCATATTTTCATATTTGTCCCTTAATCATCTTCATAATTTATAAAAAAGAAAAACTACAGTTAAGTGAAAGTTCGCAAAATACAAAAATAAATAATTACACTGTCGATGTAGTGTAGTGTCTGTAAGAAATACGACAAAGCTTAGTAAGCTACTTTACATAAGTACATGTGATTATATACAACAATTTCAAAACGTTGATTGAACGTTAAGAAATAAGATTTTCAATGATTTTGTGCATGTTTTTCGTATTATCGATTCGTGTAAGTATTAAACGTGATCTTTGACTATAATAGTAGGTATATTAAAAATCGTATAACACTAATAAAAGTAGACAGTAATATCGGTAATTGTATAATATATGAAATATCAATATATACTCTTTCACTACGTTAGCCTATCTCACAAGGTTTGTGCGCTCCAAGTCTTCATCATCGATTATAAATACTACAAAATTCACATCTCAAGTATCAAATTGAAATAAATATTTTCAACATTTCATTTACATCTTTTTAAGGTAATTCTAATTCATTCTAAAACTCCTTTAAATTTTGCGCGTATTTTATACGAATAATATATTTTTTTATGTTATAAATACTTTTCCATTGCAAATACACAGTAACATCAAAACTCGATCAGTCGAAAACGTGCTCGCTTGTACATGTAAATATGAAGCACACTAAAAGTTATTATTTAATTAAAAACACCTTCTCGAATGGCAGACCAAAATGTCGGCGAATGCCATTGAAAAAACCATATACGTAGCCAAATTTGCAGTAATTATTATCATAATATTGCAAATAAAATATTAAAATCGGTAACTACCAAGATAAATAATTTTATTTTTCATTATAAATTATTAATATCAACTATATCTAAACAAATAATAAAATACATATTATAAAAAGTATTCTTTGAATTTATAGTGATTAAAAATTTAAATAAATTCAAAGAATTTAAAAAAATACTAAAGCAATTGTAGCTACATGTACGGCAACACCACGAGGATAACAACTGACACATAACCTGAAAGGGCCAGAAGGACGAGCCGGGGGGCTGTACGTCGGGCTGGCGGGCCGGACTGGCGGGCGCGGGGGTCCCGGCACAAGCACCGTCACGGTGCGGCCAGTGCGAGCGATGCCGCGGGGCAAAACGTGTACATTCAGACGATGGAGTCCGCCGCGCGCTATGTCGGCGACCGTCAGGACTCGAGCAACACGTGCCAACGTTGTACCTTATGATAAAAATAGTTTATGTATAATTCATTGCTACTTTTTGCTCGCGGTGGTACATAAAAAATAGCGCATTATATATTAATTCAGGAAATAAAATATCCCTCTCTCTCTCTCAAATATTTCATGGTGAAAGGCTCAGTAGCGGAGCTCAATACAGGCGTAAATCTAGATACACTCGGAACGCAACCCACCTCGTTAGGCGGAAGGTTGCACCCATGCGGGTTGCTCCAGATGCTCCTTCTCTAATGTAGAATGGTAAGCAGCGCCCTAATAAGACTGGGAAGATGTCCATTGTTTTGAATAGTAGTGGTCATTTTAACCGGTGAGTCCCAACATAACCACTTATAGATATATCAGCAGGGAATTCTATAACTCGTACATGTTTTTCCCAAAGGAAGAAAAAGATCTAAAATATTTCCTCAGAAGAAAACACCGTGTAGTAAGTGCACCATGATCGTGTTCTTAGCCAATAGGGTACCATTTAGTTACCAATGATCAGGTGCAGTCCACCTTATATTTTAGTCTAAGCGCTTAGGCAGTACCTGCTGGCCCTGTCGCTCGCACAGCTCTCGCCAGTGGCGCTCCTCCTCGCGGCCCGACGAGCTATGTCCGAGCGAGAACCAGCCAACCATCTCGTTGCGCTTCACGCTGCGTCGCCACCACACGGACACCATGAGAGTCACGTCGCTCAGTTGGAACAGTGCCACCTGTAAATGAAAAATAGGTTTAGTAGGTAGGTGTCAGACTTACTGAATGTAGTTTAATATATTAAAACGAATAATCTATATATATAAAAATGAATCACCGAAATGTATGTACGCGCATAACTTCCGATCGACTGCACCCAATTGAATAATTCTTTTTTATTTTTTTGTGTTTGTCAGGACAACGTTTGTATAGAAGAAAATTATAATTTTTTTACTAAAATAAGATTTTTTTAAATCTCATGATATGAAAAGTGGGTGAGTGAAATAGATTTTATCCCGGAAATCATTCCTTAAGGGGTTAAGAATGGGGATAAAAAATTGTATGGGGAAGCAAGCTAGGGATGAACCCGAGCGAAGCGAGGGTGAGCCGCTAGTATTAAAATAAATTTACAAATTAAACTTAAGTTTAAAAATAGGGAATATGCGTAATTTTATTTTAATTTTTATACAATAGCTAAAATCGTTATATAATTGTAAAAAAAATATCTAGGCCCAAAAAAGTATAGTTTAGTATAATTTTTTTTAAATATCATACCGATACGGATACTTTTAACGCCTGCCATTTTGCACGTTTGGCGTGACGTCACAGTATATACACAGAAAAAAAATGACGACTCAATTTGTAGCGACAAAATCGCTAATCGCTCTGTTACGATAATACTTTGACGTCATATTCGGTCTAACCAATGGCGTGCGCTTCAACTATTTTGAATTTCCCATCTATATTTACACTTTTTGATAATTATTTTCTTAGTCAAAAATAAATTACATTAAAAAATATTGATATAGGCTTAATTTAAAAGTAATACAGATTATAAAAAAAATATTTCACCTTTATTTAAATCACATGCATATTCCCTATTACTCATTCATTGGTGACTGAAGTTGGTAAGATATTATTTTGTATTAATATTTAATGAAACTTTTCACAACATGAATTTATAATAACACTAGCGATTCACCCTCGCTCCGAAATAACGATTAGTATAGATTTCTCAAAGATTAGATATATTTTGCGATTACTTCTAAGATTTAAATTATATGGTGAAAAGAGTAAAATAATGTGCATGAAATGCTTAAAGCCTCTAACTTATTTAAAATGATAAGGATTAATACCGTATTTATGCAAATAGCTTTTACATTAACGCGTTATAATTGTCAATTTTTTAAAGTATTAAAATGGATATAGTATGTTATCCTTAAGAGATAGAAATATGGGACTTTTCTGTAGATCTATATGAGATACACAATTCCACTATACATTATTTTGTTATATCGCAAAGGTTTTAGGCAGCGTTTTCGTTGAAAGCTCCCAGACGGCTTATTTTTTTCCGACACCTATACCAGACAGACAGACAGACGCGGCGGAGGACTTTGTTTTATAATATGTAGTGAAGTTCTAATAGTTTCAATTAAAGAATTTTAATACTGGTGTATCAATGTGTAATTTTGTAAATTAATTAAAATGTGTTTATTCAACCTCATTTCACATTTGGGGGTAGTACTTTCATTTGTACATAACGTACAAAATTACCTGAAATATAAAGAGCTCCTTGTACAGCGGGTTGGATTGAGCGCGTCGTGTCGTAGACTTGCAGCGACCCATTTCCATTCCAAGCGAGCTTATAAGACATAGTTTCACATACGTGTCCGGGGCTTTGTTCGGAGATAGCTTACGAAAGTGTGTGCCTTTTATAATCTGCAAAAAGAAATTGGATTTTTTTAATAAAATCGAACTAATATTATTTTTACAATTATAAGAATTGTGAAAGTTTGCATGTTTGTTACTCCTTCGCGTTGAAATGGCTGTACAAATTTGAATGAAAGTACCAACACCGATAGACAATGATGTGGAGTAATACATAGGCTTTTGTAGTAGGGCTATTATTTTATACTCAATTTAGTAATAACCTTTTAGGCGCCTCGCCTTAATTTTCTTTACATTCAAATTTATTTAGGTTAAATGTTAAGTACTTATATGTGAAAGCACATATTGTATAAACTGTGAATTAATAAGTATTTGGATGAATTAATTAGCAAGCGTTCTCCTTCATGTCTAACATTAGCTTAGAATGCATGCATTCAGCCTTCTTTAACGTCCCACTGTTGGGCACGGGCCTCCCTTCAATACGAGGGGGATCAGGCCGTAGTTCACCACACTGGCCAAGTGCGGGTTGGCGGACTGCACATGTCTTTCGAAAACTTGCTAGGTTCTCTCAGACATACAGGTTTCCTCACGATATTTTCCTTCACAGGAAGGCAAGTGGTAATCATGTTGGAAATGATTCGCACATGAAAATATCAGAGGTGCGAGACCCGGATTTGAACCCGCTTCACTCGGTTTCCCGAGCGAGCGCGTTCCCGTTCCTTTTTTTAGCATAGCTTAGAATAAAATATATAATTCAAACTATACTATTTTTATCTTTTGTATGGTAGCAGAGAGTGCGTAAAGTTCATTCAACACATTTTTTTGGTGTTGCTGGGTAAACTTCTTGCCGTCCGTCAACAGGCAGGTGGCTGTGAGACTATACTACTAGAGAGTCACTAAAATCCACAGCGGAACCCTATTGCCGCAGTGCAACGGGATGTTACCTGCAACCGATCCTAATCGTATGGTCAATTCAACACTCATGGTCCAACTCATCACCAAAAGACACAAATAAATTTGCATTTACCTCAACAGACAAATGACCAGTGGTAGGGTTATATTGCAAGCCAAGGAGCAATTCAGGAGCAGACCGCGTGCTGCAGCAGGACGAGGCGGAGTCGGACCGCGCGAGGCTGCAAGCCTCCCCGCCCGCCGCTCCCGGCGTCGTCACCGTGGTTATTGAGGATGGACTCGCCAAAACTCCCGTGATAGAGTGGTTAAGATCCAATTTTGGGAGCTGAAAGTTTTGTTATAGTTTTAATTGCCTTTGCGTAATAAGAAACCTTTGTGTTGTGTGTGTAAAAAGAAATAATTAAATACACTATACCTGGTACGGGTAAACAGAAACAATATTAGGTAACAATATTACATCATTATTTTGTTTAATATAGCCAATTAAAAAAATAAACCAGACTAGGGTTAAACTGACCGGCGACCTTTAACGCCATAGGCAGAATCAGAAGATATGGTGCCACGGAGGTCGTCAAAAAAGTCAATCAAACCTGTAAGCTAGGTTGGTGATGTTGTCGGGGAGTCAGTTGGAGCCATAAATTATTTTCCAGCTCCAAGTTAAGTGATGCAAAGCTGACGTTAGCCTCGCCGAGCAACCTTTGTCTCCGCATGCGTTCGCAACCATATATCCGGATGCGAAGCCCTAAACCGTGAACATCCTCTAAAAATAAAATTTTAGGAAAAGTATTAGTTATTACCTCAAGGTTTTTTTTTTACAATTGCTTTATTGATAGATACTACAAACACAGCGTTACCTGGATTTATTTTGTGTAAGACAAAGCTCTCCATATATTGTGGATTCTCTCCATTTCGAATCTTCGACTTATACTTTTGTTTCTTTAGCGGCAACAAAACGATTCGCACCTTAAAAAGGTAATTGTATAAATTATTCTCAGAAATTTATATAAAAGGAGGAAAATTATGATGTAAAGTAACATAAATTATTTCGAATGTATACCTGACTTTGTAGAACCTGCCCTTGAGTTTTCTGAGGTAAGGAACGCCCTTGGAGGACATGAACCGTCATACTTCGTACAGGCGCGTCATACAATAGAGTCAGTTCAACGGAACCACGCTCCTGGGAACTACCACTCTCACCGCAGAGCAAGGACGTGTCCTGTTAGAATTCATTTGTTATTGTTAAGACTTGTTATTTTTGTCTGTTTTAGGCATTTTATTTTTAAATTGTTGTTTAAACATCGTTTAATGTTTTATATAAGTAGAGCTGTTTATGTATGGTAATGTGGTGTAGGTTATATATCAAACGTAACTCAGAATATAACTCAGAAAAAAAATGGATAATTTCAAAATAAATTTGAATCATATATTCTACTCACAACCCTATATTGGTATTAATAAGATACGTAACTTTTGTATAAATATGTTGTATGTATAAGTTTAAGCATAAATATGTATGTAGAGTCATTACATTATGTGCGATGACATCACTCTCCACGCTACTCTGAGCCTCCAACGTGTGTATGTACTCTGCGCGTTGTGGCACCACCTCATCTATCTTCGTTTCCCGGAGACTGGTCTCACGAAGAGCCTTCTCTATCACCTCTACTTCCACTTTTGCTTGGTTTTGGTTTTCATTTTTCTCCTCGTATCTACATTCCACCTCCTCCTTATTCTGTAAAAAAAATTATATCAAATAACAGAGCAAATTTAAGTATCCATATTAGCGTCAAGGTCACGCGAGTCACATTTCTACATTATTTTCGCATTTAGCCATTTATACTATCATATTATGCGGTCGTGGATTATATAATAAAAGGTATAATATATTAAACCTAGATCTATTAGTTAAGTACGATTCAAGAAAATAACTGAATGTTAACTTGCGGTAAGTTATTGAGGTATTGTCTTTTTTTAATTTAAAATATGAGACATCATATCCAACAATATTACATTTAATTTTTGGCGAACGTTTAAAAAATGTTTGAAATTTACCAGTTTAAAGTGATCGTCGAATCTGATTGTAAGTAAGAAGTACAAGTAAACGATTCATTAAAGTTTACACTATAAATTCTACGAAAGCTATCACTCACTGTAGCATAACAAATGGCTACTAAGAACACTAGAAGGTAAGATCAATAGAGCCATTAATGATTAGACGAAGTGCGCTCGCTATACAGGTGCCGATTGCGATATGTGTTAATTGGAAATATGCACGGGGAATGTAGTAGGTAATAGTCTTAAAGAAAATTAGCGTTGAAATCTTGAATAATATGCTTCATATTACTTACTTATATTACAAATATGTAGGTATCTACTACACATTTTGTGTTAACAATTACTTTTAGATTAGTTATATTTAAAAAAAAAAAAAAAACAACTTGACACCTATAAATTTTGTACATTTGTTTGGAAGTCCTAATAGATTATCATATGTTAATATTTTGCAGTTCCAATAATATTTCATACATACGAGTCGAATTGATATTAAGTTCCCTTTTTTTTTGAAGTCAGTTAAAAAACTATTATACCTACCTAGTTTTTACTTAAAATTAAAGATTACCAAATAAGAAAGTAATTAAAAAATTAAACCGACTTAAAAACAAAAACTTCCAAACACTAAAAAATAAAAAATAATTAAATGGAGGTTTTCATTTACTATATGAAACCTAATCAGATATTTTCGATGTCGGTGCCAGTCGATGCAAAGCAAAGCAAATCGTTTACCGCTCTTTATATTATTGAAAATCTTATCAAAATCAGTTGCCTATGTTAGAATAAATAAGCGAAGCCATATAAAATTCTAAGGACGACTCGATAGACAGTTATTGTGTTTTCTGGGAATGAAAGTTGAAGAAATCTTAAACGTTGACTTGAGGTAACTTAACACTATATAAAAAGTTAAGTATTTTTGCGTGAAATGAACATTGCACACAGATTTACAGACAAAGAGACAAAAATTTCAATAACTACTTATATTGTTTTGGGCCCTATATTCTGTACACAATACATAAAAGTCATTGTTACTTTTTTAGATTGACGCGAATATTTGACATTTTAAATAAAACTATCTTTTCGGATTATTTCGCGGATTTATTTTGTCGTCGGAACGTCGTCGTCGGAAAACGTCGGGAACCAAAAATCAAAATAAATCCGAAATAATCCGAAAAGATAGTTTTATTTAAAAAGTCATTGTTTTTAAAAAATATTTTATGTACAGATTATATATAGATTTTCCCTGATGGGTACTAAGTTTTATTAAAAGATACCCTATCTGCGCAGGAGATATTTTTTGCTTATATACGAAAAATGTCTGCGCAAATACCGGTGCACTCTATTCCCTAACTTTGAAAAGGTAAGATAATGAGATAGGGGTTCAACTCACCGAAAGTGAGATCAGATATAGAATATGATATACTAGATGAAATAAAATTTCGTAACAAATTGATAAAATAATTAACCTGCCGAGAGGCGTGGGCACACCGGTGTGCCAGTTAACAATTAATTTCTTAGAAATTAAGCAGGTGTTAATGATTGAAAATTACTTCGGATGAAAATTAACATGGTATTCCTTCATATTTAGATTAACCTGTTTAAACGTAGGTAAATAAAAAGAATATTTACAATATTAAAAAAAACCGAATGCGTAAAAAGCAAACAAAAAGATGAGAACAAGTTAATGAAGAATCACAGAATTAGGCAGTCGGAGACACAAGTTTTATACTAGTTGTGAGTTTTGCTACGTGTATGAACTCGTACAACACAGGGTCTAACATACATACATATTAAATACATGTAGACTTAAATTATGACATAAAAGTAACTAAAACATACAGGTTAAGCTTAGTTGCAGTCGGGTAAAACATTTAATAGGTATGATTTGAGCTGGACTATCACTAGCAGATTAAAGATTCAGGGTACATAGAAGATTAGGCATAACACAGGCTACTCTTTGTTACTCGACTATTTATTATTTTATATTATATGATTTAATTTATTATGAAGATTGAACTCTTGTGATTATTAAGTAATTATAGGTATTTATTATTATATTGAAATCTCAATGCTATCTAAAAATTAGTTCATAGCTTGGTGTATACATCAAGAATTACTTAAATATTTGTTTATTTTGTTTTATAATATAGTTTACCTGCTGTATGCGCAAGCGCAGCTCCTCGTCAGAGTCGGACGCCTCGAACGTGAATATACGTTCAGGGTAATGGTTCGGTTTCGACAAAGCATCTAAAACAACACAGACGTACGCACAACGTCAATCAATATAATAACACTCTAAAGCTAACCTAGTTGCCAACGAACTAAAATATCTATAAAACAATTTACGAAAACAGTGCTTCAGTAATTAAATATTCATATAACGATAGACTTTTAATTACAAACACCGTCGTGACGCACTCGTCGTCCTTGGCGATGTAACTACAACAACATTAACCTAAGGTTCTATTCCCTAAGTACCTAATTCCAATGATCAAGGATGCATATTAATATAAGATGAAGCTTTTATAAGAAATACGTAAACTCTAATTAGTTTTCTAATAGACATTTACCAAACTTTATCTGCTATTAAATACACTCACGTAATATTAAAAGCTAATTAACAATAATTTTGACAATATGGTATTGCTAATTTATAAAATAATAAAGAAAATTTACGATTACTGACCAAATTGAGCATTGTCGAGAGGGAGTCCGGGAGAAGTGATGGCAGCATTTACAGTGAGGATGTCATCGCAACACTTGCGACCGAATACCGCAGAGTAGCACCAGCGCCTGCCGAGGAACAGTAGCACCACCAGCAGGACCAGTGCGAACGCCGCTACGGCACTTATATATGCCGTCGCCTCCACTGCACAAAATAAAACACTGTATTTTCTCGACAACTTTGGTATAACAACGCATTGTGTGAACATTGTTTACCATTAGTCGGGGTGATTGCACCGATATTGGCCACCATGCTGCCTCACCCGCACATCTCTGGGCGGCATTCACACTCTGATGTGTCACCTGAAGTTTCCTAAATGAATTCCTGCTGAAAACGTTATTTTTTTGCAGAATTTAATAGGAGAAAAAAATGGAACGCGTTGGCACGGTTGCTGTCAGTGGCCGCACATGCGCTGTGGGCGAGGGGCACGGCGAGGCGTGTTGAATACTGCGCGGTGATAGGACGAAGGACCTACAGGTATCTGGTGTATATAGCTATACAGGCGGGCTTGTAGTCAAGGCCGGCGAGTGACCTCGGGAGGACATTAGGACGTCCCCTGTTCAAACATTTTGTCCGTTCTTTGATGTTGCCTGTATCGGTATTGACAAAGGATTTGAAACTATAATTATAAACAGTGCTGGATTCAACTGTAATGCCGCCCAATTATCGAAAGGTAGCATTAAGTAGATTATGTTTCGATAAAGTTTAATTTCTTTTAATTATTAATTTTTCGAAAAATGTAGGCACTAGTAAGTAGTCAATTTTTTTCAATTAATAATTTTTTGGAAAATACAAAAAGAATTTTCTATAACATAAGATTTTTTTTTCACCCTCTGAATTTTGTCGCTCCTGAAAATTTGCCGCCCTGGGCACTAGCCCCGAGTGTCCCTAGTGTAAATCCAGCGCTGAATATAAATTCTCTTAGAGGGCGTATAAATAATGAAAAGGGCTCAAGTATTAATCATTATGAAAGAATAACAAGGTTAATTTTTTTACACTCAATCGAAAACGTTATATAATAAAAAGAAGCTAGCATGGTACATTGAAAAGCTAATAAATAGGATAAGTAAAGATTTATACTAGGTTTTCAAAGATCTAAGGAATTATTGCCCGTAAATATTTATCTCTGGGAGTTACCAACGAAACGTGTAGTTCTAAAGCGCGATTATAATTTTGCCCACTACGGTTGGTAATAAGTGGGTGGCGGAGATAAATAAAGCCGTGAATTGCGTAACGTACGAAGCGTAGCAATCAGGACGTACTGGACTGTTGCCAAGCCGCCAGGAGCAATAGTTATTTCATGCGAATCTGGATTTTCATGAATATTAAATTTACCGTATTTTTTTCGACCCACTGACATCGTAGCCTAGTTCTCTCTAGTTTGTTACAATATGGTTTATTTTAATATGTTTTGGAGTGATTTTTTATTGAGCAGTAAAAAATTTATCAATAAATAATATCAGAAAGTAGATTATAAACTAAATATTTTATTGGATTCATAAAAGAATTGCTTTTATATGTTGATGTAATCTAATAGTGTTTCTTGGCTTCTTGGTAAATAGATGATAGTATTTAAACGATTATATAGGTACATAGATCTAGTCTATACAGATAAATAAAATTGAAGGGCCTGTTTGTAATGTCAAAATAACAGCTTTTTATTAAGTGAAATTATGTATGCTACCTATAAGAAAAACACAACTTTTAAAATGTTTGTCCGTCTGTTTGTTTGATCCGGCTAATCTCCGAAACAGCTGGCCTGATTTTGACGGGACTTTGATTGACAGATAGTTGATATTATAAGGAATAACTTAGGCTACTTTAATTTTAGACAAAGAAAGAGGCTTTTGCCCAAAAAAAATTAAAACGTACCTAGGGACGCACTCGAATGAAGCGAGGATAAGTCGTTAGTACCTAATGAATAACATAAGACAGAAACCTATAAACATTTTATTTTATTATACAAGTATTATAATACTAAGTATTTGTACAAAAATATGTATAGACATTTATTTTCTTTTAAAAGACCATAATTATTTAAATACTTAGAGGCTCGGGTTCGCCTCTAGGAAAACGAAAACAAACCTATTCCACGGGAAACGTACACTTTTCTGGGATAAAAAGTGTGTGAGCTCTGTGCCAAATTTCATCCAGATCCGATCAGCCGTTCTGGCGTGAAAGAGTAACAAACATCCACACTCACAAACTTTCACATATATAATATTAGTATAGATTGCTTTTGTAATTGAATAGTAAATATAAGTGAAGTAAAGTCACCAAGTAATATAGTGACTGTGTCAAAGATAGACTGTTTAATAAATCGATTGTTTGGTACTATGTTCAAGTTCAGTGTTCACTGATGTTTTATGTTACGTTTTCTCGTTAGAAATACCGTGAAAAGAAACGCAATAGGTATAAAGTAATCACTTAACTTTAATATTAGGGAAATTGTTTTCTTTGCCATTAGGGATATTATAGTTGGGTATATAAATAAATATCAAGATTCAAGACCTCATTTAGATCTCTGATGACCCGACCCCTTTAGTAGGTAGAAATGTATTTCGCACCCCAGTTGGCGATACGGCCTAATGGGTTGTCCTCATTATTGATTTTCTAATATGTAGGGTATATTTATGAGTAGAGAATGTTACATATACTATATATCAAACTAAATTATTATAATTATTACATATTTTTTTTAGTTTTTAACAGCTTAAATTAAATAAAGTATAAAAGTAATTAAAATCGTAACGATGTTTAAAATTAAATTTAACAAATATTGTAAGGTACTTTGGTGCCAATTTTCAAGTTTTTTGAATTCATTTTATTATTTTGTGGGTAGGCTGTCTGTAACAACTAGGTATATAATTATAATACTTTTGAGATATCTAACACCTTAGTCTCTCCCGTGACCATGATTGCTGTACTAAAGCATTCGAAACGTCGAGAACCAAAAATCAAAATAAATCCGCGAAAAAATCCGAAAAGATAGTTTTATTTAAAATGAAAAATATTTGGTCAAGTCAGTGTTCTGTACCATATGCAAGTTACCATATTTACTAGTTAAATACAAAAGCTATTGTTTTTATGAACGTATTGATAAGTTTTAATTTAATGTCTGTAGGTAGGTACTTTAATAGAACTAAATTTGAAGCTTTTCTAGGTATATTTCTAATTTTGCAATAAAATGAAAAGAAGAACTAATAACTAGTAAATCTTTCTTAAATAAGGATTTTTTTTACTATTTCGGTTTTTATATAACAAATATAAATTCCGTCTAAACCCTTTCAATGTGGAACTCAAAAACAGCTGACATAGCTTTCAATTATTTATTACATTCTTTGCTTTCAATTATTTCAAGTGCAAAATTTGGGAAAATGTATTATATTATTGTTACTTCCTGTTTGTGTAGGTAATATGCGGCGATTAGACGACAAATCTTCGAAGTGATATAAAGCCGTAACAAAGAAATAAACAAAAATACAGCTTATATTATGTACAGCGTTTAGTATTCCTAAGTTGACCCGGATAACCAGCTATCATCATACCGAATTTCATCAAAATCCCTTCACTGATTTTTCCGTGATGCGGTAACAGACAGACAAAAATTCTAAAAACTATAGATTCAGCTTCTGTATCGATAATAGTGACTATTTCAATAAGATTTTCCAAAAAATATTTAATGTACAGATTCGGCTTAGTTACAATTTTATTATATGTAGAGGTTTATTATATACTAGCGACTCACCCTCGCTTCGCTCGGGTTCGTCCCTAGGTTCGTTTTAATTTTTTTGAGCGAGACCCTAATTGTTTTTCTAAAATAAAAGTAGCCTAAGTTACTCCTTATAATATCATCTATCTGCCAGTGAAAGTACCGTTAAAGTGATTCAGCCGTTTCGAAGATTAGCCGGAACAGACAGACAGACACAAAAATGTTAAAAATTGTTTTTCTTATAAATTCCGTATATAATTCCATATGCATTTAGTTTAAAGCTGTTATTTTGACATTACAAACAGACACTTCAATTTTATTTATCTGTATTGATTTATAGCACAATGACGTGTCACCTGACGACATGTTATAAAAATTTCAATAGTCTATACAGATAAATAAAATTGGAGCGTCTGTTTGTAATATTAAAATAACCGCTTTTTACTAAATGGATATACACGGTATATATACCAGCACAACATTTTTTACAATTTTTTGTCTGTCTGTTTGTCTGTTTGTTCCGACTAATCTCTGAAATAGCTACACCGATTTTGACGGGACTTTCACTGGCAGATAGCTGATGTAATAAGGAGTAACATAGGCTACTTTTATTTTCGAAAAAAAAATTGGGTTTCACGAAAAAAAATTAAACCAAATTAATTTTGATTTGGGAAGCAACCTAAGGACGAATCCGAGCGAAGCGAGGGTGAGTCGCTAGTTCATAATATAGTTTACCAAAAAAATTGAAGTTGTTATAACTCCAATTTTTATGGGCATATAAATGAAGATATATATATATATATATATATATATATATATATATATATATATATATATATATATCTGTATCTATACTAGGGGAGCCCAAGAGGAGATTTTGGTATTTACTCAAACGCGGCGATTAACATAAGGGGGGATACCTTGTACTCTGTTAAGTACCTCCACCATATATAAATCCTCTGTAAAGGATCGCGCGTCTAGGGCAGCCGATCAGAATATTTAAAAAAATATTTTGATGAGTTAGAAATACTTGAAACCGTTAGATTAAGGCATGATGGACTAATTACATAAACTTTATGGACGATTTTTGTTTCCTCGGCTTGTGGAAATCGGCAGATTATTGAATTGCACACATTTTCAGCATATAATTAGCCCACCACACACACCTTAATCTGACGCGCTCAAGTATTTCTAACTTATCAAAATATTTTTTAAATATTCTGATCGGCTGCCCTAGACGCGCTACGTTATAGAGTACATATATATGGTGCCGGTACCCAACAGAGTGCAAGGTCCCTTTAAGTTAATCTGCCGCGCTTGAGTAAATTCCAAAATCCCCCCTTAAACTCTTCCACTATAATTGTATATAGGTGTATAAATTTATAAGAAGAAAAAAGTGGTATGCTTTGCTTGCTATTGCAACAATAAAGTTAAAAAATAATTTCTTTACTTTCTCTACTTTCCATCATGAAATTATGACAAATCTTATTACTTTTATATACTTGGGTTAGTATTTCAATATAACAAGAAATAATTATTTTGTTCGTATGTAAAAATAAATATAAAACTACATCAATTGTCATTGAAATAGGTTAATGAAAATATGATACTTTTTTAATTCAAGAAACTTTAATTTGCTCGAATTTAAGTTAAAATCGTGTGTGAAGGTAAAGGTAGTTCTTGCAAGTGCAAATCAGACCAAGGTTCAGCATAAATAGAATTTAATAAATATTAGCTAATATCAATGAAACATCGCAATAATATTTTGAAAATGTTTTTTTTATTAACACTTACATTTTTACAGCATTCCTAGCCAACAGAGTAATACTATAAAATGAAACGGTGTAAAGAACTGTTGAACGCAAAACAATGTAGTTCTACAGTGTACTTAAACGAATAGCTCACAAGTTCCGATCGTTCAACACGCCGGCAACGGCGACTATTGTCCGAGGCGAGGCGCGTCGCGCGCACGCACTCACACTAAATAAACAAACTTTATTTTAAAATCTATAAACATTTCATATAATTTAGATTTATAGTCGCTATAATGTAATATAATTATTACTTCTGTAACCATTATTATATGTTATATGTATTCGTTACGAAAGTTGAAAGGAGCCGCTCTCCCGCCGCCGGGCGAGGCGACGCGGCCGGCGGCGGCGGGCGGCCGCAACACAAGGTGACTCTATAATAACTGTATAATTTTAAAAATTTCTAATTACGCATTTCTACGTTTCGTTTATTATCTTTTAATTAAGAAATAAAATCTTACGTAATAACCGTGAGCGGTCTATTTTAATAAATTTCACGAAAATCACTAACGACCAGTTAAGTTTAGAAAAGAAAAGCATAGTGTCGGGCCGGCGCCCGCCCGCGGCCCTAAGCGATCGCGACTGTGTATGCTTCGTTTCTACTTTACGATCGAAAATACGGCTCAAAATTTCGACTACCTACCTAACAGTAAGCGGTAGTACTAAGACTCAGGCACACATCGACCACGCACCACGCACTCGAATCGTCGACTGAACGTCGCTCACTCGAAAGATTCAACTTAATCTAAATCACTTAAACAATATAATCGTGGCTCCTTAACTGTTAATTTTACAACAAATGCTTCTCGCCGGCCGCCGAGCGTTCGACGCACGATGATCTACCGCTACACGATATCTGGTACTTATCATATAAGTGTGTGAAAAACAATCATTAGTATTACATTAATCTATCTTATATGACTGAGGGCGACTTGCTGCGGCGGGTGCCCGCGGTCCGACGGCGCGGCCGACCGAGATTCCAATTCAATACAAAACTAATGAGACTCATTAAACTATAAAGTAAAGGTGTCCGCGCCCGAGAGGCTGCTACGCTGTTGCAGGCCCGGCAGCACTGGGTGGTGGGTGGTGACGGGGTGGATGGTGGTGGGATGGCGGGGGAGTGGTGGCGCGGGCACCCTCGCAGCATATGTACAGGTCCGTTAGCGGAGCCCCGCGGGCGCAAAGCGGTGAGAAGCGTACACGACAGCGATTACACATATACCGGAACGGCACCGCGACCTCTGTCAGTCTGATAAGAACACAAATGAACTGGATGTACGCGTAAGTAGGCGCGAGCTGGACGTGGCCGCTTAGTAGTAGGTCTCCTGCTCGAGCCAGCCGCCGGGGTGGCGGCGCAGGTAGAAGCGTCGGATCTCGTCGTAGATGAAGATCGACAGCATGAAGGGAATGGCGGGCAACCACCATACGAACCTATAAATTAATGTTATATAATTATATATGCATTATATATATAAAAATATAAAAAACGAAAGTTATTTGAATTATTAAATGAATGTTGACGAATATGAAAAATAACCTCAAAACATGTAAGGGCTCATGGAAATAAACGAGTATGGAAAGTGTTCACCATAATCGAGACCATTAGGAGGACATCAATAAATAACTCACTTGAGAGGATACATCCGCAGACCCTTGTCCATACCGGGCGTGTATGAAAGGAAAGCGGCGAGAGCAGTCTCGAAGATGAGACCGAAGTTCAGAGCCCAGTTCCTCATGCCTTGGTGCACGATGGAATTGCGGCGGGTCTTGCAGATGATCAGATCAGCCCACTGCACCACTACGATGGACACGAAGAAAGCGGTGTGGCAGGTGTACTCTAGAGCCTTGCGGTCGCGGTATGTCTGGAACGATATCGAAAATGCTTAACATATACCATTTGCTAGTACATAGTCTACTTAATTTAAACCCGAGTAAATGTTGAATTTTGTATTAAATCAATCAATATAAAAAAGTTGTTATGATTGTTAGGTAGTAGGTACACACCCATTCTTGTCCATAGGAGTCGGTCAAGTCGTTAATAGCCTTCGAGTCCCATTGCTTTCTGATACCGAACAGTTTCAAGGGCAGGAACCCGTTCTCAGCCATAATCACGAAGTACACGAAGAATCCGGCGGCGGCTTGGATCATTCCGATTTGGCCATAAGCCATGGAAATCAGCCTGTGCGTAAATTCATATTATAGATCGTGGATCATAGAGTGCTTTGTGATAATATGATATAACTGGCTGTATGTTATATATGGCATACTAATAAGGAAACTTATACAGGATACTTATTTCTTTTTCATATTACAAAATTTACAAAAATAATATAATATTGATAGAACACAGAATTACACTATTGAAAAAAAAATATGTTAAAATAACATGAAACCAGTTATTTTCTATAGCACTTGCATGTTTTAAAGCATCTTGTGATCTAAATGCAAATTAAAGATGTTTATGTTTATATCTCACAAATCTAATACTTACAATTTTTCTTTCTTTTCTGGTATTTTTTAGTTATTATTCATGCATTATATTATTGCTAGCATTTTACTGCTTTTAGTTGTTTTGTAAAATATGGCTTGCAGCATTTTTCGTGTGTATTTTTAGTAAGTAATTTTAAATCAAAATACAACAAACTTGCATAAAATTTTTAAAACATAAAAAAGGTGTTCTCACTATGAAATATTAAATTGGTATATTGCTTTGGGTTTTAGAGTTTGCCATATTTTGTGAAAAATTACGGATCAGTAAAAACTTTTTTTGAACTTAAGGTTAAATGAATTCCAGTTAATTCTTCAATGTTGGACTGAATTATGTTATAACTCCGGTTCTTACTTCCCCGTACGTTTCCTTCCATTGTTAGTAACAATAAGTACGTACAGATTTACGCCACGCATGCAACATATTAATTTATAAAGAACCACCGATAAGCTCAAGCAAACAAGAACTTTAGCGTGTGGTACAAAAAAACAAGAGGATAGCTTAAAGTTTCAAGATAATGTGTTGTAGTGTTGGTGACGGAAGCTCTCAGCATTGTGACTGATTTAGCGTCGTGCGTCTAAAACTATACCATATAAATATATTACATATCCGCGTAGTAAAATAATAGATATATATAATATTTGAAACAAAATATAAAAACTATTACAGTACGCCCCACCTCGCCTAAGACATTCCTTCAAAATAAAATGTTCTATTAACCAACTATTTTTTCTACGGACTAAACACATCACACACAGTTAATTAACTATCACTATTGCGTTTGTACGATCACTAGATTTCACTAAGTTGTTCGCTAACGTGCAATTATCGACATTTCACTGCTAAATGCCGTTTTTCTAACTTTAAAATATGGAAGAGTGAAGATTGTAAAGGTATATAAATACTATTAGCTAAATATTCTATTCTTAAAGGATTCTAATGAGAAACTATTTCATTCATTCTCAAGGAGCTAAAGGAAATAGAAGTAGATCGTGTATTTTACAGAGAGTTGAGTATACTTTGGGTACAATATTGTTTGTTATACGGGACTCGGTACGAATCTACACAGGTGATTGCGTAGTGCTGGACTGAGGGTGGGGGTTGTCTTCATTATCACTCTTCCACATCCATGTCAAATGGAATTGTTCGACCACAAGTAGCCGCACCATGAAAATATTTATCTTTAATATCAACCAATTTTTTCGTTTAAATACAGGGTACAATTTGTTTGATGGATGAAATGATATATCGATACAGCAGTTAAAAACTCACAAAATAATATAATTTAGCAAATAAGATATTTTTTAAGTTTTTTTCTTTATCTAATTGTGATATTGTTTACTTTTCTACGCCATCTTGCGACCTTCGCCCCGGGTGAGAAGAGTAAACAATTTCATTTGAGTAAATAATATTGCATGATTAATCAACTATGTGAGTCGTGACCATTCCTTATATAAATCGCACCCTGTATATAATTTTGATAGTGGGGCTATATGGTGTTACACCCAAATGAGAACTAGTAAGCGTTGCCACGCTCTGGTGGCGGGTCCGACCTTCTGTTGACGAGGTTGTCGCGATAAGGATCTCGGGGCTGCCGCTTCATGATATCGGACTCAGGCGCCTCGTACGCCAATGATATAGCAGGTACCTTCGTAAACACCAAGCAATCAGCACAGGACAACACGACCGCGACACGGCTTACGAGACTTTATCACCTACTCCTTCACCTCTACGTCTAGCTCCGGTATAACATATACATTATACATACATATACATCGCTATATTTACTTAATATTACAACATGTTAAATAACTAGAAATTATCATAAAATAGAAAGATATAGCGTGTTAGATATAAAAAGTAGCTCGTCGATGTTTAAAATAGCACAGGAGGGATATCTGAAATACTACGCTAGTGATGATGTACGAAACCTTGAATTATTCATATTACAAATACGTGTATAATGTACTAAGGTAAATATTTGTGAATGTAGCCTATCCGATATTAATACGATAAATGCAGTGATATGATCCGTACGCGTAACTCAGAATGGTGACGATACTGATGTAGGTCATCGTGTGTAATGGTGTGCATGAAAGGTATGAGAGTTAAAAAAATAGATAAAAATAAGAAGAGTAATAAACGATAAGTATTAAATACTAAAGAGACGTTAAGGTGTGTTCAAGAAATGCATGCACGGAAGACAGATGGCAGACACAGAGATCGACCACTTACCTCAAGGGCGATCACGATAAATATTAATAAATATAATCATATAAAAACCACAACTTATGAATGGAACAATGTGTTTTCGATTAGCAATAGATTGATGGACAAACACATTATTCCATAACGACATCGAGCTACGTTAAAGGAAATAGAAGATCTGTTAATAGAGAAAAAGTGTCAAAGACAACGCAAGGCAGAATCGGTGCGATTGTCGCCTTCAATATCCACACTTGTGTACCTACAGACACCGTCACACTGCAGGCAACAACCAAACCCGAAATATTGAAGACTAATTACACGTGGTAGCAAGCAAAATAGCAGATAGATTAATATCGTCGCACGGGCGATGTTTACCTCTCGTTAACGAGCTTATCAGTGAAAGGATTACGCGGCTGTCGCTTCATAATGTCAGATTCAGCCTCCTCGTAAGCCAGGGAAATGGCGGGCACCTACACAAACACTAGCTATGAGAGCGATCGGCAAGCGTGCGTCGCCACTCACGTGTCCACAACATCCAACACTTAACAAGATTGTAAGCACGCGTCCAGAATCACGTCCAAAACCAATAAGTACATCTTTCTACTAGAAACCCATTCCTACATTTAGCCCTTCTTTCTTAAGAACCTCAAGTTGATAGCCGAAATTCAAGAAATCATAGCATTGACAATTCTTATTTCTCCAAGTTTTAAAATCCACAATAATTACAAGCCTTCCCCATTAAAAATTCGCTATTATTAAATTTAAAACCCGTCTGGACGATTGCTTACAATGGCTTGCAATGCTTATCACTATAATAGAAAACAAAATGTTAAACACATAAAAAATAGACCATGAAATGTTTGCTTCTGATTACCATCAAGATGTGAAACAAAATTTAATTGAATGATCCGTGTATGATATCGATTTGACGCCGTGTCCTCGTGTCGATGACAATTTGACAAACTTGACTATGGTGATGAGAATGACAGTGAGATGATTGTTGTAAAATCGATGTGTCGTGTCTGCTCTCATGTGCAAATTTAACTAACGGTATATCATGTAATTTGTAGTGTTTAAGATTTTTCATAATAAGCTTACCCGAATAAATCTTAATATTTTCAACAAACACACATATTAGTTCTTAAATCTAGGTATGATTGCAAAACAATAGGTTGTCATATTACTTGGTGGTCAATGGGACTCTGCTTTAAAAGCTGGTCACGTTAGGTTTCACCCTGAATAAAATCTCGAACAGATCACCAAATAATATCACCTATTAGATCAACCATCAATTAATTAAAGCGACACTTCATTATTAGTAGAACTCGACGTTGGCTAAAAATATCACTCGAAAATAACATTCCTGGAAACAATTTGTATGCAGTCGTACCTTATCGACAACGAGCATTCGCGTTATATATTTACAAAAGGTAACATTTTTACGTATTACATATCTCGTGTCAACATTACAATTACATACAATAATATGAAATTAATTCCACTCATCACGATACGTAGACAACAGCGACGTTAGCTGAAACCGGTTAGGGGGTTAAAGGCAACAGTAGCGTAACATGACAGAGACCTCTCGTTGACAAGTTTGTCGCAAAACGGGTTGCGAGGCGGGCGTTTCATTATGTCTGCCTCGGCCGCCTCGTACGCCAGCGCTATGGCGGGCACCTAGTGCAACATCTCGGTAAATTACCTAAGCACATCTTAAAACACCATCGAATATCGATGCTTATCGAACCGACGTATCAATTTAATTAATGTAAAAATTAAAAACATAATATTTTATCTTGCAAATGAATATAAATTCATGTTATTCATATGTCTCATATATTATGAAAGAAATATTTTGATTTAATTTCCATGATCTCTATATTCACTTGCAAAATGTAGTAATTGAATAATAAGTATTTTTTACGGCTAAAAAAGAAACTTACCATGTCAGTTCCGAGATCGATGCAAAGGATAGTAACAGTGCCTAGGGGTAGAGGGATATCGCAAAGGATGAAGGCGAGGAAAGGCGAAATTTCTGGAATGTTCGAGGTGAGGGTGTACGCGATGGATTTCTTCAAGTTGTCGAAGATCAGACGGCCTTCCTCTACACCAGTGACGATGGAAGCGAAGTTGTCATCGAGCAGGATCATGTCAGCGGCCTTGGGATAGTAATAATTTTATTAGCCTCAGTTCATTAGGACGATTTTATGAGCAAATACAATAAGAACTTAAGACTTATTACTCTTGAGCTTGTTTCTAGTCACACCTATATGATAAATGCGACAGTATATTCGTATAAGTGTTTATTTCCTTCATATTCTGTTCACATCATCCTACATTCTGTATTAACAATTAGGCTATTTTTATCGACGTACACATCATACTAGCAGAACCATGGGCAAAATCCAGTAATCCTACAGATCCATACCTGTTTGGAGACGTCAGAGCCAGCAATACCCATAGCGACACCGATATCAGCTTTCTTCAAAGCGGGGGAGTCGTTGACGCCGTCGCCGGTCACGGCCACGATGGCCCCGAGACGCTGGCAACCTTCCACGATGATCAACTTCTGCTGGGGCGATGTACGTGCGAACACTATTTCCGTGTGGAACCTGGGTGAAAATGTATGTTGGAATATTTATTTTATTATAATAGTATATATTTTCATACTATATGAGATGAAAGATTAAATGCTGCAATGGAAAATTTACAATCTCAGTGGTGCATAGAGGTATTTTGACCACTAAGCAATAATGTATCCGAAAACACAACAGACATTCACAAAAACTTAAATCATGACCAAAATACATGTTCGATTACATATTCTTCTATTAAAAGATAAGGCAGTTTCGACATATTATCATTACTCACTTGAGAATTTCATCGAGTTGGTCCGAATTAAGTTCCCTAAGCTCAGTGCCGTGCACGACAGCTGCCTTGGCCTCGCGAGGGTTGACTTCCGAGACGGGGATGTTGAGGCGGGCGGCGATGTCTTCAACGGTCTCGTTACCTTCAGAGATGATTCCTACAGACTTAGCGATAGCCTTGGCTGTGATCGGGTGGTCACCGGTTACCATGATAACCTGATAAGAATAATAATTAGTTTAGAATTTTGTAGATGTTATTTAAGGTACACTATACGATTTTGTTAATTTTGATCTTTGAATGTTGATATATTATAAGTACTAATCTTTGTTTACCTTGATACCGGCAGATCGGCACTTAGCAACGGCGTCAGGCACGGCGGCGCGGGGAGGATCAATCATGCTCATGAGACCGACAAAGCGAAGGTTGTCCAGGGGGAAGTTGGGGTCATCAGTGTTGAATTTGTAGCCGATAGGGTATTTGTCCGAGGGGAGTTGCAAGTCGCAGAAGCCGAGTACACGCTCACCGAGACCGCCGAGCTCCAAATACGCGTTGTTGAATGCTTCCTTCATCTCTTCATCTAAAACCTGTTTGAACAAGGAAAAATTACATTTTAGAAATGTACATTAAATAATAAACATATGTTAATTAAATAAACATAGTGAAATAATGCTAAAACGCCTAAAATATGTCTTAATACCTTTTCCTTGCCACCAATGAAGATAGTGCTGCAACGTTCCAAGATCCTTTCAGGGGCGCCCTTCATCACAAGTAAGTGGCGAGGATCGCTGGGGTCGTCGCTTTCATGAATAGACACTTGATACTTATTCGTTGAGTTGAAGGGAATTTCGCATACTTTCTTGTTCCTTTTCCTAATCGATAGAACGTCACCGAGAGCAAGTTCCATACATTTGAGTAAAGCTGCTTCAGACGCATCACCGGCCACTTCCTTCTTTAGAATAGGAACTCCTTCCTGACCACCCTTGAACTCAGCTCGGTTGCAGAGAGTAGCAATTTTAGCGAGTGCCTTGAATCCAGGGCTAGTGCGGTCTGCAAAAAATAATTTAAGTTAAATCGAATTTAAGAACTACTTGTTTATGTGAAAATTATCTTCTTAGATAAAAAGTTTCGCTTTACCATATTGTACTCCAGATTGATCTTCAGTAGTATCAGCTTCAATTATCTGATTATCGAACCACATGTGCGCAACTGTCATTCTGTTCTGGGTCAAAGTACCAGTTTTGTCAGAGCAAATGGTGGATGTAGATCCTAGGGTTTCGACAGCTTCCAAGTTCTTGACTAAGCAGTTCTTGGAGGCCATGCGTTTGGCAGTAAGGGTCAGACATACCGTTACAGTCGCTAGCAAACCTTCAGGTACGTTAGCTACAATAATACCTGTAAACATACATATTTAGTAATATATATTTAAATTTAATTGTTATAATAGATATCTACATAATCGATATTTTAACGTTCTTACCAATAAGGAAGATAACAGCGTCCAGCCAATGGTAGCCGAGGATAAAGGCAATGACGAAAAACGTAACTCCGAGGAACACAGCTACACCAGTGATCAAGTGGATAAAATGATGGATTTCCTTCGCAATGGGGGTTTCACCAGTGTCCAAGCCGGAAGCTAAGCCAGCAATACGACCCATGACCTTAAATTAATAATGTATAATTGTATTAGTTACTCATAGATATTATCTAGCTTCATATCAAGTGATAACATAGTACATTTATAATGACCAAAAATAATTATTTAAATTATTTTTACCGTATTATCACCGCAACAGATGACTACGCCTTTAGCAGTTCCTTCGACAGCGTTGGTAGAGAAGAAAGCCAAGTTCTTAGTTTCCAAGGGGTTCTCATGGGTGAATTCAGGTCCGCGAGATTGTGGTTCAGATTCGCCGGTCAAACTTGAGTTGTCTACTTTAAAGCCACGAGATTCAATGATGCGAATGTCAGCTGGGATCCTATCACCGAATTTAACCTGTTCCGATAATAAAATATATTTTAATGAGTCATATTTATAGCTAAGTTTAAAAAAATTGAAATAGTACTAAATATTTTAACAACAATGTCTTTACAATGAATGAAGAACTTACCTCAACAATATCTCCGAGCACCAGGTCCTCAGCACGCAACGTTAACTTTTCTCCTTCACGGATAACGGTAGCGAACTGGGGTACCATGTTCTTGAAGGATTCCATGATCTTCGACGACTTGCTTTCCTGATAGTATGAGAAAATACCGGTAACAATAACCACAGCCGCTAATACAATTCCGAGGTACAAGTTGTCGTCCGCTGGTTCTTCGACGGTACTCGCCTGTAACAAATATTTTTATTAGGAGATATCCAAAATCTGCATGATTGATGGAAATATTGTATTTTAATTAATTTACTCTAATCTTACCTGAATTCCATAGGCAATAAAGCATAGAATAGCACCAATCCACAGTAGTAACGCAAAGCCGCCGAAAAGATTTTTACAAAACTTCACCCATTCGGGTGTTTGTTTTGGAGGTGTGAGTGCGTTTGGACCATCTCGTTCAAGGTTTTCTTTCGCCTTTGCATGACTAAGTCCCTGTTAACATTTTATTTGTTAAATACAGTTGAAATTATTTCATATTACATATTTAAATTATAAATATCTATGTATGTAAAAACAGAACAAATATTTACGTTTTCGGGGTGTGTCTGAAATCTTTGGTAAAGTTCTTCGGGCGTGACTTTGTGGAAATCGATATCTAATTCCTGTTTAAGATCATCTAAATCTCCAGGTTTCCGCTTCTTCGCAGGGGGTTTCCGGCGAGTCTAAAATGTATACACCAAATATTATTATCTCATAAACACATATTACAAAGAAGATGCATTATGTAGTATTATATAATATATAAATATACTTAATTTTAACTTATGTAGTAAACAAATATTAATTAAAATTGGAATAATAGAGAAAATGTTAGTAAAAGCTTCAAAAAAATCAAATGGTATGAAATTATGATCAAATTAATGATTGAAAACATGCTTAGCAGTGGCAGCTGACAACACCAATGTGTGAACAGTTGTCAGTTGTCACTTGCAAGGTCTTCATGAGGCGATAATGCAAATTAAAAACCTTATACTGTCCATCAGCAGTTCTATTATCATCCTTTATGGGGCCGATGGTGGCGACACGGTACGAGTCGGTGCGGCCTTGCTGCAAACATAACTAGGGGCTAGACACATTCTACAAGGCGGCCTTAGGGCCATGCTAGGGCTGAAATTAAGTGAAGTGAGGATGAGTAGCAATACCAAGTCATTCTGCATAAATAAAAAAAAAATTGTTTAAATTTTATCCAAAATCACTTGGTCTTCAAAAATATGAAAAGTGGCTAACTCAAATGACTATATAAAATGGTAAAGTACATTTCATCTAGCATTAAAATTAAAATGAACTGAACAATCACTATAATTTAAAAATCGAGCAGGCTAAAGTCAAACACAAATGCAACTGAAGGACCACACAAAAATGAAATGTGTTTAAACTGATTAAGTTTTTTTCAATTACCATTGTAAATTACAAATGGATCGTCTATGTATTGTTAAGAGACGAGCACACAGCAACAGTGAGCGTGTCCGAGAAGTGTAACCTTGACGAGCTGCTATGTAGTCCTGTTAGGGATCACCGGCTCAATGACGCTCAATTGAACTGAACTAGTTGCGTGTGCGAACCTGACAGCGACTGTATGAAACGAAGGCACCGCGCATCTCTGTGAACTACTGCCCCACTACACATGCGCACTCATTCACCTAAACTAAATTCATCGTTTTAGAGTAACACCCGTCAGCACTCGTTTTAATGTGATTGGCGAATAGCTGCGCATGGTATGAATTATGACCTACTTTTAGCACCGTCGGGAAAATCGTATAGCTTACAGGAGTAATAACTATAATGCAGTGGCAAAACTGGTCATAATGTCACTGAGGCTAAATGCGTCAGTGGTGCCATAAACAACCCGGCCGTCACAGTCGATAATTGATGAACGTTTTCATAACGTTCCTCATTAAACCGCGCCCTGAATTTCCATGAAGGTTAAATTAAAAGAGGAATAATAGTCCTTGGACATTACATAACTTTTAGTAGGCTGCGAAATGTACGTTTTAAGTTACTAATGAATATTTTTTTAATTACAAATGAAATATAAAACACTCAAAAAAAAGCAGCAAAAATCTTTACTTGTCTAAGCCCTACCGCAAGCAGCAATTTTAGAAACGAGTATTCTATCTAATAAACGCTATAGGAGCTTAAGTGAGAAGATATTGAAAAAATCATGTGAAAATACGATTGTACGTTGAAAGTAAGGCGTGCTCCACTCATTACATAAGCGGCACACAGGACGCTTGCGCACTGCGACCTAACCCCCGCTACCCTCGACATAAATAGCTAAAAGACAAGGTTGCCACCCCCTGGCTCCGGCGACCGCATTCTATAATCTTTGTAAAGGTTAAACCGGAATATGAGATGGAAAATAGAATCCGGTTCCGTATTAAATAAAACATTCTTATTGTGTTGCACTGGAGAGAATAAAAAACGGCTGTGAATCTACCGGGTCCTTTTTATTTTATCTTACTTCTTTGTTGCGTATAATTGACCCGTTTGAATACGACTGCCAAATTTAAGCCGTTGTGTACTATAAGTCGTTACAATTCAAGAGATTTCGTGTTTTTAAACCAATTTATGTATATTTCTGTTATACATTTTTATTTTGATGACCTGCAAAATATTTACAGACTTAGAATAATATATGAAACACAAAATAAGATTTATGAAAAAATCGGAACCGAGAGCAAATTTCTGCGCCCAGAATTTCATTGTCACAGTCACGTAACTGGTTAATACCGAAAATTTGTGGTTACTATCGTAGTAGTACCAGTACATGTGAATGAGACAATTATTTTTAACTAAGGCGGCGTCGCGCCGCTCAACGCGCGATTCCCGACATGCAATTATAAATATGTGACTGTTGCCAAAACATTATTAGTAGCCAGATTCACGTGTCTTTGTTGTTGTGATGGTGCAATAATGTGTGCGTCAGTTATTACCATAATTAGAAAAGAAAATATATAATATGTGTCCATAAGACTGGTTGTACAATTAGTTGTTTAATATCGATTGAAATAAATATCTATCTACTCTCCTATTTACTTCAAATTTTATACTATTAATAAATCCGAAATTAATCAAGTCAGCACTCAATTGAGATAGTGGTTCCAATCTAGTGTTTATTTGAATTGGGTAATTATGTAAACTTCATTTTAACTAGTGTTAATTACATTGATAAAAGGTTTAAGCAAAAGAAAAATAATAACAATTTCTTCTCAATTGTTTACATGAGACAATAAAGGTTAATGTGCTCAAGATATATCAGAAATTTTGAAAGACATTAAATTGAAATTGATTTTTCGATGACATAAGTTCACATATGAAATGAGAATATGTATTTACATGTTACATGTACTTATTTTAAAGATTTTCGAAGATAAAAAATCATTTTTGATTTATTTGATTTTAAAGAATGAGACTCATAAGAAATCAACAATCGTGTCCCATCTCAATTGAGTTGAATACTAAAGACATCCAGCAGGGATGTTCTCATGTTACTGTATATTAATCTCGTGTTCGCTGTCCAGATATTCAGAGCATTTAACATTGACATTTATTATAATCAGGATCGTTCTGCGTTACGTAATAATGATATTTTTATATATGTTATCACGAACTAAAATTTTAAAAAATATATCGCAAAGTTAACTTTAGTCAATATATGTGGGGTTGATTTGACGAACAATTTCTGAATTGTGAACTTGAAGGATTAAGTCTAGGAACCTAATTGCTAGGTGCGTGTTATCGTCATAAAGGATAAAGGAAATACTCCAATAGAACGACGGCACTCTATGCGATTTAAATGACATAATGACAAGGCAATTTTCTAATAAACCTTCGGTGCTCTTATATCTAGTTCTCGTGTCCGAACCGCAGCCGCCTCTCGCGACAACCTGTTTATCTATTTCCTTCAGGACACCTTATCAGACATTCTAATAGTTGGAAAAAAGAAATCAAATAGAGTTTTACTTTTTATGTGCCGGAACGGAAATAAAATAATTCTTTAAATCTCATTTTTTGTTCTTGGCTTGTCAATAGATAATTTAGAAAATATTTGTATTTTATTGTAGTATTCCTTAAATTACGTAATGAATTACTCATAGTGAGAGTAACTAGTAGGAATAGTTTATTCAATGAAACAAATTTATACTGAAGCCCTAAATCGAATTGCTTTGAATATGATAAAAGATATTGAAAATGCTTTAAAATTGGACGAAAAAAATAAAAGAAAGCTACGAGTTAATATAAAAATAACTACTTTGAGAGTTGTACAAATAATTGTTGGACGGCGTATGAAGAGACCACAAAGCGAAGTGTCTCTTTCGCCGCACAGATCGATACGAGCTGTTACGCAACGCGAATGCCGGTGTCTTCGATACATTGCTCCTTCTACATTCTTTGAATACGTGACATAACATTGGTATATTACTTGCTAAAGTACTAAAATTATAGATATATGAAAGTAATTAAAAGATAAAAAAAAATATGAGAAAAAAATTAAAGTAATAACAAACACAAGCTTAATGATAAAAAAAAGTTCCTTTCGAAATATAAACTATAATAAGTGCACAGGCTCGACGACACTTCTAAATATTGAGGAACAAAGACAATTAAGACGTGCAAATGAATTCCTTTTCGTTGACAATAGAGGGCATGCCTGGAAGCAAGCACTTTACACAAGCAACGAAAATTGCTAATAACCACGAAATTTGCAGTTAGGAGTTGTTCCGCACTCACTGTTAGCTACATGCACTCACATCTTCACGAATATATCGCGCCGTTAGGTGAGACTATTTAAAAAAACTCAGATAAACACTACTGCAAGCGCACTGCACTCACCTCGCCCATTTTAGCTAGTCTTTATGCAAAGGCGGATTTAAAAGTGCAGACCGCCTTCTGTTCTCTTCTGCGTTCCTCGATGGAATGAGAGTAGATCGTCGCTAGTTCTGCAACAACGGAGACCGTTACGGCTTCCTCGCCTCAACGAAAAAACTAAAATGTGTGCGCTTTCACGTTGCTTCGTCGCACGACACTGGGGCTATGTCATTATGGTATAAAACTAAAACCCGGTATGAGAGAAGTGTACGGGTGGAGGAGGCGCGTAGGGCGCGACTTTCGGCGGCCTGTTTCGGGCGGCGACTGAGGACAGGGCTGGCTCTTATTGAGCCGACGGCGCACTGACGTCACACTGCGTCACGACGCCAGCGCCGCCACCGCCGCGCGCATCCACAGCGCCGCCCGCCCCGCTCGTAACCTTCCACAACCGATACGATGACAGCCTCCACTGATAATGTCGATTAGGTTTTTTCAAAAAAATTTAGCATTATCCTTTTATGTACTTCAAATATTAAAATACTGTCATTTATTTGATACCTTTTATCTTTTCGGTACTATAAGTTTATATACATAGCGCTTAAATTTCACGCAAATATATAGAAATATAGTTTTATAGATTAATAGTTTATACTCATAAAAAAATAACAATTTCCAGGTTTTAAAAACTCGTCGTACTTAGTTGAATAAAATTGCAAGTAGATGGCTGGGCTATATAACCTAGTAGATTTGCTTTATTTAAGATTTCCATAGCAATATAATTTTACGAGGCATACATTTGCGGAACTTTTATTGCATAGCATAATGATAGAGTAACAGTTTCTAAAAATGAATTTGACGCAAATGTTCCATAAGAAATAGTAGAGCTTAAATCATAAGACTTCTGATAAATTCTTGACTCAACGTGCGAAAAATTGAAGCATAAACCTAAGAAAATACCTATTACTCTTTGTAGTAATTGTTAAGGCGGAGCTTATTAATTATGATAAGTTTTGTGAAACATAACAATATCTGTCAGGAATGGCGGCGATTAAGATTTAAGGAACAAGTAAACCATTGTGTAATAAAATATTTAGTTATAATTTTTTATGAAGTAATAATAATATCATCAAAATTTCTATGAATATTTTTAGACCTTCGCACGTATTAAAGATGCTAGTAGAATACATTAAAATATAAACAAACTCAGTGCATAAAATTATCCTTAACACAGTCCTAGCCGGTAGAGTCCTACTATCAATAAAGAATAAATTAATTGCACGTGTATGTAAATATCGTTCCTTTATAAATGGCACAAATTTTATTATTAATTTATATTTGGTCAATGTACCTTTTCTCAAATGTTCAGACTAAGGAAGGGAAGCTATTAAGCTATCATGTTGATTTACACATAAAGTACAGTTACTTATCAGGAACAAAATAGATATTTTAATCGCAAGTTACGGTTACTTTCACGACTCTTGACCGAAATTATAATTATTTTAATTTTTGGTTAATTAGTGTTAACAAATAAAGTAACATTGATTTTGAGTTTTGTACATTCTACAAATGTAGCAAAAGCTTAGGCGTCTTCATTAAAATGATTATAATAATAAATAATGAATGCAACAATTTTAGGTTACAGCTTAATCCATTACACTATCACGAAATAGTCGAATATTGAATTAATCCAGAACCTTCACAATAATTACTAGTAGGTATGGCTGTTTCGATGTGTAGGGGGCGCCACCTGTCAGATATTAATTTCCGGCACTTGACGTCGTTCCTCGCGCAATTACACGTCAGCAAATATAGACGTGCCAGGTCGTACAGTTGCTAGCCAACGGTCAACTCGCCCCTCACCACTTATGCACGTAGCCCTCTGCCTAACAGATAAATTTATTTTTAATAAAATACCAATTGCGGTAGATTTAGCTATTATTACACTGAGGGATCTTATAATCGCTTAAAGAATATCTACCTAATAAGTTTAAAAATTACAGCAATTGTCTAAAGGAGAGATAAAAAAATCTACAAAATCTATTATTTTATTTAAATACAAATATTATATTCATTCAAAAATTAAGAACAGAATAAAGGGTTACTAGATTTTATTCACCGCTTTAGCCACCATGCATTTGTGTTACAACCTTTTGACAGATAAATAGAGAAAATCACAAAGTTATAGAATTTTAGATTTAAACATG
This sequence comes from Fabriciana adippe, assembly GCA_905404265.1. Classification (NCBI taxonomy): domain Eukaryota; kingdom Metazoa; phylum Arthropoda; class Insecta; order Lepidoptera; family Nymphalidae; genus Fabriciana; species Fabriciana adippe. The sequence continues at coordinate 6,207,716 of FR990000.1, forward strand.
GGTATTGCGTTTCAATACAACATCAATTCAGGTCCTCTTTAAATAAAATAGCTAGAGTAGCTTAATTTTAATATGAGGTTGGGGCGGTCAGATTTTAGATTCAACATGATTCTGAGGACGAGCTACTTGACCTTCAATTTCGACACCCCTTACGATAAAATGGAACGTTCCCTTTGGCCACGTACAGGGGATTTTCGATGCGGTATAAATTACTCTATTAAAAAGCTTTTTAATAGAGTAATTTTAAAGTTTAAGCGCTCCTTAATTAAGATTTTGTAGATGTCTCGCATTAGTATACATAATTTTAAAAGTTATAATTCATATGTTTCAATATGGAGGTGACCTCTGCACAAGATAAAACAAAATTCATATTTGCTCATTTTTTGCCGTCCAACAAGTCCTGCTTTCGTATGTATTTCCATCTGAACAAGTCTGTCCTAGAATATTAAACAAAAGGATTTTTCTCATACACTGGCTTTTGACGTTCAATGTTGCTATTGTCTCTAGAATTATATTATTTCAACATTATGAAAATTGATCAAATAACATTATGTTAACAATACCCATATATTAAGGTGCATCGCACGCGCATTAATCATCGCCTAGAAATGCTATTTAAACACTCAGTGATTAGTTGTACGTTAAAATGTATAATAACTAAAAATAAAGTCAGAGCTTCTTATAGGCAAAAAATATTTCGTTGCCGAGACCAATTTAGTTTACTTGAACTTATCCACCAATGTTCCATGTTTATATAATAAAACATTTTATAATGTTTATAATGTACATGTTAAAATGTTATTTAGTATTTATTAATAATAACAAATTAGGTTTAGTCGTAAAACAAATATAGGTTAAAATGTGACAATCAATATCGCATCTGCTGATAGCTGACATATTGACAATTCTACCAACTACGCATGCACAATTCAGGCTGGTATTTTCACAAGGAAAAGGTTTTTTTTCCTGCTCTTTTGTTTAAAGTCTGGAATTATTTATTCGACAAAGTGAAACATTATCGTTAGTATATGTGGTATATTTATCTAATTACCCATAACACATGTCAAAAGTTGAAAGGACAAGGAGATTTCAAGTGACGATAATTGAACAAGGCGTCCGTAATATATTATGTAAGGCATTAGTATCAATGTTGGAGCAAGAGGCCATTCCTTCGGCATAAGAGAACCGGCTGATATGAAAATTCGCTGTGGAGCAGTGTCGGGCGTAGGGTAGAAGGTTGTAGCATGTGGTTTGAGGCTGGGGGCGTACGGCGGCTTTATTTGGGTCACCCCGGGCGTCATTCTCCACGATCAATAAACGGAGCCGGCGCGCGCCGTTTGCCCTCTTACTTGCGCCGCCATGCCATATACCTAGCTCATCACCTATACTGCCCTATCGACATTATTATATTAATAGTCCTTATAAACAATAACGATGTAAGATATATCAGACATATTAAATTGTTTTGTTTATATGTTTACGTTACGATACTTTTACACGTTACTTGTGCGTTACAAGTATATTGGCAAAGTATATCCTTGAAGAAGTTAAAACTTTGTCTAACCTACCTGTATATGTGCACCATATATGTTATATATAAAATATTTTTATATCTATCCCCTCATCTATACATATATACAGATTAATAAAATTGGAGTGTCTGTTTGTAATATTAAAATAACCGCTTTTTACTAAATGCGTATGGATGTATAAACGGTACACATACCAAAACAACATTTTTTACAATTTTTGTCTGTCTGTCTGTCTGTTTGTTCCGGCTAATCTCCGAAACGGCTGAACCGATTTTGACGAGACTTTCACTGACAGATAGCTGATGTTACAAGGAGTAACTTAGGCTACTTTTATTTTAGAAAAAAAATCAGGGTTCCGCGAAAAAAAATTAAAACCCATGAAATTATGAACAAAATCCACGTACGGCATATGCGAAGCGAGAGTAAATCGCTATATAATTTAAATATCTTAGAGTAAGGAGTAGCAGGCTACTATTTATGTATAAACATAGCTAACCGTGAAAACGTACCTAGGGACGAACGCGAGCGAAGCGAGCGTGAGTCGCTAGTATATAAATATAATCATTTATTTTAATATAACGGGCTCAAGATTATATTAACATATCTAAAAATAGCAAAATAATTGTATGTCTTCTAAAATACTTTAATTAATGAAATCAAGAATTTAATCATTGTTTACATCATTGAGTTGGATAAAATGTTACATTGCCGATAGAAACAACACTAATAAATAATGTAATATTATTAAACGTTCTAACAAGAAACTATTAAGTTTCTAAGAAGTAAGTGAAATAAGATAAGGACTAAAACAATTCGCTACATAAAAACGCTGGTTCAATAATAATTAGGTATATATCGTTGAAAATTGATTTAGTTTATTCGCATATCATGATCGTCATCTATAAATTTCTAATACGTTGACAAAATGTAAAATATCACAAGGAATACGACAAAAAGCAGCTTGGATTATTGACTATAATTAAATTGATAAATTCTTACTCTGTGTAGCTATAAATCGATTTGGCTACATAAGCAGCCCTAATGTTCATAAATATAATATTGTACCTATTCTTTAATACACCTACCGATATAAATTTCTTTACGAAATAGTAGATAAATCTGAAAGTAGGAGTCGTAGACATAATGGTATTCCGAATATTTGCATTTTGACTGGATCGAGTTTGGCGAACTTTTTACATTTGGCTGTGGCCATTGGAAATTTTTTCCATTGATAATAATTTAATGTCTCATATTTTACAAACAATATAATATCATAAGCTTCAGAATTTTAATTAAACATATCTACTTATTATTTTATTCTAAATAACTCATCTATCTTCGACTTACTCTCTAAACTAGCGGCTGCTCACCCTCGCATCGCTCGGGTTCGCCTCTAGAAAAAAAAACCAAATCTATCCCACGGCAACCGTACATTTTTTCCAGAATGAAACGTAGCCTATGTTTTATTCTGTTGATGAGCTATATTATTCTAAAGTTTCAATAAAATATTAGTAGGATCTGGAAAAAAGAACCGCAGATACAACAAATAAATAATATTATTTGTTCGTAGCGCAGACATCATTTTCATTGTAGTATCACACTACTACGAAAAATAATATCTGCGGCTCTACTCGTCTATTTTCAAAAAAAAGTACCTATATGTCTGTATTTAATGATTTAGGTATAAATGATTAAGTCAGTAGGCCTCTTTTACAGTGTTTATAATTTCTAGCAATAGGAGCATTTTTCAATTTTATGGTAATTCTGCTGCCTAAATATTTATTATTCATAGATGTAATTTGAACGTCATATAAATTTAATATGCTACTGTTTTTTAGTTGTTTTAAATTAAGATATGATTTTAGTTAATGGAATATACTAATTAATTTACAATATTTGACATAAGAGTTATTGTTAAGGCCATAAAAAATACAAGTTTAACAAGTTACTCCTATGAAAAATTCCTTTAGTAATATTAAGCGTGTTGTAAAATGTATCTCACTTTTGTTGATATGTATATCTTCAAAGCGGACATAAGTCGCTTAAACTGCTTTGAAGAGGAATATACCTAAATGCACTCGCGTTAGCCCATTGCGTCAGTAAATCACTATTAGCTTACTGAAACGTGGTTGACACACGAATATAGTTTTAGTACATAGTAATAAGCTCTATCTGTTACGGATGTAACTGAGATGAGAGTTTAATTTAAGGGAATTATTTAAGATGTTTCTATAATGTACATACGCATGTATAAAATACGATAAAAAGTTAAGTGTTGATAGTAGTTTCATCTTACTTACATGTATGTGCAAGACTCGAAGGAACAAAATAGAGTCTGATTTTATTATAAATTCTAATAAGGCATTGGAATTACTTAGTCAATCTACTTTCATTTTCATTGATTCCTATTCGTTGCTAGTAAAAAAATAATAGAAATATTCAATTATAGTATAGACTATGATGACTGCCTCGGTGGTGTAGTGGCTAGCATGTACGGCTGCACATCCTGAGGTCCTGGGTTCGAGTCCCGGGTCGGGCCAAGTTTAGTTATTGAGTCTTTCTGTATAGTAAGCCTCAGTAACAGCCCGGAGTTGGGAAGTTGGCGGTGTTTCACCCCCGTGCCTCGGAGAGCACGTAAAGCCGTCGGTCCTGCGCCTTAACTCTCACCGGTCGTGTCGAGTAGTCGTCCCACCGGAGTATGAGAGTGACAGGAATAGAGAGTGCACTTGTGTCTGCGCGTACATTTGTGCACTATAATATCTCCTGCGCAGTTGGCTAGTCTCAATGAGATTGGCCGCCGTGGCCGGAATCGGTCAGGAGGACATTAGACTATGATGATTATAAAAAGAGCAATATCGCTCTATATATTCTTCGTAATTAATTAAATTTATTTTTTATTAAGTTCGATAGTACTAGGGTAGCTTGAAGAGACCACTTAAAAGAGATGTGTCGTCCTTTATACACATGATATCTGATTTTATGTTTATTTTTGCAGTACGTAAATAATTAAATATCTAAAGAAATATTTTTAAAAGTAGGTGTTGGAAGAAACAGGTTTGTGAAAAAAACCATTTTAAGTATATAAACACTGGCAGCATTACTAGAATTAGCAGCACTTCTAAGTTCTAACATTTCGAGTCAATGAAATTATTATAGAGCAAACCAAATATGATTGAATATAAACATATCTCGTCATGGCCGTTGCTAAGCCAATGGTGTTGATTCACTCGCTTTTATATACATGTTGAAGGTGAAGTCAAAGGAAGTTTGTTAGTATATGTACAGGCCAATAAGATTTATAGTTCACTGAAATACTTTAAAAATTGCACACGTTACTACGTGTGCAATTAAATCTTCAAATAAAATGAAAATACGCAACTATACATATATTACTAATACTAATAAATATTTGACATGTCTTGAATAAGTACAAAGATAAAAATAGACTAACACTTATTGTTAGTTAAACTAAAAATTAAGTAGTAGTAAAAAGACACGCTGTGGTTACATAATGTCATGAAACCTATCAACCTTCAGTGATGTGGAATACCACACGTAAATAACACCTACTAAGTGATATTTGAGTGTTGTGGTAAATGGCAGCCGCGGTAGCTATGTAGCGAAAAACACAAAACTAACAAAATCTTTAGGCATTATTGCAATAATATTGCGATGAATACCCACAAATAACATGGTCAGACAATAGTAACTAAAAGAGCCTACTTATGTATCTTTTTTATTTTTATTTTCTAGAAAAGAACAAATGAACAATGTTCGCTGAAACAGAGCGCAGCCGCAATGTGCGAAATTAACTGGGTTAAAGTTGAACGCTCTTCTTGCAATTGATTAAAGTACCTCGCGAGAGAGACGGCGTGATAACCTAGGTAACTAAATGTTAAAAAGTTAAGTAAAATTAAAGCGAGCGACATATTATGAGAACTTCATATTATACTTATAATACCGATAAAGAAGTACATATTTATCGTGATAAACATATTTTATTTCGCGAGTAAAAGCTCTGATAATCATAGATAGAACACAATTCCCATATAACGCTTGCGGCAATTGTGTAATATACAGTTTACCACAAAACCGTCTAATGTTATATGTCTACTTATAGTTTTTATTGCTATTTCGGAAGCCATATATATATATATATATATATATATATACATATATATATACATATATATATATATATATATATATATATATATATATATATATATATATGCCGTGAACTATGTTTTGGATATATGTTTTTGTTTCAGCCCATAATTTTCTTTTAAATAATAAGTTATTCGCTTTCTGGCGAGCTAGTTGTTAGCTTTGAAATTTATTCAACAGTTCTTCCTTACACTGAGACAATTTCATTCCCAACTAGTGGTGGAAATACATAATTTTACGATGAATTAAATTTTTGCTTTGACTTTATTATTCTAGGAATTGAAGGGATTTGCAAAATAAGCGAAAAATTAGAATACGGATTTATACCAATATATTTAAACATTTTTGATTGATTTCCAACAAGGAAGCACTCATTAGTATGACTTTTTGTGTTTTACGCGATATCTTAGACAATTCTGTTTTTAAATATTCATTTCAATGAGTAGGTTGGTTTCATCTCAAGAAAAGTATCCACTCGCTTACTGTGGAATAATTATTTTAATTAAGCGGAAAATATAGTAATTTTAGCTAGAAAAGGAAAATTTGAATTTGCACATTTTTATAGTTTCCATCTTAACTAAAATTTGACTTTAAAGTCATTTTAAAATTTGGCATTTGAAATGGTTACACTTTACTTAATTCATTCCACTTTTGGCATCACACCGATTCGAAAAAAATAAAACAGTTCAAAGGCTTAACAAACCAAAGGTTTAATTTAAATAAGAAATTTCAGGACGTCTATGTATAATACCGATTTACTTGAAAAGTTACTAGTCATTAATTAATTACAGACTAGCATGAAGTGTTCGTTTTATAATGAGGCTTAGGATACCTAAGATACAATTTGAGATAGAGCTCTCTTTTCGATTTCAATAGAAAAATGAAAAGTGTCCTATAGATGATTTATACAATTTTTTAATAGTACCTACATAATATTGATTTTCTAATTAATGTTCCTCCAATATTTTCCATACAAAGTTAAAAAATAATAAAAGAAAATTAAACAAAACTTGAAAAATAGTATTATCATATAGGTATATGAGTAAATATTAGGTCCCAAGAACCAGTTCCACCTTTTATAGGAACCTCGTTCTTAGAAAATAGTATACTTAACTTTGGATACGTTTTAAAATTATCGTTGAATGCTAGCCAAATATCAAGACAATTCGCAATCGCAATTCATATTTTTTTATTGTTTAATATATAGTACCTAATAGAATATATGTAGAGTTAGTTATAGACAATTTTTTGATATTTGGGACAGGGTCGGAGATCTGCTAAACTAAGTACAGGGTATTTTATGTTATGTAAATCCAACCGTGAATCAGCCAGCGTTAAGTGCACGCGAGAATTGCCGGGCTCGACATAATTCAATTATGAGCCTGACGGCCCGTCGCAAAGGTATTGTATGAAGGATATACTCTCTCAGACAAAACATTAGACCCGTGGGAATGAAATAATGACGTTTACGCATCATGACGGTATTTTCTAAATATATAAAATTTTATCTTAAAGCCCTGCAAAAATTAGGAGGATCCAAATAAGTATAATCCTTTAGAAACCAGGCTAAGCCAGAATTATCTGCAATAAGTGGCATGAACTGGAGCGGACTCCTTCGACATCCGTTCGCAATCAACAAGTTCAATAACCGTATGTAACAAAACGTGTTAAAAGCTGAATAGATTGACGGCTATTTGAAACTCGGAAACGCCAAAATCTAAAATGCAATCGATATATAAATAGCAATAGCCAGTGCCGGATTTACCTATGACGGGACCCCAAGCAATTTCAGGTTTTTGGGGCCCTCATTCTGACATTAACCCCCCCCCCCCCCCTCCCCCCGAATATTTCAAAATAATAAATAACCAGTTAATTTTGCAAAATCAATATATTATTCAGTTTACTTATAATTTACTAACTAAATTACAACTTTTTCCTACTTTTCTTAGTCGCAAATTGATGAATGACATCATCAAAGTCAAGTTTTTGAAGCTTGTCTTTTTCGATAAACAGTAAGCCTAAATCACTCACTCTTTCTTGGCACATCGACGAGCGTAAATAATTTTTGACGCGTTTCAATGCGCTGAACGATCTCTCCCCTGTACTATTAGTTATCGGTAGTGTAAGGAATAGCCTGATGAGGCATTCAACATTTGGAAACGCTGAAAACAATTCATCTTTGAAAGTGATAACTATAACTATACTATAACTATAACTAGTAATTTAAAATCATTTGGGGACAATGAAAAATCGATATTATTTACCATATCGATGGATTGGATTGTTTTATTTTGGATTTTTTATTTTGTATTTTTTTTTCAAATTTGCGAATATGTTTTCAAAATTTTGCAAATTTTGGGGCCCCTGTCCAAGCGGGGCCCCAAGCAATTGCTTCCTTTGCTTCCCGGTAAATCCGCCACTGGCAATAGCTAGTGTAGATCTAATCCCAGACCCTTCCATACAAATAGAGGTCTGTTAAGTAATTCTGAAGTTCTTCTTTCTTTCAACTTTACACACTGGTAAAGCTGCAGGCATCTTTGGTTACAGTAAAAATGAGCCTGTAGGTATAGACTTTTTATAAATTAATGTTTTACCAATATTCGAGGTATTACCTAGCTTCTGTATTGCAATTGTTTAACAACGTAAATCGATTACTGCGACATGCGTGGAACTTAAATTGATTGATTTATTTTTAATTTTAAAGTTATTATTTCAAGTTCTTTTGATGTCCAATTAGGTAACAATAGGGAATAGTGAAACATAAGAATTCAAATTAGATTTTATAAAATATTAATTATAATATCATTCATGGCACTTAATGTGTCAATTTAATGTACGGTTATATGACTTTATCTGAGATATAACGATTTTATGTAACAATGAAATATTCCAACAAGCCATTTGGCAGGAGCTTCTGGCGACTTGGCAAGTTAAGAAACTGTTTTAACCAACTTACTACAACTTTCAACACATCAACTTGCCCATTAGTCTTTTCTGCAGCTTAATTTTTTATAGATTACACCTAAGTAGTGAGATATATACTTAGGTTTATTAATAAAATAATAAACTATTTTTAGGTAAGTAAAAAACATAAAATACATCTATTAGCTGAACCAGACGTGAATTACGCGAATTAGATTTTCGCTTCGAATACTCAATTGAAGGGATATTTAGAGGAATCGTTTTAGCTTAAATGGCTTTATAAGAAAAATTAAACCTTTTTCAAATATTTCTTATTTTATAACTATGTAATTATGATATGGAAAACATTTTTAAGCCCAGCAATAAATTTTCTAAATTTCATAACGTGTAGTACACAAAACGTAGATGTTAATATAGCATCTAGAAATATAACTAATTGAAGGTCTAAGTTCATTGTAATAGAACTTATCGCTTCATAATTGCATTGCAGGGATTTCTAAGCTGGTAAGCTTAATAGACAAAAAATAATTGACATTGACCGCCAGTAAATGATATCATAACAAATTAGTAGTAATTGCATTTACTACTTATTAATATAAATGGCATAAGCAAAGTCTTAGCGTCTATTAATATCTTAGTTTCGATCTTAAATAACATTATTATTATTATTTACTATCGATACTTGTATTTTTTGTGATATAAGAAATATTAAAATCATATTATTTAAAGGTAGGTACTTTGCCAAAAACCAAAAAATGGTATAATACATTGTTGCTGTAGCAAGTAAAAGTAAGAAAACAGTAAGAAATCAGTGTTGCCATCTTAGCCCTTTTGGGGCCTAGATCTAGTTCTTTTTACGATTGGATTTCTCCAGATTTCACTATTTAGCCCTAAGAGGGCTTTTCAAACATCACACAAAAACCTCTCTTGCCATACTTATCGAGTTGATAAAAGATATTGAGCGCCTTGTGGCATAACATTTGCCAGTGATCATCAGCATCTTTTTTTGTTTTCACTGTGGTAACCTTAGCTTAGTCGTGAATTCCCTAAACACATACAATCTGCCATATCAGTATAAGCCAAGCAATTAAAAATGCAATCATGATTGGTTCATGACAGTTTAAATTAGGTGATATTTTTCATAGTATACAGTCAAATTTTAAACAAAAGTATTTCTTTTTTAGCCTCTTAGCCCTTTCTGGCCTCTCTTTTTAAGAAAGAATTTGTAAAATCTAGCCCACTTTCGGTGTTCAATAGCCCCTTTTCAAAAATTAGGGTGGCAACACTGGAAAACATATGCATATGTACTACCGTACAAACAAAACGCTTAGATATTTTGAAACAATTATTCGAGATTCGATCTATGATCATTTTTTTACGACAGCAATAATCAATAACATCTTTACTATATTAGTCATCTTTATTATAACAACATCATACACCTAGGAATAAAAATCGCTGGTAAATCTGAATTTTTTGGCCGTCAGATGCCGTCATTACATTTGGTTAGTGTAAGAGACATATGAGTCAGAGGAAAAGAACAGTTAAGCTTCATCATCTGTCACCGAATTATGTAACGCTAACCGTAGACTGCCAAAACGAATTAACCTTCATTTTGATTAAATCATATAACTAATAAAGTAAGTACGAAAACTTTTTACAGTATACATTACAAGTAACTCATTAGTCATACTCATTACATATTATACTGAAATGGAAAAATATAACACTGATAATAAAACGATTACTCTATATTGTAACAAACACCTAGTATAGGACATCGTATTATATCATAATTAATCAGTATCAGTAGCATTGCTTATCTTACTTCTATTCAAGATCATCATACCTACATATTATAATACGTATGTATTTCAATGCTTTCGTTCAAAGCAGATAAACTGTGTAATATCGGATCGGATATACATATATATGTAGGTAATATGTATAAATGCAAGGGCGTACATTATAACGATCTTGTTGGGCAACGTAATTATTCAAAATTTCTAAACATATTAGCTTTGGTCGACAAAGTCAGTAGTATGCCTAGTATTCACAGCCTATAACTTTGCCCAGCCATGGTTATCACCTCAAGTACTCTCATGAGTTTTAATTGTGCATTGTCGTGTTTATTTCAGATTTATTTAATTATGATTAGAAAGTCACACAACAATTCAGATACACAACAAATCTCAAAACTTCACCTATAAATATTGTTGAGAGCATTGCATGTTCACAGACAAGAATCGAATAGATTACCAACTGGCCAGAAATTACTACTTATTGATCTTTAATTTTGACCGGACTGCAGCGAAGCACAAAAGAACGTTATTTTGTGATTGGTTTCAATTTATTTAATTTGATTTTTTGAAGTTATACTTTTTTTGGCACGTTTGTTGTTGTTTATTGTTAGTAATAAAATTTTTCTGCTCGATATTAACCTACTTCTAATTGTTATATCGATTTCAAACTGTAAATATTCCGATAATTTTATTTCGAAAGTTTGACCTGATGATGGAGCCAGGGTTATAGAGTGAACTAGCGACTCACCCTCGCTCCGCTCGGGATTGTCCCTACTTACGTTTTAAGGTTTAGTATGGATTACTCAGGGATAGGAGATGAGATGGAAAGACGATCTTCCACAGGGGGGTGGAGAAGGTATTCCTAAGATCGTGTGAAGTGGGGTGAGCTAGAGGAGGCCTACGTCGAAAGACGTCCTGACCATCGATAAAATATTAAGTAATTTATTAGTCATAAGGAAATTGTACTGGTCAGAGAATAAAAGCTATTTTTATTTTTATTTTTTTATTTTATGGATTTCTCAGATATGAGATATCTTCCCGCAGTAAAAAGTATCCTGTATGTTGACCCGGATAACCAGCTATTATCATACCAAATTTCATCAAAATCCCTTTAGTGGTTTTTCCGTGATGCGATAACAGACAGACAGACAAACACAAATCCTAAAAAGTATAGATTCGGCCTCTGTATCGATAATAATGTCTATTTCAATAAGATTTTCCAAAAAATATTTAATATACAGATTCGGCTTATTGTTAGTTACAATTTTATTATATGTATAGACAAAGGAACTCTTTAAATTCTACTAAACTACTAACTCAGTAAAATTTCGATTTCGAATCAATTTGATTCGTTTTGAGAAGTCCTACACATTACAGCTTATCCATTTTTAGTTTCATAAGGTAACTAGCGACTCAACCTCGCTTCAATCGGGTTCGTCCCTAGGTACGTTTTGATGGTTAGTATGGAATAGATAGACTATATATATATATAGGTAGGATGAGTTTTATATCTCTTACTTGAGAAATTATTGATTCCCCATACAAACTTTCACCCTCTTAAGGGATAAAATCCGAGATAAAAGCCAGGGTCTCAAACTGTCTCCATACCAATTTTCATCTAAATCCGATTAGCCGTTTAGTCGTGAAAAGGTAACAAACAAACAAATAAACGAACAGATTTATTTTCGCATTTATAATATTAGTATGGATTAATTTAATAATTTATCAGTCTATTAGTATCTGTATATCATCGCCTGTAGGCAGTGTAAAATAGAATATTAGCGATAATGATAACATTTGATTTTATACACAACATAGTTTCCACTCCATGCAACATATCTAAATGTACAGAATGTAATGACGCCTGCGATGAATGCATCACTATATCAAAGAAGATTCAGATTGAATACATTACACTTGCGCAATGCAGCAGAATCTAGACAAAACTTATTTCACAAATTCAAAGACTAGCGAGTTCAAAGGAAACGGTGTTAATAACTGCATCCTTATAAGGATTCTCTTGTTACATCGTAATTGTAAATTGAAATGTCGAGTTTATACAAATTTCTTAAACAGACATTTTTTTATATTAATAATAAAGTTTTTTCTTTAAAATATATAACTTTTATACTCTCTTTATGAGTGGCTGTAGTCTTGCCCACGCATAAACAAGGCACTAGTAAAAGAAATAATACTATAAATTCCTTTTGTATGTAAAATCATTGAACAAAAGAAGGGGAGGCGAAAGCAACTTCTTTGGTTTTTGGCATTATTATTAGGGGCTCAAATCCTTTATCCCACGGGGCGCGTTATAGTTAAAATACGGCCCGGTTACGATTGTTATATGTTATAATCATTATACACTGCAATATATCTTATTACATAGATTATTTTGTTATTAGATAAATGTATTGTGTATTCAATATAATATTTCAATTCTTGATTCTCGACGATAATGGGCATAGATAACGTTCTTTTTAATTAACACGCTTTTATTAGCTTCATCTGTATCTATCTATTTGTGACGGAATCTTTGAACGCGATTTTCACCCACTTCGAAACTTCAAATAGAACTGACTTTGCACATTTAACAAGGACCGAATACATTTATTAAGAAAAAAATAATTTATAAAACTGAAGAAACACGCGTTTATAACAAATCAAACTAAAAAATGAAAAATAAATTATAGTTAAAAAAACTAAAAAATACGTTTTAATGATGAATCAATTTTAAAGGTTAAAAATACATTATTTAAAACAAACTGATATCGAGCACCCCACGCTTTTTTAACAATAACATTAATTTTCTCGTTAATCACTTTACTCTTATACTAAAAATTGTTTTTTACTTTTTAGTTTTTTTCATCATTGAAGCGTATTTTTCAGTTTCTTAAATTATAATTTATTAATCGATCTTTCGATGCAAATTCGAGAAGCGCAAGTACTGTACCCGCGACCTTCAACAAGGGACAAGGGATAACAGCTAACACTATTTTTTCATTACTGTCTATGGTCTCAAGGTTTCATTTAATTCTTATTCAGCCTAGTTAGAACAGCTACACAAGATAATTCCATATTACTATTCTACAAACCGGAGGGAAAGCTTACTCATTAGAGCTATAACGTATTTTAGCATCTACTGCTTTTTTTTCTATTTTTATTAATTTTATTTCCTCTAAAATAGGTACTAAACGTTTCGCACGGTAATATCTATGACAAAAACGTACATCTAAACTCTAAAACATCAACTTTGTTATAACTTTTGACCTTTGTTCACCTTGATGGAAATCCTCCTGTATGTAGTATTTTATAAAAAATAGTGAAATTCAACATACATTAGTCAAACTTAAAAGATGTATGGATTATTATTCACATTATTGAAAAATATTGCTTGATTTAAGGTATTAAATTGTCTATAGCTTGGTTTTTCCTAAAAGTACCTAGCCATACAGTTCGTACGAACAATTTTATCGACCCAACAAATATTTTATTCATGCTTCATGAACATAAATAGCTTTAAGACCAGCTTCTGACAGTAACGATGAATTTAATAACAAAAAACAGCCCTTTTCTTTGTTTTAGATTAATAACTAGCGACTCAACCTCGCTCCACTCGGGTTCATCCCTAGTTGTCTTTAGTATAGATTTCTCAGAGATGAGATATTTTCTCGCAGTAAAAAGTATCCTATACGTTGACCCGAACAACCAGCTATCTTCATACCAAATTTCATCAAAATCTGGCACGTGGTTTTCTCGTGATGCGTTTACAGATAGACAGACAGACGACAGGCACAAAAATTCTAAAAGCTATAGATTCGGCCTCTGTATCCATAATAATAACTATTTCAATAAGATTTAAAAAAAAAAAATGTTTCATGTACAGATTCGACTCAGTTAGAATTTTATTATATGTATAGAAAATATTTTAATTTGGCGCTGCCTCTGTGACACAATAACAACGTTGTTTTCTTATCTAACTTTGATATATGTGAATAAATTTTAAAACTGTTTAAATATTATATCAAAGCTATTCATACATTTTTATTTAGATTTGAAGCAAACATATAAAAAAATAAAGGATGTATAGGCATTATTCTACCCTAATGCATAATCTACTTATTGGGAGCTGAAAGGCAGGGTGCTCAGTATTCAATTAAGCTAATACGAAATGGCACTCACTTATATTTTTACTTTTATTATAGAAAAAAAAGCGAAACGCATAATTCGTATATAAGGGATAAAATTGTGATGAAGTGTCAATGACAATTTCTACTGTTAAATGCCCTTAATTATACCTACATATATATTCTGGTCTAGTACCATAATTTGGTTGAAGAAGTTTGTTCTGAAACTAGGTTAAAACAACTAATAGTCATAGTCTGCCGGCGTACGGAACGCGTCGCGCCGCGTTATGTAACTCTAGCAGTCCTGTCTAATCAATACGGTAGCAGCCTCAAGTGGAGCAAACGAAAAAAGCTCTCAGCGCTTCAGGATATCCTTGCAACCTATCTGTGTCGATACAACAATACAGGTTAACAGAAAGATTATACGGAATATAAAGCGTTAAAGAAAATCTTTTATGCCGCAACGTTCACTATAAAAATAGTCGACCCAAATCTGAATTGTGTTCTGTAATTTTTCAACTTGATAATACTCTAATCTAGAGGGAAACAGGAAATTTTATATGAATTTAATCATATCTATTATATATAGCATTACAATAATAATAATATTTTTTAGCATATTACTCTTCCTTATTTTTTTATATAAATTGATAATTTGCATAAAAAAGTTCAAAATATAAAACAAAAAGTAACTAAAATATCTGAGGAAAAAAGTGTCTGTTTAAGATAGTCGATCAAATACCTACACTTTTTAAAATTTCAATTCTTCAACGATTGTAGTGACATTTTGTCGAAGTCCACTAACTATACTAATCTATACATATAATAAAATTCTAAGACGAATCTGTACATTAAATATATTTTGGAAAATCTTTAGAAATAGTCATTGTTATCGAGACAGATCTGTCTGTCTGTCTGGGAACGTATCACGTGAAAACCACTGGACAGATTTTGATTTTTGTATAATGATAGCTGGTTATCCGTGCCGACATACAGGATATTTTACTGCGGGAAAATATCTCATTTCTAGAAATCTATACTAATTATTAACCGTTAAAACGTACCTAGGGACGAACCCGAGCGAAGCGGGGGTGAGTCGCTAGTTATATTTATAAAAGTACTTAAATGCGCTAAAAAGAAGAAAATAAATTTTAAATTAAATCAAACCCATCAATTATTACCTATTTTAAATATTATATTCTTGTTTATCTACACAAGTAGGTAAATCTCGCGACAAGCTTTTATATTAGGTATATAAATTGTGTAATGTAACAAATAGATGGGTTTGATTTAATATAAAGTTTATTTTCTTCTTTTTAGCGCATTTAAGTACTTTTATAAATATAACTAAAAGTTAATCTAAATAAAACTAAATATTTAAATAAATCTAATATCTAAATATTTAAACTAAAAACTAAAACTAAATATATTTAAATAAAATCTTGTTTTTAAAATGTTTTTTTTTACTATGAATTTATTTTTTATTTTATACGTATTCTTCTCAGCGAACCCTTTCATTTGATATCAATATCATGGGGTCGCATAAAAAAACATAGTCTGCCATCTTTGCGAATCTGCCATATTGGATTTAGAATGACGTTTAGTTTTTAACTTGCAAGATTTGATTACAAACGAACAGGCACCGGGACAAGGGTGAAACTAAATAAAAGTTTGTAATGATAAATCGCTATTTTGCGGCGGCTGCCATATTGGATTTACAATGACATCACACTCATCACACTGCTTATCGTGTTTCGCTCATTAATCCCTTTCCTTTGATGACTATATCATAAGGGTCACTATAGAAATGATAAATCGCCATTTTGTAATTTTCCCCATATTGCATCAAAAATGGCAGCATTTAGGTAATCGTGCATTGTATCGGGATCCAAACTAATGTGCCAAATTTTAGCTCAATGGGACACTGGGAAGTGGGTCAAATTTATCTTGCAAGATTCCATTACACAAACCGGGACGGGTGAAACTAAATGAAAGCTTGTAATTAATGAATAAGTTAGAAATGGTTAGTCTATTATATTTTATTACTAAAACTTCCCCGAAAGTGCTTGGTTGATAGCACTAAAATTTTGACACATGTAAGTGTTTTTACAGTTTTTAAGTTTCAGAATTATTTATAATCCAATTGTTAAGGAGGAATGCCTCTCCTTTCGTCTCAAAGCTGAGCAATGCAGACTTCATTTACATTTAAATCGACGTCTTCAGTACGTGAATAAATGTAGTGATTTAGTTTAGATTTCAAAAAAAAAAATATATTTATGAAATTGCGTTTGTTACCTAGACAATTTGAGCACATTTGTAATTCCTTAAACTATAGTTATGTACTATTAATGAAGATTATATTAATTGATTGAAAGGTCCATAAATATGAACATAAAAAATAAAAAATAGTTCAGTACCTTTTTCTCTCTTAATATCAACCGATTTAATTTTTCTTTATATTGTTTACTAGCTACGAGCTAGTGAGGAACTTTAGTGTTTTGAAAGTAAAATTGAAAGCAGTTATTTTTTTTATATAGATATGCAAAGATTGTTTTGTCTTTCAGTAGGTACCTTTTTGCCTTTGTTTTTCAATCGTTTTTTTTTTGGTTTATTTTAGCATGGACGAGATTTGGGATTAATCAATAAAAAATATGGTGGAATTTCGATCACTAGGCGAACAGTTTCTAACAAAAATAAATAAAGTGTATTCAAAAGATCTAAATAGTAATAAATGGTACTATAAACGCATTTTATACGATAGCACCGCGCCCACCTCCCACTAAATTAATCTGGATAGTGGGCTGACCTTCTACGAATAATTGGTTCCGCTTCTCCAATATACATATAGGCCTAAGCCTAACTTAAACAAATCGAATATTTATGTATCCACGTACATACAAGGACTAAGTAATATTATTTAATAGCTAGCGACTCAACCTCGCTTCGCTTCGGGTTCGTCCCTAGACAAAGACAAATCTATCCTACGGGAACCATACATTTTTCCGGGATGATATATAGCCTATAGCCTTCCTCAGTAAACGGGCTATCTATTGCAAAAAAAAAATTCTAATCGGATTAGTAGTTTCTGAGATTGGCACGTTCAACTATACAAACAAACAAACAAATTCTTCAGCTTTATGTTATTAGTATAGATTTAATAATTAAGTATTAATAAAGGTTAGGAAAAGATGTAGAATGGCATGGTTAACAATAAAACCAACCATAAATTTAATTAAAAATTTTACACATGTAACTTGATAAATTACACATTACTTTGTAATTACTTGTAAAGACGAATGATCAATGTATTTGAAAGAGAATTACTTAGAAATCACTAAAAACAATTCAATATGTTAATAGTTTTAGGTATATTATCCTTTCAATTACGTAAGTAAAATTTGAAATAATTTCAATACTCTGCTAACATCCGAACGGCGTTAAAAAATTAAGATGGAACCAAAACAAGGATTCGGTAACCCACGATAAAACTGTTCCTTGTTGAAAAATAAAAAAAATATAAGTTTGCTATTTGTCTGGGTGTACGACATCATAAAATATAACTGCCTTCTAACTGGCGCCAGTGCATCTAGCCGGTGAACATGCGACGGGCTGCCCCGATCGATGGCGACCCCTTTACCGACCAATGCACCGAGCTAACTGCCCGGGAAAACCGACTTTGTACCACATTATGTAACAATTCGTACTTTTAACTATACAATTTTTTGTGCACTAGAAAAAGAATTTCATATGTTACACTGATTTATGTTGAAGATGACAATAGATATCTCAACTTGTTGGCAACACCCAAAAGGCTTTTTTGTTCCGCGAAAAATTTAACCAATATTAAGAATGAAAAAATACTGTCATCTAGAAAAGCTTTTCTATTTTATAAAATAGAAATATTATATTAACAAGCCATAGATGAAAAAATATCGTACAACAAGATCGATCAATAAATATGCCCATTCAAGTAGTAGGTCAAATGAAAAAGATAAGTTAATGTCTTCAAAAACTTTTTTAATTTAGATCAGAATGGACTGAATAATGTTGAAATGATTATCTTATTTTATTGTACATGATCTCGTTAAAATTTTTGTTACGTACATATATGTGAAGTCATTTTAACAATTATAAGTGTCGAACATTAAAAATTTTATTCCAGTGTTATGTAACTAAAAATATTGTACAAGATTCAAAGTCAATATAATATTCAAATCCAATAAATATATGAGGTAATGAAGAAATAAACTCTTTTTCGATTTGAATTGCAATGAACATCTACTTATATCATTTAAAATATTAAAAAAAAGTAATTTCAACAATTATTTTAAGTACTGCTCAAAATGGAGTACTCTCTCTAGTCCAAATAAGTAAAGACAAAACGAGATATACATAATACTTTTTGCATTTTAAGAAATATTTGCTTGATGATTTTTTTATTCATCGTACCATAATCACCATTAAATATATTTTTAGGTGAATTTAATTTGCCATGAACAATATTTTCATAAATGCTGATATATTATTTTGCCTGTTGACCGCACTTTGCACACTGATATTAGTAAAACGTAACTTTTCGGCCGTTTTTTTTAATTGTTTAATCTAACTGTTGAATATAAACAGGCTTCATTTTTCGCCGACTTGAAAGAGAGAGTAACCAATTCAATCCTTACACGATATCGTCAAGATAAATTGTAAACCTATTTTCATAATTCCTTTTTCAATGTATAAGTATATAGGTACTTTAAGGTGAGTCATACTTTGAAATAAAATCTAGTCTTAGTGGTTATTATTAAATAATTATAATTTAATTATAAATAAAGTGATTTTGAAAGCGGTTTTTAGTTTCCTATTACCATAAAATTCCATTTTATTTAGGCATTACGTTAAGCACTGACCTAAATATAATACATTTCTATAGCTATAAATATATGTAATGTGTATGTACCAAAATAACAAATTATAATTCAATACAATAACCCTTTGATTGAGGTAATATTTTTGTTACGCTAATTTTTGTGTAAAGTTATAAAGTAACGAAGTAACTATCCACACACAATCATTTACATTTATACTATTGCTATAAGCGATTACTATTATAAATATCAACGTTGCGTTGCGTAAAGTAAACGCTACATTTAATCTATTTTATTTTACAATTCAGATAATGAAGCATTAAAATAAATGAAGATATTGCAGAGCAAGTCGAGGAGCGATAATTTGTTTAATTTCGGTAGGATGTGTGTTTAATTTCTATTCTTCCGAATATATTATATACATGTATTCCGCTATCAAATGAAAACTACTAAACGTGAAACAGCCATGTACATTCCAATAGTTTTGCGGAGTAGTAAAGTATCGCAGGCAAGAAATCCCTACCGGATTTAATGTATTTGTATGACTGTTCAAATTTTCCAACTTTATTATTGGAATACATCCCTTGCCGTCTGAGAGCTTATCTGAGTAAGAATAGCGCACGCAATGTATTATGTAACCGCACAGCTCCAGGGTTCCTATGGTACTCAAACCGCATTACGTAATAAAACCTGCGTCTGGCAAGCATAAACCTTTATCTACTGATATAGCCTTGGTATCGTCGAGACTGCTTTGACTTCAATATTATAAGAAATTTGGGACGGGACATTCACCATCAGACGGTATAATCGATTTTGCCATCAGCTGCCGCATTTTTATTGGTTTGAAATCGATTTTATTTAAAGTACCTATAGAACAGTATACTTCTTTTGCCATCTGTTTTATCTTGAGTTACCAAATGAGCCATTGCTATTCAATTATAAACTTTTTGATTTTTCCATAGGTACTTTTTTACTGTGATATTCTTAATACTTTCTTAGATATCAACAAAATTTGTAAGGTACTCTGGTGCCATTTTTGAAATCATTTTTGTAAAATTGTCAGTAGGCACTATCTGTAACAAATATATAACGCCTTTAAAATGTCTAAAACCTTAAGTCTCTCCCGTGACTATGATTGTTGTAAAGCATTCAAAACGTCGCGCAAAAATCAAAATAAATCCGCGAATTAATCCGAAAAGATAATTTTTTTTAAAATGTGATATTCTTATAAAATACATATAGAAAGGAAAACATGAAAAAGTATAAAAATTCTTACATAAAGTATAAAACGTCATCTAATACAAATAATAAAATTATTACTTGTCATATTTCAAGGTATTTCATAAAGTGAACATTTTATTATACTTTATGTAACGGTGCTGTACAAAGTAGCAATTATGACGTTGTGTTCATTAGTAACTAAAACCTCTTTAAAAACGTGTAGAGCTGACGGAGGAAGACATTTTGCTTTTTGTAAAGAAAGCCATTTTGCCAGGGAAAATTCGTAAATAGACTAGAATAGTTTATATAATATTCTTTCAAAAAACCTAGATTATATGTTAATTGTGACCATTAAAGTCGACCGGATTCAGTCGCCAGTGGCTACCCACGACAGTTTTATAAGGACACGCTCTCATTCCCGACATCCTACGGGAAGTACCATCACTTGCGTCAGCAAAGAGGGCCTTAGCCTGTACGAGACAATGTGTCTAACGATCCTGATGTACATCTATGTATTATTTAAATATTTATTTCTTTCAAACGTTTAAATTTCTGTTTTATGTACACATATAATAAAATTCTGAGTCGAATCTGTACATTAAATATTTTTTAGATATTTTTTAGTTTTTAGAATTTTTGTCCGTATCTGAGAACGCATTACGAGAAAACCACTGGACAGATTTTAATGAAATTTGGTATGATGATAGCTGGTACGGGTCAACATTCAGGATACTTTTTACTGTGGGAAAATATCTCATCTCTGAGAAATCTATCTAACCCTGTAATGTATCCAGAATGCATCAACCCGAATGGGGCGAGGATGAGTCGCTAGTGTGATAGTGTTTTATAAAATAAAAGTAGTTTTGAATAGCTCTCTTTATAAGTAGGTATAGATTAGACGACGATATTCTTAAGTTAGAGTTAGTTTTTGGAAACACTTATTTATATTCAATCGGGACTTTCATAGTGTTCATTTCTGTAATAGCAATTTTAATTTGAAACATGCTTTTCAATGAATTCTCACACAACTTTTATTCATGAATGTAAACAAAAAACTTTATGAATAGTAGAATAGACAAAAGAATAAGGTTCGCTAGTTATTCAAGTTCTCCTATTCATCTTGCGTGTGTGAAGTGAATTATACATTATTGGGATGGGTTGGTAAGGTCGTTACTATTCAAACGATGCCAATGTGTCAGCATGAATCGATCGAAGTAATCAGATCTAATAGTAATTTGTTTAATATGCACATGTTTTATACTTATGCAGTTAATGCGACGTTATTATTATTATATGGGAACGGCTATGAAGCTAGAATACATGTATATTTTATCTAACACGTCCCACGATTGTGTATTCTACTGCTTGCCACAACTATCGTACTAACGTTATATTATTCATACAACTCAGGTATTTAGAATACAGTGCATGAAAAGGCTGTAAAAGTTATATTTATGATGTGCAATCGTCTTAACACATCAGAATAAAAAATATATATCATATTGGTGGATATATTTAGGATATAATGAGTAAAGTCATAGTCTGACACCATGACACTTGCAAGTTATATATTACGAAGGATTTGTTAAGATATTATTAAGATCGATATGTCCGCAATAAAATACAACCTACTCGCTCATGAGAGTATTTTTCCTATGTCGACGAAATAACCTTGGACGAAGATGAACGCGTCTTGGAGCAAGCTTGTGTCCTCTGACACAAATGCGGATGCGGTCAATTGGCGGTGGTCCGTATCGAACTGCGTTAAACACCGTGCAAGGCTGCATACGCGGTTTGCTAAGTTGGTATAAGGTATAGGATAAAAAAAAATAAAAATTTGCAATATGAGGTTGAATATTTGTTACGAGAATTATTAAATTGTTGTGTAGTGTATTCCACATTTAAAAACTTATGTAATCAAATGTCCTTTACATTAATTTGCTACTAAAGAACTAAGACTTTCGGTGAATCATGGTACCTTCTAAGCAAATTTTTTATAATGTATATTTTAACTGTTTTTAATTTTTTGAATATAACCAAACTAGAGAAACATAATACGTGATATATTTTCATATAGTGTTTGTTTCTACTTGTTGTAAGAAATAATACTCAATGTGCATGTTTCAATGTGTAATTTACTATGTATAATATATCAACAATTTGCAGTTTCAGTGCCAGATCTAGCAATTTCATTGTAATAAAATATAATCAGTTGTAGTACTGGACTGGAGTATGTTGTGAATTAATTCTACGTAATAACAGCTAATTGAATTAACGGAATAACCTAATACTTAGGATTAAAACTTTGTCATAACTCAAGTACTGGCATGCTTTGTCACTCTATCACTGCAAATGAACAAAGAGATCAATGAACACTTCATCCTCTACCATATATGTATATAACATTTTTTACTAAATATTAATATGGAAATAACAACATTTTTATTTACGGATTTCACTTATGCGTTACAATTAAATGAGAGGGTAATATTGTGCGATATTATCTGATTCATTTTGAGAGTGGAGTTCATTTTGAAATTGGATATTGATTTATTGTGGAATTTCTTTCTAGAATGTCCACCTTTAATTGTAAAACTATTATATAGGTACTTAATTTTTTGTGCCTTTTAAAATTTACATCATAATAATTGTCCTTACTTATGAATCAAAATACAAATCCTCTTAGATTAAGAATATCTTCAACTGTTAGTACGCCCTAATTACCTATATCTTATGTTCTATTTTGAAGAGAAAAAAAGATTCCTTTTTAAAACTTGTTAATAATAATCTAGATTTGATAGTAAAGCTCTAGTAGGTAGTATTTAAATTATTTTAAATATGCAACTGTGCCATACTATAACTACATCTTTCCGATTAAGCAGATTACTTTTTTATCCTTACATTAATGGCTCCTAAAAATCAATACACACAGTAATAAATTTGAATATTAACTATTTGTGTTGTTGAAATTTTTAAATACGTAATGAAACATTTATTATAATCTACCAAACAATCAGAAGAACGATCTACTTTTAGTAGCATCATTTTTAAATTCTGTGTAATTAATATATAAAGAATATTTATTAATAAAAAAACCTGTTCGAATTCTAGATCCTGTTTATAGACGAAAGTATGTTTTAATTCATAATATGAATTTATAAAAAGCCGCTACTGTTAAATTTTAGTAGTTTTTGAAGGGCGTGGTCTTTATCGATTTTCTCGGTTTAGGTAAGGTTTAGAGATATACATTTAATACGAGCTTCAGCTGCAAACAATTGCCAGTCACACAAACGAGTAAAATATCAAGTGTTCAATGCAAATCTAAATATATTGTACTTACATCAAGAGATTCCTTTGACGCCATTTTCACGCACAACAGTTTGACGTTTAAATTGTTGACGTTTATGCAATGTTTTCAGATCAATACAACTTGATGTTCGGATACAATATTTACAGGTGAACTATTTTTTTAGGAACTCTTACAAAATACATTTATGATAATTTAATGATTAAAAAAATATCTTATAACTTGTACTAAAATTTTAGATATTCTGTTCAAATGAATTAGTAGTATTTTTTTTTTGCCTGAATACATTTATTAATTGTCATTTAACAATCAAAACAAATTTGACATAAGCATTAAATGTAAGCAAAAGAGCCGTAAGCATTAAGCAGCTAATTTAAATAAAAATAGCCAAAAAAACATAGGTGCATTAATTGTGTGACGTTATGTACATACCGATTAAATAAGAAAAAAGAAACGAAAATTTGAATTTCAAGTGATAATGCAGTAACTGTTGATTTTTAATTATTGAAAATGTCTCATTAACAAAACACTAATTAACCGGAACAAATATAAAAAAGTGAAATATATATAAATATATTTTTTTTATTTTTTTTAAGATAACACTAAAATGTGGCCAAGAAACTATTAGTTTATATTTATTAGGTAACAGCAGACAAACTAAATAAGATGAGATTAAGAAGATTGTCAACTTTTTTTTGGGCAACATGCATAATTGCATTTATATTTATTCTATATGTAGTTACGGATCTTAGTTTCAAACTTCCAAGTATTAGACCTGCCATGGTGGAGCCTGATGATGTAAGTAATAAAGTTATGAAACTTATATATTTTAGTTACTTATTAATAATTATTAAATACCTATTTATATTATTCAAATGTCACAGAGTAAGTGGTCATCATTTCAATCCAAGCTTCGTAACATAGAGAATGAGCTTAACGAACACCATGCTGTTGTCGAAGAAATCGAGAGTGCTATGAACCAAATTGTAGAGCAATCTGAAGAGTATCATCCTCCACAAAAAAGACCTAAATCCACTTTCAAAGATCCAAAAATAAGAGAATTTAAATCCACTTTCAAAGATCCAAAAATAAGAGAATTTAAAGTTGTTGGTGATGAACCTCCAAGAATGCATAAGAAAATCAATATGTCTTATTGCCCTATATGGCAGAAATCTTCTAAAACAGATGTGCAGGTAAAAAGGAAATGTTTCCAAAATAATTATTTACATATTTTTTGTATTTATATATTATAAGGTTTTTATTAGTTAAGAGTATATTATAGTCACAAGTGGTAGATAGATATTTCAGATGTATGTGATTCACACTTAGTTGCTTATTAAATATAGATATCTATCTATCTAATTATTCTATTTTTGTTAAATAAGATTAATGTTATAAATTAATTAGTATGTAAAGGTAGTAAATATTATTGTTGTTTTATCTGTTACTGACAATATTATTTTTGCAGATGCTTTCAATGTATGATAGAATCATGTTTGAAGATACAGATGGTGGTGTTTGGAAACAAGGCTGGAATGTGGAGTACAAAGATGATCAATGGAGTAGCAAAAATAAATTAAAAGTGTTTATTGTGCCTCACTCACATAATGATCCTGGTAAGAATCACATGTATAAATCATAAGTTTTATGTAATTATATTTTAGCTATAATTATATTATTTATTTTCTTGTTTAAACATTTTCTGCACATATTTGACAAATATGAGTGATGTAAGAAATTAAACCTGCTGTCTCTGGTGAAGTATTGTGCTTCTTTTATTTTTAGTTATTATTATTTATATCAATGTTAACATACAGGATGGATTAAGACTTTTGAAAACTATTACAAGACTCAAACAAAGGCCATATTCACAAATATGGTGGAAAAGCTGAAAGAAGGTGTAGGCAGAAAATTTATTTGGGCAGAAATTAGCTACCTCTCACTCTGGTGGTCTTCAGATGCCACTGACAAGGAAAAGGCAGCTTTTCAGAGGTATAGGAGCAATGATATAGTTGTAGTATTTCTCTCTTAATTCAGTTATATAATTTATAATAAATATATATTTTTTACAGTTTGTTAAAATCTGGACAAATTGAAATAGTGACAGGAGGTTGGGTGATGAATGATGAAGCTAATTCACACTGGCTCTCTATTATACAGCAATTAACAACTGGTCATCAATGGCTTATAGATAATTTAGGTTATATACCAAAAAATGGTTGGTCCATTGATCCTTTTGGCTATTCCAGCACTCAGCCATATTTACTAAAGTTGTCAGGCTTTGAAAATTCAGTTATTCAAAGAATACATTACAGGGTGAAGAAAGAACTTGCTTTGAATAGACAGTTGGAATTTAAATGGAGACAGTTATGGGGTAAGTTTTTATTTTTTGCTTCCAGTCAACACACTGTGTCATGTTGCATATAAATTTAAAATTATAAACTCTAAACTTAATAGGAATGATAAAAATTACCCAAATACTTTTCATAAAATTCAATTATTCAAAGTAATCATAATATAAGATAAATTAGAAGATAAAAAGATAAGTCATTTCTGTACTTCGATAATGATTAATGATAATATCTAAACTAATACCTTTAAACGAGCAATTTTTATATATTTATACCGGCGATCTCGGAAACGGCTCTAACGATTTCGTTGAAATTTGGTATATGGGGGTTTTCAGTGGCGCAAAATCGATCTAGATTAGTGTTATGTCTGGGAAAACGGGTGTTTTAGAGTTTTTATGCGGTTTTCTTTCGCATTTTTCCACGTAAAATATGGTCGCTAATTTCGCACGCTCGGGCATTAGCATCGTCGTCAAGCGTCGAAGCCGCAAGATTGATAATCATTGAAATTGGTGTCCGGGTTCGAATTCGGATACAAAGTTTTTACTTTTGTTTCTTTTTTTTTATTTATTCAAGTTTTTAGTTTTCTTTTTGTTTTTAAGCCAAACTAAAAAGAAAATTGTACTTTTGGCCAAAACTTCCGAACAAAGCTCGGTCGCCCAGGCACTTAATATATATAAAACAAAGTCGGGTTAGTTACACCATTTATAACTCAACAACAACAGCTGGACCGATTTCTATGATCTTAGTTTTGTTGAATTTTATCTCCGCCCCAAACAGCAGAATAACTATCAAAATATTGGAAAATTTCGGCAAAAAAAAAATTACATTTACTTGGCTAACGCTGGCTAGTAACTATTTATATCTATTTAAAAAGTATCTAGGGACACACCCAAGCGAAGGGAGGGTAAGTCACTAGTATTAAATGAGCAATTATTGTATATAATATTATATATATAATTTTTTTTCGTGTATCATGAAAAAGGTTCTAATGATTTGGATCAAATTTTGTATTTAGTTGTTTAGTTTAGTTTATTGGTTTTGCTTTTTCTCTTCTTGAATAAACGCAATTTTTATATCTTCCCCGAAAAACGCCGAGAGAAGCTGGGTCGCCCAACTATTAATCTATACATATTATAATAAAATTCTAACTAATCCGAATCTGTACATTAAATATTTTTTGGAAAATGTAATTGAAATAGACATTATTACCGATACAGAAGCCGAATCTGTAGATTTTAGAATTTTTGTTTGTCTGTCTGTCTGTCTGTTACCGCATCACGAAAAAACCACTGAAGGTATTTTGATGAAATTTAGTATGATGATACCTGGTTATCCGGGTCAATATATAGGATACTTTTTACTGCGGGAAAATATCTCATCTCTGAGAAATCTATAGTAAACGTTAAAACGTAAGTAGGGACGAAACCGAGTGGAGCGAGGGTGAGTCGCTAGTCTATACTTATTATAAAATTCTAATTAAGCCGAATCTGTACATTAAAAATTTTTTGGAAAATCTTATTGAAATAGACATTATTATCGATGCAGAGACCGAATCTATAGTTTTTAGAATTTTTGTCTGTCTGTCTATCTGTCTGTCTGTTACCGCATCACGGGAAACCACTGGACAGATTTTGATGAAATTTGGTATGATGATAGCTGGTTATCTGAGTCAACATATAGGATACTTTTTACTGCGAGAAAATATCTCATCTCTGAGCTAAACGTCAAAACGTAACTAGGGACGAACCCGAGCGGAGCGAGGGTGAGTTGCTAGTAATAATATAAAAAAGTAAAACATTAACTTGTTTTCAATGAAATATATGATAACTGTAATTTTATATTCAAATAATGAAATGCTAATCTGCCTATCTTTTCTGTACCTATTTATGATTGTATATTATATCAGTAACTAGAAGTTGCTGTTGTAATCTAAACGGCTGACATTATTGAAAGTATTTTTAAATTCATCCCCTAAAGGCGTGAAAAAGAAGGAGAAGGGTATGATTTAAAAGTTTGTACAGAAAAAATATATTTATAGAGTGCAAATTAAAAACACTAGCCACAGGAACTTAGAGCTGCCATTTTAAATAAAATTGAAACTGCATGTAGAATTCCAACAGACCATAATATGATATGAACTAAAGAACTTATGCACATTGAACTAAAGAAATATTTTTTTTGTGCTTATATTATTATTATTATTATATAGTTTATGGAACAATAGAAATGATTATGACGAAAATTATAATATGAAAAAAAAGTCTATGACCAAATTATTTCAATATCAAGTTATTATTTTACTGTAGTATGAACTTAAACAGTTCAATTTACATAATTTAGTTTGAATTCCATGATAAGCCAACGCGGCCTTCAAATACTATTTACATAAATTGAAAAATGCTTATACAAATGAATAGTTTTTTTTTTCTATATAGTAGTACAAGTACCAGCAAATCAATTCATACATATTTCTGTTTTTATTCCAAAACCATTAATCATGATTTTCTTCTACTGAGCTAAATGAAACCTACTACAGTAGGCTAACCTAAGTATTAAGATTTAGTACAACGATTTGTACCAATGATAGAAATCCAATTTAAATGCCTCCAGTATTTTCAGAATGTACTCCATCCGTCTGTCCATCCATGTCTATTAAATTGATAAAACATCTGAATACTATAAATATATTTATAATCTAAACATCCACTAAAGTAGCAATTTTCAAAAGGCATTTTATAGATCAATTATAAGTGCAAATAGTAAACATGATGCTCTACATATGTTTTGAATATTTTTTTTAAATTATAAAAAATAATAATTAAGCAACTATTTTACAGATGGCGTTGGAAATACTGACATGTTCACACATCTAATGCCTTTCTATTCTTACGACGTGCCTCACACTTGCGGGCCGGACCCAAAGGTACATTTTTTTTAAATATGATTTCAATTTTCTGGTTAATGGAATAAAATCCAAAAATCCAACTTGCCAGTAGGAATTTGATGAATCATGACAAGTAATAAATAAAATCACGTCAATAGTTTTTTTTTTTTTTGAAGACTAAACACTTATTTTCTACTTTATTTTATTTATTTTCACTGCCTGTTGTGCTATTTCTTTTTTAATATATATATATATGTATGTATATATATATATATATATATATATATATATATATATATATGTGTTATGTCAATTTTTTGGTGTGCAATAAAGTATATTTGATTTGATTCAACATGCTTATTTTCTAACTTTTCAGACATGTTTTACATAGAAACATTCTAAAATATATTGTAATATCAATTAGTGTTTTACATTAGGCAGTGGTAGCCCAGTGGTAACGCGTTCGCTTGGGAAACCGAGTGAAGCAGGTTCAAATCCCGGGTCTCGCACCTCTGACATTTTCATGTGCGAATCATTTCTAACATAATTATCACTTGCCTTACGGTGAAGGAAAACATCGTTAGGAAACCTGCATGTCTGAGAGAACCTAGCAAGTTTTCGAAGGACATGTGAAGGCCGCCAATCCGACTTGGCCAGCGTGGTGGACTATGGCCTGATTCCCCTCGTATTGAAGGGAGGCCCGTGCCCAGCAGTGGGGCATTAAAAAGGGCTGAATACATACATACATACATTATAATTATATCAAGTTTTAATATATAATACTTTACTATTAGATTTGCGTGTAGACTTCTGTCTCCCTCCTTTTTCCGAGTCTAAAATATTAATTTAATATTTTAAAAATAATTATATCTGTTTTTATTGCCGAAATACATTACATCGAAACTTAAAGTACTTGAGAGTTGAGAGCCAAATTTTATCCATATTATAAATGTAGCGGCTTGTCAAAATTATAATAAACACACAAGTTGACATGGAAACATTTAAAAAGTCAGAGAAAATTACAATTAAAATTTATTACTTACTTAAAAATGGGGGGTGGGGGTACGAGATTGAAAAATACATTACGACCTATAACTTATTATTCTCATACCTACCAAATATCCAAAAAAAATTGATTAAAATTGGTCGAGCCGTTTCGGAGGAGTGCCACCACCATGATACGAGATATTTATATATTAGAAATTTACTATTTGTGACTATTAAATTAGACAAGCGCGTATCGGGCTGGAATCACGAATTCATGGACCCGTAAAATTACAAAATATTGCATTAAATAATAAATTAAGACTGTTTATTGAAGTGGCTAATCGTTCAATGAATCGGTTGAAACCCCTACCTGATTCAAGAAAGAAAGGATTTTTTATCTGTTTATCAGAACCTATTTTTTTCAAATTTATATTATGTTTTAGATACTAGCAGAACCCGCGGCTTCGCCCGCGTTCAATCTACAAAAAAAAATCTTTGGATTTATGTTATAAAGTATTTATATGATATACATTTTACGTATTTTTATGTATGGAAGTCTGCCTGATTTGTTGGCATTTATGATTACTGCTCCGCTCGCTTGGATAGCAGCATGATGATATATAGTATGTAGCCCTCCTCAATAAACGGGCTATCTAATGCAAAAAGGATTTTTCAAATCGGATTAGTAGTTCCTGAGATTAGCGCGTTCAAACAAACCAACTCTGTCTCTTTATAATATTAGTATAGATTTATAAGATTTTTAAAATCGAAAGCGGATATTTATATCATGTGAAACAGATTCGTCTCAGATCAATTTTATTTCTTATAAAATATTGTAAATATACAAATTAGATATAGTTGTACCGCAGATGCATTATTAAAAATATATTTTTATGAGAACACTTTTTTCAAAGGTCTGCTGCCAGTTTGATTTTAAAAGATTACCTGGCAATGGAGTATCCTGCCCTTGGGGTATTCCACCTAGAAAAATTTTCCAGAAGAATGTAGATGAAAGGTAATATTTACTAATTAATTATTATTATTTGTAATTCAGTCGTAAGTTTAAAGCTAGTTCAAAGCTTAATCTGTAAAAGGATCGTTAAGGTATTTTCAGCTTAATAATAACGTTCAAATGAACTCGGCAATTTCCAAAAAAGTTTGTTACAATTCGTACGGGTGAACTTTTAAAGTAAGTGTTAAATATGATAAATAACCTATTTTACATCAGAACACATTAGTAGCTTATTAAATTAAACAAAATCTCCTGTCAATTATTAGATCGTTCATGATCCTGGACCAGTGGCGGAAGAAGGCGCAGCTGTACCGCAGCAACGTGGTGCTCGTGCCGCTGGGCGATGACTTCCGCTACGACCGCGCCAACGAGTGGGACAACCAGTATCAGAACTACGAGAAGATCATCGATTATATTAATGGCAATGATGCTTGGAATGCTGAGGTATGTGGTGGTAATGTGTAGTATAACCCATATTAATATATAGTTAAAACCATTACTGAATTCGAGTGTATGTTATTTTTCGTGCATTTGATAAAAAATATATATTATATTAAGTGACTAATGTTATGGATTATGATTATAAGCCATTCTGAAATACTTCCTCGGTGTTAATTATTGCGGTTTTCTCAATTATCATATTTCGTTTAATCTTATAATGGATATGTTTCATTAATAATACCCGTACAGGAAACGCTAGGTATTTTTTTAATAACCTGGTGGTTATGTGAAAACACGCTTGCTAGAAAAGTAAAACTTAGTAAACACAATGGTTACTTAGCATTGAATATTGTAAGCTGTATTTTTTTGCCAATAAAGATTAATAATAAAAAAAAATCTTATAGGTCCAATTCGGGACTCTCCAAGATTACTTCAAAGCGTTACACGAAGAAATCAAGATGTCCAATTTCCCCGTACTAACGGGCGACTTCTTCACATACGCGGACCGCAACCAGCACTATTGGAGTGGATACTACACCTCGCGACCCTTCTATAAGAGAATGGATAGAGTTCTCCTGGCGTATGTTAGGTAATTTAATCTAGATTTCGTATTTTATATTTATTTATATTACTAGCGGTTAACCCACGCTTCGTTTAGGTTTGTCCCTAGTGAAAAACAAAAATAAATCTCCCGCGGGAACCGTGCGTTTTCCGGGATAAAAAGTATGTGCTATTCCGGGCTATAATCTTACTCTGTGCCAAATTTCATCCCGATCCGTTCAGTGGTTCTGGTGTGATTAAGTAACAAATATCCATCCATCCATTATGTATATAGCTATAGCACAAATGAATTTTAACTTTCTATTATTTAATTTGTTTTTAACGTTATTTTTATGTGTTGTTTAAGATCCAAAGTTTTGATTTGATTTTTCCATTCTATACTTATATGAAAATATAATGATAAAGCTTATGGAAAAATGTTCGAGGTATGTATTGCTGCAAAATAAAGTTGAGTGATGTTCACAGATAGTTATATAAATATTTGTCACTGTCTGGATGTAAGTGAATGTTTCACAAACTTTTCAACATAAAACAACATAATTTATGTCATTAAGGGGGTCGTCCTGGATACTTTAGGTCACGACCTATCTGTCTACTAAATTTTATACAAATCCGGTCAAAGTGAAGGAGAAACAATCACACGTAATCTTTTACATTTATACTAGTAAATATATAATATTCGTATTTAACGTCCCACTGCTGGGCACGGGCCAATACGAGGGAGATCAGGCCGAGTGCGGTGGCTTCCTCGGAATATTTTTCTCTTTATCGTAATATATTATAAATATGTTGGTACATTAATACATAGCATCATCTACATAGTTCCATGGCTACGAGGCTTGTGTTATGGATACCAGGTAGTTGATACATTATACATATATAACTTTAAATACATACATATTATAAATATACACACCCATGACTGGAGTACAAACATTCATGCTCACGACACAAATGAATGCCCCCAGCGGGACTCGAACCCGCGACCGCTGATACAGCAAGTAGGGTCACTACAAACTGAGCCAAACGTGTTGTCAATATATATATATATATATATATATATATATATATATATATATATATATATATATATATAAATAATCGAAATTATGTGTTTATAATAGTAATCCCACTTAATAATTACAACAGAGCGGCAGAAATAATAACGGGTCAAGCGTCGTCGTCGCAGTCGGTGAGCTACATCACGTCGCTGCAGCTGCGCGACCGCGTGGAGCAGGCGCGCCGCGCGCTCGCGCTCTTCCAGCACCACGACGGCGTCACCGGCACCGCCAGGGACGATGTGCACGACGATTACGGGAGACGGTATGTCGCTGTTTCTTATTGTAATCATGGTAATGATAAGACTAACCGTGTATGCAGGAGATATTATAGAGTGAGACGAAAAAACTATAATATCCAGCCCTCTTTAACATCCCACTGCTGAGCACGAGCCTCCTAATATAAGGGGTATCAGGCTATAGTCTACCACGCTGGTCAAGTGCGGGTTGGCGGATTTCACATGTCTTTCGAAAACTTGCTATGTTCTCTCAGACATGCAGGTTTCCACACGATGTTTTCCTTCACCGTACGATAAGTGCTATTAATCTTAGATATGATTCGCACATGAAACTATCAGAGATGCGAAACTCCAGATTTGAACCCGCTTTACTCGGTTTCTCAAGCGAACGCGTTATTACTGGACTACCACTGCCTCTAACACAACTATGCGAGACGGTACGTTTGTCACTCAGACTATAGAATTATGTAAAGGAAGCCCGCCAAAATAATAGTCAAAGTCAATAGTAGCGTGATATGCTGTTTATGCTAATATTCTCGTTTTTGCCTTACAGATCGTTTACTTTTTTTAAAGAATAAGGGGAATTTTAATATTTATGAAACATATATACAGG
This sequence comes from Fabriciana adippe, assembly GCA_905404265.1. Taxonomy (NCBI): domain Eukaryota; kingdom Metazoa; phylum Arthropoda; class Insecta; order Lepidoptera; family Nymphalidae; genus Fabriciana; species Fabriciana adippe. The sequence continues at coordinate 6,241,793 of FR990000.1, forward strand.
ATGAATTTTTCAAGTGGGCGTGAATGACCAGATCCGAAACTATGAGGAATAGCGAAAAGTACTTAAAGGAGTCTCGTGCCCGATTTTCATGAAAACTAAAACTGCATCGTTGGATTTTTGAAAAATCAATTGTCCTAGCCAGGAATCGAACCTGTTGATTTTGAAAAAAAAAACACACAGACTGTATCATTAAACCATTCGATAGTGTCGCTTATAAGGAACGCATTCTGGGAAGTATTGACATACGGCAAACTTAAGGAAAATTTTGGATTTGGATTTTAATAAACTGCTTCATATTTTAAACTAATTTCTTTAATAATAATTAATCATACCTACATTACTTGTACCTTGTGAGTTGTGCGAAATAATGCTCAATATTTTTTCACCCGCAGCGCACTCTTCTTTACAACATTATGTTCTAATTTCAAATTTCTATTCTCTTCGTGGTTAAATGCCACAGTAAAAGTGAATTGGCGACTATAATTTTGAGTTTTTTTGACGTTTCGTTGATTACTGCTAACTGTTTGCGTACTGTTTCGTATTTTTTTTTAATAATTTATAAATGCAATACCTACTTGAAACTTGGATTTTGTGATTTGAAGATGGATTTAACCAATTATGAACGATTTGATCTACTGGAAGCATATTTTATCAATGGGAATAGTGCTACTCGCGCTTTGGTATGGTACCGAAAAAAATATCGTCAACGTGATTTCCCCAATGTTAAGCGTTTCCAAAGAACGGTAAATAACCTTAAACAAGGAGGTAGTTTTATGAAAAGTAATAAAGCCACGTATTTGTAATGAAGATTTAGAAAAAGCTATTTTGACCTATTTTGAGTCTTTCCTGCTAATTCCACCCGCAATGTAGCTGAAAATATTCAAGTGTCTCAAGCTACGATCTTTGGAAAATATTCTAATCGGAATCAATAATATTGTAATGCTGAATGCAGTACAATCCTTGAAAAATCAAATCTAGCTATGTATTGAAAACAATTGCCATCGTTTTGAACAAATGATCAGTTAAGATAGGTAACAAATAAAAATAAAAAATTATTTTGCTAAAAATGAGTTCTTTCCTTAAGTTTGCCATATGTCATTACTTTCCAGAATGCGTTCCTTAGTAGCAACACTATCGAATGGTGTAATGATACAGTGGTGTTTTTTTTTTTCAAAATCAACAAGTTCGATTCCTGGCTAGGAAAATTGATATTTCAAAAATCCAATGATGCAGTTTTAGTTTTCATGAAAATCGGGCCCGAGACTACTTTAAGTACTTTTCGCTATTCCTCATAGTTTCGGATTTGGTCATTCACGCCCACTTGAAAAATTCACCCTGTATATTAAAATATATGATACATTTTTAAAACTAAATATAGTAATAGGTGTTATATTTTTTTGTATTTTTAAGCATTCTCTTTAATTAGTTTTTTTTTCCTCTAGTAATATAAAATCCTCTAAAATATGCCCATATCACACTCACATAACATTACAATATATATAAATTCCATCACATAGAAAGGGCAAAAATATTTTTATTATATTATTTCAGAATGTTGGAAGCAATCAAATACAGTCAGTCAGCGATCCAACAAGCCGCGTACTACTTGCTCAAGCAGCCCGCCATACAGGAGCAGACGCAGGAAGACGTGTACTTCGACGTGGACGACATCTGGCGCAAGCACGACGAGATACCGAGCAGGATCACCATCGCCTTGGACGTGATGTCGCCCTCGCGCCGGATACTGCTGTATAATGCACTGGCTTTTAAGAGACACGAGATTTTAACTTTGTTCGTCTCTACGCCTCATGTTGAGGTATATGTTTATATTATGCTACTACAGTATTTTATATATTATAAAATTTGTGCACATATATACTATTCTTTATTGCGAAAGACAGAAATAAACAAACAATAAAATTAGTTAGCAAAGGTGGACTTATCTCTAGAAGAGATCTCCTCCAGTCAACCTAAGTGAGTTAGAGAGATAGTATTAAAAAGCAGGCTACAGTGCAGTTACTCAAATATAAATAATTAAATAAATAAATTATATATAAATATATAAAAGTAAAATATTATACAGGCTATATACCGTAACATATATACATACATACTACTACATACACAAATACATATCTATATAATATACTACATAATAATAGTGGTTAATATAACTGTGGATTGACTTGGTTGAGAAGGTGCTGTTTTATTTTCTTTTTAAAGGCAGTTATAGAGGGCAGCACATTTGATATAAAAGACGAAAAAGATACTTTAGAATATTAAAAAAAAACGGCTTGAAAAACAAATACTAAAAAGTAAAAAAATATTGATCCGATTCTAAAAATTCTTTCACTAATGTGAAAGAATTTTCAGAATCGGATCAGTAGTTCCAGAGATAACCTCCTACATACAAACTAATAAAATAACACTCCCCCAGGTGTTCGACCCGGACGGCAACCCCATGATGGCGCAGATCTCGCCGGTGGTGTCGGGCGAGAAGCGCCTGGGCTTCGCCGCGAACAAGTTCCAGCTGTCCTTCCCGGTGGCGGTGGACGCGCTCGCGCTCACCGTCTACACCGTGTCCTTGAGAGACAACATGGCTATTAACAAGTTAATATTATAATATTTATTATTTTCTTAGATGGACGTAATATAATTTAATAAGAGTTTCTTCTCATTTATTCTTTGTTGTTCTTGATGTTGTAAAGTATAACTTATGCAGGTAAAGAATGGTATTAAAATGGCGTCTATTTTCGCCGCGCGTTTGAATAATACGATCACCCTAACGCGGAAAAAAGTGATATTTATGTAATAATTAAATATAGTAATAAAAATAATAAATAAATACCTTTAACAGTAACTGTATGATCCGCGTTACGCGGAGTAAAATATCTTTAAAACTAACGCTAATAAATTATAATATAAAGTGTACCTTGTACGTGGACTTAGCCGTGGAAGCGTTGCCGGGCCCGGAATCCTTAATCCTGCGTAGGCACTGATCACTAGGGGTGTTTGTGTGTATGTGATGTATAAATATATAAGCCCATAATTAATCCGACCGAAAATACTTATTTTACTTTGTAACCGAAACAATTCAAACGAGAGGAGCACTCGTCATACCGACCGAACAATACCGAATCCAATTGACAACTGTCATCTGTCATTTCAGACATGACTTAAGACAATAATACCATATATAAAAAATACTAAACATTCCCCCGCCCAAGCAGTCCCAAACTGCTTTAACCGAAATTAAACTAATTACTTCCTTTAAATATCTATCACTTCCCTTAAAATTAGTACCACAATCCGACCGAATAACCGAAGGTAGGCCACGCCTAGAAACAAACCGAGTAAGAGTGGCAATAAAAGCCTCCGTTGATAATTCCGAAACCAATTCTAAATGAACAGATTTAGTGGTCAGACATACAAAGACGCATAAGTAAACCTTGATGATTTTTGGATTACGATTAAAATCAAAGTTTGATACCGACATGTGTCCGAGCTTTAAATATTCACGCATGAAATCAATATATTTTTCTCGCAACACGGGATTTTTAGTAAACCGTTTTTGTAAGGCAAAAAATCTTTTTTCCGCCGACACTCTCGAATCACCTAATAAAGGTCTATTAGACAAGAAAGGCAACTTAGTAACAAACCGACCGTTTTCTAACCGAAAAGTATTATTAATATAAAAGAGTTCACACTCCTCATCAGGTGAACCCAAACGCGATGCCATTGGTGGTTCTTCCACCTCCCAAAACCTTTGTAAGGTATCCGAAATAGAAACACCGAAATATTCCGAATTATCAATTAAGCTCGATTCAATATATTCCACTGGACCTAAAATAATGTATCCGAAAACCGTACTATACGCCGTAAGACCAGAAGAATTTAATATAATTTTATCACCTCCGACTAGTGAACCGAAAACATCCGAACCAAGTAAAAGATCCACTGGCTGTGGAATATAAAAATCTGGGTCTGCGAGACTTAAATCCATAGTTAAATCCGTTACCGATTTATTCAAACAAATTAACGGTTGATCACCGACAATTGTATCCATACATACTACCGTTGTGGTTACTCTAGGAAATGAATTATTTAATGGAGAAAATGTAACCGAGGACCTTCCGATAATATTAATATTTTCAATACCTCCTACTCCTTTAACCCGTTCCGTACATTTTTCTAAATATAACCCCAACCTACCCAATAACTTAGAGGTGATTAATGACCCTTGAGAACCTGCGTCCAATAAAGCCCTAGCCGTAACGCCCCTTTCCGAATCCGAATTAAAATAAACCTTAACCAATGCTGTAGGTAATAAAACAGTAGCTTTAGGGCACGTCTCAAGAGGGTAGGTGGGGACCGTATCCTAGCGCCGACCTGGTGAGTAACCACGTGAGTCAGTATAAACAGCCTCACGCGTAGCGTTCCGTTCATCATAATGTTGACCATGGTTTCGACCGTTAGAGTTACCAACTCGCTCCACTTCTCCTCGTTGGTGCGGCGAAGAAGGTGACGTACGAGTAGGTGAGTTCCGAGGAGATTTTCTAACTGTTCTATTATAATAGCGACCACCCCCGCCCATGCGAGGAGGTGACCGTTCCGTAGAGTTCCGATTAATATTCCGCCTTTGTTGGGTTCCCGACCGATTGAAACAAAGCATTGGATGATGCTTATTACTACCACAATGACAATGAGGAATTCGGCTGCACACTCGATAAGAATGAGGACCTAAGCAAAAGAAACAAAGACGTTTAAGGTTAACTAAATCTTTTCTCGCGAAAGGTGTCATTGCTTTAAATTGAGAGCAATGATTCAAAACAGAATGTTTTGTTTCACCACAGCAAACGCATGGAGGAGAAACTTCAACCGCAGCATAATGACCAGCCTTACGTGAAGGCTTTGTTTGCCTCGCATTGTATTCATTATACAAACCATGCGTAGATTCCGAACTTGCACATTCTAAAAGCCGACATTCCGTTTCCAAAAACTCAACCAATTCCGAATATTTTGGTATAATATCTGTTTCACATCCGAATTTCTGTTCAAACCGAGATTTTAGTGTAGTAGGCAATTTTGACAAACATATATGTAAAAGTAAAAATGACCATTCCTCGACAGGAAAACCAAGCCGCTCTAATTGATTTACCGCCATAATTAATGGATTTAAAAATTGAGTCCGAAATCCATTAAGGCGAATAGAAATTACAGGTAATTTTAAAATCTGGTCAACCTGAACATCTGCCAGCCGTCTAGTATTTTGATAACGCTTCATCAAAAGATTCCGAGCAATACTGTAACCTTCATCCGAAATTCTAATTTGTTGAACCAAACCGCGAGGTTCACCGGAAAGACATGACATTAAATATGCTAATTTCTGCGCAGGAGATAAGTCCGACCGCTTATCTACAAGGCTATCAAAAAGATTATTAAATCCAACCCATTGATCCATATCACCATCAAAGGATGGGAGCCGAAGTCCTGGTAAATGTGATAACAAAGCATCCAGTTCCATCCGATCCGATTTAATATTTTCCGAAGTAGAAGCCGACGTAGGAGGAGATTGTTGCAATTTAATCGTCATTAATTTATCAAAAGCTTCCAAAGCACGAATATAGTCCGCCCGGGCCGCAACCACTATTTCTCTGTCCGCCGTAATAGTCTCATCCGCGAGTTCAAGAATACGTTGGTAAGACGTCTCAAAAGCCGTAAATTCCGAATTCACCGTTAAAAGCCGTACCGATAAACGCATAGAAAGTTCAGGCCTATCTATAAGATCAGCACTATCTAACAACCATTGCAACTTCACTCTAAATTGAGACCAATTAAACCGCACAGACATGATAAATAACTATTATTAATCAAGCCAAACCAAAAATAAAAAAATAAAAATATATTTCAAACAAAATGTTAAAATATTCCGAACGTTAAACTATATATAATATTTTATTACAATTATAATTACTATAAACCGTTAATGCTAATCTTTAAACACAGTATAATATAAAGTATATAATACTTCTTAACTTTATATCATAAATTTAACTTTCAACAATGACATCTTAAACCGTATGAAACAACTCGATAATAATTATCCTATATATTTCACGAACAACCCTTTACTTCTTATTCCAAGTTTATAATATGTATATTTCAATTAATGCAATTTTAATGCTAATTTCATTGAATGAAATAATGAACCCACGATTAGTAACATACATAAATCCAAAAATCACCAAGATATAATCCGATAACCATCATAAGTTTATTATATAATTATTATATTGACAATGTACGTATAAAGGTAACGAACACAGTTCAACGTCGTATCAGCTGTCTCCGCAACGCGTGACAAAATGTTAACACAATAAGGGGTAGATATAAATTACCGATTTCTCGCAAATTAAAGATATCGTGTATTATACACGTAAAAGACCGAAAATACAACTACGCTCTGCTACCAAAATGTATGATCCGCGTTACGCGGAGTAAAATATCTTTAAAACTAACGCTAATAAATTATAATATAAAGTGTACCTTGTACGTGGACTTAGCCGTGGAAGCGTTGCCGGGCCCGGAATCCTTAATCCTGCGTAGGCACTGATCACTAGGGGTGTTTGTGTGTATGTGATGTATAAATATATAAGCCCATAATTAATCCGACCGAAAATACTTATTTTACTTTGTAACCGAAACAATTCAAACGAGAGGAGCACTCGTCATACCGACCGAACAATACCGAATCCAATTGACAACTGTCATCTGTCATTTCAGACATGACTTAAGACAATAATACCATATATAAAAAATACTAAACACTAACATTATTTCTAGAAATAACCTTGTAATTTATTAGCGAAGTTTTAATCCAATTTTACTATAATAGGTAACCTGGTGTGACACACATATGTCAGTTGTATACGTGTACGTAAACAAACACATATCATACCTGCGCGTGCGTCTCTATAATGCGGACCTGGATATGTTATTATTTATTTGAAATATTTTATCGGCGAACAAGTATCAAATATATATGTATACATACATACGTACGTGTATATAATGAGTATCATATACCTATACATTACTAGCGACTCACCCTCGCCTCGCTCAGATTCGTTCCTAGGTGCGTTTTAACGGTTAGTATGAAATACAATTTTTTTAATTTCTCGGCTTTTCTGTACTATAATAATTTTATCTATTAAAAAAACCGCATCAAAATCCTTTGTGTATTTTTGAAGATCTAAGCATATATAGGGACAGACAGACAGCGGGAAGCGACTTTGTTTTATACTATATATTGATACGTGTATATAAAACCCACCAGATACACGTCATACGCGCGCGTGCGGCTGTACAACGCGGAGTACTGGTCGGTGGAGCTGCCGAAGGTGTTCGCGCAGCAGGCGGCGGCGCGCCTGGCGGACGACGTGGCGCTGCAGCCCGGCAACGGCACGCGCGCGCTCGTCTCGCACACCGGCCTGCTCAAGGCGCTCGTGGCGCCAGATGGAACCACTACGCCTATACACATGGACTTTGTACAGTGAGTATTCATACGTATATATTCTGTTGACATATCCACCCAAGGCCTACTCAGGGCGCTAGTGTCTCTAGGTGAGTACGCCGTGTCTATGCATATGGATTTTATGCACTGAGCATAGCCCCATGCAAATGGAAGAAGTATGAAAGCTATAAATCAAAAATGTTTGTGATTTTTTTTAAATAGTAATTTTCGGTAATGTACTCATAATTGTTAATTCATCGCTCGTTCATTCGCCGGATAATAAAGACGAATGGCTTAGTGAATCGAAATAATAATGGTTAACTCCGAGTCTTGGTTACGTCCAACAAAAAAAGAGAACAATTACTTTATATAACGACGTCATCATCCTTATTTTATATATTGTATAATTTTTATATATCGACCAGATATGACACACAAAAAGGGCAAGATAACAACAGCGGTGCCTACTTGTTCATCCCGGACGGGCCCGCCACGCCGTTCAAGCCCGAGCCCTTCCCGGAAATTGTCATCACCGAGGGACCATTCAAAGCCACACTGTATTCGGGCTTAATAGGACCAAAAACTGCGGAAATGGTGCTAGCTGTAAGTACATATTTGTATGACAAGAATAAGTAGTATTTTGTACGATAATATGAAATTCACGAGGTGCTAGGTTCGAGTCTTGGTTTTTGTTAAACCAACATGTTTACACATATACTTTCTGCGAGTGTTATGTACTATGAGGACGGTAATAGAAACAAACAAACCGGCACTATAATATCTCACTATATATAATTGTCAACCATTACCGACATTTGGCCATGAAAGAATTATGATTATTATTAAAATACTACGTTTTAAATGGGTCAAAAATCAAGGCAAAATTTGTAGGAGGAAATGAAGATTTGAGATTTCAGCTTTATTTTGTACATTTCTTTTTAAGTACTCTTATAAATTACGGCTTCGTTTTCAACAACAGTGTTGCATTAACTTTAACTACTTTGATATATTACTACTTTGTTTCAACAAGTGTTGCATTAAGCATTTATAGAAATAATATTATCTAATATATAAATATCTCGTATCACAGTGTTTGTAGCACTCCTCCGAAACGGTTCGACCGATTTTAATGATTTTTTTGTATATTTGGTAGGTATGAGAATAAGTCCTAAAGTATTTTTCACCCTCCTACTCCCACCCCCATTTTTCAAGTAACTAGAGGCGAAGCCGAGCGGAGCAAGGGTATTCGCTAATAGTATTATATAATTAATATTATAGTAATAAACAAATAATAATTTAATTTAACATTTTATTCCAGATAACATTGTACAATAATCCGTCGCTGCCTCACAGCGAGGTGGAGATCAGCAACACGCTACTCATAGACCCTCAAGTGGACGACTTGGAGCTAGCCATGAGGTTCTCCACCGGCATTAAGAATGGAGATGTGTTCTATACAGACCTTAATGGCATGCAGGTGATTTGTCACTACATATTAGAAATTAAAGTTCAGTTTAAATATATTCAAGCTAATTTTCTGAAACTGTACTGATTTTTATACAGTTTTTGAACAAGAGAAATAGAAATTATCTATGAAGGCTTAATAAACATTTTGTAAAAATAATATACCGGTATGATGTTATTTTTGAATTATCTCATTTAGGGGAGCTTCTCAGTGGAGCGCAGGTGACCATGTTTGGTTTACTAAAAACTTCTAAATTTATATTAAAACACACATTTAACTTAAAATATAAATAAAAAAATAATTTTACTTATTTTTTAGGTTAATATAAAATAGTCTGTCCAGCACAAGAGGAGTTACAATAATTACTAATTATTTTAATTATATGGCAAATCAAACAGATGATAAAGCGACGATACTTCGAGAAGCTTCCACTGCAAGCGAACTTCTACCCGCTCCCCGCCGCCGCGTACATACAGGACGACAACACGAGACTCACCCTGCTAACGTCCACCCCCCTCGGCATGGCCGCCTTGCAGCCGGGACAGATTGAGGTATTATAACCACCTACTTAAAATTAAATTGAGTTTAATATTAAAAATAAATTGTATTTAACTGACTTTTCAAACACGATCGGTATTTATGACTGTTGGCTGTCTTATGCCTTCAAACTTGACATTTCGCCATGACACGTAGAATAAACAATACATGAGAGATATAAAAAAAATGTACACCAATAAATATTTTTTAATAACATGCACGCATGTAATGATTTTGATATCCAATTGTTTATTACACTTCCTGTTAAATACAATTATTTAGACTTTTTTAACGTTCCACTGCTGGGCGCGGGTCTCCCTTCATTACGAGGAGGATCAAGCCATAGTACACCATGTTGGCCACATCTGAATTGGCGGTCATCACATGTCTTTTGAAAACTTGCTAATTTCTCTCAGACGTGCAGGTTTACTCACAATGTCTTCCTTCACCGTAAGACAAATGGTAATCATGGTAGAAACGATTTGCACATGAAAACACCAGAAGTGCAATACCCGGGATTTGAATCCGATTCACTCGGTTTCCCAGGCGAGTGCGTTACCACCGGGTTCTTTACGAATAATATAATAAATATTATTTTTCATCTATTTCCAGGTGATGCAAGACCGTAGACTGAGTAAGGACGACAACCGTGGACTCAACCAGGGCATCCTGCAAAACCAACGCACGCGACACATCTTCAAGCTCATAGTGGAGCACGCCAACCATCCTTGCGCGGTCAGTCGCTATATCCATGAGAACTTTAATTTTTTTTTATTAGCTGCTTTTGTATACAATTAATAAAATTTTGGAAGTCTATTTTAACCTATTTTTATCTGTCGTATCGATTTTGAAACGGATGACAATCAAGTAATTTCATATACATTAGACATTAGGATAGTGGAACTTCTTTTTTCTAGCGTGTTATTTTTAGTTTTGAAAACTATATTTTTATTAATATTTACTTATGATTCACAGGACATTTTGGCTGTTCTATGTAGTTTATGAAATTTAAGTGCATTTGACATTCGCCAGATTTTATGTTTTTTAATAGCTATGACTTTTCATACGTACAAATACTTTAGCCCGCGACCCATATTTGCTATTAAGCATTTGAAAATGTGTGATGGATATAAATCTTACTTGCCACGAGACGGCACTACAGCGCTTTAACTTCCAAACCGTTCATCATATTGTAAAATTAGTATTTTTGCATCTAACAGCACTTCCGTTAAAATCCACGGGCGATCGCCTAACGTATATATTTATATAACGTGGCTTTATTTTCTTTACAAAACCGATCAAAACATGATTCCCTCGTGCAGGCGAAGACCCCGGAGTCGGGCAGCGGACAGCTGTCGCTGGGCGCGCACGTGTCGCAGCAGTTGCTGCTGCAGCCGCTGGTGGCGCTGCACTACGCGGCCGACGAGAGCGCGCCGCGCCCCGCCTACTCGCGCGCCGTGCTCAGCGCGCCCGACCTCGTGCTCGCGCAGTACCACGCGCACGTGTCCGCCAAGGTATTTTTGAAATAAAACTTCTTTACGCACGCTTGACTTGGGGGGTAAACTGGTGAATGCGTTACGAAAAAAATGTATGTACGTTTGTTGCCATGGTAACCGTTGTTATTGTCTGACAAATGATATTTAATATTATATTCTTTCCTTAAATGATATTCTATAAATATATGATTGTAATACTCCTAATATGCGTTATTTTTAGTGTTATTCTAATTATTTAAAACATAAATTAAATTTCATATAGAGTACCGATAACCTACAGAAGTTTTACTTCTTGCGCGTGTACACATTCATACATGCACTCTTTAATATATTTTTTTTGAAGTGAAAACTTCTATAGGCAGGTTTGGATGTAGAGTAAATTCATATAAATCGTCATCGACATGGTCACGTGATGTGTTAACGCTAACGCTCAGAGTGCCGATAAATGGCAGAACCAGATAAATGTAAACGGTTTTAATTTACAAATTTTAATTTAAGATCAAACAATTAAATTATCTAAAAATAACAACTGTTTGTTTATAGTTTTAAGTTTTCACTACTGTCGGCCGTCCTCATGACTGCTTTTTTTTTGTTTGTTTATTGCCAGTTGTGTATTCATGTATTGTGTTATACCCGCCGCTTTTCTATAACATGGATCAAAAAATACAATTGGTTGAGGTAAAAATTGTATGTATGTTTTAAGATCTTTTAGATATTTATTCAGTTTTTTTTTTTACCTTGAGTTTGATTATTATGAGTTAAATTTTATCATTAATTTTAAAATAAGAATATTTATTCCTATTTCGAACCATTAAGCCATTTGGCTTACAGCCAAAAATTGATCCTATTATTTTAAATAAGCATGTGTATTATTGAAGCAGTTGATAACGTTGCTAACATTCTGAAAAGTAGCCACCTCTGAAAATAATACGAATTTTATTTTTAATATTTGTTATCGATATGTATCAGAGCAAAGACGGCACGGTGGTGCACGGCATGGGCGTGACGCTGCAGCGCGCGCACCTCGACGCCTGCTACGGCAGCCCGGCGGTACGCGCCTGGTACCCGCCCAGCGACGGACAGGTGGACGCACTTTCTTATGCTTTTATTTATGATTTACTAGCGACTCACCCTCCTTTCGCTCGAGTTCAACCCTAGATTGCTTCCCCATACAAACTTTCACCCCCTTAAGGGGTGATTTCCGGAATAAAAACTGTCCTAGGGTCTCAAACTATCTTCTTACCAAATTTCAACTAAATCGGTTCTGTAGTTTCGGAGACTATTCGATACAAACAAAAAAAAATCAATAAAACAATCTTTTCCTCTTTATAATATTAGAATAGAAGAATAGATTAGTTTTACTTGGATTCAGCCCTTTTTGACGTCCCACTGCTGAGCATAGACCTCCCTTCAGTACTAGGAGACCAGACCATAGTCCAATACACATCACATGTCTTTTGAAAACTAGTTAGCTTCATTTGGTTTTCCACGCGAGCGCGGCTATACTGGGCTTTCACTGTGTCACATTAGTCCTTAGTTTGTTTTTATTTGAAACTATGTTATCGAATCTTTGAAAACGATAATCATATAGATATCTGGAATCTGGATATAGTCGTTTTTGAGACCATGGAACTCAGCTGATGATGCTGCCTCCATAGATAGTGGAACTCTTCAACGGCTACTAATAAAATCTTCCATTTTGAACACAGTTTTTTTGTTTGACGAGTCCCATACTGAAACTTTTGATGAAAAGCCAATTTTTATAGGTTTTTAAAACTATAATTAATGTAATACGAAATGGCCTGTCTGACCGGAACCAACAACTCAGTCTGTATTCACTTGTAAGCAAGCATAGCATTAGTACGTACTACGCTGCCACTTGATGGGCACCATGAAATAGGAAGGGGAAAGAAGGGAGGGGGAGACGTTGTGTATATGTAGATGTAGCATATTTTTAACGTATAATATAAAAATATTCCAATATATTTTTACGCGCCGCTAATCTAATCGAAGACATCAAGCACCTTCGTAAAAACTGTAGTGTTCGTCTTCGCCAGGTGCCAGGCAGGCAGGAAAAGTACGACAATGTGTAAATGATTTTCTCTTGTGTGCGTAAAAAAATATTAATTATTAACATTATAGCGATTAATATAGAAAAAGTGTATCATTGTTTTATAATATACAACGAATGTCATTAAAAGAGTTCTAATGATAAATTCATAACATCATTCCATCCACAGATCACATTGTCAGACTTAATAGACGTGAAGCAAGAGCAAATATTCGACAGCTCGCTGACGTTCGCGCGCGTGCGGGCGCCGGCGCGCGCCGCGCTGGCGCTCTGCCCCATGGAGGTGCGCTCCTTCTTCCTCAACCAGACCCTCAAACATGGCTGAACGTCTGATGTACGATTTAACACATTATACTATGTAGTTATTGGGTCGCATTGCCTCTGTTATTACCAAGCTTTGCACGTTATTGCATATTCCAAGCGCCCATTAGAATATTTCACATAAATTAAATAAGTGAAAATCTATACATCTATATTATTAGTGAGATAATTATATGAATGCAAAACGTTGCAATGACGCAAATGTGGCCCGATACTTACGATAAACTTGTAAGGAATGTTGTGTTAAAATATTTTCAATAATTGTGATAACTAGTGTATCCATATGCGGCGTGAATTTATTCATTTTTATGTTGTGTGTTTTTAAAACCTATTTAAAAGGTTAAGTTTTATATTTAATATTTATTATATATATATATATATACTAGTTGACCCGTCCTAGTATCACAACGTATTTATTTATAATCTTTAAGGTTATACAAAAATTGTTACTCTCAGTATCTGCCTTTAAACACGCGGCGATCACAACAGACCAGGAATGGTCGCAGTGATATTCTACAGTCGCAATGACGAAATAAAAGAAAATCTTCCTAAGTAAACAATTTTTTGGCAAATTTTCCAAACATCGTCCACATACTGTTACAAACATTTTAGTAAAATAAGCAAAATTGATCCTTGCGATTGAGATAATTTGTATGAAACTTATATCAAATGTCTAACTCCAGTAATGAAGACCACAGATAGATAAGCTATTAGAGCTTGCCGTTGTTGTAATATCAGATAGTCTAAGTGCCAACATAGGTCTTCGCAAATCGTTTTGATCATATACTACCGCCATGTATGGATATGATATGTATACATAATGTATATATTTATTTTGAGAGTCAATGGTACTTTAACTGTTATATTTTATTTTTTGGCAATTTAAGAATGATTTAAGTCTAATAATGCCGCTTTGGCTACTTAATCTTATAATAATTTTGTTAAGTGATTTTCAAAATTATTATAAACAAGCGGAGTTTACTTACTTTAACAGAAAATTTATTTAAATCAAGAATTTAGGTTGATATTTGATACTTATTTATTATTATACAGTAAACACTCTTATATGTTATGATCATAACGTAACTAAATGTAATAATTTAACTAACTGCACTATGTAGCTGTTAAAACTATTAGAAATAGCTAATTACAAATATCAAAATATATAAATAGAAACTTTAAATATTGTATTCGATTTATTATCATTGTATCCAACAATATATATCAAAAAATATATCAAAATTGGCATTCTTAGATACGTTAAACGCACAAACCAAAATATAGCATTTAATTAGTTGCAGGTGTCGAAAACAATAATGGCACTACTATTTTTGGCGAGTTCGAATGAACTCTATACTTAAGTCTAAACATATAGAGTAAGCATAGTTTTTAGAATACTTTTTTCAATTCGGTGTTATCTAAACTTGTATAATATATGATATAATGTACAGAATATATATATATATCTAATATATATATATATATATATATATATATATATATATATACATATATATATATATATATATAAAAACTTATTTGAAATTTAAATAGACGTATTTAAATGAATTGATAAAATTACATGAACTATGTAAAGTAACTTAAATTGATTCTAATAGCATGAAAAAGATTAAAATTATTATTTTAATAAAAGGAAAGGCCATTGTCTATATATTTTTTATTTATATTATGATTTAAAAAAGTGCGTAAAACATATTGTTGTTTCGGTATTCGACTGATATTTTTAATTGTTAAGATTCTTGATGTTATGGTATAAAATCGTAACACATTTTTTTTGTACAAGTTCAAGTTTTGTGAAAATGTTAAACGCAATTGCCGTAAGTTAAGACATCGCTGCGTGTACTTTGTTTAAAATAATGTTTTCTTTTGTAAATATAAAAGTTTGAAAATAATTTTGTATTCTTTTTGTTATACCTGATACAAGACAGACTTCAAATATTAAAATTATTTTTTTATGTAGAATTAGTACTCATATAAGGTAAAAATGAATTATTTTTTACGATATTTACTATAAAGGAGGTATTTACTATGTTTTTCGTTACATCTTGACACTTAACACTCGTCGCATTCTATCTCAACAACGGTTGACAGTATGAAATATGGCCTTGGACTTACCTCTGTGGGGAGGAAAAAAATATTTACAAACCCGATTTGACCTCTGGATATCTTGTGACGCGGGCATTAGTTTATGTGATACTTTTGAGCCAAAGTATAAAATGCCAACAAAGATATAAAAGACAACAACTGATAATATTGCTTCTGATATCTCTTTCCAAACAAGAAGCTGCTTATTTATCTGCATAATAAGGATGCTCAAATAATATCATGCCGCTCGTTTAAAATAATTGGTCTTTAAAATTAAGTGTAAATCAATATAAAGTATTTTATTTTATTTACTCAGTATTCATTGTTTTTAAAGTCTTCAAATTAAATTTAAATTGCAATCACTAGTTTAAACGCTATTAAATGGCGACGTAAAAAGTTGGTGCAAAATAAAAATAAAAAATACAGTTTTAACTTCATATATTAAATAAAGCCATCGTTTAATTACAGAAACAAAAGTTCACCCATATCCAAATACCATATACAAATAATAACTATCACAGCTACTTGACAATTTAATACTAGCATTTATTTTCCCCTTCGTATTGAAGGGAGGCCCGTGTCCAGCAGTTCAAATTCAAAATATTTTATTCAGCATTAAATTATTACCTTTTTGTACTGAACGTCATGAGTCAACTACCAGTTTGGAAAGAAGAAGCCTCAGACCTGAGAAGAACTGGCGAAAGAAACTCATCGGGACTAATATTATTTCGTTATATTTTTTATAAAATTAAATTATAATTTACAATATTACTATAAAGTTGAAGTAGCCTGGAGGCGATCGCTTCATTCCCAAGGCGTGCTATCTTCTATAAATGTTATTGTATAATAGCCTTTAGCACACAAACGTTCTTTAACATTTTTTTTTTAATTTGGTGATAGAAGCTTTTTCAACATTTTCTGGGATCCTGCTGTACAAGCGTATACATTATATATAAAAAGAATTACTGACTCTGTGTAGACGAGTCACAGGCATTACAAGTTTGTGTTTGGCAGTCTGAATTGACTGTTTTAGAAGCAAATATTATAGAAAATTCTGTTTTTATTAATTTAAATAAAGAATTATATAAGAAGTTGGGGTCATTGCTGTAGGATAAATAAGGAAGAAGAATACAATATTACCTCTGAACTTCTCCATACGTGTAGTATTTATAGGGACAAATGTCTTTTTTTAACATATTTTTATTGGCCTTTAAAGTATAAGAAAATGAAGCTAACCGACCACAATGGTCTGAGCTTGTTTATAATAGATTTGGAGGATGGTTTATAATTTGTGAATATGTTATCAATACATGTAGCACTGGTAGCAGTGATTCTAGTTGGTTCAAGAAATAAATTATTCAGGTTATATGATAGAAGCATGGATTTAAATCTGAGACTTACAGTGGAATTATCTAATAAGTTTATATTAAAATCATCACAAACAACAATGAATTTATTACAATTATTTAATTTTAACAAAGCTTTTCCTAATACTTTCTCAAAGTACTCATATAACCCATTAGGAGGTCTGTATACGCATACAACAATGAAGTGCTCAAGCTCTGCGCAGACTAGTTCAATAGTTTGCTCAACAGAGAGGCTCACAATATCTTTACGTTCTTTATATAAAAAAAAAAAAAACTTATAATTATTAAAGAGCCCCCGCGTATAGCTTTTTCTCTATTGAACATACTAGCTACCTGGTAACCGTTAAAATTAAATATGGACTGAGAAATAGAAAGCCAGTGTTCTGTTAAACATAAAATATGAACATTTTCACCATTTATAAATAACTCCAGTTCAAGATAGTTACCTATCATGCCCTGTATATTTTGGTGCACCAGGTTTACAATTTTTAATTTTTTACAAATATGGGCATTTCTTGATATCTTACTATGACATTTATTTGATTTAATGTCATTACTTATAAATACCAGAGGCATCCTCTGTTGTCTTAATTGTTACTTTAAATTGCTGTTTGGAACAGATTCCAAATCAAAAAATGTCATATTACAATTTTGCTCAATAGGAACAAAAGTCGGAGGAACCAAATCATTGGCTATGTCAATTTGTATATAATAAGATAGCACAGATGCTATCTGTCGTTTAAATAATATGATAGGCTAAGCCTACTACATGTCAATATATAATTATTATTTTTCCATAAATTCTTAATGTCAATAACATCATTTTTTTTTAATATTCGAATTTAAGTTCTTACAAGTAGTTATAGTGGGACGTTAAAAAGAGCTGAATACAAAACAATAATACATTTATTTTCAGGTCGCATAAATAATACTTAGAGCATTAAAACAACTTGGATTATTATAATAAACATGTATAATGTATTAAATAATAATGCCACAGCAAAAATAAATGACGTAGTAAGTCCAGGGTAACAATATTTTTGCTATGGAAACCGGTAATAGCCATCCGCTGGCCATTTTTTTTTCTAAGTAGTAACGCAGGATTAAGCTGCAGTGTATGGATAAAGAACACGGAAACAAAATTAAAAATATCACGTCACGTTTCCAAAATATTTGGAGATTAGCAGCATTATGCCACAAAAGTTCTATCATCTTATTCTTAGACAAATACCTTCATGTTGTCATCATACATTTCAAAGACAAGGCTCAACCTTATTTTAAAATTGTCCAAATGTATATTACATATTATATATTTAGTTCCCACATTCCAATTCATAAAAAAAGAGAAAAAATTAAATCACTTCCACAGTACATTATTCTACATAAATACTATATGCCACATAATTTTGCACCATCAAAACTTAAAAATTACTAATTATGTATATTTAATTTAAACTAAATTCCATTCATAGATAGATAATCATGCTATGTATATTTGGAACTTTGTCAAAAAGTGTAATCTATTTCGGAAATGTTACTTTATTATTAAATTATTTCCTAATTAGGATTCTATTTGGTTGTTTCGTTCATTTCCTATCGAAAGAATGTGAAAGGTTGGTTTTGTGTTTTTGAACATATAAACTCAACCTTGTTCAATTGCTTATTTATTTATGCCGTACACATATGCAATATTTATTATTATAAGACTAGATTATAGGAAAAAATACTTTTTATATAGTACATACATATATCTATACACATAAATAAAATTGAAGTGTCTGTCTGTGATTTCAAAATAACTATGGTTTCTCGAGAAGATAGAAATGTTTTCATGATATCAGTACCTAAACAACTTTTTTAAATGTTTGTCTGTCTGTTTGCCTACCTTCCTGTTTGTCTGAGATAATCTTTGGAATGGCTTAACCGATTGTAATGAGACGTTCACTGAAAGGTAGAAGAGATTGTAGGATTACATATAGGTGTTTTATTCCGGAAATATTTTGGGTTCCACCGCGAAAATCGAGAACCCTTAAAAGATACGCGAAAAATTTCAGGAAAAAGTCTGCGATAGCATTATATGTGTTTTAAGGTACACATTCACAATAACTATTTTTATCTATAGAATAAACAATGAGAGATGGCAAACCCTAAATAATACTATAGGTAAATGCAAAAGTGTTTTAATTTGTCGCTCTCTGGTCGAGCAACGGAGAAAAGGCGGTTGGATGAAACGCAATTCTATATACACCCATATATAGAGTTGAGAGTATATTAAATTTACAATTTCGCTTTTACATCTTGGCTCATAATAACCGTATTAACGTTGTTAAATACTATGGATATATTTGATAATACTGATTGTAATAACTGACTGCAAACGTCAAGTTTTCCGGACACTGCTTCATACATCACTTGCTCCTGCCTGTAATAAATGAAATTGATTCTTTCAAAAATTAGTACTGAAATTTATTTTTTTTATATATTGGATATAAATATAATTTTCTAAAATATTATATATTAAGAATTTATTTTTTATTAATTTGATGAACAAAGTATGTATAATGTCGTCGTGAGTTCGATTTATTGGTATATGATTATAATGATTAAAAACTGCCTTTATACAAACCGCACTCTTAGGAGTTATTGACAAAAGAATGGAATAGAACAGGTATATATGCAACTTAAAACTATCAAAATACTATCTAACTATACAACATTAAAATCTACAAAAAAAATGGTGAGTGGGTAAAAACAATATAGGTAAACTAAACAAAGGAACTGAAAATTTAAGCACTTACTGAAAAATGTTTTTTTTTTCCGATTTAAATAGAATAACTAGGTACCTTATATTTATGTGGATGAATGTGAGTGATTTTATCATGTATGAATTTTACTGAAGCTAAAACAATAATTTATGTCTGTCTGTCGGGTTCGCTTATCTCTATAATTTTTAAAAAAAAATTTACGGGTATGTAAAAAAAGAAAATTTTTCTGTTACAAAAAAAAGGAATAAAGGTTTTTTTTACGAGCGATGACAGAATCGAGATGGCTAGCTAAAGAAATAAATAGAGAATATATATATAATTACTAGCACAATGTGTTATAATTATAAAATTTACCAACAATCTATGATTAACTAAACATAACGTGTTTATAAAATAAAATCATCCGCTTCCTTCGTGCACAAGCGGATTGTTTTGTAAAAAGAGATGATCGCAGTTAGATAGCGATAGAACTATAAAAATCTAAAAGTTTTCATAGAAAAAAAAACCCAGTGGCATACAGTAAGGACCGATGAGACATAAAATAGGGCAATGTGAATATGATACTAATATAATACATTACATCTATACATAATATTATTATAAATGTGAAAGTTTGTGAGAATGGATGTTTGTTACTTTTTCCAGCCAGAACGGCTGAACGGATCTGGATGAAATTTGGCACAGAAATAGATTATAGTAAAAGTAGAATAACACATAGGCTACTTTTTATCCCGGAAAAATGTACGGTTTCCGTGGGGTAGGTTTGTGTTAGTCTTCCTAGAGGCGAACCTGAGCTAAGCGAAGGTGAGCCACTAGTAAGTTATATATGTATACGTTAGTTTATAATGTTCGAAAAGTTTCTATCTCTTAATTTAAAAAAAAATATCTATAGAACGATTATTTTTTGCTAATGTTTATAATTCACAATAATTAATAAATGATATTGCAGAAGATAACACATCTTCGGTAATGCGATCTCCACCAAGTTATTGTATGGTATATGGTATGATGATAATGCCAAATTTCATCAAAATCCCTCCAATGGTTTTTTCATGATGCGGTCTCAGACAGATAGACAAAAATTCTAAAAACTATAGATTCGGCCTTTGTATCGATAATAATGTCTATTTCAATAAGATTTTTCGAAAAACATTTAATGTACAGATTCGGTTTAGTTACAATTTTATTATATGTATATAGATAAATAGGCATTGTAACTTACTTTCTCCGTTTCGTAACGGCTCCGTACAGGACAAGTCCCTGCAAGCAGTTAGCGATGGACTCGAGGCTGAGGCAGTAGGGGTGCAGGCGGCGCGTCTCCGCGCGTTCCTGCGCTAACCGCAACGCCTGTCTATGCTCGCACTTTTTGTGCTGCAAGTAAATTAATTTTACTTTTGAGATTTGAAATCGGTGATATAAACAGTAAACTGTGGATAAACTTCCGAAAAACGCCGATGAATCTGAAATTTAGTATAATAACGTATTGTGACCTCACGAATATCATAACGAAAATTGGCGCAAACGCCATTTTGAATATGATAAACGAAATTCAGTGTGTATAATCGTGCAATTCTAACCGATCTAAACTATTTTAGCTTATCCCAGAAAGGGTATGTGTGTGTGTGTGTACAGCATAAATTAAGAACTGTGGGGCGTCACTCCCACATTTTTAACAACTCAAAACCTGTATATGCTTGTGTGTGTGAGTGTGGGTGTGAGCGTTAATTTACAGTCTTCTACAAGGTTTTACGTCAAATTCTCCACTAAGTGTTGAGAGCTTTCGGTGATACAAATAAAAGGAGTACGCTCGACTTTTGCGTTCTTCGTCCATTTGCGGATCATTGTAATACTTAAAGCGCCCAGTAACTCTTTGACAGCGATCCTTAGTGTAATGGTGCCGCAACGTAAATGTAAGCACTTCATGCAAAAATTCTTCTCCCACTCCATTAACAATGGCGAAATTTCTGCCCGTATAAAAGCCGGCCACCTTTACGACAAGTACCGTCACGTGTGATATCTTGTAACGAAAGCCAAAGGTTTTTATTAATGAGTTTTATATATAAACGTGTCCACGTTAAGCACCATAATATAGAACAGAAAATTTCCACGAAATTAAATTATTACTATTGCGGAAAATATTCAGAAGTCGATTAATAGATCAAACGTTTCCAGAATTAGTAGAAAAAACCTTTCCTGAATTGAGCTACTACAGCGGAAATAGCTACAAAGTTTAACGACAAATGCCGCAAATACTCCCAGAAACCGACTACAACAGCAAAGCATATTTAAAGAGTTCGAATAATTTATATTAGTAGTTAGTTTCTTTATAGAAATAATTCGCAAAGTAATATATTACTACTATAACACTACTAAAATAGTCTAAATCAGGAATGCACGATTACGCACATTGAACGAAAAGAGGTTCTCCTTCGTTTTTCATATTCAAAATGGCGTTTGCGCCAATTTTCGTTATGATATTCGTGATTAGGAGGTCAAAATACGTTATTATTTTATTTCAGATCGATCGGCGGTATGCGCTTTTCGAAAGTACACCTTAAACTGTTTTAATGACACATTACATTTATAAAATACTGGTAACATTTTAAATACTCTCGATATTTAGAATGCTCTACAAAAAACTTGATCAGGGCCCAGTGGTCACAGAACAGACTAACATCTTAGACGTTTCAAAAGTCATAGTTATTATAGACGATGTCTACTCACAATATTATACGTAACCATGCTTGGTACAGATATTTCGGAACGTTGAGGAGTTGAGAACAATCAAAATAAAAACCGCGAAGAAATCCGATTTTTTTTTAAATGTCAAACATTATAAGTCTGAAAAAGTACGCAACGTAAGTAAAGAAAGCAGTAGGTGACGTTTATATGAAACGTATAAATATGAAATAGTTATATCATATGTATTATATATATAGCATATTATAGCGTGACCAAAAGCTTTATACCGCGCCCTATGAATCTGCTATATACCTATATATAAACAAATTATTTATGTATAAATTAAATACTTTTATACTAACCTCCGACATAACTTCTACGCAGTTAGCTAACGTAGTGAGAGCCGGCGTCACCGTCCATTGCAGTAGCAGCTGCAACGATTCCTCCGAACCATTCCTATATGTGTCTGTGATCACTTTGTTCTGCACACAATATTCTAACGCCTTGTTGAATGTCTAAAATAAAATAATTTTATAAGAATTAAAAGTGAACCATTGAGACATTGCAATAAAATAGCACCATAGTAAAACGTTATCCACACCCATAGACTGCTCGTAAATGTGTTATTTAATAATTGCTTATTATTTATGCAATAATATAGCAACGACGGCATCAATAAACAAGTAATAAAAAACAACGTGTAGTTAAGATTAAAAATAACAAAGACGTTGCGTAAATACTAAAATGTGTGTAGGTATTATTTGCGTTCTTACCGTTTTTTCAGTCTTTTCTAAATAGAAGAATTCGTGTCTTAATAATTTTCTCAGACGATGGTAGTCAGCGGATAGGCCCTCTAAAATTAATATAATATAAATATTATATATATATATATATATTATATATATATATATATATATATATATATATATATATATATATAAACTACTACGATCTACGTAGGAACTGGATATAATATTTTATAATTGAATTTTTAAAAATTTTTGCCCTATCCTCTTTATTGATTTCTTCGCTCAAGGTCTAACTGCACCCTGCACGTATGTACAAACTATGTTATTCCATACGTCTGTGAGATCTTCTCCAGCCTTATGAATTCAACGAAAAACGACGAACAACGAAGTTATACCCCCCTCCCCCCTCCCTGATGTTTTGTCAATTTTTCCGAACCTCTCGTCCCCCTTTCAAACCTCACGTGATTAATGGACGATCCCCAACGTACCCCAGCATTTTTGTTACATAAAACCTAAGTGCATAAACCGTCAGTGTTATGGGCGACAGGTACCGCTTTCCATCAGGTGAGCTGTCTGCTCGTTTATCACTGATCACCATTTTTTTTTCATACTCGTATGTGAATTGTATAAGTATTAGAAAATATAGCAAGAAAAATAATTGTATAAACATTTTACTAATTCACCATTACGACCAGTGGCGTAGCGTGCGGGGGGCGGTAGGGGCCGCGGCCCCAGGCGGCATTTTTAAAGTGGCGGCAAAATTTCACAATAAATATTGTGTACCAACATGAAATAGAGAAAATTAATTATTTGTCACAAAAATCACTACCAACACATTCTATCGGGTTATTGCTAAGTAATTTTCATTGCTGAATAGGAATTCTGATCATGCCGCCCCCTATATAAGCTACTGGACTATGATTACGAAAGACTTTTTACTTTTGAAATATAACGGTGCGAAAAAATTTAAAAAAAACTTGACAAAGAAGAACTACTTATTTTTATTATTCAACGAGGTTATAACATCATTGTTATTATTTACTAAATTATAAGATCTCATAAATAAATGGCTCAAACGAAATCTTTAAAATTTTGACATCATCATCATCTTTCGTCCATTTAATTTTACTCGGAAGTTTAGTCATTTTATTCGAAGACTAATAATAAATAATTAAAAAAAAAAAACCTTTCCGCCCTGGGTGAATCTTCATACGCAAAAGGCGTGAAAAGTGGAAAACATGCAAAATTATAACACACAGTTATATTTATTTAGTTATTTTAGTGTGATAAGGAGTAGGTAGTTATAGTTATTATTAAACAAAAAGCAAATGTTTTGCATCATTTTTGTAATTACTGATCGGTTATTTTTCCACGATTAACTTTGGTTAGTATAAAATTGAAAATACATATTTTTGAGAATATTCTGTGTTCGAGTCCCAGTTTAGACCAGAGATAATAATTCTTTTTTCTGTGAAGAAATTGTCAGTAACATCCCGAAGTTGGGAAGTTGACAATGCTTCACTTTACCTCAAAGAACGCCTCAGAGAGAACGTTTTTCATGGAATATGCGAACACCACATACTCTTTTTCCTTGCCATTATTTGAGATTTTTTATTTTAATTCGGGCTAAATGAGCCCATCGTTGCAACTTTTAAGAGCTTTGAGAGCAGTTGTGCTATAAGTTAGTACTGCGCTTTCAGTTCCTCTTTGCGTAGAATGCTGGCATTTTTGGTGTAGTATGCCAGAGGGAGATTTCCTCTTTTTCTCAAGGTGCTCTCAGGTGATGTTGGTGTGAGATCCTGACATTATTGGTGTAGGTTGCCAGCTTCCCGATTGGTTTCTTTGGCTTCCTATGCTGGCACATTTGGTTTAGGATGCTAGCGTTCTGATTAACTCTTCGTCTTATCATCTTTAGCCATTGTAGTATATTATAGCCCTATTTAAGGGGTTTGGTTTTTCCTTCTTCCAACTTTTCTAGTTGCACGAGACCGTGCTTCACATTATAGAGCGTCATGTGATTGGCGGCGTTGCTCCATGGTTTGTTGCCCCTAATGTATTCTGATGTTGTAATGCTTTCAGCAAACCCTCGTTTCCAAGTTCGAAAGGCTTGTCTGATATTTCACATGTTGTAAGGTGCGTTTTCCCAGTTTCTCTCACAACCGCTATATATAGGCGTTTTGCATGTGGTGTCTGGTTTCTTTGGTTGGTGAGAGGTTTGGTGTAATAACCTGTCCCGTGTCGGCTCCTGTCCTATTTGTCTTCCTTGTAATTTTCACTTTTAGCTTCACCAGGCTTATCGGTGTTTGGGGCTGTTTGTGGCTTTGTTCACGTCCTGCTTCGTAAGCCTACCTACTGTGATCGCCATGGCAGGCATCTTCTGTTGCAGGCGTTTTGCGCTACTTTTCTCACGTCACTAGGATATGTGGTATAATGTTTCTGGGGATCTCCCCCGATCATATGCGTAGCAGACTGCCGATAGTATAAGCTGATGTAAATTACTTTCGTGTACGGCAGTTCGTTACGATGAATGAATTATATATTAATGGTAAATGTTTAACCTAATTCTTTAATTTCTATCCACAAGTCACAACCTTTGCTAGATGCCGTTCCAAGTTCTAGTTTAACCTTTTCACCATTCCATCAGACAGCAGATAACATGGCATAATTATCAAGCATATTGTACTCTGATATTATAATCTTACAAACTTCTTGAAGCACATGTGATTTACAGTTTCTTCTTTGATCGCCGTCATTTAATTTCCAAACAATTTGTGATCCCGGACCTGTAGCATTATAGATTTTAACCTATTTTGCGCAATTAAATGCTTCTTGATTTGGAATAGCAAAAGCATTGGGCCTTATTGTTAAATGATTAATCCATAATAAACTGAATTCTCACTTGATGTGGTCGAATCGCTTGCCAAGTTATTAATCGGAAATGGTCCCGATTTATTGGCCTTAAATTAATTGAATTAATAAGATGGCGGCGAATTTGACTTCGGCCCCCGGCGGCATAAGTGCACGCTACGCCACTGATTACGACACTCACCTTTATTATACATTTTGACCTACATATAATGGTCAAAATGTATATTCATTTAGTTAACACATTCGGTTTAAAGTAACTTCCCACTAATTTATCAAACAATAAATTAATGAACCGACACGACGTTTGAATTACTATCACTTGGTGTCATATGCCGTACCATATATTATCATATATCATATAATCAGACTTACATGAAATTTATATGGGAGCAGCATTTTTTTAGTAAAAATGCGAAAGTTTGCAGATATCTCACATATCTGCAAACTTTCAAATATGTGAGGTGTTATGTGTATATTTGTTACTCCTTAACGCTAAAACAGACGGGTTGGATAAAATTTAGTACATAGATAACACCTGTAACAAATAGGCTATCGTTAGTTACCCGAGCGAAGCGAGAGTTAGTCGCTAGTTTTACATGAAATCTTCTTTCCTTGTCTATTTAAGTCGGTTGTAAAAGACATAAAATGGGTTACCGTAAAGATCTTATTACTACCCGAGCCCCGAGCTGACATAGAATGGGATTAGGAATAGCAGCTTCTTATATAACGTTACACAATATGCTTAGACGAATGTAAGGTACTGTGTAAATATTACATTTTACTAAAAATAATAATTATCTAGATTTACATTTTATCTAGAAACATATCTAATCCTTTTTAGACTAAATGTAAAAATATATTCAAGGTAAAATTTTAATTAATATCAAAGATCGCGGAATGACATAATGTAATAAATAATTTTATTATAAATATCACAGATTTTTTGCTATTTATACCAACAGGTAAGCAAAGATAGCGACAATTATCACGAGGTACGTAAACAGAGATGTCGCCATTTATAATTCCATTCTGACGACACGTTTGGCTCAGTTTGTAGTGACCCTACTTGCTGTGCCAGCGGTCGCGGGTTCGAGTCCCGCTGGGGGCATTCATTTGTGTGATGAGCACAAATATTTGTACTCCAGTCATGGGTGTTTATATTTATAATATGTATGTATTTAAAAAGTTATATATGTGTAGTGTATCAACTATCTGGTATCCATTACACAGGCCTCGTAGCTTAACATGGAATTAGATGGTGCTGTGTGTTTAATGTCCTAACATATTTATTCTATATCTGCTCATTCATATACACAAAGTACAGCAGGTATTATATCTACCCATAGTATTCTCTCCTTTCAGCACAGCGAGGTACACAATAGCGGGCGGCACCAAGTAATGCAGGACTGGATTCACATACAACTGCAATTCAATGATCGGTATTGCATTCACCATAGTTTCCGCTTTTAAAATGTGACCTAAAAATTTGTTAAATTTTCAAATGACGTACCTCACATACTATATCACTTCGAACATATAGTTAACTTTATTTTTATACTAAACTGGCGACTCACCCTCGCTCGGCTCGGGTTCGTCCCTACTTACGTTTAAACGTTTAGCATAGATTTCTCAAGGATGAGATATTTTTTCCCGCAGTAAAAGTCCTATATGTAGACCTGGATAACCAGCTATCATAATACCATATTTCAACTAAATCTGTCCAATGGTTTTCTCGTGATGCGATCACAGACAGACAGACAGACAGACCGACAAAAAATCTCAAAACTATAGATTGGGCCTCTCGATATCGATAATAATGACTATTTAAATAAAATTTTCAAAAAATATTTAATGTACAGATTCGACTCAGAATTTTATTATGAGTATATGTATGTAGATGAATATAATAATTTCATTGCTTTTAATATTACTTCAAGAAATATTACGTATAAATAATACTATATTATTATAAATTTAATTAGTGAAATTTGTTGAATTACGTCGTTTAAACACAAAAAATCACCATTTAACAGGTATTATATCTTATAAATTATAATATTTAAATATCAAAATAACGTAGCCATTAACAAGGTCGTACCGTACTAGGTATATTTGATGTGGTTACGTAATTAACTACTATTCATTACTAACAAAACTGGACTTTGTAGTTTGTTGTAGGTATGCGTCTAATGAGTAAAGCTTTTAGCTCAGAATGCAAGAGGTAATTGACTCGTTTCCCATGAAAGGTAAATATTGATTCTAATTGAGTAGGTACAAGAACGTACGTCTCGGTCTATTTTAACTAATCGCAGAATGAAAGCAAAAACCTAAACACTACTATAATATCTAAGCACTAGCTATTACCCTAGAACCCTAGAATGTTAAGTAGCTGCGCAATGAATGTATACTACAATAAAATACAAATAATTTTTTTTATTCGTAATTTTTTTCTACAGAGAAAGTGCCTATTGTATATATTTTTTCCCACATAATCACCTGTAGATATATAGGTGGTTATGTGGGACTCACCGGCTAGAAAAACCAATGCTACCCACTAAAACCCAACCAAACTTCCCCCGTCTTATGGGGCGTCGCAGGATCGCTTACGCACCAACAATTGCACTTATTAGTAAGCTGTAGAGACAATTAAAAACCTACTAATAACCATAATTATGTTTATTTATAACGACTGAGTGAATTATGTATCAAAGTTTTTATCAATATCATCAAATTACTTATAAAAAAATATTACAGCATAATATTTAATAACTTCACTGTGTTTTTGTTAGTTATTTGTAAATGTCTAAAACTTGGTGTGTGGTGATATACTTTATAATCAACAATATAATATACATAGATATGATTAGATATTAAGATATAAGTATACTTTATTTAGAATTAGAATTGATAAGTAATAATAAAATTTGTCTAATATATAAAAAATGTTAAATAACTTAAGGTTATACATAGTTATAGTTTATAATTAATTACCTTTCATTTTCTTCTGTACTTCAGGACTGACATCCATCAGAGTGCTAGAGACAAGGCGTAATTTATTGTCACCATCTAACTTCATCATTTTCTTATGGACCAATAAAATCCTGTCGACACTGGTTTTCACGTCGTTTTCAAAAACGGACGCACCAAGTGTTCGCAAAATTTGAATCATCCACTCTATTTTGATCAATACTTGTTCCAAACTCAACACTTCGTTCTTTATTATGCTCTCCATTAATATAATACAGATTAAGTTCGACATAGTGACAACAGTGCTCTGCTGTTGCATCGAAATTGTGTAATCGGCAATATCTTGGACATGTTTGTACTGTTCAGTGGTCAGTTGTTGCAGATCTAAGGGCTTCAAAATCTCTGAAGAGAGGGGAACATCTTGCCCTAAATATTCTCTTAAGGAAATTGGATCGCCTAAATTTATATAAATGTTACCGTAGTGATCGTTTAATCTGTATAATGATTTTAAGAGTCCCTGAAATAAATATTAAAAATTTACCGTTTTTTAGAAGGCACTTAGGTATAATTAAATTAGTAGCTAACTTGTTTATAAACAGCCGTTTTCCTAATCCTCACTATTATTAATATTATGATTTACGACGTTCACGGGGCGCTTTACACTTGATTTGGTCGGTTAATAATGAATGATGTTAGTAGAAAAAGAGTCATTAAAGAAAATTTACTAGATACTGGCATAACATTAATAGAAACTAGGAGCTCGAGAGCGATTGGCGTCGCAGATATCAAGTTAAGACAGGTGTATAAGTATACACTGCCTGTGGAATCATTTTCATTCTTAGGGTTATATTTAAACGTTTTTAGGAAATTCATGGTGTTTACCGTACCATTTACAGTAAACACCACGAATTTCCTAAAAACGCCTAAGCCAAATTTTAAATTTAAATTGTAATTTTGTACAATTTTAGGAGACAAGTTTTTCCTTTCATTAATGATTTAACGGTACATATTGAAAAAGTAATTATTTACTATCAATTCGTTTCTAAATTAGCTTAAAGCTTTTTTTTGTATTATAATACCTATACATTGCTCCTATACGTATATCTCGCTTCTTAATTAAGATGAATGGTATCCATTGCGAGTTGTAGTTTTATTTGCTCTAATCTCATCATTACATTAGCTGAATTAACCACAGTCCACAAACAATCCAAAACTTGGTATATAATCATTTAAAATTTATAAGGTACTTTTTATGAATTTAACACCATCGTTATAATGAAAATCTATGATAAGAAAATAAAAAAACTATAAATTATAAAATCACAAGTAGTTACGCTGGGCTAAGCTTTAGTTACATATATAAGTAAATACATAAATTTATTTATGTTAATTATATGTGAGTTTTTTACTCACCCCAGTAGTTTCTTTAGGTTTAGGCACACCGATGTGTTCGTATGCGAAGAGACTCTGCTCCATTAAACGGTCATAGCCGATGTTAACAGGCACAATCGTGACGTCTGATACTTCGCGCGCGAAGTATGGCACGAGCGACATTGACAACATACCTTTATAATACACGCAAAAAAGGCATTATAAAAAAATGAGAAAGATATTTTGCCATTTACATATATTTTTTTTATATAAATGAGCATTTTTAACCGATTTCAAAAAAAAATCATCTTTTTGTTTTCATTTTAAAATAAACATTAGATCTCTTGTTGTAAAATTTTATTCGACTACATTGTGTTTGAAAATATCGACTAAAATGACAATCGCAGCAATGTTGGGCTGTACCTACCGACAAATTCAAATCCGGTTAATTAACCTAAATTACACAATAACAAGGCCATATACCTAAATGCATTGATTATATTAATTTTTAAGAATTGAATTGACAAGTTTTCCTACAACCTCTAACTACGTAATTATTGAACGACAGCACATACTTATTGAAAACGCAGGAAAAATCTTAATAAGATAAAATATCTTACCATATTTAGGCAATAAACTCTTATTACTTCTACTCCTAGTTCCTTCGAGGAAGAACTCTACCGGCGCGTAGTGCTTCGCCACCAAAGTCCGTACATAATGACGTAGCGTGGCCGCATATAGGGGCGAGCCGACTAATGTACGTCGAATGTAAAATGCTCCCGTTTCCCGCATACTTTGACCGATCACCGCCATTGAAAAAAAGTCTGTGAGGGACATACAATTTTATTCCAAGCATTTTCGTAGTATGACACAAGTTTATTGTTTGTATTTAAAGTCTTTTGCGTGTGCAGTAGTTTAATAAAGTTGTAAATAAATTGTACATAAAAATATGTATGAAACACATTCATACATACATACATTATTATAATAATGTCCTCCTAATAATTTTGGTTACGACGGTCGATGGCTAACCTTACTGAGGTTAACCAATTGCGAATATGCAATACCCTAGATATTATAGGTATTAAAGTGCAAAAGTGTGTGCACAGACACACAAATACACTCTCTATTCCTTGAACATAAATATTCTGTTGGGATGACAACTCGACACGACTGGTGAGAGATAAGGCGCAGGTTCGACTCTCGAGGCATGGATATGGATGTACATTTTACATACATACTGAGCATTACATGACAAACAAGTACAGTTACTATTTTGGCCCTCCTCGATACTAGAACCTAAATGCCTCACGATCTGTAGCCATATATGCTAAACACTAGACCAGTGTTTTTCAATCTTTTTCATGGTACAACACCCACAGCATGTGAAAAAATATTTTGCGACTCATATTATTATGTATTAATTTTATTATAAGTATTATGAATATCAAATTCTTGATAGCTTTTGGTGAAAAAGAAAATCAGAATAACCAGAATTAGCCACAGAAGCGTTGAAGTGTTTGATTCCATTTGCAACTTCTTACTTGTGAGAGTTGACGTTTTCCTCAAATTCAATGGCTCAAATAAAAAGCAAACAAATAAATCGCTAAATATAGCAAAAATGGATCAGCGATGGGGGAAATTAGTTGACGAAAAACAAGCGTATACTTCACAATAATATGAATGTGACTAATGGTTTTTTTTTTTGTTAATTTGTTTTTATTTTCTAAATAAAAATATTTTTCGAACTGTTTTTTTCTGACCCTTCGCGACCGTCCGTGGCTTCTGGGCGGTCGTGACCCACACATTGAAAACACTACACTGGACCGACAAGGCAGTTATTATTTTATCTATATATACATAAAATGCTTTGTCCTGACTGACTGACTGATCGATCAACGCACAGCCTAAACCGCTGGTCGTAGAAACGTGAAATTTAGAGGACATATTCCTTATACAATGTAGGCATCCGCTAAGAAAGGATTATTTTTTCTAAATTCATCCCCTAAGGGGGTTAAATTGGGGGTAAAAGATTGTATGTAACTCTGTTATGCTCAACGCGAAATGCACGAAAAGTGGTATTTAGCTTTAAAATGAAAAATAAGAAATATACCTATGTATTAGATTCCTTTCGAAATTCATCCCTTAAAAGGGTAAAAAGGGGCGATAAAGTATATATGGGCAAACAATTATTTATGATCAGATATCCTTGAAACTTGGTATTAATGCTCTTCAATACAATTAAATAAATATATGTTTTAGCATTTTTCGAAATTCATTCCATAAGAGGGTAAAATGGGGGATGAAAATTTTGTATGAAATTCTGTAATTGATGCACGGAAAGTGGCATTTATCTTTGAATTGAAAAATAAAACAATACAAATATCATTTTTTTTCGAAATTCATCCCTATAATGGATTATTTTTGCAAATAATAAAGTATGCGTAGCGAAAAAGTTTATTTTTTCCGTAATTTAATCGCGGGCGAAGCCGCGGGTTCTGCTAGTATTACATATAGAACAGAACAGGTTTCGAATGAAACGTGAAAAGGAGTCATATTTAGTTGCCCGCAAAATGAATAAAAAAATGGGATGCATATTATGAGATACTTGTCAAAAAATTATATACAATTCAATTTTTTTTTTATTATTTTTTTTTATTAGGCAGTGGTAGCCCAGTGGTAACGCGCTCGCTTGGGAAACCGAGTGAAGCGGGTTCAAATCCCAGATCTCGCACCTCTGATATTTTCATGTGCGAATCATTTCTATCATGATTACCATTTGCGTTACGGTGAAGGAAAACATCGTGAGGAAACCTGCATGTCTGAGAAAACTTAGCAAGTTTTCGAAAGACATGTGAAGTCCGCCAACCGCACTTGGCCAGCGTGGTGGACTATAGCCTGATCCCCCTTGTATTGAAGGGAGGCCAGTGCCCAGCAGTGAGACGTTAAAAAGGGCTGAATACATTTTTTTTATTATTATTTAGCGGTCAGATGTAATATGTAGTTAGTAAAGATGTCATTCCTCTAATTTTAGAAATCATCCAGCATGAAGAATCAAAAATCAAAAAACAATTCAACTAAAAATGATAAACATTATACCAGGAGGATAACAACTAAACTAAATTAAAAACTTGCTTCATGCAAATATATACAAATATATTATGTAGTTAACAATGGCCTTGGAAAACATTTAATACATTGTTAAGCTATTAAATAACAAGTTAATTAATATTTTTACAAAAAACCTTTATTGTTATTGTCTTTTGTAAATAATTAGATTGCATCCAATTTTTTATTTTCAACCAATATACTTTTTAGGCAGTTTTCAACATACTTAATAGGGCAATTTTCATTTAAGATTCAATTACTATGTACTTTTAAAATGTTACAAATTTTGTGAGTAATTTTTTACATTGAAAGAAGAGAAACAATTGGACACATTTTTTAAATAAAATTCAATACACATTTTTTTACATGTAATGATGTACATACCCATTCCTGCAGCAACAGCAGGCAATTCTATATCATAATGGAAGCATAGATATGTCATAAGACAAAAATCTGCATAACTTCGGTGAGTTGGCAAAAATAATATTGGATTTTTGCCCATCGATGATTTTATCTAAAAGAAATAAAAAAAAATGCTACAATAAATTCATTTGTATTAAGTTTTAAGAAAATAATATTTACACATAATTATACCAGGTATTACTTAGAAAGTACATATGAATAGATATAGGTATAGTAATAATTAAAATGATTTCAAAATTAAATTTAAAAGTGTCTTTTTAGTTTTATTAATCTAACATGCTCTTAATAAAACATGTATAATAAATGTACTCTAACTGGAAAACATATTGGCAAATGTACCTTAAGCAATGCAGGTTCATTGACAAATACTCCTATTTTCATCATGAAACATATTTTAAGAAACATAATCCCCATCCAACGAATTATATGCATTTTTTTATCCATTGCAATCTCTTCTAAATATTCAAAAACCTCTTTTCGCAGTTGTTCTTTATGTGCACCACTTCGGGCACTCTCCTGAAAGAAAAAAATATATATTAAATTATACTTCTTTTAACATAAACTTTAAAAATTCTTTTACTCTTAACCCTTACCGCTTCTAAGAAGGCATCGATGTATACAGATTCAGCGACCACCTTTTTAATTTCTTGAGGTAAATAATATTTTCCTAGAGTTACAGTTTTCTTAGCTTCCCATGAACGTGTCATAAACTTAAAAATACCAAATTGTGTATTTCTGGGTTTTAAAATATCGGTATATTTCACAGTTTCACTCATTTTGCTAAATAGTGATATATTCTTAAAAGTTGAAAATAAAGATCATTAATGTTTAAATAAGATATTTATACATTATGCGTTAATTTAAACAACTTATTTAAAATCTTGGTTTTGAAGTTATTATTCGTAGAATCCCGTCTAAATAAGATCCAATTATTAATAAATATATTTCTTAAAATTATAACAAATCAACGTAACGACCATCCTCTCAAAAAAGTGAATTTGACTGATGACTGATGAGAATCGTGACTTTTTAGCTCTATTGCAGCGTTGCCAATACCAATTTATCAAATTCCCCGAAAATCTAACTCAAATTCCCCAATTTGGGGACAAAAATATACTTGATTCCCCACAAATTCCCCTCAAAAAATTAAAAATAAACAAGTTTCAAATATTTAAAATAATATTTATTTTTTCTTTTATATTTTTAATTAATTTTAAATGAAACTATCTTTTCGGATTTTTCTTTACATTAGAAATATAATAACTAAATAAAACTAATATAGTCCAATCGAAATCTGGTTTGGAAACAAACAAATTAAAACCTGAAGTTTTGTTTTTAAAACGTTAGCAGCTTTATAAGGAATTAAAATTCGTAAAATGCCCCCGGTGTCCAGCTACCCCTGAGAAATGGGGAGATGCAAAGCATTAAAAAATATTTTTTTTTTAATTTCCGGCTTACTGTGACGTCCTATCGAAAAAAAATCTACAAAAGTTATAGGTCTAGTAAAAATCTACAACTTTTATAGATAACACTTTTTACAATAACTTCAAAGTTTTCGAAATATTGGCAGAAATCTCGGTTTTTAATTATTTCTTCGTTTTTAATTTTTTATTTCTGCAATCATCTTTTGGTTTTAGTGAAACTAGGGGAATATAATTTTCGAAATACATATAATAAGCATATTTTTTTAATTGAAATAATTAGCCGTTTCCGAGAAATTTATGTTTCATGGTCTCGGGAGGTAGAGGATGGTATATTTTAACCCTATTTTCTGGATTTTTTCCCGTAGAATCTATTTAAGTTTTTACTTTTTCGAATTTATCAATATTTTATTAATTTTTGATCGATTTAATTTTTTTTAAATATAGTGTGCCATTTTATGGATGCACAGAAGATTAAAGGTAGTGTTAAAAATTTGAATAAATTTTCAACAAAGATTTAGCATAGCTTAAAAAAATTATCATTTTTGACATTTTTTTATGATTTAACAAAACTTTAACTATATTTTGTAAATATCAACTTGTTTGTTTAAATTATATTTTTGAATTATGAATAAACAAGATTAGACTGTGATTGAGTTCCATTTTTTCTGTGATTACCTTAAAATCTAATTTTTCAGAAAAAAATTATAAATATAACTTCAAAATTATTATTATTTTAATATATAGAAGTTTAAATTAGAAGGACCTGCTAGGAGTCATTTAAGTTATTAATTGTTACTAGTGAAGAAATTCGGTCTAAGAAAATTTGCGTAGTTTTAACACTTAAATTAATTTTAAGCTTAAATTAAAAGCTAAATTGGTTCAGACGTGAAAACTATGTACGATTTTTATTAGTAATTTAATGCTTAAGTGTTCGGATCCGGTCGGACTATCGATGTTCAAAATCCCCGCATTTTCCCCACATAATGCCAATCCCCAACAAATCCCCAATCGACTTCAGATTCCCCGCAGTTTGGGGAATTCCCCACAAATTGGCAACGCTGCTCTATTGTCATAATGACGTCTGTCTTATAATGTTGCAACTTGCAAGTGTGATGTAATATGTATTCAATATTGCCATAAAAATTAAACAATTATGTTGCCTAAGATAAAAGATTTATTTTTACTGGAGCATAAAACTTCATCAGGAATAATTCACCTAAGTTTCGATAGAAAAAGTGATTTTACAGAGTCATCTCATTATACAAGTAGTATACAAATTACAAACAGATATATTATATTAAATTTTATTTGTATAGATTAAAGACAAGTGCCCATTACATTATTTAGATTACAATTTTAAATTAGTAATAAATATATGCATAATTAATTATATTTTTAGCTAGCTTATAATAACGATAGTTCGAATCGATCCTGGTCATTATTGCAAGTTTTGTGCATAATTATTAATTAGTAAGGTAGTAATTTAGTGTGCAAACAGATAAAATTTAAATTTATGCTTTGTTTTCTTTATCAAACTTACGATGAAAGGAAAAGTAAAGACTGATAGACAACTAGAAAAGTGCCATAAGTCAACTTTAAACCTAAGTCGAATTTTACTTACATATTATATACATTAGTAGTTATCGCAATCTGTTTCGGTGGTGTAGTGGCTAGTAAGTACGGCTGCACATCAAGAGGTCCTAGATTCGAGTCCCGGGTCGGACCAAGTTTATTTATTGAGTCTTTCTGTTTAGTAAGTCTCAGTAACAGCCCGGACTTCGGAAGTTGCGGTGCTTCACCCCCGTGCCTCGGAGAGCACGTAAAGCCGTCGGTCCTGCGCCTTAACTCTTAGCGGTCGTGTCGAGTAGTCGTCCCACCGGAGTATATGAGAGTGACAGGAATAGAGAGTGCACTTGTGTCTGTCTGCGCGCACACGCGCTGCACTATAATATCTTCCATCTCTCTCCGTCTTCTATCAGATGACTAGTCTCAATGAGACTCGCCGCCGTGGCCAAAGTCGGTCGGAAGGTCATTATTAACATAAATTAGATTTTATAGCGATTCAATTGAAATTAATTTATTTACAATGTGGTCTCCAATCTTCTTCAAAAACAAAAGTACTAAAAAGATGTATACAATCCTTATATTTATATAAATTCTTCCATGAAATATTTTCACAAACTGTGACTTTTACATAATACTAGCGACTCACCCTCGCTTCGCTTCGGGTTTGTCCCTAAACAAAAACAAACCTATTCGACGGGAACCGTACATTTTTCCGGGATGATATATAGCCTATAGCTTTCCTCAGTTAAAGGGCTATCCGATGCAAAAAGAATTTTTCAAATCGGATTAGGAGTTCCTAGGATTAGCGTGTTCAACCAAACAAACAAACTTCAGCTTTATAATATTAGTATAGATTGTGTACAGACTATAATCTAAAACAATCGTAAAAATGTTGACTGTTAATTTTTATATCTGTATGAATTTCACGCTTGAAAAGTACGATTTTAAATTTCTGTAAATTATCACTTGGGTTAAATGTCAATATCAAGAACACCTTTTACAACATTGTCGACGCCAGATTTCCTATCGTCGACCTTATTGCATCTAGCATAAAAGCTTTATTTAGTTTATTATATCGAGCCGCACACTCAACCAATCAAACTACTCAAATACGATTTCGTCATTCACTAAGTTCGTTAATCATACATCATCTAGCACAACTCTCATTCTACCTTTTGCACACGACACCTGCACTAGACTAATCAAAAACCGTTGTAATTCTGTTAAGACAGACAATATATATCTTTGAGAAGATTTCCGAAGTTTCCTTTTGTTCATCGCGAACAAACATTTAGAAAACACAATAACTGGTTCGGTCGTCGAATTGTCTTTCAAAGAAAAATTTCAATGACTATTTCTATATACATTACTTAGGTTCAATATACATTATATAAAACAAAGTTGCTGTCTGCTCATTTGTTTCTCCACTTTCTTCTAAGCCACGCAACAAATTTTGATTCGGTTTCCAATTTTCCACTAATAAGAAAGAGCGAAAAACGAGGAAGGTTTGTGTATTATATAATCTGTAAATATTTAATACGAAATGCTGAGCTATAAACGTGTTTTGTCAAAAAAACTGTTTTCATATTATTATTGGCTAACGCTGGCTAAACCTTTAGCGATACATCAAACAGTGCACTACAAAAAAAATCTAGTCCTTTTTAAGACCTACAGAAAATATCCGCGATAGCATGTGTCTATCTCCTTGCGTACGCTCTATTTTTATCTATTTAAAACGTACCTAGGGGCATACCCGAGCGAAGCGAGGGTAAATCGCTACAGTCCATTCGCGTTAAGAAAATAACGAATTATAAGTGCAACTGCAGGGCAAAGGTATATTCATAGTGGAGTTAAAAATTTAATTCAAATATATTTCAAAAGATTAAGTTTAACGGATGAAAATTAACCTAATTATCTCAAATCAAAGTAGTCAATCTTCGTTTCTCAATCTTTCGTCCATAATCTTCGCTTGTATTTTTTATAAAAGAATCAAAATCATTTAAATTGCAGTTTGAAGTACTTAAAAACATTGTAAATTGCTCGTCTTTGTCTGCTATGAATTATCAATCCACTTTTATTCTTACGAAAACGTGAAGTATTCGTTTTTTAAATTGATTGTAGATAAGCTACAAAGGGCAGAAAAAGTTTCGTACGAAAGTCTGCCTTCAACTGGTCATCGTAAACTTAACTTTATGCGACTTTATGCGACTATAATTTAATGCGACCTTATTGGTCGGGGGCGTGGCTAAGCCGATGGACAACGATGTCTCACTATTTTCTTAAAGCGAATGAAGTAATCTTAATATACAAACTCAATGAAATCATTCGTAATAAAAAATGTTTTTTGAAATATTATTTATTAAAAATTAGATTTCCATACATTGTAAAATGTATCCAAATGTCAAATTTAAACATATTAAACAAATGTGTAATTATTATACTAACAATATAAATGAAGATATAAGAACTTTGACATAAATGTCTTATAAAGAAGTAAGCACTGTAGTAAAAATATAATGATAGAATAATAATAAAAATTATAACATAATATTTAGCACGCCAGGTAACAAAAAAATCAACAAATGCGCTGGTACATTTGTACATGAAAACTGTTTTACGTTTATTTACGTTAATTGAGAAAGGCACACCTTCAAAGAACAACATTGTAACTCAAAGTTATATCTGAAAAATTGATTTATTGAATTGTCTTAATAGAGAATAAGTTAAAATGTTTTTCTTTGGAGATAGCGAGATGCCTTTAAGGCAGGTATTACACATTACAGGCAGGTACACTAAAAACCAACACAAGTTTTTTACTCTTTATTCCAGTATGTCAGCGCAAAAATGATATAACCCGTAAACGAAAAACATGACAAAGTATATTTTTTTTTCTGAGCATTAGTACGAAGGACGTGTAGAAATTTACATATTTTTTTTTTAAATTGTAAGCAATAGAAAATCTCAATAAAAAGTCATGTTGATCTTACATAAAAATTGTTCAAAAAAGGTTAGGCCACATTTGTGCTGACAAAAGCTTGAAAAAAATACATAAAACAATTTTTATAAGTCTATATTTCAGAAGGCATCATTAATCATTTGATGTTTTTCAGCACCTATCATAACTTTAAATAACGTGGCGTGTACTATATACTACCATGTTATAATTTAATAGTGAATTGTACCTATATCTAATTATATGAAATATGATGTAAAACTGCGCCCAGTATTATACAATGCGTAGATGGTAAAATATATGAGAAATTCCACTAACCTAGTTGTCTTACACAAACCTCGCTAATTACTTTGCTGTACATATTAAACCGAGTGAAATGTTGTATCGACGAACATTACAAAATTTTAAGAACGATCAAACAGTAGGGAATGTTCGTGTGATTTAAAAAAAAATTATTGCTTCTGAATTAAGTCTATATCAGTATTTTTTATATAATTTCTTTTTCATTAAGAAAATAATTATTAAAATGTGCAAAAATAGGTGGGAAATTCAAAGTAGTTGAAACGCGAGACCGAATGTGACGTCAAAGTCTATTATAATAGAGCGTTGTTGTTTGGTGTATACAAGTAACTATGTAAACATGTTCACTCGTTGTTTTAATGTTGTCATAGACTATGACGTCACGCCGAGCGCGCCAAAATGGTGGGCGTTTAAAGTATCCGTATCTGTATGGTATTTTAATTTATTGTTTACACTAAATTTTAGTTTTTTGGAGCTGGGTATTCTTTTTAATAGATGTAAGCTATTAGATAAAAAGAAAATAAAAAAGCACGCGTATTCCCTATTAGATATTTTAATAAATGCGTGGTTTGGTGCAA
Organism: Fabriciana adippe; assembly: GCA_905404265.1. Classification (NCBI taxonomy): domain Eukaryota; kingdom Metazoa; phylum Arthropoda; class Insecta; order Lepidoptera; family Nymphalidae; genus Fabriciana; species Fabriciana adippe. Next base: position 6,282,423 of record FR990000.1, read on the forward strand.
TACAACTAGACTGGTGTAGACATTGCATCTACAGGCAGCACATATTAGTCATTTCGTGTTATACTTTCGCTTTAGACGAATATAGTACAAAACTTATTCATTATTATATCTAATTAAATTAAAAAAAAAAATGTGGTTGGAAAACTAAGATGATTTTGATGAACTTAAAACTTTATTAGATATTTTGAAGTATATTAGGATGGTCCATCATAAGCAGATGGACGGAATGTAATCATTTTTTTCGAATTGACTCTAAGTACAATTAATTTTAAAATAACAGCCAAGTTCAAAAATATCTCAATTAGCAATAAAGCTATTATAATATCACAGGAATTTTTAACTGATACATAATATTTGAAACTTAAATTTTAGTTTTATATAAATCCAATTTTCAAGTTAGCTTATCCATATTAATTTAAACATACTTACTTTATATTTGGTAAATGATTCAAAATACGAATCAAATTGGACTTACGTTTGTATATATGTATTAAACAATGAATAAATATTTATGATTTGCTTAATAAATTAGCAGCACTACAAATAGATGGTACATAAGTAGATTTTTATAAGAAGAAAACAGAACATAGTATGTATAAGAATCAGCAAAGATTATCTATAGAAAAGAAAATGAAAGTACTAACTACTACAACTACTAACTTTAAATAGCACAAAAATGGAATAGTAAAATAGCAAGTAATTGTAACTAATTTAAAAAAAAAACAAATCAATAATATTTTTTTATTGTAAAGTCAAGCACGCGTCACGTAAAATGAACCAAGATGGCGTTACTGTATAAAAGTTTAGAAGCTGCTCTGTACTTATCCATTTAAATATTTAAATGTAACTATAAAAATGGTTAATTTATCATCTTTATTTAAATTACTGTAAAGGTTCAATTGACACGACGTGTATGACATTTCTCATATATAGTTCTCTTTATGTTTATATAAAAAACGTTATTTAGAAATTCCCCTGACATTAATATCGAGTTATCAGAAGTCCTTACTTTTGCATCTTCTTCTTCTTTTGAACATGCTTATCTTTGTCAAGCACCGGTTTTAAAAAGTCAGAAAGGCGACATTTGTCGAAACGCTTTCTTGCAATCTCCATTAAAAGGGCTGAATTTCTTTGTAACTGTTCTGTTTCTTTACCAAAGTAGCAATTTAGATCTTTGCAGAAATTCATGTATTTGCGCCATTTTCGGTCTCGAGCGAGACATGTGGCGTTACCGATAATGATGATCTTGGCTTTAGCTCGAGTCAATGTCACATTGTATCTCTAAAATATAAAGAAAAAGTAAATTGTTAAAAATAAAGAAATAGATGGCCGTCACGGGATGCCTAGCAGATGTGAAACATTATGAATTTTAATATAACTATGTTATAGTTAATATCAGTAGAATTCATTATTAATAAAAACCTATAGCAAAATATGGAGTAAAATAAAGAAAAATAGTTTCGTTAATATAATCAATTTATTTTTCGTTATTTTCTTATATTTCGTGCGCACGTACAAGGGAGTTGAGAGCGGTGGCGTAGAAGGGGCATGATGGCATGACAGCGTCACGCCATCGTTTGCCGTCACACCACGAGTCAGTTTTACTGTCGCTTTTATAGACGTTTCACGTCAATAATTCTATATATAAAACGTAACAATGGTAGCCCAGGGGTAACGCGCTTGCTTGGGAAACCAAGTGAATCGAGTTCAAATCCCGGGTCTCGCGCCCCTGATAATTTCACGTGCGAAACATTTTTCAAAATGATTCTAACTTGCCTTACGGTAAAGGTATACATTTTAAGGAAACCAACATGTCTGAGAGAAACTAGTAAGTTTTCGAAAAGCATGTGTATTGCGCTAACCAGCCCTTGGCTAGAGTGGTGGACTACGGTCTGATCCCCTCGTATTGAAGGGAGGCCCGTACCCAACAATGGGGCGTTAAAAAGGGCTGAATGAAAACGAATATAATATTATACATTAAACGAATATATATATATACTTGCGGATTTTTTAAACTAATCCCAAAGTGATGTCCCTCTGACGTTGTATTATTACTAGTTACTTACACTTTCTTTTCTTGGGTACGACCCTATATATTTTATTTAAAATTATTTATCTACCTAAATGTTACATACCGGCACAAACCCAACAGCGAGTCTTTTCCCGACATCAATTAAAGTTATTATGATTCCTGACGGTACAATTTTTTATCGGAATAACAAATAGCCAATAGCACTCTGTGGTAATGTAGCTTATTATTAGTGAAACTACTTTCAGAATCGGATCAGTAGTTTCAGAGATTATCCCATACATAGAAACTTTACCTCTTTATAATACTACTAGCGACACACCCTCGCTTCGCTTGGGTCGTAAATACAGAAATGATTGGTTTCCATGATAAAAAGTATATCCTTCCCAGGGTCTAAAACTATCTCCATACTAAATTTCATCTAAAACGGATTAAGAGTGAAAAGGTAAGACAGACAGACAGACAGGACAGAGTTACCTTCGCATTTATAATATTAGTATGGATATTATGATAGTGTATTTATTTATTTATAGTTACCTACCTTGTCATCCACTAAGAACCCCAGATTATATTTAGCGTCATAGTCGAGGAGCCTGCAGTTGGCCCGCACGGTCGACACTATGATGACTCTCCTCTCTTTCCCTTGCATGGACTCCACCGTGCCCACCGTCACGTCCGTGTAGTTCTCGTCCATAAGCCAACCTTTTATTTTGTACACCTAAAATGTATTTTTTTGATGATTTAATATTATACAACGGCCTTCTTTAATCTCATAATATGCCTCTTTATTTATGATTAAAAATTTTCTTAAAATAAAATATAAAAATAAACAGAAATGAAAAAAAAAATTCTGCCTCATTTCTGCTCCCGTATAACGAAAAAAAATGTCATACGATTTAATCTTTTCCTTACATATTCTGAAAATATACTCTTTGCCTGATAAGATAATACATTTATGAGAGGGGAAAAAAACTAAAACGAATACTACTTGTGAGACCTCAAACTTTGATCTAACCGGGATTTTCATTCAAAATGAGACATTTTTAGTAATATTTCAACTGATACTGAAAAGATAGCCTATTACAAGTTAGACCAAAGTTTGGCGTCTCACAAGTAGTTTTAATTTTTAATTTCTTCTTTCTCTCATAAGTATATTATCTTATCAGGCATACAGTCTATTTTTAGAATATGTAAAGAAAAGATCAAATCAAATGACATAATTTTTTTTCATTATACGGGACCGGAAAGGAGGAGGCCTTATCGATACCCTTCCTTTATATGTAATTGAATAATAATTTATTACTAATGAGAAATTTATTGCAAGTGCAGTATGAAATGCAAAGTATTATTTTGCGACTTCATCTCTATTTCTCAAATAACCTTACAATTTGCTTCTCATGTATTTTTTTTTAATACCTGTCGAATATAGGGAGCGATGATACCAATATCTATTGGGTTCACTTTATGTACTTCAATCAATGCTTTGGTATATCTTTTTACCATTTCCAGTTCACCTTGATTAAAATAACTGAAAAAAGGTGCTTGTTGATTAATAATTATAAAAAAGGATGTGGCATTATGTATGAAAGATAAAAAATAAATAAAAGCCTAATATAAATAATAACAAATAAAAAAAAAACAAAAATAAATCTATTCCACGGAAACCGTACATTTTTCTGGGATAAAAAGGATAAAATGTATTAGTAGTTATTGCATGAAAGAGTTACAAACATCCATACATCTGTACATCCATACATCATTCTCACAAACTATCGCATTTATAATATTAGAAAAATTATATTTTGTTTACCTACGGGGGAACACTACGTCATACTACGTCAGTCGTGTCAAATTGTAGTTCCAATGAATATGCATGTAACACTTGTGCGCTATAATATCTCCTGTGCAATTGGCTAGTCTCAATGAACTGGCCACCGTGGCCGAAATCGGTTAGGAGGACATTATTATTATAAGTGTTGTTACTTGGTGAAGGTCTATTGATGCAGACCTTAGAAGGGCGGGAATCTCGTGGAACCATGTCCAAGCAGCAGCTAAAGGTCGTGGAAAACTACTGCTACAGCCCTAATGACCAGTTCCACGGCAGAATAATAGAATAACATCAAATACCTGGGTGCATCTCCCATGCGTTGCTCGCGCGAGTTAACCGAGTGGAACACGACGGCGCGGTCGCCGCCCTCCACACCCAGTATGCTCACTTTACTTAAAGGATCCGGTGGAGCACAAGCCTTTAAATATATTTCGTATTATTATATATAGCTATTTAATGTTATTATTATGTTATTAAAGCTTTGCAATAGAAGATATGAAAATAGGTTGAAAGCGTTGGTAGGCGATTTTGTGATTGCCAACCAAATGTTTACTTTGTTGAGAACTATGGTATAAAATATATCTTATTTATATGTTATATGATAAAATATAGTTTATTTACTTGAAGGCAGTTCTCGTAGTATAATTCATTGGGGATGGCCAATATTTCTGGATCAGAGCGGAAGTTCTTGACCAACATTGTTATAAAGTTCGAATCTGTATATAGATTTTCATAAGTTTGCTTCAAACGCTCCAGCAGTGATTGACCTACAAAAGAAAATATACAAATAATTTTGATCCTTGGTGAAGAGTGTTGTTAGGTTAGGTAGTGATTAGTTGTTATATTGTACCCACTGTTTTGGTATGTTTAATATAATAGAACCCGGAAGACCGACTTTCGCTTGGAGTAGGTTATCGTCCAACGGCGACAATGCAAGTAATACAAATTCGTAAGAACTCGTACGGCCTTCGGAAGCGATAAATTATATACCTTTTTCCAACATTGTAAAATACATTTACGCATACTACTTGTACAGGAGGTTAGTAGCAGACTCATCAGCTGACTATATTATTCTCCTTATAAACGCTAAAGTTTACGAGGATGAGTATAATCATCTAACCATGTCTGGTCTGGTCATGAACCCACTAACTCAATCTCTCCCAATCCATCACTTACCCCATTCTCTCCCTTGAGCTTCCTTAGACATACAAACTGATAGGAAAATACAAGTGGTGAATACTAATGTATGTAAGTGATGTATATGCTTGTACAACAGGATCCCATAAAATGTTCAAAAAGCTTCTATCACCAAATTCAAAAAAAAAAAAATGTTAAAGAACGTTTGTGTGTTAAAGGCTATTATAATATAATAAATGATTTTATAGAAGTTGGCACGCCTTGGGAATGAAGTGATCGGCCTTCAGCGCTCGAGCCTCCAGGCTACTTCAACTTTATAGAAATATTGTAAATTATAATTTAACTTTATAAAAAGATAACGAAATAATATTAGTCCCGATGAGTTTCTTTCGCCAGTTCTTCTCAGGTCTGAGGCTTCTTCTTTCCGAACTGGTAGTAGACTCATGACGAAAATTGTAATAATTTAATGCTGAATAAAATAATTTGTATTTGAATTTACTCACCCAGCCCCCTCTGGTGGGCCTCCTTGGAGATGCAGACGGGGCCGAGTTGCTGCGGGTCGCCGGCCAGCACGAGGCGGCCGGCGGGCGCCAGCAGCCCCGCCACCGGCACCAGGCACGCCGGCTCCGACGCCTGCGCCGCCTCGTCGATGAACAGGTGCGTCACGTTGAACTTGTGCATCGACTGGCTTCGAACTCTATTATATATGAGAGTTGTTTAAATTATAATTTAACGGTCAGTATTGATTAACAGTAGGAATTGAATAGATATACTATAATATTAAAAATGTGAATGTGTGTTTGTTTGTCTTTCTTTCACATCGAAACAGAGCGACGGATTCGTGTGATTTTTTGTGTGGAGATAATTGGAGGGCATAGTTATTCCCTCAGTAAAACACATTATAATACAACCCACAACATCTCATACCTATGTAAATAATAATTATTTTAATCTGAGTCGCTGTTGTAGTAGTGAGTTTCGTCAAGTGACGGCACAACCGTTTTTTTACAACTTTAACCCGTGACTGACGCGCCCGGTTACAAGCTTTGTATGACTGCCGATCGTAAAACTTATTTTGAATTAATATAATGGTCACAAATTAATTTTCAGGAATATATAGGATATTTCAGGTGTTCAAAACTAAGATTTATTTTAATTTTCATTCTTCGATAAAATTGTTATTTTGCAATTATTGTATTGCAACCTGGAAGCAATAGATAATTATTCCGTAAATAAATATAACAAAACTCACGATCCATATTTGGCGGCGTGTAGGAGCGTGGTGACGAAGATGCGGTAGGCGGCGACGTGCACGTTGCTGACCGGGTAGAAGTTGTCGTAGCTGGTGCCGTTGGACACCGGCGCGAGCGCGGCCGGCATCACGCTCCTGTACATATGTACATGTATTAGCAATTCCATCTTTGATTTTAACGTAAATGTTGTCAAGTGCAAGAGTAGTCAAAAAGATGGATATGTGTGTATATAGGTAATGCCTATATGTTTTGCAATCAGGTAAGTATCTAATGAATAGAGATGGGCTGAATATGGCTTGAACTGAATACGAGCTTCAGCCGAACATTTGGTGAAAATAAAAATTTCAGCCGAAGTTCGGTTCATTTTCGCCGCGGTTTCTCCAGAGTGACACGTGACCTTTTAATAATTAAAAATACTACTATGTTTCTGAGTGTTTATTTTGTGAATCAAAAACGTGATTTTTTTAATTCAATTTACGTATTATAAATAACACAACAACAACAACAGTAACAAGTATATTAAATATAATAATAATATAAATATAGTTAAATATATCTTACCATTCCCGGTTCTGAGAGTTAGCGCGTAGCAAGAAGTTAGATATATTTAGTTTTTTATTGTACTCTAGTAAAGCAAGCGCTACGTGGTCGGCCGCCATGTTGGAGTCCGTGCACACCATCACACGATGTCTTGGGTTTTGCAACACTATCTGTTGTATACAAACATTAAAATTATATATTACTAGCGATTCGGAGGTGAGGTATTTTTCAGTAAAAATACTATATGTTGACCCGGACCGGCAAACATCACACCAAATTTCATCAAAATCTGTCCAATGGTTTTCTCGTGATGCGATCCCAAACAGACAGACAGAAAAAAAAACTAAAAACTATATTAAGATTCGGCCTCTGTATCGATAATAATGATTATTTCAATAAGATTTTCCAAAAAATATTTAAATACACAGATTCGACTCTCAATCAGTTAGAATTTTATTATAATATGTATAGACTTGTGACAGACTATATTCGATCTCTATGCCAAATTTCATCCAGATCTATGTTCTAGCGTAAAAGAGTAACAAATAAAAATCCATCCATCCACCCTCACAAACTTTTACATTTATAATATTAGTATGAATTTCTCGCTCTGAAGACACCACTGCCTTTTTACTATAAGCTAGGCTTGAATAAATACCAATCTCGTGCGAGAATCAATTCTGTGGTTTATAGTGCAAATGTGTACAACAAAAACAAAGTGGTGGTACAAATTATAATATGATGCAACTTTTCCAAAAATATTGTGAATAATGTTTCATAACTACATAAAAATTTCTCAGTCATCAACTTGCTGAATGATATTTATTATTTTTATTTTAATATCGTGGATAAATAGTACATTTTTAGCGCAACTGATCCACACTTTCATAGAAACGGAATTTTAATGAATAATATACTGCGACAATATTAACATTATTCAATACTCTATTATGTTAAGTTTTGGGTCCCGGGACGTCTCGTGTCTCGAAATCCCGGGATTTTTTGTAAATTTAGTTGTCTCGGGTCCCGAGACTTTAGGGTCGGGACTCGAGATACTTTTTACTACCAAATTGAGTAAGACTGCTCTTATGGCGTTTGCAGAAGAACTATATTATATAAGAACCCGACAAGTCGCTTCAAAGTCAAATGGAACAGACAGATATTCTAGCAAAAAATCAAGGGTAACATTAAAAAAGGAGCTGCAATTATTTAAAGCATTGTTAAGTATAATTATAAGATTTTACTGACAAAAACTGAATTTGTGATTATAAGAATGAAACATAAAAATTGTTTATACTATAAACGACGATGTTAGAATTTGAAACACAAAATATGTTCAATAAATGTAGATTTTTACTAAAATTGCTTTATTTATTTGTACATTTCGCCAAAAAATAATCTAATTTTATTTTCAGGACTCTTGCGGTCCCGGGGACCTTGATCGTGGGTGGTCTAGTGTCCCAGGTCTTTAAGAATGTCGAGACTTACCAAACCCTAATAATGAATTTAAAAAACGTATATTGACTTCAAAATTAATTTAAAATAATTATTAGAAGTAGGAGTGTTTTTTTTTATTATTATGAGATAACCCTTGATTTATTACATTAAAAAAACCTATTCATTTAATTATTTTTTTGAAAATCAGTCCACAACTGGTAAAGATATGGGTGACATACACACCACCAAAATACATAAAAAACTATAATCGAATTGAGTAACTCGTTTTTTAAGTCGGTCAAAACTAAAAGCGACTTCCAAGATGTGTTTTCATATATCTAATATAATAATATATTTAAACGAGCAATTCTTGTATATTTATATCTTTATATATTTATTTATACCGGCGATCTCGGAAACGGCTCTAACGATTTCGCTGAAATTTAGGGGCTTTCGGGGGCGAAAAATCGATCTAGATTAGTCTCATGTCTGGGAAAACGCATGTTTTTGAGTTTTTATGCGGTTTTCTTTTGCATTATTCTACGCAGAATATGTTTGATATTTATGTTCGTATTTCTTACACTCAGGCATAAGCATCGTGGTCAAGCGACCAAGGTGCAAGATTAACATTATATGGATCATATTGGGCATTGGATACAAAGTTCTACTTTTTTTTTGTATTTATCCAAGTTTTTAGTTTTTTTTTAATCTAAAAAATATGATATAACAAAAATGAACACCGAGCGAAGCTCGGTCGCCAGGTACTTTAATGTAATAGAAATGATTATATACCTGTACGATAGCTTCGACTATAGTCATAGTCTTGCCGGTGCCGGGCGGCCCGAACACGATGTACGGGGCTTTCCCGGACGTGCCAGACACTATGTGCTCCACTGCAGACCTCTGCTCCTCATTGCCAGCTATGAGCGGGTTATAGAACCTAAAATAAAAAGAATTTAAATGACAAATTAAAAATGGGACGGTCGTACCAGTAATTTGTCATGAAACATAAATATGTATAATGATGATAAAATAAACATTTTAAAATTATCCAAATCTTCTTAATTTCTTCACAAATGTTATGCTTGCTATTGCCTGATAATAATTGAATGGATAAATATTTCAAATTTTATATGCCACTAGCGACTTACCAATCAATATCAATACGGTCAAGTCCATCCCTTGAATGGTTTAGGAACGCATAAAAGACAAAATTTGTCTTAATTGACATTTAATGTGTAAAGAAAAATTCTTTTTTTTGGGTCAGGAACGTTCGCAGGCATATACGGAAATAACACACTAGAGATTCATCACAATCAAATCAATGGTTTAAGAACGTACAGAGGACAATCATACGAACATTCATTTTTATTTATATAGATAGATGATAATAATCAAAAAGGCAGTGGTAGCCCAGTGGTAACGCGCTCGCTTGGGAAACCGAGTGAAGCAGGTTTAAATCCCGGGTCTCACACCTCTGATATTTTCATGTGCGAATCATTTCTATCATGATTACAACTTGCCTTACGGTGAAGGAAAACATCGTGAGTAAACCTGCATGTCTGAGAGAACCTAGCAAGTTTTCGAAAGACATGTGAAGTCCGCCAACCCGCACTTGGCCAGCGTGGTGGACTATGGCTTGATTCCCCTCGTATTGAAGGGAGGCCCGTGCCCAGCAGTGGGACGTTAAAAAGGGCTGAATACAATTTGAAATATTTAATCAGTATAAAATTACTAACTTTTTGATAGGCTTCACTGCAATTTTCTTCTTTGGTGCTTCAGGAAAAATGCGGCATTCCTGTTTGGAGCTAAATATTTTGCTTATAGCGTCGTGCGAGCGCTCGAACGGCACGCGCGAGAGCAGGAAGCGCACGTCGAACAGTGCTTCAGGGGAGTAATAATTGTAGAATCTGTACATAATTTTAATATTAATAAAAAACATTTTTAAGGGCTGTCATTGTTTTAATTTCAAAATAATTACTAAAGAGCTAATTTTGTCATTAACGTAATATTCGTTGTTATATTTGACGTTTTTATTAAGTGTGGAATGTGGATGTCACAAAATAAGAAAAAAGTAGGAATGATCATAGGATTGTAATAAAAACAAAAAATGAATTCTCTTATTAATATTTTCATTGTCAAAATCTAATGTGTAGCTGCTATATAGTATCAAGACACGCGGTAGCGTGTCCAGCCAAGTTCAAGCCAAAGGAACTAGCGACGCAGCACCTTGTGTATATTTTACACGAACCATTTGGAGCCACTTTCCACCTCATACCCTTCGTCGTACCACTTTTTACATACAAGTTATCTTATATTCGGCTAATCACTTAGGTATATCTTCTTTATGCTATACGCAAGTTACTGTTTTTATATTGTCATTGTCAACATGTCTCGCTCTTCTAAAAACTTGATTTGCGGGTAAAAACTAGCCTAGTCAAATCTTGAACTTAAAATTATCCTAAGTTATCTACTCTGTGTAAAAAACTGTTTAAATTTAAGAAGTTCTATTTTTAAATAACAAACACTTTTGTAGCAGAAGAAAACAAGGAATTGTGTTTTAAATTTATTTTAGAATGTTGTAATATGTTCTTATGATAAAAAAATCAGGATTATCTACAGAACTTAGCACCCATTTAGATCTCAATTCTTTTGTCGGTGAATTTGACAACCAGGCATATTTTTAATATTGAACTTTTCATATTTATTATTTATATATTTTTGATGGTATAAAGTGTTTATAAACTGTGTTCTTTTTTAACCGACTCCCAAAAGGAGGAGGTTCTCAATTCGATTGGTATTTTGTTATTTATTCATTCCTAACTTTTATTAAAAAATGCAAATATATGTGGGAAATTAAAAATAGTTGAAACGAACGCCATTGGTCAGACCGAATGTGACGTCAGAGTATATCACAGCACAGCGATTAGCGATTTGGTTCGCTACAAATTGCGTCGCTATTTTTCTGTGTATGATATACTGTGACGTCGCACCAAGCGCGTGAAATGGCGGGCGTTTAAAGTATCCGTATATATATATATTTTTTTAATACTAAATTTTAGTTATTTAGAGCGGGTCATTTTTTTACAATTATATAACGATGTAAGCTATTGTATAAAATTTAAAAAAAATCACGCATATTCTCTATTACATATAAATATAACAATTGACTTACGACTCGTCCATATCTGCTAAGATAACATGATTATCTTCAATGTCTTTAACGACACTTTCAAAAGTAATAGTTTCGTTTTCTTTCGGTCTTATGAAGACTCGATCACCTGAAATAATATAATTTAAGTTTACAGGTTTAAGGCGCCATGGGTCCAACGTAATTTTTCGTGCGAAGAAGTGAAGTGTTCCCTCCCACAAAGCGAACTACGCATTAATGAATTATATTTTGAGCCACACCACACACATTTACTATATTTGTCCCGACCCAGGAATCGAACCCAGGACCTCCGAATCTGCAGCCGTACATACTAGCCACTAGACCACCAAGGTAGTTTATATTAACTAATGTAAACTATTGCAATGTAATATTTTTAATTGGTTTAAGATTACTCATTTCTATGTTGATAAATATTGTTGAAGTCATTTATAAGAGAAAACAAATCCTAATTGCTTACCGCGTAGCAATGACGGGCGCTTCTCAGCTAAACCAGGTACTTCCAATACAAGCAAACCGTGCCTTTGTTCTATTTTTACATTCGACATATTATATTTCTAAAACAAGAAATAATTACCAATCTTAATATTTGAAAAACCAATGAAATATTAATATTCAACATCGAAAAATATTAAAAAATATGAGTGATACTATGGTATCTATGGTATGGCTGTTTGAACAAGAAAGTTAGAAACACAGTGAAGCATAAAGAAGTAAAATTCTTGGTTCCACTTTCAGCAAGAACTGTTGAAAAAAAATTACACAAATAATCTTTTCTCAAAACTGAATACTTAAAATACTTTTATAACTACTACTCATAGCTCTACTTTGTATATTTTAAAATCGTAAAAGAGGAAGTAAAAATAAGTTATTTTATAAAATCTTAAATACAAACAGGAAAACAAGAACAAAATGTTTAGTTACCCTTAAGTTAATTCTAGCGATGCTCTCCTCCCACCACAGCAGGTAATGAAAATACATCATATAGTTGTGTTTAGTTGGACCCTCATCAAATATTGCCCTGAAAAGAATGTCAATGAAATATTTGCTTGTTATAACTTCTGTATAACAATTTTAAATAAAACTAATTTTCCCGAATTAGCGCAGTTTAATATGTATACTAATATTATAAAGAGACAGTTTGTTTGATTGTTGGTTTGAACGCGCTAATCTCCGGACCTAGTAATCCTACTTGAAAAAATCTTTTTGCATTAGATAGCCTGTTTATTGAGGAAGGCTATAGGCTATATATCATCATGTTGATACACAAGGAAGCGGAGCAGTAAACAAAAATGTCAACAAATCGGGCAGACATCCATACATTATTGTAAAACTGATGTTTATATCGGAAGTTTAAACGAGGGCGAAACCGCGGGTACTGCTAGTTTCTTTATATGGGATGAGGCATCTGTACTAGTCCCGATGTGTATTGTCGTGGTGGGGGGAAGGGCTCATTAACGTCCCGGAATGCAGCCGAGCGCGAAACCAAAAGACGCACAGGGAGGTGGCCCACTCCGGTGGGCGGTGTACCATGCAGATTGCTCCTGGTACTTCTCTGACAGTAGACTGGACCGTGGGAGCAACCACTTGGATGAGGGATTGGACCTACTGTCGGTGCATCGTGGTTGAGTGCGTAAACGATCCTGCGATGCCCCATTAGACGAAGACAGGAGTTATTGGTGGGTTTCAGTTAGTACTGGCTTTTCTAGAGCAGTAAGTCCCACATAACCACCTGTATATATAATACAGGTGGTGGTATGCGTAAATATTCCTAACATAAAAAAAACCACACTAGTAAGTATTATGTGATCTGTGGTATACATAAAACAGATATGACCACTACAATACAAGCTGTTATGAATCTGATCACTATAAATTGCATTAGTGAAAATGGAAACTGTCCTCATTCAAATGATGATTAAATGTGCAACTGAGATTCTTATGTAAAATATTTTTCTATTTTTTTGAATCATAAGAATATTAGCCAGAGGTGATACAGTAATATATGTTGGTGGGTTGGTTTAGGTGACACTGTAGTATATTATGTTTTAAAATCATTGTAAGATTTCTCTATGTCTTTATAAAAGTTAAATTCAACAAACTGATATACAGCAAATTTTCCATCTATACACTTCCAAAAAACCGATTTTATAAAAAATGGAAGAGCACCATATAAATAGTTTTTTGTAATATTAAAGATACTTTCATGAATATGTTCTTTTGTAATAAATGTATGTAATAGCTGTTCCTTAATAGTCTCAGAGACTAAAGAGCTACACCAATTTCAGGCTGCTGCTAACGACATTCAAGCAGAACTTATGCTAGCACATATAGATTAAGTATGTATGTACCTTGTGGATATAAGCAATTCCCGTAGCTTTAACAGCATATCTTGACCAAATGGTAAATCTTCCAGCGCGTTTTCTTCTAGCCCACGTGGTAGCAAAATTTTTAATAGCTTTGGTATCTTAAATAAAGTTTCATATGGCCTGAAAATAAATACAAGTCAAGAAAAGTTTAAATTGATATAATATATATAATTAATGTTACAGTTTGTGTTATTATTGAAATTTATAAAAATATTGAAAACCAGCAAATAATTATATATTATACTAGCGACTCATCCTCGATTCGCACGGGTTCGTCCCTAGATACGTTTTAATGGTTAGAATAGATTTTTCAGAGATGAGCTATTTTCCGTCAGTAAAAAGTATCCTAAATGTTGACCCTGATAACCAGCTATCACCATACTAAATTTCATCAAAATCCTTCCAGTGGTTTTTCCGTGATGCGATCACAGACAGACAGACAGATAAAGATTCTAAAAACCATAGATTCGGCCTCTGTATCCAGCGCTGGACTTACACTAGGGGCGCACTCGGGGCTAGTGCTCAGGGCGGTAAATTTTCAGGGGCGGCAAAATTCGAAGGATAAATAAAAAAAAATCGCGTTATCGAAAAATGTTTTTTATTTTCCAAAAAGTGAATAAATAAAAAAATTTACTATTTTTTGCATTTATCAAAAATAAAAAAAAATAAAACTTTATCGAAACTTTATCCATTTTATGTAAAATTTCGATAACAGGGCGGCACTTCTTACATTGCCCAGGGGCGGCGCTAAGGTTGAATCCGGCACTGTCTGGTTCGATAATAATGTCTATTTCAATAAGATTTTCCAAAATATATTCAATGTATAGATTCGGCTATGTTACTATTTTATTATATATATAGATTTACTTACACATGACTTGTACATTGAATGAAGTGCTCAGCTTTTTCCCATTTCTCATTATTGTATGGGCTTTTGTTGGTACCCAGATCTATATGATGCTCTTGTACTAAAACTACCTAAAATAGGGATTGAATAAGTGTTATTTCAATCTTAGTAAGCAAAACATAAACCCAGAGCAAAGTCTTGAAGTTGACTGATTATTAACACGTAACATTAAAACATATGTTCCTTACATGAATATAATTTTATTTACATATCTATTTTTTTACCTAACACAACAAAATGGCTGAAGATATAGATATGTATAATTCACCTAGTAGATATCATACTGGGCTCAAATTTACGGCATGGCCGGAAACGTTATGATAGTACTAGCAACTCACCCTCGTTTCACTCGGGTTCGTCCCTAGGTTGTTTCCCCATACAAACTTTCATCCCCATTTTCACCCTCTTAAGGGATGATTTCCGGGATAAAAATCCTATGTCCTTCCCAGGGTCTTAAACTATCTTCTTACCAAATTTCATCTAAATCGGTTCAGTAGATCCAGAGATTACCTAGGGGGCAAATTCACAAACTTTTCCTCTTTATAATATTAATATAGTTTACATAATATAATAAACAATTAGTATAACAGATTTATAATAAAAAAAAGTAAGTAAAATTATGAATAAAACTAAGGTTATTGTCATCTGATAAAATACTTAAAGAAAGAAATGATCTTGAGACTATTGTCTAGTTTTATATATAGCAATTAAAACTTATATTTAAACTAGTAATAAATTATTAGAATTGATTGATATTGAACAGTTATTTTAACTAAATTTTGCTTATGAATCTGCATATATACATGTGACATATTTTCAACAAAGGATCTAAAAACTAAACTTGACCCTTTTATTTTCATTAATAAAATAAATTTTTACTAATATTATAATAGAGCAGAGTTTGTTTGTTAGAACGCGCTAATCTCAGGAGCTACTTATCTGATTAAAAAAATTCTTTTTGCATTAGATAGCCTATTTATTGAGGAAAGCTATAGGCTATTATATCATCATACTACTATCCAAGGGAGCGGAGCAGTAATCATAAATGTCAACGAATCACGGCACACTTTCATATAATATTGTAAAACCAATGTTTATATATATAAAAAAAAAATAACACATCTGCATAAGCATCTGCTTCATATTATTACTATTAAAAATATTTATTTCTAGCTTTAGACTGCAGCTAATAATAAAAAGAGTTCTTTTTTTAATAATTTCTGTTTAGTAACATGCTTTTTTAGTAACAAGCGATTATTAGCTTAAAAAAGCATTTTAAATTTTAATACTTGTTACAGGTATAGATAGGCTGTAAAAGGCTTTCGACGCATGAACAAATATACATAAGTGGAGTAAAAAGGATTTCCATTTTTTATCAAAATAAGACATAATTTTAAAAGTAGCCATACTCACCATTTCACGTATAATAATAATATTCTCATCTTCACTCTTCTTATGAAAGGTAAACATAATAGGCATTTCAAACTGACCAATATCTGGAGATTGAAATGTAACACTTATTTCTTCACTTAATGTGGATTCTGTAAAATGTTTGATACATAATTATAATGAAATATGTGTCCACTTTATATTTGAATATATTTTTGTAAAGATGTTTGTATATATTGATTATTGTAAGTTATGTATATGTTAATTTTAAAAATAATTATAGGTGTAAATTAAACATTACTGCATGCAATTAATATTATTTCTCTAAATTATCTAGCAATAATAATAATGATCTATTTAAGATGAGACTTAAATTTTAAAACAAAAATATCCATTTACATTGTTTTATATGTATATAATAAAATAGTAAATTAATTAAAATATACATTACACAAAATATACATTACACAAAATATACATATTATTATATTATGTCTTATTACACATTTTATTTATTTTCCCAATTAGTTGATAAACTTACTTTTATCTAAAACATTTGGCTCTCCACCAAAAATATATGGATGCTCATTCATTTGGAATTGAGGCTGAGGATGAGCCAGTTGAATGCCAATAACAAGCAATCCTTCATTTTTCATATTATTACTGATACTAAAATTAAACTTAACTACTTCCTTAGGCATTACCTGAAAGAGTTTATTTTTTTATTTAAGATCAACTTACTACAATACATAAACTTATTTTCTACAATTTTTATAACAAAAGTAGTCATTTTAAATTATCTGATTGATATTTTATTTCAATTTTTAAAATACTTTAAAAATTCAAAATGAAATAGTTTTAAAGTGTCAAAACCACCTTAAAATTATATATTTTCTTCACATAGTAATCTTAATAATCATGCATCTTAACTAATTTCCTTTTGAATGTAAGTTTTATTAATATCATGAATTATATAGTAAAAAGTTATTATCTAACATTTTCACTCTATATTTGAATTTTATATAGCAATTGAATTTTGAGATAAGATAAAATAGATACTTCAAATAATGAAATGAATTAATAATAAGCAAGATCCTTTATATTATACATTTTTTGGTATTATTAGTTCTATATCTATACTATTGAGTAATACAACTGCAGAATAAATTTGTAACAGTTACTTTTACCCACATATATTCTAATTTTATGGTGGTCACTATTATGCACATGAGCCGTACCACCAGTTGCTCCCTGAACTGTAGCACTACCAAGTACAATAACTCCATTTCTGTTTTTGCTAAAATATTTCCTACACAAAAAATAAGAAAATATTTATAGTTGATAAAAATAAAAACAAATAAAACCAGTGTAGCATATAAGACTCTAATTACCAGTCGTAATAAATTACCAAATATTTCAAAATTACAAGAGTTGTCACTGGATATTATTTGAAACAAAAACTTAGTTGCAGGTAGGTACATTTTATAGTTTTTTATGAGTTTATGTAAATTAAATATGACACTTCTCCAGTACAGTTTTTTGCCAAAAATTAATGGGTGACAATATCTAAGAAATTCTACTATATATTACAAGTTTGTCAACCACATCACATTATTAACTTACTTATAAAGAATAAACTACCCCATAATATTAAAAGCATACATTATTTACATTATTATTTATATACAACATAAAACAAAAACTTTCTACTTACTTGTTATTTTTATAATTTTGTAAAATTAAGTTGCACAAATGTTTCGGTGTATCATCGTGATGTACAACAGAATTTTCATCATAATCTTCGTCTACAACTCCGCACACGTTGCAATACATGTTAAACAAAATCTAAAATAATATTTACAACAATACTTAATAATTAAAGCTATAAACTTGATTAAACTTTAAAGTCCACTTTATCAACTATATTTCAATTCGTTTGTTGTGATTTCAATTTAACAGCTTACCAGTTACCAAAGACTATAAACTTCCTTTGGATATGTACACTTTATAATTATTGTAAGATGATAGATCCTATTCTGATATATATTACGAATAGATACTGATGTAAAATGAACAGTTGTTCTCACACGTTAACTTACCGACTCTTAACTTCAAAACACAATACCTACAGAAAACGTTCTGGATAATCAGTGTCGATTCTCAAAGTATTTAACAGTTGAAGTGAAAACTAAGAAGTAATAAGAACCATAAGGAGCCCATTAATCTTTTAGAATTCCCCTAACGACAAAAACATGTATTGCCAGTCACAATTTTTCTTTATTCCCTATTTTAACTAGTTATTTGTGATTCAATTCAAGGAAGTGAATAGTGATCATATAGCATACTATCTCACTCACGGAGAATAAAAAACGTTTTTTCTCTTCTGTTATTTCACTGATGATTTTTAAAATGACTAAAACTTGTTTTATTTCGTCTTACTGTAAAAAATAAATAAATAAAATTAAAAAAAAAATGTTGTATTTTTAGTATGTATTGTATTTTTTTTAGTATAAATTGTATTTTTATAGTGGGAATTTTCCCATTCCAGCACTAAAGCGCATTATGTGGCATAATGCTCAACTTTGAATTTTTCAACTACAGCAACACTCCGCACAATCGACCACTTTGAAAAGTTTTGCTTTGACGTGACCAACCAACTCAATAACAGTAGTGTTTTTTCGCGTTATTCGTGTTTGTGCAGCAAAGTGCTGCATCATGCTGTGTCTGTAATTGGAAAACAGGGAGTAGCAGCAATTTGCGGAACTATCTTCGATAAAGTCGTTGTTTAATGTTTAGTCTGTGGATTATGTTTATGAAAGTATGTACATCAAAGTATAGACGGCAAAATAATTATAATTTTACGGAATTGTTGTTAAATAAACAGTAAATACTGTAAATATGTTGCATGATTTTATCCCCATGTGCATCGTGCGGTTAAAAACAGCACGCGGCTGAAACTCTTGATGTTCCTGGCGAAGAGTATATAACCACCATGGATGACAAATAAAGGTAACCACCACGTTTTGTTCCTTGTATGTGGCTGAAACGGGGAAGACCATAGAGTAGTCTATATTTTTGTCTATATCATTTATATTATGGAGGGTAGAACTAAGGAGAACCAACTTATATGGGAAGCAAGTTGAAAAAGTGTCCAGTAGTGAGCAGCAAATTGTAATTCAGAAACTCACCGATATAGCGCTAGCGTAGCGTAGCCAGTGTTCACAACCTGAAGTTAGGCAATTATCGTACCTAGAGCCGTAAAATTATCGTACATAGACCAAAATTATCGTACATGGACTAAAATTATCGTACATATTAGGAATGTGCCAAAATTGTCGAGTTTTATACAAATCGATATTTTTTTCTTCTAACCAATCTTTAATAACCGATTCCCTCCGGTCCGCTGAACGGTCGAACGGTCAGCGACCTGTATGTGTTTACAATTAGAACAGGCGGAAGAGCAAAAAAAAAAAAAAAAAAAAAATAAAAAAAAAAAAAAAAGGACCTACTTACACACTTTTCTTATCCTACAACTGCAATCCCTACGAACGGAAGAGCAAAAAAAAAAAAAAAATTAACATGTATTTTCCCATGCTACAAATTGTAAATACTTAAAATGCATACCGAACCAATTTTCTTTCTAAAACATTTCCTAATCCTGACTAAAACTTTTAACCCATCCCACCTTTACAAATTATCGTACATTTGCTATGTATTATCGTACATCGTACACAGTCATGAAATTATCGTACATGTACGATAATTATCGTACGGTTGCGAACACTGAGCGTAGCAAGTGGAAGTGATATGAAGTTAGCAGTTTTAAACGGTGTGAAGTGTGCTGAATTATTATTACCTGAAATTAATATGTAATATTCTATATCGGTGTTTGTCTATATTAGAACTATTTTGAAAAGTGCGCCACAACAAAGCGGAGATCTTTCTTTCCTTGTTTAATTCAACATCTTACTTGTATGGCTTTTGGCGCTATGTTTTAAATTCATCTACTTGTTTTCTGTGGCGCCACCAATATGATGCTTGTTAGCGGTCACTTTTTATACGAGAGATAGTTCTCCTTAGTTCTACCCTCCATAATTTATGGCTCACGATACTTGGCCCCCTAGAATTTTTTAATTTCTGATTTTTGAATTTTTATTTTCACACATCGTTTGTTTGTCGTTTGTTCTCAATTGTTCGCCATAAATAATTGTTCGTAAATTGTTTATTTATACATAAATAAACAAAAATGTACCCTCAAGATAGCCCCCTCAATCGGAATTTATGATTTTTCTTATTACTAGGTGTCTTTAAATATTCATTAATGTTTATTCTTTTATAAAATACGTTTTTTCTATCGTTAAAGTGTCTATTTTTTGTTTAATTAATAATTTTCATTTGGCCCCCAGGATTATATTTTTGTAATTTTAGAATTTTTATTTTCACACATCATTTGTTCGTCGTTTGTTCTTGATTATTCGCCATAAATATTGTTTGTTCATAAATTGTCTATTTATAAATAATTAATCAAAAATATAACCTCAAAATAGCCCAATCAATCGAAATTTATATTTTTTTCTTGTTACTAATAGTCTTTAAATATTCATTAGTGTTTGTTCTTTTATAAAATACATTTGTTTTGTTGTCAAAGTGCCTGTTTTATGTTTAATTAATATTGTTTATTTAGCTAAATTATTATTCAGATAGGTACCTACTGTGTAGCGCATGCGTTAATTTTATTTTTCACGAGTGCGAATGTAGTAAAATATTTTTAATAATTTTGAGATATTATATAAAACAAATATACAAATAAATTATAAAAACGAAACGTAGGTAGCTTAGATTTCTCGAAAGGAGGGCTCCACACGTATGGCCTATTTACATTCAGTCTGAGGTTAAGTAATTTATTGTGATATTTCTTTTATACCTGGTTTTTTGCTTCTATCGTGTTCGCATCTTACTTATGCAATGTATTGTACATGGAAGTTAGGCCAGCTGAAAAAAGAATTGAGAAGGAGAGATGCATCCTGTCGTGGTCCTGACTCCTGACTGACTGATGGATCAACCGCTGATCGTAGAAACGTGAAATTTGGAAGACGTATTCCTTATATGACGTAAGCATTAGATAAGAAAGGGTTTTTCGAAAGTCATCCTCTAAGTGAGTAAAATAGGAGATTAAAGATTGTATGAAACTCTGTCATTCTTAATGTGAAATACGCAGAAAGTGGTGTTTGGTTTTAGGATAAAAAATAAGAAACATGTCTATTTGATTTTTTTCGAATTTCATCCCTTGGAGGGGTAAAAGGGGGTACTTAATAAAGTTTATATGGGCAAAGAATTATTTATGATCAGAATTACTTGAAACAATCTTCAATACAATTAAATAAATACGTGTTTTAGCATTTTTCGAAATTCTAACCCATAAAAGGGTAAATCGGGGGATGAAAGTTTATATGAAACTCTGTAATTAATATGTAAAAAAGTGCGAAAAATAAAATATTCGCCTATAAACGATTTAAGCATAAAAAACCACTCTGTAAAATGACGTCCACATAGCCTTTTATAGAAAGATTTTGATTCCGCCAATTTTAGTCGTCTTATTACTTTAGCCTACAATTTCTTCACTTTTTGTCTTTTGGGAACAAATGATATCCATTTTATTTGCATCCTGGGCCCTAGCACTGCCTAATTAGTCACTTTAATTAAATTTTAAATAAAATGAAATAAATTCCATCCACGTTTTAGAGCTTTACAATATACAGAGGGCTATAGTAATCGCGACATCTGGCGGGAAAAAAGGCAAAATTATTCCTTATTGGAACGTGAATTATTACCTAAGGTAGTTTTTCAATTACAGCACAAAAGCGCATTATGCGGCATAATGCTCACCTTCGAACTTTTCAACTACAGCAACGCGCCGCACAATCAAGCATTTTGAAAAGAACTGCTTTGGCGTGATGCGCACAATGGATACCAACTAAGTAGCAGAAAATATGAGAAGTGTTTGTATCTTAGAGTATACATAGTACTCTAAAGTTTGTATTGAATGCAATTAAATAAAAACGTGTTATAGCATTTCTCGAAATTCATGCCATAAGGGGGTAAAATACGAGTGATTATTTAATGTGAAATGCACGGAAAATGGTATTTATCTTAAAAATAAAAAATAAAACAATACGCATATCAGATTTTTTCAAAATTCATTCCTTAAAAGGGTAAAGGGGGGATGTAATGTTTATATGGGAAAAAAGTATGATGAGAATTACTTGAAACTTCGTATTAATAATCTTCAATTCAATTAACTAAATATGTATTTTAGCATTTTAATAATTCCGTAAGGGGCTAAAATAGGGGTTGCTTGTAATTTATTTGAACGAAACTCTATAATTTTTTATGTGAAATGCACGGAAAATGGTATTTAGCTATAAAATAAGAAATAAAATATACGTATATAGAAAATATATTTAAACATACTAACATAGCTCATGTCATTACTGTGTGGAATACAAAATAGAGAACGGAGATTATTCCTTTTTTTTTTTTTTTTTAACGTTGGGGAATGCATTTACGCACCGTCCACCTATAACCCCAGGTGGGTGTGTGGGACTCACCAGCTAGAAGAGCCGGTACTACCCACTAAACCCCAACGATCCCCTCCCCTCCGCCTTAGTGGGACGCCGCAGGATCGCTCGCGCATTCAACTACAGCGCCCCGGCGGTAGGCCCGAAGGCCACCATCCAGTGAGGCCCCCGTAGAAACCCCACGCGGCTGCAGAGGTCAGGGCCCGAAACAACAGCCCTCTCCCCTGCAGCCCCACCGCGTCCGCCATCAAACGGTGGCGGCCCCGTCTGGGCCGCGGAAGGAGGAAACTGGCAAATACCACGACTCCCCTCCTGCCGCGGTCCACCCCTCTACCGGTTGCGGGGCTATTAACACAGCCTCACCACCGGCTCCCCCCCCCCCCCCCCATCCGATCGCGGGACCACCGAAGCGGTCCCGCCACCGGCGGCCACACGCCGACAGCCGAAGCCACGACGCGCGGCCCCGTCCGGGCCGCGGAAGGAGAAGACTGGCAAATACCACGACTCCCCTCCCGCCGCGACCCACCCCTCTACCGGTTGCGAGGCTATTAACACAGCCTCGCCACCGGCACTCCCCATCTGATCGCGGCACCACCGAGGCGGTCCCGCCACCGGCGGCCACACGCCGACAGCCGAAGCCACGACGCGCGGCCCCGTTCGGACCACGGAAGGAGAAGACTGGCAAATACCACGACTCCCCTCCTGCCGCGGCCCACCCCTCTACCGGTCACACGCCGACAGTCGAAGCCACGACGCGCGACCCCACTCCTCCCACCAAGTGGGCCAAACCCCCCCACCGAAGTGGGCCCCCGACCAAACACCCCACGCCACCCCCCATCGGGTCAACGGGACCGCCTAAGCGGAACCAGACCCGCGACTGCAACCCCGACAGTTAAACAGCCGCGACAGGGGGAGGCCACCAATCCTTCCGCAAAAGCGGACTTCACTCCACCCACCGAAGTGGGTAACCACCACAACCGGCGGCAAGAGCAGCCCCGTCCTTCTGGTGTCCGTCCGTGACCGTCGGGCCAGCGATCAGTCGACACCCACCACCATCCCCCCATTAGTGGCCGCAACGCCGTCAGATGCAGCCACTAACGAGAAGCTCCCAATCAGTCCACCGAGGTGGACACCCGTCCGCCCACCGAAGTGGGCACCCTCCCCAACCGGTAGCCGCAACGTCGAAAGCCGCACACTAACGACGAGCGGCACCGTGCGGGTTGTGCCTCAACCACGTTCGACGGCCCGTGGTCCGCGCCGGATTTCTCCGGTACCACCCGCCCGGTTCGAAGGCGAGTGGCGTTCCCCTATCCGCCACCTGGGGACGCGCCCGGTAGGAGTCAGCTCTCCCCCGGGAACGGAGATTATTCCTAATCCAAGGGAAAATTATGTATAATTTCTCGGCTGGCCACAGCAGTGACAACTATAATACATGGACTTAGAAAGCATGAGAGAGAGAACCTAGCTACTAGCTGGAGTGTATCCTAATGTTTCTAATATACAAATGAAGTCATGGCTTAGCTTTATGAAGGTGCTTCACTGACAAATGGATAAAGCAGTCCACCAATCTGTGGAGTTTCTTAACAGTTTTAACCTACCAGGCCTCCTTTCTTATAAACTCCTTCTGAGGCTTGGCACACCTGTAATAAATAAGCCTCCTAAGCTATGTATCGGACAAGACTTCGAGTAATCCATAAAACATAAAAGTGGCCACTGTGTTTGCTGGATATGTTCGGGGAGTACCAGTATTCATACTTCGAATACCACTGATAACCTCTGATTACGCTTTTGAATTTAATCTATTGTAATTCTTTTTTACAGTTTGCTTTACAAAGACCATTAATAAATCTCAGGGCCAGTCGTTAAAAGTAACAGGCATAGACTTAAAGGAGGTTTGCTTCTCACATGGACATTTTAGCAGAACCCAGAGCTAGACAGACGTTACGTTACGTCTTTCCTCTAACTTTCCTGCAATCTATGGGAGCGATTTCGTGAAAAGACACAGAAATGTGTAACAGGAAGCCGGGGATGCGCACTATTTTTTTATGCAACTCCATGGATATGGATATCAAATGAAAGGGCTTGATAAACGAAACACAATAAGCAAAGTGACGTCGTTGTAAATCCAATATGGCGGACTGTTTTTTTTGGCATTCCCATGATATAGATATCAAATAAAAGAACTTGATGAGCGAAACACAATAAACAAAGTGTTAAAGCAAAAAAAGCAAATTAATTCATTAGACGGATAATTTCTATGGTGGGCATATTTCTATGGAAGAGATTTCTTGAAGAGAAGAGAGGAGAGGAGAGGAAAGAAGAAGATTGGCAAAGAAGACAGGTGAAGAAGATTGGCGAAGAAGACAGACGAAGAAGACAGGCAAAGAAGAAAGGCGATGAAGAAATGTGAAGAAGACAGGCGATGAAGATTAGCGAAGAAGACAGGCGAAGAAGCAATCTTCGATTGGCGTATAAGACAGGCGATCTTCTTCACCAATGCGAAGAAGATCGCTTATCTTATTCGCCTGTCTTCTTCGCCAGTCGCAAACATATATGCGACTTCTTTTGTAGGTATGCGAGTTGTATCATTGTATTTTTTTTTTCTAACTTTGAAAAGATGGAGAAGAAAAATGTGCAAAAAGTAGCGGTAGTGGAGCTTGCTAAATACTTTAAACGAAAATTAATTTACAGAATATATGTACGTACATATATTCTGTAAATTAATAAATGAAAAACGTTAAATATCTTTTAAGATACTGGATATTTTGAATTACGATCGCTAAAAGTAATTTGGTTTTCCATAATACCCTAAAATATTCGGAGTACAAATTAATTCGGTCCGTTTTTTGGTGTAAAAAGTGCATTTATTTCAAAACAATATCAATAAATAGATTAATTAAAGTGTTGTTCATCGCTGGCTACTACATTTCTCCACCTCTCAGGCAATTTTTGAATTCCATTTTGGGAAAATGTCTCGTCTTTGAGGCGATAAACGTTTGGAGCCAATTTTCGATTTCTTCGAAAGAAGTGAACCGGTGACCTGCCAAATCGTGCTGCATCCATCCGAACAACCAGTAACCGGAAGGAGCAATGTCCGGCGAATACGGCGGGTGCGTTAAAATATTCACTTTGAGCGTATCTAAATAATTTTTCACGGCTTTTGCTACATGAGGCCGAGCGTTATCATGCAAAAGAAAAACTTTGTCGTACCTTTTCTCGTATTCTGGCTTTTTTTGTCATAATTTCCGGCTCAAATAAATCAATTACAGTCTATACCGAGTGCCCGTAATGGAATCGCCAGGTTTTGGCAACTCATTATATACAACACCCCTTTGGTCCCATCAGATGCAAAACATGACCTCCGAACCATGAATATTCGGCTTTGGTGTTGATGTTGAGGTCGATGGCGACAATTGACCGGGCTTAGGGTAGTATTTTTTTTTCTTGAGATTATCACAGAATAACCACTTCTCCCCCCCAGTCACAATCCGATGCAAAAACCCATTCTTTTTTGTCTTAGAAGCAGCTGCTCGCAAATGAAAAATTACCTTTCAACGTCTCTGGGTTTCAGTTCATAAGGCACCCAATTGCCCTACCAGTAAATATTTCCCATGGATTAGAATCGTACTAAAACTACTTGTTGTATCACTCCTAATGATTCTGCATGCTCTTTTTGCGTTTGACTCGGATCTTCATCGAGTAATAACTCCAATTCTTTGTCTTAGAATTTTTTGGCTGTCTAGGGCGAAGCTTGTCTTCAATACTACAATCACCATCCTTGTAACGTCGAAACCATTCCCGACATGATTTATCAGTTGGAGCATTCTCACCGTAAACTGTCACAAGCATTCTATGCGCTTAAGCTGCATTTTTCTTCCAATTAAAACAGAAAAGTAAAACTTCCCGCAAATGCTGCTTAGTTACCACAAATTTTGACATTTTCAATACAATAAATAATAGGTGTTTTGTATATAGTCCAAGCGAAATGCAGTTATTTTTAAGAAAAAATATAAATAATATTGAAAACCTGAAGTTTTATGATTTTAAAATGTTAATAGGTATATAAGGAATAGAAATTCATAAAATGCCCCCGATGCCCAGCCACCCCCGAGGAATGGGGGGACGCAAAGCGTTGAAAAATAGTTTTTTTCAATTTCCGGCTTACTGTGACGTTCTATCGAAAAATGTTTTTTACGAAAGTTGTAGGTCTAGTAAAAATCTACAACTTTTATTCATAACACTTTTTACAACAACCTCAAAGTCTTCGAGATATTTGCAAAAAACTCAGTTTTTAATTTTTTCTTGGTTTTTTATTTTTAATTTCTAGAATAATCTTTTAAATCTCATGCAACTAAAGTAATATAATCTACAATATATATAAAATGAATAAAAAAAATTGAAATTGAAATGTTCAACCATTTCCGAGAAAAGTATTGTTTATGGTCTCGAGAGGCTTAAAATCACCCCCAACTTCAAGCGGACGTTTACATTTAAAAATTTTTTTGTACAATTTTGAGATAGGGCTCATTCTTTTTATCTTGAACTATACTTTTTGAAGAAACAAAAACATTGTATGGTCGCCTTGTAAGAACACTCTTAAAAATTGAAAACATTGGAAAAGTCGATAATTTTTACTTTGTAAACTACATTTTTTTTTAATTATCATTGGAAAAGTGTGCTTTATTAACCAAATTTTTATAATCTGATTATACCAGTGTATTTTTCGGGAAAAAACGAAAGAAATGGTATTCTTAAGTTTTTAATTTGACACTTATTATTTAGGTATACAATATCGCCGTAAACATTCCAGCTTTGCAATTTGACGAGTCGTGAAGAAATAATAAAAATTGGAATTCACGTAAAGTACACCGTTTTCTTTTGTATTTTTTCCAGTAGAATCTATTTATGTTATAATTTTTTTGAATTTATCGATGTTTTATTAATTTTTGATCGATTTTGGAGTTAAATTTATTGATTTTTTCTAAAAAATTAGATTTTAAGGTAATTACGGAAAGAAATGAAATTCATTCGTAGTCTAATCTTGTTTATTCATTAGTTAAAAGTATTTTTTTTATTATTAATTAAAAAAAAATTGTTTTTTTTTAACAAAACTATGACAAAATTTTGTAAATAGCAACTTATTTTTTTTAAATTATACTTTTAACTAATGAATAAACAAGATTAGACTACGAATGAATTTCATTTCTTTCTGTAATTACCTTAAAATCTAATTTTTTAGAAAAAATCAATAAATTTAACTCCAAAATCGATCAAAAATTAATAAAACATCGTTAAATTCAAAAAAATTATAACATAAATAGATTCTACTGGAAAAAATACAAAAGAAAACGGTGTACTTTACGTGAATTCCAATTTTTATTATTTCTTCACGACTCGTCAAATTGCAAAGCTGGAATGTTTACGGCGATATTGTATACCTAAATAATAAGTGTCAAATTAAAAACTTAAGAATACCATTTCTTTCGTTTTTTCCCGAAAAATACACTGGTATAATCAGATTATAAAAATTTGGTTAATAAAGCACACTTTTCCAATGATAATTAAAAAAAAATGTAGTTTACAAAGTAAAAATTATCGACTTTTCCAATGTTTTCAATTTTTAAGAGTGTTCTTACAAGGCGACCATACAATGTTTTTGTTTCTTCAAAAAGTATAGTTCAAGATAAAAAGAATGAGCCCTATCTCAAAATTGTACAAAAAAATTTTTAAATGTAAACGTCCGCTTGAAGTTGGGGGTGATTTTAAGCCTCTCGAGACCATAAACAATACTTTTCTCGGAAATGGTTGAACATTTCAATTTCAATTTTTTTTATTCATTTTATATATATTGTAGATTATATTACTTTAGTTGCATGAGATTTAAAAGATTATTCTAGAAATTAAAAATAAAAAACCAAGAAAAAATTAAAAACTGAGTTTTTTGCAAATATCTCGAAGACTTTGAGGTTGTTGTAAAAAGTGTTATGAATAAAAGTTGTAGATTTTTACTAGACCTACAACTTTCGTAAAAAACATTTTTCGATAGAACGTCACAGTAAGCCGGAAATTGAAAAAAAACTATTTTTCAACGCTTTGCGTCCCCCCATTCCTCGGGGGTGGCTGGGCATCGGGGGCATTTTATGAATTTCTATTCCTTATATACCTATTAACATTTTAAAATCATAAAACTTCAGGTTTTCAATATTTTGTTCTCAAACTGCATTTCGCTTGGACTAATAAAATTCAAAGCAATATGAACTCTATATTATTCACAGATGTATAACCTCTCTGAAATCACCACAATCAGCTGTTACTATGAAACATTCATAACAGCCAGAGCCATCTTTTAAAAACGGACCGAATTAATTTGTACTCATATATAATACTAAAGTATCTATCGTGTATTTTTTTTTTTAATGCGTAGGTAAATATGTTAGTAAAAACAACACAATATTCGACGGTACGGAACTCTCGATGTGCGAGTCAAAATAATACTCATACATTTGAAAATATTATAGCCATCAAATTATATATTAGTTTTAACATAAAGCCAAAAATTTTTTTGTACCTAGTCTGAACGCGGGTGAAACCGCGGGTTCTGCTAGTAATAATATAAAATACTGTTAATATTTTAAAGAACATTTCTGATCTTCTTAATTTCTTCAAATTTAAAATTAAAATCTTAGTCTCGTTGACCTCACTCACTTACTACTACTTACATAATATTAGGTATTATGTAAGTATAAAAAAAGATGCCAAAATATTTTTGGTATTTGCGTTTTCAAATTATGTGTATATAAATTTTATTTTAAACACTATTAATATATTTATGTAATTATAATAATGTATTAAAATGTTAGTCTTGTTTCTTTGAAAGCTGTTTTCTTTTTCAATTATTTTACATTTTACAATGGTTGACCGTGGTAGGTGTAACTATCCGCGAGGCGGCTGTCTACAGTCTACCCTAATATTTTATTATCATAAAATACTGTTCCCTATTTAAAAACTCCAATAGGATCTCATCAAAAGCGACAAAAACCACATGGAAACCAATAAAAGCCACATAAAACCAATAAATGTTTATTGGTTTCTATATCACTTTTGTCGCTTTTGATGAGAACCTATTGGAGTTTTTTAACAGGGTTAACTGTTACATATTATACATGATAAACTGGAGTAAAGAAATGCACAACTTATGCAATTGATATTAAGTAATTATTATTATATTTTCGTCTAATAGTATTAATAGAATCTAAATGTTATTTCTTCGATGGCTAGATACTGCGTCATACAAATACATGTTATAAAGGTTAGGGTTAGTTGGTTTTAAAAGAACAGGGGTAAAGATTCATGTATAATTTATTAATAATTGAGCAACCGTTATTTGCTGCGAAGAAAATAGTAGGTACATGTATTTAAGCTAGTAGCATTAAAGGTTTCTCTTCTTCGTCTCTTTGAGAAGAAAGCGGGTAGCGGTAAAGTGGGTTGGCGAAAATTAAACGTAAGTAGTGATCAACTTTGTAACCGACGCAGACGCACTGATGAACGGCGCCATCGCAGTAGCAACCTCGGGCACATTTCTGGCCGTAGATGTCATTTTCCATTTTCTCAGTGCAAGTCTCCCCGGGTCCCTGTTGGTGGTTATAATATACATATACTTAATTATTTAAATTAATAAGAAATAACACAGCTTTGCGAGAGGCACACGCGCACTCGATCCCTATTCAATTTAAGTAGGTAATATTTTTTAATATAAATGCAAATTTTAAAAAAAGATAAACTAACAAAAACATTTTCGTAGTTATAGTATTAAGGAAGTAAATTAATATTAAGTAAGCAGTTGTAACTTTGCGTATCTACATTACGAATTTTGTTTAAAAGTGAGAATTTTTGAGCGTCAGAACTTGTTATTGAAAATAGGAATGCTAAGTAATATTATTATTTTAGGCGATTTGCACTTTCAAAGACAAATTAATTTAATATAAAACAGACTATTCATACCCTATAACAGTCCAAACGGTTGCCGCATTTCTCGTTGAAGTAGGTGTCCCAATGGCATCTTTTGAATCTCTTATTGCCTTCGTCGATGGTGCATTCTTCATGTGCTTGCGAGATTTCACAAACTGGACATTCTACCAAGCTATAAAATATGCCTTCAATTACTATACATATAATGATCCCTTTCTAAATTAAATTAACCCCGAACTAGGGTCATGCATTTATGGTTGTCTGTTCAATGGACTCGCCTTATATGTCGATACAGTAAGTAAAAAAACTGTATAAAGGTTATATGATTATACATATACACTATAATATTATAAAGAGGAAAGATTAGTATTTTTGTATTTTTTTTATATTTGTAACGAAGAAACTCAAAAACTACTGGACCGATTTAGATGTTTGCTAAGAAGATAGTTTGAGACCCTGGAAAATACATAGGATTTTTTTAATAACAATAGTATAAAGAAAAAGAAATAAATAATTAATATATATTTTTTCATTAAAATTAAAGGCATAAAATAGCAAAATAATAAAGTATCTAAAAAAATGCAAAATAAAAACTCACCATAAGCGAACCACATCGATAGACACAGAATTACCTATCCATATCGGTGTGCGGCTCTTCTCTTTCGATAAGATTTCTAGATTCATAGCCTCTATAGTGTGCCAAACAGGAGCTGATCAAGAGCAGAATGTAGAAAACTGAATGCATGTTGTGAAGAGTTCTGTATCAGAAAAAATACAATGTTTTCGACTTTAGAAGCATATAATAATATATTTTAATATAAAAATATTTTAAACTATAAAAAGCAACCGTAAAAAGAAACATAATATTATGTATCTCCCAATTTTAAAGACATAATATCCAAAGATATCACACAAGCTAATATGCATCTTTGGCAAACTTTTTCGGTACACTAGGTATTTCATAACAGAAGAATCGTTATTAATTATATTATATATGAATAAATTTCAATCAATCTTGACCCACCTCTCGTGCTACGCCAATCATCATACACTCGAACAGAGTTTGTCAACCTTTTTTCTTTTGAACTTCCATGGATTATAAAAAAAAAATCATGCCCCCCATAATTTTTTTTATTATAATAAGACACAATTTTAACGATTTTTATTTATTTTAATTATAAGTTATACAATATAAATTCTCTCTACGCCCCCCTAGGGGGGCGTGCCCCCCTGGTTGGGAAATCCTGCATTAGAAATATTTAGCATACTTGTATCCTTTTCACTGAATCGCTTGAACTTAAAGCGTAGCTAAGGGTTTTTTTTTCATTATACAAATGATAGGTATTTTTTTATGTTTACACATTGCACATCTTTTCTTTGTGTTTATGTATTTTAGTTTATATCATTTCCTTATTGTAAAATAGAAGTGTTATAATAATAACAATAAAATAACGTACAAACACCGTTATGCTATTTATAATATAGCTACCGTTATGCTATTTATAGTATAGCTATTATAGTATTATTGGAATGTTAGGTACATTCCAATTAAATAAAATTCCCATAAGTATACAAATGTACTTAGTAGAAAGTACATGAATGTATGTAGAACTTATACTATCGACGGAATTAATATCTAAATCATCTTTTATTCTAAGAACTGAATAAAAATATGTGGGTGTAGGAAAAGGAATTTGCGATGATGGCACTTCGAGCGATGAGCTTGTTTCCTAAGAAGTTGTTATTTTAACTGAAATAATTTGATAATGGCAATATAGGTACAGAACAAAAATTATAATGTTTGAACACTGCAATATTAGTGCAAAGAGTAACTAATGCTTTCCAATTATACGTATTTTTCTCAAATCACTGACGTGTTTTAGAATAGTACCTATATTGCTTTGAAATTCTAAGCAATATGCTCTTCGAAAAAATTTACTATCATTAGAATCGGATTTCTGTGGACGGATAAGAAATTTTTATGAACTACTACTACTTTAATATTATATGTATACAGGTACTTATAAATTTTTATTACAACAAATGTTTATTTATTCACTCATATCTATGCTTCGATATTATAAGTATCATAAACATGAAAATATGTAACGAAGGACAACTGATGAATGCTATACTAAGTACCTAATACCTAAGTATATCTTATTTGTTTTTAATAGTTTTATGAATTTGTCTAAATTTTAAACTGGAAGGCCATTATACTTTAATATTTAAATAAGTGACTCGATTTCACGAGTCACTGACACTATATTAAATTTAAAATTAAGCGTCATTCCAATGCTGCTGCGAGTAATGGACGCGGAGGTATTTCCGAAGACTCTGAGACTTGCTGCGTACGTTCACTGTAGTTTTGTTATTGTTTATAAATAAAAAGCTTTGGAACCAAAAATAATTTGAATATATTGGCACGGCAGTGTAAGTACGATGCGAGTGCTTGCGCAAGCGCCGCCCGCCCAATAGGCCACTCGCGAAATGCGCATTCATAAGAGAAAATTCGTGCAATACGGGTGTTACTATTCCGAAAAAAACATATTTACTATATTTATTGATACTAAAGAAAGATATAAATTTTAGAAAACAAATTGGTGAAGTGTTTGTATAATTGATCTGAAATATGGGAATGATTTCGCGTGTGCGCGGTCGTATTAGAAGTGATTCTTTCTCGAAGTTTCACACTATCAAATCAGAGGACAAGATTGCAAATATTGGTGGGTATAAAAACAATTTTGATAGTATTAAATTCGATAGTGATCTGTTTATAAATATGCTTAGAAGTATTTATTCATAAATGATATCATCCATGTATTTTAAATACTAAATCCAATTATCTGTTTAGTAGAATCATTCATATTTTGCTTCCGTTTTTATTAGTGTAGAGCATTCATTATAGAAATACATTTCGCTTCTAACGTGACTAAAGTCACATGGTATGTGCTTGCTTCTACATCATTAGATACTATATTATGCAAAGCTATAAGACTCATAAATGTACAAAAATAAACAAATATATATGTTTATTAACAAGATATTGGTTGCGATTTCACCTGCGTAATTTTATGTATTACATACATCTTTCTTTTAAGTCCAAGATAAGCAAACATGATACCATGAATCATGATCAACCTATGTTTTTAGATTTAAACTGCCTGAAATAAAAATTACACGGGATTTAAAATCAAAAATTAATTCAAAATCCATCCAGCCATTCTTAAGTCGATACGATTTAAAGATAAAGATAAGCATTCTAAAAACTATTTGCTTCTATTATATCCTAAGTATTAAACAAATATATTAATTTTATTGTATCAAAAGGTGTTGATATATAGGTATTAAACAAATTCTAAACTACTTGGATATTCTGATTAAAGTGTTTGTAATCTTTATATCTAGTATGGCTGATCTCGTTGGTGTTCCTACTGCCTTATTGGGCACCTCGAGGGTTGTTGGTGGCGCTAGGTGGCGCGTGGTTGATGGCTGCCTACACCTGTTTGGTTTTGCCCCTGCTTATCTCTGCTAACTATCGTTATCCCGCTAGGTGGTATCCTGCTGTTGTCAAACTAGCTCGAAGTAAGTAAATTATTTTTTATATTTATGTTTTACCTACTATTAAGGACTAGATATATTGACATTGACACTAGAACTTTTTTTATATACTACAAAACTAAAAGCCAGTGCTAAAATAAGCTTCATTTATTAGTATTTCTTTTTGATTTCATATATTTATTTCAAAAGCTTGTTTTTTACATCGCAATACCTACATACGTCGCATCAAAGTAGGTAAACAAGGGGTGTGCCAAACTGGCCTACCGCCCCCGATGTT
Source organism: Fabriciana adippe (assembly GCA_905404265.1). NCBI lineage: Eukaryota > Metazoa > Arthropoda > Insecta > Lepidoptera > Nymphalidae > Fabriciana > Fabriciana adippe. The sequence goes on from FR990000.1 coordinate 6,316,865, forward strand.
TATGAAAGTACATCAAAATAAACCATGTATTATCATTTATTTATGGTCACTTCTGTTGATAATAAATAATAAATTGCCATTTCTTATATATAGTTGTTATTTAAAAAAAGAAATAATAATAATTGAATTGAGCTTTGTAGTATTTTAAGAACTGGGTCACGTTTCCATTAAAATGTCGTAAAAAATATGTAATCCAAATTCCAGAAGCCATCGCATCGCATCTTGTCATTGTGGTCGAAATAAATGATGTTCGATATTTAAACATTATTGTTTAATAAGAACTTTCATGAGCTGTTGTAAAAGTTATAAAAGGCTATATCTGCATGAATTTTAAATAATAAAATATCTTAAATAATTGTCTTATAAACAAAATCAGCGCCTCTCAAAACTTTTATTTATTGATCCAAAAAATATTTTCAAGAATTCTTAAGCTTATTAATTTATTAATTATTGTTATTTGACATAAGTAAAAAATATATGTGTTTAAAGTCGCTTTTTTTAATTTGATTAAGTTTTCGGTTGAAAATAAACATAGTACGACTTGGCATTGTTTGTATCGAATATCGTGGTCTCTAACAATTGTATACATGTACATATGTAGTTATGTGTGAGAGTCAGGTCATTGTCGAGAAGCTGAATGGAGCAACGGAAACTGGCTTTTCGCCAGGGCATGTGCGTCAGTCCAATTACTAATGTTTTTTTGACTTTTAACTGTCTTATAGCTTAGCTTTACACAACCTGTTTGTTTTCAGAAAGCAAATTTTAAATTCCCTTTGTATTTTGTTGTACAATTGAATTTAACTGATAATATAAGGAATATAGTTATATATAATATATTTATGCTTTACTACTCAAATATAATAAAACTAATGAACTTTAAAACTTACCAGAGATGTCGTGTTGAAAGGAATTTTGTAGTTGAAACCAATGGATGGCTGCTCTGAACTGTTTTCAGTGAGGCAAGGGTTGTCCTTTTATACTCTTATAATTCTATGAAAAAATATCTACCCCTGAAAATGAAGTAATCAACAATATGCAAGATGTAACTAATACAGTACTAAAATATTATTCTCATTTTTTAAGAAAGCATAAAAGTGTGTGTATGTGTAAACAGGGATGCATCATGCATGTGTATTTTAGTGCATTAAAAATAAAGCAAAACATCTCACCTTGTTAGGAAAAAATTTTATATTACCGTTATTAAATGTTATTAGATACAAAGAGACCAATATAATCTTAGATTTATGGGAACATTTTAAATAAACCTTTCTTCGTATTTTTCGCGGTCTTGATGCTGTAAAGTGTGAAAAAGTATTCGAATTGCCGGGAACCAACAATAAAAAAAAAATACAAACGAAAAGCTCAAGAAATAGTCATGTAGTTACTTAAGTCTATGTAATTCACAGGTAACTACTATTATATATTGATTTAAAAAGATAAAAATATAAAAAAAAACGTCTTGTTACTGGTTATTTATGACATAAAGCTATTCAGATAATTTATGCTATTTTCTATAGTAAAAAAATAATAATGTAAATCATTAAAAGTTCTTTGAGTTGGAAAATAAACCAGTGGTCAATACGTTCTGACAGGCTCTTGATAACCGTTACCTTGAAATCTTGTAAAAAAGGATTAGATATAGTAAAACAACAGATATATACCTAGTCTATACATATAATAAATTATATGTATAGACTAGGTAGGACTATACTATACAAATTTAGTTTTTTTCATGTATTTAATTATATTTGTCATTTTCAAATAACTTGAGAAACGGTTTTAAGTTGGATTTTTTTGTGTGCATAATAGTGTGAATTAGAAAAAAGCTTTATTTATTTTAATCTGTCAAGTAAATTAGAAGACAGTTTGAGTTACTCTTTCTTATCGTTATTTACTTGCATTCATATTATGTAAAGGTGTGTTTACTGCTTATGACTTAATAGAAATGTACAAGTGGGTTTAAATATCTGATTTCTTTGCCCGTTATAGAACGTAATGTCCGTTATAGAATGCATAGTCATATGTCTACTTCCCCATCAATGATAATATGAATATCAACGTAGATAAATTTGAATTAAAACCATATACATTGTTGCAGAAGTCGCTCGTCGTCTTCAAACACCTATCGCTTACTTATTAGGAATTTTGAAAACTGCATATGCACCAGTCGATAGAGCAGAACGACTGTTTTTGCAGATGAATAATCTTTCAACTATGATTAGTCAGGTATTAGATGCTTTGGTACATTATAAAAGTAAAGGAATTAAAATCCTAAAAAACAATTGTCTCCCTTCACACCATTATTGATCTTAATTATTGCCAGTAAAGCACTAGACATAATACATAATACAGGTCATTTTTTTTTTTTTAAACGTATAGCTTTAGTTAAATGTGCTGTATATTTATACTTTAAACTTCTACAAAAGTATTACAGACATACTCTCTAACACTAAAGAAAGAAAATAAAGTTCCTGCATTAAAATAATCTATTTGGTACGAACGAGGAATCAACTCTGTAAAAAGTCCACTTCATAATCAGTAAAATAGTAAATAGTGCATTGATATATTTATTGTTTTTTTTTTTGCAGTTACTTATATTCACTGCCTGTGATCGGCTACTAGTGTATCGAGGACGTTTGACGTGCTTATACTCCTTGATGTTCTATAATGTGATAACATACTCCGTAAGCTACGTGCGCGAAATTTGCACTAAAGAAGACTGGTCCCCGTATGTAAATGTGACTCGTCATTCTCGAGTTAAGCATCTTGCTATGTCAGCAACGAAGATTGTTTTAGAATGGACCAAAGCTGTCACCTTTATAGTGACGATGACTTTTATTCTTCTTACTCTAGGATTAGAACAAGGCTTAGAACATTTTCGCCCAACGATATTATATACCGCTATAACTGGTACTTATTATCTTCTATCAGAGAAGACATTTCTTGAATTGTGGCCCATTGCTTTATCTGCACTGAAGTTGGAACGTCTAGAAGGTATGGAGGCACTTTATTGTGGAGTTTGGGCAAGGGGTATCACTACAGCAATTGCAATTCCTCTTGTTCCGGCGCTTGCTTGGAATGAACGTTGGCGATTAGCAGTGCTGATTTTTTACATTTGTGTTGTTGTCCATGGACGCCACAGATTAGGTGAAGCATTCGTTAAATTAAATGAAGCTCAAGGATCACTTGCAAGATTTAGACGTGCAACATCTGAAGAGCTTTCAACATTAGAAGATGTATGCGCTGTGTGCCTTGGCACTATGAAGTCAGCCCGAGTGACTCCTTGTGCACATTTTTTTCATGCAGACTGTTTGAGGAGATGCCTAGCAACATCTGACAGGTGTCCTATCTGTGTAAGAGAATATGTATTTTGCTAAAGAAAGCCTGCGACTAACGCTAGTTATTTAGTGTAGAGTGCGACGACATTCTATTTCGAAGTATTGCCTTTGACTGACATATTTATGTGATAAGTCATAAACGGATACAAATATGCAATAACATGTTAACCCACAAAAATAAGAATATTAATGTTTAACCCGTGTTTTATATATAAACGTGATTTATTGTAAACGTTTATTTGATTTAAAACGTTATTGCAAATCGTTCTTAGATCAAAATGAGAATGGGTTTGTGAAAAACATTAATATTCTTATTATTGTGGGTTAACATGTTATTGCATATTTGCATTTAACATAAATTAGATATACGAGCTTATTTAACTTGGCCACCGTAAAAAGTGCACTCTTAGATGGAAACTAAGTACCTATCCATTCTATCCAAGGTGGATTTGAATCTGATTGCTATTTATTATTATTTATTGTTGTTAACCATATGTACAGTAAACAATATATATTTTTTTAATTATACATATATTATGTTCCATCGTGAGGTCCTGGATTCGAGTCCAGGTTTCGATAAAGAATAATTTTAGAGATTTTATCAATGGTCATGAGGGTTAGGTTTCTTATCAGGTACTGACAAATAAATATTGACTTGAAATTACAATGTGTATGTTTGCCTCATTTACATATTAATACTGTGCGTGAGGCGTTCATAGGTAAAATCATGAATATTTTGTAAATGTTCATGGTAATTGACAAAAAAGGTTATATTTTATTTTAAACAAAGTGCAAATTTATAAATTTAATCTATCTATTATTTAAAATACAAAATTATCGCTGCAAACTAGTTAACAACATTTGATGTAGTTTTATTTTGAAAATAATGTCAATTAGGAACTGATTTGAGCCATGAAAGCCAACCTTTCTCAGACTAGCCATCTGCATAGAAGTTACTAAAGCTCAAAGGTTTGTGGACCGATACAAATGCAATCTATATTCTTTCACTCACAAACTCCAGTGGGACGTAACAACTTTTCAGGTATCATGAGAACTCCTCATTTTTTTTTATTGTACTTATATAATATAGACACTTGATAAATCTGTACATATACTAAAACTGTAGAGGTCGAATGTCTGTACATAGAAAAAAAATGCTTAAAACCGAGTCAGGGGGATGTAAGAAGAGAAATACAACAAATCCAGTTTTTTTTGGTTTTTGTTTCTTTGTCTTTTTGTCTGCTTGTCTATTTGTACGGGCTAATCTCCGAAACTGTTGAACCGATTTAAATGAAATTTTGCATGGTGGTACCTTGTTTCCCCGGTCAACATTTTAGATACTTTTCATCTCGGAAAATTAAAGAGTTCCCTAGTGATAGCTAAATAACTATAGTAACTTATAATAGGCTACAGGAATAAAAAATAGGCTACTTTTTATCCCGGAAAAATGTACGGTTCCCGTGGGATAGATTTGTTTTTGTTTTAAAAAATTTTGTTGGTTTTATATAATCATAAGAACATTAACGAGTTCTATTATTATCTCTAGAATCGATCGTCCTCAATATTTGATCCATTGTGTAGTACTGTCATCTAAATCCGATACGATTATCACCACTAAATTTTTTATCTCACAAATATGTACACACAACAGAATGTACATTCAAAAAACCATGCTACCAACTTATGGACCGATGTCCAGACATATCAAAAATAATAAATATGTTAAAGTTATAAATGTACGTAATGGGAGGTCAGATATTGCATACATTTAGAACATATCGTAGTCAAAAGTGGTGTACTTTTTTACAAAGTAACAACTAATAATAATAATAATAATAATGTCCTCCTGGCCGATTGCGGCCACGCGCGGCGGCCAATCTCATTGAGACTAGCCAACTACGCAGGAGATATTATAGTGCACAAGTATACGCGCAGACACAAGTGCACTCTCTCTTCCTGTCACTCTCATACTCCGGTGGGACGACCACTCGACACGACCGGTGAGAAATAAGACGCAGGACCGACAACTCCGGGCTGTTACTGAGGCTTACTATACAGAAAGACTCAATAACTAAACTTGGCCCGACCCGGGACTCGAACCCAGGACCTCAGGATGTGCAGCCGTACATGCTAGCCATATAAAGTAACAACTACCAATTTATCAAATATACTGATATGGTTATGGTTATGCATTATGGTTAATTTATTTTTATTAAAAAAAGAGAAATTCAAAAGTTTATTTATTCATTCATTTTAGGTACTTGTTTATAATATGACTGTACATAGCAGAGAGGGGAGTGAAAAAATATGAAAAGTCTGTTTGTCCGTCATCATAATTTCATTAATCAGGTACACGTTTCCGGTTATCAACTTAAGGATGGGTGTTCTAAGATGGTTAAATGGAATAAGCTCATTTTTAATAAGTTGATTCAGAAAGTCTTGTGACATGAGCGGGTTTTTTTTGAAGTAAAACTTCTTTACGCACGCTTGACTGGGGGTTAAGCTGGTGAATACGTTACGAAAAAATGTACGTACCGTACGTATCTCACCTACCGTCATTATTTAAAACATAAATTGGATTTCATAAAGAGTATCGATAACCTACAGAAGTTTTACTTCTTGCGCGTGTACACATTCATACACGCACTCTTTATTATTTTATATTATTATAGTATATTGATTATCCATAATTGTAAGTGGATCAAGATAAAGTGTGTACTAAGCTATATTTTTACACAAAAAAAAATGTTTTATTACTCATAATGTTCGTATAAAATTTTTAAAACTTAAAGTTAACCTTAGTTATCTTTTCAATTATATTGAGTAGGTGTACTTAATATAAATTTTGGCTTTCATTAGTTCTGTCAAATAAATTCACCGTTTTTATTTATTTTATCTAACGTTCGTGATGAAATAAAACAGATTGTAAAAATATTTTCGCCAATTTTACGAGCATTTTAGATTGATTGTAATATTTTTTGTATCTTCTGCGTTTGTTTACTGCTTTTCTGTAATATATTTAAATAGACAATTTTAACTACTGTAAGCAACAGTATTTTTTTATTCCTTATAGTAGAATGAACGATATTCCTTTAGAATGACTGAAGGAGAGAAGCATATTGTGATATTTTTTTAATAATTGCTACGATTTGTATTGTGTATTGTATACACCAAATTTAGTTAACCGAGTGTGTTAGTATAATAATCATATTTTCAACTGTTTCCTTGCACAAATAGAACTTTCAAGTATATATTGATATATGTATTCAAAAGTATATTGTTAATTAGAGCACTTATACCCCATGCATAATATATGAATGTATTGTATTAAGAGCGTTTTATTACTCTCTTGCTTATTAAAAAAATGCTTTTATGATAACTTAAACAGCGAATGAACAAGGATCTCGATTGAAAATTACGTAAAAAATGGTATTGACCACAGTTGTTACAAAGTATAAGGAAAATTCTGTTAGCCTTTAATGCGCAATTGCGCATGTCTGATCCAAAACATTACCACAGCATCCCAGCAACAACATTGATCCAGAATACAGAAAGAAATTAAAAAAGTACAGAACACATTCATAATTACTTTATTATGGTAGATTAAATCTAAAATAAATTTTAAATACAATATATTAATAAACATACTGTCAAATTTCACTAAAGACATCTATGGTAAAAATTGTACTGGTCCTACCAGTACAATTTTTCCTTTATACATATGTATGTAATATATATCGTATGCTAGAAATGCTAAATAATAATATATACAAATTATTAAAATAATTCTCAATCAAGTTAATATGTTAAGCGCATGCCGCATGTTAAAAATTAAAAATGGTTGCTATGAGATCATATGGTTACGTCACGTAAACATTGCGGCCACTCTGTATATAGCCGTCTTTATCCTTCTTATTGTAACATTTAAAATGAATAACAAGAGACGCAAATAGTTAGTTTGAGGTATTTTCGCTCTATCTCTTTCCTTCTTGACGCGAGTTCTGGCACATAGTGAAAATGTCGTATGTGGCGAGTCAAAATCTGACCAAGTCAGTCGCCGCGGACCGCGGCACGTTCTGTGGTTGAAATTCGTATACTGTAGTTATAACCAAACTTCTAACTACAATCCGGTAATTGTGTATTAATAGTATATAAACATAAATAAAATGTGAATGGTTTTTTTTGCGAAGGCCGGAAATAATCAAATTGCTGTTGTGGAAGTTGTTGATAAAAAGGTTCGTACGCTATAGTATATTTATACATTCAATTTTTTTGATAAGAATGAATATTTTTAAAATATTCAGCGACATAACATTCGATTGTATCTTTTTTACTAAACTTTCTTTGGATTAGATTTATTGTATGTTTTTTTATAGTATTGAATTGGATCTATAATTGCCCCTATTTGTATTTCAAATATATAGTATTTATAAAAATTTTGAAAACACTAAATGAAAAATGATATTATTTTTATTCGGCGAACATTAAAACGAAAAAAATGTATGTCAAATAGGTAATTTAAAGATAAATAATATATTTTATAATAAATAGCATATGTTTTATTCGTGTTTTATATGGAAACAGTTCATTAACGTATAATATAAATGTAACCCAAAAGATTTGAGTTATAATTTTATATTTTTTTTTATTTGGGGTAAACTTTAATACTTATAATTTGAGAATCACTGGAGGTGATGTAAATGATAATAATATGCTTTGAATAAAAAATAAGTATTATTCTACTGAATAACTTTGATTATATTTTATTTATTGTTTATACGTTTATTTTAGTGGTTCATTGTAGTTTTTAAATTTGATATTAATTGTTCTTTATTTAGGACCTCTTGATTCTCCTTTTATAAGTTAATTAAATACATATAAATTAAAAAATGATTAATATACTATTTCTATTTATACGTTTTATTATTTTTAACAATAAATTGTATGACACAATCTTGAATTCAGTCTCCAAGGCGCCAAAGCTTACGTCACACTAGAGAAGACCTCTAAACTTATGTAAAGGTAGGTACTAGGTAGGTACCTCTTTTAGTTTATTAAGTTAGTAATGTATTTAATATATTAATAATACTTTTAAGGAAATTACTACTAAACTGTGTGTGTTTGTTTGCGTGTGCGTGTAGTAAGTCGCTAGTACGAAATATAATTGGTCTATAGGTACATATAATAAAATTCTAACTCAATCGAATCTATGCATTACTCGTAAATATTTTTTGGAAAATCATTCATATTCATTATTATCAATACAGAGGCAGAATCTATAGTTTTTAGAATTTTTGTCTGTTTGTCTGTCTGGGAACGCATCACGAGAAAACCACTGAACAGATTATGATGAAATTTTGTGTGACGATAGCTGGTTATCCGGGTCAACATATAGGATACTTTTTACTGCGGGAAAATATCTTATGTCTGAGAAATCTATACTAAACGTTGAAACGTAACTAGAGACGAACCCGAGCGGAGCGAGGGTGAGTAGCTAGTACGATATATAATCTATAAAAAATCCATACTAATATTATAAATGCGAAAGTAACTCTGTCTGTCTGTTGCCTTTTCACGCTTAATCCGCTGAACCGATTTAGATGGTATTTGGTATGGAGATAGTTTGAGACCCTGGGTAGAACATAGGATCCCGGGAAAGGGATGAAAAGGGTGATAAATTTTGTATGAGGAATCATTTCTCCATTAATTCTTCAAAATTAAAATGTAATTTCTTATATTTGCTCATAAATTATTTAAAAGATTACTATATTAGTCAGGCATTAGGTCCCACCAATGGAAGGAGCTTTTAAACACATAATATAATCATTAACAATGAAGATATGAATAGATGATAAGGAATAGGTAGCACAGTAGTTATACGAATAGTACCTAAACTATAAATATTCATAATAATATTATAAATAAAATTATAAAAAAGTTAGGTGTGATCGGATGTTGACTTTAATATTTTTTAAATCATCTCGGATACAAAAAATCAGACGAATCACCAAGTGTGAGTCTCACTCGAAGATACCGCACCGCCAGGCGCCAAACCATGTGGTATCTATTAGGATAAAATTAAAACAACGAACCAAATTTACTAATAATCTTGCGAGATCTATATAGGTAGTCGAGGGCAAGATTAGTGTAATCTAATTATAGTCGGCAGTTATGAAACCAAACGAATTTAATCATATATTTTACCGTGGGTGGAGGTAATTGATTGATTAGTTGATATGAGAATAAAATCTATGAGTAAATAGCAATGGAGCAGTCATCGAGTATTGTGTAGCCAAATGTGAAACCGCACTAAGCCGATTGCCGAATATAAAGTAGTTACGTCATACAGCTGACGAGATCACGTCTCTCGAGACGAGATGAACATAATTAAGTACTACAAGTAGATACTAGCATCAAATACATACCTTTATATAGTAATTTTTAAAGTACAGTAGATATTGACTTTTTAACCGGCTTCCAAAAGGAGGAGGTTCTCAATTCGATTGGCATTTTTTTAATGTATGTACACCGATTACGCTTAGATTTATGATCCGATTTACGTGATTCTTCTTTAGTTTCATGCGGAATAGTTGTCATTTGGTCCTATAAAAATTTAACATACTTTGGCCCAGTAGTTTTCATTTTATGAAAATGTTTTTATGAACATTTTTGTTTACGTGGATGTAATTTTATGTGTGTTCGTGGATTACTTCGTCGTTCATGAACCGATTTTAATTACTCTTTTTTTGTTGGAAAGGAGATATCTCAAGGGTGGTACCATGATAAGGAAACCAGGACCTGATGATGGCATCAAAGAGAAATCGAGGGGAATCGTAGTGGCGACTAGTGCGTTTGTTAATTTTCTTTCATTAAATATTTTAAAGCACTACTATTTAATGATGGTCTGGAGTCGATCTGATGATGGAGCCGAAAGACAGTCTAGGGAACTCCTCAACGATTTACAGCAATTACCTGGTGTTTGGGCTTGGTTAATTTGTATTGATGAGAACTTTATACCTAGATGGGTTGTACTGTCATTAGGGGTCTGAATAAATGGCTTAATCGAATATGTTTTTAAAAATCTTTCTTCTTACAAATTATCTGCTTATTACGTTTACACTAAAAAAACAAAAATAAAAACTTAAAAAAACCGACTTCCAGGCACAGAAAAGTAAAAAATAACTAAACGGGGATTTTCATCTAAAATAGATAGGTACCTAATCAGATATTTTCGTAGTCGGTGCCAGCCAATACAAATCAAAGCACACCGACTTCGAAAAATCTGATTAGGTATCTATTCTAAATGAAAACCCCCCTTTAGTTAATTTTTACTTTTCTGTGCTTGGAAGTCGGTTTTTATTTTTATTTTTTTAAGTTTTTACATGTTATAGTTAGCTTAAAGCCAAAAAAGAGGTAAACTGGTAGTAGTAGCACAGTGTACTAAAAAATAACAGTGGGCTATCGCCTTTGATGTTTGAAGAAAAGCCGACACCGCGTAGCGTACTTCGCATTACGCAGGGTTCTTACAGTTTTTTTTTGTAATTTAATTAAAATATAATATTATTATTAATTTATTAATTAATTTATTATTAAGTTCTTCGTAGCAAAGAATACAAAAAGGCATTTCGCGGAGGCAAATTCAAATAGTTTTACAAGATTTCATATAATAATAATAATAAGCCTTTTATTTCTTTAATAAAAAATAAAATATACAATTGGTTTAACAATTATTTGATTTGATTGAATGAATATTTCAACTAGAACTAACTAAACTAGATAATTAGAATGAAATAAATTAAGTTATAATAAAAATAAATTAAATCCAGCAAATTATATTACATAAGTCAAATTGAATTTAGTTATATATAAATTTATCATTATTTTCAATTTTTTAGCAAAGTTAGTTTTATATGATACTAGCGACTCACCCTCGCTTCGCTCGGGTTCGTCCCTAGCTTGCATTAAATCACGATTGATCAGTTTTTGACCGGAGAAGAAAAATGATTAAATTACTAAAATGGCTATTAAAAAATAAGGGTTGATCGTAGAAGGGTGAAAATTGAGGATTGTATGTATTTTTGTATGTTGTATCATAAAAAAATAGAAATTAAAAATTTTGTCTAAAAAATAAAAAAAAAAATTTAGGGGTGGACTACCCCTAACATTTAGGGGGATGAAAAATAGATGTTGGCCGATTCTCATAGATACCGGATAAGCACAAAAAATTTCATCAAAATCGGTCAAGCCGTTTCGGAGGAGTATGGCAACGAAAACTGTGACAAGAGAATTTTATATATTAGATAATGTAATTAATAGATTTCCAAATCACCTATCATAAATGGGCAACGGACAAATATTTTCGGTTTCTAGATTTACTGTATTTGAAATTTCTGTTATTAAACTTAATTATGTAAAAAATCCTCATCCTAATAAATATTTTTAGCAAAAAATATATAATATAGCACAGGTAGTATGAACCATTTTAATTGCTTACAAATTAAAATAAACGTGCGATAGCCCTTAAAGTCGTGTCCCGAGCTGCTAACTAATTCGGGCGGCAGAAATGTATGCAGCTCGGGCTCGCCTACCCGCGTCTCACCTCTCACACCCCGCACGATTGCCCTGTCTAGACGGCTTCGTTGGATGACTGTATTGTTTTATAGACTGTGGTAGTAGGTACTAGGTACACAATAATATAATAAGTATCATAAGTCTTAAAAAAATGTTAAAAAAAATTTAAATGGTAGAAACGAAAGAAAAGACCTTCGCAATCATGGTGAAACATAATATCTACGTGGCGTAGGTTCGATCTACACGAAATCAATAAAATATCTACATTCTACATACCTACATTGTATTTTCACTAGATTTATTATGTTTGACTGTCACAGTCGGTGTGCTTTGATTTGTATTGGCTGGCACCAACTTCGAAAATATCTGATTAGGTATCTATTCTAAATGAAAACCCCTGTTTAGTTATTTTTTACTTTTCAGTGCCTGGAAGTCGGTTTTTTTTAAGTTTTTATCAATATATATAAAACGCAAGAGTGATTGACTGATGTATCAACACACAGGCTCCCTCCTCCTCAACCCCTTAAAGCTAGAAAATTGAAATTTTGCACACGTATTCCTCATATGACGAAGGCATCCACTTAGGAAGGATTTTTCAAAATTCTATCCCCAAGGGGGTGAAATAGGGGGTAAAAGTTTATATGAAACTTTTTATTCATTCGGCCTACTTACCTTTTTAGTTTTTTTTATAGTTTTAGTGCGAGCGAAGCCGCGGATTCTGCTAGTTACCAATATAAGGGATATAATGTACCTACGATTTTTAAATATAAAATAGCTATTGCTTACAGCTTCATTCGTATCTGCATTTGTATTTAGTCCACAAACACTAAACATGATGCCCATTCTCACTCACTAGTGTCCGGCAATCCAGCTGGACGTGAAGCGAAGAGGCGCACCACGTTAGGTGTATATACCATGGAAGTTGCACCAGATGCCTCTAATATTAGGATGGAATGAGAGCAAATACATATTTCTATAGCGTTTAGAAATGTTGCTTGCATAACAAAGAAGGACAAGACACCATTGCATATCAAATACAATACTTTTTTGCCATTATAATTTAAATAACGTATAAAAAAAACGAATTCAAAAAAAGGTGTTAATTAGATGGGATTAAGTCGCATATAAAGATTTAAATCTATTTTTTTTATTTTATTCTGAATTAAAATAGATTGGATAATACACTCGAATAATAAAACTTAGATGAAATCATCATGAAACATTTTATTTGTTAATCAGTTTTATGTTGTGTAGATACCATGACCTTGAGCTCTATCTTCCAGTCAACTTTTAGGTCAAGCGCAGATAATAATTGGTAGGTGCAAAAGTATCACACAAATCATATTTATAAACATATCACATACGAGTATATCTAGGAAAATATATTTTTATAGTCTCACTTTCCAAATATAAAGCCACCCCTTTTCGTCTCTTATAAGGGCTGAATTTCAATAAATCTTTCATGGCTACCCAGTGCCATTAAATGAATCGAATGTTTAAATTTTAGACATTTACATCTATAGAAAACATTTAAAATACCTTTTTTCTGCAATGTTTGGTTAAGTTTAAAAACAATACTCGTTAGCCTTGGCTGGTGTGACGAACTGTGACGAGGATAATGACTTTATTACTAACATGTTAAATAATGATAGATGTACTTATTCAATGTAATCCATTAAGTATAGGGACATCTTATTATTCGTAAATAATGACACTTTACGATGATATAATGACAGTTACTTTACATTTTACTTACTTATCGTACGAAATGTTGTACCTAAACGGATAGTCCGCTCGTAATGGAGCTTTGTTTACAAAGTTACTGCATCATATTTACACTAGCGACCCGCCCTCGCTTATTCTTACTGCAATACGCATCCTTCAAAGACTTCTATTATCCTAATATTCTACATGAACCATTACTATTTATTCTATTGCATTGAATAATGTAGATTACTTTGAATAATGAATAATGAAACAAATTTTAGAATCGTTTTTATCAAATTTTATTTACCTAAGTATTTATAATGCCTATTAGTGCAAATTATTATGATTAGTCAGTAATCCTCTATTGGCAGCACATTAAAGGAATAACCTACTTAAGCCCACGGGGAATGAGAACATCAAAACTAAAGTTAATTCGTTAATTAAACTCCAATAGCATGACTAGGTCAAATAAATATCTTCATTTAGGCATTATTTATATCAACATCAAGTATTCCCGGCGGCTCCCCTGTATTTTTGGAAATTATTTTTCTATACTATGACATAATTTTACACACGTGCAAAAATTCTCGTTTAGGCTCTTGAATTTCCAGTGCACCGGAACCTATTCCACGAAAAGGAAATAATTGTTTTTGTAATTTTTAATCTCCCGATTCAGCAGTTTAAGTTTAGCGCTGTTACTATATTATATCAATAAATATGTTTACTTAAAAATTATATTTTTGAAAGAAAAAGTGAAAAAAAAAATAGCTTAATAAAATCTATAAAAATTATTCTTATACATTGCAGTAATCGGTGATGCCACTTGCTTAAAGCTTTTAAATTAATGAGTTATTATTTACGTTGATTGAAATGTAATTGAAATGATCAAACTGATTCAATTTATATTGACTTAGTAAAATGATTGAATTCAAATAGATATGAAATGAATATATGTAGTTGTTTGTTACTTTTAGACCGACTTCAAAGAAGAAGGGGTACTCTATTTGGGTTTGCATGCTATAATTGAGTATTATTGCCAATTGTAAATCGATTTTAATTGATCTTTAATTTTCATAATCCCTCTTAAAGTGGAATAATTGCTTTTTAGTAATATTGTAGTTGTTGTATCTTCTCTGTTAGTCTTTTTTTGATAACGAATATTTTTTGATTTTGATTTACTTTTACATATTTTATCATTTTTTTGTGTGTTTGTCTATTACTTCTCCACAATGGCTCGGCCTAAATTACTACAAAAATTTCTTATCAATGATTATTTTGATAAAAAGGCTATGATTATTTTTTATCAATGGCTTTTTATCAACCATACGAGTGGGGCCGCGGGCTAAGATAAGTGAGCTTTAGAAAAAATAATAATAAAACTACAAATGGGATATTCAAAAAGGTTAATTAAATATTTATTAAGAAAGCATGACATCAGTCTGACGAAGTCCAGTAAGAATACGAAAAATCGTATATGTTTATAAATTTTATACTTATTGTTACAGTATGGATGTAAGATAAACAACAGTTAAGATGACAATACTTCTTTACGACTATCGTGAGCTGGAAGAAAGAGCATCGAGACATCTCAATGCTTGGAAAGGTATAATCTATTTTTTATGTCTTTCTACCTTATTTATCAATTTTTATAACAGAACTTATATTAGTACTTTGATTCAATCCTATAATACCTTTAATCAAATTCAAATATATGATACGTAACGTAATGTAAGTACTTACCTACTTGTTTGTTCGTACATACAAACAGCTGGAGAAATAGCATAACCCTGTAAAATTATTTTATAGGCCATAACCAAATATATTTTGGCCGATGATAAAAGTTAAAAATATAATATCCCACACGATTTAGGTAAATATTTATGAAATTAGGTCGCTCAGCTGCGGTTACTGTTTAGTTGAGGCTGGCAGAACGATGTTAAACATTAATAAAAAATGAACTTTATTATCAATTGTCATCCTAACATTTTTTTATAATATTAGATTAGAATTATTTATCAAATTTTTCCTCTTTACAGCATGGCATTTAATACTTTACGCTCTGGCTGGAATATTTGGAATCCTGAATTATGTGTTCCTTCATAATACTATGCAACTAGTTGACAACAACTGTGTTTTATATCCTCGGGAATTGGAATTCCGTTTCATAGACTTACCTGAACCCAGTTCATTAAATGTGACGCAAAATTATACAAGATCTGAGGATACTACAAAACAAAATGCTCAAAACTCTTCCGTCCGAGTAGAAAACATTAATGACGACAAAAATGAAACAGTGAAGAGAGATGTATCTCATATTAATAGTACTGCTCAAAATGACACGGACACAGGAGTGATTGAAAATGATGTTAACATACTATCTAGTAAGTTCATAATTCATATTATATTATAATTTATAATATAAATTATTTTGGCATTCGCCAAATTACTTATAATCTAAACAGTAGTAACTATGACGAGGTATATGGACACGTATGTATGTACTTACTCATACTTATTAGGATATGACTATCTACTCGTGAAAACAAGTGTCAGTCAATGTTTCAGAAATAATTTTGTACAATTAGTAAGGCGGGCTAAATATAAGCAAAACAAAATATTGCGTCGGTATTTATGAATCATGAAAAATACTTCTAAAAACTACTTATTAATAAAAATTAAAAATGTAAAGGATAACAAAAGGGTTATTAAAAAAGACAAAGTACCTAGGTATTACAAGTATAACTTATTTATTGTTTTTTTGGTACATATTTTGTTATTGAGTAAGACTATCAAATTAATTATGTATTACTTTATATTACAGTTAATGAAACTCATCGTCTAGTTTTAGACACATCCCGAACTCTATTCGGTTTTGATAACGATTGTCAATTCGCCGAATACATGCCTATAATGTCGATGATCCTTGCAGCCGCGTGGGCCACATTCTTTACTATGTGTCCTGGTGGTGGCTATTCCAGATCTGGGTAATTACTATATAATATTGATAATACTTAAGATGTTTAATTGAAAAAAGCTATCTTTTTGGATTCATTCAAAGATGTCAATCTTGATGGATTGGTTTTAAAATGTTATTTTACGCACACTTAAATCGTAGAAGCCACACCTAACACATTGTGAACTCAATACTTTGTCACATCTTCGAATTCTGTTGCGATAAGACTCAAGTGTTGTTATACATATATAGACCCTAATACGGGCTATTTAAAAATAAATATCCTATCAGCGCCTTTCAGCAGACACTAACGCAAACTAAAACTCCAAAGACGACAGTACCAAAAGTAAATCGTAAAGTTGATAACGATCTAATAATTTCGTACTAATGGCCATGCACTTACACATAATATTTGTAAATAAATATTAAAAACTGATCATTAATATTAAACCATTTTTAGTACTATTAAAGGATATTATGTGCAACTGCTCTTATAATTGTATGTTTTTTGATTTTATTACAGACTCCAAGAACCTTGGCGAATTTTGACCCCAGCTTTAATATTTGCTTTAGTCATGGTTGGCCTAACTGGGTACAGTTTTACAAGCACAAACAAGGGTCTCTACGCATTCTGTTCAGCCTTTTATAATGTAACTAACGCTACGACGTAAGTACATAATGTTGACAAAAATATGTCCTACAATTTTTATACATATATGCAGGCAAGGCTAAATAAACAAGGCTAAATGCTAATTTCAATTTCCAGTTGTTCAGCGGTGAATTCTTATCTGGAACGCTCGTGGAATGTAACATGGGGTTTTGGTGGCCGAGCGGCAGCGACGCGGGCGGCCAGTGCGGGCGTGTGGGCCAGCTGGGCTTGCGCCGCCACCTTGTTCATTGCTCGATGCCTCACTGCGCCAGACTTTCAAGTTAGAAGGACTGGCGCTTATCTCAAGGATCCACAGCAGGTAATAAATAGGTTTCTTATTAAAATAACTTTCTCTAAATAAATTTATATAACTAAATATTAACATTTGTACTTGTTTTGATTTTTGACTGATAATTAACTAGCGACTCACCCCCTCTCCGTTCGGGTTCGTACCTAAGTTTACGTTTTAACGGTTACTATAGATTTCACAGAGATGAAATATTTTCCCGCAGTAAAAAGTATCCTATATTATGACCTGGATAACAAGCTTCATACCAAACTTCATCAAAATCTGTCCATTGGTTCTCTCGTGATGCATTCCCAGACAGACAGACAAAAAATCTAAAAACTACGGATTCCGTCTCTAATAATACTATTTCCATAAGATTTTCCAAAAAATATTTAAAGTACAGATTCGACTCAGTTAGAAATTTATTATACATAATATGTATAGATTATTTTAGCCCTGAGGACTGAGAAGTGTTAGTAAGAGACGAACGATGTCTGCAAAGTAGTAGTGCATATTGATAATAAATATTTTGTTCCATTCAATGTTGATAACTCAGACCAATAAAAAAGTATTTTATTGGTCTGAGGTTGATAATATGTCTTTTGTTAAAATTTTGAATATTGTGTAAATAATAGATACGATAAAACTTTCAATTTTACAGAAAATAACTCCCTACCTCAAAAAATCTTCACGTCGCCGTATTTCGAATAATTCACCCACCAAACGTGACAACATGTCCATTAAATCCGAACCAACTGCCACCACGGAACTGGTCACTGCTTCTATAGAACAAGGCCAGGACACTGCACCAACCACTCCGCAAATGACGCCTATTAAGCGAGCCAATGGTGAAAATATTGAAATGACCGTAACGAATACACCAATTATATCGCCTTAAAGATTATGTGCCCCATTATATTTGCCCAATTTTGAATTAAAAACAATGCGTGTGCAATGTGTACATTACAAAAAAAATATATTGTGATTAATTATATAACAAGTTGATATAATTTATAAGTCTTACTTAAAAGGGTATGGAACAGAACAACGCATTTAATTTATATATTAATAGATTATAGTGTTGATTTTGTATTGCTATATTAATATTAAAGTAAATCTATGTGCTTTTATTTAAATAAATGTTTTAAAAATAAGAACGTTTGTTTTTTTTTAAATTAACAAGGAAAACCTAATACAGTGGACTACTTCTTTTCAGTGGACATTTTATACCTTTTAGTACATTATTTACATCATTATTATCTTTCCTTTCAATAAAACTGTTTAACTTTTTTCCTATTTTATTCGTTTTAACAACATTTATAGTATATTGTATCCGTATTAATATTATAAATGTGAAAGATTGTGAGTATGTATGGATGTTTGTTACTCTTTCACGCCAGAACGGCTGAACGGATCTCGATGAAATTTGGGCAGAGATAGATTATAGTCTGGAATAACACATAGGCAATATTTATCCCGGAAAATGTACGGTTCCCGTGGGATAGGTTTGTTTTTGATTTCCTAGAGGCGAACCCGAGCGAAGCGAGGGTTAGCCGCTAGTATATTTATATACTAATATTATATAGAGGAAAGATTATTTGTAAGCGATAAACTCTCAAATTACTGAACTAATTTTAATAAATCTTTTACTAATACATACTCGTAGCTACTGATAGCAATCTATCTATACAGATAAATAAAATTGAAGTGTGTTTGTAATATTAAAATAACCACTTTTTACTAAATGCATATGGATGTATACACGGTACATATATCAAAACTACATTTTTTACAATTTTTGTCTGTCTGTTTATTCCGGCTAATCTCTGAATGGCAGGACCGATTTTGACGGGACTTTCAGTGGTTGAATCTTAGAGTAATAACAAGCATGGAGGAACTGTATTTAATTGAACATTTACAATATATCTGATCGTGTCCTTCTTATACACTTCTTTACAAGAGGAACAGAGACAGAAATACACAATTTGCCCTTTCTTAAAATCGCAATGAAGCCAAGTATGCTATAGAATTACTATATTTATATATTGACTATTATAGTGATGTGCTAAAGTTTGACGGTTTATAAATCAGAAATACCGTTTCTTTATAATATTTATAGTAATTATGAAAAACTATTACACGAAACAAAACTTCACCTTAGGTCAAAATTAATTATGTTTAATCTTAATTAATTAGATTTTAAGGTTATAACAATTTTTAACATTATTTAAATTAATTGTTTTGGCTAACAGGTGGTGACTTATTATGAATCATTTTTATTGTATTTGAATTGTATTTATTAATTATATATTAGGGATTTATTATAATTTAATGTGTACTTTTTATTATGTAATTATAGCGAATGTTATGTACACTTGTAAAGACATACATAATATCTGATTGATTATTATTATTGTCTTCTAAATGTGTATAAATGTTCTAAATGTGTATAATGTTGTTGTTGTTAGTGTAATTTTGGTAAATAAATAAATAACAGAAATAAATGAAAATCATTCATAGTCTAATCTTGATTATTCATTATTCAAAAATATAACACAAAAACAAAATAAGTCAGCATAGCGCTGGGATTATGGTTAAACCTCTGATTTATAACATACTCATATATTTTAAGAAATTTTGTCTACATATATTCTAAAAATGAATCGGCAAAGTAATAATGAAGGTACGTCATGCCACATCACTATGATTAAAAAACAAAATTACTTTCTCAAATTGACAAGAATTTAGAGATCGATTACATACTATTCTGATATTGTAAGAATCTTAAAACAATCAATTTAAACATATTTCAATATTTCATAAAAATGTTAAGTATTTTAACAGAAAAATCCAAAAAACAGTTAACTGTGAAATGTTACATTTTGATTATCTTCACTTTTCTTTGAACTATGGCAATTACAGCCGTAAACCACACAAGCCATCGAAACAAAATGTTTTTAAGTTTCCTTAAAACTAAGTTTATTACATTCAATTACTCTTTTATCATTAAAATAATCACAAATATCAAAAACACTGTAAGTCACCAGCTGGTCACTTTAGCAAGTAAAAAGTGGCTTCACACCATTGAAGACGATAGTTTCTTCATTATTACGTCTCTCTCTAACTTATGTCATCTCTTAGTAAGATAAAGCAGTGCAAATTATAAGTTTATTGGTTCAGTTTAATACGAGTCCTCTATGCTTGTCATTACTCTAAGGGTTGAATAAAAAGAAAACAGTGATTGGCAATGCTACAAAAGCTCCTCCATTAATCTCGTGATAATACTAAAAATAATAATCATTTTATTTCAGAAAATGTCCATAATATATATTGCTACTAAATCATTTATAAACTATATCAGTAAGTTTATTTTAATTAAGGACAGGCAGACAGGTAGTATAAAATATATAATTAAAAATTCCTCCAAATTGATTATTGGTATGGAGGGTAGAGGTAAGGAGAACAATCTCTGTGTATAAAAAGTGACCGCTAACAAGCATCAAATTGTTGGCGCCACAGAAAACAAGTAGATGAATTAAAATTAAAACAATGCCAAAAGTCATAAGAGTAAGATGGTGAATAAAACAAGGAAATAAAGATTTCCGCTTTGTTGTGGCGCACTTTTCAACATAGGCAAATACCGATATAGAATATCATTAATAATTACATATTATGTGTTTCTCTAAAACACACAGCGTTACAATGAAGAAAGCTATTGTGTGAACCTGCCTTTAATTAAGTATCTATGGTAAAACTTACCGAGTTATCTATGGTTTTATACCTGTCTCTTTCTCTCACCAGCGGGCTTCATCTTCCGTCTCAGAAGCATGTTCTGAAGTTTCAGTTCATAGCGTTTGTGAATTTTGCCGCGAAGACATTGCAAAATTTTTCAAAGTTAAAGTTATTCGAAAATACTCTTAAAATACATTAAAATATTGTGTTAAATTATCACACAGCGTCAAATACGTATACGTATTTTAATTTTATAATATAAAGTAGTGATTTGTAGTAGTGATGAATCCGGAAGAAATCGAGGCGGTAAGTTTTTGAGGTGAACAATGTTCGAAAGTTGATGCATCGGATGGAGATCGGCTTTCGAACAAAATGAGTTCGCGTAACTCGTTATCTTCTTCATCCTCGGAGGATGAGGAGGGCACAGCGTCACCTCTGGCCAACAATAGACGAAAAATGTCTTGTAAGTATAAACAGGTTCAGACATGTTCAGACCTGCGAATAGGTTTTCTTATTCAACAAGTATAATATATGTCGCAATATCCTACAAGCTTATATCAATTAACACTAATTAATTAATTTGTTAACAACAAGATGATATCTCCATTTCAACATCTCAATTTTTGTCTAATCCGCTAACGTTAGATAAATATCGCTTACAGGAGCTAAGTAATCTATATCTACATAAATTTGATACACCTGCTTGGAAGGGCATCTGTTATATAAAAAAATATATATATATAATATAATAAATATAATAAAAATAATAAAAATAAATAAATAATTATAGTAATAATATGGTATTGCTACTTCTGGTTTTATAGGTCTTAATCTTAATGAAGGGTTTTGTCATTTTGATTAAAATAAGGATGATCTTGCCTCTACTAAAGAATTAAAATTTGAATTATACATTTTAATTATTTAATTTAATATTAAATTTAAAATTATGAGCTGGATTATCAAATAACATTTTAGAGCAGAGATGGTTGTTGAGGTCAGGCTTACAAGATTTACTAGACTGGACAGCTACCAATCCTAACAATATTAATACTAACACATTGTTTGAAAAAAATTACTAGTACATTGGCCCGGGTTCACCATAAGAATAAGAATTCTAAAACTATAATGCAGATTATCTGTGGTAAGAGTTCTGAGTGCATTGAGGTGAAACGGGACCATATTTTAAAAGTGATTGCTAATCCAAGTTTATGAAATACACTTAAGAATGTTTCATAAGGTCAACAATATCTGTTTAGCTGTGAAGCCTTGCAGCCTGTTATAGCTTCCTTAGGTTGCTATCAGAGATGTCTTAATACACCTTGATATATATAAAATTATATGACATATATACAATTATAAACCTTGATATATAAAAAAAAAAAAAAAAACTTAGGCACACCAATATCTCAAAGCAAGAGACATTTTAAATCAAATAATATTAAAGATTATAAATCACAATCACAAAAGAAACAAAATTTAAAACTAATCAGCCCTTTTGTGGAAATTATACAAAACATACTAAGACACCTACTAGTAGTAACCGAGGTTGACTATTAAGTCAAGAATTTCAATGGAGGTTGCCTGAAAAAGATTGTGTTCATATGTGCAGCTCGGAGCCTGCAACTACATAATGAAATTAGTAATTGGTGGTTGAATCCCATTCTCAAAAGAGACTCCTTTACAATACTAGATAACCCTGTGTTAATAAAAAAAAATAATAATAATAAATAGATAAATTAATGAATAGTAATAATACTTTTTACAATTAATAAT
Source organism: Fabriciana adippe (assembly GCA_905404265.1). Taxonomy (NCBI): domain Eukaryota; kingdom Metazoa; phylum Arthropoda; class Insecta; order Lepidoptera; family Nymphalidae; genus Fabriciana; species Fabriciana adippe. Next base: position 6,339,877 of record FR990000.1, read on the forward strand.
TTCAACTTCATAAGACTCAATTCTTATGTAGCAATGAAACATTTTCAACTAATTTCACAGATAAATGTAGCAGAATTCTTACAAATAGACGATTGATTAGCTAGTGAAAATAGACATTCACCATGCCTATTTTCACCTGCTAATTGCAGAGGTGCACAGAAGGTTTTTAAGGGTGATGTGCAACAATGAACGTCTTCAGTTGACTGCCCTACCATTTGGTCTGTCATCAGCCCCAAACATATTTACCACAGTCTCAAACTGGGTAGCGGAAACCCTTCCAGTACAAGGGTGCTGCATATTAGTTTATCTGGTTATTTCCTGGTTAATCAGGACCAAACAGTACTTGTGTCACAGGTTGCGGAAACCTTGAGAACATTAGAAACCTTGGGATGACTTGTAAACTACCAGAAGTCTGTTCTGCTTCTCAGGAGGTAGAATATTTAGGCTTTCTATGGAACACCAAACAAAACAGAGTGAAACTTCCATCCAGGAAGCAACAAAAATAAAAATATTTCTTTCCAAGGTTTTGAGCAATGAAAACTGTTCTCTGAAGGATGCTCAGAGTTTATTAGGTTTGCTCAACTTCTCAAACTATGCAGTTCCCTAAGGCCGCTTACACTGTCAAAGAAGGCAACTGTTTCTGACGGAGTTCAGACTAAACCGTTTAGGGGAAGAAAAGAGCCTACCATTATCAGTTCAACAGGATCTGAAATGGTGGTTGGAAATGTGGACCACCACTCATTGCCAATAATAAAAAAGAGTGTCACTCATTATCTAATCTCAGATGCAGCGGATGCAAGCTGGGGAGCAGAACTAAATAACATTTATATTTCAGGGAGTGGGCTCTACTTCAACAACTTTGGCATTCCAACATCAAGGAGAGGTATGCTATATTTGCAAGCATAAACAGTCAGCGGATGACTTTAAAAGGTATACATATTTTAATATAATCCGACAATCGGACTCTAGTTGCATACCTCAGAAACGAGGTGGGGACACGATCTCTTGCACTTCTCAAATTGACAACCAGGCTTCTAAAGCTCATGGAGAGACTGCAAATAACTCTACCAGCCACTTACCTCCCGGGGAGTTTAAACGGAATCGCGGATCGCCTATCAAGGGGCCGCAAAGTGCCAGAGTGGCTCCTATTACCCCAGGCAACGGATGCTATATTCAAAATTTGGGGCGTCCCAGACGTAGACCTGTTCGCGTCAATAGAGTCAGCAGTGGTAGCCAAGTACCTTACATTGGAATCCAGAAATGGTTGTGCAATTTTTTGCGACGCTTTCAGCCGTCAATGGGATTACCAGCTGGGCTGGGCATTTCCCCCACCCAGCTCAATACCCAGTCCTTGCGCATTTAAAACAACGCGAAGGGAGTATATATTCTAATAGCACCAGAGTGGACCAAATGCTTCTAGCTCCCCGACCTGCGGTCGAGAGCAATAACAGAACCAATTCCAATAAAGAACCTGCGGAAGGTCTTGATAGATTGGATTACAGGCAACTGTCCCCCACAAGTGGACGAATTGTCTCTGATGGCTTGGAAAGTTGGGGGTGGGCTGACTAGGTTACATACTGGACTACAAAAGAGCAAAGCTTATTAAAAAGTAGCTGGCGGACATCTACTTTAACAACTTATAATGCCCCAATTAAACGATGGCTATCTTGGTGTTGTAAAAATAAAGTCAATCCAAAAGTACCTGAAGGCCATCAAGTTGCAAGGTTTTTGGTAAAACTGTTTTAAGTAGATAAATTTGCCTATTGAACCATAATTTGACATAAATCTGCTGTTTCCACACACTGTGCAACATCCGGAGCAAAACTTTCAAAAAAAAAAATAATTTTATTATTCAGGTTTTGAAAGCCATTTCTCTAGCTAAACCTGACGTTAAGAAATTACCAATATGGGGCATAAAAGTTTTATATGATTGGTTAACATATACTGTAAATTCTGGTTCATTATTTGATATTTCCAGGCGAACAGCCTTGATACTTTTACTTGCTTCAGGTTGCAGGATTCATGACCTAACCCTCCTGGATGATGGTCCTGAAAATCTTGTTTTTACAGATAATAAGGCTAATTCTGTGGCCTAGATTTGGGTCTAAAATGGACAATCAAACACACAGACAATCAGGTTGGTTGCTGCGGAGGCATCCAGATCCTCATGTTTGTCCACTCAGACACATTAAGGATCTTATAATTAAATCTCAATTTTACTATTCATTTCCCTGTCAGGAAAGTTAAAGCCAGCCTCAAGGACTGTGATTGCAGGTTGGATACATAGTATTTTTAGAGATGCTAATATTGATGCCCCACCAGGCAGTATCAGATCAGCTGTTGTCTCAAGGTGCTGGTTAGAAAACAGACCTGTACAGGAGATACTTAATATAGGGAACTGGAAAAGCATTGAAACATTCAGAAAGTTTTACTGTCGGCCAGTAAACAATAAGGATTATGTTAATTCCAGTGTTGATTTGTTTACATACAAGTTTTACTAATATATAAGGTCTTTTGGCAGATTTTCTTACTGTTAAATAGTTAATTTAAATATTAACTATTATTAATTAATATTAATAATTATTTATTAATTAATAAATATATATTATTTTTTAAATATTATATACTAAGACTAAGATTTAATGAAAGAACTGATTTATATATCTTTGATATAATTATTATTTAAGAATTATTTTATTGTTGATTTTAAACTTAAAAAGTACAGAATTATTTTTTATTTTAATTCACTATTACTTTTAGTGTTTTGTTGATTTTAAAGATTTTATAAATTAATAGAAGTGGTGACTTATAAGTTATTAAGTGTTGTTTTTTATGTTATCTTAGTTTTATTAGATAATTAAACTGATTTTCTTTAAAACAGTTATAATTTATTTTCATCATAGCGTTTGTGTCTATCACCAGCAGATACCAAACAGGTCTTCATTGTAACGCTGTGTGTTTTAGAGAAACACATAATATTACTGTTTTGCATTACAACAAAACAGGTATTATGTGTTGAATAAAACACACAGCGTTACAGCAATGTTCTTGCTGGTGAGATGAAGACCCTATGAACTGAAACTTCAGAACATGCTTCTGAGACGGAAGATGAAGCCCGCTGGTGAGAGAAAGAGACAGGTATAAAACCATAGATAACTCGGTAAGTTTTACCATAGATACTTAATTAAAGGCAGGTTCACACAATAGCTTTCTTCATTGTAACGCTGTGTGTTTTATTCAACACATAATACCTGTTTTGTTGTAATGCAAAACAGTAATATTATTTTCAAGTAATAATAATTCAACACATAATGCTAAATTCATATCACTTCTACTTGCTACGCTAGCGCTATATCGGTGAGTTTCAATTTGCTGCTCACCACTGGACACTTTTTCAACTTGTTTCCGATATAAGACGGTTCTCCTTACCCTCCATAATTATTAACTTTGACAGTGACTTTAAATGCCTTGTCTGACTGTGTATATGTCAACGCCAAGTGCCAACCTGACATTGATTCTAATTGTCAAAAAAGGAAAATAACAATTTATAAGTTTGAAGAATACTGAAGTTGAGAAATAAAATAAATATTTGCCGAACTAAAGTTATTATTTTGGAATATAATGCTCTCTTGTCAGGTAAATAGACTTTTATGCAAACGTTATGTAATAAACCAATTTTTACGTAATAAACATGATCTATCACCGGCTAAAGTACTATATCCTCTAAAAAGTCGAACATTAATAAAAATAAACGGTCATGATGCTGCAGCTTTCCTCCAAGGACTTATTACAAACGATATGAAACATTTTGAAGAAGGTGCAAAATCCATTTATGCCATGTTCCTTAATAATAAAGGTAGAGTTCTTTATGATACTCTCATTTATAGATGGAATAATGAAGATACATTTTTAATAGAATGTGATAAAAATGTTACAAGCTTATTACTAAAACATCTGAAGATATTTAAATTGAAACGAAAAGTTGAAATAGAAGATTCAACCAATGAGTTTAATTTATGGGCATTTATATCTTCTACTGGCCTAGATGAAATATCAAATTTAAATCACAGTTCAATTTTTAAAGATCCTCGTCTCAGTGACTTAGGATTTCGTATAATTTCTCCAGCTAATATAAAAGATGGTCATATGGCTGAAAATCTGGGAAAGGATGTTACAGAAAATGACGAAAACGCTTATAAATACTTACGTTATAAATTAGGAGTTAGTGAAGGATCTGATGATTTACCTCCAGGAACTAGTTTTCCATTAGAAGCTAATTGTGACTACTTACATGGTGTCAGCTTTCACAAAGGTTGTTACATTGGTCAAGAATTGACAGCTAGAGTTCATCACACTGGAGTTGTAAGAAAACGAATAATGCCAATAAAATTCACTCAAACTGTATCTGAAGATATTGAAAAGGATTCTGTAATATCTTCTAGTAAAGACTCAAAAAGTAAATTAGGAAAATTGAAAGGTGTAATAAATGACTATGGATTAGGACTTATTAGAATTAAAGAGGCTCTAGATGCAAAGACTCTAAATGTTGGAAATTATTCAGCTGAACCATTGAAGCCTTCATGGTGGCCCTTTGAAGCTCCAAAAGAAGTATCAAAGATTGAATAGATTAATAAAAATGACAGATATATATTTTCAAATATTCAATAGAATTTTATATGTATGTATCTAAGCTATAATGCAAGAATATATAATTATTCTTAAACAATGATTAACTATTTAATGAGATGTCTAGATTTATTAATATATTATTCTATGTTAAATATATATCTACATTCCATGCTTCTTTTGTTTCAGTTAAATGGATAAAAAACCTAAGGATGAATGTGCACAAATTGTGTATGACTTCAAGTGTTCTCAATGTGGATTGTTTGAAGAAGCCCACTACAAAGGCACAAATCCACCTTTTTCACGCAAGATTGAACTGAAGTATCCTAGTTATATAATGAAAGACCCTTTCAGTCCTCCTGGAAAGGGAGAAATCTTAATTTTGGGTGCAGACTGTGTCATGTGTAACAAGACTGTGTGTATTAGTAAACAATGCAGCATTTTTTATTTTAAAACCTATTGTGTTGAATGTGTACAAAATTCCTTAGATAAATTTCCTATTGAAATTACAAATAAATTAAAAAAGAATTAGCAAAAATAGTGCTCTTTAAATTTAACTAAGAGAAAATTTAATTAACAGTTAAGAAATTATGCAATATATTCTGTTTTTTAATTTCAGAGACTAAATTCTCTTGCTCTTTTGTGCAGTGCTGTACCTACAATAGTGGTTTGTTGAATCATAATTTTTTATCTTTATTAGACTATTTGCTTCAAAGTTTTATATTCCAAAGTGTATCATTAACCGATTCATTGCGACGGCCTTTTTTACGAACTACGGCCCGTGGCGGCGAACAAATTTTTCATGACACCTCTAGGGCGTCACGCGCCATACGTTAAAATGACACCCCTACGGTGCCTTCAGCCATATATGAAAACTTTGTGCTTTTTTTTCTTTTTTTGGCTTATTTACACTTGATTTCGTTCAGTCAGCATCTAATATCAGACCTAAGCAGTTTGTTAATTCGTTTAGAGTGAGTTCCTTGTGTTTAGATACGCGATTTACTTGAAATGACTATTTTGAATCAGATATTGTAAACATTTGGTATTCTTTTTTCTTTGACTATACAATTTAAATAGCTTAAGAATATATTTTAAAATATGTTCTGAAATTGGTGTTGCAAAGTTTTTTTTATATACTTGGTGCAATATTGGCAACTAAAATTCCCAAGAACAGTTTGAAAGTATTGAGTTTAGCTATTGAGATGACGTCTATTATTTCGCTCGAGTTCGGCCCTAGATACCTTATGACGGTTAGTATGGAATACATAGACTATATAGTCTATATACATATATCATACATAGGTATGATGAGTTTTATATCTCTTAGTTGAGAAATGATTAATTTCCCATACAAAGTTCCACCCCCCTTTTCACCTTCTTAAGGGATGATTTCCGGGGTAAAAATTAACATGTGTAAAAAAAATCTCTTCACTTGACATAAGAACAAGGATAACTGATGAATTACGCCAATCTAAGCCACGATGACACCCAAATACGCTTGACAGCTCCCAGCGCTAAACTTGTCATAACATGCAACGTGACGACAGGCCGAATGTCGGGATGCCGGATATCCGGTCAAACAACTATCTATTTTATCCCTAATTAACATTACTATAAGGAAATAAAACACATAATTTATAAAATACTGTTTACTTTGGCTTTCCAGTCCGATTTACAGTATTTTTTATTTAATTTTCACAAATGAATTCAATAACACAGTTATATTCGATCGAAACTCTAGTTTCAATCACTTTAGGTAAGTAAGTATAATACATACATTCAAATAACCATTACAAGCCGGTAGTTGATGCAGATACAACCACAACACTATAAAAAAGCAGCCAGCTTATGTCACACTTCATTGGAAACATAAAATGATCTTAAACTTATTAAAAAGATAATTACAGCATAGTTTATATTAAATGTAATATATTAATAAGCTCTAAAGTGACAAAATTAAATACCTATATTTTGTCTCCATCACCAGTCACTCGATTCAGATTGTTAGCACCACAATACATCATAACCCTTTTAGAACAGTGACTGTTTCCAAACAACAATGATTCTTACAATACCAACACAATCAGAACTGTTTTATCAAAATAAAATATATTAACAGCAATTATTATATATATAAATTACAGAGAAATATTATTGCTTTCTGTGTTCCCTAGTTAGCTATTGTTGTATGTAAAATATTAGAGACAGAAATTTCCATGTGTAATCTAGTCATAAGCACTAGAGGTGTGTAAAAAAAGCAGTCATGAGGAATGCCGACAGAAATTAAAACTTAAAACTATAAACAAACAGTTGTTATTTTTGGATATTCTTATTAATTGTTTGACCCTACATTAAAATTTGTAAATTAAAACTGTTTACATTTTATCTGGTTTTGACATCTATCGACACTGAGTGTTAGCGTTAATACGTCACGTGACCATGTCGATGACGACTTACATGAATTTATTTACTCCCCCTCTAAACCTGCCTATAGAAGTTTTCACTTCAATAAGCTAATAATGATTTAATTTGTCACCTGTGTATTAGAAATGACTATTAGAAAAGAGAAAATGACTTACTAAGTTTAGTATAGTCTTATCAGAAAAAGAAAAATTTGGTTGATTGTTGTACTTCAAGTCACACACCTCTAGTAACAATTTGTCTAATAAAAAACGAAATGCTATGTGTAGGATCAACAAATGTTACCATTTTACTTGCAAAATGGACATATTATATTAGAAGAATTTTGCATGCTATACATTTTACCTACTTATGACAAAAAACTATAGACACCTTATATAATATTTTATTATTTGTGTAAATAACTGGGCAGTGTGCTATTACTTCCTATTATTCAATTAAAGAATACATTTTCTAGCGATTATAAGAAAATAAGGTCATTGTTTATTTCTAAAAGTTTCATGACAGAATCTTTATTATTGAAAAATAATGTAGTTACTAATTCAGTCTAAAAATAATGCACTCATTCAAAACTAAATATGTAGGCTGTAATTGAATCGGCTGTCTCGTATTAATATATTAATATAATTCTTTAATATTACACACCAAGTTGTTAACTTTAAGCTTGTACATGCATCTGTATTTCATTTTTGGGTTATTTAATATTGAATGTGATCGTACAATCATATTTTGTAATACTAATAAAGTTTTTGTTGAATTTAACGTTTTTTTTTTCTTCAATATGCAGTTCAAATTTCAAAAATAAAGTAATGATATTGTGAAATTCTTGTTTCACAAAAATTACAATTATGTTAATACACATACAAAAATTTAACATATATTAAGATAAGACATCGATCCGACTATAATATGGTACTGGCCTCGATTTACAATTTCGCAAATAAAATAACTAATTGGACGTTGGACGGGTATTTTCTTACAGTAGGTATAAAATTGTGATCTAAGTTTTGATTGAACTGGGATACGCTAATTGGATGAGTGAAAAATTTCACGCAGCTCTTTTATATTCCTATACTAACAAAATTTTCACAGCCGAAACATAATTATAATTTTGATAAAAACTTATTTTCCAAGGTTCCTGACCTTGAATTTAAAATAGGCATCCATAAATTCTTTTTTCCTGACACTTATATATAAAGGATGCTATTAAAAATGGTCACCGTCGCTTGAAAATTATCGTTATTTTAAAATGTAGACACATTAAAAAAAATATTTTTGGTCACTAGAAATATTAAGGGACCACTAATAATAAATCATTCCTTACCTAAACACCTTAAAACTAAAGTATAATGTTTGTCTAATAATAATGACCGCGTCCAGGAATGAATTGAATTTATTCCAAGAGATTCTGTCAAGCGATACCACTAACACATCTAACATACAGTATTAGTTACACTCGTTATTTTAATTTACCTAAAATGGTCACACAAATTATATATTTTATGGTGGGAGAAGTTAAATATTCATGTTTATTCGAAAATATGTGTGAATATATTTTTAATAAGTGGAGCTGAGACAAAGTTGTTGTCATATACATATCGGTACACATTTTTTTCTATTTATGTAAGTAAAACAATATTAATCTTCATTTATATTATAATTTATAACAAAAATCCAACAAATTCATCTGATGACAGAATTAATTTCATGAAGATTATATCTCTCAATCCCCCTGTTGTGAGGCATGTAACTTATGTGACCACTAACATTAATTAATTTGAAATGTCATCATTTCAAGATATAGTAAACAGAGTCTATACATATTTACTTTAAGCATCGTTTGTTATAAACAAACATCTTACTGCTATAATACATTGAACAAAAACGTTACATCTACATAAAAATGTTTTTAAGATTACAACTTGAGCCACTTATGCGCCTCGAAGAACAAACCAAAGGATTCGTTTATCTGGTTTGTTATTCGAGATCTCATACGAAAAAATTGATACATCACAAATAATAAATAATATTTTTCATATCCTAATTATATTAAAGTCACACCTAATAGAGTTTAAAAGAAATTGCGTGACTTTCAATCTTTTAGAAGTGACTTTAAGCGATGTACTATTTTTTCATGAAAGTTTTAAGTCTATGTTAATCTGTGCCTTACCGCCTGTAAAGCAGAGAGTATCAAAGACCAAATTTTGTGATGATTGGCGTTTGGAATGTTTCAAAGAGTGGTGTGTACAAAAACAACGCATCACAAGCTAGATGCACAATTTTGAACTATATCATTATGAAAGGACGAAAATATTTCATGGCAAAAGAAAGTTTATAATTACCGTTATACTTTTGTACCAGACAACATGATGTTCTTTAACATCTATATAATTAAACATTGTGGTTTTTCTTCAATACATTTTTACATGGCATTTACGTGAGATTATCAAATAATAGTAACATGTAGAAAAATTAGTTTAGTTCTCTGTAATAATATGTATTTATCAGTTCGGTATGAACGTAAAATTATATTTTATAAACTCCGAATATTTGTTTATTACGTAAAAATGATTAAGTACATGTTAGTGTAGTTGACAAATAATTTATTTTTTTGTTTAAAACGACCATATTAACACGACAGGGACACGACTAAAACATTTCAAATTGTATTATAATAATTTAATTCCAATAAAAACAATAAGTTTATTAAATTATAACTCAGATAACATCATTAAACTTATTCATTAAATAGAAACAGTAATGATGTTAAAGGATATTTTAATAATAATTTTATGTTATTATATGTATAACAATTAAAAAAATGTGTTAGTTCTGTACCTTTGGCTTGTAGGTCGCTATCTTGTTTCTATACATTATTACATTTTTATTATTTTTATTACCAATGACTATAAGTTGAAAATTCAAAACATAACGATGACAAACTAGAGATAATATTTTGTACCTGAGCATAGAAATATGTAGGGTTTGCATAATAAAAGTTGAAAGGTACGTGTATTCCATATTAAATAATCTAGTTCAACTACGGGCACGAGACGTGAGCACAAACTTGACCGTAGCTTATTGTTTAGCGCAAATAAGAAACCCGCACAACGACGACGAAAACTTTTAGTGATTGCCTTTTAAAATAATAGTCTATTAGAGCTACAGTATGCCATATTATAGAAAAGAAATATGATATGTCTGCCATGTCACAGTACATAAATTTATTTTAATATGAGTTCGATACATAAATGTCTATTTATATTGTATATATGAATTTAAAGAGACAAAATATGAAAATGTTATATGGCAGTGAATAAGTAATATTATGAACAATTATAAAACATATAAAATCGAATTATACACGACGCATAGTATTTAATACGTAAAGAATTTTGAAAATGATCGAACTCACCGGCAGCACTGTCGCTAGTGAGCGGTGGACGTCTCGTGCCGGTACTTATATATATAGCGCGTGTGTGTGAAAGTCTCAGTCGTCGGGCGGCTGCTGCAGCTGGTGGAGGCGGCGCAGCGCGTGCGAGAGCAGCGGCAGCAGGTCCGGCAGCGCGGGCGCCGCTTCCTCCGACTCGTCCGATTCCTCGAGCGGCTCGTCCGCGTCGCTGCCGTCGCCGGACGGACAGCGCACCTCGCTTGCTGCGCCACTCGCTTCCGTCTCACCGCTTTCCTCTTCTGTATACATTATTTTATTTATTGTTTAAGACTACTACTACTATCAATATTGGTTAAATAGATAAAAAAAAAACAAATGTATAAACAATACATAATATGTATGAGATACAAAATTGTGATCATAAGATTTCTTTAGGGAATGTTTTCGTAAATACCTACAGAAATTTACTGCTCTACTTACTGAATAGTAACATTTGTATTAATTTTTAGAATGGTTCTATACTAACTTAAGCTTCATTGACATTCAACTCATCAATTGTTCATAGTTGTGTATTTTAATATTTTTGGGTAAGTCGGCAGTAGCACAACATAAAAATCTATAAAGTAAAGATCCATAAAGTAAGAAATGCTGTTTACTGCTAGGGTTGTCAAAAGCTTGTTTAGATAACTGTATGAATTAGTAGACTGTGGTGTGGTAGTGGGCGCATATAATACGAGTATACCGACCGGTGGGTCTGATGAGTCGCTGGTGCAGCGCGGCGGCGGCGCGGTGCAGCGCGGCGGGCGGCGGGCGCGCGCGCTCGGCCAGCAGCAGCAGCGCGCGCGCGCCGCCCAGCAGCGCGGCGAGCGGCGCGCGCGCGGCGCTGCCCGCCAGCTCGTCCGCCAGCGCCTCGGCCGCGCGCGCCGCGCCGCCCGCCGTCGCTACGCCGCCCCCGCCCCCGCCGCCGCCGCCGCCGCCCGCCGTGCTCGCACTCGATGCGCTCGGACTCGTTGCGGCGCCCAGCTGTGTATATTAGAGCAAGATGTTACATATTTTTATTAATATAAACATCATACAATACATTAATTTTTTCTCGCTGAATAATTATATTCATTATCCCAAATCAAATCGTATTGTAGTCTTTAACTACAATAATTAAATATTAAACATTAACATACATCGTATCTTTAGCATATTAACTATAGAATCCTTATGAGGAAACATATCCGTAATAACTTAATAAAAATATATAATGATCTTTGAGAAGTCTAACCACTATGTCTCTCCCGTGACCATGATTGCTGTAAAGCATTCGAAACATCGGGAGCCAAAAATCAAAATAAATCCTCGAAGAAATCCAAAAAGATAGTTTTATTTAAAATTTCAAATATTCGCGTAAATCTAAGAAAGTATTATGTGAACCAGGAGAACACTCAGCAATATAAACAAACAATATTGTCCAGTAGAAGTCAGTCGAAAAATAAAACATTCTTGTTTGATACATAACGTAGAAGTACTGAATATTGTAGAAATGTAATTACTTTAGGATAGTAATGTTGCATGAAGTCATATATGGCGGGGTCCGCGAGCGACTCGCGCTCGTCGAGCAACACTGCGTCCACGTACTCCGCTACTACGCTGCACTCTAACAGCATTTCTTCTAATTTCGCATCGGCCTGCAAATATATTTAATATTACCAATAAACACATACAGAATGACAGACACACACGTTATTGTAATGTATTCAGGAACATCCCACAGCTGGGCACTTCCCTTTAATACGAGGGTATCAGACCGTAATCCACCACGCTGGTCAAATGCGAGTGGACTTCACATGTCTTTCGAAAATTTGTTAAATTCTCTCAGACATGTAAGTTTTCACACGATATTTTCCTTCACCGTAAAACGTGTTGAAGATGATTCGCACGTGAGAATATCAGAAGTGCGAGACCCGGGATTTGAACCCGCTCCACTTGGTTTCACAAACTAACACGTTACCATTAGGCTGCCACTGGTTCATTACATATGTAACAGTAAAATGAAACAAACCGGCGACGCAGCAACGTCTCTCCAGAAGGCGGCGAAGTAGTTGAAGCGCAGCGGCACGGCCTCGAGCGCGCACAGCGCCGACAGCAGCACGAGCTGCTCCGACATGCAGCGCTGGCTGCGCGCCACGCGGCAGCACGTGTCTGCGGATTGTTCGACTATGTTACACACTTTGAAAGAATTTTTGAATGAAATATATTAACGTCTTTTAGGTTTGTTTTAAATGTTTTATGTTAATTTCTAGGCTAAGATATTTTTTATATAATACTCTGTCAGTATAATGATCACTACATAAAAAAAATTAAAGGCATCCGCCGCGATGAGTTTGTTTGTTGATTGTTCGGGCTAACCTCAGAAACTATGTATTTTCATATGGTTTTCATCAACAAAAAAAAGCGCCTTGTGTAACCTAGAAATTTTATCGGCTATATTCATAATTTTGCGAAAATAAGCAAGTGGTTTGATGATATTTGTAAATTAAGTTGGAAAAAAACGTCAAAGAGCAAAATAAAGAAATAAGAATCCAAAAACCTTTAATCCGACTGGAGGTAAATAAAATAAATGTATCATATAAAAATATATAGCCTACGCCACCTGGACAATGATAATGAATCGATTGACACCTCATTCGTCAAATTCAATATAGAACATACGTAAATACAAACAAACAAACATACATAATATATAGACAGCTAAAAACATAACCCTTTTTTGCCGTAGTCGAGTAAAATATGTCAACAAACCAATAAATTTGTGATACGGCCTGTAGAGGGCGGGGCGCGGCGGCGAGTGCGGGTGCGGGTGCGTGTGCGAGCGCACGCGCGGGCGCGAGGCGGCGCGCGCGGCGGCGTGCGCGCCCGCCGCCAGCGGCACCAGCGCGCCCAGCGCCGCGCCGCCGCCGATCAGCACCAGCTCGCGGAGCACACCTGCGGCACACTTGTTGCTCACTTTTGTGATTACTAACTGTTGCTAAACATTGCCACCACTTCATTTAAGAAGATCATATATTTTATAATTCATTTCACATGAGACCAAACGATTAGTTACTGATCAAGAATTCAATAAAATTATGTTATATTTTAACTTAAAAAAAAAAAAAAAACATATTTTTACCAATGACAAAACCCAAATTTTAATATTTTTTCAAAAGAATTCTACGTTTGTGATAAGTTTTATATCTCAGTGACCAGCATCTGAAGCTGAAACGCCAAAGGTTATAGGTTCAAATCCTAGGTCGAGCTACATATAGTTATTAAGTTTTCTGTTAAGAAAATCGCATAGTTAGGAAACTGGCGGCGTTACATCCGCGTTTCTCTCACCAGCCGTGTCGAATTATCGTTCCATCATTTTGAAAATGAAAGGAGAAGAGAGTATTTATGTTTTTGCGCACATCCTAATGCACTACATACAATTATAATATCTCCTATGTCGCCGTGACGAATTCGGAGCAGAGGCCATTTCATAACATCAAACAGTCTAATGTCGTACTGACCGAGAGCAGCATGCGGCAGACGGGGCGTGCGCTGGTGCAAGTTGAGCAGCGTGAGCAGCCGCCGCGCGCACTCCGGCCAGTCCTTGCAGGCGAGGAGCAGCGCGCGCGCCTCCTTGGCGTCGCGGCGCGTGCGCAGCGTGCGGCACAGCGCGCGCGCCCAGCGCAGCGCCGCGCCCAGCTCGGCCCGCACCGCGCCGCCCGCGTTCACGCCCACGCCCACGCCGCCCACGCCCGCGCCGCCCTCCACGTACACCGCGTGGAGACTGTGTAGAGCCTGCGTATACATGTACAGGATGATTATTATTTTTTTTTATTCTTGTTATGTATTTTATAGCTAAATGTCAAGACTCCCACTACCTCTTAAAACAAAAGTTTGTGTATAAAACAACAACAATTGTAACAAAGAACTTTTCTTTTATTCTCAATTAAAATTATAATTTACACTAAAATTTCTTCACAATATGTATTATAGAACTCGCTGTTTATACTTACTTCAAAAGTCATCTGCAGTCCTCCATTATAAACTACATACAGTCTATCGTCCTCGTTCTCGACGAGCGTGCAGAATGCTGATATTAATGTCGTCCAACACGTTCGTCCGTTTAAACCTGAGATAAATTACATAAAAATGTAACATGAACTGTAGAGAAATTAACGTCAAGCTGATAATATGTAATTGCGTAATGTCTATTTGGGTGTGCAGACATTAATATTGATGAGACTTGGTAATTATTTTATTATTTAACTGAAAAAAACTTAATTGATGGAGAAACAAGATGTCAAATAAACCAATTCAATGTGAGACTATAATAATTTATTAAAGTTTACCCTGTAAATATGCAGAGAGCGTGCTCCGCCTGAAGGCAGCGGCCTCCCGCGCGTCCACGCCCTCGCCGCCGCCCGCGCCGCCGGAGCCGCCGCGCGCCGCTAGGATGCGCGCTAGCCTACATTATAAATTGAACGTAATTATTATGTTGATTTAAATATTTCATAAACGCTTCACTTGTGACCCCTTTATACTTCTTCTTCTTCTTGTCTAATAATAATAATATTTGTTAAAAAATTATCTTTTAATTAAAACATAATTTTGTTAAATTTACAGAACCACAAAAATGGGAATTATAAAGAAGATAAAGAAATCTTTATAACAGTATTAGGTCTATGTAATGGCATAAGTCGCTAATCCCTCAAATTATTATACAGACTAGTAGTATATAAGTAAATCACCTCAACAGTTCGTCCGCGGCGCCGGGGTAGAGGTGCGCGTGGGGCGCGATATTGCGGAACGCCCAGTGTATGTTCTGGTGCTGCGCGAGCGCGCGCGCGAAGGCGGCCGAGCGCCGGCAGCACAGGCGCAGCAGCGCGTAGTACGGCGGCAGCATCGCGCGGTTGTACGTTACGACTTCGCCGTCCTCGTGGTCCGCTCTGCGATTAATAGTTTTTTGAATTTATTTAAATATTACAATTTGTGCGGCTCCATTATTATATACATTTTCTAAGCGTCATACGTGATGTTAAATAATTCATATGTTTTAACCTTGGGAAAACGCATTTACGATTTTACCGCATACTTACAAGTGATTTTATAAAACTCACCAGCTAAAATAACCCAGTACTAACCACTAAAATACAACGGAACTATCTCCCTCTTAATGGAGCGCCGCAGGGTCACTTACTCAACCACGATGCCACCACAACAACCGGAGGTATGCTCCCAGCGTCCATTCTGCTTTCAGAGATTTACAAGGTGCAACACGCATGGTATACTTCCCGAGGTTCACTGAAGTGATCCACCCCCCGATGCGTATCTTTACTTCACGTATAACATAGCATCCCTCCAATAGCCTATATCTTTCCCCCAATCCCCCAATAATACGGCAACAACATACAAAATGAATTTATAAAATCTGATTGGTTTCAAAAATTAGACATTTAAACAAACACTCTCTTTAGCTTTATAATATATGTAAGTAATGGAGGAAGACTCACAATATGTAGTTAAAGGCGATGTGCTTGGTGAGACGCTGATTGGCGAGCATGAGCTGCACGTTCTCAGGGCAGTCCACGGACACGGCGTGCCAAAACGTGAGCAGCGCCTGCTTGTTGGGGTGCACCGCCACCGACGGCTCCGAGATCGCTGGGTGATATAGCTCCCACAGGTCGTTGAAGTACTGTCCGAACTGAGAATAAATGTTGCCAGTTCATTAAATCTGCTCTTAATTTATTGAATAATAATAATAATATTTTATTACAAAATAATATTTTAAATAAAATGCATACCATCAATTTTTCCACTCTGCTGACGACACAATACGACATGACCCCAAAATAAGCTGTGAGCTTCATCGTTCCATGTACTGCAATGTCTGTGTATTTTCGCGCTGCTTTTAACTTGCCTAATAGCATCGTGTATACCTTAAAATGGCAAAATAAACATTATTTAATAAATGTAATAATACTAAATTTAAATTTAAAAACCTTAAGACGCACGAATTAGCCTCACAAGTCGTCGCACAAGTCCATCCCTAGAAGAGATGGTTTTTTCCAACTTAATTCACAAATATGGTGATTGCCTGGTCTATAAACCTTCCTAAATAATCCCTTTTATTATTAGTGAGAACCGTATTTAAATCCGTACAGTTTTATTTGAGATTAACCCGAACAAACACAAACTCGAATTCAATTTATAATATGTTGTGATTATATTATACAGGCAGCGCCGCCCATTGGCAAATTAAAATATTCACTTCGTCGTCACAATCGTCACAATCAATCTGTGTAATAAATTTCGTCGTTAATAGCCGACACAGAAATACCTTCTCTGTTCCCTCTCGTAGAACCAAATATGTCAAAAATTGTTTCGTAACTGGAGTCAATAAGATATTATGGATTATATTGGCTATAATATAAAGGAATTTATAACCGAACTTAAAAAAAGAATCTGTTAAATATTACTTCTATAATTTGAAGTTATACTTCTTTTGGGACTTTTGGAGAAAAATATGATAGTAAAATTTTTACAAAGTGCGCGCACGCCGACGGCCTAAAAGCGACATGATAAAGTTAGCTGATAACTGTTTGTTACCATGGTAACCGTTGTTATTGTCTGACAAATGATATAATTATATTCTTTCCTTAAATGATATTCTAGAAATATATTATTGTAATATGCCTAATATGCCTGCCTTATTTAATTATTTTATTAATTTATCATTTCTTTTGCAAACAGAGATATTGACATACGGGATGAAATCTTTACCTATTTTTGTTCTGTTACGCCAAAGAAGTATACTCGTAACTTCTTACGTGCGTACATAAGTACACAAGTGGCTCCAGATACTACCATTGGATATCCCTAGGCATTTTTTGGACACACACGTTTTTTTTTTTAATTTATTTTGTATTGTTTTTTTATACATTTTACTTACATCTGGTTTTTTTCATTGTTAGTACGTTTACTCTACTATGTTTATGTATAAGTGTAAAATTACTGGCTAAGTGTATTAACTCTGATGTATTTGGCATTTGATAATTATATATGCTGTCTGTTTTCCAATTTACAAAACAAATAAATCCATCCGTAACAATGAGTAGTAAGAGCAACATGCACAGCGTACCTGGTGCAGCGTGTGGTGCGCGGTGTCGGGCAGCTTGGCGAGGTGCAGCGCGGGCGCGGGCGGCGGGCGCGCGCGCGCGTAGCCCGCGCGGAAGTGCTGCGAGGGCACCAGCGCCACCAGCAGCAGCGCGGCGGCCGCGCGCACGCGCGCCGCGCCCGCCGCCAGCAGCTGCGCCTCCAGCCAGCGCTCGGCCGTGCGCAGCGCCCAGGCGTGCGCCGCCTTGTTGCGCGGCACCTGCATGGCCAGCCACTCCAGCGCCGCGTGCGGGCACGCCTCGCCCGCGTCCCACAGCCGCGCCAGCACCAGCGCCGTGAAGCACGGCAGGCCGCCCGCCGCGCCCGCGCCGCCGCCGCTGCCCTCCACTAGCAGCGTCAGCAGCTTAAAAAATGGTCCGCAGCTCTGCAAACCGTACAACAATTTTTATTTAACTGGCTATTATAATCATATTTAAATATAAGTCGAATTTTAAAATATTTTATTTTTCTGTTGTAGGATAAAACAATAATAGCAAGCTTTGTTATATAGTGCATATTTTTATAGTTAGTCCTTAATTTCTACTCATATGCATGTGATGATCAAATCTTAAAAGACTATCGTAAATCCCAGAATAAGTATAATTAAGATGCTTTATTTCATTTGTATGTAGGTTTAATAAACTTATAAGAAATTAAAAAGACAGTATTTAGATATTATCTAACAAATGATACTTACATCAGCATGTTTCGCTATCGCTTGGAAGATCATGTTCACGATTTTCTGTGCTAGAGGTTCGTTCCATCGGCACAGTGCAAATATTAGAGATCTCGTCTGTTGAAGGTTTAAACAGTCTCTTGTTTGCTGATAAATAAATGGAAACCCCTAAAACAAAAATACATTTAAAATTTTCATTTCCTAAAACAAAGTTAAATGAATTAGAGACTCTTATATTAAAGCATATGTAATGTACATGTATATTCTATCGACATTACCTATATTACTATATATATAATAAACGTGACAGTTTGTGAAGATGTACAGATTTTGGATATACCTTAGTTTTTGTTGCAACCTTACAATAATATAGCTTACATATCATAGTAACACACAGGCTATAATTTATAGAGTAAAATTTAGTAGCACATAATTGAAGGACACGAACGGACCCGGGAGAAATTCATGAACTTTTTTAAAAGTTACATAACAAGTAGAGACAACAGAGTTTGTTTGTTTGAACGCGCTAATCTCAGAAACTACTAATCCGATTTGAAATTTTTTTTTTTGCATTAGATAGCCCGTTTATTGAGGAAGGATATCATATAATATATAGTCTATCTATTTCATACTAACTGTTATGAATAAATTCTTAAACCATTAACTCAATAAAATTAGGTAAATGATGAACATTTAAATTAGATCGAATAATAATTAATTAGGAATCTACCTGAACTAGGTTAAAAACCTGTGTGTCAGGTTTACTATGTATTTCTTACTGTAACAAAAGTTTATAAATAGGCAAAAGTAACAAAGAACATAAAACAAGTTTGAAACTTACATAAATAACTAGATCTATATATAGTATGTACATATATGAAAGTTATAATTATTTATACTGTAGCAAATTATAATATACATAGATGATGAAGAGATGTGTACCTTGGCATGCAGCAGCGCGCGCGCGTCGGGCTCGGCGAGCGCGAGATGCCCGGCGGCGTCGCGCGAGCGCTCCACGAGCCCGCTGACGAGCGCCACCATCTTGTCGAGCGCGCCGGGCCGCAGCTTGTCGCAGCTGTCCGTGGCGCCGCTGCCGCTGCCGCTCGCCTCCTCGCTGGGGGACTCCACCTGCAAGTTTTGTTTTATACAGAGAGAGCTCTACACTAAAGAATCATATAGCCGGAGTCTCTTCCTCGATTTTGCCATACATATCGTTTACTTTCTTCAAAGAATATTTTTTTTTATATTAGTCGTTAATTTACAATTTTTTAAAAGAAAATGAGAAAAAAAATGAAAAAAGATTTATGATATATGCTATTTTTATTTTTTAACATTAATTTACTTATCACAGCAATGAATATTCTATTAATATTTGTATTCTGTTTTAAGAAAATATATTTTATTTTAAATCATTATTACTTGGCTTCAGGTTTAGTTCTACGACACTGTTATTATTCCTTGGTTTAAGAGTGAAAGTAACACACACGAAAATGAAACATGGCGACAGCGTTACTAGATAAAAATGGGGATTCGTTACTGGGTTCAATACTCAAAAATCACTGTTATATTTATATACTTTGCATCTGTATATTATGAATCCTAGCATTAACTTCCTACAGTAACTTTTACATGAAATATAGTTAAAACCTAGAGGATTAACTTAGTCTATTGACCTGAGCTTTTGCTTTGCCCTTAGACCATTATGTGTCTACTAATTTTATTTGTTAAATAAAATAAAAAAATTAAAAATAAAAATTTTACCGTATTGGAGTTCTGTCCAAGATAGAAATTGACCATAGAGGAGATCGCGTTGACTCTCAACATGAACTTGCCCTCCTCTTCACCCATCTTGCTGAACTCATATAACAAGCTGAAGTATTCCGTCAAATGACGAAGATGTGAGCGGGCTCCACTCTCCATCTAGACAAATTCAAATTAAATTCAAAATATTTTATTCAGCATTAAATTATTACAATTTTTTACTGAACGTCATGAGTCTACTACCAGTTCGGAAAGAAGAAGCCTCAGACCTGAGAAGAACTGGCGAAAGAAACTCAGCGGGACTAATATTTTTTTAATAAATTATAATTTACAATATTACTATAAAGTTGAAGTAGCCTGGAGGCGATCACTTCATTCCCAAGGCGTGCTATCTTCTATAAAATCATTTATTGTATAATAGCCTTTAGCACACAAACGTTCTTTAACAATTTTTTTGAATTTAGCGATGGAAGCTTTTTGAACATTTTCTGGGATCCTGTTGTACAAGCGTATACATTGTCCATAAAAAGAATTACTGACTCTCTGTAGACGAGTCACAGGCATTACAAGTTTGTGTTTGCTCCTAGTATTAATGTTATGCATGTCACAATTCTTGGGAAATTCGTGTATATTTTTACGAACATACATAACATTTTCGTACACGTACCGAGAAGCAACAGTCAATATTTTTATTTCTTTAAACTTATCTCTTAATGACACTCTAGGACCTAAACTATAAATTGCACGAATAGCTCTTTTCTGCAGGACAAAGACCGTATTAATAGTTGCTGCATTTCCCCATAATAAGATACCGTAGGACATAATACTATGAAAATAACTGAAATATACTATGCGAGCTGTATCTACATCAGTAAGAAGTCTTATTTTTTTTACCGCGAACGCTGCAGAGCTGAGTCTATTCGCTAGTCCCTCAATATGGGGGCCCCACTGCAGTTTGGAATCTATAATAATACCTAGGAATTTAGTTGACTCTACCGGTTTCAACACTTCTCCATTTAATATTACACCATTATCAACAAGTTTAACATTGGGTGTTGAGAATTTTATGAATTTTGTCTTTTTATTATTTAATAATAAATTATTTGAATCAAACCAATAGACAACCTTTGAGAGAGCATCGTTTACATCGTCGTACATTGACATGTGACATTAATAACAATCAATTAAAATAAACACTAATTTCTAAAATAATTCTATGTCATTTTTAAATAAATATTTTATTCTCTAATTATGTAAAATTGTGGTGGTGATGTAATAAGAAATATAATGAAATCGCCAAAAGAAATTATAAGGTACTAACCAAAGACAACAACATCCTTATAAACCTAGTAACACAGCTTGCCTCGCCCAATTTACTATTATCCTCATCTTCCTCCACACCTTGCAGGTATAAGGCACAATGACTAGATCTAAAATACATAAAAAATATGATGATGAAATGTTCATACTTGAATGTTTGTGTATGTATTGTGAACTTTAATAGTAAGGAATTTGCGTGATTTAAAAAAAATAATAGCTTATACCCTTATATAATTGTAAAAAAAAATCCTATAAAATGATATACCGATACGGATACTTTAAGCACCCGCCATTTCGCGCGCTTGACGTGACGTCACAGTATGATATAAGAAAGTTTTTTAATAATTATTTTCTTAATCGAAAAGAAATTACATTAAAAATATTAATATAGGCTTAATTCAAAAGCAATAAAGATTATAAAAAAAAAAAACATTTCACCTTTATTTAAATCACACGCATATTCCGTATTTTATTATTTAGTAATATCTTTACCTCAGCCTCTGTATAACATGCATGCATAGCCTCTGGAACATTTGGCGGACCATTTGATTTGGACATTTTATTAGCACCTGAAACAAAATTATATATGGAAGAATAGTAATGTTTCAAAGCAACAATGTAATAAACAGAACTAATTCTCTGCAAGTTTTTCTATTTTACCTGCATGGGCCACCACGTGTCATCGGCCATATGACCAAGAAACCATTCGGATGCTGCAGCGGACGCGTTGAATTGCTTCGTCACTAATTCCACCCACGAAACCATTGTAGGCTATAAAAGGTATGAAATTACATCCTTAAGATATGGGATACCTTCAAGTCTTTATGAATTATTTTCTATTATACGTTTTACTTTTAACACATTCTATTACATTGTTTTAATATTTACACATTTTTAATAAATTTATCAATCTTTTACTAAATTATATTTAATTAATAATTATAATTTAATATATCTAATTAAAGATATAATAATATAAGAAAATCTCCTATAAATAAGTAATATTCTAACATACCTTCTCTTTAGCATGTATGAAGGTTTCTATGAAAAATGATGTAGATAGTCTCGCAGCGACCTCAGTGATCTCCGGCCGCAGCGTGAGTAGAGACTGCGGGACAGAGCTGCACATTTGTCCCATAAACCTGAGAGCGCAATATGTTTACCATAAAACTTATATAAATCGAAAATTTATAAATTAAATGTAAGATTTTTTACATAAACAGTGAAATAATAAATCAAAGTAAGAAATAAGCAATTTAAATATATTATAATATATAATACTTAACCAAAAAGATAGTTACATTAATATTAAAAAATACTTTGTTTATATGTACTGTATAGCGCAAACTAATTTTGAAAAAACTAAAATAAAGCAAATTGTAGTGTCTTGTACTTTGTGAAAATGGGTAGAAAAATATCTTAACCGATTTTTACGGAACTTTCACTGGCGTGTAAACGATTCGAGTAATAGTAGTATTGGCCATAATTTAACATCATAAGAGGCAAGCAGAGTTACGGGTGAAAGCTAGTTTAAAATAAAAGTGCTAACGTGAAATACGCATGTTGGAATATATTCTTGTCGTGAAGGAACTGCATATTATCGTCCCAGATCCATCGTAATAGCTCCGGGGGCAGTTCTACCGTAGGCGGAGTCTCTCCGCGACGCTCCACAACTGCACTAGGATTCTCTTCAGCTCGGGAAGACTGTACAATTTAAAAATACATACATGAGAATATAATACAAGTAATTTATTGGCTGATTAATTGATTGACTAAAACAACCTTTTTAACGTCCCGCTATTATGCACTGGCCTTCCCTCAATGCGAGAGGGATAAAAAAAGAAAGAGAAATTTCTGGCCAAATGCAGTTTGGCGGACTTCACTTATTTTCAAGAACTAGCTAAATTAGACATGAATGAAGCAATAGTAGCCCATCGGTAACATGCTCGCTTGAAAACCAAGTGATGCGGTATGCTAAGTGATGTAATGATGTTATTAAATGAGACAACCTTTACATTTCAAGTCCTGTTTATTACTAACTTAATAGATATTACATTAGAGTGCGCCACACTACAGCGGGTTCGAATCTAGTCTTACACCTCTGTGAATTTCATGTGCGAATCATTTCCAATATGATTACCATTTGCTAATGCGGCGAAGGAAAATAAGCAGTTTATACTGCTATATTATACAAAATGTCAATAGTTTGTTATAATATTAAATATTAGATAACTATACTCAACCTGTGCTTCTTCTTGTTGGCCGTTGTCAGAGCCACGCTGATTTGGCGGCGGGCTGAGTTCATAGAACAACATGTATGCACTGTTGGTCTTTTCAAATGAGAAGTCCATGAACTTATCCGTCACCGAGTCATAAGTTTTGCTCTGGAAATAAAATGTATACCTAATTGAGAATATGATGAATGAGATGATTCCATTATTGTTTTTCAAATGAAACACAAGAGTATCTAAATATAAATTTAAGTGAAATATCCTTTGTGTACAGAAATTTGTTTACTGTTTTATAATTCCTTAGTAATCAACATAGCACATAGTGTGTATATATGTAGATGAGACTCACGGTCATCTCGCCGCCAAAGCATTCTGCGGCGAGGTGCGCGGGGTCGAAGGTCTTGACCTCGGCGTCGTTGAAGAGCAGCCAGCGGTCGTGCAGCTCGTGGTCGCGGTCGCGGATGAACGAGTAGTAGTGGCCGCCGTCCGCCGTGCCCGTGTGCACCGTCACGCCGATCAGCTCGTACCTATCAAGCGAGTTCATATGTTATTCTCAAGTACAAGAAATTAAATTAAAAAATCTAAAAACCCACAACACAATAACCTATTAATTGAGGCCATTTTGATGAGCCTAAACAAGATATCTCTGTAATATTTTAGTAAAAGGTTGCAGATTCCAGGTGACGCTGCATCATCATACAAATGTTACCATGTCGTTACAATGTTATTGAAGTAACGGAATACCAAGTTTCGAACTACCCTCTTTTTGCGTCGGGTAACAAAAAAAATAGAATATTTTTGAAAGTGCAGAAACATATTGTCTTTATATTACTGTTCATCTTTATTTATATACATATGACATATGTACATAAAATATATCGGACTATTAGCAGTTCGATATATATTATGTATGTTTAATGTATAATTGAGAGAGTTTGTATCTGTATGTATGTTTGTAACTCCTTTGCACTAAAACGGCATCAAAACGGAATTTAGTACACAGATTATGACCTATGAACACATATAGGCAAACTGTTAGGCATCTAGGGACGCAACTAAGCCAAGCGAGGTTTTTTTTATGAAGAGGAAGAGACTAACGTATATTTTTTTAAAGATATTAATGAAACAACAATTTTATGTAACTTTTGAAGGGAGAGAATTACATAGATAAGCAATAATATGTCAAAATTACTAAAATCCCAAGTGACGACACCATTTTTTGTTTCGTAATATGTATTACTAATTTTCATTTCATATTACGTGCACATTGCAGGCACAAGTAATATAAAATATAAACTTTTAACGTCCTATTATTATTATACATGCGAAAAATATTGTTTTATAATTTTATCATTTAGGTAATAAGATTTCATATTTCACATAAAGTAACTATATTAAAAAAATAAACTTACTCATAATGCTCCTCTGTGTCAGAATCTTCACCATCATTCTGCGAACTACTCTCACCTTCTTTTTTTGATTCTGCCGACTTTTTCTTTTCTTCTACAGAGAAATATATATCATTTTAAGCAATTTACTAACTGTAAGATTAAAATATTGTTTAAAAGTATAGAACATTATGATAACGCGTACCTTGATATTGTGCTGGCATTAAATGCTTTTCAACATATCCGGACATGTCGAGACGCATGGGGAAGGAGAAATGAGTATTGACCTTCTCCTTGAGCATCGTTAACATGTTGAAAGTGTACCGCATTGTGTTAAAGCATAAGATGCGAGGTAGTTTCTTAAAACACGCCCTAAAATAATAAAAAGAAATATAGTTCATATTTACACTACAATAGAAAAGTTATCTATTTATTTTATACTACATAACAAAAGATTAGTACAAATTATCTTATAAATAAAAATGAATTACTGTTGTATTATTTTAAATATTACAATAAGTTATTGAAATTATAATCCGCTAATATTTACATAACTTCAAAACCAATAAATTTCACAAGTTATACTACAAATGGGAAATTATGCAACTTTGAAATTAATGCAAAGTATCCAACATTGCAAAGGTATAACGCGTCCAGTTTGCATTATAAGTCTTATAAAGCATATTTTTATTGCAGACAATGTAATGCTAAAATTGTGTTTTCCTAAAAATAAATGTGTAACGCGTCTAGTTTGTATATCTTTACTAATATTATAAAGAGGCAGAATTTGCGCGTTAATTTCAGGAACTACTAATTCGGTTTGAAAAATTCTTATTCCATTACATAGCTTGTTTATTGAGGAAGGTTATTATAGGCTATATGTATATCATCTCGGAAAAAAAATGTACGGATAGATTTGTTTTTGTCTAGTGGCGAATCTGAAGCTCAGCGAGGGTGAATCGCTAGTATTCAATAAAGCAATAAACAATACAAACAGAGTAGGTACCGTTTCTCGGCGCGCACTTTGCTGGCGCACTGCGAGCAGGTGTAGCAGTTGTCGCCCTCCAGCGTGTCCTTGACGGTGACCTCGTCCAGGCTCTGGTGCAGGTTGCGCATGTCCGCCACCTGGCAGCGCACCGTGTAGAACTCCTCCAGCGTGCGCGACACGTGCGGGCAGTCCTATATCATCATCATACAAGCTATCAAGTGACTAACTAAACTTAATATACTCCTACTATGCTTTTCTAGCTCTTAAACTATAACTATACAAAAAATAAATTTCAAATCAAGTAACATTGCCCTGTTGGTAAGTAAAATGAAAACAAGTCAATAAATAAAGACTTTCAATTTGTAGGTAATGTATGTTTGAGTAGTCTTAACTTTACATTATAATTTATATCCATTAAAATAAAGCTAGTGAATAATATATAATTAATAAAGTATATATGTTTTATGTGTCCAGCATGAGTCACTTGGTGGTTCGGTTTGTTGGCAAGCACTCGTTTTTCCTAAGTTAAAATCGAACCCGTGCCCACCGTCTTTCATTAAGAGACCACTTTAAAGATTTATATTTTCATTTTAAAAGGTAAATATGAATTCAGTAAAATTTTGAAGTCGGTTAATAAGCGCTATTAAAATATTCTTACCAAAGATACAACGTTGTTACTAAGAACACCGCAGAACAGCGTTTTGACTAGCTTTTTTAATTCAGGAGTCATCTCCTCGAGCTTAGAAACGAGATCTATGAAGAACTCCGCCATGTCTTTCTGCTCGCCCGTGTTCAACGGCTGATGGTCCATTTGGTATACTTTACAAAAACTTCGTGGATTGTATGCTTTACGTTCACTTTCCTAAAAACAATTAAAAATTGATCGATCGCACATTAATTAATGCAGATAAATTAATCTTCATTGTTTAAAAAAGAGGAAGACACAAGTCTGTCATTAGTACATTTTCGTATTATTAATTCGCAATCAATGAAAATCCGTTGATTTACTTAACTTATTATAACATTTAAAAGGTATAAATAATGGATAATCCGCTCTAATTATTATTTGTTTATTCTCCATCAATGCATCTTTTAATTTAAGACTGATTTTCAAATCTACAAATGAAATGATTTTATTCCTAAAACGTATATATATTAATAATTTATTATAATAAAAAAATCAGCTCGTTAAAGTTATTTAATATGTTCAAAAATGTGTCTATACGTTATAGAGAAGTATTAAGAAGTGTTACATACCATAAGGTATGCGAACATGCGCTGCATCTCGTGCAGCGTGGGCGCGTGGCGGCTGGCGGCGGGGTCGGCGCGCAGCACGGCGGCGCGCGCGGCCGGCATCATGTACAGGTGCTGCATGCACGACGCCATGTAGCACGTGGCGCCCAGGTTGGTGAGCCCCGCGTAGCCGCACTCCGACCGCGACTCCTCCGCCGGCCAGTAGTCCCACGGGTACGACACCGACGGACCTGCGCCCGACACCGACACGAAAATTACTAATAATGTCCGGAAGACCGATTTCTGCCCAGGGCGGCCAATCTCACTGAGATTCACCAAGTGTGCATGAGATATTATAGTGCACAAGTGTACGCGCAGACACAAGTGCGCTCTCTATTCCTTTTACTTTCCAAACCCAATAGGATGATACTTCGATAGCATCTGTGAGAGTTAAGACGAAAGACTGACGGCTTTATGTGCTCTACGTGCTACTGGGTTGCAACACCGCTAACTTCCCAACTTTGTGCTACTTCTACTGAGAATATTTTAAAAGAAAAACTCAGTAACTAAACTTTGCCAATCCAGGGATTCGAACCCAGGACCTCCGGATAACAGAAGACAGCCGTACATGCTAGCCCTACCGAGGCAGTTACTCAATAGCTAACACTAGTTCTGTACATCTATGAATAAATACTATTGATATTTTTTTTTATTTTCAATTTAACATTATCAATTTATTTATTCAGTTAACAAATAAGATAATATTTCCCAAATGGTTCGAAACACATGATAATACTATTGGCTATGTGCATAACTTCAGCGCCACCTAGCGTCCGCAATTTTGTTGGCTCTGACAGTTTGACATTTCATCGCGATATTGTGACAAAATATTAAAATTAAGAAACTATCTATTAATTTATATTACACAATTATTTTTATACCGTGATTTGGGTGGACATGTGCTGTGAAATTATTTTTGGTCATTCAAACTAAATGAGGTAAGTAAAATTTATTCAAAAAGTGTGTTTTATTTTGGTTATGTCAGAATTTGTTTACTTCATGTTTAGTTGTAGTTTTACTGTAAGACAAGAATGTAAAGCTACTTTAATGGTTTCATTAAATAATAGTAAACCTATATTACTGTTCCTGTATCGCTAGTAATAAATTAAATATCGTTTTCAGATCGAAATGTGTATTATTTTGAAGACCTGGTTTGTGAGTATCACTCACAATATAAAATTTCAACCACAAACCGGCTTAAAAGGAAAATTGTTGGTATCTGCTGGGCATGTCCGGGATGTAGAGGAATTAAGAACAAAACAGGGACAGAGTTCAATAATTCAAGCTCGCATCATAAGACAAACATCTATTACTTTGACACCTTACAAAACGTCTGTAAAGGTAAGCAATTAATCTCCGTTTGAACTAATAATCAGTTTGATTGAGTTTTAATAGACGTTATATTTAAATATCTATTTGTTTGCAGGTGAATACAGCACGAGTAATCAAGCAGCAAGAGTAATAGATAAGTCTAAACAGATTGCTTTGACTTTGACAAATATCTGAGCGTACATTTTTTCTACTTTTGGCCACTATGAGCGCTGCGGTAGATTATATTACCCCCACCTAGTACTTCGCACCCAGCCAATACTCAATACTATACTCTTTTGATAGATCTTCAATCACAGGCTACAAATAAATATGATGTTTTCCTGAATGATGGTTGGCTACGGTGGCCAATTTCACTGCAGCTTATGAAATATTCGGGAAATTTTATATTGTGCAAGATGCAAACTAGATCAAGGAATCATATGAAATTAATAAGTAATCCTAAAATATGCACAAAACTCCAAACTTTATACTAAAAAAATAATAATATGTTATTAATTAATTACATTTTTATTTATACAAATTGTTACTAAAACGACGTTTAAAAATACTTTGCTTATTATTATTATTATTAATTATAAATTCAAACTTCAACTTATAACAATAGACATATCAAAATTAAATTGGGTACAAAAAATCAATATGATATTTACCAGGTTTATGGTGTTCCATGAGTTTATGGTGCAACACCATGTAGTTGTCGGGCGCGCCGCGCACCAATTCCACCAGTAAGTCGTACGCGGCGGCGCGGGACTTCTGCGATTTGCACTTCGGCAAGTTTCGTTGAGACGGGTTCGGTACGTCGAACAGAAAACCAAATACCTAAAATAAAGATGTAAATGTAAATAATGTGAAATAAATAAATATATGTTATTAGCGCATTAGTACTTTTTACTAAAAAGGGTACAACGACTTCGAAATCAGTTCAGATAAATGATTCCACCAGGGTAATTTCAAAATATATTAAAATCGCTTGTAAAAATCTAGTAGAATAATGCTAATTTTGATTGATTTAGCATTTGATTGATGTTATTCGCATTTAAATGCGTTTAACATCATAAATTTACAGAACAATCTTCTTCACGTCTTTTCCATTCTACGTGACATTGGCAAAGTAATCTGTGCTCGATTGGAACATTTTGAAATTGAATTAAATCATGATATAACACTTGTAAGTATTATTCAATGTAAAGCTAAATTGAACTGATGCTCACCATTTCCAATGTCCTAGTTCCCATTTCAGAGTTCTTAAATCTTAGGGGATGTTTCAACAAATGCGTCAGTAGACTGAGCTGCCCGTACAGGCCGTCGTCGGGCGTGCAGGGCTCTGAGCGCTTCTCGATGATCTCGCGCTTCTCTAACGAACACCTGATTTGCTCACACAGTTCATTAAGGTCTGGAGCACCGCTATCTTCTGACACTGCACCTTCTAGCAAAATATTCATTATTTTTAATAGAAAAAAAGAAAATCATATAAATATCGCTTATTAAATTAAAAGAAATAAAAACACAAAATCTTCAAAATCTTAGCAAAAATAATAATGGTACATACCTTTAAAAAAGTCCTCGGGTAGCCCATCTATTAACCTGCATACAAGCCAAAAATAATCTCTACAAGCAGGTCCATAAGGTTCTTTCCCTTCTTCAGCATGATGATGAACAACCTGCAAAAAATACAATTAATTAAATCATCTACATTTATTAACATATTTTAGATATATCTAGAAAAGTTATATATTTTTTAATAACATATACTTAAACAGAAAAAACTATTTTTAAAATATTATTTAAGATCTCTTTAGCAATCTTTAATCACTAAACCATTTAAAAAAATATTTAATAATAATAAGTAATACAATAGAGCATCCAACTAACCTCATGGTGGTGGTGGTTGTGGGGGCGCATATCCGCGGCGCGCGGCAGGTGCTGCAGCAGCAGCTGAAGCAGCGGCGCCAGCACGCCCGGCTCGCCGCCCGCGCACAGCCGGTACAGCGCGCTGCCTGCCTCGCGGCGGACCTGACGGATTTAACAAATGACTTATTTTGTATGCATTCAGCTCTTTTTTAACGTTCTACTGCTGGTCACAGGCCTCCCTTCAATACGAGGGGGATCAGGCCATAGATCATCACGCTGCAGTTAAGGGAACTTCACATGTCTTTCGAAAACTTGCTAGGTTTTCTGAAACATGCAGGTTGCCTCACGATGTTTTCCTTCACCTTAAGGCAATTTTGTATACTAAATTATGAAAAAACTAAATTATGTTGTGTACAGCATGATTTTTTCCGACATCTTAACCAATCATTGTCATATTTCAACCAATTGACACAAATCCTTAATTATATACCTAGACCTCCTCATAAATCACTCCATCACTCACTCATCTATCAGTCTACTGATGAAAACCGTGTAAAAATCCATCCAAATTTGGTAGTTTTTGAGTTCACCGCGTTCAGACCGACGCGACGGAGTGACTTTCTTTTATAATATGTATTGATAAACATAATTTGTACTAATATTATAAAGAGGTAAAGTTTGTAAGTTTGTGAGATTGGAGGGGGTAACCTCTGGATCTACTGAACCGATTTAAAATTAAATTTAGTAAGAAGATAGTTTGAGACCCTGGGAAGGACATAGGATACTTTTATCCCGGAAATCATCCCTTTAGCGGGTGAAAATGGGTATGAGTTTGTATTGGGTGAGCAAGCTAGGGACGAACCCGAGCGAAGTGTGGTCGAGTCGTTAGTATATGATAAATAGGCATTAAATAGGCATAATAGTAACTAGTTACCGCCGGGTCGGCGTCGTCGAGCAGCAGGCGCGGCGCGGCGCGGCGCAGCGACCACGCCAGCGACACGGCGTCGCCGCCGCCGCGCGCCCACACCACGCACATGCGCATGGCGTGCTGCACCACCTGACACACATCACTTTGTCAATACGAACATTTTTATTGCGTATTAATACTACATATAATCTTGTAAAAATTTGTATTCATTCGTATGATATACGAAAGGACCAAAGAAAGGTGCCTTTAACCATATATGTGTAGTGATTTGATTTTATTGATATAAATATTGATGAAAAATTGCTTTGATTTTATTGATACAAAACTCAAGACATAATAACTTATAAAATTGTCTTTCTTAAGAATCACGTGTAAAATAAATTATAATTTAATTAGATAACAATTAACAGTAATTTAGAATTAAAGAGTAGTGATTTAATTAATTACTGTTTTACTGTTAAAATGCACACTAAATTAAATTAGTTTGTGAGACTATACAAACTGTCTAATACAAAAAATGATGACCCTTACGCTAGTTCGTAGTTTTACCTAGAACAAACCTTTAAAAAACTTTTCTAAATAACGTATATTTATTATAGATATGTGTAAATGATAGGCACAACAAAACCAATTGCCAAAGGTTTTACAAATTATATGTTAATAATAAATTTGTTTATATTCACACTTTTTTAATATAACGTAATTATTTGAATTTATTCATAGCAAATTAAGTTACCTGCGCCCTTCCCCAAAATCCAGTCTTATATGTAGTGGGTTCCTTCATGGTAGCCGCCTCGCATAGTATTGATATAAGCCTCTCAGTAGTTTCCTCCACATTCATCAAAGATAATAAAGCCTGAAACATTATAAGAAATAGATAAATCCTGCTGTCCTATTTCGATTGAATGTCATCCAAACTACCCAACTGCACAAGATATAGATAAATGTACTCTCAAAATTGAATGGGATGAAAGTTTGACATTAGTGATCAAATATTAGGCGCAGGCGTAACCCCGTGAACTTCTCAGCTCCAGCCTGGAACTGAGAATTTCTTGACAAAAAAATTCAATTACTATACTTAGCCCGACCTGAGGCTCGAACCCAGAACCTGTGGTCCCAAAGGGAGATGCCGAAACAGATGATAAACTAAAGGAATTATATTAAAACTAGCGACTCACCCTCGCTTCGCTCGGGTTCGTCCCTAGCTTACTTCCCAATACAAACATTCATCCCTATTTTCAGCCTCTTAAGGGATGATTTTTGGGATAAAAAGTAGCCTATGTCCTTCCCAGGGTCTCAAACTATCTTTTTACCAATTTTCATCTAAATCGGTTCAGTAGATCCAGAAATTACTCCCTACAACCTCAAATTCACAAACTTTACCTCTTTATAATATTAGTGTAGATTAATATGAAAGCTATAAACTTACAGGGTGTAGTTTAGGGGTCTGTCCAGCTTCTGACGTAGGTAGTGTGCCGATACGACAAAGCAATTGCAGCAATAACGCGAGGCAGTCCTGGCGCCACTCGCTGTCATCGCTTCTTTGTAACACACCTACCATGAAAAATAATAATGATTCTTTCCGAAGTGATTTATCTCAATGATATTTTTCTTTGTTAGCATAAATTCGGATTCCTATACTATTTCTAAAAGCACAGATGACATGATTGTTAGAAAATCATGAGTGTTTTAAATAATAAAGTCGTCTTGATCAGACGTCAATCGTCGCGTCCAAGTTTGTGTGGTTTTATAGGTGCATTCTCAATTCTTTCAGTCTCATAGATAAGACTGATGCGGACAGGCCAGCCACGAGACTTTAAGCTATTCACCAAGGCATGGGGATGTGATATCATCAATTCTCCAATATTCATCTGCTATTCTTCTGTAACAAAACCCTATTAAACTCTGATGCTTTAATCCGGGACTCGAACCCAGACCTTTATGATTTGTTATATATGACTTAGTCACTAGATCAATAAGATGCTTAAATGACGATAATATACAATACACATACACTCACCCGACATCATTATGTCATAGAGCAACCGTAAACCACCTTTCTTAATGAACAATTCGTTCCAATTTTCCACATTCACTTTCTCTTCAGTCTTCTCTAAACTCGTGGTTTCTTTCACATTGGAACCGTTATTATTTGAACTTAGTTTGTCTATTATATGCAGAGAGTACATAAGTTTCTGAGGACTAGTCGGATCCAACAGCTCAGGAAGTTTGCTTTCGGTAGGATTTTGAAATGCTTCTAGCAGAGTTGGATTTAGAGGTACAGCTTGAAGGATGTCCCATACTCGTCGGGATAGAAGTTGGGCTTTCGTGTGGGCTACTGGCTCCTATAATTAATTTTGTAACAATAATTAAACAATATTTCTCCCATGCTATGAAAAAATAGGAATATGTCGCAATACATTAAGTTATTAGGTCAATAAAATTAAAGTAATATATAAAATAAAGCTTAATTCTCTTCCTGTGTATCACAATACACAATACAAAATAATTAAATTCAAAAAAACCATAAAACCAACCCCAGTGCCAGGCTCCTTCATCTGCCCCAGAGCCTGCATCAGTGTGAAGAGGTGGTGGAAGTATGTGGGGTCGAGCAGCAGGTGCGTGGGGAGGCGCGCGCGCGCCGGCGCCGGCTGCGCGGACGGCCACTCCGCCCACGCGCCGCGCCCGCCCACGCCCACCGACACGAACACTAGCTGAATGTGGACAAGGAAATAAATGGTGTTTAAATAGTGATTATATGTATGTTATTCATATTATCGTTTTATTGCTAAATTATAAAAAATCCACTTGATGATAAGAGATATACTAAGAATTCATTTAGGTGACTTTGGAGCACGTGAAGCATGTACCTCACTAGGATGGCAAGCAATGAAACAAGATGTATATATATATATTCGTATACAGTATACACAAAACCAAAAAATCTTTTGGAAAAACTCTAGATCATCTCATGAGTATAGGTGTTAAGGAGTTCCACAGTTCAGGATAATCACATTAAAGTAAATATACATTTAAATGCAGACAGACATCTACCTGCATCTACTTATTACATGCAGACGTTTTTTTGTTCACTTACCTGGTTATCCTTAAAACCCATGTCATAGAGCGTTCTCTCGTCATAGTCGATTGTTAACTCTTGACCTTGAGTTATCATTCTTAGAGGACCATCAGTCGATAATGCTGTAACTCCTTCTTCACCTTGAATCTGCAATTAAAGAAGTTGATGTTTGTCTTATTTTATGCGTTAAAAAATTTCTTAAATATATTTTTATTTAAATTCTTTCACTAAACATTCATTTTCATCGATCCATATCTCAAATGATTCCACGCCGCACGTACCTGCCGCTCCCACCAGACGTGCACGTGCGCGCGCAGGTGCGCCACCAGGTCGGAGTGGTGCAGCGCGAGCGCGGCGCGCGGCCCGGCGCCGGCCGGCTGCAGCGTCACGCGCACGCTGCCCGCGCCGCTCGCGCCGCCCTCCCACGCGCCCGACTCCGCCAGCGCCCAGCGCCGCAGGTGGTACGCGTATCTAATGCACACAAATCATTATCTATACCATATAGTAAAACTGTAGAGGTCGAATGTTTGTACATCGAAAAAAAAAATACTAAAAACCAAATCAAGGGGATGTAAAAAGAGAAATAGAACAAATCGAGATTTTTTCAAATTTTTTGTTTCTCTATCTGTTTGTCTGTTTGTATGGGCTAATCTCCGAAATTGTTGGCCCGATTTAGAGGAAATTTTGCATGGTGGTACCTTATGTCCCCAGTTAACATTTAAGATACTTTTCATCCCGGAAAATTAAAGAGCTCCCGTGGGATAGTTAAAAAACTATAGTAATTTATACAGCTTAGTACACAAAAACTAATGATTTTAATGAAACTTTACAATAATATAGTTCATACATCTGAATAACAAAAGGCTACTTTTTAATTCCGGAAAAAATGTACGGTTCCCGTGGGATAAATTAGGTTTTGTTTGTCTAGTATTTATTTATATTTAGTTAAAGCCAACTTCACATATATTGTAAATACAAATTTAATAGACCATTTTGCTTAAAAATTATTACATAGAACATCTCCACTTACTGGCTAAAATTAAAAAGGCTAAGTAAGCCAGCTGAGATTTTAATTATTACTAAAATATAATAATTATAGCTTTACCTTCTTTTAAATGTGTCCAAATGAGTTTTCAATAACAAAAGTGCCCTTTGTATGCATTGCAATGCCGCTTCTTCGGTCATATGCTCATAGATGTTTTGCTTATCTGTAGTCTTCTCTGTTTCTTTAGTTTCTTCTATCGTCACGCTTGATGTTAGTGATGTGCCTGGCCCATCTTCGTTTTTAGATATAAGTCTTTCTGCAGCTGACGAAAGATGGAACATGCACTTAGATACAAAATCATCTTCTTGTTGCAACTGCTGGCCCATGTAATAACTGTTTAAATATTGGATTGCACCCATTGAAACATCTGAAAAATAATATATTTTAAGAAATAATTTTACTATGGCTTCATATGATACTAATTATTATAAGGTAAACTAGATTACCTGTACTATTGGCTCTTAAAGCAATTTTCCATAAGTGATCCATAGCGAGAGTGTGAGGATGAGCCGCGTCCCTAGAATCTCCCGCGCCCAAAACCATACGCGCTAGGTTACACAATTGTTGGTAAAGGCTCAAACCCATTATACTGATAGTCTGTAAGGACATAATATTATTTTATTAGTTTGTTGTGTCGTATTTAAAAATTAACTTAAGAGAGCAATATTTCATTGAACAGTACTTTTATCAATTTCAACAAAAATATCTAAATAATTAATAATTTCACTAAAATGAACTCTTTATTCATATCATTATTTAAAAAATATTTTAATTACCTATACTATTACAATAACTAATTAACTAATACATTGTACAATCGACAAAAACCTACAAATTATACATCAGACAACAAAGATATAAGTCCACATACCTCCGGATCAAGCGTGGGCATCTTCTCCACGTAGAGGAAGCGCAAGGCGTCGAGGCCGAGCGCGTGCTGGTCGGGCGACTTGGTGTGCGACAGCAGCCACGAGTACAGACAGTCCGCGCACTCGCTCGACCCGCGCGCCACCAGGCACTGCCACAGCTCCTCCACCTGCTCCACTGTTAGCCTGCACCCATTGAGTGAATTGGATGAGTATTATAGAAAGGCTCATGCAGCCATCGTACCTTTTATCTGGTTAGCACATTCAAAGATAATACAATTGAATTATGGTTTTAAAGCAAAATACATAACATTATTAAGTTGGATAAGTGTCTAGGGACTTTATGATAGGAAATTATTTGTCCTTGGGAGAAGCTGTAAAAAACTTCAACAGTTAACAAATGAATCTGA
Source organism: Fabriciana adippe (assembly GCA_905404265.1). NCBI lineage: Eukaryota > Metazoa > Arthropoda > Insecta > Lepidoptera > Nymphalidae > Fabriciana > Fabriciana adippe. The sequence goes on from FR990000.1 coordinate 6,376,653, forward strand.
AATCATTACAATTGTTCTCTTTAGAATTTCCAAATCAAAACACACAAAACCTACCTAAAATGGTGAGGCGATCCGACCGGCGAGAATATAGCGGTGAGGAAGTGCAGACGCACGGTGAGCTCGGTGATGTGTGCGTAGTGCTGCGCGTCGCTGGCCGCGGCCGCGCGCTGCGACACGTAGTGCCGCAGGTCCTCCAGGAACAGCCGCATCATGCCGCGCTCGCGCTCCGCCCACATCACCACCTGACAACATTCGATACATTGATGTCCTCCTGACAAACTTCAGACACGGTGACCAACTACACTAAGATTTCTAAACTGCACAGGGTATATTATAGTGTACAATTGCGCAACGATACTTCGATACGACCAGTTAAGAGTTAAGGTGTCAGACCGACGGCTTTACATGATCTTAGAGGCACGGGAGTCTAAATCCGCCAACTTTCCAACTCTGGGCTACTACTGTCTACTGTTAATGTTTTAACAGAAAAGCTCGGTAATTAGGCCTGGCCCAACCCAGGGCTCAAACCCAGGGTCTCCCACATTCGCGGTCGAATGCGCAAGCGATCCCGTGGCCCTGTCTTTTGGATTAGTGATCACCGTGGTGGTTTTAGTGGGTAGTCTGTCGCGCTTCTCGCGGCAGGAGTCCCACATACCCCGCGCGCCCCCCACGCTCGGGCACCCGTAAAGGGGTTTCCCCACGAATCAAAAAAAAGGATCTCCCACATAAATTTGATTGAATTTGACTGATTAATATCTATAAAAATAGCGAGTTTAAAAAAACTAGTGAACCTGGTGCATATCCATTCCACGTAGTTGTTGAAAGGATGAGAACAACTTCGGAAGAAGACGAAGGGATACAGCAACCGATCTGTAAAGTGAAAATTATACATTTTATATAAAAAAATAAAAATACAGATATAAAATTAAAATATATGATTTACGTACCTATGATTAGCAAGATTATCAAGGCATCCTTCAATGAATTTAATCCTGATGAATTTGTCTGTACTAAAACACAATAAAGCACAAAGCGCTTTTTCAGCTTCTAACGCGAGACCTTCACCAAGTTGCTCCTGTAATTAAAAACATTTATTGTGGAATACAAACCTTCATTAATTTAAATTCTAATTATATATTACATTAAAAATCATTTACGGCTGGATCGTCTTCCTGATCTGAATCCATCGAATCTAATACAATTATGAAAGTTAGTGTGTATGTTACTTATGAAAGTATGTATGTTACATATGCATCCTGAAACGACTGGACGGATTTTGATAAAATATTGTACATATAGGCTATGACCTGGAATAACACAGCCTACTATTTGGTACTTAAGGATGCACCCGAGCAAAGCGAGAGTAAGTCGGTAAACTTGATTAATAAAATAAATAGAAGCAAAGTAGAACATGAAGTACGTGTTGTTCATACGACTCACAATGGCGCCGTCCTGCAGCAGGTCCCACAGCAGCGTGTTGCCGGGGCGGCACACGTCGTCCACGTTGAAGGGCAGCGCGGGCGCCGGCGACGGCGGGCGCGCCTCCAGCGCCGCGCCCACGCCCACGCCCACGCCGCCGTACTCCGTCAGGCATTGCGCCTGGACGGGGGAAAGTTTGAATGAAGATTGCTTGCAATTAGTTGTCAATGTTTTAACTGTCATTTGTTTTTTTTTTTAGATAGACTAGTATTTGATTATGAATTAAAGTAATTGTATTACAGTAGAAACTCGATTATACGGCCCTCAGTTATACGGATTCGCGATTATCCAGACTACCAACCGCGACCAATTATATATCTACAAGTTAAATTTATGCAAGCACTAAAGGCTCATCCTAGCTTCGCTTGGGTTCGCCTCTAAACAAACAAAAACAAATCTATCCCACGGGAACCGTACATTTTTCAGGGATAAAAAGTAATTATAGTGAATTAGCAATTGTTTCAGGAAAAAACCCGCTTTTCTTCATACATTCGATTATCCGAATGTCTAATTAACAATTAGTCCGGTTAATCGAGTTTCTACTGTATGTGAATCAATAAAAAAATGTCTTCTCTAATCTTGTGGTTTTTTTTGTAAGTAGATGAAATATTTCATAAATGTATAGAATCTTCAAATCTATCCATCTTCAGAAATTGGTGGTAAGTACAGTTCACGCCATATTAATTGATTATTACATTATGATAAATGACCTTGTTTTTAATCTATAATTTCCAATACCTGTGCAGCAAGTCGCGCCAATTCCTCCTCACAGGCGGAGTCGTCCTCGTCCAGGTCGGGCAGGTGGCGGTGCGAGTGCGAGTGCGCAGACAGCGCTGATGAAGCACTCCCTTCTTCCTCCTCACGTCGCTTGTAGCTCTCCATCAGGCGAAGTTCCATTAACCGCCTTTAACATGAATTCAATGAGTGATGATTTTATGATAAACAGATAAATTTATCGAACAAAATTGAACAGAAAAAACTATCCTACACGCATCCACAAAAGTTGTTTTACCTGGGGATGCACTCGAGCAAAGCAAAATGGCTAGTTAAGAGATACATATATGTTTATTATCTACATCACTTTGATCAACTCTTTAAAAACCAAATTGTCCTAGAATAAAAATGTGATCAGACCTAGCATCCACATTATCGCATAGAAGCTGACAGTGCGCCGTGTCGCTGCCTGACGACTCCTCCTCCACCTCGGACACGGACTCCGCCAGATCCGCCGTCTTCAGTTGTGTCGCTACTGACGAAAATATATATTCACACATTCACATTTTGTATGTAATAGCTGGTAATGAGATACTTATGTATCAATATTAGTTGCTACAACTTCTTCTCCTCGTGTAATACGCGTCGTGCTTTGATACAAATGATCATTTTAGTATTAAATGGACATATATTAATCTCAAATCCTAGAGTATGTATTCTTTTGAAAAACTCTAGAACCATATCATATACTTTAATATGAAATACTAGCCTACATAAAATATAGAGTACACATTTCTACATCAAAATATGTATAATTATAAAAACAATGATACAATAACTTGTATGAGCATCCAAGCAAGTGTATGGACCATGCACTCACGGAAATGCCTGGTCTTGCCGGGCTTGTGGCGCTTTTTGTAGAGCTTCTTCTTACGCGGACGCAGCAGCTCCTCCGCGCCGCTGCTGGCGCTGCCGCTGCTGCCCGCGCGCTTGTTACGTCTGCAATACCATTTAATATTTACACTTGTTACACTTACACACACTTTATATATCTATTTATTTTTAATATATATATAATACCATATGTACATAACCATATGTATACAAGTATTTGGTTTTTCTTACACCTAAAGGTTGCCTGGAAGAAATCACTTTTTTAGCGATAAGACCGCCTCTTGTGCATTCTCTTAGTACTGCACTATTTTTGTCTTCTTTTTGTGTGTACAATAAATAGTTTTTATTATTATTATACATGCACTTCTATTTAATTTTATACAAATGAAACATTAACATTAAAACAATGGTTTGGATATGAGAAATTTTATTCACATCTATTGATAAGTTTGTGATACTGATGAGTTTGTCAATTTTATTTTAAATATTTATGCTCCAATTGTATCATTATTATAAAAGCGAAAGTTTGTACTAATCTATATGTATGTTACTATTTTACGTTTCAAACACTTGGTTAGATTATATAACAGTATCAATTAAAGTAAAAATAAAAACCATTTAGATTACTTCATTTTAACTCACTTTTGGCAAGATTTAAGGGAAGAGCATTCTTTTTTTGTAAGTTCTTCTCCTTCACGAATCCAATCCTGTTCAGCTGTAAATTGACCAAAAATTTATATAAAAATGAATTTTAAAACACATAACAAGAAAAAATACACAAATAATAAGTAACCCCATGTATACCCGTTAATTCACGCTGATGCTTGCTTTGCTTACGTGGTGTAGGTCCAGCTTCTTCTCCGGACGTACTTAGCTCTTCACACTGAAATTAAAAAAAATAAACATAAATACATACCATAAATTTACACTATATAGAATAAATCCAACATAGCAAACAAAACTGTAAACAAAATAATATTTTTCATTAATTTAGTTAATTCGCTAATACTAATGCCAAAAAAACAAATAAATCTATACAAAGCAAAACATTTATACATACAGGGTCATCATCCGAGTTAGTTTGATCCATGCTAACACTTGCTTCGGAGGAGGAGCGATGGTGTGGCTTGCAGGCCGGCGGGGCGAGGCGCGGGGGCTCCGGCGCAGGGGACGTGGCCCCGCCTCCGCAGCCCCCTCGGGCCCACATCGCTCGCATCAGGGCCGATGCCAGGTACAGACTCTATATAATAAAAGTAATAGGTGCAAAAATATTAATATTTTTATGATTTTGGATAGAGTAAAATATGATAAATTACAACCCTATACCATGTACTCTACTACTACAATTTTTAAGAGGACTGGGGTTATTTCAACTTAAAAATTGTACTTTGTTTTGTTAAATTGTTACTTTGTAAATGGCATCATATATTAAACAAATAAAATACCTTTTTTCAAATGACATACCTGTTCAGTATGTTCCTTTGGTGGCAAAGCACATAATAAGCTGTACAAATGAGAGCAAGGTTTTGGTGCCAGTGCTCTAATAAAGCCAGGTAAGAGGTCATATACTTGGCGCCCACAATGCTTAAGCTGAGCAGCTGCCCACACTAGCTCCACATGTTCAGGGGTCACTCTGCCTTCCACAGCAAGAAACTTAAGTATCATATGTGACTGTTTTATTACCTGTAAAAATACATATAGAACAGAAGATGAAAATTAAAATTACAATATAATAATAATTAGGGTAATGTAGCATAAGTAAAAGTATCAAAAGGTAAAATATTAATAAAACATATCTTTATTTGATGCAACTTTTAGATACTTGTGAACACATCAAATAAACACTCACCTCAACATGTAAATTAGGTCCAAACAGATGTTCAATAATATTGTTATATGTTAACCATGTTGCTAGCTGTTGTCCTGCTACCTCGGCATCAGCTGCTGGTTCTCCAGCACACAGCTCATTGTGAGCAGCTATATGTGCATTAATCTGGGCCACACCAGCTAACCTCATAGTAAGAGTACTACTATTAAAATACTTGAATGCCAGAGCAAGACCATCCCCATCAAATGCTAATGGGGCATCTAAAGGTTCCTTAGCAGCTCCCCACATGAAATCTAATTAAATAAAATATTTGTTAACTTATGAATACCCAGATACTAAGTATATTCAAAAATAAAATATATAAAACACTCACCTGCCATGGATTTAACAGCTGGTACTCTTAAGTCTTTGTCTTCCAAACTACACATGTATTTCAATATTTTACTTCGTAAAGGCATGAAAAGCTGTGTAACTGCTCTAAAGTTCAACCAAAGCTTCAAATTACCAACGGCTGCAACTATGGCATGTGCCATAGATAGGGGTAGACTAGTAGGTGTAGCACATTCAAACACTGAAGTCATAGCACATACTCCTCCAAGTTTACAAAACAAGCTAACATTTCTCAGTAAATAAGCTGGTATTTCAGTATCATGCAAATCACAGTATGAGCTGAGGTTTGATATCTCCTGGGCTGACAAGTCATCTAGTCGACTAAGAGCTGAATGTTTACATGCTAAATATAAAGGAAAATTGAGAAGAAAAATTTTAGATACAATATGCATTAGCTTTTCCTTTTGTTGCATTGACCAAGTTTCAGGATCCGTACTAGGGGCTATAGGATTTTCCTTACTAGATGATTCTTCAGAAGATTCTGATAGTTCTGTAGGTTTTGTACTTTCTGACGACAATTCATTGTCCTCTTGTTCTTTATTCTCTTCTTCATTTTTAGTAGAGGTTTCATCCTCTGTCTCTTTTTGTGTTTCTTGTGTCTGGACACTATCATTTTGGCTTTTGGGTGATGCTAGTAAATCATCTTTTAGTTGCTTGAGCTGGCACACAGATAGGCAAAGTATACTTTGAACAACTAAATAAAACCTTTCAAAATTTTTCACATCTCGATAACAGCACATGCACTGCCTAAAATTAAAAAAATCATTAATATAGCACAAGTTTGTCTTTGTTTGTAGGTCATATAGTATTTTATTTTGTAGTCTAGTGGTTTTGGAGTAAAAAGTTACTATATTTTAAATGTTAATAACGTTCTATGGGGTATACTGTACCTTTGAGGCCATGAAAGAATATAATTTAGCACTGTTTCGAGCTCTGATTGACTTATAGTTGGATACTGGGACACATCGTCGGTTAGTCTCGTTTCACCTAAAAAAAAAATAAGAATATAAAGTTATAAGTTTATCCTCAGTATCTTTCATAAATATAATAGTATATTTAGTACATTTTTAAAGATTTGAATAGAAATATCTACTTTAAAGTAAATGGATCACAAAATTTCGAAACAATGTAACTTACAATTTACTAAAAGCTGTGAAAACTCCGAACAAACATCACACATTCTTGATGTTTTGTGTCAGTATTAAGCGAAATATTATTACAATATTATCGCAGCTGATATTGTATTTAAAATATTGATCATTATTGATATTTTCGTATCAGAAAACGAACACTGCCTCACAAATGTCATAGAATCCGTTCCACCATTGTTGACGATTGTTGTCAAAATAGCGTTTTGTTATATTATAATTACAAAACTTATGTAAAATTGTTAATATAAATATTAAGTCAAGCTTAAATTAAGTTAACTAAATAATGTATAATAATTAAAAAAAAGATTCCAATTCGTTTTAAGCTTCATACAATTTCAACAATAATAAAAATAATCATATTTTATAAAGTTCCACTAAGACACGCAATTCTGCATTAACCTTCCGTGAACCATGTGGGGTTTAATAGACCCCAGTCACACAAAAATCCTTGTAAATCTCTAAAAAATCGCTCGGCGTTTTTGACACTTTAAGTAGCTGGAGTTGCGACATTGCCACACCGCTTGGTGATAGTGGTTTGATAATCGCGTCGCCGACGTAACAAATACACGTGCGCAAAGTGCGTTCGGGTCTCACAGACCCCACGTGGTTCGGGACGTCGTCTAAAACGTAAGTAGTAATTTTATTGTGAAATGCAGTATTTCTAGAATATTTGTATTTATTTCGAATTATTTATCATTTATACACCTTTTGAGTACTTAACATTAGATGAAAAGTTGGTTGTCTTTCGAGGGAGATGTGGGTTCCGACTGGTTATGATGATGATATGAGAGATGTTGAATAATAGTATCGAAATAGGGAAAACCGATCGTAGAAGAAACTTCGTTCGTAATTCGGGAACGGCTTTGATTGAAGAACATTTGAAAAACCACAAAGATAATCTATGGATTCCGACATATTCACGTAAGTGCTTACATACATGAATTGCTCAGTGAAACATTTTCTGAACCACCAGCAAAAATGCCGAGATCTAAAATAAGGTGTTCAGAATGTGACAGCAAGAAAGATCGGAAAACCAAATACAGTTGTAAGCTCTGCGATATACCTACATGCTTAGGCCTTAGAGCATGCTCACTTATACTGCAAAAATTGTACTAAATATAATCAGCCTGGACCTCATGAAGACTGACAAAATTAAGCTAATTTTGTCAATTTTACATGCCTTATAATACAAATTTTGAAAATTTGAGATATATGATAAGTGTTTAATTACTTTTTTATTGTGGATGTTAGCCCAAAGAAGAGGCTAAGTTTTAGTTTGCAAAAAATGACTATGTTTTGTTTCTTTTTGAAAAAAGATTAAAAATGTTGATTATTTTACTCGGTTTTGTTTTATTATTACGCTCAAATAGACAAAAAACAGTATTTTATAATAAAATAAACAAATAATCACAAATTATACATTCCTTGCTCTGATAATTCTTGGGGTCTGAGAAACCCCACATGGTTTGCGATGTAACATTTATGCACGTGGTTCACGAAAGGTTAACTAAGCGCTTTGCATGATAGCAGATTATTCAAAAAAATAAAAAATCTATGATAAATAGTAGCAATTCAATCTATACAAATCATTAAAAAGCAACTATTAACAAATATTATTATAGTTATCATAAAAAATATGTTTGCGTATTTTTCATTAGTTGTGTATGAGCTTTGTAGAATAAACCAATGTTATTGTTATTATAAATGTCATTGTCAAATGTGCAACTGTTGAGTTTGGCAGCTCCGGGAATAGAAGATGAGCTATGGGTTAGGTTGTAATTTTAAAGTTTTCATAAATTAAAAGAAATGGTTCAGTTACTTTACGTTGTAGCTAGCTTACATGTGTTATTATGTCCGTTTACAAAAGTAGAAGAAAGTTTTAATATTCAGGCATTTCACGATATTTTGTATCATCGGTTTAACCTATCAGAGGTATAAAAGAAATTCTAATTTTGGACTCGAATGTTGCGCACTGACGACTATAATAATCTATTTTTTCCAGTACGATCATAATGAATTCCCGGGTGTAGTGCCGCGCACTTTTATTGGCCCACTTATAATTTCGTCTTTATCCTCACCTATTGTTGGGATATTACATTTATTAGGCATTAATAAATTTTGGATGCAATATGTTGGTAAGTATATCATGTTAATAAGTACATGAGTATTAAATAGTTCTTCAATGGCAAGTGTATTCAATTTTCCAATATTACTTTAAAACTATCTTCATTTTCTTTCAGTAAGGCTTACTCTGGCATTGACTATAATAGCAGCATGGAACCGACTACGAAATGTATTACAAAAACAATTTGGAAGTACACTCACTTGGTGGTTTACTTTAGTCAGTGTAACACAATATCACTTTATGTTTTACATGAGCCGTCCATTACCTAATATCATGACAATGCCTCTTGGTAAGGTCAATATTAATTGAGCCAATTTTTAATGTAATCATTTTCTTACTTTTACTTTTAAATTAATTATTTGCATTTAGTACTGTTGGCATTAGAAGGATGGATTGCTGGAAGACATAAACAATTCATAATAGCAGCGGGTGCTGCTATTGTTATATTTCGAGCTGAATTAGCTATGTTGTTTGGTTTATATGTTATTATAGACCTTTATTTCAAGAGAATTGATGTAGTAGGGTAAGTTTTCATTATTAAAACCAATTGTTCATTAATATTACCTAAATGAACCTCTGAATAATTATTTTAGGAGTTGAAAATGTTTATTTTAATTTACAACCAACAAATTTAAAATATACATTTCACTGTTTCTTATGCTAGATTTTTTTAATTAGTTATGTAAATAATTTTATAAGCTAAATGTTGCCCTTTAACTCTCTTTGCTAGTGATAATATTTCCATTTTTACTTATGAAATATTTTTATCTTTCAGATTTATAAAAATTGTAATTCCAGCAGGAATTGCATTAGTGGCATTAACAGTCATAATTGATTCTATATTTTGGGGGCGCATCTTATGGCCAGAAGCAGAAGTCTTTTGGTTCAATACAATTTTAAACAAAAGCTCTGAGTGGGGTGTATCCTTTTTGTAGATAACAAAAATTTTAATTTTATAAAATCATATGCAATTTTTAGGCATCATTTTTTTTTCTTTTGCCAGTAATGAAACTTAGATCATAATGAAAGTACTATATTAAAGTCTTTTAAAGAAGAATCTTAAAGATAAATTATCTTTTTACTCAGATCCCCCATCCAAATATAGAACTAACACTTGTATATGATTGAGGAGGACAGCAATTCGCACTATGTAAGCTGGTTGAGTAGAATATAATAGTATTTATTTAAAAATAATGTTTTTTAAAAAGATATAGCAACCACTATATCTCTGGTTCACTATGGTTTAATGAGTTGATTGGTTTTTTAATAAACTTCTTATCATTCATATCATATCATTATCTTCTTAATATTATCTAAGTTTCATTAGTAATGAAGAAAAAAAATAATGATACCAATCAATATAAAAGACACACAACAATATTGTAAAATTAAAGTATCAACATTATGTATGTATTCAGCCCTTTTTAACGTCGCGCGTCATGGGCCTCCCTTAAGTTCGAGGGAGATCAAGCCATAGTCCACCACGCTGGCCGAGTGCTGGTTGGCAGACTACCCAAATCTTTCAAAAACTCACGATGTTTTCTTTCACCTATCAGAGGTGGGAGACCCAGGATTTGATCCCACTACACTCGGTTTTTCAAGCGAACGCGTTATCACTGGGCTCCAAATCACTTGAAAATGGCTGAACAGATTGTAATAACAGATAATAATTTGAATTCTGGTAAATAAAACTTGCCTTATTACAGCATCATAACAAAAACCAGCTTTATTTATTGTGGATGAAGAATGTGAATGAAGGTAAAGCCTAAGCTGCACAGTCACAAGTTCAGTCTTCTGACAGCATACCTAATTTCTAAATAAAGTGAACAGATATTTACCACAGCCAATTTGCCCTAAAAAATAAAATGACATATTTTACACTGAATTATCAAATGTTTACTTGTTTTTCTTTCAACTGTCGTGGCACAATGATGCGCATAGCAGGTTCATCCTAGCACAGCGTATGTTAATGTTTTTAATATTAGTTCTGGCTATAAACATTCCAATCTAGTTATTTCTTTCCTTCATTATCACATTTCTTTTCCCCCACAATAAAAATATTGTTATTCATGACATAAACATTATGTATTTATTTTATCATTAAAGCTATTTATGTAGTAAATAGTAATACTTAACTAACGATTTTAATCATATACAATCCTTAATAATTAAATAAGACTTCGCCGTTTCTCTGGTACTTTTACTCAGCACTGCCTCGCGGTCTTGGTCCCAGTATTATCTTGCTACCTATAGGGCTATACCTTGAAAAGCGTCTTGTACCCATTGTTGTTCCTGCTCTTATTTACATCCTTCTATTTTCATTTTTACCGCATAAGGAGCTTAGATTTATTATATACGTTTTTCCTTTGCTCAACATATCGTCTGCTGCTGTTTGTTCATACATGTAAGTTTTTATTAAAGTAATCTTGCACTCAAGTCTCTAATTTATATTTATATATTTTATATGTATATTTCAAATATGAATTCAAATTATTTATTTTATTAAAAAAATATCAAGTTTGACCATTCTATTTCAATGATGAATCAAGCTAGATAATGTGTTAATTTTTTTCAGATACATACGACGATCTAAATCACCAATTTACGAACTTCTTTTTTGGGGAACGGTTATCATCATAGTCTGTAATGTAATGTTTTCATTGGCATTATCTTTAGTTGCAATGACCAACTATCCAGGTGGAATAGCAATAACGAGGTTTATATTTTTTCCGACATCTTTTATTTTTTTATATAGTATTTTTATATATGACAACAACTTTATTATGTTTGTAACTTTCAGATTCCACAAACTATTAAAAAATGAACCCAATGTTCATGTACATATTAGCAATTTGGCAGCGCAGACGGGAGTTACAAGGTTCACTCAAATACATGACCATTGGTCTTACAGCAAAAATGAATCACTTAGTGACAATCAACTGCAAGAATTCACTCATCTTCTTATCGAAGCTAAAAGTAAATATTCGTCAAATTTAAAGGCGTTTTCTCAAACGCACACCATTTTAGATAGTATCGAATCGTTTTCACAAATAACAGTTACTTACAAACTAATACCACCTATTAAAATAAAGACAAAACCAGCTATTTTTATTTTGGAAAGAAAAAATTTCCGCGACGATGCCTTCAATTTAGACTCTTTAAAAAGTAAAGACCAAGATGAAGAGAATCCAGAGGTAATTAATAATGGAGATGAGCTAGATCAAATAGACTTAGAAAATGAGATGTATAGTGTATATACAAGCGAAGAAATAACTGATAAGTCTCTAGAACGTGCCAAAGACGAGATGGACCAAAGTACCAATGAGTCAGAGGAAATAATTTTGGAAGCTACAGATGAAGCTGTTGTCGACACCCCAAAACAAATGGTCACAGTAGTCGATGATGATGATGATGATGATATAAGCGATGCATTGCAAGAAGAGTTAGAACATGATCGTACTAAACCAGCAACTAAGGTTAAAAAAGTATTCGAAGAAGCAAAGGTCACGACTAGACATGAACGAAGGAGAAAAGCAATGACGAAAATAAAATCGGAAACACGCAGAGAAGTTGTAGCTTCTGCTAAAGAAAAATTAAAGGAAATAATGAAGCGACACAAACATATCGCTGTTGAGCTAACGGAAAATAACATATCAGATACCTTTAAAGATGTCGATGGTAGGGGTGATATACCTGAAGAAGTGCTTGAAGAAATCGTACCTCAAGTTGAGGAATTAAACTTAGTCCCTTCCGAAAGTTTTGATACAAAGTTACCAGAAACTACTAGCGAAAATGCTGAAATAATTGACAATATGAATATAAATATTGAGTCTATTGTAGAGGAGGTAATAGTGCGTTTACATGAAAGAAAAATTTATGACGATAAAACTAAACCTGAGGATATTAAAATTGAAGAAAGGGCGATGATTCAAAAGATTGTAGAAGAAATTTTATCAGAAAGGATGAATTATAAAACGATAGAAATAAAAAAGAATGAAAATATTTAGGTGTGTTGTGGTGATATCCAGATATACTTATCAAACTTCGTCTAACTACTGTGGGTTGCATAATCAATTTTAATTTGATCTATAAAAAAACGCTACTGTTAGCACCTGTCATTTTGCATGATAATGTTTTAAGTACATTCCGGACGAATTAAAGATAAGTATATAGAGCTACCATTTTGTAAATGTGTAACATAAAACAACCCATATGTTGTAAGTTTATTGATGTGGCATATTGTAATTCATGTTTAAATATAGCTGGATATCTCCGATAACTTGTCTTAAGACAGAATTTAAATAATTATAACTATATACATATATTAAATATTTAAGCGATCTCTTTATAAATGTAAATAAACTGCAATGGTTTTTAATGCACTCGGACTCGGACAGGCCATTTATTGTCTTTTTATTTCATTCTTGTGTAAAATATATTTTTTTAAATTATTACTATTAATGTTTTTAGAAGAATTCATATTTATTAATAGAATCCTTTTAAGTCTGTGATGATTGATGATAAATGTTAAATAAAAAATTGGAATATATTTCTAAATTTTATTTCTATTGAAAGATATCACACAATAGTCACAATCGTTGCATTCTCCCATCACACATTAGTGTACTCACACATTGTAAATAGACATTGTAACTTTATCATGATTATCTATCTATCTATCAGTAGTTACTGGAATAAATTCTATTTATAGCTCAACAGTAGTTACATTAAAGCTTAAAATATTCTATAACGATACATTTAATAGAAAGAAAATTAAAAAGAAATACCTCATACATAAAAATTAAAATACAGTAGAACGCCGATTATCCGAATTAATTGGGACCGGGGTCGATTCGGATAATCGGACATAGACTGGTAATAAAGAAAAACAAAATGTCGCAACGCAAAACATGTAGTGTCTTGCCTCTAGCTTTCAACCATAACAGTTGAAATATATCTGGACTCCAGCGAGTTCCAACTTATTACAACAAAACAAAACAAAAATCACATTACTTACTTACAGTACTTGGTTTTAATTTTTTATATTACGCTTAGGACCGATTCGGATAATTGGCGATTCGGTTAATCGGCGTTCTACTGTAACACGTTTTTAAGGTAGGTATTAGATAATGATAGATAAAATGTCAACTAATTGAAACACTATTGTACCAAAGTACATTTTAATCAATGAATAAAAAAAACTACTATCCTAATCAGTACATAATCTTTTTCATAAAGAGATCTTTAAAATATAAGGTATATACATACTTCAAAATATTCTAAAAAGCGCAAAACTTACAAAAATATTTTACTTATACTATGGCATTAGTAACATCACGAATTGTCACAATATATTTCGATAAAAATGATAAGATATCGAACTTATGTGCTGTAATAAAATCATTTTTATGTTTTTCTTTTTAACTAGTTTGCTCCTTCTAGTGTTTTTAAAAATTAATTTTATCATGAGATTGTTTAGTCTAAAAGAGTTTTGAATGAAATATTAACTTTATGATATACAGCACGTTCCATCAGAAACCAATATTTTTTACAGCAAATCTATATTTTTTACGCATATTTAAAAAATATATCAGTAAAGCAATATTGATTTTATATTATTAGAGGGACAATATAACATTGTGTTACTGGCAACTGTTGGTTGCTGGTTGTTAAAGCAAAGATTTCAGATTTACCATTCAATCAGTATTTATTTGTATTATATTCGCAGATTCAAAATTTGCAGGATCATTCAGTTTTTTAATGTAAAAAGAAAATCTAATATATGTATTGTTTATAACTTTTTATTTTGTCTAGCTTTTACCTATATTTTCACTTCATTATTTTAATATTACTAAATTGAGAATATTTTAGTTACATCCATATTGTAATAGTTACGAGACATTTTCATATAACTATCATCCTGAATAATATTGTCATACTACTAAAGTTTATGATTCATTATTAATGGCTTTTCTTATCTTACTGCGACACTTATTGCATATTATGTAACTTTAAGTAAGCCAATATAACAACAAAAAGGAAGGCATATACTATATATTTCTAGCAGTAAATCTCGTAGATTAATTATTATGAAAAATACACATGCTTACCCTTTAGTCTCTAGCCTCTAACAGATTCCAATATTATAGAGCAATCGTCTATATTATTACAAGACAACAAGACAATGAAGATACTAAACAATAACCACGCATATTTACGTTTAAAAATTATTCATTAGCAATATCCATCAACATTTTCCAGTTAAACCGTCCCGAGCTGGAGTTGATGGAAGGCGGGCAGGGCGGCGACACGAGCTCGAACGGGCGGTCGCGCATGGCGGCTAACGCGCAGTACGGCACGCGGTTGAGGAACTTGGCCAGCTGGTACTCGGGGTACTGCGCCCTGCCTTGCTGCAGGCGCTTCAGGGCTGTCACCATGATGTCTAGGGTTGTCGCGTGCCCCACGAATATTATATTGCCACCTAGGTTTTGATGTTATATTATTTTTTATATAGACTTAATAAAAGGTTTTGACTTAATAAAATTTTCGTCTATTGAAATTGGTTGATAAATTTTAATTAATACTTTTTTAATGACCTATTCATTAAAAATCAAGAAACTTTATGAAGAAATTCCAATCTTAAAAGTGGAGTAACTTATAAGGCTATTTGAAAATCTATACAACTCTATAGTTAGAAATTAGAATAATTATTATTGATAAAAAGTAATAAGGCTTGTTTTTTTTGATTGGACAAACAAACTAATTATTCTTATATCAAGTATTTAATATTGATTCAAGACATTAAGTTAAACTAATATGTACCTTCAGCCTCAGTATCCTGCACAGCTGACTGTATGACAAGCTCGTTTCTTTTATAGAATTCTTCTACAGTTTCAGGGGCATGAACATCCATTTCCACATATGGTTTATAGCTGAATAAAAAGAAATACATCTGTTAAGTATTTTCTATTTCGTTTATGGAACGTTAGCCTCTCCCCTGACCGTGTTTGCTGTAAACCATTCGAAACATCGGGAACCAAGATTAAAAGAAATCCGCTAAAAATTCCGAAAAAATAATTTTATTTTAAAAAGGTATATGGATCGTTCTTCTTTTCTAGCGACAATGATCTGTCCCTCACCTTATTTTGTGTCATATTAGAGTATAGATTATTATGTATTCATTGTTCGAATTTACATCCTCATCGCTTTATACTTTTTAATACTAAATATCTTTAACATTCTGTAGCCAATACTTTTTTGCATGTGTTTATTTTTCACTAAATACCGTGACAGAGTAGTAATTCATAATGATGTCCTACCGAAAATTAACCACTCTGT
Organism: Fabriciana adippe; assembly: GCA_905404265.1. Classification (NCBI taxonomy): domain Eukaryota; kingdom Metazoa; phylum Arthropoda; class Insecta; order Lepidoptera; family Nymphalidae; genus Fabriciana; species Fabriciana adippe. The sequence goes on from FR990000.1 coordinate 6,392,572, forward strand.
CACAGTGTTTTCTCGAAAATCTCGCCACAAAACAAACAACATTACGGGCATGAAAATAAAGATTAAATGATCCAAATGAAAATTAAATGCATTTGCAAAAAAATATCTAACACTGAAATCAAAATATTGTTACTTGAAAAACTCGAAAAACTAAGAAACACCAATTCATTGTCGCATGAAAAGAAGAACGACCCATATACATAAGAATAATAAAAAAAAAAGGTAAGGATAAACATTTTAAGTGCGAATTGTGCAACGGACCAATGGTGAGATCCGAAGTAAGGAATAGCGAAAAATCATTAAAGAAATCACGCAACTGCATCCATACATACATAATTTTTAATGGCAAAAGGTACATCATTTTTAATTTAAAATGATCAAACGTTCAGTTACGTGCTATATAACTGTTCTTTGTCGAAAATACATTGACAACTTCCATTAATGTATAAAAAATTGAAAATTTAAGTCTAATATAAAAAGAGGAAATAGAATTGTGCAACAATAATGGGTTCATGTTTATTTTTCAAAGAAAGTGTTCTCATAATTAACTTCCAAAAATAATATTTTTTAAATCCTATATTCTATTTTTAGTTTTTATTTATTGTCTAATTCCACATTCATCCTGTATAAATAAACTATAACTACTTACTTCAGATCCACATTGTAGCCAGCTTTGTGCAATTCCATGGGTGTCATGAAAGGTCCCATGCCTTTTGCCGCATGCCACATTTTGTACTCAAAGAGACCAGGTTCAATTCGCACTTTTAGGGGTGGATCACTTCGGAAACCTTAATAAAAATAAAAAAATCCTTAATTATTATTCATATCATTCAAGTTAATAGTAAAAAAATACCATATTTTCCTTTTTGAAAATAGGTAAAAATATATTATTAGTAATTTAGGTAAAAATATTATCAACCTCTTATATCCAAATTATATTATCGTAATGCAGATTATAGTAAGTATAAGAAAAGAATAAGTCATTTTTCCATCTATAATTATTTTTTATAAAGTGTTGTCCAATGAGGAGTAGAAGAGTGGGGGTGCTGAGTGAATTTAGTTACTTCAAATCAACGATCTCACCGTAGGCTGCGGGTTCGATAACCGCAGTGTCTACGTGGCCTTTGATTCATTTGCACCAATTCCCCATTTCCCATTCGCTCATTCCCCCTACAATAGGGGTAGTGCCTAAATTTGCCTATTTGTTATCACCATTGTTAGTACAAAAAGAAAATAAATTAACGTTGAGAAAATAAATAATGACACGTTTGGCTCAGTTTCTAGTGACCCTACTTGCTATGTCAGCGGTCGCGGGTTCAAGTCCCGCTGGGGACATTCATTTATATAATGAGCACGAATGTTTGTACTCCAGTCTTGGGTGTTTATATTTATAACATGTATGTATTTAAAGTTGTATATGTCTAGTGTATCAATTATCTGGTATCCATAACACAAGCCTCGCAGCTTACCATGGAACTAGATGGTGCTGTGTTAATGTTCCAACATACTTATTTAATTATTAAAACTAAAAGTACCTAAAGCAAGTTATATCGAGTGCAGCCGTGCGTACACAAGTACCAGGCTAGCATACCTTGCAAAAAGTTGTGCGCGCTCTCGACGCAACGCAGCGAGGGCGACGCGTACACGTGCCGCAGCGACACGTTGGCGGCGCGCAGCCCCTCGCCCACCAGGTACGCCTGCATCTGCCCCACGCGGGTCAGCGGCGCGTCCTTCGCGTACGAATCCGCTCCGCCCTCTCTAAGGTAATATATGCAAATGTTATTGTATTATATACACTTAGAAAGATAATCGTCTGATAGTGCAATGATACATTGGTTGGTTACGAATGACATATACGTAGTACTACAAGCGAATTACCGTTGCTTTGCTCAGGTGCGTTCCTGGGAACCTAACAGCCTATGTACCTATTCTTAGCATACCTACATACTAAATTTCAGGAACATACACATATACAAGCTTTTGCATTTATAATGGTAGTCCGATATTCGCATTATTAAATATTTTTTTACAAAACAAGACAACACAGTTGTGATTTACTTTTAAACCTAAACACATGTATGAAATGATAATACAAAAGAATGGATATAGAGGGCTACATACTCTAAAGTAATTAATAAATTCATTGAACATATAACGTGTAGGTATATGTTGGAATGGTGGAAATTGTAAGATCTGTTAGGCCGGCCGCACATGTACGGAATTCCGATCCGGTTTCCTGATTCGTAATTCAGATTCGGAGACCCAAATGCATGCCTTACATACAAATTGTTCGACTAGGCGCATACGTTCGTACATTTTCCGTTCGGAAAAAAAACCTGACGTTCGTTTCGGAAACAAACCGTGCGTTCGGTTATTCAGAACGGAAAAAGCCGAATGACGTCATCCCGAATGCAGCGCTCGCTTTAATTTTTGCTGATCCGCCGCACACGCACGGAAATTTTCCTTCAGAATAGGGATGTAGGCAGTGAAAAAAATATCAATATATCGATGTATTGATATTTATTAAAATATCAATATTGACCTCGATATCCCAAAAAAAAATATCTATATATCGACCAAATTTTCATAGATTTTTAGTTTTAAAATAATAATGTATTTAATACTTTCTTAGATTTACGCGAATATTTGATAATAGTAATGGGTAGGGTAGGCACTGTTTGTAACAAGTATTTAACGGCTTTGAAACGTCTAAAATTAAAAAAATGTATTTAGTTCAGTCTGGCTCAATGAAAGATAATACTATTTTTTATATAAAATGCACATTATTTTATTGCATGAGAATTTTAATAAAAACGAAGTTATTTTTAAGTATTAGTTTACTAGATTATAAAAAACATAGTAGTCATAGACAATACAGTAATTTTTTTTCCGTTCGTTCCTATCTTTTACGGCTTTATAAATTCTGTTAAATATTCCGCTAATAAATTAAAAAAAAAAACGTTTTTGATACGGTTTTCGATATTGAATATTTTGTCGATCGATGAATATCGATGAATCGATATATCGATGTATCGGATCGAAATATATATATATATATATATATATATATATATATATATATATATATATATATATATATATATATATATAGCTTTTATTGAGCTAGATTGAACTAAATACATTATTATTTTGAAACCGAAAATCTAGGAAAATTTGACCGATATAGTGTTATCTTTTCCTCGTGATATCGAGGTCGATATTGATATTTTAATAAATATATATACGTCGATATATCGATATTTTATTTCACTGCCAACATCACTACTCTACCTACTGCCAGTAGTAAAATTCCTAATACAAAAAACCTAACGTCTACGCTAGTCTTCCGGAATTCCGAATCAGGATTCCGTACATGTGCGGCCGGCCTTAGATTATCATTTCACATTGTAGCAGGGCCGGATTTAGGGGTGTGGAGGCCCCGGGGCAACAAAAGAGTGGAGGCCCCTAATTATATTCCGAATAAAATGAACAATTTTTTTTTACAAAAATAAAAAACACCGACTGACCGACGAAATTTTTTTTTCAATATACACTAACTGGCACCTAGGATTCGCCATTTTGACTTTTAATAATATCTGTACATGACACTCGCATTATCAATACAAATCGAATTACGTATGTATCATCAAAATCAGTTAAGCCATTTAGTGATTCCGAACGAATATAGAATCAGATATACATACAGGTTAAACACATAACCCTGTTTCGCCGCAGTCGGGTGAAAAAGCAAACATCTATAGGTATTATATAATATCAGCAACAGCATATAAATAAACCTTATTCACTTGATTTAACATGATATATGGAAACTTTTAAATTTAAATATGTTGGACTGCATTTAAGGGTTTAAAATTGAAACTTTCGTTGGTTGATTCTGCCTTAGCTTTTCTTGCTTTTCTTTCTAGTTGCCTCTTCTATTGCTATACGACGAATGGTACACAATGAACAAAACCTTGTTTTTTTTTTATTTCTAATTAACAATCTTATTAGATAAGCTACTGTTCGTTAATTCTTTTAGATATGCAGATGCTCCTGTCAGTCTAGATTCTTATTGTATTTTACACTTAAGCTGTAGGTATTTTATCTATACCTACAGATAAATAACATTTATATGTCTGTTTGTAATGTCAAAATATCTGTTTTTTTTCTAAATGCATATAAAATGCATATACGGTTTAAATTTTTAAAAACTTTGTCTGTTTGTTCCGGCTTATCTCCAAAACGGTTAGGCTGATTTTGACGAAACTTTCATTGGAAGATAGCTGATGTTATAAGGAGTAACTTAGGCTACATTTATTTTAGAAAAAACATCATGGTTCCGCGTAAAAAATTAAAACCCATGAAATTGTGAATAAAATCCGTGTACCTGAGGATGCACCCGAGCGAAGCGAGGTTAAATCGCTAGTTGACAATATGTGTTAAAATATTTATAATAAAAGGTTAAGTCCCCATGAGGTCTTTGTTTACCTTTAGTTAACTACCTAATCCTATGAAGTAGATATAGATATGTGCATGCACTCAAAAATACGAAACACAAAAATAGAAAAGGATCGAAAAATTTCTTTCAAATTTGAATTAACAAACGTGAATTTACCTATAAAATATTGGCATTTGATAATAATATTGCAGACCTAAAAATTATAAAATAAACTCGCGCGAAACCAAAAAAACGCATGATAATTAATTAAGGATAACCGCTCTGTAACTTCTTTTTACCCGACCGCGATGAACTGCGGTGAACGAATATGGATAAATTGTTTTTAATATTTAAGAATAATTATACATATATAATCAATCATATTTGTTAAAAATAAAAACGAAAAAGTTGTCGACCACTCAGAATGTTTTTTTTTTTTAAATCTCTTTTGTGGAGGCCCCGGGGCTGCAGCGCCGCTTGCCCTCCCCTAAATCCGGCCCTGCATTGTAGTACTTTCTTAGCTTTATATCGAAATTAGGTTTTTGGTTTTAAAAACGTTTCATTGGTCGATTCACTGTAATCAGTGATCAAAACGGACCGAGGCTTCCCACGACGTCCTGGTATTGGTACTATTGACAATTTAACTAGGATAATTACAAGTTCACTGAATATTGCATAGGAAAATTATAATATACCTAAAAATGCCCCGTGATATTATAAGAAAAGGATTGATAATACTCCGGGTAATTATAAATTCACCAGTGAAATTATAATTTCTCGGTTTTTACAATTTCCATGTGACATATTTATTTATTTTATTTTTATTTATTTATAAATACTTTATTGCACACACAAGAATGATACATAAAATGAAAGAAAAAAAAGAAAGATATCAAAAAGCATGCAAAGGCGGTCTTATTGCTATGAGCAATTTCTTACAGACAACCTCTGGTGAAAGGATTAATGAAATCGTGAGTAGGACGGTACAATTAATATTATATATATACAATATACATGCTCAAATATATACATACATAAATAGATATATAGAACATAAATACATATATACGTATACATACAAAAATACATATATAATAAATACATACATATAAATATATATATATATATATATACACGATATCTACAAATAAAGATAGTAATTAGTTAGACGACGTTTAAAAGTATCAAGCGATTTTGAATGTCGAATATTGTGAGGGAGCATGTTCCATAGCTTTACAGCTTTAACAGTAAAAGAGTTACCATAGTAATTTGAGGTGCAAGGTGGTAGTTTAAGACGGTTGTCACTCTGAGACCTAAGTTGAATACCAGACTCAGATCATAGGAAATTGAAACGTTCTTTTAAGTAAAAGGGAGTAGTTGGGTTATAGAGGATGGAGAAAAGGAGGGAGAGAACGTGCAAATTGCGCCGATGTCTGATTGTAAGCCACCGTAGTTGTATGCGGTATTCGGAGATGTGGTCGAATTTACGCAAACCATATATAAATCTGATGCACATATTCTGCAGACGTTCAAGTATGTTGAGCTGCTCCTCTGAAACATCAAGGTAACAGCAGTCAGCATAGTCTAAAATTGGTAGCAGTAGTGAGTGAGCCAATGCAGTTTTGGTTTTAATGGGCAACAGATTTTTCAATCGTCTTAAGCAACTCATAGTAGCAAACATTTTTCTACTTACCTCTGAAATTTGTACAGTCCAGGAAAGGGAGTTGTCGAAATACAGTCCAAGATTTCTGACAGAGTTACTATATGCTAGGTCAGAATTTCCAAACCTAACAGGGGACAAAGAATTGAAGTCGATCTTGTTGGTCAGTTGTTGGCTTCCTATAACAATGACTTGTGACTTAGCAGGATTAACGCAGAGTCCATACGACGTACTCCAGGAATGAATTTTGTGTAGATCACTGTTAAGCCGTTCAATAGTATTATTGAGGTCACTGGAGGGACCCGCAGCATAAATCTGTAGGTCATCAGCGTAGAGGTGATAGGGACATAAAAGAAGTGTGGAAATTGTGTTAATAAATATTGAGAACAAAAGAGGAGAAAGGACGCTACCTTGTGGAACTCCGGCACACAGAGGAACATAGGAGGAGGATTTGTTGTCAACATGGACACACTGCTGACGACCGTAAAGGTAACTGCTAAACCACCCGACGGCGTTGCTTGACACATTAATTGATTCAAGAACAGCTAACAGGAGTTTAAAGTCAACTGTGTTGAATGCATTGCTGAAGTCAAGCAAGGCTACAATGCTGATTAGTTTATTATTCATATTAAAGCGAATGTCATCGGATACTTTAAGTAAGGCTGTTACAGTGCTATGACCTTTGCGGAAACCAGATTGGTAAGGGGAAAGTATATTGTGCGTATCTAAATATTCACTGAGTTGCTTATATACAATTCGTTCTAAAACTTTCGACAAGAACGGGAGAATGGAAATAGGACGGTAGTGAGAGAAGCAAGATGGATTTTTCTTTTTAGGAATAGGAATAATACGAGCAGTTTGCCACTTAGAGGGAAATTGATTGGAGGAGAGAGAGAAGTTAAAGATATGGGAAAGTACAGGAGTAACGGTATCAAGAACTAAAAGGATTATTTTACGGTTTATTCCATCACTACCGGTAGCATCAGACTTAATTGCTAGGATGTGTTTCTTAACGTCGAGTGTGCTTACAGGAGTAAAATCAAAGCTGGGACGAGTAGGAGGAGGTGCGGAAAGGAGTTGGTTCAGTGTGTGAAGTCTAACATTAGTATCCATAGGTGTAACGGAGGCAAAAAATCGGTTAAGAGCATCGAGATCAAGTGTACTGCAAGAGGCGCTCCTAGATCTGCGACCAATTCCAAAAGATTCTAATAACTTCCAGGTTTTGGCGGGATTACCATTATCAATTGCAGCATAAATGTAATTTCGTTGAGCGTCTCTGCATACTTTACTGCATCGATTGCGGAGTCGTTTATACTTAAACAGGTTCTCTTCTGAAGGTTTTAATTTATATTTAATAATTAAATAATAACTAACCGCTGAGCGAGAGACAACGGCATGTTGAGGTCCTTGCGCGTGTAAACGCCGTTGTTGTCGAAGCAGAAGGGCACCCACGAGCCGTACGTGAGGTCGACGCGCTCGCCGTGACGCATCGCGAATATCCAACGCCTATCTGCTTTGCTAATTTCATTTACACCATTGCTTTTGCCACTCTGAGTGATCAAAAATAAAAAAATATAGGTTGCAAACATACAATATGTAATTTACTTTAGGCGATATAAAAATATACATAGGATAGATTCATTTCCCTTGCAAAAAGTCATGTTCAAATGTTAAATGAGACAAACGTAATTATATTTTAAAATGTCTAACTTTAAGCGTTTTATTGAAATGGTATTTAAAAATAAGCAAATAATTATAAAAAACTTACTTTGCCTATATTCATGTCTCCGTTCTTGCTGGCCCCATTGGTTTTTCCTTCCGCATCTGAAAAGTGTAGTCATGTAGGATTCCTTAGGCCCAACAGTGACCATTAAGGTTACTCTATATGTGGTTACATTTCATGCAAAAAGTACTAAACAGATTAAACTAGGCTTTGTGAAGTGAGAACTTATTACTCGGGTGAACATTTAAGATACCTTCTACTACAGAAAATATTTAATTCCTACGGGAAAACACAAGAAATAATTCTGTCGATTCATTCTAAGAAATTTCGCTTGCTAAACCTAAAGAAAGACATCAAAACAATGTACTAGAAAATTGTAGGTCTTTAAAATACCTACAAAAAAGTTCGCAAGGTCCTAAGGTACACTTACAATAACTATTATAATGTTATCTATTTAGAACATACCTACGGACGCAAGAAAGTCGCTAGTTCATAATAATACTATATAATATAAGTCCTCCTGACCGATTCCGGCCACGGCGGCCAAACTCATAGAGACTAGCCAACTGCGCAGGAGACATTATAGTGCAGCGCGTGTGCGCGCAAACACAACGTGCACTCTCTATTTCTGTCACTCTCATTCTCCGATGGGACGACTACTCGACACGACCGGTGAGAGTTAAGGCGCAGGACCGACGGTTTTACGTGGTTTCCGAGGCACGGGGGTGAAACACCGCCAACTTCCCAACTCCGGGCTATTACTGGGGCTTACTAAACAGAAAGACTCAATAACTAAACTTGACCCGACCCGGGACTCGAACCCAAGACCTCCGGATATGCAGCCGTAGATGCTAGTCACTACACCGTCGAGACAGTTATAATATACATAGTAATACAGAAAAAGCAATTGTCGCCCATTAGTTACGCGTTCGCAGGTACAAACTCATCTAATAGAATTTACTTATTACCTACGGTGGAAATAAGTATAGTTTAGAATACATACATTTCTAAGCTAACAACTTTTTAAAAGACGTTCGCAAAACCGCATTTGAGCAATGTGGTGGACTATGGTACCGACTGGTACAATACATAATTCAATACAAAGTAAACACCAAACAAACAGTCATTTTTATAGTAATTACTTATAAAACTCACCTTGGGTGGCATTTAAAATATTTTCAGTTTTATGTTCTATAGCCGTTTTCCAATATTGTTCCCATACTTTATATGTTTCTTCGGATTTTTCAAAGCCAAGTTTCTCCGCGTCTTCATGCGGGTAGTTTGTCGCCATTTCTACGTTCGTATTAGAGCCTGAATCGGATTTACTGTCACTGCCTACAAAAACAATAGTAATAATTACCGTAACAATATAAAAAATCTTTAAATTACCAAAACTCATGTTTTAAATTGAACAAGATATATTTCTAAGTAAGTCATCAGGAAGCAACCAAATGTGTTTGAATAGAAAGGGTTGATTGTAGAGGTGGAGATAGCCTAAATAAACTGCGCGATTGACTACATGTGAGTTCCTGCTTTGTAACTTCCTTACGTAAGATAAACGTACATATCAGCAAAAAATAAATAAACACATTATAATAACTTGTACATGCAATATTTTACCTTAATGGAATATTATAATATCATGAGCAATTCTTGTACATTTATACATATAACTTTTATTTCGTGTATATCGGAGACGGCTCTTACGATTTGTATCAAATTTTGTATTTAGATAAGGTTTTGCTTTTTAAGTTTATCTATGTGTTCTGAAAAAACTATTTTTATATCTTTTCCGAAAAACACAAATTTTCAAAAAACAAAACGCCAAGCGAAGCTCAGTCGCCTAGGTACTACAATTTAAACTTGCAAATCAAGCCGAGGGTCAGCAATCGGTCAAGTCTTCAAAAAATCCGTTGTACATAAAAAAATACATAACAGACCAATATAGAACCGGTTCTTTTTTTAAGTTTTTTAAATAATTGATTCAATTTCACTCAAAACTCTCCAGAAGTTCAGACTATTTCAAAAATAAATATTATCGAAAATATTTAACGACTCACTCTTATTTGTAGTCAAAGAGATGGCGCGATGCAACGTCCAAGCGTCGGAATCGGGGGTACGGCGAGTGTACACACCCGGCAATTGTCCACTTAGACCTACAAATATATTTCTATTAAATGTAAAATGTATAAAAAAAAATCGTTCGCAAAGATGAGTGCCACATTTATCATATTATGATTAAATTCATTATAAAATCGGTTCGAGAACTAAAAACAAATGAACTAATATGTACAGAACATTATATGAAGATTCCATTATATCTATACATATAATAAAACTGTAGAAGTCGAATGTCTGTACATAGAAAAAAAATGTTAAAAACCGAGTCAAGGGGGTGTAAGAAGAGAAATAGTACAAATGTAGTTTTTTTTTTTTTATTTATTTGTTTCTCTGTCTATTTGTACGGGCTAATCTCTGAAACTGTTAGACGGATTTAAATAAAATTTTGTATGGTGGTACCTTATATCCTCGGTAAACATCTTAGATACATCTCAGGAAATTAAAGAGTTCCCGTAGGATAATTAAAAGACTATAGTAAATTATACAGCTTAGTACACAAAAACTACTAATTGGATTTTAAACTTTACAATAATATAGTTCATACATCAGAATAACAAATAGGTTACTTGTATCCCGGAAAAATGAAGGATTTCCGCGGGATAGATTTGTTTTTGTTTGTCTAAAGGCGAACCCGAGCGAAGCGAGGGTGACCCGCTAGTATCAAAATAAAAGTAGTAGTGGCGTTAGCTGCAAGAATAAACACTGAATTCGTGCGAAGTGCGAATGTTTATCGGATAAATTGTTATTGTAATGTAACCTGTGAAACTAAATCTTATCAAAACAACATCGTATTAAAATAGAGATATTAAAACCGGCATGACCTCACTATCTTTGTTTTTTGTTTTATTTTAAGTATAGGAGACTATTTTTAAATAAATGTCTATTATAAAAATGGTCTCTTATTTCGATCGTAGAAAAGTAGCCATTATGGTATTCCTAGGTAAATGATTAAAGATTTATTTTATTTATTCGGAATTTCACTCTTATCCCCTAAACCGTTACAGCGTAAAGAAACACATTCATACACTAATATAGTTAGTTATTTGATTGACTTACTTTTTATTTCTTACGATTTTCGAATTTTAATAGGTAACTAGCGACTCACCTCGCTCCACTCGGGTTCGCCCCTACGTACGATTTAACGAATAGTATGACTAGATTTCTCCAGAGATGAGATATTTTCCCTCACTAAAAAGTATATTAAATGTCATGTGGGTCAACGCCAAGACAACCAGCTATCCATACCATACTAAATTTCATCAAAATCCGTCCACTGGTTTTCTTCTGAAGCGTTCCCAGACAGACAGACAAAAATTCTAAAAACTATAGATTCCGCCTGTGTATCGATAATAATGACTATTTTAATACGATTTTTCAGATTCGACTCAGAATTTTATTATATGTAGATTAGCAGTATATAACAATAGCCACGAAAAAATAATATTTTGAAATCGGTGCTTGCAATGCCACAGAGTACAAACTAAAACGTACCTATTATTCAAAAAAAGCATTATTGAAAAGCCATAATGTTACTAAATATTATATCTTTTAATAAGTCCTATGTTTAAATAAGTATGCCTGTTGCCTGTAACCTGTTGATATTTTGTTTGCAATTGGACTTGTTAGAAGCAAGCAAATTAGCAAATTTATTGTTTTGTGGTTTTGTTTAGGTATTAACTTGTGTTCGTGAAACGGTCCCTTTGGTCTCGCGAATCAACACAATAATTTTGACCTTAACATACTTTTATAAGTTAGAAAATGATAAAAGCATATTAAATAAATAAATCAATCTCTCGGTGACCATGATTGCTGTAAAGCAATCGAAAAGTCGGGAACCAAAAATCAAAATAAATCCGCGAAAAAATCCGAAAAGATAATTTTATTTAAAATGTCAAATATTCGCGTAAATCTAACAAAGTATTATAAAAACATATTGCTTTATACTTTATTGAAGAAGTAAGGTTCTAATTATTGTATAACACATTATAGTACTTTCATATTTAACATCATTTTTATTAACAATGCAAGCAAAAAATAAATAATATAGCAAACGTACATTATTATTACGTCACATATAGTACCTACCTTACTTGTATCATTCCAAACGTAAAAATCCCCAAACAAATATTAATTCTCAAGAGTTTTTAATTTATTTATATGAAACCCTAACTTCAACTAACCTCTGACATAAAAACTTGGCAATAAAAAACATTTCGCAAAGGCTCGCATTGTTGATATTACAAGACTGGACAGTTTAAGTCAGAATTGCCAGATTGAAATACGTTTCCTACGTCAGCTTAGTTTTATTCTCTTTGAAAAAGTCTAGATTTCGTGTAGGTCTCTGATGATATGTTTAGATGTCGCTACTTTACACTGACGGTTCAACTATACGAAATAAAAACGCGGGAAAAAAATAATTTTCAAAAATAAAAAAGATCCGACTGCGTAGCTTTTTTAAATAAATAAAAGCAAACTGAAAAGATGAAAACAATTTAGCGAAGGAATATTATACTATGCAGTAGGAGACATACAATACACGTAGCAAGATTCAGCTAGTATAAAACAGGCGTATGTATGGCAGGTATATTATATCTTATCTTTTTGGTTCACTTTTTACGCAGTAGGGGTTTTTTTTTATTTTATAATTATTTTGAATGAAAGTTTTTTAATTTTTGAATATTAGGTACACTCACCAGTAAGCCAAGAAGTGCCGAACACCCAACCGTCGGGAGAACTATCGAACTGTTTCTCTTCAATGTACACATAATCACCTAGGACCAGCTCCAATTCGTCACTCGCCTCGGGCACATAACTCTGCACTACTTTATATACCTATCCATCAACAACACTTAATCAAAAACTTCGGCTAGCATACCTAATCTAATGTAATATATTTAAACGAGCAAATCTTGTATAGTTATTTATACCAGCGATTTCGGAATCGGCTCTAACGATTTCGCTGAAATTTGGTATGGGGGGGTTTTCAGGGGCGAAAAATCGATCTAGATTAGTTTTATGTCTGGGGAAATGCGCGTGTTTTCGAATTTTCATGCGGTTTTTTGTCGCATTATTCCACGCAAAATATGGTCGATAGTTTTTTACTCTCGGGTATAAGCATTGTGGTCAAGCGGCCAAGGTGCAAGATTAAATACCACAGGTGTCCGGGTTCGAATCCCGATCGGATACAATGTTTTTACTTTTGTTTTTTTTTTGTATTAATCAACTTTTTAAGTTTTTTTATCTAAAAATACGATATAATAAAAAAGAACTTCGAGAGAAGCTCGATCGCCCAGGTACTTATCCTCTATTCATCCATATTTACTATTCATTAGTATTGATAAGATTAGATAACAGGATTATTAGGTACATTTTGTTGAAAATACACTCTTCTTGTATAATTTTTATTTATCATATTGTTTTGCAAAAAAATAATGTTTAGTGCAAGTCATATAACGTCACATAAACGTTTTTTAATTACACCCTTTAAAGAAATAAAAAATAATTGTAAGCCAAAAAAGTTAAAATTACAAGCGAGTGCTGATTTCCAGCATTGGACTATCTTAAACAGCCAATTAAAAGAACGAGTGTTTAGTATACAAGGGATAAAATATCAAGAAGTAATGGGATTTGAACCCACTTTCCAAGTGAGCATGTTAGCACTAGTCTAGTGCCACTGCCTTTTATACATATATAATTTTCATTTTATATATAAAAATATATATAATACAATGCATTATTTATTATGAATTATTTTGTGTTTAAATTTAAATACCTGATGGTTAGCAAATCGTGGATCACGAGAGTACAATCGTATCTCCCAAGCAGGTGATTCCACTTCAGTTATCTCTATCTCATCCACCAACTTTTTCAGACCATCATATGCTGACACATCAAAGTGGTATGCTAAAGTTAAGTGTAGAGACTTGGTTTGTGGTTCGGCATTTGCTGAATAATAAATATTTATTATTAATGCTTAACTAATATATGTACTATATAAAATACGTTCTATACTAATACACTATAGAACATATTTTATATAGGTAGAAAAAAATTAAATTTAATGTGTGAGATATGAACAAAGCCAAATTATATAATATGTTATAACATATTACTTAAGGATAATAGGTTCACTAAAATATCTGTTATTATTTACATATTATAATTATATATGAAATTATAATTAATAAATTATTATATTGAATTAATATTATTGTTAAAAAAATAAGCACATGCAGGTATGACAATAATTTAATTTGAATAAATTATAATAAACTTTACCTCATACATAAGAAAATCTTCACCATTATTTCTAGTCAAGCTGCCAAAACAATTTTACATAGTTAATATCTATACATATATTATATACATAAATTTTATATATAAGCTGAACATAGTAAAAAACCACGGCACTTTTTCAAAAAAAATATGGGGTTGATCTAAAAGTTATCTTACATGAATTATGTTCTTCCGGTACTATGCAATTTTCTGAGCTCCCATCAATATGTATCTTTACACCTGCTGTATAAAAAATTATAATGATCAAGAAAAAATGCAATGCAATGGAATATGTAATAAATATAATTTATATATTTTAATTGATTAGCATTACCAAAAGCAGACTTTTACTTTTTATGTTTGTTTAACTATCACCATAAAACATAACTAATTTACTAAAACTAAAGGATATCCTTTCATATTTTTAAATACAATTAAAACTATACATAATGAAACTAAGTACAAATACAAATAAAATGGTAGGATCTCTTAGCCCTACTCTCTGAATTGTCTCCCAAATGGGTTAATATATTTTATGATGTTGTTTTTTAGCAAGTTTGGAAAGGGGGATGATTCGATCCAAAACATCTGTTTTATAGGACAAACATTTTTTCTTATTTTATGTTGGATTATCTCAAGATTAAATTGCAAAAAACCTGTTATTAATTAATTTAGACAAACATCAATTATTTCATTGATGTTACTGTTTCTTATTAAATTCGCACAATTACATTTACCACTTTCAAATTTTCATAGAGAAAAGTTGGGTGTCTTGTCGAAACAAAGCTATTTCTTAAGTTTTAGCTTGTTTTTAATCATCAAGAAAAAGGTGTGGTGCACTGTAAACTGTATCTATATTGTAAAAAAATAATCCATCTGTCCATAAGTTTCACAATATACAGTTTCAAGTGTTTAATTTGTTAGCTTTATTTAAATACATTGAGTAAAGATAGATATTTTACTGTTTACAATTTACATTATACTTACAAAGAGAGGAAACCAATCTAGCATATTGCAGAGCAATTTTGTTTAAATACTCTGCATGCTCATCAGAAATAAAAAGTCCCATAAAATTAGGTGACATGTAAGGCTCCCATTTTAAAGGAGATGATGGAGGTAATCCTACAGTTTCCACTGCCTGTTTGACTGCTTTACCTAACTGCAGAGAGACATTATCAGCTGCCTGTAGGAAGAAATTATTTCAATGACATTTAATTCATAATTTTATATTTTATTATGTATATATTATTGGAAAACATGTTGTTATAATTATCAAATGATTTTTCTTTTCTATCCTCATAGTTCGTTTTTTATTAAATATATTTAAATGCTTAAATTAATTGACATACCTACATACATACTATCTGGTATTGTATTTCAAATAAGGCAATTTTAATTAAAATTGTAATATATAGTTAAATAAACCTTAAAAAAGGGAATAAGCGTGATATGTGGAGGAAAATTATGTGCTCCATTCCACCCTTCAATTTTTGATTTGTCCCAGAATTTAAGTAATTGAACCAAAAGTGGACCAGTTGGACTGGCATATAATATGTACTCGCGGGGCTCCTCAGTGTCTATGTGTGCATCATTCACGTGAGTCAGGAGCCAGTCGGACGCCAATTGGACACTACGATTACCAGTAGCAGCCAAAGCTTTCAAACTGCAAATAGTTTAATAAATTTCTATTTATTTGCATAAATATTATAACTTTGAAATTTTATTTATTTTTAATATTTTGACGATTAAACATTCGTGTTTATTTCATTAATAAATAATATGATTTGTAAATAATTCGTCTAAATATTTCAAATAAAAAAGTAGCAGCATAAATAACAATATGCTGAACGACAGTCAGACAGAAAATTACTTGGAAAAATGTAACAATGATTGAAATATAACTCACGCTCGGTTTTTGGGGAAACCCATTTGTAAAAGTATTTGAAGTGGGTTTGCGTCTTGTTTCGATATTTTATTGTAAGGTGTTTTTCTCGGAGGAAGACAAGCCATCTTGATGTTATTTCTGCGATTTCAAAGAAATAAACGAGAAAGTATTAAACAAATTACTGTTAGTATTCCAAACCTACGAATAAATATTTATTTGTAGTTCCAAACAACTGACAAGTAACAACAAAATAAAATGAATAAACAAAGACCACAGCAACAAGACAATAATTTATAAACAATCAAGAATATAGATTATAGAATTAAAAGTATTGAAAATTTAAAAGTGTAATGTATATCTATTTTAAAATTCATTAGATAATTTTGTGCAACTTTAAATAGTATTATAATTATCTAGAATTCTATTTATTCTTCTACTATATATTCTGTCTTTTTATATAAAAAAAATGTTTATTCTACTTTTAGCAGTGAAATTAGGTTTTGTTCATATGGAAGCGGCTTGAGGCATAGTCTATTAATTTAAAAAGTAGCTTCAAAAATTCCTAAATGGCGAAGCAATCGCTCATTCCCACAATAAAATCAATTCTCTTGTTGAAATAACCGCAGTTAGTAACTTTACATCTCATTACGAAAGTTTATATATCAGACATTAATATTGTTTAAATTAATCTTAAAATATTATTAAGTAAATGAAAATACATAGTAAATTTTACATAAATAAATACAATAATAAATATAATATTTAAAATTTGTATCTGTCTACGCTCTCTCTCTGTCTGTTATCCTGTTGTCTGTGGAAACTGGAAAAGGAAACATCAAACAAGTTTGTATTTTATAACCATAGAGAAATATTATTTACATCTGTCATTTTCATTTAACACATTTTGAAGTTTGAACACTCAACAGAATAATTAATAATATTGTAATTGTCACGCGTTATTTTAATATTTTTGAGACTTTCAAATACTTTCTATATAAATCAAATATTAAAAATGTACTTAAGATACTATTTAAATGAAAATGGTGATAGGCAGTATACATTGGCGGTTAGTTCGATATAGTATAACCTTTAATAACATAATATTACACGAGGATATTGTTATGATTCAGATATATAATATATTTACCAAATAAATATTTATATGTTTCAGACATTAGATCCACATGGCAAGCCTACGCTATCTGCACATCCAGGTATTATTTGACTTCAAAATTTTTTTAAATAACTTAGAGCAATGAAAAGCACATTTTTATTTAGGTAGGTACTTACATATATAAATAATTAGATTTTTTTTAATTATTGTATTTATTGTTCATTTTCAGCACGATTCTCACCTGAAGACAAATATTCCAGACAAAGAATAACGATTAAAAAACGATTTGGCTTACTTTTAACTCAACAACCAGAACCAATACATTAAAATGTTAGTTTATGGATAAGTTTTAATTTTAAGTTTATACTAATGATTCTGTAATAAAAGCTGGTATTATTATTATTGTTATTTTTTTTTTATTAATATATTTAACACAATATACCTAGATAATTATGAATTATTTGAGTATTGCATAAACAATATCGTTAAGGCACGTTCTCTTGACACTTAAATAACCATGAGTACAATAATTATTATACGTACATAATATTATATATTATTAATAAACTAAAATTAATGTAATTGAACCAAATTTTTGTATTACAGTAACATTTGTTTGTTACTCAAACATAAGCATTCTATATTTAATAGACAACTGAAATGTTTAATGGATGATTACTAAATAAATTAAGGTGAAAAAAAAATGTTAAATGGATAGTGAATAATATACACTACTATACAAATATTCCAGTTAATGAATAAATTTTTGCTATGAAAAAGACTTCTAATAGGAAAGTTGGTTGATTTGCACAGTTTGGTGTTTAAGGTGAATGGTTAAATACAGTAAAGGATAAATGATACTGAAAAGTAACCAGTTTAATTATAAAAGATGGTTTCCTTTGGCGCCATCTACTTTAAAATATATGGGTTATCTCCAAAAGTGATGAGATCCATGTCATATGAAAGCTAATGTTGATAATTTCATTCTATGGCACCAGTTTAGGTGCATCCATAGAGAAGCAGCGTTTAAAATGAATCAAATACTTATTTTATCGACAGTGAAAATAAAATTGTCAGAATCCAACTATATAGTGCCAATATTCTCCGAGTAAACTGTTTTTATACGGGTACAGAGTACAGACAGACATGAATATTGAACAAATCGAGTATTAGTATTGAGGTATTTTACACGATATACATATATCCGCAAAAACATAGTTAATTTAATTAGAAAATCTCCAGCCGTTGGGAAGTGGCCCACCTTCGTGGACGGTGTTATGACAAAGTGGACCGTGAGAGTAATTCCTTGGTTGACATAGTCTACCTCGGTAGACCAGCCGTCGGGGCGTCGTGGTTTTGCCCAAGACTATGTTGTGATTGACTCCGTAAGCGATCATGCAAAGCTCTATCAAGATAATGAAGGTTCAGTATGAGCCACTGAAACCCTTAAGTTAGTTGTACTGGTTTTTTTTAGGCTATTAGTTCCACTAGTATAGTATTATATGATCTGTGGTCCCACATAACCATCTGTATGTATGCAGGTGTTGTGCGTAAATGCATTTTCTAACGTTAAAAATAGGTGTAAAGTAAAGTAGCACAAAACTCAGAAATTATTTTATGTTTGTTGTAGATAATATATCTCAAACGCGTATCGTAAGTAGTTTATAGTTATTTCAGAAAGTTTTGCGTAACTTAGCAAATTAACATTTTCAAATGAAAATATAGGTTTAAAATAATGTTTGCTTAAAAAGAATATCAGGCGCATCAAAGTCTCCTAGATTGATATTTACTTATTTAACCAAAAAAAAAAATTGGATATATTTTGTGAATAACTTTTAGCCCAGTGGCAACAAGCTTGGGAAACTACTGTAAGTATTCTCATGTACGAATCATTCAACGCTCCAAATCTCTCTAACCCTCTCGTATTCAAAGAAGACCCGTGCCCAACGTTAAAAAGAGACGAATACCTACATACATACAACCATTTTTGGTCTTTTACCTTCCACCTTTCCTAATAAAGATATTTCTTCCTATGATTGAGTGTTTACATAATAACGTACTAACATCTAAAAATCCCCATAAATTAAAAAAATAGCAATATAGTAATCGTTGTAAGTCGAAACTTAATGTAGAATGTGTTAAATAATACACAGTTGTGGTGGGTGGTGATTAGGTAACAGTCTTGGCGACGGTCGTTCAAGCCAGTGTAGAGTTGGCTACAAGGCGCGCGGGCTTATGCTTTTATTTAAACGCTTTTATTATCTTTCTTACGAGGTTGCAAAGAGTTTTGACGGTCAGTGTTTATTTCAGTTAAAGTTACTTTTAAAAGCTTATTGTATTAAAGAAGAAGGTGTGGTCTGCAGTCTGCACCCTAAGGAAGGAAGAATAATGTGGGTGACCATTTATTTACTAATAAAATTATGTAATTGGTAACTAGCCTTAATATACCGGTTACGATAACATATTCTGCTTATAAATTCGTGAAATTATAAATATTACTATTGTAGGCATAATATGAAACATTCACCTATCAACATACATACATATATAGGTACATACTCCTCATAAATCTTTAGACTTTCTAATTATAAGCACTGGTATAGAAAGGTATACCTTCTTTGATAGCACCTAAAATACGCGTAGATAAGACATACATATTAAGTATGTTTTTTTTAAATATTATTTCAATGCAGACAGTAAAAGGTTTTATGTAATTTGGTTAAATTACGTAGGTACATACCAACATGTTATAACTAAGTATTGAATGATAAATTATAATTAGATACTATGGCCGGATCCCCCTCGTTTGAAGGGAGGCCCGTGCCCAGCAGTGGGACATTAAAAAGGGCTGAACACATACATATGTACATACAAATAAAAAAGTGAAAAAAGTAAATTATGTACTGAAAAACATAGGACAAAAATGAAAAAAAATGGGAATTGAGACTAGAATTTTTTGTCGGGCATCATCATTTAGTTTTTCAGTTTTCTGATTGTCATATCAATCAACAATAATTTATACTTATATATTAATAAAAATATTATTTTTATTATTCAGAAGTCTTACCTTCAGTGTAAAAATAATTATTCTACTAAATACTTATCTTTTAGAAAAGTTTACTATTTACAAAGAAGTTTTTGTATGTGCTATGTATATATACTAGATATAAGAAATATATGGGGATGCCATATTCTAACCACGTGATGTCATTTTATTATATATTTTCTGTTTTCTATTAACGACTGTACTGTGTATGATTTCATCTTGTCTAAGCCCTCTAGTCTTGAGCTAATTCTGTGAACATAGTTTAACAGTATAGAGTATGTAGAGAGAGTACCTACATACTCAGTAATCTACAACCGATGTTCATTACCATAGTCTTATAGTTCTCAGCTTATCCCAATTAAGTTTTAATAACTGTATTTTATGCTTTTTCTTTCCGTGGAAGGTCTAGACTCTGGAGGATCTAATCCCTAATCCCTATATGTATTTTACTTAATGATGTTTTTGCATTAAGCCTTTTGACATAAGGATAAAGAAATCATAGCTAGGAAATAAAATTTAAGATAAAATAAATCTATTTATTCGTCATCATACTTGGTCATCAGAATCCCAGTTATAAACCAAGGAGCTTTAGGTTGTGCTCTAATGCCAAAATGGTACGAGTCTATGTAAGCCAAAAATGTACGTGTATGTAATTTATAGTGGCGGTTTAGCTTCTGTACTAGCTTAGTGGGCAATAGGCATACCAACTTCGGGACGCTATGATATTATGTTAGAGAGTAAATACCAATAACTCTTTTGGCCCGATTCAGGGTCTAAATCCAGAACCTTAATCTGCAGTCATATAAACTAGCCACTAGGCCAACAATTCTTATAATCTTAGTACCTTACAAACTACCGGGAACCTAATATCAGGGTACAATTTCTTATTTCTATGACATAATCATAATCATAACCTATCTTTATTACATAAAGAGCTAGGGCCGTTGACTTCGCTCGTTATAGTTACATAATTCGAGTTTATTATCAAGATTTTATATTGTTTAATTTGAAAGTTATTTCAATATCAGCCATTGGTCACTGCTTTGAATTTAATATATTTCATACAACCAAGCAAACAGATAAATAGACATACATACAAACAGACAAAAATTTTAACTACTATGCTTTTGGCGTCTATAATCTATGTTCTGTACACATGCATACCAGTATTTTTTTTTTCAATAATTCATGTATAAATATCACTTTGTTACTATTTTATTATACCTATAGATTTCGATGCCGAAGTAACATTTTTTCTTTAGTAGAGAAAAGTCTGATACCTTACTCCATTTTTTCACGCAAGACCTTTCTAGCTTTGTACTGGAATCGATGTACAGTGTACATATAACGGGGCTAAATATAATGTAATTATGTAGTCATTACTTTTCAAACTAGCAGCTTCCCTGGCTTCACCTGGTGCTAGGCATAATATGCATATATGTATAATGTATTTAGTAAAATTTCAAGTAAGTCCTTAGAACTCGGTCATAACTTATGTGGGAGTACAACTCCACAAAGTTTTATCGCAATAGGAATAATGGTTCAGGAATGCATATCTTAGAATTTATACAAAATTTATTCTATATACATATACCTATACGTTATTTCATATCATGACTTCCCATATAATAATATGTATATGTGATTTAGCAGGTAATTATAGTACCTACCTACAGCTACAGGTTAGCTAAAGAGAGCGTTGATGTCTTTTCTATACCGGATGTAAAAAATTTCCTGATACTACTACTTGGCCGCTGTCTGACACGTGTAATTTTAACTTCATAATTCAGTTTAAAGAATATCTTTATTCCACCAATTTCTACATCCAATTCCACGGAGAAATTTTTTTCCGATTAAAAATATTCTCATTACTATACCTACTAGTATTTATGTCATATTAACATGTATAGGTACTGTATAATGTATATACCTAATAAAATTATAACCGAGTCGAATCTGTACATTAAATATTTTTGAAAAATCTTATTGAAATAGTCATTATTATCGATACACAGGCCGAATCTATAGTTTTTAGAATTTTTATTTGTCTATGTCTGTCTGGCAATGCATCGCGAGAAAACCACTGGACAGATTTTGATAAAATTTTGTATGATGATAACTATGTCCGGGTCAAAACATAGGATACTTTTTACTGCAAAAAAATATCTCATCTCTGAGAAATGTATACTAACCGTTAAAATGTACCCGAGGGCGAGTCGCTAATTGATATATAAAAATATCGATGCACATTTCCTAACAAATATTACTTCGAAAAGTGGCGTTGGTCAAACTAAACAATAAAACCCAAAAATTAAAAATTCTGATTGTGTTAATTGGAACACAAATTGGAACTTACAAGTATGAATATCAATGTGAGTTATGTCACGTTTATTTTGTCGTCCGAAAAACAATCGCTTTCGAGTCAGGCGGAATAAAATCTGTATAAGTAGAGTTGTTGTTATATTAATTTTATTTTCTGAAAAAAAGCAAATTAATAATGCAAAAAAAAATGTGTGTATTAAAGTTATTGTAATATTTAAAGGTGTAAGACATTACACCTTTACTACTACTAACAATTTTGTAGTAAATAAATATGGAAGAACCTGTTTACAGATGATAAATGTTTTGCAGATGATGAAAGTTTAGATGTTTGATTGTTGATTAAACAGCTGAACGGATCTGGATGAAATTTGGTGTAGAGATAGATTATAGTCTGGAATAACACATAGATTACTTTTTATCCCGGAAAAATGTACGGTTCCCGTGGGATAGTTTGTTTTTTTTTTTAACTAGGGACAAACCCGAAGCGAAGCGTGGATAAGTCGCTAGCGTGTACAATGTACATATATATATACATATGTATGTATTTAATTAAAATTTGCAAGGATTTGGGTAATCTGTAGAATATTAAGGTGGTAGACACTAGAAACTAAAGTGTCAAGGCTTTTATATTATGCATACATATAATAAAATTCTAACTAAGCCGAATCTGTACATGAAATATTTTTTGAAAAATCTTATTGCAATAGACATTATTATCGATACAGAGGCCGAATCTATAGTTCTTAGATTTTTTGTCTGTCTGTCTGTTACCGCATCACGAAAAAACCACTGGCCCTCCATTTTGATGAAATTTGATATGATGGTAGCTGGTTATCCGAGTAAACATTTAGGATACTTTTTACTGCGGGAAAATATCTCATCTCTGAGAAATCTATACTAAACTTTAAAACGTAAGAAGCTAAGGTAAACGGTAGTACTTATTTGATTAAAAATAATCAAATAATAAGTAGGCATCTAGGATTCGAGAACACTATTTATTCTTCGAGAATCACAGTTTAATGTATACTTAAGTAAATAATAAAAATATAAAAAAATCTGTACTATGTAACTAGGAATTAGCACGATTTCACAATTTGTTTTTTAACTCTTAACCTTAACCTACTTACTTACAACATAAATGCGACAATCAGTTCCTGTACGCTATCTCTAGGTTAAGATTATGCGAATGGAACAGTGAAAGTGCGCGTAATATCGAGAGTGTTGCCAGGGCTCGTTAATCGATTGGAATAAATGTTTCAGCATTTTCGTCCTTAATCTTCCATACCCTATACATTCAATTTTAGCTTAAAGAGATTTGTCTTCAAAAGCATATATAATATTAATGTGTATATATATATAAAATGCATTTTATAAGAATCCATTAACGCTCTGTGTCTTCGATGTGTAGTATCCCATAAATATATTTTTACTTCGTTATTTTACTCGTACACAGAGACTAATGAAATCCATATTTAATATTATAAATGTGAAAGTGTATTTGTTTGTTCTTCTTTCACGTCGAAACAGAGTGACAGGTTGGCGTGATTTTTTGTGTTGTAATAGTTGGAGGGCTGGAGAGTGACATAGGCTTCTTTTTACCGCGGGAGATTATTTCATTCCCACGGGAAATCACGTTGTAATACAACCCAAAAATTTTTTTATGATCAGAATTACTTGAAACTTGGTATTAATGATCATCAATGCAATTAAATTAATACGTGATTTAGCATTTTTCGAAATTCATCACATAAGGGGGTAAAATAGGGGATGAAAGTTTGTATTAAACCTACCTTTTTCTTAGAGGTTTTTTTTTCTAGTTTTAGCGCGAGCGCAGCTGCGGGTTTTCCTATCAATATAATAAGGCTATGACATATTTCATTATGTGTTTTTTTTCTTTTTCAGACACTCCGCAAGCTGGCCTTTGAAAAATAAAGCCAAGATAGTTTTCCAGATTGAAAAAAGCCCTTAAGACCTAAAAAAGTAGCACTTATTGTTAGTAAAAAATTATGTTTTATCTATTGCCGTAATATTTATTTAGAATTTTACATTAAAAGTGACAGTTGTTATAAAAATAAAAGTGACCATGCGAGTACGGTGGTTGTGTGTCGTTATATTTATTATTCACGGACTTAAATGCACTGCATTACCTCCAGCGGCTTTGGGAGATGTTGTGGCGAATGCAGCGAGTAGCTTGAACTCTATGAAGGTACAGTAATCGCATTTCATATTTTTTTTAAATGTAGCTTGTTGTTAATAAATAGTAAGAGTAAAAGAAAACATAAAAAATAACACGTTTAGGTACTATTATGAACATTTAATAACATTTAACAAATTTTTGTAACTCCGTGTGGGTGTTGTATTTAGACATTTGCTTTTCTTCTACAATTGTTGATAATAATAATTGCGTTAAATTATTTTTTTTTGAAAAATTTACGTTTTTATTCATAGGTGCTTAATAATAAATAAGTTAATGTTCTCCTGACCGACTAACAATGACCAATCTCATTGAGACTAGTCATCTGCGCAGGAGATATTATAGTGCAGCGCGTGTACGCGCAGACACAAGACACAAGTGTACTCTCTATTCCTGTCACTCTCATACTCCGGTGGGATGACTACTCGACACGTCACAAAACCAGTGAGAGTTAAGGCGCAGGACCGACAGCTTTACGTGATCCCCGAGGCACGGGGGAAAATACCGCCAACTTCTCAACACCGGGCTATTACTGAGGCTTTCTAAACAAAAATACTCAATAACTAATCTTGGCCCGATCCGGGACTCGAACCCAGGACCTCCGGATGTGCAGCCGTAAATGCTAGCCACTACACCACTGAGGTAGTTAACATAGGTACTTCTGGAATTTTGGTCCAAACTTTATTATTTACTAGCGACTCACCCTCGCTTCGCTCGCGTTCGTCCCTAGGTACGTTTTAACGGTTAGTGATTACCATACGAAATAAACAGTTCAGAACTTTTTGATTTTCCAGCTGTTTTTTTTGTTTTCACTATTTTTTTTTATATTTAAACCACCCCTGACACACCCCCAACAAAACAAAAAAAGAAATATTTAAATCGGTCCAGCCGTTTTTGAGTTTTAGCGAGACTAACGAACAGCAATTGATTTTTATATATATAGACTAGCGACTCACCTTCGCTTCGCTTCGGGTTCGTCCCTAGACAAAAATCAATCTATCTCACGGGAACCGTACATTTTTCCGGGATAAAAAGTAACCTACGTGCTATTCCAGGCTATAATCTATCTCTGTGCCAAATTTCATCCAGAAGCCGTTCTGGCGTGAAAGAGTAACAAACATCCATAATAACAAATTTTCACATTTATAATATTAGTATAGATTAGTATGCATATGGATACATATAACTTATAAGTATGTAATAAAATTACAATAAATATGGTTTAGTTACATGTCAATTTCTTTATTAAATATGTTTAGCTCTATCATATATAATCCTTTGTACTACATCATTCTTCACAAACATAAAATTGAATCCGCGAGATTTTTTTGGGGTCATTTTAGTCAGACATGACTAAAATGACCCCAAAAAAATCTCGATGCGTTAGTTATTAGGCAAGAGAGCGTGGGGGCAATATGGTCTTTTCCACGTCCGTATACGTGAATCATGTTACACACCATTTCTTATATAACTTTGTGCGAACCATATTTTATCGTTTAAATAGCACTCCGATTGTTAAACGACGCTTTTTTCGGCGGAGTAAGTTGAATGTATCTTATATACTCGTAGTCAATTGGATGTATCTGTACCTACCTTATTACATTGCTCAATAAAAATCGTAAAATAATAAAAAGGTTTTTAAAACACTTACACAGTACATGGTTAGTATACTACGGTATGTTATTATAAAAAATGTAGACTTATCCGTTAAGGTTTTCGTTATGGATTTCTAGAAAGTTATAAGCGAGGCTTTACATTACATTAAATTTTCTAAAATTATTGTCATTATCTTTGGTTATATTGGATTAGGTCATTGACATAGATGTGTCAAGTCAAGTTCTTATTTTTAAATTGACACGATCACTTGTTCGTTTGAACTACTTAGGAACTTACTTCATTTTTTATTTTTTGAACTAGTCAAAATCGGCAAAACTAAAAATAAATTATAGCCTATATATATTCTGTTGTATGTTATATTACAAAAAAAGTTTCATAAAACCCATTCAGCACTTTTTTGTGAAAAAGTTACAAACATACATCCATACTTCCTCACAAACGTTCGCGTTTATAATATTAGTAGGTAGTATAGGATAGGGGTTATCAAATTTAAACTTTACTAAAAATATATAAGCAATTATGAAAGGATTAACAAAAACGGCCCACGCTTAGATAACGCAAGTACAAACACTGCGTCATCTTAAAGTCGACTAAACGTACTAATTACTCTATCATAATATGTTATCTGTCCGATATTGCACATGAAATCATTTTCTTATATAATTTTTTTTCATGAATTAAGTAATAAAATATAATTAAGAGAGTGAGTACCTATTACTAACTCATAAAATAATTGAACTAAAAAAAGACATTAAATACTTATATAGGTTTCTGGGTTAATATTGTTATTGCCAATAGGCGACATTCCTATTACCTCTAATGACTTTCCTTATTGAATGCTGGAAGTTTCATCTATTTAGGTTAATCATACAATTGTCATTTATTAAATAACTTTCAATGAAAAAAAATAAATTGAGGTACTCCAACTGGGAAATTACTTAAAAGTAATCATTCCTGATTCCACCATTCCATTGGATGGAATTTGTTTTGGAATTTATATAACATACTCGTTTTAACACCTCAAGGACCGCGAGCACACCGGTGTGCTAGATAACAATTGAATTCTCGGAAATTCGCACGGATTTCTTAGAATTTGTCCGGGAGGGATTAAAAAATATGGTAATTAGCAAAAATATTAAATTTTATGCCCACAAAAACATACAGACATATACCTCCTCCTTTTTAAAATCGGCCAAATTTCATTACAGTTACCTCTTTAGATAATTTTTAAAAGAAATGCATTTATCTTAGCTTTATTGCCGGATGCAATTAGCCCTCCTCCACCACGACAAGGTGAACACACGTCGAGAGGGTAGATATAATCCATACTAATATTATAAATATCAAAATGTGTTTCTTTGTCCTTTTTTTCACGTCGAAACAGAATGACGTAGTCTGAGTTTTTATTGGGGAGATAGTTGGAGGGCTGGAGAATGATATGACACTTTTTATCGCGGGAGATTATTTCATTCCCACGGGAAAATACATTTTAACCTAACCTAGGGACGAACCCGAGTGAAGTGAGGGTGAGGCGCTAGTATACTTATAAAGTTACAATGATGTCTTTTATACCTCATTGTAAAGTTATATTAACATTAGAATAATCTTTACTGTCAAATCTATTACATATGTTAGTTTTCAAAACGAAAAATGTGGTACCTTTATAGAAAACATTATACATTTACACATTTCTTAGAAAGTAAAAAAAAGCAGTTTGCGATCGACGTCATATGTCGGCTGCAGTGATTAAATATTTGATATGATCTTTAATATCCTATCAGTTAATGTATTTTGATACTGTATCTTATTACTTATATGTGTTACGAAAATGTTTTTTTTTTTATATATGTATTTACCGACTACAACTGTAATCTTAGGAACTGGTATTTTATAATTATGAAAGATAACTTAAATTATCGGCTTTCTTTAAATGTAATATTTATTAAGTAACAATTAGTACTTTCAAGTCTATATACAAATATGTATGTATACTCAAAACGCAATTTCAAATGCCATACTTCAATTTAGATTTGTTAGAGCAAAGGTCACAGCAACATTGAATCAATTGCACAAAAATTTCACAATTGGAAGCACTGGTCGCGTACATAGTGTCTCATTTATTTTTAAAGGTAAACAGATAATGCAGAAAAATGTAGAGTACCTAGAACAAAAATCTTTCGTTATCAGTATTGAATACTTAGTGAAGTTGCGATAATTTGGTTGAGGCCACCGCTCACCGATGTGAAGCTGTGCAATATTGTGACACTGGAATAAGAATTTAGATCAATACCAATATGGCGACTATTAATTACAGTAATTCGCAAAATTACCACCTGAAGTAAACGATATTTCATAAATCTGAAAAGTAAGTAAGTATTACAAGTCAGTGTTTACTTAGATCTCGTAACTTATCCACTTTTGCAATTATTTTACCATACATTGTTTTTATTTTTTAACAGTTGTTTAGGCAGCACCCGAAAAAAAAACTGTATTTTTTCCGACTTCCCCGACAAAAACTGTGACAGCGCTCGGCTATGGGGTCTCATCATATACAAATAAATATCAATAGATGGAATTATATGTATCGATTTGTTAGTGAAATTTGTATAAAATAAGCAAAAAATAAAAAATCCTAAGAAGGTATATTATAGCTTTAATTTTATTTTTCTAAATGAACGTAAACGAAATTTTGCGTCCAATTTCTCTAGTCTATCCATCTATCTAGTCTACTCACAAAGGAATATAGTACACTTTGTATGACAAAATGTGAAACTATATAAATTGGTAATAAAGCGAGTGTATGTAATAATATGCACTTATGATTACGAAAAAGTTAAATCATTTACTTATTATTTAACACTTCTTGCGGTAATTTAATGTATAATTTTTTCATTCATTTAAATGATAAGTCATGCACTTTAGTCGACATTAATTTAATTATACGGTAAAATTGATAGGTACCAACATGTTGAAGGGATAAGTGTAAGTTAACATATAAAGCCTTAAAAAAAACATTATTTTCTTGGCAGTCTTCAAAATTGTACATGACGAAATCGGGTATTTTCTTATTTTAATAAAGCATATTTGTGCTATGTGAGTGTAATTATTATCTCAAAAACTAGACGATAAAAATAGTCACGATTTTAAAATCTTTTAACAACATTTTATGAATCCAATCGCTTTCTGAATACTAAAGAAACTGAGTCGTAAACATACCCTATTTACTCATCGTCTTTATTATAGGTAGAGCACAAGGCTTTGATGCTTCTAAGGTCTACAAGTTTAGGATGTGTATCAGTGAATAAATTTAAAATTTATTATTAAGAAGATTTGTTCGATGCCATTGTAATTTACCGGCTTGTTATCAACAACAAGGAAAATAATTGATAATTCAATTACACTAATATATTTACTTGCACTTATTTTGGTACATACCTATATGATTGGTCCACAAATGAATGGACGCGGATTTTAGCTAGCTTTTTTCAGCTTTCCCGTTGTTTATTTATGTTCAAATCTATATTAAACAAAAAAGAAGTGTGTGTTCTAGAGATGAATGCATTGAAACAGCGTTTTGTTTGATTAAATTACTTAATAGTTGTTTCGTTGTTACATTTATATTTTACTTCCTGTGATATTATTGTAAAAAATATTTTTTTTAATTAAAAATATTTACATTTTTTTTTCTAATATATTTTTATAGGTAACAGGAGCGTGGCGAAGATTATCAAGTACAGTGAGCGAATCAGTTGGCTTAAAACATGCTTTAAGACGACTCCAAGCAGTACCAGCTAGAGCGGCTCGTTTGGTCCACGCCTTAGTGGACCGCATGCGAGTGGGCGGTGGTCCTATTGTTACTACGGTATATGGTTCCCTACGTGGTCGCAGGGTTGTGGCCAGGACCAATGCACAAACGCCATTCTATAGTTTCAAAGGGATAAGGTACTTAACATTGTTCACTTAACTAGAGGGAGTGTATATTGTGTATATTTCTGAATAGATAATAATATCCTTTAAAGTTAGTTTTTATAAACTAGCAAACCCAACAGATGTTGATATGAGCTTCCAACGAAATACGGGCTTGTAATTATAGTGTTGCATTATAGCATAATATTTTTAGTTAACATATTAAGTTAAGAAAAACATCAGAACAGCCTCGTAACTGTGAAGATCATCACATTGAATTACAACACCATTGCAATTTAAAACTAATTACATTCAAGTGCGATATTAACAATTTTATTGTATTGAAAAGTTATTTAAGTTTTGTTTTTGTAATGCTTTTATAATTGCATCATTTTCATGGTTACGCTATAACTAAAAACCTATTAGATTAGCCTATATTTTTCTACCATTAAATATCTGAGCCAGTTATTTCAATACCTATGTAGGTAAATTATAATATACATTATTGTCATTAATAGAAACTTGGCCATAGAAATATATAAAAGACTAGCGACTCACCCTCGCTTCGCTCGGGTTCGTTCCTAGATTACTTCCCCATACAAACTGTCACCCCCTTAAGGTATGATTTTTGGGACAAAAACTATCCTATGTCCTTCTCAGGGTCTCAAACTATCTTCTTACCAAATTTCATCTAAATTGGTTTAGTAGTTTCGGTGCCTATTCGATACAAAGGAACAAAAAAAAAACAAATTTTTCCTCTTTATAATATTAGAATAGAAAACGACAACAATTTCGCCCGCACATGTGGTTTAAGTTTGTGAATTATAATTGTTCATAGCACACTACAAAAAAAAAAACAAGATTTTGTTAATGTGATCCTGTACTAGTTTATTCTTGCCAGATATGCCCAACCACCTCGAGGTCCACTGCGTTTCCGACCTCCGGCGCCATTGGAGCCATGGTCAGGCATTCGTGATGCAGTCGAAGAAGGTGCTGTTTGTCCTCATCGATTTATGTTATTCGATACGTACAAAGGCGATGAAGACTGCTTGTACCTAAATGTTTACACACCAGCGTTGCCGGATAAACTGTCTGGGTAAATACTATTAATCAACATGTGCGCTACGCTCTTTAATCTCTTAGTAAGAAAACAATAAAAAGCAATGTTTTGTAAGAAAAATATTATAATAAACATCTCTATAAAGATTTGTAAAGATATTTTTAAAGAATAGAACAGATTTTTGCAGGTATTTTTTATGCGATTCTAATTAAAGTTTACCGTTTCGTTACCTTGCCAAATCCTTGATAATTTGCAATATTTACACAGTACTTACTCAGTGTTTTATGTAATGGAAGGCTTAAATCATTCAGCTTCTTCATATTTGTTATTCAACGTGATTGCGCGTCATATTTTGAGGATATAAATATTTAATTTTTGTTGTGATATTGGTAAATTAATAAATATGATTAAAAATCAAGGAAATATAAATTGTTTATTCTCTTCTTTATTTATAATGCTAATTTGAAATTGAGCTTCAGGTCATAAGCTTCTATTGTACACGAGAAAGGTTGTATACGTGTGAATATGTTTGTTTCTCCTTCACGCTGAAAAGCCTGGACCGATTTCGATGAAATTTAGTATACAGATAGACTATGACGGAGGACACTGAGTAATTTAAATAGGAATTAATTTTAGTGAAATGTGTTGATTGATTAATTATACATTGAAATGACAATAATATTTTCTTACATTTTGCCCAAAGGTATAATCCAAAACTCGCAGTGATGGTTTGGATTCATGGAGGTGCGTTTGCGGTTGGTTCAGGTAATGCCTTCTTATATGGGCCGGACCACCTCGTTGGAGCGGGTGTAGTTCTTGTGACGTTGAACTACAGGCTTGGAGCGTTGGGCTTTCTGAGCTTGGAAAATGAAGAAGTTTCTGGCAATATGGGATTAAAGGTGGATATTTAGATATTCTTTTATTTTAGCTTTGGCACCAGATATATTATGACTACGAGTATTTACAAGTAATTGAAATGGCACCATAAAAAGCGACTCAGTGAGAATGGAACGAAAAGTATTTCAAAGATTATATTTTTAGTGTATGACGTAATAAATATCCATCCATTTTGAGCTGATTATTATTATTAAACTTAAAACAAATAGGAAAGTCAAATAATAACAAAAAAAAAAACATTTTAGCAACATTCGTGATCTGTAAACATTGTAGGCTAGTGATCATTATTATGGTATTTGGCACGATTGTTTTGTCACGAAAAATCTCTTGATTATCACTTCGTAAAAATCTCTTAAATAATACCTATATCAGCATCATTTTAAGATGTTTCTTTATAAGAAATGTTAATGTTACCTAATATTTTAAGATATGCATAGTTTAAGAAGGGCATCTATAAATTATACCTACACAACGGGCAATATCATGGCCCTTCTCAAGCGCGGATCCAGGGGGGGGGTCATGGGGGTCATGACCCCCCCCAAAGCCAAAAATACGTCTTTAAGAAGTTTGAAGTTTAAGAAAAGAAGGATTAAAACAAAATTATTTTTTAAGTACCTAATTCGAAATAAATAAGTTTTTATTCGTTACTACTTCGCGGCTCACCCTTGCTTCGCTCGGGTTCGCCTCTAGGAAAACAAAAACAAACCCATCCCACGGGAACCGTAGATTTTTCCGGGATAAAAGTAGCCTATATGTTATTTCAGACTATAATCTATCTCTGTGCCAAATTTCATCCAGATCCGTTCAGCCGTTCTGGTGTGAAAGAGTAACAAAGATCCATACATACTCACAAACTTTCATATTTATAATATTAATTAATACGGATTATACAGATTTAGTTCAATCGAAATGCGGTTTGGGAACAAAATATTAAAAACCTGAAGTTTTATGATTTTAAAATGTTAGCAGGTATATAAGGAATAGAAATTCGTAAAATGCCCCCGATACTCAGCTTCCCCCGAGAAATGGGGGAACACAAAGCGTTGAAAAATAGTTTTTTTCAATTTCCGGCTTACTGTGACGTTTTATCGAAAAATGTTTTCAACAAAACTTGTAGATTTAGTAAAAATCTACAACTTTTATAGACAACACTTTTTACAATAACCTCAAAGTTTTCGACATATTTGCAAAAAACTCAGTTTTTAATTTTTTCTTGGTTTTTTATTTTTAATTTCTAGAATAATGTTTTGATTTTCATGAAACTAAGGGAATGTAATTTTCGAAATATTTATAATAAACAAAAAAAAAATGAAATTGAAATGTTTAGCCATTTCCGAGAAAAGTATGTTTTATGGTCTCGAGAGACTGAAAATATCCCCCAACTTTAAGTGGACGTTTACATTTAAAAATTTTGTTTTGTACAATTTTCAGATAGGGCTCGTTCTTTTCGTCTTAAGCTCTACTTTTTATTAGAAATAAAAACATTGTATGGTCGCCCTATAAGAACACTCTTAAAAATTGAAAACATTGGAGAAATCGATAATTTTTACTTTGTAAACTACATTTTTTTCATTATCATTGAAAAAGTGTACTTTATTAACTAAATTTTTATACACTAATTACACTAGTGTATATTTCGGGAAAAACAAAAAAAATGGTATCATTAAGTTTTTAATTTGACGCATATTATTTATACAATGTCGCCGTAAACATTCAAACATTGCAATTTGACGAATCTTGAAGAAATAATAAAAATTGGAATTCACGTAAAGTATCCCGTACTCTTTTGTATTTTTTTCGGTAGAATCTATTTGTTATTTTTTTTTCGAATTTATCGATGTTTTATTAATTTTTGATCGATTTTGGAGTTTAATTTATTGATTTTTTCTGAAAAATTAGATTTCAAGATAATAACAAAAAGAAATGAAATTCATTCATAGCCTAATCTTGTTTATTAAAAAAAAAAAAGTTGATATTGCCTTTTTAAAGCGTTAGCAGGTCCGCTGTCCAATTACCCTCGAGAAATGGGAGGATGCAAAACATTAAAAAATAGTTTTTTTCAATTTTCTAGCTTGCTGTGATATCCTATCGAAAAATATTCTTGACAAAAGTTGTAGGTCTAGTAAAAATCTACGACATATATAGATGACACTTTTTACAATAACCTCAAGGTTTTCGAGATATTTCCAAAAAACGCGTTTTTTTCAATGATTATTAAAAAAATGTAGTTTACAAAGTGAAAATTATCGATTTTCCAGTTTTTTTTTTAATTTTTAAGGGTGTTTTTACAGGACGACCATACAATGTTTTTATTTCTTCAAAAAGTAGAGTGCGAGACGAAAGAAATTACTAAAAATTGAACGACAATTTTTTTTAATGTAAATATCCAGTTAAAGTTTGGGTTATTTTAAGCCTTCCGAGACCATAACATATAAATTTATCGGAAACGGCTAAACATTTCAATTTAAAAAGAAAATGGTTATTACATGTATTTCGTTGTGAATAAAGAACATCTTTCGATAGGATGTCACAGTAAGCCGGAAATTGGAAAAAAACTCTTTTTTAACTGTTTGCATCCCTCCATTTCTAGGGGGTAACTGGACAGCGGGGGCATTTTACGGGTTTTTGTTTTATATACCTGCTAAAGTTTTAAAGTCACAAAGCTTCAGTTTTCAATTATAATTTTTTTTCTCTTAAAAATAAACAGATTCCTCGATAAAACCCGCTATTGTGTTTTCCCGTGGGAATAAAGATTTTCCTGTAGTAAAAGGTATCCCTAATGTTGATCCGAATAATAAATTTTTTCTACACAAAATTTGGTTAAAATCCTATCAGTACTTTTTGCGTGAAACCGCACACACAAACAGACTTAGACATAAATTTTGTTTTGGATTCTATATTCTGTACACTATACGTTACACGGTTACAGTGATTGTTTTTAAAGAATATTTCATGTACCGATGTTGCTAAGTTACTGTTTTGGTATCTGGGTGACCGAGCTTCGCTCGAAGTTCTTTTTTGTTATATCTTATTTTTTAGATGATAATCTATATAACTTAAAACTAAAAACTTGAATAAATACAAAAAAAAGAACAAAAAAAGAAAAAAACTTTATATCCGACCGGAATTCGAACCCGGACACCTGTGCTTGTCAATCTTGCGCCTTGGTCGGTTAACCACGATGCTTATGCTTGAGGGTGCGAAATTAGCGGCCATATTATGCGTGGAGTAATGCGAAAGAAAACCACATGAAAACTCGAAAACACACGTTTTCCCAGACATACGTCTAATCTAGATCGATTTTTCGCCCCCGAAAACCTCCACATACCAAACTTCAGCGAAATCGTTAGAGCCGTTTCCGAGATCGCCGGTATAAATAAATAAATGAATAAATATACAAGAATGGTTCGCTTAAAGGTATTATGTTAATTAAATATATTATAGATTATATGTATAGTTCAGCATGTGACCCCCCCCAAAATGTAACTCTAGATCCGCGCCTGGCCCTTCTACTATTCTAAGGTGATTACACCTTAAGTAACGATTGGTCATGGCTTAGATATATAGGTCAAATTCATATACATATAAGGTTTCAAAACTGTACTCGTATAGCACGTTTTGATGATGATAGTTTGAGATTGTTGCTTACATTCGAATAATTGTTATTGGATTGTAATTGTTTATCTTTATTATTACACTGTAGGCATTTTTAAAATTTAGTAGTCTGATTGATTGCTATTCATTAATCTATAAAAAATTGCGTAGCTATACTCCTTTACTATGTAAATAATGATCCATGGTACCTATAAATAAATAAAATTTAAGCTTAGATTTTAGCGTTAAATGTAAACTATATTTAACGCTTAATGATCTTAATCTTAAGGGTTTGGTCTTAAAAATGTTTATTATTGAACCTGTAAGTAACTAATTTTGTGAACGAATTTTTAAATCCTTCTAATTCATATTTCAATATTTTACACAGTATTTAAACGTTACTATCCGCAATTTTTTCACATGTAATTGTAATTGTATGCTTGTCAATATTTTAAAAATATTACAAATACATAATATACTACGCAATCGTTATTATGCATTCCAAAATTACGAGTATTATTAATGAATATCAACATGTGGTAATATTCATAATTTACGAAGACAACGTCATTTTGTATGAAATATTTTTATTGTAAAGGATCAAGTCATGGCACTAAAATGGGTGCGCGACAACATAGAGTCATTCGGTGGTGATCCGCAACGTATCACGATTTTTGGAGAATCAGCGGGTGCTGCTTCAGTACACTTGCATATGCTCTCTCCGGCTTCAAAGGTTGGTCTTTTACCCGTATGCTATACTAGATAAATGTGTTTACCTGTTAGTCATATTTTTCAAAAAGAATTTTTAACCGACTTCCAAAAAGGAGGAGGTTCTCAATTCGTCGGAATCTTTTTTTTTTTTTTTTTTTTTTTTTTTTTTTTTTTTTTTTTTTTTTATGTATGTTCACGGATTTCTCGAAGACGGCTGAACCGATTTGGAAAATTTTTTTTTTGTTTCAAAGAGTATTCTTCCCCGGTGGTCCCATATAAATTTTATCGAAATCGGTCAAGCGGTTTTTAAATAAATGGCTTAATCGAATATTCTTTTTTTATTATATATGTTCACGGATTACTCGAAGACGGCTGAACCGATTTAGAAAATTCTTTTTTTGTTTCAAAGGGTATTCTTCCCCGGTGGTCCCATATAAATTTTATCGAAATCGGTCAAGCGGTTTTTAAATAAATGGCTTAATCGAATATTTTTTTTTAATTATGTATGTTCACGGATTACTCGAAGACGGCTGAACCGATTTGGAAAATTCTTTTTTTGTTTCAAAGGGTATTCTTCCCCGGTGGTCCCATATAAATTTTATCGAAATCGGTCAAGCGGTTTTTAAATAAATAGCTAAATCAAATATGTTTTTATTAATAACAATCTTTCTTCTTATAAATTACAAATTACCTGCTTATTACGTCTACACTAAAAATGGAAAAATAAAAACTTTTTAAAAAAAAATAAAAAC
The DNA here is from genome assembly GCA_905404265.1 of Fabriciana adippe. Classification (NCBI taxonomy): domain Eukaryota; kingdom Metazoa; phylum Arthropoda; class Insecta; order Lepidoptera; family Nymphalidae; genus Fabriciana; species Fabriciana adippe. Next base: position 6,429,887 of record FR990000.1, read on the forward strand.
CGACTTCCAGGCACTGAAAAGTAAAAAATAACTAAACAGGGGTTTTCATTTAGAATAGATACTTAATCAGATATTTTCGAAGTCGGTGCCAGCCAATACAAATCAAAGCACACCGACTTCGAAAATATCTGATTAAGTATCTATTCTAAATGAAAACCCCTGTTTAGTTATTTTTTACTTTTCAGTGCCTGGAAGTCGGTTTTTATTTTTTTTTAATTCTTTCTTTATGATGTCTGTACTCTGTACCATATAAATGATAATAATAGGTAGATACCTGCTAGGTTGTGATATTATTGATCGAATGATAGGAACCATATTCAATAAACATTATATTTGATGAAGCATTAGCTATCTTTGTATAGATTTGTTGTCCTGTTCTTTATTTAATACATTTAAATGTATTTTTTACGAAGGGCTTGTTCCACGGCGCAATAGCGCAAAGCGGCGTAGCTCTCTCTCCATGGGCGCTCGCGCAAGATCCTAAGGAACGCGCTTTTGAACTGGGGAGAGAGCTTGGCATCGATACTAATAGCACTGCCGAATTGCTTGGTAAGAAATTTAATATATATTTAGGAAGCCTACTCTTTTATTTCTCTTATTTTTTCTTACATTTTATCTAGATATGTTGGTTTACATACGTATGTCATTTTACTGAATTCGTGAAAATACATAAGTATTGTAGGTACTATAGACGTATACAATATACATTAGACTTTATATTTTTTAAATTAACAAATTTTGTGTAAAAATTCTTTCATTTGATTTTATTATATAATAATAAATGCAAAGTAGGTCGAGGTTTCAATCGTAAAAAGATACACAAAGGTTGTATAGGTGAATATAAATATTTTTGTTGTTAATCGTATTAAATAAAGCGGTACTTTTTGGACAAGTATTTGTATTTAAATTAATATCGATATCCGATAGTGAAACCTTGACACAAAGGAGCCAAATGTTATTGTTAAACGGTATATCATTATAAGTTTCATTAATAAAGTATGAAAACATTTAATGTATGTTATATATATGTTTTTATAAAAATATGCGTATAGGACTTAGTCTCATTCTATTTCCGAGACATTGTTTTGACATTGATTGTATATATGTACTAGTGACAATTTCCTACATACAATAATGCAAGTTTTCATTGATTATTCATAAATGATATAATAGACGTTAACCACGTTAGTAAAATATAAAATCAGGGGAGAAAATCTAAATAGATTGCATAGACAAAGATTCTTAATAATCACTATGAAAAAGATTTTGAAGATGTAATTAAAATATCAACACCTGCCAAATTACTAATAAACTATACTATATAACTAATATTTAAAAACTACGGAATTTTGATTAACACGTCGTATAAATTCTACTGTGTATTTTCGAGTCGTACAATAAATCGTACGTAAAAGGGCAGCCATTGGGACGAGGCTGATTAAATCATTAATCTCTCTCCAAATTCGTGCCTCGTTGCGAAACACACGTAGATTTTCAGTCAACCATATGTACATACATATATGTATATATTTTTAACCTATTTGCAAAATAAAGCATTTACATTTTAGCTCTAGCTTGCCACTTTTGCGGTACTGATTTTTGATAAATTTTAGTATATGTGAATTGGGAAAAATTTGAAATCAGTATTTGGGTAAACGTTTATTTTAAGAAAACCAATATTTTTATTACACCAATTTTTCACTTGAATTCCTTTTAATACACTATATGATGGGTGATTTATACAAAATCCTTGACAAATATAGTTAACTATTAATAACGACCTCCATACTGATTTCCGTTACGGCGACTAACCTCACTCAAACTAGCAAACTGCGCGATTCATACATCATATACACATCAGAAAAACCTTAACAATCTACATAATAGAACGAATGTAATATATATTTTTATAAATCTGAAAAGATATCTTTTTTTATCAATTCAATTAAGCGACCTCATTAACCCGCATATCTGTCTTGTCATTTAAAAAGGTAGGTGCACAATGTACGTGTCTCAGATAATAGTTTTCTAACCCACGCAGACTATAAACTTCCTTTAAGCCAAAAGTGTAATCAAATTTGTATATCATACAAATATTTTTAATTCAACCAATTAATCTATGGGTTAAGATTTTAGATTTTAATGTTTGTGAACTTTTAACTGGAAACGAATTTTTCACCAGGCTATCTCCGTGCTACGCCAAGCGAGCTTCTAGTAAAAGCAGGTGCGCGTCTTGTTGGTGCTAGTGATTCGGCCAAGTCCGCCGATCTGCGAGGCACGGTGGCGCTACCCTTTCTACCAGTGGTAGAGCCACCCGTACCCGGCGCCTTTCTTACCGAAGATCCCCGCATGCTACTACCGGGCACTGACGTGCCTTTCATGACTGGGTATAATGCTCAGGAAGGCATTATATTATTTAGACGTAAGTATTTTATTGTTAGAGTGGTTATAATCCTCCTTCTGAAATTTTCTCCAGATATGTAGCCTCGTTAGGTGACTAAACCAAGAAGAGGTAGTTTATGGTCAGTTTTACATTTATATTTAGGTGTAGTGTGTATACGAGGTGCACCTTCGTTACATAAAAACCTTATATACCTACCTATGTGATAATCTAGATCCAGCGGTTTGTGCGTTGTCTGACAGAAAATGTAAGAAATGTTTTTTTTTTTTTTTTGTTAAGTTTATGTGACCTATTTATTATACATATGTGGACTATGAAACTTAGAATTGTAAAATGTATAAATGTTTAATCCTGGTATCAATGTTATAAATAATATTACATTACTGCTGATTATAATTCGCAGAAAAAGTAGTTTTTGGTATTCATTCCATTAAAATAAAATTACATAATATACGTATTGCCGTTACGAAACTTTGCATAAAAATAATTTATTTAAAATGTAACGAGGTATAATAACAAAGAGGATCATTAAAATGAATCGCCGACGCTATAAAATTGATCGACAACATCCACCGCCTCCAACTTTAATCATAATGAGACGTTTAAGCTCGGTAAATTCTGTGATCTTTAATATTGACCTCAATTCCTAAATCTACGATAAACTTATTTTTTTGAAATAAAGCGAATTCGATGTCAGTGTATTTGTTGTCAGTGATAATGTTCATCGTTTTTAACAGCACTTACATAAATTATTTGGATCAAGCTGATTGTAAATGAAATTGTCCACTGTTTTTTGTTGGGAAAACAATCTTGTAACAATACGGTCTAACTTTCCATTGCCTAAGGTTAAATATTTAGCGTTGCAAAACACAACACTGGCAGGTACACAAACATTGTTAGAAAGTTATGTTTATATATTAGTATTGAAAAAGTTCTCAGGCCTCTACATCCTGATTTATAATAACTATTACATCATTACTTAAATATAAAATATTAATCTATTGTTATATCTCGTATGAATCTTATGGAAAGTAAAACACTAGTATGGACCATTTAATAACATAAGCTAGGTCTTAAGTAAATCTGTAAAATATAATGTACCTACGACGCATTTATATAGTTATGTTCTGATTCCCGCACAGACTAAAGTTACAGATGATGGTTTTGGTTGTTTTTAGAAAAAAATAAAACAATATCTTAGACAACCTGAAACATTTTTTTTCCTTTTTGTGAGATTTGAGTTTCGTAAAACTATTAAATAAAGACGAAGTAAAAACGGTGGCGACACCACGGACTTGAAGTCTCCCGGGGGAAACAACATTTGTCCCCTGCCTCTGGCGCTTGCCTTCTTTAGCCGTCTGGAGTGGAGCGCAAAAGCAAAGTGCTCGAAAGGGTGGAAGTCCTCAATCTGCGTAATAACGGAGAAACCCGCTCAAGAGCACTCTTGCGATGGTGAAACTGGTGCACACGGACACCTTTCGATACCTGTTGCTACTTGCTGACCACGCTGTTGTTGCGCCCAAAGCACTATGCCGTTTTGCCAAATATTCAATCTGAGACTGTTGAGCAGGCGGATGTCCGGTAGTCTCATCCAATAGCCAAGTTTTTAGTACATCCAAACTCCATTTCATAACCCTATTTAGTTTTCCATATTTTCCATTGTCCCTACGCATTATCTGGGGGCCATCTTTAAGCAATTCCCTATGGGTTAGTTAGTAACGGATCCCGCTTGATGCGTCACATTAAACGAAATCCAAATAGATACAAATAATAATAATAATTTCCTCCTGACTGATTTGGGCCATGGCGACCAATCTTACTGAGACTCTCCAGATGCGTAGGAGATATTAGTGCACAAGAGTATGCGCAAACACAAGTGTATTCACTATTCCTTTTCCTCTCAAAGTCCAATGGCACGATACTTTTACACGATCGGTGAGAATTAAGGCGCATAACCAAAGGCTTTACGCGCTCTCCGAGGCACGGGTTGCGACCCCGCCAACATCCCAACTCCGGACTCTTACTGTGATTTTCTTAATAGAAAGACTCAACAACTAAACTCAACGTACCAACCCGGGACTCAAACCCAAGACCACCGAATCTGCAACCATACATGCTAGCCACTAGACCACCAAGACAGTTTAAAAGTATTATATATTAAACTATCCACAGACGATAATGTCATTAAAATCTTCAAATAATTTATAAAGTAATTGTTACTCTAAAGTAATTATTTTTCCGAAACCAGCCACTAAAGAAATCTAATCGACTCCAGTGTAGAGCATCGAATGAAGTCCTTCAACTTATCACTCAACTGATTAAATAAAACCTAGCTATTTTTGAACTGCACAATAAGAAAAGTCACACTAAAGCTATCCTATACTTTTAGAAAGAGCCATAATTAAATACACAGACAAAAAATATAAATTGTAAAATCCCAAACATTTTTCAAGTGCAACCTTTTCAAATAAATATTTAATGTAAATCTTTAATCTTTAATGTTACTTTTAAATCGTAGAAATTTATAATTATTAAAATCGACAGTGGCAAACTAAACTTAGCGTACCTACGTGTATTTATAATCTAGGCCCTTAGGTCGTTTACACTTGTTTTACCGGAAATCCTTCGAAAAATTCTGCGAGTGAACGGAACTTTAAGTGGCACACCTAGGTTTCCTAAATATTTAGAAATAGTACGTACCTATACGTTTACATTTTATTTCCGAACTGGTAAGCGGTTTCAGAGGTATACCTTTAAACGAGTTTAGGAAATACGAATACCTTTTTAATGAAATAAATTTTGACTTTGTGTAAAACTATAAAACTGTAGACTAACCTTCAGAACTTTTGACTAAATTAAAAGTAGGTTATTAAAACTAAATGTATTCCTTCAGCAGGCTTACTCATAATTTGTTAATTAATATCCAAGCATCTGAACCGTATTTTTACTCGAAAAATACCTATGAACAATGCATATCTATTATTCGGAAGCAATAACTTTCAGCAACAAAAATGATGACATCAACTACAGCTAAAGCGTTTTGGAACCAAATATCCAAAATTAGGAAACACAACAATATTAACATTTTTGTCTTTCAATTTTAGTCATAGTCGCGTAGCTTGGTAAATAATTGCCGTAAGTTTGAGTTCGCGTAACAACGCGTGCGGTCACGTAGTGTCATATCACATAATATTATGTAATATGCAATTTCCCGAGAAAAATTAGATAATATCATAGTAAAAACGAGAATGTTCAAAAGAACTGCAGCAATAAAAGAAAAGGTGTAACTCAGATAAAGTGGAACAATATCAAATGTTATGCATTCATATTATTAAATCTAATATAGATATAAGAGTATGTATTCAGTATAAGTAGCGATTTACCCTCACTTCGCTTGGGTGTATCCCTAGGTACAATTACTTTTTAAATTCATAAAAATAGTTATTGTGAGCGTATAGATTTATGCTATCGCTGACTTTTTTGTAGGTCTTTTTAGGGCATACGATTTTCTAATACATTGTTTTGATGTATCTCTGAAGGTTTAGCTAGCGCTAACATGTAATCGTACGAAAACAGATTTTTTTTCTATTAGTAAAAAACCGTATTAAAATCCGTTTCGTGGTTTAGAAGAAGTAAGCGAAGAAAGAGACAGAGTCAGACTGAGACTTTGTTTTACACTATTTATTTATTTATAACACTTTATTGCACAAGAAAATGGTAGATTAACAAAAAAAAAATACAATTACATCTCTTGATGTGCAAAGGCGGCCTTATCACTAAAAGTGATCTCTTACAGGCAACCTATAGAAAAGGATACAAGAAAATAAGTGAGAAGAGCGGAAAGGTGCATAAAGTGCAAGTCATTAAAACATAATATAAATAAACATACTAGTACATAAAAATTTACATATATAAAATACTAATATTACCATATATATTTTTAATAAACATACATATACATAATAATATAATAAATAATAATATCTATATAAGTATATACATATATGCGTAAACAAATTACATAGTACAGCACTAATTACAGAATAATACAATTACAATTATTTAAAAAATGTAAAATTACAGAATATAATTATAGATCAGCGTCTTGCACCCAAACTAAATTTTGTATATTCCCAAAAAAATGATAGAATTTACCGCACTAAATTGTTAAATATATTAATAAAAATTTCACACACTGCAACTAATAAGTACCTTCTTTGTGTAATAAATTATTGTTGACATTTTTGTAAGTACAATAGGACAACTTGGTCGAACCAGTTATTGTATTTTACAGTGGGAATAACAAATTTTCCTGCAGTAAAAGGTATCCTAAATGTTAACCCGACTAATAAGTTATCACTACACAAAATTTTATTAAAAACGTTTAATACTTTTTGCGTGAAATGCACCCAGATATACAGACAAAAAGACAAGCAAATCCGTACACAATACGTAACAGTCATAGTTTTAAAAAAATATTTCACGTACAGATTTGACTTTGATACTGTTTTATTACATGTTATATAATATAGATTAGATAATAATAAGTTAATTCGTGAATGTATTAGTAATACATATTATAGGTTTCTTTTTTAGAATATAAAATTTGTTATAAATATTAACAACCTTTTTTTAAAAAAAAAATATAATATAATATCAAACCTTTTTGCGTCGAAATTCTTTAATTTGTATCTAATAAATAATTCGGTATTCTCACGATCGTACGATGGAAATATAGTATTGTCTTAACTCAGTGCCTACTAATAAACGATCTGGTTGCTAATTATGTCAAAACCTTGTTACATTGTCTGTTTGATAAGAAACTTTGCATTGTTTTTATAAAATTTCACCACACATTGTTGCTTAAAGTACCTAAGGAATAGAAAATTAGATTAAAGCTCAATTGTTTTACCTGGAACTAATTAATCTTTTAAATATGCATAATATATTAAATGATTGTAATTTTTCTTACGTTTTATAATCTATACTAGCGACGAGCACTAAATTTTTTATCAAATCCATCCAGCCGTTTTAGAATTTAGTGTGCCGGAGTAACTTAAATATGTATGAACATGCGCAAACACAACCACATACACACAAACACACACTTACGTATATAAACTGTCGCATTTTTAATAGTGACGTAATTAAGATTCAACTATCGCTAATTGCAGTAATTTTACAAAATCAATAAATCTGCAGAATCTACAGAATCCATTTGCCATCTATTTGGTACAATACGAAGTCGGTGTACCTACCTACACGATGATGAAATTCACGATTTCGATCCAACTTACAATATGAGATGACTCACGCACTAAGCGGTTTTGGACATATTATATTTTAACCCACCTGAAAGGATCTTACCATATTATGTATACAATTTTTTTTTCCTCCTACTTACAATAGCTTACATGTACGCAATGCCATCCTTATTTTTTTCAAATAATTCAGATTTTAACATTATCTAACCGTTCATACAAGAAAGGTATCTTGATAATTTATCTATATAGTTAGCAAGAAGAGTGTCTTGGCGAAGTCGGGTGGGTCGCTAGTTGTTGTAAATATTTATAATATAATAATAATATGAGGTGTGAGAAGTGGTGCCACAGTAGAAAAGTAATCGCAGATCGAGTATTTCTTTCCAATTTACATTCGCCTTATTTAATACTTCATTACGCAAATGTTACATGAATTACATAATAAACTAACAGCTGTCTTTATACCTATTTACATCGTCACGCTGTATTGTATTTGTAACTGGTTTACATAATAAAACATAGTAACCAAAATATACGATTATGCAATGTAAGGCACTTCTACAGTTTTCTACTCTATATTCGTTTAACTATTGAATGCTAATTAAAATTAGAAATTAAGACCAATCTAAGAATAATGAAATTTCGCCATTAATTAAAGGAAGTGACTATTACCTAATACAGTTACTGTACGAATGATGTATAATTATTTGTCTAGCTACTTTATTTTTTATTATTTTTTTTTTTAATTAGAGCATCTGGATAAATGATTATTTATTTGTACGCCTTAATTTTCGATTATGTGACAGGCCCGACTTGTATAACGTAGGTCGATAAGACTTCAACGAGACGGCAAATTATTTCAAACCCAGAACCCCCAATATCATAATTGTTTTATGTTATTTAAGATTTGGTGACAGTTTCGAGTCGAAAATTATAGGTGTCGGACAGTATATAACAGAAGAATTCGAAGTGTCAAATGTATTTTTTTTGACGACATGCTCCAATTATTTAAAGAATGAGAAAAGACTCGTAGGTATGTATGTATATATACATTTTGTCTTATCCTCATTGTTAAATAAAAATTAAAAAAAAATATTTTTTAAGTAAGCAATAGCCGGACTAATAAAAATATATTAGTCGTACAGTAACTGTATCATTAGATTCAGCCTTAATTAAATTACAAGTTTTACTGACGTTATAAGTTACATATTATATGTATAAGTAATAAAATAAAATTATACTTACATAAAAACATCTACTTATATAAGAGATAGAGCTTTTTATACAAAACTCTTAACAATTTTATAGACTCTCCATTTTTGTTAAGAAATCCTAAGGTTAGCAATAAAAATGTCATTGTTTTATATTCCTACAACAAGAACTAAATATGTTCAAATTACTTTTATGTTTCGGGCTTGTAATAAGTATAATGAAAACTGCCTCGGTGGTGTAGTGGCTAGCATGTACGGCTGCACATCCTGAGGTCCTGGGTTCGAGTCCCGGGTCGGGCCAAGTTTAGTTATTGAGTCTTTCTGTATAGTAAGCTTCAGTAACAGCCCGGAGTTGGGAAGTTGGCGGTGTTTCATCCCCGTGCCTCGGAGAGCACGTAAAGCCGTCGGTCCTGCGCCTTAACTCTCACCGGTCGTGTCGAATAGTCGTCCCACCGGAGTATTAGAGTGACAGGAATAGAGAGTGCTCTTGTGTCTGCGCGTACACTTGTGCACTATAATATCTCCTGCGCAGTTGGCTAGTCTCAATGAGATTGGCCGCCGTGGCCGGAATCGGTCAGGAGAACATTATTATTATTAATGAAAACTTTTTTAATATTGATTTGCATACTTGCTCGATCACACAGATAAAAAAAATAATTAGAGAACACTTGCATTTATAATTTCATTCAGGTCAATAATTAGTTTTTTTTGTAAGGTTTTGTAAGTTTTCTGCTGTTTTTCTCCTCTTTTTAATTGTTTATTAACAAGATATGTATAAATAATGGAAACTTTACTGGTGTGTGAACTATCTTTTATGTATTTTCTGTAAGTGTTTTAAATACTGTTTGTTTCCCAAATATTATAAATAAATGAAGAGAGAGAGAGAGAGGGGGAGAGAAAGAGAGAGTTGTATTTATTACAATAGATTTTATTTAAATTAAATATCTATTCACCTTACATTATTAACCATTAATTTATCATATTCGACACGTGCCAGATATTTTACCTGAAAAATATTTTTGGTGATTTACATAATTCACCTTATAATATTTCAGGACTTCAACGCTACCCAAAACTACTGAGTGAACTAGAACACGAATTTAGACGAGTAGTTCCTCCTGAGCTGATATCTTCAGATGAAGAGCGATCAAACAAAGTCACGGATCTAATTCGAGCTTTCTACTTCCAACAGCGGCCTGTGGACATGCGGAACATTGACAGCCTTATAGACGTAAGACTTTTATTATTTTGATATGATTTTATTATGAAGACTTTAGTGCTATTATAATAAACTATTATACCTAATACCTATACTGTAAATATTATAACGATTTTCTTAATTTTGTTATCTTTATTTCATTAAATTATTAAATAGCTTTTAGTCGTGGCTCCATTTGCATCTTACGTTGATATATAATCGATATATAAAAAAAACTGCAGAATTTCACAAAAAAACCTTTCCAGTTGTTCACAGATGTAATGTTCTTGAGACCAGCATTGGAGACCTTAAGATTACAAGCAAAAACAAATAGAACAAGTCCAACTTATCTCTACCGATTTGCGTTTGATGGTGCACTTGGACTTTTCAAACGAATGTTGGGAATCACACACCCAGGAGCTTGCCATGGAGATGAAATGGGATATCTTTTCTATTTCTCTAGATTAAACTATAGATTAGACGATAATTCGCCAGAATTAGCAGTGTCCAAGAAAATGGTGCAATTGTGGACGAACTTCGCCAAAACTGGGTAATTTAAACGGAAATAATCCGGAGTTTTTTTAATACAATCAATATCTTATCTTATTTCAATTGATCTATACTAATATTTTAAAGAGGCAGAGTTGTTTGTTTGTTTCTTTGTTTGAACGCGCTAATCTCAGGAACTCCTAATCCGATTTGAAAAAATCTTTTTGCATTTGCCCGTTTATTGAGGAAGGCTATAGGCTATATATCATCATAGTACTCCCCAAGGGAGCGGAACAGTAATCAAATGTCAACAAATCGGGCAGACTTCCTAATATTATTGTAAAACTATTAAAACTATATCATATAAACACGTAAAGCCATAGAGTTTATTTTGTAGATTGAACGCGAGTAAGGCCGCGGATATAAATTAATACATGTTTTCTTTGGTTCGATGATTAAGTAATTAGATTAAAATTACGGTACTTTTGTGTTTTTTTTTAATTATTCCACAATTTACTAGAAGATTTTTCAGTAGATACTATATTTTAAAATAAATCTTCATATAATCCGTTTTGGAAATACCGGCTTGCTACATTATATTTATTTGTATTCTACAGGAACCCAACGCCCCCAGTCGACTATGAATCAGTAGTAGATTTCACATGGCTACCCGTAAATGATACAACTCATGTAAACTTCCTCGATATTACTGGAAACTTCACTCTTCGATCTGATCCTGAAGCTAAAAGAGTTCGCTTTTGGGATTGGCTCTTTGAGAGTTATGCTGAAAATTCTAACAATACGAATAAATATGAGCAAGTAAATGGAACTGGCAATCCGATCATATCTCAAAATAGTGATGTTTAGTGTTGAGTGAACTCGATCTGAACAGAGTATTTAATAGTATTTAAGTTAATGTTGTGCGTGTTACAAATTCAATACTTGTTATAAAGTAATTATGTGAGGATGTATGATTTTCCTCTCGTCCATATGATTGTTTATATAGATTTTATATTCTTTTGTAAATACAAACTAATTAAGAGAATAAATATTAAGTATTTAAATTGAGCATGATTTTATTCACATGGGTACAATGTTTTGACTGATTAATATGTCTACTACAACGGAGATAGCGAATTCGATTTCTGCAAGAAGCAAATGTTTTGTGTTTACTCTAGTTCTAAAAGATCACCTATCCAAATCCAAATTATATTGTACTAGCTAACTCTTGTAGTCATAAGTCAGAAGAATAATTAGTATATTTTTTTTGCTTACATGAAAAACAGCGCGAATACGAAAACTGACGACGGTTTTATTCCATCACTAGAGGCTCACTCTCGCTTCGCTCGGGTTCGCCTCTAGACAAACAAAAACAAATCTATCCCACGGGAACCGTACATTTTTCCGGGATAAAAAGTAACCTATTTGTTATTCTGATATATGAACTAAATTATTGTATAGTTTCATTAAAATCCAATCAGTAGTTTTTGTGTACTAAGCTGTATAATTTACTATAGTTTTTTAATTATCCCACGGGAACCCTTTAATTTTCCGGGATGAAAAGAATCTAAGATATTGACCGGGGATATAAGGTACCACCACACTAAATTTCATTTAAATCGGTCCAAGAGTTTCGGCGATTAGCCCGTACAAACAGACAAACAGATAGAGAAACAAAAAAATTAAAAAAAAACTGGATTTCTTCTATTGCTCTTCTTACATTCCCCTGACTCCCTGAATAAAAAAATTAAAGAGTGCGTGTATGAATGTATACACGCGCAAGAAGTAAAACTTCAGTAGGTTAGCGATACTCTGTATGAAATTCAATTTGTTTTAAATAATTAGGATAGGTGATATACTAAAAAAAAGAAAAACCGGCTTCCACGCACTGAAAAGTAAAAAATAACTAAACAGGGGTTTTCATTTAGAATAGATACCTAATCAGATATTTTCGAAGTCGGTGTGTTTTGATTTGTATTGGCTGGCTCCTTTTTGGAAGTTACAATCAGTACCTAGGCGAACGAGCTTCGCTCGGAGTTCTTTTTTATTATATCGTATTTTTTAGATAAAAAAAAAACTAAAAACTTGAATAAATACAAAAAAAACAAAAGTAAAAACTTTGTAACCGACCGGGATTCAAACCCGGACACCTGTTATTGTCAATCTTGCACCTTGGCCGCTTCACCACAATGCTTATGGCCAAGCGTAAGAAATTATCGACCATATTTTGCGCGGAATATGAATGTGAAAGAAAACCGCATGAAAACTCGAAAACACGCGTTTTCCAAAACATAAAACTAATCTAAATCGATTTTTTGCCGCCGAAAACCCCCACATACCAAATTTCAGCGAAATCGTTAGAGCCGTTTACAGATCGCCGGTATATATAAATAAATAATTGCTCGTTCAAATATATTAAATAGATTTATTTATAGAATATCATTTAGGGAAAGAATATTATAATATTATATATCATTTGACAGACAATAACAATGGTTACCATGGCAACAAGCGTACGTACATTTTTTCATAACGCATTCACCTGTTTACCCCCCAAGTCAAGCGTGCGTAAAGAAGTTTTACTTCAAAAAAGTTATGTCGATTTAAAAAATCACCTAGAGACGCACCCGAACGAAGAGAAGGTGAGTCGCTAGTAAGTACCTAATATTATACAGCATATATTGTGAGGCAACCATACGAATTATGAATACTTACCAATTTTTTGAAAACGTCGGATATCCGGGTAATATGTCCGGGCTCATATGTTCGGGAAAATATTGACTAATATTCCGTGTTAACATATCCGGATTCCGGCCTTACATCCATATTAATATATCCGGGCTAATATATCCTTTTCATATATTATGTATAACACTAAGATTTATTAAATTATTAAAATGTTTAAAGTTACAATTAATAAGTATTGTAAAGTAGGTACTTCGGTCTATTGTTCTGTTTCTGACAAATTATTATTGTATAATTTTGTGGTATACATACCATATGTAACAAATAGTATGTAGTTCATGTTTACCAATATCAATCTTAATAGAACATGTTTGCTATAATTGCATTTGAAACATCTGGAATCAAAATAAATCGAACCAAAATAAATGCGACAAAATCTGATAAATTTGTTTTATTTAAAATAAAAGGAAAATAGTTTTTTTTACTTTGTCACTATAAAATATAAATATTACTTTTAATAACATTTTTATTGATTTTGTTATATTTAGTGTTTTCTATTAATAATAATATTAATATTTTCTATAATGATCAATACGAACTCATTGTGAAATCTAATTACCGTAAATATTGATCCATTGATAAACGCCACCTCGATTTTATTAGTTTCTCAGAATATTGAACACTTGTGCTTATGTATTACACTATGTATTCTTTCCTGATTCTTTTATTTTCTGTCACATATACAATCAACATTATTATTCCACACGTTTTAGTTATATCTATCTGTATTTTAACACAACTGATGACAAAGCTTTTCACTAAATTTACTAATCCTTTAGTGATTTCCATAAAAATCTGATTAAATATCTATTAGAATGTGAGATAGTCGATGTCTGATACTGCTTTATACTTCAAATAATAAAATGACATCGATAGGCAGTGGTAGCCCAGTGGTAACGCGCTCGCTAGGGAAACCGAGTGAAGCGGTTTCAAATCCCGGATCTCGCACTTCTGATATTTTCATATATGAATCATTTCCAAAATATTTACCACTTGTCTTACGATAATGGAAAACGTTGTGAGGAAACCTGCATATCTGAGAGAACCTAGCAAGTTTTTGAAAGACATGTGAAGTCCGCCAACTAGCACTTGGACAGAGTAGAGGACAATGGCCTGATAGCCCTCGCATTAAATTGAGGCCCGTACCCAGCAGTGGGACGTTAAAAAGAGCTGAATATAACATACATACATACCTGTACTATGCTACGTTTAGTTTTGAACCTGCTATTTTAGCCACTATAATTATTTTTTACTTGCCACAAAAGAGGAAAGGTCGTTCTCATGCTCGCTTACATTCCATAACTATAAAAAAATATTTGGCTTGTTTTACTTTTCAGTAATGGCTTTCGTACATTTGTCTTGCCACCTATTTCGTCTATGGTTCCGTTCCTTTTACATATCAGGACAACAGTGAATCGGTCTCTCGACCTGTTATAAAAGCCCGAAAAATATACTGGGTAGTATCGTCAATATATAGGATAGCTTAATATAAATATATGTTTAAAAATATGTTAAACAAATAAATAAAAACAAACAATCATGACAGTACGAAAAAATAGTTTTGTATAACAAAGACATGAAAGTAATTTAAATTTAAATTAAGTACATAATACAAAATGATATAAATTCATAAGAAGTATAAGTTGCTCAGAAAATATTCTGATACTTGCCACATTTCAAAACGGTCATCATGCCTAACTTAATTGCTGCAAAAAAAAGCTTTATTCCTCCTGCAAAAGCTGGTGTCCATTGGAAATCTCCGTAAGTATAAATAATATGTTTTTTTTTTTTTAATTTGAATATTAACATTATAACTTTTTTTGTTATAGAGTACTTTCTACAATAAGAAATAGTGTCCCAGTTATTTTAAATTTATAAAATTTTCATTGGACTTCAGTAAAATAGGTTCTTCAGTAAAATCAGTCAAATTCATTGAGTCTGAAAAAATAACATGGTTTAATTTTTCATTCATTTGTATATTAAGAACTTTGATATTTGTAAGATTAACTTGTTTAGACATGTATAAAATAAAAGGGCTATTGAACACTTTGAATTTATAAAAAACATTGATATTGACTCTACTCATGTATGTATATGCTACGACCGTTTGTAACACGGGACTTTATCAGGAGAAGAAAAAAAAGTAAATGTTAATAAATAGCGTACAGTAAAATTAGACCCTAAAAAGTATTATATTATTATTGCATTCAGCCCTTTTTAACGTCGCAATGGTGGGCACCGGCCTACCTACAGTACGAAGGAAATCAGGCCATAGTCCACCACGCTGGCCAAGGGCGGGTTGGCGGACTTCATATGTCTTTTAAAAACTTGCTAGGTTCTCTCAGACATGCTGGTTTCGTCACGTGTTGTTTTGGTATATGTACCGTGTATACATCCATATGCATTTAGTAAAAAACGGTAAACAGACACTCCAATTTTATTTATCTGTATAGACTAATATATTTGAACGAGCAATTCTTGTATATTTATATCTTTATATCTTTATTTATTTATACCAGCGATCTCGGAAACGGCTCTAACGATTTCGCTAAAATTTGGTATGTGGGAGCTTTTGGGGGCGAAAAATCGATCTAGATTAGTCTAATGTTTGGGAAAACGCGTGTTTTCGAGTTTTCATGCGGTTTTCTTTTGCATTATTCTACGCAGAATATGCTCGATAATTTCTTACACTCAGACATATTAAGCGTCGTGGTGAAGGGACCAAGGTGCAAGGTTAACAAATTAATAGGTGTGTCTGAGATCGAATCTCGATCGGATATAATTTCTTGCTTTTTTTTGTGTTTATTCAAGTTTTTAGTTCTTTTTATCTAAAAAATGCGATATAACAAAAAAGAACACCGAGCGAAGCTCGGTCGCCAGGTAGGTACTACTTATAAATCGGCGCAGCGTGACGAAGGCAAGCGATGAGATTGAGCTCAGAATGTAATTAAATTAGGTAAAATTTGTTATTTGTAGGTTCTTTGCCGTATGTGATTTTTACATATTACATTTTTAATTAAATATTTAAGGTTAAACTTGGTGTTAAAGTAAAGTTCTCTTTTAGGTATATCAATAGAATAAATGAGAGCATCCTAGATTTTATAGGGAACACCCCACTTATCAAACTTAATAAAATTCCTAAAGACTATGGACTTTCTTGTGAAATTTGTAAGTATTTTAGTGATAATAAATACGAACTAAGATTATTTGTATATTATTTTGTTAACATTATATTCTTTACTAAATAATTAAATTCATTTTATTTTTTTAAGATGCAAAATGTGAATTTATGAATCCAGCTGGTTCTATAAAAGATCGTATTTCACTTGAGATGATGAAAGATGCAAAAAGTGGTAATTACATTAAGGAAACGACTGAGTTTGTGGAACCAACGTCCGGAAACACCGGTATTGGCGTTGCCTTTCTAGCGGCTATGATGGGTAACATTATTTTAGCGGATTACCTAATATTAAATAGACCTAAGTATAATAATATGTATATTCACTATTATACTAACTAACCCTCTGTAGTTGTAACTAGCGTTACAACGACAGGGTATAAGGACGACACTGACTTACTTCTTGACAACCTTGGTAGATCATTCATTGAAAGCAATAAAAAGTGCACATCAACTTAAGAACTTCTAACGTGGATACATAATATGGAAAGCACTAGAGAGGCAATGGGTACTGAAGAAATACATTAGAGTAAGAAAACTATAGATATATGTATGTATATACGAAGAGTACTGCACAAGTAGAAATTATTGGTGGACGAATTTACTATTCAAAGAGGCGTACACCGGGGGATCTAATCTCGCCAAAATTATTTTTTGCAGTTTTAGAGATGATATTCAAGGTCTAAATTTAAATGGCGAAAATCTGTGTCACCTACGCTTTGCTGACAACCTAATTCTATTTTCTGACTGTTCAAGCACATAAGGACTTATGCAAAGCGAGCAAAAGCTCTAAAGCACGTCTGTCAATAATAATAGTAATAATAAAATAAAGACAAAAGCTTAATTAATATTAACATATCTACACAGTTGCACTATTTAGACAATTGATAAATTACGATACCCATCACGATATATTATAAATAAGGTTTTCTGTAGCATCATATGTTAAAGTAGCGAGCCAAGACATCACTTTTATTTTAGCTTTCTTAACTGAGCAATGTTTAATATTACAAAAGCCGACAACTCTGTTATATATTAACGTGTCAATATATGGACCAAAACGTTTTGCAATGCATGACCTTACATTCGGTAAAGGAATCTTAAAAACTCGACGGGCTAGTAAATTTTTGTATTCCGGGGATAAGATAACGGTTTTATGAACTTTGAGTGTCACATTTAAAATAAACAGTTGGCGCACACTTAATACTTTACTGTCCTTGTAAATTAGAGACGTAGGATACGTAAACGGTTTTTTGAGCATTGTCTTTAGCACAGATCTTTGGGCTCTTTCTAACTGTATCATATGAGATTTTGCAGCACCACCCCAAACCGTCAATCCATAGGTTATGATGGATTGGCACAACGCAAAATATACAGATCGTAATAGGTCTGCTGATGATGTGTTACGAAGTAATCTCATGACGTGAATGATCTTGCGTACTCGGTTTGATAATGATTTTATATGTTCTTTAAAAGTCATATGTTGATCGATAAGAATTCCTAGGTATTTTACTGTATCTACTTTATTTAGTGTATCACAATTACATTGATCTTGGTAACTGGGATTACATGTGTGTAGTTTTAGCTGTAATAACGTATTTGGGGCCGATGCAATGGTTTTATGAAAACACATATAATTACTTTTCTTTGTGTTTAAAGTAAGAAGATTGTGACGGAGCCATGTCGAAATTCGTTTCATTCCCAGTTCAGCCTTCACAAAAACATCAGGCCAGTTGTCGCCCTCATAAATAATAACAGTATCATCCGCGTAACAAATGATATCTTCGTCGGTATTGTTGTGCATGTCGTTAATATACATAGTAAATAGTATAGGGCCAAGTATACTACCTTGAGGAACTCCAAAATTAAGTGTTTTTTGTGAACTTTCATAACCACAGACTCTGACACATTGCTTTCTGTTGGTTAGGTAGCTCTTAAACCACTCCAGTGCAACCCCCCTTATAGCAAACTGTACTTCTAATTTTTTTAGTAGAATTAATGTGGATACTGTATCGAAGGCCTTGGATAAGTCCAAGAATACTCCTATAGTAGCCTTGTTGTTATCTAAATTAGTAGCTACAGTGTTAGTGAACAGGGTGATTGCATCGACCGTAGACTTTCCTCTTCTAAATCCAAATTGTCTCGAGGAGATAAGTTTGTTTGCTTCAATAAAATTTGTTAACCGTGCGCTTACAATTTTTTCTAGTAATTTTGAGAATGTGGTTAACAGCGAAATAGGTCGATAGTTTTCGGGAGAGTCTTTCGGGCCATTTTTATGTATAAGCTTAATACATGCCATCTTCCATTTATCGGGAAATATACCACTCTCTATACTGCAGTTAATTATAAAAGTGAGAGGGTGGATGATAACATCTTTTATGTCCTTTAAAAGTTTATTACTAAGGTCGTCTATACCTGGAGCTTTGTCGTTATGCAGTGAAACGATCAGAGATTCTAGTTCGTACTTATCTGTAGGGCGCAAAAAGAAGGAGTTAGGCATAAAATTATTCTGGTGGACTTTGGTGCAGAGAGTCACCTGGTCAGTTTGTAAATCATGTAGTATACGATTAGCTAACTCATGTCCCACATTTAAAAAGTAATCATTGCATTTATTTAATGACTCTATAGCAATAATACTAGTCAATGACTTGGGTAAATCCAAAATAATGAGTAATCCTGCACAAGCCGCAATTATAAATGTAAATAATGAACGATTATGTGCAGGAATATGTTTATTTGGGATAGTCTTTCTCAAAGTGGGCGATTACGCCCCCTTGTGGGCGCTGTAGGTGTCTTTCCCAAAGTGGGCGATAATGCCCCCTTGTGAGCGCTGTAGGCCTAAAGGGGGGCGGTAAGAGACCCAGAGAAAAAATGGGGGCATTGTGTAGAGGCTTAGGGGGCGATTTGTAATTTCATGTAGCTAGGAGGACTCTTAGTAGGTGAAAAAATGGGGGCGCTAAAAAATAATTTATTGTCAAAGTGGGCAGTAGACAAAATAAGTTTGGGAACCCCTGATTTAGGACAACTGTAAGGAAGAGAACGTAAGGAAATAGAAAAAAGAAGTAGTAACACCTAGGAAAGATT
This sequence comes from Fabriciana adippe, assembly GCA_905404265.1. Classification (NCBI taxonomy): domain Eukaryota; kingdom Metazoa; phylum Arthropoda; class Insecta; order Lepidoptera; family Nymphalidae; genus Fabriciana; species Fabriciana adippe. Next base: position 6,449,454 of record FR990000.1, read on the forward strand.
TTGATTACTTAGCGAGGTAATGAAAAACAATGATATGGCAAGGAAAGAAAAATGAAAGGTCTTTAACCTACGAGTATGTTTAACATAATATGCATCCCTACATATTTACTATGTATATACAGTTTTCAGACGTGAGCAGTAACAGAAAGAAATTTTAAATAAAATATAAGTGTGCCAAAATGGAATTAAAACAAGTACAATAGAAGTAAATAGAAGATGAAGAATAAAATAAAAAGAAATAAAAAGTAGAACAAAATTTAAAAATGAACACACAGTTTACAAACAAGTAAAATGGCGTTATACAGAACATATTTTTAGACGAAAACAAGGCCGTTACCGATATAATTACATTATATAGTATAAATAAAAATTAATATTTTAGTAGTTTTTAATTAAAATCATTAAAAGTTAACAATAATATTGTTTAATATTATTTGAACTCTATAAACAGTAATAACAGCAATAAAGGGTTATGTAATTTTTTTAACTAATATCATAGACGTAGGTCCAAAACGATTAATCCTACTTTGAAATAATTAAATTATAATTCATCAATATAATCAAATATCTCTAATCTCGAATATAGGTTTTTCGTTAAAATTTCAGATAAAAAGTGCATTATTGTAACAGGAGAAAAGAATTCTTCTGAAAAAGTTAGTACTATGAAATTGTTAGGGGCAGAAGTAATACAAACTAATAAATCTGCAATAGCTATAGCTAGACAAATAAAAGACTCCAATCCTGACAATGTTGTTATGCTGGATCAAGTAAGGAAAATGTGTAAAAAAATCTGTTTATGCACTACGACTAAGATCTAAAATACCATAATAATCATTATATCAACTTCTTTTTAGTTTGAAAACCCTGTCAATCCCCAGACTCATTATTGTACTACGGGAGTAGAAATTTTAGGTGCTTTGGGAGAGGTGGATATGCTTGTATTAGGAGCTGGCACTGGAGGTACTGTGAGTGGTGCTGGTCATAGAATAAAGGAAATGTGTCCGAATTGTACCATCATTATCGCTGAACCTGATGGATCCACGATGTTTAACGTTAATGGAAAAAAAAAATCTTTCTTAGTAAGTTAAAGGAAAACCTTTAATCGTTTTTATTTGAAATAATTTATATATTATTTGATCTATATTATTCAATAAAAACTGACCAATAACCATAGTTCTATCTCAATTTTAATTTTGTTTGTGATCATAGAATTTGTGATCATATAGTTCACATAAGAACCATTTTAAGTTTTTCCGAATTTCCATTTTCTTCTAGTCAATTTTTCTATTTTATCTCCCTTAAAAACCTTATTTTAATTATTACGAAAATTTAAAAAAGAAATACCCGAAATCAGATTAGCTTTTGTAATGTCATATACAATTATTATAGATAGAAGGCATTGGAGGATCAACCGTGCCAATCGTTTTGGATAAATCGATAGCAGATGGTTTTGAAATAGTGACAGATGAAGAAGCATTTTTAATGGCAAGGGAAGTTTGCAGGAAAGAAGGGTTACTTTGCGGTATGTTACTCCTACGAAATATTTACATGTGTTTACGTTTACAGATGAAAAATTAATTATTATTTTCTGAATTTGTATGCAATTACTAACATCAATAAAACATTTAATTACCTTAAGTAAAGATAAGTTAAAAAGTAGCTGTCAATCTTCTAAATCTATACAATATACAAATAATAAAAGTGTAACTAAGCCGAATCTGTACATTAAATATTTTTTGGAAAATCTCTTTGAAATAGACATTATTATCGATACAGAGGTCGAATCTATAGTTTTTAGAATTGTTGTCTGTCTCTCTGTTTGTCTGTTACCGCATCACAGAAAAACCGCTGGAGGTATTTTGATGAAATTTGGTATGGTTATAGCTGGTTATCTGGGTCAACATATAGGATACTTTTTACTGAGAGAAAATGCCTCATCTCTGGGAAATCTATACTAAACGTTAAAACGTAAGCAGGGACGAACCCGAGCGTAGCGAAGGTGAGTCGCTAGTCTTGACATAAAACCTGAATGAATAGCGTTTACTCTTGTTTTGTTTAAATAAATGACATTGTTTTGAAATATCAAAATACTTCAAAATAATGTTATCTATTTAAACAAAAGAATTGTACATTTAATAGAGCAAGGCAATTGAATACATACTAGTAAATGGACACAATGTTAAACGTAATATATTTTTAAACAGGAGGGAGTAGTGGGGCAGCTATGGCAGCCGCAATTAAGACAATTAAAAGGCGTAAGCTAGGTGCTGGACAAAAAGTCGTTGTAGTTTTACCGGATGGAATACGCAATTATATGACAAAATTCGTTTCTGAACAATGGATGGAAGCGCACTTGTTTATGGATCCCCCTGAACATACTATGAAGTATGTATATAGATTTAATAGTGTAAATGTTACGTAAACAGGTCACAAAACTTACGAAATATATCATACAAAGAATGGTGGTAGTGTTTAAGTTTTCTAAAGAATTTTGTCACTAAATTTTTACATTCACGACCACCAACAATGCGACTGACATTTGGTGGTATAAGTAGGTACATTGTGTTCAGAATTAACCGTAGTATTAGAATTTACTAAAAACATTTGACCGGTGCGTGCTTGCTACAGTAAAGGAAGGAAGAATGATGAGAGTGAAGCTTAAGATGTTTTGAAAACCGAAACGATCTTAATCATTATAATATTGTAATATTGAAAGTTTACTTTTTAGATGGTGGCGTTTGCCAGTTACAGATTTGAAATTGAGTCATACATATCCTATTGTAGATTCTACTTACACTTGCGCTCAAGCACTTAAAGAAATGAAACATGAAAATATTGCAATTGTTGTGGATGATAACGGGTAAGAATATATTTTAATGAATAGGTATCTATTTTTCTATATTTATATAAGTATTAACCACAAAAAATAAAAGGCATAAAACATTACCGTAAGTTAATTATTAGCATACTTTGCATGCTACTATTTAACGTATCTATCGTATTTTTTACTACTTACTAAAAGTACAAGTTACTTACTCTTCTATTCAATTAGAACTTTTGTCGGAGCAGTTTCGAAAGACAGTTTTCGTCATGCAGCAACTAACCCCACAAAACTGCCAAATTCTAAATCGGAAGATTTCAATTTTGACGAACCCGTGATTGAGCAACTGGTTAAAGACTGCTATACTCTAGCTCTAAATGGAAAGAAAGGAATACCGACCATCGGTCTTCTATCACGCATTTTGGATATAACCCAATTCGTTGTAATCGGCAAGAATACTAACGGAGCTGGCGAAGGTAAACTGTATTCTTTGTGTACTTTAATATGAATTTTCGCATGTGACTAAAAAATAAGGCATAGGCGAAGGCCGACAAGGCATGACGTAACCGAGAGCGAAAGTATTCTAACAAATCTATTACTTAAGACCCTGAAAACTAAGTGGGAATATGTTTTACGAACATTTAATTTTAGTTCTATTACAGTCTTTGTATCACAACATATTGATACTTCAATACATATATTTTCTAGACTCCAAAACAATCGTTCGTCTGTCTGTATATATCTATGTGTGCATTTCATACAAAAGGTACTAAACGGATTTTAACTAAATGTGTAGTGCTAACTTATTACTTGCCTCAACATTTTGAACTCTTAATATAGGAAAATCTCTCATTTCCTATAACCGTTTCGGCTGAGTTGTCCTTCACACAAGAATTTCAATGGTCTGTATATACAGATCATTTTTCCCAATAGATCTTTGAAATATGTACACATATATACAGATCATTGAAATTGAATTGAAGTTTTTGAGTATATAATATTCAAAAACTTGTACCAGCATGGCTACATGTAATTAACGTATTTTACAATTTAGTGTGGTAAAATCTCTCATTTTTGGTGGAAAATGTGAAAAGCTTGAGTGTAAGTCGCTTAAATTCTAAACTATAAGTCGCTGTCTGCCTCTGCATTACGCCTAACGCTGGCTTAACTTTAAGAGGTATCAAAAGAAAAAGTACAGAAAAAAGTCAACAACTATTTTTATCTACTCTAATCGTACATAGGAACTCACCTAGCGTAAGGCGCTAGTTATATCTAAAACTAAATGTTATTTTATATTTCTTTAACAAATATTCTATTTAGTATGTGCTCTCTATAATCACATGCCAAAAATTTGCAATATTTTATTGATGTCCAAACGCAATACAAGATTTTTTATTTACTTACAGAGTTGACACATTATTTATATTTTGATTATTTCCTACTTCAAGTTATTTTTCCCTTCACTTTCAAATGTCTATTTTGATATAACTGAATATAAACGTTATGAAAATAAATATTTACACTTTTTAGGTCATTTCGCGGCGGAAAGCGTGGCCACAGCAGATGACGTCCTTGATTTTATTTTTACTCATCGCTAAGGATGTGTGTCATACAACCGATACCAATAAATGAAAAATAATGCTTAAAAACTGATAAAACGTTATGCGCAATAAACTTATATTTATTAATTTCTTTAAAATAAAAAGTTGTTTTTCAATCGTACTTCACTCTCTTCCTTTCAGACTACTTCATAAGTTATTTTTTGTAACTAAAACCTATTATATTACAAGTAAAAAGTACCCACTTAAAAGTAATAATTTCCCCTTTAAGAATGGATTTCTTATGAAATTTATTTGGTCCAGAGATTCATAATTGATAAAGATATCGTAATAAGTAGGTACACCTTTTTAAAAATTAATAAACACGTAGATAGCCAAAATTTATTTACTTTTTGTCTTTATGAACCCGGGCTATTATAGGTACCTAGGTATTATATAAAAAATAAAACATGTACAATATATAAGTAGGTACAATAAAATACATTTTACATAAATAATAAAATAATAATATTTTTGATTACTTACTACAGATTAAAAAGTAGAAATTGGGTGATAGGCCAGGGCTGAAGCCTTAAAAAATAATAATAGTAGGATGAAACCCATTGGAAAAGAAGAGAATATAATAAAAATTAAAGGAAAAATAATTTACGGGCGATGTGAGGTTGGGAAGTGGAGGAGGGGAGAGGGGGGGAGGGGTTAATAAAACACTTACACTTTCTTCACATTGATTTAGGTGCCTTATTAAATATTAACTTTATTAAATGCATTTTCTGAGGGAATTTACCATGATAATGTATATTTTTTTACACCATCAGAAAGTAGAGATTTCAACGAACAAAAAGCACACCAACTTTTTTTAAAAAAGCAGATATTTTGACGTGAGAATTTTAGACTGAAAATTAGGGTGCTTTTTCGATATTAAGTCAAAATAAGGTGAAAAAATAAATATTTTAAATCAAAAAAATTACAGTGTATTTGGGACATAAAAAAGTAAGTTTGCACCATATTTCGTTAAAGAAAAAAATATTTGTATAAGATAAAAATAAAAAACCAAAAACTTGGTTATTTGAATTTTTCACATATATTTTGAGGTTATGTGAAAAAAGTGTAAATACAAAAGTTGTAGATCTTTTTATTACCTACAACTTTGCCATTTAACTTTTTTTCATAGGACTTGTAGTTTTGCCGAAAATCGAGATAGACCGTTTTTTACCCATAAAACCTCCCCCTCTTCCACTTCCCGACCACAGATCGCCCGAAAATTATTTTTCCTTTAATTTTTGTTATATTCTCTTCCTTTTCCAATAGGTTTCATCTTACTATTATTTTTTTTGGTTTCAAAAATTATCGACACTGGTCTATGAGTGGAATGAATAGGTAAACAGTTAGCCTTGGTATATATAAGTAACTCTAAGATAAATAATGTATATATTATAATATTTTATTAACCGTATAAATAAAATAGAAAGATTATTGTCTCGTTTTAGGTGATAGATTACTTAAAACAATTCCAAATATTTAATTTCAGTTTATGAGTTATGACAGTTAACTTGATGGTGCGTTCCACTAAGCGCTTACGACGATCATGCTCACGCCCACGGATTTTTCCCGTTCCACTTAGTCCCGAGCGTTCGAATCGTAAATCCAAGTGGAATGAATTATGGCGCATTTACAGCGTTCAAGTAAATAAGTGCAGCAAATACTGTATCTATAATAAAAATAAATTTTTCATGATAAAAATATATTTTCATTAATTTTAACCATTGTTTATACTTACAAAATATGATACTGAAAGTAGCCGACGTTTGATAACTTTTTGTTTTTTGAATGAATCAAATCAAAACTCAAACTTTGTCCGAAAATTACACTTATATTTTTAAAATCTTTTAAACGTGAAATTTTTAATTTTTGTAATTATTTTTCAATAAAAAAAGTGCTACGAGTTGTCAAATGTCGGCTAAATTAATTTTTATTTGTAAGGTTATTTTGATGACACTTAAAAGTAAATTTATACATAATAATTAATTATTATGAATTGCAATTATTTTTTTAAGCTTGTTTTACATAATTATATATACCAGTGGCAGCACGTTGAGCATCCGCTGCAGAAACATTTACTTCCACTAAAGTATCTCTCGTCGCATCAAATCATGAAATTTTCACGGTCGCCATCTTTATTGCTTTGTTTTTAAAATCCCGCTAATTCTCTCAGCGCTCACTTCGACCCACCTCTTGAAATGGGTTGTCGTGAGCGTAATTTATGACGTCATTAGTTACGTTTTCACCGCGACCACAACCATTGTAGTCGCCATGTGGAATGGCCAAGAGTGTTTTAGGCATTGTAAGCGCTTAGTGGAACGCATCTTAAATAAATTCTTTGAGTTTTGACAGTTAACTTAGATTTTGACAAGTACAGATTTCATCCCGTTAATTGTCATTAGTCATATTCATACATGCGGCTGCTAACCACTTGTTTAATTTTAAGATTATTTACGCACGTATTTTATAATACCTACACAGTACACACCACACATTGCGCGTTTAGTTATCATCAACACAGTTTGATAAGAGCGTTTTTAAATATAAAAGTGCTTTACGCTTAAAAATTTCAGTTAAGTTCAGTAAATTACAATTAGCACGTGAAGATTGACGTGTAAGTTATTGTCGTGATTCATTAATTTATGAGTAGAAGTTAATTTTCTGAAATAAACACGGCTCCGATAGCATTTTAATCTAGAAAACAGTAGTAAACGGACGAGTCTATATTACCGTTTATAAATATATCAACCGGTTCTAATATTATTTAACGTGAAAATGGAAAATGGTACTTCATCGTTGTTTCCTAATCTCAAGGAAATGTCTCATATCGTGAGAGCACTGTAAGTAAAAATAATTATTATTTATTTATAATTTTACCACATGCAAAAAATATCTCAAATTCATCTAAACTTTCAGAGACAGGAATCAAAAAGTGCATGAAAATATACTAAATGTAATCGGTAACACGCCTTTGGTAAAGCTTTCAAATATACCCAAACAAGAGGGCTTACAGTGTGATATGTGTAAGTATCATTTATAATTTTATAGGCCTATAAAAATAGTGTATATTTTTTTAAATTTTATAATTAAGTAACATTATATATTTTCTTTTTTATGACAGATGCAAAATGTGAGTACTTAAACCCAGGTGGTTCTGTTAAAGACCGCATTGCATACAGAATGGTTTTAGATGCTGAACAAAAGGGAATACTGAAACCAGGCAAATCTGTCATCATAGAACCAACATCTGGAAACACTGGTATTGGATTAGCACTTGCAGCTGCAGTTAGAGGTATTTATTTTTTCATTTAGGAAACAGTAAAGCTTTTAAAATAGATTAAATTTATCTTGATCTAATAAAAAAACTTACATCAGGATATAGATGCATAATTGTATTACCGGAGAAAATGTCAGATGAAAAAGTGAATACACTAAAAGCATTAGGTGCAGAAATCATAAGAACTCCTACAGAAGCTCCATCGGCTTCTCCTGAAAGTAATATTGGGGTGGCTAATAGGCTCTCTAAAGAAATTCCTGATGCAGTACTGTTAGACCAGGTAATACCCAACTTTTTCTTTCTCTTAAACTTATTTAAATCATTAAAAATGTATAATTTTTTATTGGTTTCTTCGCTATAATACATACTTATTACTTCCTAGTTATAATATTTTAAATCGTTTTTTTTTTAAATTGTACACTTTTTTAGAAATAATTGCACTCTCAATCAATAATTAATTAAAATTTATAGCTCTATAACATGAAACTTATTATATTCAGCCCTTTTTACGTCCCACTCCTGGGCACGGGCCTCCCTTCAATATGAGGGGGATCAAGCCATAATCCACCACGCTGGCCAAGTGTGGGTTGGCGGACTTCACATGTCTTTCGAAAACTTACTAGGTTTTGTCAGACATGCAGGTTTCCTCACGATGTTTTCCTTCACCGTAAGGCAAACCTAGAACCTATTACTTAAGCATAATTCTTGGGCTAGAAATAGATACCTACTCTTACCCCACATTGCTAACAAGTTATACTTGGATGACTATGATCAGTTAATATTATTGTTAGTACCTGGGCGACCGAGCTTTGTTCGGCGTTTTTTTTTTCCAGAAAGGATATAAAGTTGTATTTTGTCACAAAATACACCTATATAGATAAACTTAAAAAACAGAAGCTTATCTAAAAACAAAATTTGACCCAAATCGTTAGGGCCGTCTCCGAGATACACGAGATAGATTTATATATATATACAAGAAGAATATATGTACAAGGATAGCTCATTCAATATTAAAAGAATATACAAAAACTTATGACCTGCGGCGTAGTAGGACAACACTAACCTATGCTATACAGACGCTTGCGTCGGCGGCCATATTGCGCGGGCAAATTTTTTTGTGTGAAAATATGGCGAAAACGAATTTTTACAGATATGAGATCTAGGTCGATCGATCTTTCGCCCTGTAAGCCCCTATATCCAAACTAGCGACTCACCCTCGCTTCGCTTCGGGTTCGTCCCTAGATAAAAACAAATTATCCCACGGGAACCGTACATTTTTCCGGGATGATATATAGCCTATAGCCTTCCTCAGTTAACGGGCTATCTAATACAAAAAGAATTTTCAAATCGGATTAGTAGTTCCTGAGATTAGCGCGTTCAACCAAACAAACAAACTCTTCAGCTTTATAATATAAAGTATAGATTTCACCGAAATCGTTTAATCGAATTTAGCATCCCGTAGACTATTTAACGCTACAGCATCAGCTCAAAGTTAGCATGTCTTGGAAATACCAAAGAAGTAACAATACACCAAATTTAAAATAATCGGATGTGGAAAGTTAGTAAAACCCTTTTGTCAAGTAGGAAATGAGCTGATAATCAAACGACTGAACATACTTCATAAATTATAGTTAAGGCCTAAGAACCATCTCGATTTTGATGCGGTTTTTTTATACGAGTAATGTCCTACTTTGATAATAAACAACACGTAATGAATAAGTGTATGCACTTATCTAACTCGGCTTTGAACGATTCTCTATTATATTTTTTTATTTAAAATAAACTGAACATTAGGTCTTTGATCTCTGTTCTAAATATTCAAAACACTCAAAACTTTAATTTGAGATATCTCTATTATTATTAGATGTGACTGCAAATTATTCACTTGGCATTTATTTAACCTTTTTTACAGAGATTATATTTGTCATTTAAATATCTTTAAGACTGGATTTTGATACGGAGCTATTAGAAAAATATAAAATTAATATTGAACTACCATTAGAAGTATTTTGTATACATACTGATTATATTGAAGTAAAACAAACTCATAATAATAATGACCCGATTCTGACATGGTCGTTAATCTCTCTGAGGTTAGCCATGTGGGAGATATTATTGTGCGCAAAAAGTGTGCGCAGATATAAGTGCACTCTCTATTTCTCTTACTCTTAAAGTCCGATAAGACGATACTTCAAAGCGGTATAACTGTAAAGAATAACTGGAAAGGAAAATTCTATAATTTATTTTATGCTCTATCAATATTGATATAGGTAAATAAATTTTTGAAATACTTTAAAATATGTTAATATTGTAAGGTAGGTACTCCGCTGCTATCTCTCTTTTCTCCCAAATTAATGTATGTTAATAATATAATTTTGTGGGTAGATATCATCTGTAATAACTATTTAATAACTATTGACTATTGAGACGTCAAAAACCTTAGCATCTCTAGTGATTTTCCGTCATTCTTCGAAATGTCGGGAATCAAAATAAAACTTTTTTCCGTTTCCGCAACCAACGCGCAGTATTTTATCTTTTCTTATAGACGAAATCGAATGCTATGACCTTAATTTGTCTCTGAGTTTAATTCATGTACATTTATAATCACTTATTTTGTTCACAGTACAATAACCCATGCAATCCTCTCGCGCACTATGACGGTACAGCGGAAGAAATACTCTGGTCGCTGGACGATGATGTCGACATGGTGGTAATCGGGGCTGGAACCTGCGGCACGGTGTCCGGCATCGGTCATAAGATAAAGGAGAGATGCCCGAAGTGTGTGGTGGTTGGTGTAGATCCATATGGCTCTATACTAGCCGAGCCTGAAGAACTTAATACTACTGATATAAACATGTACGAGGTCAGTGTTTTACCATTTACAATCGATCGATTATCGAAATCGTGGCTTTCTTCCAGCACAGGTAATAAGTTTAAGAATCAATATAGTTCTTCCGTCAAAATCCGTCTGAAGCAATAGTTTGTTAGCAATTATAATAAAAAAGAGGTAATAAAATAATAAGGTTGTATGTGAGTAGAATTAGTTTGCATGTGAGTAGGCCTTACTAATTTATGTTGATAAATTATATGTATTTTATTTTCTTAGATTAATTACTTACAATTAGATAGATTTCTTACTTTCTTAAATTAGTATAGCTTTAAATATTATGTTTTTTATTCTATATGCATAACATTATTTAGAAAAAATAAACCCAAAAAATAATCTTCGATTATTATTATTGTTGATCGACTTCAATAAAGTACAGTGTCCTTAATTCGAGTGGTTGTAAGAAGTTTATGACAATTTAGAACTAATTTATATATATGATACTTTTATTAATTAATAAGTTAATTCTCATGGGCGATCCCATGTTTTCAAAAATATTCTAACACAAATAATTATTTTTAAAGTGTTCGTGTTCAGAAATGTAAGAAATTAATTCAGGTAAAATGACTTTGTAAATTTGAATTTTTGGTTGAAGTATTAAAAAACTATATTCCTACTATACTTATATAACCTGTCTAGTTTTGAAATGTAGTTTGATATCAATTTACACCGAAAGTCTATAAAAAGTTATTAATAAGCGATAATAATCGATTCGCGTGATTTTTACATTTGTGCAAGATTTGACGTCATCAATTATATAATTATGAATGCAAAAATTATCACCTGGATAACTGCTAAATTGACCATTGATAATATCTTTTGGCAATCCATCTTATACCTACCTGATGTTTTATCAAGGCTACATCGAAACAATTTCCTTAATTGCTTCGATGTGGCCTTGATAAAACATGTATTTGTTAGGTTTGTATATAGTGGATAATCTGTTTGTTAGCTCATGTAATAGATCTAGGACTTTTGTACTAATTCTAAAAATAACATCCGCATAAAACGCAACTGCTTCTCTTTATCGTCGCTCGTCTATGTTATATTCTTTTATCATAACTTTTCACTATACGGTAAAAACTATCGAGTTATATTAAATGTTTAATTTATTTTAAAACATATTTTTTTCAGCGTCTGCTATTTTATATTTAATCAATAAAATTGTTCAAGCTTAAATTATAATAACAAATGATACACTTCGATAAACTCTTACCGTCGAAGTCTTACTGGTTTCTTGTATATCATATTTCTTATAATGTATGTGTATTGTGCATATTTGTATGTTTGTGTATATACTATTGTGCAAAATTGATTATAATTAAAATAGTAGATAAATAAACAGGCACATTTTTTTTAAATTTGCTGTTCTTTAGTCTGCTGTACCTATGCTTCTACTATTTTAATAGCGTATTTAAGTGTAACTCAGCATGGATAAACAGATTAATTTTATTTCTCGACTAACACTGCTATAATACTTAGTTGTATTGTATGCTTGAAATATTTTACAATTAATCCCTGCCTGCATTGCTGTTGTAGAGTGGACTGTTATTTGTATCACTACCTAATGCGGAACATGCATATTGCGTTGATGATATCGGATATGCACATTGTTCACTGAATATTGTTCCTGTCTACCTCGTAATGGATGACATAAAATTATGTATAATAATAATCAGTGATTTTCTCCTAGGATCCATTAAACAGAGAAATTGAATTGAATAAATGATTTAAAAAGTCTTATTTGTATTCAAATGTGATTAATTATTGAAAAATAAAAAAACGACTGCGTAAAAGGTGAACTAAAAAGAAGATAACAAATTGATGTAGGACATAGTATATTATCATAGGTATATATCATCTCATCACGAACAAAAAAATAAATGTCAATAGACGACGTTACATGTATCTATTTCTTATTAAAGTTGTGTTAAATTAATAAAAGCTAAAAAATAAAGCCTAAAAAGGTATATTATTATTTTAAAAAATATTCTAAGTGAAGTGAAAGGAAATAATGCGCCTAAAAATCAAATTTGCTTAAATTTACTGATTGAAATATCAGCTATCAGGTGATAGGTTTGTAGTGTATATTCACATTCTACTTTTTATGAATTCTTTATCGGTTAAAAATGGTTAAAATTAACTGGTTTTTTTTTCAAATGCAGAATGAATTTTACAATATTTATCATACGTTAGTTTCTTTTTTATTTCAGAACACACAATTTGGCACCTAGGATCCGCCATTTTGATTTTTAATGATATCTTTATACCCTATGACAGTCGCGTTATTAAGACAAATCGAATGACGTATGTATAATCAAATCGTTTAAGGCGTTTCGTAATTACGAGATAACATAGGATCGGACATACATACATACAGGTACAAACACATGGGCTTCGCCGCTGTCGGGTGAAAAGAAGGTTTTAACCGAAGGGGTTCAAAAACAATTATACATAGAACAAAAAAAAATGACAAAATATTTAGATTTATATTTATCATAAATCGATTAATCACTTTATGTAAAGACTTTTATTATCATTTTTATAAATTATTATCTACTACTGTAATAATTTTTTGTTTATTTTGTTGCAAGTTAATAAATTTCATTTTTCCTTAGGTGGAAGGTATAGGCTACGACTTTTTACCGGGCTCTCTCGACCGAAAAATAATAGACAAATGGGTGAAGACAGAGGACAGTGCGTCGCTGCAAATGGCGAGAAGACTCATAAAAGAAGAGGGTCTGCTTTGTGGTATGTTAAATGACTAAATTAATCATTATGAAAGTGTAATTCATAAAGACGATTGTATTTTAATTATGGAAATACAATTTTATTATACTTTTTTATAGATACTTTAGCAAAAAAAACTGATACCTTAAAACATTATTTTTAAAAGGTCTAACAGGACGATTGAATACCTTTAATAGTTTGAAAAGAAGTTATTTAGTTTTGACCAAGAATTTCCTTATAAATAACTTGGTAAAACCCGACTAGCGAAATCTTGTCAGCAATGCGATCTTGTATGGAAGTGGGACTTACGTCATAGACACCTAGGCATAATATTATTAAAATTACTTGACTACATATACTGCGCATTATACTTGAAATAGCTTCTCGGTACATAAAAAAATGTATAGTAGTTTGTAACGCATGCATTATTAAAGCATGTCAATCTGTCAATCTTTCTGACGACTGCAAGTCGTACGTACCTATTTGTCTTAATTAAACAAAACATCAAAATATATTTAATTCTGACAAGCTTTTACGAGTGCATTTAAATAAAATCTCAGAAAATAAAAAGGTCGATATATACATAATATGTACCTTTAAGTTTTAGTTCTAAGTCTTCTAAGTAAATTGGAAAGTAGTCATGTTGAGAAAAAACAGAACAAACAAATGAGAAACATACAAAAAAATGTATTTACGTAAATTAATGCAGTCTGTACATAGTATGTACATTATATGGGTATGATTAAGCTAATGACGCTAGTTAAATAAAAAGACTAGAGAAGTGTATTACTTCTCTTTATTACACAGTCTTCTCTTACAGGGATTACAGTTTAAACTCCAGCATGAAGCGAAAACTTCTATTATTTAAATTTTAAACAAATGCTTATTTCATTTAAATTAAGTCTGTTTTCGACATAAACTGAACTAAAGTAAGAATTTAGAATATCTATTTGAATACGGTTAAAAATATAAGTCAGAAAATACGCATGATTTTTATGTAGGTATCGATTTATTATCAAACTAGCAGAACCTGCGGCTTCGCTCGCGATCAAACTACAAAAAATACCTACGAAATTTCATGCAAATATGTCCAAGGAATAAAAAGTTTCATATAAACTTTTATATAACTTCAGTTGGCCTCAAAGAGTCTTTTGATCACATTAAAAAATAAGACCGTTTGGCAACAAAGAATATTTCGAGATGATTAAACGTTTTTCCATACAGAATGTATGGAAAAAGATTTTGGCGATTTCTGTCATTTCTAGTACTCAAACCTTAAATGGTCCCATAGAGTCTTTTGATCCTTACATGAAATAGGATCGATTGACATGTAAAAAATTTTTTTCCTATTTTAGCACTTTTCTCGCTGACTGTACATTTTTTCCAAAATCTGTAAATGCAGTTCAGAATATCTCAAAAAGTTATGGATGGTCTCCTAAAAACGTTTTCCTGTAACTAAAGTATTTAAGGTACCTGCCCGTTTACTGTCCCGTCTCAAAAATCCACCCTGTGTAACTCGCATATGTTTACGACTTAAAAATCAAGTAACTCGGCTAACATATTATAAACAGGCTAAAATCTACGTTATTTTTAAAGATCCTTTGTCAACTTGTTCTCACCTTCTAGTTCGCTTTTTACGCAGTCGTGTTTTTTTAATTAAATTTATTACATTTATTAGTGTTTTAAAGTCAGTTTTTATTATTTTTTTAAGTTGTTTGTATTTAGAAGTATGTAGATCAAGTTTTTTTTGAAATATGTCCATACTAACATGCCAACCCTTCGAAACAAACATAAATTAATTCTCACCTCTTCTCTCGTCTAAGAGATGGAATTTTGAAAAACTTTGAAATACATGTTTATAGTTTGCTTATCAGTTCAATCAAGAAAGACAAATAGTAAATTTCAAGCAAATCAGGCCATTTTTTTCATTTTTATACTAATGTTTTCACCCTATTTCTCACGTTTGGGGTTGAATTTCCAAAAACGATGAAATAAGTATGTATATATTTTTCTTGAGAAGCTTTAATATTAAATTTCATTCTTCTTACTTCAAAAATGACGGACTCCTTATATAAAATTTCATCATCCCCTATTCACCCTCTTAGGGGATAGATTTTCAACAGCTCTGAAATACGTACTTATTTATTTCTAACCAGAAGCTTGTATAAGAAATTTCATGCTTCTTACTTCAAAAATGACGGATCTCCCATATAAACTTTCAACCCCTATTTCACCCTATTAGGGGATAGATTTTCAAAAACTCTGAAATACTTATTTATTTATTTCTAATCAGAAGCTTGTATATGAAATTTCACGTTTCTAACTTCGAAAATGATGGATTTCCATACAACCGTTCATCCCTTATTTTATCCGTTTAGGTGTGGAATTTCTAAAAATCCTTTCTTAGTGGATGCCTACGTCATTAAAGAAATACGTGTGCGAAATTTTAAGTTTCTAGCCCTAAGGGTTTAGCCTGTGCGTTTATTTAAAACTTTAATCCCCTATTTTAACCTCTTTGGGGTTGAATTTTGGAAAACGCTAAAATACATAACTCATTATTTTTATCGTACTCAATTCATACGAAATTTCATGCAAATATGTCCAAGAAATAAAAAGTTTCATACAAACTTTTACCCCCCATTTCACCCTCTTAAGGGTTGAATTTTAGAAAACGCTGAAACACGTAACTCATTATTTTTGTCGTACTCAATTCATACGAAATTTCATGCAAATATGTCCAAGGAATAAGAAGTTTCATACAAACTTTTATCCCTTATTTCACCCCCTTGGGGGTTGAATTTTGAAAAATCCTTCCTTAGTGGATGCCTCCGTCTTATGAGAAATACGTGTGCGAAATTTCAATTTGCTAGCCTTAAGGGTTTGGCCTCTGCGTTGATACATCAGTCAATCACCTTTGCCTTTTATATAATAAGATATCTAAACACACATGAGCTTATCAGTAATGTCAAGACTAACGTCTTAGAATACGTCAATATTTTTTATTCATTTCGCAGTGATTTATTTTCTAAAATGAAGCGCGATTTCTAAGCTCATATAATAGAATAAGAGCCTAAAAAGAGGCCTGGGCATATTTTTAATGGGTTTACATGTATGGTACGATGTAGTATAATCTTTAGCAATGTTTGTTTCCCACAAAACGGTTACGGTTCTAATTGGGCCTATTTAATATATTTTTTACCTCCCTACTATACCAAACCCGATAGCTGCCAAATGATTTTTTTTTTAAAATGCATTATAAGTTAAAACATCTAAAATATAAATAAAAACTATAGCAAATTTCATGCCGATCTATTTGTTATATGGATAAACAACTCATAAGCGTAAATAGTGCCATTTATACATACGCAATATAAAATAATTTTTACTTATGTAATCCTAATGACTTTCTTATACATCAGTATTTTCCCTTGCTTCTAGGCCTTATATTTTAGAATATAGGTACTTCGACGTCTATTGATATTTTTTGAACTAATTTTTCTTTCTTCCGTATGAGATTACCCATGGCTCAACATAGTTAATTTTGTCATATTTTGGAAAAGTCAAAGATATTAGAAATATAATTAAAGTCATATTATAAAATACACCCATTTTATTAGTAACTAGCGACTCAATCTCGCTCCGCTCGAGTTTCGTCACTACGGTTAGTACTTATAGATTTCTCGAGATGACATATTTTCCCGCAGTAAGAAATATCCTACATTATGTTGACCCGGATAACCAGCTATCATTATACCAAATTTCATCAAAATCTGTCTAGTGGCTTTTTCGTGATGCGGTCACAGACAGACAGAAAAAAATTCTAAAAACTATTGATGCGGCCTCTGTATGTATAACAATGTCTATTTCAATTAGATTTTCCAAAATATATTTAATGTACAGATTCGGCTTAGTTACAATTTTATTATATTTATAGATAACTTAATCAATCATAACTTGACGTCAAAAATACTGTGTTGTAACAAAACACTTTAAATGACGTATATAAATATAAGTAACTATTATTTATTAATATAAATAGAGATCTGCGTGCAAAATATATGTACGTAGAATATTATGAAACATTACGTAGAATATAACACCGTTAAAATCGCAAAAGAAACACAATCAATATGAAGTATATGAACAAACTGTTGTTAAGCCTTCTACCATCATAATAAAGAAGGCCCTAACTAACAATTTGTTCAAAAATGACTTAAATGCAGATTCGGAATCAGCAAAAAAAAATGCTACTTGATAGTCTTACTCATAAAGCTCTAAGTCTTATGAATCCGGAGATACCATAACCATTTTCATCGTAACTACGTCAAAACTAGTAGTAATTTTGACGTAGTGGTAAGACAAAACTTCAAATATCTCGAAATGAACTTTGACGAAGTTAGCCTTCTTTTTTATGACGGCAGCATTGTGCTTTTATATCACGGGATAAATCGAAATCCGTTCATCACTTTACGCGATTGAGTAACCAAAATTTATTCACCTACAAATTTTGATATCTTCTATTTACATAATAAAAATAAAATGCTGTTTGTAAATAAGCGCACCCCTTGAGAGGAACTGGAATGATATGACTATTTTTTTTAAATATTTGTAATAGTCCAAGGATTGTAGGAAGAAAATGTCTGTTTCCAGGTGGAAGCAGCGGCGCTGCGATGTATGGCGCCGTCCAAGCGGCTAAGAGCTTGAAAGCTGGACAGAAGTGCGTTGTGCTTTTACCTGACAACATTCGTAATTACATGACGAAATTCATATCAGATCAGTGGATGGAAGCCAGAGAATTCAAATCTTACCCTAAAAACGATTCAGTGTGGTAAGTTATTTATTATGTATATTTCAATACTCCGATAGCAAACATGTAGTTTATTTTGTCTGAATACGTCCATTACCTCTGATACTTTACGCTTCTAAATTATCAATAAAACCTTTTTTCATAATAGCGCAACAATGGGGTTATTTTTTTAACTTTTTATGAAATCTCTTTTAAATTTAAATAAATGCCAATGGAATTGAATCTAGCTCTTAAGATTGAAAATGTTCGCAAATTATTTCTTAGATACGCTTAAAAAAATAAGTGTGGAGGATTATTTTAGATTATAGCCATCAAATACGTATTCAATATTATTTATTAACATAAATGAAATACAATACACAACATTAAAAACAATACTCGGTAGAATCAATTAAAATTATCTGGCTCAGATTATAATTTGTAATTATGAGCATAAATTAAGTTATATGAAATTATCCAAGTAGCAGACCTTTGTATAAACGTGTATTGGAACTTTGACATAGAGATAAATTCACTTTACATTATGAAATACAATTTATTCGCAATAAGTGATCGTAAATTTGTTTTATCAACATTTAACTTGACATAACGATTCGTCATAAGACCTTCTGACCCAATTTCTTAATCTTTAGTCCATCCAAGGATAGATAAATTTTGTGTACCAAAATCTTATCCACACTTTATGAGAGTTCAATGTTTTTTTTTTTATTATTTGAAAATAAACGTTTTTCAACCGACTAAGAATAAAAGGAGGAGGTTCTCAATTCGTATATTATTTTTTTATGTTTGACCAGGCATGACTTTTTACAATGTAGTCCGATTTCGATAATTCTTTTTTATTGGATACCTCAAAGTTGGTCCCATATAAATTTGAAAAAAAATCCAGCCCTCCATCCATCCATCCATTGTAGAAAATAGAGGATGATTGATTTTTCACCTACTGAACTTTTAAAATACATTTTTTTACTTTGCTTCTACTATGTTTATACTGAAAATGAAAAAAATAAGAACTTAATAAAAACCAACTTCAAAAAAAAGACACTAAAAAGTAACTCATTGGTAGTTTTCATTTATTTACTATACGTAAATACCTAATCGGTGCCAGCCGATACAAATTAAAGCACTCTGACTTTGAAAATATCTGATTACGTATCTATAGTAAATAAATGAAAACTACCAATCAGTTATTTATACTTTTTTTTAAATTAAAATATTATGAAGAAATAGTAATAAGAAAATTGATTTAACTGCTTATTTACTTAGAAGCCTTTCTAGAGGGATAAAATATAATATTGTGGATAAATTCAGGCAATACTTTCTTGGATACCAACAAAAATCAAAATTTGCCTTATCCCGCGGGAATCTTTACAACACAGTTTTGTGTAAGAATCATTTTGTGTTTGTGCTAAGAAATAAAATTTTACTTTTAGGTGGTGGAACAAGCCCCTTACGGAAAATGAAGAGCTTATTCAGAAAACTCCAAGTATTTCTGAAAACAGTTCTACGTTAAAAGCGATAACCGCTCTACGTGCCAACAAAGCCCCACTAGTTAACATAGTTAATGATAAAGGGTATGTACATATTTACACAGCGAGAAATATATTCAATAATTGACGACGCCTTTGATTTCCACGGTTCCACCTAAATATCGACAAAATGGTGAACAAACAAGGCAAAGTTAGTAGTACAGTAAGTACACGTGTCACGAATGAATAATAGCTACTTTCAGCTACTTAATTCATCTATTTAATTTAACAATTTCTAAACGTTTTTCTTAAAGCATAAATAAAAAAGAAATTGTCATCAAACTGTCAAATAAACTTTACGCCATGGATTTTTTCGGTTAATTTCAAAATTTATTATGACCGTGACTAATGTTGTTTTTGCTCATACTCCTACTACTGTACATATATATAGTCATCATATTTCTTGAAAATACATCAGGAATCAGCAATGCGGAAGAAAATGTGCAGAACTAATAATTAAGTGCACGTAACTTCTATAAGAAGCTTGTTAAATTTAAAATATGAGAAGGTGGTGGAAATAAGGGTATAGCTTCTAAGAGTTAATTAGGAAACTTAAATGATATACCCAGTTTTAAACCTTATAAATAAAAATTAACATGTGTGGGTAATAATTTATCTGACGCTCTACACAGTACGCGCTCAATTTTTTTTTTTACTTTTATCATTTTAAAACTATCTTTTCGGAGTTCGAATATCTTTTCGGATCGGCCTGTATAATAATCTCTATGCAAAAACCATAGCAATCCTTTAGAATCCGTCAGATATTTAGAGAAAGGAAAAAAACAACACACATGCATTTATATTTTATACTATAAATGAAGAAAATAACGAGTTATATAATAAACACTTTTAATTTCTGCAAATGAATACGTATAGGTGGTTATGCGGAAATACACCGGCTAGAATAACCATTACTAACACCCAAACAAAACTCGGAACCTTCCCACGTCTTAATAAAACAGGATTGCTTACGCACTCATGGCGTCTCGACGGCTTGTCTATCGAGGAATATCACAACAACTATGGGATTGCCCCCAGGGTCCACTTTCAGAGAAGTACCAGGAGCAACCGATATGGTACACCGCCCACCGAAGTGGATCACCGCCCATTGTGTATCTTGGCTTCACGCCCGGATGGAATATCGGACGCTAATGAACTCCAACCACGACAATATGAAAATACATCGCGGGGTATATAACCACTACTTTAACTAATTTGTCTTTTTTATTTCAGGTCAATAGTTGGATTGTTCACATCTGACAATACAAGAAAAAGGATGGTCAATTTATCAAGCAGTCTTAATGAAAAACTTGAAAATTATACCGTCAAAAAGTTTTATAAATTAGACATTTCGAAAAAGCCTACTCTGGGAGCCGTATCTCGTACACTCGACATTGCACCTTACGTTGTCATTGTCAAAACAGGTAAACTACATAACAAAATTTTTTGTAATTATTTTGAGAAATTCTTTGTATTCAATAATACTAATTTGATTTAAAAAAATTCTACACTCGCAATTTATAACAATATGTGCAATAATATATATACATATTATTTATATTTTTTATTATTTTTCCAGATGCTTCGGGTGTTGAATGTCCTCTTGGTATTATTACCTCAGAAGATCTATTAATACATGTCGCATCACACAAAAGCAATCAGTTAAATGGAAATTGAAGCTAAACCTAAAAAATAATTATTATACAACTACTTAAGCACAAAATATTCACAAATTAGAGTAGGAACAAATTTATCTGAAGATATAATATTATGTTAATTGTTAAGTAAATTAATTTGTACCTATCATGGTATAGTATGTATTATGAAATACTCAATTGCCAAAATCTACTTATTATTATATTATATTTACTTATTATGTATAACTTACATATGTACTTAAAGAACTTTTTAACATTTCAAAAATAAAGCATTTAAAATTGTCTCCATCCCATTCCAAGGTGCATTATAATGTATTTATAATAGATTAAATTTACTATGCTGTATGTTTTATAACTTTGACCATAAAAAAATTCTTATGAATACGCCTTTGATTTCTACTAACTTATTAAGTTTGAACGTTTCTGAAGATTTATCAAAATTACATAGGTTACCTATAAACTAAATAAACAACAGATCATAAAATACAAAAAAAAAATCCACTGAACTCTTAATTCCAGAGATTAGCACATGCAGACAAACTCTTCAGATTTATACATATATATTAGTATAACATTGATTAGCCAGGCAAAAGTATAAACTTTTAACTAAGCCAAAGCTCAAACAAAGCTATATGTATGCACAGTATATGCTTAAAAGGGGTACAAAGATATCTCTTAGTATAAATGTATAGTATTAGTTTAGAATGAATATTTCCTTTCTTTCCGATTATCATTTAATTTTAACGACCTCTCGCATGCTAGTGGTTCATTTCTCTGTTCTGTAACCTTAAAAAAAGTGTCATTTTTAGGGTTCCGCACCTCAAAAGCTAAAAAAAGGAAACCTTATAAGATCACTTTCTTGTCCGTCTGTTCGTGTGTCACCACCGATTTTATCGGGAACGGGTGGACCTAGCAAGTTGAAAGTTATGCCAGATACTGAGATCTATAGTCCCTATTAGGTGTATAAAAATCAAGGTCCTGAGTCAACACGATAAGAAGATATGGGCAAATTTATATTTTCGCGAAAACTTGGAAGTACCAAAGTTTACCTT
Organism: Fabriciana adippe; assembly: GCA_905404265.1. NCBI lineage: Eukaryota > Metazoa > Arthropoda > Insecta > Lepidoptera > Nymphalidae > Fabriciana > Fabriciana adippe. Next base: position 6,471,810 of record FR990000.1, read on the forward strand.
AATTTTCAACTTTTTTTTATTTTTCGAAATTTTCCCTTTGTGCTGCAAGTCCTTGCTTTTAACAATTCTAGGTCAACCGGAAGTACCCTATAGGTTTTGGGTCGAAAACCTATATGGTAGTTCTCGTTGACCGAGAAGCACGAAATTTGGCAAAAAGCAAGGTCTTACAGCACAAACAAAGGAAAAATTCTAAAAATAAAAAAGTGAAAATAAAAGGTTTCGCTTTCTCGCACTTGTCCGGATTTTTCTTCTAATTTTAATTCCAGCCCTTAACCCTTAGCCAGGGTTAGGACGAATAGGAACCGCCTATATAATTTTAAAAAATTGCGACAAATATGAGTTTGTCTCGCACACCGAAAGATCCGTAGTATAAAACTTCGAAGAGAAACGATGTTAAAATTCCGGCCAAATGCGTGAAATAGAAAATATACCATATCTCAAAAAAATACTATCATCTTGAAAATTATTTTGGAAGCTCTATTAACTCAATTTTTAGAATTTTTTAACTTACTCAAAAGTTAGATGGGAGACTTAATGTTTAAGACTGTAAGCATATAACTCTGCAACTATAGGCGCGAAGACAAAAGTTACTGAGAAACATCTGAACTTTAAAGACCTGTCCAGTGTCCAGAGATCACCATACTCTTAACTATACCAATATTATAAAGAGGCAGAGTTTGTTTGAACGCGCTAATCTAAGGAACTACTATACTCTATTCATGGAGTGAACCATGCAAAGCGCTTTCTCTGTCCCACATTTGCATACACACTGATAAGGACAGAAAACTGTCTAGCTCCGCCCACTAACGTTTGCAACTGGTCATAGGGCTCGTTCATGTTGCTAATGCTTTAGTGAGGAATAATTAATAATTTGTAATAAAATAAAATCTACATTAAAGTAAAATTAACTTTATTTTTAAATATTTATATACATTATATATTAATTTTCACTTTTCGCCATGTCACTGTCATCTCCTACATCTATACTATAATAAAGCAGTAACTTAGCGAAATCTGTACATGAAATATTTTTTAAAAACAATGACTGTAACGTATTATGTATACGATATAGACCCCAAAACAATAGTTATTATTTTTTTTGTCTGTTTGTCTGTTTGTCTGTACGCGTTTCACGCAAAAAGTAATGAACCGATTTCAACGAAATTTTGTGAACTGATAACTTATTACTCGGATCAACATTTAGGATAACTTTTACTTTTGGAAAATCTTTGTTTCCCGCGGGAAATCGCAATAACTGGTTTTATCGAGTCCTCCTTAGGAACCCTCCGCTGGCTAAACCTAAAGACATACATCAAAACAATGTACTAAAAAATTGTAGATCTTGAAAAGGCCAACAGAAATATCTACAACAGTATATGTCTATCTCTCAAGGTACACTCGCAATACCTATTCTTATCTATACCTATAGCAAAACTAACTTAGTTAAATCGATGTGCGCGTTTCACGCAAAAAGTACTGAACCGATTTCAATTAAATTTTGTATAGTGATAGCTTATCACTCGAGTCAACATTTAGGATACCTTTTACTACAGGCACATTTTTCGTTCCCGCGGGAAAACGCAATGACTGGTTCTATCGAGTCGTCCTTAGAAGTTTATATGGCTAACGCTGGCTGAACCTTAAGAGATAAATCAAAACAATGTACTAGAAAATTGTAGGTCTGAAAAAGTTATACCGGGAAGTTCGCAATATTATATGTCTATCACCTAAGGTACACTCGCAATTACTATTTTTATTCATTACTCGCGACTCACAGGCTGACTTATTAACATTTAGCTCAGTTCAGCAGTGAAACGTAACTAGGGACGAACCTGAGCGAAGCGAGGGTGAGTCGCTAGTTAATAATAAATCAGGTAACTACACGAGAGATGGTTGAACGGTACGTAATACAACACCATCGTTGTATTCCGTACCGTTTTATATTATGACTTGCATTGTAATCGCGGCCTAAGCGTTTTATCTGCAACGAATCATGTGCAAGCGCAAAATCTCAGTGCTTTGTTTATTCGGCGAATACAGTATAATCCGATTTAAAAAATCCTTTTTGCATTAGCCCGTTAATATTGAGAAGGGCTATAATATATCATATAATATATAGTTTATCTATTCCATACTAACCGTTAAAACGTACCTCGTCGTATTAGTCTTTTTATATTTGGCTACAGAATAATTTATGTTGAGATTTCATGAGACACGTAGCTACTAAATTTCAGCAATGTAATTCTAATAGTCTTCGAGTGAAATGGTTGTTACAGACAGACAAAATTTAAAGGGTTCATTTTTATTCCGCCACGGAACTGTAAAAATGACATCTTCGATGATTATGCCTGTACCTACTGTTGATTGAGATGCGTGATTGACCCTTAATAACAAATATGAACCCTTCCTAAGTCTGTTGTCAATGAAAGCGTCGTTTTTGGTTTGAACTTTGATTAGTAAGACAGCTATCGTTTGATCTTCAGCAAATCTTCATTCGCTGTTGCCTTCCACGTAAGTCCGGACAAATGTTAAAGAGTTGTTGTTACCTTTTTAAAGTTATACTTCATTTGGGACGTTTGGAAAAAATTATGAGAGTAAAATTTTTACCATCCATGCGTACACCGACAACCAAAAAGCGACATGATGAAATTAGCTGATAACTGTTTGTTGCCATGGTAACTGTTGTTATTGTCTGACAAATGATATAATGTATTCTGTCCTTAAATGATATTCTATAAATATATGATTGTAATATGCCTATTTGTAAGTTTTTATAAAGATTCCTTGACTTTCCGTGCAATCTGAGATTTTACAATTTTTTTTGCCTTACGGCACTTCTCTATTAAGCATATTGAGTCAGGTATGTGTTGTTCAAGAATCATGGAAATCTATGTTATTAGTCCCCATTCAGCCTGGGAAATGTCATTCTAATACAAATTCCTACAGGACCATTGCAATATTTTATTTTTAAAAGAAATTGTCTTATTAATTAATTACCATGATAGATATAAATCATATTTATTAATTCATATTAAAATGAAATTTACATACAAAATAAAACAAAATAATTTTTATTCACTCTATTTATTACATAAATTACAACTATAATACAATGTTATTTATTGTGGGGAAAGTGGTGGAGAACTTTGTTTGGCATTGGCAGCTAGTATCGCACCTGGAGCAGGATAAGGTCTCATTTGATACAAAGATCCTGAGGCAGTAGAATCCACACCAGTTTTAGCATGAGCATCTAATCCTGCAGTCCAGTTGCCCCTAGGAATATCTGAATATGATGCTGGATCCATTGGATCTAAATCATTATCTTTTACTCTATGCTTCCTTTTATCTCTGTGGTGTACCATTTCCCTCTCTCTATCTTTGCGGTCATGGCGTTTTTCTTTATAGTGTTGTTGAGGTACTTCTTGATCTGATGCATCACTACTATCATCACTTTCGTCTCCTTCACGTAACAATCTTTCTTCACGTAAATGAGCAGCACACTCACTGGGCGCAGCTCGAGGATGCGATGGCGGCATCCATGAAACAAGATTATTATGAACATTCCAAAAATAATAATGTCCAGTACCTTCATCATATACTTCTTCCCACCCAGGTGGCAAAGGCCATAATTCTAACACTTTTTTCTTTTTTTCCAAATATTTTTCGTCTGGAACTGGTTTGCCTTGCTTCCAAGTTTTAACACAATATTTGGAACACTCATGATAGATATTACTTTTATTCGGACAACCTTTATGTCCCTTTATAGGGTCAACATTGACACCTTCTATACCTTCCCAAAAGTGTTCTTTGGTGCTCACCTCCTCAGGTTTACTGTCGTAATCTTCTGCGATTATTTCTTCATTTACTTGGGTCGTTAAAGTGTCATTCACTATTTCTGTATTTTGTTTTATTATCCCTCGTTTAGCTAAGCGTGCAGCTAATGCCGGTGGTAATGGCATTATGGTCGATTACGTTAAAAAAAATCTTTAACGAACGTATTAGTTAAAAACTTTAATAAAAATATTTAATATATTTACATAACATTCAGTAGGTAATAAAAAATAAATGTAGCTGTGTAGTGTGTATTTTAAGCAAATCTTTTGACAAATACTCAGAAAACATTAAACATAGATGAAATATTGACAAATATTTTTCAAAAATAAGTATGTTTATCTGTACACAATTCACAGAGAAAAAATTGCACGAAAAATTTATTCTTTATTGTTCATATAAGGTGCCTAATTTCAACAGAAAATGTAAATTAGCCTAGAAATGTGCCTTTTAATTAAATAAATGTGATACAATGATCCATTGTATGGATTATTTCATATATTTTTAAGGTTTTATGATATTTTTACGGATAGTCCCATAGTTTATAATTTATATAATGTTTTATTCCCAGTTTTTTATTCGCCCAAAGAGATTACCACATTGTATCTATAGATATATTTAGAAGTAGTTTTAAAAATTGGAGCACATACTGCTTAAAGATAACAAAAACATGCAATCTACTGTCTACAAAGACAATTTTTTATACAATATACAACTACAATTACAATATTTTTCATTTTAAAAATGAATGGCAGAACTTTGTAAGTTTACATGTTCCGCAATTGATAGTGAACAGATTATTTACTCAAAAAATAGCAAAACTACTAATATAATAATCAATAAATTTAAGCAAACGACAAGCTTTAGTTTTGACGTTATCTACGGAGGACAATGCACTACTATGGAAAATGTACTGATAGTGATAACTGATATCTGTTCTGTAATACTACTATAATATTACTGAACATATTAGTCTAACCATCCATCAGTTTTCTTTCATCTATACATATAATAAAATTCTAACTGAGTCAAATCTTTACTTTAAATATGTTTTAGAAAGTCTTATTGAAATATGTAGTCATTATTATCGATACAGATGCCGAATCTATATTTTTTAGTAATTTTGTCTGTCTGCCTGTCTGTCTATGACCGCATCACGAAAAAATCACTGGACAGATTTTAATGAAATTTGGTATGATAATAGCTGGTCATCCGAGTCAACATATAAAATACTTTTTATTGCGGGAAAATATCTCATCTCTGAGAAATCTATACTAAAATTTAATAAATAAAAAATATTACCATGATTATTTTTATGGTCTGCAGTCTAGGACTACAAATCTATATTACTCTGTAGGTACGGCGCGGTTGAAACATATCACTTGTCATTTGTCAATGTCAAATAAAACGTGTAGAGCCGCCGAAGACAACATATTTCGAACTGAGAAATTTTTATATATCATTAGAAATGTTTTTTTTGATTGGATTGGGGCTAGGCGATGCTAAAGATATAACAGTGAAAGGTCTAGAAATTATTAAAAAATGCGATAAAGTCTTATTAGAAGGCTATACTTCAATATTGACTGTGGGAAAAGAAGTTTTGGTGAGGACTGAGAAATAAATGTTGTGAAATGTAATAATATAAATTTGAACTGATACTCGAAATTAAAAATAAATAGAAAACTATGAAAGTAAAATATATCTTGGTCTCTTTCTATCCTTGAGTAAAATAATATGTGAATTGAGTATAAATAAAAGAATGGTTGTACCTATACATAATAAAAAAAAATATATTTAATTAATTATTTAATTTTTAGGAAGATTTTTATGGACGTTCTTTGATTGTAGCCGATCGAGAAGTTTGTGAAAGTAACATAGATGATATATTAAGAGAAGCAAAAGAAAAAGACATAGCTCTTTTAGTTGTAGGTGATCCTCTGGGTGCTACAACGCATACTGACATGCTACTGAGAGCTAAAGAGTTTGGAGTGCAAACACAGGTAGAAAATTAAATATTCAATATAAGCATTAAGCAAAGATGAACATCAAATCTAAAGCAGTCTAGTACATTTTAAAGTTAAATTTGTAAAGATTAGTTATGTTTGTGTATTAATGTATAAACAAAGAAAAACTATTGTAAAGTAATAATGACAGTATTGTGAACTATGTGAGTTATTGTCATATGCTTCATGTATTAGATGATTTTGTAGCACTGAAGCTTTGTATACTATATTGGGTGATCAAATATTACTGAGGTTTGATTTCTTATTTATATTAAAGGTTTTTATTTAAGTTGTAAAGTATATCTAGTAATAGCATGAATAGCCAATTTAAGTGATAGAAATTAGAATATTGGGTTCTTATAGAATATCAATGTAATTTTAGAATTCAGGTTAAAAATGTATATAGGTCAAAGAACTAAACATGAAGCCATGAATAAAACAATGTTTTAAAACAGAATACAAATATTAATAGAATATTCATTACTGTGATTATTAAATAAATGTTAATAATAATAAATAAAAAAAGCTCATGGGTTTTATTATATTAAAAAATTTTATTAAATAAGCTAATATGATACTCTCTTTAAAAGGGAAAGAGAACTATTGCTTTAAAAATACACAATAATTTAGTATTATTTTTATTATTCATTTTTTCTTCTTAAAAATATTACATTAAATAATTTTATACATTTGCACTACTACAAAATAGACTTATACTTTGAAGAAAGTTAACAATATATATGGCAAAATAGAAATCGTAGTATAAACAGCAATATCAGTTAATATTTTTGAATTTGAGGTTTTTTATGGGATCTAACTATATAGTTATTTTGTCTGAGTTTAAGAACATAAGTGAGAGCATTTGTGCATGCCACCTTTAATTTTTTTTTTATCTGACTGTGGCATAGCCCAAAGGAGGGTTGTGTATTTGACTTACATGTATGTATATCCAACCCTATGTTTCCTCGTAATTACTAAATGCCTAAACCGATTCTGATTAATTATTCATATGTCGCGTCGTTAGATTCGTCTTGATAACGCGACACTCGTGAATACATACTATGTTTTTTATGTCAACTTGTTCTCATATTTTTAGTTTGCTTTTTACTCAGTCAAGCTTTTTATTATTGTATTTTGACATATTTCATTATTAAAAAATAAAAATGTGACTGATGAATGTGAAATAATATTTGCTTTTAGTTCAAAAGCCAGTATATATAGTTTAATTTTAGATAGTTCACAATGCATCTATTATGAATGCAGTAAGTTGCTGTGGACTACAACTTTACAACTTTGGTGAAACTGTTTCAATACCTTACTGGACTGATAGTTGGAAACCAGACAGTTTTTTTGAGAAAATTATTGGAAATTATTCAAGAAACCTACACACTTTATGTCTCTTAGGTATGTTTTTAGAATAGATTTACTTTAGCTAGTAGGCTATTCATATTATAAGTTTGAAAGTTTATCAGGATTTTTGAATATTTGTGTATGATGCAGAATGGATAGATTTAAGTGAAATAAGTGGTAAACTAACACTTGAATATATACTGTGTTAGTTCTGAACTTGACTACAGATAGTACGACAATATTGAAAGAAAGTATTTCATTGAGGTAAATCTTGGACAGAAATTAGTATTACTAGAAATTACTCAAAAACATGCATAGAATTCCACACTATCTCTAAATTAACTTATGTGATTTTATGTGTTATTATTATGCATTTTGTTATGCATTTTGCATATATTGTTATGCTTTTTTTTGTTTACAGACATTAAAGTCAAAGAACCTACAGAAGAATCACTAACGAAAAAAATCCGTCAGTACATGGATCCTAAATTCATGTCTGTAAAAGAAGCAGCAAGCCAACTGATCCAAATAATTGAAAACAATCCAGATTCAGGTTTGTTTGTTTTTTTTTTACAAATAATTATTGAAAATTCAAGCATTTAATAAGTCTTAAAATATGTGAAAACTTTATCTATAATAAGAACAGGATTGTTGACTTCTAATGTTAATTACATAGTGAATCAGTATATCCTCTTAATAAACACCTTTACAATCTGGTGACTACTATTGACGGCTTGATGAGAAAAAAGAAAGTACGTCACACGCACAGGCAGATTAAATAAATATGTTGAGACATTAACACACAGCACCATCTAGTTCCATGGTAAGCTACGAGGTGTGTGTTATGGATACCAGATAGTTGATACACTACACATATATAACTTTAAATACATACATATGATAAATATAAACACCTATGACTGGAGTACAAACATTCATGCTCGTCACACAAATTAATTTCCCCAGCGGGACTCGAACCCGCGACCACTGGCACAGCAAGTAGGACCACTACAAACTGAGCCGAACGTGGTTGAATAAGGATGAAAGCTGTAGGAAAAGTACTGAAGGAGATGTCTGTTAACCTGTTCTACGCTCAATTCAAAGTTGTGATAATAAGCATCTCGCCGCAAAAACAAGGATCCGTCTTGACATGTACCACCCAAAATACGATAGCGTTTCTACCAACGTGTTTTACATTTTTAAGGAAATTTAAAAGATCATGAATGCTGCTTCCCTTACCTACAGTGTAGCATGGGATCAAAAGATGTGCCTAAGTGGGAGCGCCAATGCTGAGAACATTAGCCCTACGGTCTTAAGTCAGGAGGTATATGGCGAGAAACAAGACTTCATTAAAACCACATATTAACCAAAAGCATGAGTTTCCAAAACAGATCCATTCAACGCAGTCCACCTTTAAGTGAGAGTCACACTTATAGTATTTATTTATCAAATACTGGTATCAAAGGGACTGCATTCTTGATAATTGTGCCAAATAAACTCGCGACAAAAGGTCACAATATAATATACTACAAGGATGGTATTAAAATTTAAACCTTTTTTAACGTTGAGAGATGCCTTTTCGCATACCACCTGTACAACAGGCGTTTATGTGGACACTCACCGGCTTGAAAAACCAGTATTAACCACTAAAACCCAACGGAACCTTTATTATCGTAATGGAGCGTAGCAGGATTACTTACGCCATCGTCGGCGTATCGACAAAAACTATATTCAACAGGTTACTCACTGCGTTTTTTTCAAAATCGTGATGAATAACATAGAACGGAACCTTATAACCCTTTATGGCCAAGCGACGACATCTTTTCTAGTACAGTCAATTCCGTAAATCGAACTTTTCCTCGGCGAGAAAGGTTTGGGCGAGGAACCTCGCTCAAACCCATGAGTTTATATAACATTGGAATTAGTAGTGACAATTAGTCTTGTGTAGTTCGCGAACGAACTAGTTCGAAAGAGCGCTCCCACAGATGAACTATGCGAACTAGTTCTCAGATCCCTCGCTTTTTAGTTCCTTAGTTCGTTTTCGATCCTACGGATCTATGGATGTTATATATTAGTAATCTGTGTTACGGATCCTTTTTCAGAACACACTAGACTAGCGGTTGGCAAGCCACGCCCCGCGGGTCGTATGCGGCCCGTGAATGTTTTATAAGTAAAATTTGTAGAAGTAGTTTTAATATATATTTTATTTCTTAATGCGAATAAAGTGTTTCAATTTGTAATTATCGAAAAAATGAATATGTTTTTCGTTTTATAGGTGAGCATTTAAGACTTAAAATAACTAAAATACAGTCGTAATTTTTTTTTCTCGGCATTTTGAATCACAATGAAAGTGCGAGTAATATATGATTATGTTCGCAGACTATGAGTATAATAGTTCACGACTGAGGGCGTTTAGTGTAGTTAGCAGGTCTGTAATGAACTACTGGAAAGTACTGGAAACTAAAGTAGTAAAGTCGAGAAACGAACTAACGAACTAAAAGACCGACCTAGTTCGCTAAGGACCAGTGAACTAAATTGACCGCTCCCAGTCGCGAACTATTATGCCCAACTCTAGTGACAATCATAAATAGAACATAATAAAATCCTGGCAGATTGTGACAGATTATGTTTTTTGGTAATGAAAACGGTAAAACTCCCTCAGTAATAGATTACTGTATTAAATAGTGGCATATAAAATTCGAGAAATTAACAAGTTTGGAGTATACAAATTTAAAAAGATGAAGAAGATTAAAAAGATACGGCTTAACCGATTCATTGCGACGGCCTTTTTTACGAACTACGGCCCGTGGCGGCGAACAAATTTTTCATGACACCTCTAGGGCGTACGCGCCATACGTTAAAATGACACCCCTACGGTGCCTTCAGCCATATATGAAAACTTTGTGCTTTTTTTTCTTTTTTTGGCTTATTTACACTTGATTTCGTTCAGTCAGCATCTAATATCAGACCTAAGCAGTTTGTTAATTCGTTTAGAGTGAGTTCCTTGTGTTTAGATACGTGATTTACTTGAAATGACTATTTTGAATCAGATATTGTAAACATTTGGTATTCTTTTTTCTTTGACTATACAATTTAAATAGCTTAAGAATATATTTTAAAATATGTTCTGAAATTGGTGTTGCAAAGTTTTTTTTATATACTTGGTGCAATATTGGCAACTAAAATTCCCAAGAAAAGTTTGAAAGTATTGAGTTTAGCTATTGAGATGACGTCTATTATTTCGCTCGAGTTCGGCCCTAGATACCTTATGACGGTTAGTATGGAATACATAGACTATATAGTCTATATACATATATCATACATAGGTATGTTGAGTTTTACATCTCTTAGTTGAGAAATGATTAATTTCCCATACAAAGTTCCACCCCCCTTTTCACCTTCTTAAGGGATGATTTCCGGGGTAAAAATTATCCTATGTCCTTCCCGGGATCTCAAACTATCTCCATACCAAATTTCGTCTAAATCAGTTCAGCGGATTAAGTGTGAAAAGGAGACAGACAGACAGAGTTACTTTCGCATTTATAATATTAGTATGGATATTAGTATAGATTTTGTAATACATTGCGACTTTATATTTTTTATAGCTTAAAGAATTGTTACAATTTTTTGAATTGAATCGAAAACGCCTATACATCCCTGAATCGCAGAGTGACGAAGACGAAACGCAGTGTACTTTGGAACAGAACTCTCAATCATATGAAGAGTATGTTCTTCCTAAAAAAAAGAAAATGAAAGATATTGAGACATGCACAGAAATTAAGAAAATATAGATTGTACTATTACAAGTTGCTTTTAAATATAATTATTTTGAATATAAAAATAACATAAATTTTCATTGAGACCCCTTCATTTTGATAAAAAAGATTTAAAGCCTAAAAGATAGCACCCGGTATTTTGTTATTTTAATTTACACATGGACATTCCCGTCACCAAAGAAGAATCTACCGATCAATATCGATATATATGTTATAGAAAATACATTATAGAAAACACTTTATCCGTTCCGTAGCTACGAGGAAACATCAAATCATATATCATAATCATAGCCCTTCTCGGCTTCGTCGCAGTCGGGTATAAAACTATGCAAAACGGGTAAAATGTTTAGTTCCATACGTTATTCTACGATTAACAGAGTTTCAACGGATTGGATTATGATGACGCCGCTCGGGTGTCATCCGCCACACGTGAAAGAAATGTATTCAGAACAATGAGAAGGTTTTTAACCCCTGAAAATTTTCTATTCACACTAAATCCTGAAACGAACAGTACAGGCATGATCTGTGTGATAAAATAATGATAGATTTATTTAGCGAAAACCTTTAAAAATGTCATTTTAACATAGTTACGACGAATTGAATTATGACACCGCTCGGGTGTCACACGCCACACAGGAAAGAAATGTATGACACCCCTAATGTGTCACCCGCAATGAATCGGTAAAGGAACGCACCAGCTACATTTAAAGACATAGTGTCGACTTGAAGCGTTTGTTTATAATGCATGTGCTAGTGGTTATGTTGAAGTCGCAGGCTCCCGTCACAATAATATATTATTGTCAATAAACTTTGGCATATATGTAGCTTGTTATGATAGGCTAACATACCTCTTACAAAGATTCACGTATAATAGATTTTGAGTATTTCAAAAATGCATATAAACATGGTTTTAATTAATAGGTATGATTATTCCTCTAATAGATAGTCGAGACTTGAGGATAAGAATCACAGCCAGGATTCCAATGTTTTTAAATTATCATTCTTAACTTTTATGTACCTACCTAGATTGTAGACGGTCCCCTTTTTGTTAAAATTTAGAATATTCAAAGAATTATTATGTAATCATACATATCCTATTAAGCCAATATTGTTTATTTTTCAGTTATTAGTAAGAAGAGTTTAGCAGTTGGATTATCGAGAGTAGGCGCTCCTGATCAAAAAATTGTAGCAATGTCTTTAGACGAGATGCAATACTTAGAACTCGGACCGCCGTTACATAGCCTTGTACTGCCCGCGCCAAACTTGCACCCACTCGAAGTGGATTACCTCGCCCAGTTTAGAAACTAGTAATGCAACATTTATGTAATCATCGGATTCGAATTAATATTAAAAGAAAAATCAATTTTATGTAATTATTTATTTGGCTACAAATGCCAAAAATTACTCACGACAACATAAATTGTTGAATAAGATATTATTTATAAGTTTTAAATAAACATTTTTTGAAGTATTTAATTATATAGTTTTATTATTTACAATTAGAATAATTAAAATCATGACATAAACAAATTACGAATCGCTACAATAAGAAATACCATTCAAACTCATTATTGGTCCTCAAAGCTACCAAAAATTCTACATACAAATATTATCATTAAATCAATCTCGAGTCGTAAATATTAAAAGGTACATTAATTATTATTTGGTCTAAGTTGCTTTTTATAAATAATGAAAGTTATAAAAATATACAAACAACGGAATGTAAAAAATACGAAAGGCGCATAATATGAAACAAATCACCATTAATGCTACATTAAACATCTCTACATAATATAACTGGAACATGGTGGGTCACATTAATTTTAATAATATTAATTAATAGAGGCATGGCTTACAACATATTCATTTTACACTATGTAACACTAGGATGATTTAATTAAACGTTAAAATTATACAGTCTTTAAACTTAATTGTAAAGGGTACATACACAATATTGATAATGATATATAAGAAAAACGTATGTAACTCGTGCTCTCTAGTCGTCAAGTGAGATTACAAAAGTTCTATATAAATAGATGTCAATAAAGAGTATTTAAAAGTTCAAACAGCGGAGACCTGTTGATCGTCGTCCTCGTCGTCGGGCGTGTCGTGGTAGTAGTCGTACGGGCGAGTGACGCCCTCGTGCGAGTGCGCGCGGCTGAGCCGCTCGAGGCGCGCGACCTGCGCCGCCAGCGTGTAGGGCATCCGTGGCGGTGGCACAGGCCGCACGCAGCTCGCCGTCGTGCACGAGCCGTGCCCGCTATCGCTCGACGTCGCCGACCCCGTCTTCCTCAATGGCAAGTTCACTAGCGACGTCACACTGCTACTCTCCGCAGAGAGGTCTACGGGCAGCGGCGTCGGCGTATCCGAGTGAGATCTCTCGTGAGCCGCCCGAGAGCAGCATATGCCCGGGCCCGGCCCGTCCCGCCGGTGCGAGCACGGAGACGGACCGGGGGGCGGCGGCCTCGGTTGATGTGGCCTAGTTTTAGCTGGCTCGGAAAGGGCGAGCAACTTTCGAACTGCCTGTGGTGAGGCAGCTCCGAATTTATTTCCCGCAAAGCTTTTTTTACTTTCGCTGGCCGAGGAAGCACTGCTTGTGGTCGAAAGAGAAGGTGACGGGTGTCGCCGACGCGGCACCATTGGAGCGGGCCCGGAACCTTCGCATTCTAACGATAACGCATGAAGCCGTTCCTCATCGGTTTCAACATGCATACGATTTAAATATGCTTTAACACGTCGTACCATTTGTGCTTCTTCAAACATTTTTTTTGGGTTGGGAACATTTGAAGATTTCTTCCTTCTTTTTACTGTAACTTGTCCTTGTTGTACCCCAGTGGTAAGCTGATTCAGTGCTACCATAGCATTAGATGGTGGTTGTTTGCCCAACTCTAGTAATGTAAGTAGATCGTATGGTGCATTGCACATATTTGTGAGTGTTCTTACCTCTTTAGCAATCATTCTGAGTTTTTCAAAATTGACCATCCCTTCTACCTTCGTATCGTTGCCTAAATGGATAAATGTCAAATCCTTTCTGACTACTGGGTAAAATGGTATCACTGGAGATCTGCCTTGTTCAGTCGTCACTAGTTGGCGGTATTTTGACATATTTCTTGAAGGATCCATTAGCATTTGCAAATCGAAGAAAAGCTTATTATACTTTGTGGGTAGTTTCTCCCACGTCATACGCAGTCTTGATACAGCTCCATGCCCTAATCCAGATATTATAGCAAACATTGAGTTAAAATTTTTACATTCTTTACAATGACGAGCTACTTTTATAAACTGTTTAATTATTTTCGATCTTCTTACAAGATTTTGTTCATTGACTACTTCAGTAACAACCCAAAACATTTCTTTATTGACAAGTCCAGAAAATTGTGATAACATTGGTGTACCGTATCTGCTCTTCAATTCAAATAGGTCATCAACATATTCTGTGCTTTCAATTTGTCGAAATATACAAAAATCTTGCAAAGTTAATTGTACAGCTACTTCAACAGCATTTAGCTGCAAGAAATGCACTACGCTTTCTCTCAAAAGTTCCGGCGCCATCTCATCAGGTACTAAAGTTTCACTTACACCATTCGTTTTTAGATAATATCTGGAACTTAGACCTATGCGTTCAGCAAGATTGCCTAACTGATCAGGTAGCCTATGTTGCTTTATTATACCTCCTTGAGCTACTGAAACTTCACACAGAGAGAAATTAGAACTGGGATCAGTAATACCAAACTCCTGTAAAGTAAGCATAACAACCTCTCTAGCTGTCGTTTCTTTATGTACTAATAAATATTTGCATGTTTGATCTGCTCTATATACTTTGAGAACATGTTCAGGATAATCGGAAGACTGATATTCATCATAGCATATAGATATCAAATCTGGATTACTATGTGAATTGTAGAATGAAGTGCTAGTGGCTTTATTTAAAGATTCTGAATTGGAGAGAATACTGTCATCGTTATGAATACCATCAGTGATTGTATTTTTTGGCAGAATGTTCATTTTCATTAAAGCTTTCTGTAATCTTCTTTTAGGGCCTAGTGTCATAAAACCTTTCTGTGGCTCTTTTTTGATATTAAGTTGTTGAGGTTTTTTGGTAGGTGACTGGAAAACTGGTGTTAAAGTGAGAGGATCATCACTGAGTAGTTCAGCTGTAGAGAGTCTTGCTCTTGGATCTGTTTGCCAACGTACCATATTAGTACAACCTCTTTGTCTAGGAGAATTTTCAGGCATTAATAACATATGCTTAAATGCTAATAAATTACTTTTTACTGTGATGCTTAAATGTGTTGATCCTGTTATAATTTCCATAGCTTTTGCCTGACTGACATGGCGAAAAGATTGACCATTAACTTCAATAATTTGGTCCCCTCTTTTTAATCCAACATCTTCAGCTTTTGAATGTTTTTCTACCTTTAAGACAAAAATTCCATATCCTCTTTCATAGCCTCCCAAAATAGTGAAATTAAGCGGTTCATCCCTGGAGGGTCGAGAAAGTGTGACACTTCTAGTACGAGCTTTAGCAGAACAAGCAATATTTAATAAATTAAGTTGACTATCCATTTTCTCACACTCTAGAACAGTTTCAAAATTTTCCAAAAACTCCATCATGTTTGGATCTGTTTCAAAATCAGTAAAGTGGTTATTCACCCATAATAACACTACTCGTGTTACTTTGTCACGAACGGAAGGTTCAGTAAACCAGGCAAGCAATTGTTTAGCAACAACGAGAGGTGTTTCTATAAAAGTTCTGTGCGTTAATAAGAAATCTTCAACATAAGTAGAGTCACGAGAGTTGTCTTCTATTAGCTGTAGCATTAAATGTTCAGGTGTCCCTCTAATGACTACATGTCCTTGCTGATGTCCAGATTCTCCAGCAGCACCTCTGTACTCAGTAACTAATACTACCACACCATTTTCATTTTCATGTCTCCTTATGTTTTCTTCACCTTGGTGTAAGATGCGATAATAATCTGTTTGGGTTACACATACAAATTGGCAATCATCACATCTAGTAGTCATTACCCCTCTGTGATATAATTTTTCTAAAGTAGCTTCTGCCATACCAAAGCTGTCTCCAACATTAAGATATTCAATTTCTCCATTTTGGTGTTCGATTCCAACTTGACCATTGATAAGAACTGACCATGAATCATGTTCTTCACCATCATTCATAACAACTGTCTCAGCTTTTTCTACAACAGCAAATACCATTACAGCACACAATGCTCTCCGCACTGTTAAGGTCATATTTGTAAAGGCTTTCAAGTGCTGAGTAAACTCTAAAAGAATTTCAATATCATCATCAGTTCTTTCACTGGGGTCTTTTTCCAGACACTCTCTCACAGCATCACGAACAGTTAGGCTGTCCATACTCTCTTCCAAATCTTCTTCTTCATCTGAATCAACTATGGATTCGAGGAGACCTGAAAGGTCAACCTCCATATCCATATCTAAAGAGCTGTGCACAGAAGTCATGGTGTCACTTCCACTATATGCAGAGCTAGTATCACTCGCATTGGAGCACTTGAGTGTGTGGGGATACAGCTCTGGACTGTGACGGCCACCGCGCCCACCTCTCAACATTGTGAAGTTTCTAGCCTGTCTTCACCAACTTCTTGCTTCTGAAATCAACAACAAACATAATTAGTCTTGAGTTTTTTATGTTTTAAAAAAAATATTATTACTTCATTAAATATACATATCTAGTGTAAACAAAATTGTATACATTTAAGCTTATACTTCATGTTAATTTTAAGAAAATGCAAAAAGACTAGCATAATACTAAAAATATTTTGAAACAAAAACTTTGAAATAAGAGAGCTCTTTATGCATTATTATCTCTATTGAATCAGTATATAATCAATTGAATTTTTTAACCATAAGGGAGCTAAAGATTCATATGATATTATTGAATGTTAATAACTTCCTTCTCTGTGTCGTGCGCATAATAGGGAACGCTATAAACTGATTTTCGTGCACAGTTAGTTTGGCATACTGTTATCATTTAATTAAAAGTATTATATGGTTATTATTTAAAGTTGTTGTAGTTATTATTCAATGTTTATTCAAATAATAATATACTGAACCTTCACAATTTCTATTTATTTTGCATTCATGGCGGAACTGTCAGGGCTTCCATGTTGCTTTCTAATTAGTCTTCCACTAACGGTTATAGGGTTCTTTATTAACACTTCACACTGAAAACAAAATTTCAACTGAAATACGTCGAGATATGAAAATCAAGAAAATATTGAATGCTTGATTCGAAAGCAAGCAAGACGCCAAAAAATTTAGAAAGCTACTTTCTCAACGTAAGTACCCACACAACATAGACAACATAGATTATAGATAATATAAATATTGGATTTCATTGCACTGAAGTCTAACGTCTAAAGATAACTAAAAAAATTTTTACGTAAAAAAATATTAATCTTAAAATATTTACTACTGCATGCGCAAATTAGTAAGAAAATTCTAATTGACCATAAAATAATATATTTTTAATATTGTTAAAACGTACGTTTGTTTCCTAGTAAAAAATTAAGTTTAAAAATATTGGAAGCAAAATGTTATTATTTTGTGGAATATGTATATTTCTTAAAATAAGTTAAATCTACATGATATTCTTACAACATATAAAATATATAGTAACTAATCTTAATTTATTAAACATTCATTATACTATCTGTTTTCTTACAAGAACGCTTCGATAATATAACCTATATATGTAATAAAAATTCTATTTCCGTTGGAAAACGTAAGTTGTTATTATTTATAATTATATCATATAATTCGAGAAATTAGCTATAGTAATAATTTTTTTAATTAACTAAATATTTTATTAAATATTTAGAGGACATTTACACTATTTCTCATTTATTTTGTTATTAAAAGTACATCGTTTGTTTATCTGAACATTTTTATATCTCCATCTATTTTCAGAAATAGGTACTTTTGAGTGCTGGCGTTTTCGCTGCAAAACGAGTGATGATTATCTTTTAACTAGATAGCTTTTGTAAATTGATCGTTTCTCCCAGCGAAAAAAGTCGCAGAAATATTTAATTTCTCTTGTGGAAGTGCAAGCAATCGAGTTATTTCCGTGCCTAACATTAAAATGCGTCTTGTTTCACTGTCTGAATCAAAACGGATGGTGAGCGATGGCGAGAATACGGTGATAGATTTTTGGTGTTAAAAATTTGCTCTGTGTCATCGCCTTTTTAGTTTTGTACTACATCTAAGGAGGACAATATTTGATTGATTTTAACGTTTTCCGTGTTAATAATTCTGAATATTTAAATATTTCGACGATTATTGTTGAGAAAATTATATTGTCATCGACTGACCGGCTGATATTACACGAGGCTTGTATGTATATGTGACTTCTGCCTTCTGGTATTAGTGACACGCCTCAGAAAATAAAACTTAATTTTGTGAATGGAATTATTCTATTTTGTTATTGTGTCGTTTTTGTGATAAAGACGTTTAAAAATTACGTAACTGTTGTGGAATCTTAGTGTATTAAAGAATGGCCTGAGTGTGACTACTCCATTACCGTCATGTGTGACGAAGGAATGTTTGTTTAGGATCTAATATTTTGCTGCGACTTTACTCCAAGTGCGCGCTTGATTCGTAGATTGGACTAGATCATGTATCTATCCGAATCAAAACAAGTTTTGCATTGATCGTTCACGACATATTGTCATATCGGACACTTTTATATTAGCAAAATGTCTTCGGGAACGTTTGTGGATAGGATTGACCCTTTCGCAAAGCGATCAGTGAAGAAAAAGACTAAGAAGTCTCAAGGATCATCACGGTATCGCAACACGCAAGATGTGGAGCTCCAGGCACTGCCTCTGCTTAAAGGTTTGTTTGACACTTTGCTCTTTTTCTTATCTACTTTTATGAGAACCAAATAAGTTAGAATCCATTTCAATTTGCTAAAAATTTTGCTGTACAGATAATCATAATAATTTTGTTCCTTATTAGATTACATTCATACATGTATTATCCAAATATTAAGAAACCAACATATAATACTGTTTTGACTTTTAAATATTTATTTTTTATAACTCAAAACATTAATGGTTTAATATAATAAATTATTTTTAAATTACATCTCCAATAGGATCAACTCATAATGATTGTTATGATACAATATTTATGACATATTCTTGATATAGTTGCTAAATGTATTTTGAAATTTATTCTTTATATTATCAAATTCTAACTAAAGGTGGCAATCTGTTGTTAATGTTTCTAACAATAAATATGTATGTATTTGTTAATTTTCAAACATACAAATGGCTTATACTTTTAAGTATGATATTACTTATCCTGTGAACCTGTAAATACTGAGGACTTTAATAATAATATTACCTATGTTTTTCAGAGTAGATGTTTCTTTGGGTCTTTTTTTTACTATTTTAATATTGTACTTACGGATTGTACTTGATATGAAAAAAATAATATTTCTAACATATTAATGTCTAATAAACATTTATTATTTTATAAATCAATGTCTAAGTGGTTTAGATATCTATAGACCAAACATATTCCTGTCAAGGTTAATCTTTATAAACAAAATGTCGATGAAATTTTGATGTCACATACTGTTTTAAAAAGGACGTGTAATATTCATTTTTTATAGATTTTTATATAAAGTTTATTATATGTAGTACAGGAAAAACTTAACAAATTTCTTACAATTAAACATATCAAATATAAATTTATACATAATTAAACATACTTAAAAATTTACAAATGTCACTCTTATTTTTCAGATGTCCCTACTAGTGAGCAAGAGGAACTTTTTATTCGTAAATTGCGACAATGCTGTGTTGCTTTTGACTTCATGGATCCTGTGGCCGATGTTAAGGGGAAAGAAATTAAGCGTGCCACACTTAATGAGCTTGTAGAGTACATCACTCCGGGGCGTGGAGTGCTCACTGAACCTGTGTATCCTGAGATAATTAAAATGGTATATACTCTTTATTTATTATTAATCAATAACAGTAATTGAATAAATAAATGTTATTTATAACTTGATTATATAGTTAAATTACATGCAACATTAAATATGTTCAATTAACAGACTATAATTTTTTTTTCTTAGCCTCTCAATTGTATATTTATGAAACAGTATCAAAATTTAAACCTTAAAGTTGAAATTTATATAAATTAAATTATTATTTATAGTGTATTTTGATTTTTGTATTTCATTTTGTCAATTGATTTGCTTAACAAGAATAATTTTCCTATCAAATGATAATAGAAAATGCAATTCTGATCTTTATCAAGAATGTATTATATAAGTTGAAATACATGTTAGAACAATATTAAAATTTGTTGCATGTAGGTTATTTTAAATATTTAATAAAACTAACAGGCTCTTAATCATATTTTGTGAAATTTAATTGTAATCTTGCCAATCGAACTGCCTTAACACTTCAAAATGAAACTATGAACAATTCAAAAAGGAATTTTACTTTTTACTTCTATAACTGTTAGGTAAAAAATCATTGATGATTAACTTATTCCGATACATATGAATAATAAACATCTACAGTTTTAACTTTTTCATACAATCATGTTGTAAAGTAACAATTTTATAATGTTAAAATTTTTAAATCAACTCTATTGAAAAAGAAAATACTTGTTATATTAATTGTATTTTCTAAAAAGACATTATATTATTAGTGAAAAGATCTAGAAACAACGCAATATTTTAATATGGTTCCTAAGAAGAATGAATTTTTTCATCACATGTTGAAATAAGTACCATATACATAAGAAAAATATAACAGCCGCCATAAGGGATGATTTCTGGGATAAAAACTATCCTATGTCCTTCCTAGGGTCTCAAACTATCTTCTTACCAAATTTCACCTAAATCGGTTCGACAGTTTCATAGCATATTCAGTACAAACAAACAAATCTTTCCTCTTTATAATATTAGTATAGATATGATCTGGTAAAGGTTTTCATATTCAAAGTAGTATTTTTTTCTTCTAAATATGGTCACCAAATCAACTCAATAATACCTTTTCCATTACTAAAGGTTACATGGAATTGGTACACAATGACATACCAGGCTAAATAATAAATTATGTATAATAAAGTATAATCTACCACTTTAATACTTTAACAATTATTTTTAGATAAATTAATGCTTACATCATCAACTGTTATTTCATTACAATTAAATATCTATTAGATTATGTGATCTCAACTCGTTAAATTATAGCTTTTGTTTATTCCTAGTATAATCATGTCAGTTATCAGTTCTAAAAATTAATTGACTGCCATCTGAAATGCTAAAGAATTTAAACCTTAAATTAGGAATGTTCTACCTTCTAAATAAAATGATGTATCTTTTATATTTTTTTCTCTGATTTATTTTGATTTTCCCGACGTTTCGAATGCTTTACAGCAATCATGGTCACAGGTCATGTTCTACTTATTCTGTTTAGGGTTTCACTCATAAACAAGAATCGAAAATGCTATGTCCAAAATAATAGCAATTCACGTCCAAATCAAATTCACTACTGTTTGTTTTTAATGAATAAAGTCTTCGTATTGCCTAGTCTATACTGTTACGGATGTAAAAGACTAAAGTTACGATAGTATGATGTAGTTATGATATTCCGTTTATGAGTAGTTAACTGCTAAGAAAAGGTTTTTTGTAATTTTGATGCTAAATATTGAAAATGGGAGAGTATCTATCCATGGAAAATAATATTTCTCAGCCCAAATATTTAAAACTTGAACTAGAAAGTAGAAACTAATAAAACAATACTAATACGGCTAGTTTCAGGAAGTGTCAGATTGAAGTAAAGTAACTGTGGATGTGGATAAGCTATTAGTATAAAATAAGAATAAAAGTACATAGTATTCTTTCCAACTTGATCAATACTAGAGGCTGGGCTAGAAAATTATTTAAAAAAAAAACCTAATTATGCAGTTTTAGTTACAAGTCTATTTTAGTTAAAATCAAAATTGATCTCATATGTCGTACACTTACTAGTATTTCCAATTTCTTCATTTACATAAAGTTGCAAAAATCATCCTAATATGTACATTTTTACATAGATAGTAAATAATTAAAGTATAAACTGCTTTCAACCTCATATTTTATCTCGTAATAATGGATGCATATGACTGTTACATATTATGTTAAATAAGTCTCAGGTGTGAGTTGAGTTAAAATTTGAATAACAATACATAAATGTTCATCTTGAAGTTACATAACAATTATATAGACAAAACAATATTTAATAAACTTTTATTTTATTTTTTTAAACATTAGGTACTATTCATTTCGAACTGACTTTTATATTTAGTATAGAAATTTTGTTAGATAAATATGTCATTTTTTACATAATACTTATATATA
This sequence comes from Fabriciana adippe, assembly GCA_905404265.1. Taxonomy (NCBI): domain Eukaryota; kingdom Metazoa; phylum Arthropoda; class Insecta; order Lepidoptera; family Nymphalidae; genus Fabriciana; species Fabriciana adippe. Next base: position 6,494,171 of record FR990000.1, read on the forward strand.
AAGTTTAAATACATGCAATGCAAAAGTACTGAAATTATTTACAAAATATTTTCAGACACATATAGGATATAGGATTTTATGTTCCTAAATTTTTTTTCTGCTATATTTACATTAAGTTTTGATTCACACTATCTCTAATTATATCTATATGCTTTTAAATTTCATGTGAATATATTTATTGATTTGTTATAATATTGTGAAAAGATATCGGCGAACCTATTCCGCACTCTGCCGCCAAGTGAAAATCCTGACTTCGATCCAGAGGAAGACGACCCGACGTTGGAGGCCTCGTGGCCGCACCTCCAGCTAGTTTACGAATTCTTCCTACGCTTCCTCGAGTCTACTGATTTCCAGCCTACCATTGGCAAGAAGGTCATCGACCAGAAATTTGTTTTGCAGGTAAATATATCGATTTTTAACTATCGCGTTTATAAGGAATGATAAGTCCCTAGGACATACTAAGTTTAGATATTGTGAATAATTATTGGTTCGGCGTTTTGATTTTAAGATTCAATATATATCTTATATGTATATTATGTTATATCACTGTTAAGTTTTACTATAAAAGATTTACGACTTACCTTGTTATTATAATATAATTGCGAGTCGAGTGCGAACTGTCTAACGAATACATAATAGAAAAGTAGTAAAGAGATAAAAATAAATACAAATGAAACAAACACCTTTAAACGATATTGCCACATCTAAGAAAAACTATTTAAATACTAAAGATAATGTTCTGCACAGTAGGTAGGATATGTATGGCCATGGGTAGTCTATAGTCATATATATATATATAAGAGCCGACGGCTAAAACTAGTTGCTGTATGAATTCTAATATACCAAAACTATTTTTTTTTTGTAAGAAAGTATTTTACTTATTGAGAGATTTCTTATTACTTGTTTGTGTCTATGTCTTACTTATTCAAGACTATTGACTTTAGTTGAAAGTCATTTATATATTTATAATAACAAAATCTTTACGTGTTATAGTAATTAATACTCAGTAACTCCTAAAATATTTCTTGAATGTTTCGAAACGGTATTAATCTAGTAAATATTAATTAGTAACTTGCCATTGGCCAGCAAGGAATCTGAAATATATAGAGTGTAAAGTTTGTTGGACTTTTATTATAAAAAATAATATTTATTTTCATACTAGTGACTCACCCTCGCTTCGCTCGGGTTCGTCCCTATGTATTTGTATAATATATATCGTTTTACAATAATGTATGGAAGTCTGCCCGATTTGTTGGCATTTATGATTACTGCCCTACTCCCTTGGGTAGTAGCAAGATAATATATACTGTATAGCCTATAGCTTTCCTCAATAAACGGGCTATCTAATGCAAAAAGAATTTTTCAAATCGGATTAGTAGTTCCCGAAATTGGAGCGTTCAAACAAACAAACTCTATATCTTTATAATATTAGTAAATTATGTACAGAAAGTATATTGTTCCGAAAATTAAATGTTAAGCATACTTCCTATATTTGCATGACATTACATCACAAATTGCTTGTTTTTTATTATATTAAAATAGTTACATAATGACTCTTAATATCAATGACAAAAGAGTCATTGTTACAGTAGCTACAACCTTCTGTATTTATATTTCTACTTCATTGCTATGAAATATTTCAAAACAGCTTTGTAATTTTTTACTTAAATTGTTAGCGTGCAAAGAGGGGTAGGTGTGTAATGCTACCCCCTACTGGGAAGATAGGAATAAAACTTTTAAGTGATTGTACACCAAAAATAATCTCATTACAATCTAATAAACCATTTTCAAAAGATATATTAGAAACAGACAAATTCACTGAAACTTTCTTTGAATACAAATTCGAAAATTATTTGATATAAATATCATGTATCTACATTGATTTTATTGTTTAATTATATGTATAGATTTCTAGCGGCCTGCAATAATGGCTTCGCCCGGTTGCTTATTTTAAATTTTACACCCGAAAAAGTCTCTTCCCAAATTCCATACAATCTTTATCACACTTATGAGCCCTTTAGCAGTTTAATTTTAAAATATTTTTTTATAACTTATATCCTTCAATGGGATGCAAATAAGGCGTAATATATACAATATAAACTACATATTATATGTATGTACAATTGTATTAGTTTGGAAAAAAAAAATTAATTGATATAACTTGAGAAGTTTTTTCGTCTCATATTGTGTAGGAGGGAAGTGAACGCAAGTGAAATATGAAACGCGTTATTCTATTCCATCGCCGTAGTAAACAATATTATCAAGATAAATAAAAAGCATACAAACTTATGCTTTTTAGAGTACTATTAATGTAAAATAAGTTATAATAACGATATTTTATTTTGACAGCTCTTAGATTTGTTCGACTCGGAGGACCCTCGCGAACGTGACTTTTTGAAGACCGTTCTGCACCGCATCTACGGCAAGTTTTTGGGTCTCCGAGCCTTCATACGAAAACAAATCAACAATATTTTCCTTAGATTTGTTTATGAAACTGAACATTTCAACGGCGTGGGAGAGCTTCTAGAAATATTGGGAAGGTTAGTCTTGTACAATATATAATAGTATCTAATTCCTTAAAATAATCTCTAAATTATTGATAAGTTCATTAATTTTAAAAATTATACTCAAATACTTTTTGTATTAATACCTTAAATATTTGTATTTTAATAATATCTTCTTAAGAATATTTTGTCTTTATGGAGTTTGGATAAAATCAAGCAAAATTAAAACCATGAATTTTAAATCTTATCTAAAATAGAGTAAAATTTTATAGTGCAGCTTTTAATTTTAGTTACTTGTAGCATTTTTCGCTAATTAATTATTACATTTATAAACCTATCCCACGGGAACCATACATTTTTCTGGGATAAAAATGTAGCCTATGTGTTATTCCGGACTATAATCTATGTCTGTGTCAAATTTCATCCAGATCTGTTCAACCGTTCTGGCGTGGAAGAGTAACAAACATCCATACGTACATACTCACAAACTTTCACATTTATAATATTAGTATAGACTAGCGACTCACCATCTCTTCGCTCAGATGCATCCCTAGGTGCCAGACAATGTTTTACTCAAGGTCATAATACATATATTATGTGCTTACTAAATTTCATCCAAATCCTTCTAGTTGTTTCAGTGTAGAGAAGTATCAAGTAACGATCACACACAAACTTTACTAATTGAAGTAAATAATCAGACTACAGAACCGTATGGTATAAACATAGTATAGATTTCGATACCTATATAATAATATATCTCCAACGAATTTATAACATTTTAACATTTCATTAGCTTTAATTATGATGTAAATAAACTAATATTAATTGTCGTATCAATTTGAAATCTTGCAAGTACGATGCTTACAATCGACGTAAATGTTTGTATTTGAAATCGAGTTATTTCGATTCCTTTTGACAGTATAAAAAAAGGTTAGACTTTTTAAGTTTTGTGTCTCCATCAAAACTATTGATTTTGTATGTAAAATAATTCTTAATATCAAAACAAATTGACTTCGACAAATATTTATATCAAAATATCAACGTAAAAAGTCTAAACAAATCTTACTGTGCGTTAGAAAAAAGTACGTTTATATGCTGAGATCTTTGCAAAAGAAATGTACAAATAATAGTCAAAAACTGATGACATTTAATTTGATTGGCTACGCATTTGATCAACATCAAACATTTAAGTTTAAGCTATTAATACTACGTGAACCCGTATATAACAGGGGTCACAATAGTTTACTTACTGACTAGATTAAATTAAAGTAGTACATAATACGTACGTACACGCGCAGAACTGCCGACTGAAGCTAACAAATATTATATATTGTCTATTAATATCCGGTTAATAAAAACGAACGGCTTATTAAACCAAAATAATAATACTTAACGGTTATTCTTTGAGGAAGATTAAACTTAGGTTTTGATACTGAAATAACGGTTTATTTTTAATTCCAGTAACATACATATTGTATCCTACTACTAAGCAATTCAACATTAGTAAAAATTCGCTAAATATAAACACACAAAAAGTCAGTTAACCGGTTAGTTTTCGATTATGTAACGTAAATTTGTCAATAAACGGTTTTTAACCGGTTAAAGAGCAAAACCGAAATCTTAAACCGAAGAGCATTTCGGTTTGGGGTCAATGACTAAAACGGTTTAAAAATTGAACGAGCTTCCGAACCGTGCAAAAAATTATTTATATATGTATGCTAAAACTTTACACAATCCTTTAGAACAGGCTGTCATTTGATCGAGGTGTGGATTAAATCCCTAAGGAAGGCCACTATAAGTCCAATCACTAGTATATAAGTGAATAAAGTTATAGAGAATAGAAGTACGCTCGCTTGCCAATTGCTCAACGTCCCCTCATTGTACATTAATCATTCTCTACCAGCAACTTAAAACGTCTTGCATTTTTCAAATTAGCTTTGTAATTGACTTTAGGTACTCTCATAATATTTTATACAATAATAAAATGCTTTTATAATTATTTTATTTTGTTTATATTATGAGGCAGTGGTAGCCCAGTGGTGACGCGCTCGTTTGGGTAACCGAGTGAAGCGAGTTCAAATCCCGGATCTCGCACCTCTGATATTTTCATGTGCGAATTTATTTTCAACATGATTACCACTAAACGGTAATGGAAAACATCGTAAGGAAACCGGCACGTCTGAGATAACTTAACAAGTTTTCAGAAGACATGTGAAGTTTGCCAACCCGCACTTGGCCAGCGTGGTGGACTATGGCTTGACCTCCCTCGTATTGAAGGGAGGCCCGTGCCCAGCAGTGGGACGTCAAAAAGGGCTGAATGCATAATTATTTTATAATTTGCTTAAGAATGTTTTGTGAATTTATGACCACCCGAAAAGTTTCAGTTAGAATATTTTGTTTTGTGAGTTTATGACCACCTGAAAAGTTTCAGTTTTAATTAAACCTGCAATTTAAAAAGGTAAAAAAATAAAATTTTTGGAGTACAGATTTTCCTTGAAATGATGCCATTGCAGAAAAATGGATTCTTAATTTTATAATTTAAACAAAGATTTTTTACCCAAATGCGGTGAAGCCCAAAGGGGGTCATGATTAATTTGCTTTAATAACGTGAAATTCATCATTTTTAATCAATTTCACTTTTATGTGTAAAATATATTAGCAGTGTTAATTTTTATTAGATAATAATCTTTATTGTTATTTGTATAATTCAGTAAGTGTAACAAATTGTCGAGTAAAACGTTACATCGCGTTAATTTCAACATTAGATTTACGTCCTCATTCGATACAAGTGCTCTTTTAGTATAATAATCTAATCTCTAAGATTACTGAACTCTAGGTCTTACATTATGAAAAACAAACAAGAATAAAGGTGTTTATATGCAAAATGGCTTTCAAATACATATAAATTTATTATATGGATCTGGGAATCATATATATCATTTTTAAAAATGATCGAGCTAATTTTTCATGAGTAGCTTCGTTTTGACGAAATGTCCAACATTTTATTTACAAAAGTTTTAAGTAGTGGTAACTAATAGATGGTACAAGGTGAAAAACACATCGAACGGGAGGGACTGGGGAAATGTACCATTCATAATACTATAAATTTTCACGATTTGCCTAACCTATTGAAGTTTAGCACGTTTGGCTCAGTTTGTAGTGACCCTACTTGCTGTGCCAGCGGTCGCGAGTTCGAGTCTTGCGGGGGGGCATTCATTTTTGTGTTGAGCACGAATGTTTATACTCCACTCATGGTGTTTATATTTATAATATGTATACATATTTAAAGTTATATATGTGTAGTGTATCAACTATCTGGTATCCATAACACAAGCCTTGTAGCTTAGCTAAATGGTGCTGTGTGTTAACGTCCCAACATATTTATTTATCAGTTATCACACTTTATAGAAGTTTATTTGTTTTGGACACATTCCATTTTAGCGTTGGCAAAATTTGTAAACACGAACTTTAATTTCCGTATTTACAAGTTGCTGTAATGACGAAAGCTTAGAAGCCTAATCGTGTTTCAATAGGATAAGCAATTCAATCTTATTAGTGAATGCGATTTACACTACTTTTATCTATTAAAGTTAAAAAGTAGTATTCGTCTGGAAATATTGTTAAAAGCTCACGTAAAAGTCAGTCCGGGCAGTGGTAGCCCAGTGGCAACGCGCTCGCTTGGGAAACCGAGTGATGCGGGTTCAAATCCCGGGTCTCGCACCTCTGATATCTTCATGTGCGAATCATTTCTAACATGATTATCACTTGCCTTACGGTGAAGGAAAACATCGTGAAGAAACTTGCGTGTTTGAGAAAACCTATCAAGTTTTCGAAAGACATGTGAAGTCCGTCAATCCGCACTTGGCCAGCGTGGTGGACTATAGCCGGATTCCCCTCATATTGAAGGGAGGCCCATGCCCAGCAGTGGGACGTCTGCCACTGTCTTGGACAACGTCCTACTGGACGTTAAAAAGGGCTGAATGCATACATACATACACATACAAAAGTCAGTCATTCATTCATAAGAATTGGTAGTAGTAGAATGAGTGGAAACGTTGACGAAATCTTTCATTTGACAAGTTTTAATTCATATTGTTAACTTATCTGATTATTTCACCACATACTTCATAGATAGTATTACACTTTACATACTGCAACTTGTGAATAATTTTGTGTATTACCAATTCAAATATATTAAATTCAAATGATATATTAAAGTCTAATAGAATAACAACAAATAAAACGGCCTCTTACAGTCGAACAATACTTTTTTAAGTAGGTTTATAATTCTTCATCATAATCTAAATATAGTTACAATTCTACCGCACATTGTGATTTCATTTTGTTCGAAACATAATATGTGTGACTTTTAATGCAATTTGCAAATCAATGTTATTCATATTTTTAAAATGTTGTTACAAATTAAATCTTTAACATAGGCGATCTTACTTTTCTTAAAAAAAAACTTACGCAACGTAGTTTTCGTGAGATAAATAAAAAAAGTTTGATATACTGTTTTCTATTAAGCAACTCTTTAGTAGTATAGATTTTAATTGTCTCAAAACATCGTGATTTCGATTGACTCTAATAATATATAAAGTTATAAACATCTATTCTGAACCATCATTTTATAAAATAAAAAATATTTATAAGTTTTCTATAATAACTAATGAAATTGTTGACAGTATAATAAACGGATTCGCTCTGCCCCTGAAGAGTGAGCATAAACAGTTCCTGGTGAAGGTGCTGCTGCCGCTGCACAAGGTGAAGTGTCTATCGCTTTACCACGCGCAGCTCGCCTACTGCGTGGTCCAGTTCCTGGAGAAGGACGCCACACTCACCGAGCCCGTGGTGCGCGGCCTGCTCAAGTTCTGGCCCAAGACGTGCTCCCAGAAAGAGGTATTGTATATTAACTAGCGACTTATCCTCGCTTTGTTCGGGTGCATTTCTACGTCTATTTTGAATTTTGGGTAAAAAAATAATTGTCGTTAAGCTTAGGTAGCTGGTTCCCAATACAAACTTTCAATCCCTTTTTCACTCCCTTTAAGCTTTATTGTCGCGACCAAAACTATATACTTCTCCAAAGTCCCATCTTGTTCTATACCAAATTTCATTAAAATTGGTTCAGAGGTTGGGTCGTGAAAACGTAACAGCGGAGCAGTAATATAATATATAGTCTTTCTATACTAGCCGTTAAAATGTACCTAATGCCGAATCCGAGCAACGAACACGAGCGAAGCGAGGGTATGCCTCTAGTATAAATAAATATGTTGGGATTTTTTTATTTTTCAGGTGATGTTCCTTGGCGAGATTGAGGAAATTTTGGATGTTATTGAGCCGGCTCAATTCGCCAAAATTCAAGAATCCCTATTTAGACAAATTGCTAAGTGTGTATCCAGTCCACATTTCCAGGTACTAACAAAAATATCTAAGTTATAAAAATCATTCAAAATATTTACTGTGTTTAAAATATTTGATAATTTACATTCCAGGTGGCTGAAAGGGCACTATACTTCTGGAACAACGAATACATACTTTCCCTAATGGAAGAGAACAACCAAGTCATAATGCCAATTATGTTTCCTGCTTTGTATAGGATGAGCAAGGAGCACTGGAATCAGACCATAGTGACGCTTGTCTACAACGTCCTCAAGACGTTCATGGAAATGAATTCCAAGCTATTCGATGAACTTACAGCTAGCTACAAAGCGGAGCGGCAGAAGTAAATATTGCTTGTTTTATTTTACAGTAAAGATTATATTCATGCATGGTCAATATTCTCATGGTCATAATTCTCCTCATACTATTATGCTTAAAGATGAACTTTTGTCGATTATAGAACAATGTGGGATCTTTAAAGGCGCCCTTTATTTTGAGCAGACCGTAACATACATCTATCTCACCAATATGAATATTGGTTCTGTACGAGAATTGAACCCGTGAGGCGACGCCACTCACGTTTATACTACAATTGTTATCCGTTTATAGTATACATACATACAGTAGTTCTGTGAACAGTAAACCTCGCGAGCGCAAACTGCATTTTGAGGAGCTATTCTGCTCATCACGCCGAAGACCCTCATCAGATTTTCACCAAATTTTATGAAGCCCAACTTAAAGTTACTTCCAAAGTTTCAAAAAAAAAGAACCATCGAAATCGGAGGTCAAAAGGTGGAGATATCCAGTAGCCCCTTCCAATCAAAAATCTATAAAGTCGTAAAACCTGTTTACCAAGTTTCGTCCAGATCGGTTTTAAAATACGACCTGTAGAGGAGTATCAACAAATTGACAGGAAAGTAAATTTTGCCAGACTTGAAGCAGAAAAGCTTCACTCGCTCGGTCAATTAGTTGATCAATGTAGATTAAAATTGTATAATTTATTTTTATGTAGTACAGAGTGTAATAATAATGGTTGTATATTTGTAGAGAAAAGAAGCGCGAGAAGGAGCGCGACGAGCTGTGGAAGCGGCTGGGCGAGATGGAGATCAGCCACAAGCGGCAGCAGGCGGCCGCCGGCGCCGCCCTCAAGTGATGTCCTTCCACCTGCTAGATAATGCGAGCCGCCATCGATATTTTCACTTATGTATTCATATTTTCACTTATATTTTGTATTCGATTACGATTTTGTTAGCGACTTTATTAATTGTTGTACCTCAAATGATTATTTCGTTCGGGCGACTCCGCCGACGTCTCCGCAAATTCGGTCCGCCCGCTCCGCCGCGGCGATGCGCCCTCATATGTGGTCACTGTATTAGTATTTTATATCCGTTCACATAGGACACTAGATTACTTTAGGATTTTTAAATATTGTTAAATCGTTCGATAAATTTAAAGTTGTATGGATTATTGATGCATGAACGTGATTGTATCGCATTTCGAAACACCGATAATTGTATTAATCGGGCACTCAGCTCTTGCCTGTAATGATTGTACAAAAAAAAATTAATAGTGAAATTCGAATATGTAATTTGTTTAGTCTGCGAGTCCCGTCGGGGCCGCGCGTAGCACGTTCTGTGACATTTTGTTTTAATTAGGTGCTGAAAACAACAATGTATGTAATTTCGTCGTACTATCATTTTGTATAGATACATAGTGTAAATAGGCATTTATTTATTATAAATTTATAGCAGTGTGATTTTTATACATAGCTGCGGGAGTGGGACACTGATTGGTCGTACCGATAGACCGACGAGCAAACTGGAGACTATGAATGTGACACGCATCTGCCATGGTAAAATTTAAAGGTAGCCAGTCGTACTGGGACAGAATAGAAAAGTTTAATAGTAATAATTTGATGCTGGTGATAATTTTAAGGAAATAGTCATTAATTTGTATGATATTGCTGTAGCCGCATTTTACAATCATCACTAAGTAGAGCGGCGCGGACGCCGCCGCCCGCGCCTCTGTATATAGTATGTACGATACGCGCGCCGCGTATGTATGTATGTATGTACTAAGGACACTATGTTGCATAAATTATATGATCTTACGGAGACTACGTTGCTTAAATAAATGATCTTAAGGAGACAATGTTTAAAAATTATATGATATTATGGAGATTACGTTGCAAGGATTATACATTTTATTACTAGGCATTATAGTACGCAGAATAGTATAAAAATCAAAAAGTTGACTAACATGCTGTAAATTCTTGATTTGTATGTAAGCCGGCCACGCGTCGTCAAGCCACAAGTTTCGTCTCGCTATACTTAGTTTTTTTTTTATTTTCGAATTCGCTTTCGAATAGCAGACTATATTATTTTTAAATGGAGTTATTTCTATTAGGTTAATTAACGTAAACGATAATTGTGTTGTAAAATATGTGTACTTGGGATAATAAAAAACACAAATATAATAAAATTTTGATAATTCTTGTACCAGTTGTACCACCAAAATGTAAAGAAATAAAACTAATTCTTAACCATTAGCGCTGAGCTTAATTAAGCTTGCGTTTTACTTATTGTAGTTTATATTTACTATCCATATAAATATATAGACATTTATTGAAACAAAACATTGAAACACTAAGATGTTCATAGATATATTGATACATAATCCTTATTCCCATCCTTACAAATCCCAAAAAGTGAACAATTGCACCATTATTATGTAATTAAGTTGTTAAATAAAAATATACACAAGAATCTTATAAAATTTTCATATTCAACAGCAGCATATTATCTTTTCGATGTAATAATTTTCAACTGTTTTATTTAATTAAAACTGACTTACATGAGTAATTCTTAAACTTCCTAATTTTTTTCATTTCTGACATTGTATAGGCAAAAATAGTACACTTATAAGTTCATCATGTTCGTCTGTCAGTATGTTAGAGCAATTTATATTTAATAATAGTTAAAATATAATAGATAGACGAAACTGTAGCCAAATAGTGGTGGCACTCCATACATTGAATCACATACTATATTAGATAATAATACAAATAAAAAAATATTTAATTGACTTTATTTACATTTTGGCTGAATTATAACCTAAATTCGATTTTCCTCTGTAAAGGAGTGCAAGCAATTTGAAGTTATATAGCTGTAAATTAAATTGTGTTTGATGATTTGTGGTTACAAGATATTTGACCGACTTTAAATGGAAGTGGAAGTATTCATGGAGGTTAGTTAGAGCGTATATCTTTAATTTTAAAAGGATTTCATTTTTTTCATCTTATTGGTTTCCATATAAATTTCAAAAGTAATTTATTATTTTTATATTAATATTTTGGATGTGAAATTATATTAATTAGCAACTGATTACGTACTTAAAACGTGAAACAAATTTAATTAATTCAATACATGTCTACTGTAGTACCTTGGCGTCCTATATTCTGATAAGCACTTGTACGATTATTTGATTTGTAACAGCTACTCACATCGCCTCACATTCTGAATTTATCAGCTTCAAATATCCAGGCTATTATAATTTTAATAAATTATTAGGTTCACATATTTTTTCAAACAAAGTAATGTTACCTACATTAAAGTGTACACCTTAGTAACTAAAGTATAATGAACTTTCCTACAGCAACGAATCAATACTAGTATATATTATTCAAGTTCAAGTTTTATTGTCACCATAGTTACAGACTACAAACACTTGCAATTATTTTACAGTTAACTGTGCTATTTGAGTTCGATAAGTCCTGTTCTGAGAATAAAGGTAAGTAATTCGCATTTTTTTATGTCTGTATAAGTAAGATTGCTCATACTTTTTAAATTTCTAGATGAGTCGCCGAAGTTCACGCCATTATTCTGCTCGGACGCCTAAAATGCCTCTAGGACTCATTGGTTTGATGGAAGAACTTTCGAGGGATGTTCTTAGAAATAATCCAACGGAATTATACTCTTTTTGCGCGGAGCATATGAAGAAATTACTGATTATTAGAGATGGCGCCAGTATGTACATTTTCATTATTTTATGTTAAATAACTAATTAGATACAATAAATAATACTATTTTTCTACAAAAATGTTGTTACTATACTGTTTAATTTTTAAATAACACGAGATATTCTTATAATTTTTATAAATTTTATATTATAGAGTCTAAAAAGTTTCTTACACTAGAACAGAAAATAGAATCGGCTAGAACAAAAGTAAGGGAAAGAGCTGCTCAGAGATGTGAAAATTATGATAAGAAAATGCGAGAAATAAAAAACAATGAGTCTACACGAGAAGCTAATTTGAATAATGAAGAGCAATACGGGCAAGAACAAAATGTAGTTAAAATACAACAAGGTGATTTAAAGAAAAATATAGAACCTGAAATCGTTGGTAATGTACATAATGGAAAACAAATATCCGAAACACTAATAGAAAACATCACCAGTACAGAAGCTGATAGTTTACAATTAACTGATGCAATTCAATGTAACAACAAAGAAAATATTTTGTCTCTGACAGATCATGATTTGGACAATGTCTCAGAAACAAAAGATATCCAGACAAAGAATGAAGAAAGCAAAGATGTCCAATGTTCTGTAGGGATAACTGAACAAGATACCAACGAAATTATTATGATAGATCCAGAAAATAAAAAAGTTGCACAAGACTGCAAACCTATGTGTAATGAAGAATTTAACGCCAATATTAATGACAGTAAAAACAATATATCCGATAGTGAACTTTCGAGCACAGAGAAAGGTGAAATTTTAAAAGAACACGATGGTCATCATGAACATCCAGACAGCACAAAAATTGAATCTGAGATCAATCAACATCCAATTGAAAACGATAACACTGAAACTAATTTAGATACAATCCATGATACCAAGAATGAGAATGATCCACAAGGTGAAAGAGATACAAAAAGACTTGAAGAAAATGAGTTGTGTACAACAGCCAACATGACTGTAAATGAAAATTCTAAAAGAGATATTGAAGATACCAACCTTTCTCTAGAACTTGAGCCAACGAAAGAGAAGGATAACGATGAAATGCAAAATGAAAAGTCCAAAAAATTACAGAATCATGCTAGTAATAATTCTATGGACTTAGAAACGGCTGCGATTACTATACAAAAAGTGTTCCGGTCCTTTCTTTTTAGAAATAAAACTCAAAGCATTGACGATGCAACTAACGTTGATATAAATTTATTAATAGAAGAAAAAGAAAAGAAGGTACCAATTGTGGCATTTTAATAGTTTTTGATATATAACATTAAAGTTAGTTATAAGTGTTTTGTTTCAGGATGATTGCAGTCAGGTAAATGTCAACGTTAATCAGGATCGACGAACATTAGGCGTTAATAGAATGGATACTACGTTACAAACAGTTAACGAAGAGAAATCTTTGTCTTTGTCTACTGATGATTCTTCCACTTTATCCAGCGCAGCTACAGTAATCCAAGCTCATGTTAGAGGTTTTTTAGTTAGAAATAAATTTTATAATAACAAAACAACTTCCAGCACATCTGGCATTGATTCCGATGGACAGTCATTTACTTCTTTAGAAGGTGATAATGACAATAGAAAAAATAAAACTGTCTTAAATATACATATTGTCCCAGAAAGCGGTCATTTTATGAGCAGAGACGAAAGTATGCTTACTTCTATTGATCTATCTTTAGATGGTAGCCCTCCTAGCTCTTCTAACTTACATCCTTTGGGATATGATAAAACTGAGAGAAGAAAGCAATTAAAGAGAGAAGACGCAGTACAGTCGATTTCACCTCCAAGTAACAATAGTGGAAAACTAAGTGAAGATGTTGATTCTGTGAAGGAAATATTAATTAATCCTGATAGTACTGTTCAATGTGATAATAAAACTAATATTAATGATAGCACATTTGATAAAAATATTTCCCCAATCAATGCTTTGAATGATGAAAATGTTTCCACTGTAATTAACAAAGTAGAAGCTGATGCGGAACAAAATGTCAGTTTTGATCATTCAATGAATTTAAATCGTCTTAATACTCTAGCTGAAATGACATCAGATGAAATGGACGTCATTACTCCAAATGTCTGCCTAGAAGAAAATACTCCAGACTCTGTAAGCGATATAAAATTAATACATTCAGGGGAATGCCATGATGTGGTTCTACCTACAAAAGTGTCCAGGAATGACACCTCAGTCGTGCGTGGTGAGTGAAGACATCTTATTATCAGGTGATAAAACTTTCCCTTCTATTAAGGCCAAGGCATGACTGCTTAGAATTAATTTGATTCTTCTGTAGTTAGAGGCCTTCTATTTATTACTTAAAAATAATAGTAGTCACTTTGACTGTATGATAGTATATCGTATTAAATAAGAATTAAACAAAATATATAAAAATCTTAAATAAATATGTACTATACATAGATATCGCTTACATTTTAGAAGCGTACTAATACACGTAGTTAAAAATTATAACTGTAATTTTGTAGTTTTGTTTTATAACTTAGTTCGATATCGTTCCTCTTTTGATTTTCAAAACTATGTTTTAAAAGTATGTATGTAGAAAATAGTATTTTAAGTTAAAATATAATTTATTTTAGAATATCACTTAGGTACAGTTGGTTTTTTTGCCTTAATAATAATAACGACGTTACCTTTAAAAGATTTAGGCCTTTCTTTTCTTTTTTTACCTAATTTCATTTTTATTTTACAGAATTCCAGAATGTGGTGGTGTATTTTTTACTTTGGAATAATTCTTAAAAATAGAAGCTCTATAACATGATATTTTTTTTTATCAAGATAAGAGATGGATTAGATAATAGATTAGATTTATCTCACGATACATTTTAATGTTTCACTATTAATATTAAATGTTTTTCATATTTTAGTGTTTTAATTATATGAAAACTTCTTGTGGAATAATATAGTCACTGAAAGCACATTACTTAACAATACAAATATTATGTAAAATAAAAAAAAATTACACAATGAGGTAACCTATAATTTAAATCTTAAAACCGCATTTTTTACTCTTATCGGCCCCCAAACGTTGAATAATTATGAATTATTATATTATAGAATTTGATTTGACTCAACCCATTTTTGAGATATCTAATTCTGGTTTAATTTGATTAAAAAAAATATAATAGGTAAATCAAATACCACTAAAACTATCATAGGTACATAGCATGAAAACAAATATACGATTTGAATATTTTACTTTTTATCACATTTTTAGCTATTTTGAAATCGCATTCGCAGCCAAGATGGCAAAACTCTGTCACAGTGCTGCACGTCTTGTGGTCGGTGTATTCTTCGGACTCTAATTGATAATTGGGAGAACGCATGTTGATTTTAATGGTTTTTTGAAACTTTTGTACTTACATGAATAGTTCATATTAAATAAGTTTGTTTAAAATGAAATTGCATAAAAGTGAAAAATAATGGAATCTTTAAATCTTTTTTAATCGAGGAAAGATATTAAAATCATGAGTAGAATAATATATTTTTCTAGTACATATTACCCTAAAAATGCTGTATTTTTCTGTTTGGACTATAAGAAATAGATTTTTTTTTAATTTGTTCATAAAATAATTTGGAAAATGATGGCGCCTCAAGTAAAATCAAATCGCTATTGACAATGAAATGTCAAGAATCTAAAGTAATAACAGCTATTAAAATTGATTATAATTACTACCCAAAATGGGGATTACGCAATGAGTTTTTTTAGAATATTTTGAAGGGTTTTCTACCTATAGGGAAGATTTTATAGTTCATGAAATTATGGAAATTGTCAGTAGAACTAAAGTTAGAGATTTCCAAAGATTAAACCGATTGATAATTGTCATGGTTTCTCTTGTAATTAAATTAAAATCTAATAAAACAATTCTTTGAAATTTCTGAATCTACGGAAACTGCTCGGTGGATTTTGCTTTAAATTGAAATTATTATTCCACTCTCATTCCAGTTTATGTTAAGCATATTTTCATGGGCGGCAACAGAATTATTTCCAGGGGATGCGTCTGCTTCTTCACATAATCTTTATATTTTTTATTCTTATCTTATTAATTATCGTCTTTCCTTTAAAGATATCTAAAACAAGGATTTTACTCGTACATTTTTTTTTTTAATGGTGCTCAGTAATAAACGACCAGACAGCCCACCTGATGGAAAGTAGCGCATGTCGCCCATACAGCCTGCGGTTCATGCACTTAGGTTTTATGTAACAAAAATGCTGAATCGCAGGTGCGTTGTCACTGTGAGGACTAAGTTGATATGGCTCTTGAGTCTTGCCTTTAAATTGAGTTGGCTACCTTATACTTCAAACTGGAACAAAATAATGCAATCATTGTTGCTTGGCTGAAAAAACAGATAATGGGGTGGTACCCATCCAGTGGAGATTGATTTTTTTTTAATTTTTCTATATATTTTTCTTCATGGCAGGAGAGTGCAAGTGCACTCTCTTCCCGGCACTCATGCGTACTTTATATTCAATAAAATAGAATAGCGAACAACAACATATTCGCTCTGTTCAATGTTGAGATATGTAATGTTTATATGAAAATATCAATGTTATCATTGATATTTTGGTGTGACTTGATGTGATTGTCGATTGATTGGACCTTTAAATGTACACTAGGTACATTTGAAATTATTGAATATATTTCTGGTTTATAAAAAGATTTTTGGTTACGGAGAGGAGCACACTGCCAGTAATCTAAGATAATTTCGACTGATAACGGTGAAGCCCAATGACTTATCTATAAAATAGTAATAGGAATTTGATATAGTTTGTACCATAGATGAATGATAGTTTGTACCTACCGCGTGATATAGCGGCTTTTATTTAGACAATGCATAGACATTATTTTTAGTCTGTATGTGATATTGTCATTATGACGTGACTGTCCAACTGAATCTAAATGACGTTTGTCAACTGTCGCACAACAATAGAAAATACAGAAAATGGATGTCTTCCAAAATGATATAAACAATATATAAATTATCCTTGTTTAATTTAATTTTTCATTTTTGTATATATATTTTGTGCAACTCAATTGGAATAGATTAAATTGTTTTTATAAACAAAATGATATCTAGAAAAGGACAGAAAGCTATTAATGAAGGGGTGGTGGGTAAATACGTAAAAAAAGATACTCCTCCAGATTTACCAAGTAAGTCAATGAAAAAGTCTAAATAACAATTAATATTGCTTTTAGGAATGTACATATGTTTCTTTAAGTTAAAAGGTAAATAATTTTTTACTATATTATCCTAAATTACAGTTATTAATGTTTGGACAACTGGAAATAATAGAAGACCACGTAGCCAGCCGTTCGGAGCCAGTGATGGAAACACACAAAGCATTGAAAATAAATTTGGTAAAGCCCAAACAATGAGTGGTCATGCTGGAAAATATACACCTAGTGAATCTGTACCAAACTTAGCTCATAGGTATGTTTCATGCACTGAAACTTTTCTTTTTCTATGTACTTACTTATACATATGAGGTGTAAAGTTTACATGGGGAACTATATGTCAAAAATTAAGCCAGTCTAAACCAGATCAGACCAGTGGTTAAATATAAAGCATCAGACTACCTTGATGTGGCTTAGAAATAAGGATAACATTAATTTCCATTATATTATAGATTTGCCAGTTTGTCTACTGCAAGTGACACAGCAAGTACTTCAAGCCACTTCAACTCACAGTTTCATTTAGACAATAATTTGGTATGTTTTAATTATGAAATATTCGAATAAACAATTTTTGTATATAGAATAAAATATTTATATTAATATTCATTTTAGGCTTCCCATTCAACATTGAATGAAATTGATGATTCCTTTAGTCGCCAGACTAGTCATCGTTATTATAGACAAACACAACCAGAAGATCCTATTTATCAAAATCAACAGCAGGTATTATTAAAAAAATAGAAATCAAAATCATAATATACAAATTATATCTAACTATCTTTTGTGTTTCATTGTAGGTTCAACAACAAAAGCAGCAACAGTATAGTTCACGTGAATCAAGTATGCCTCGGATATCTTCCAACTTGAGCCTCACCCCCTGTCTTCATCCTCCATCACCCCATTCAATTCGAATTCACTGTACTGACTGTAAGCATCTTTATAAATATTAATGTAACATTTATAGTCCGGTCAAGTTAGCCCAAAAAATAGGGGTACCCTTGCATAAATTATCAAGAAGCTGAAAATTTACATGAACGTTAAGGGATACCATTATAATGAAATTGTGAAAAGTTCCCATCGATTCCATGTGTGCAAAAAATTTTATGTAATGTCATTATATATGGATATTCATATACTAATATAAAAATTGATGTTTCTAGCAGTGCATCTCATTTTTTTTCTCATGCTGGAGAATTTCTGGTAGAGATCTTTAAGAGATCCTCGAGCAAGAGAAAAGTTTTGAAACAAGCTTGTTGTTGTTTTATATGTTTTAATATATATATTTTATATTATATATTAACTAACAGTTAAACTCACTAACAGTTAAGCAAACTAACAGTTACGCAAACTGTCAGTTAAGCAAACTATCAGTTAAGCAAACTGTCAGTTAAGCAAACTATCAGTTAAGCAAACTATCAGTTACGCAAACTGTCAGTTAAGCAAACTATAAGTTAAGCAAACTATCAGTTAAGCTAACTTTCAGTTAAGCAAACTGTCAGTTAAGCAAACTGTCAGTTAAGCAAACTGTCAAGTAAACAAACTGTCAAGTAAGCAATCTGTCAGTTAAGCAAACTATCAGTTAAGCAAACTATCAGTTAAGCAAACTAACAGTTAAGCAAACTAACAGTTAAGCAAACTAACAGTTAAGCACACAAACAGTTATACAAACAAATTTTCTAGTACATTGTTTTCATGTAAGTATTACTACTAATGTTAGCAAGCGTTAGCCATATAAATTTCGACAACTCGATAGAACCAGTTACTGTGTTTTCCCCTGGGAATTAAAATTTTTCCTGTAGTAATCATGTAGTAATCTACAGGAAATGTCGACCCGAGTAATAAGTTACCACTACACAAAATGAAGTTAAAATCGGTGCAGTACTTTTTGCGTAAACGCTCACATCGTGTTGACTTAGTTTTATGTATTATATGTATAGACTAGCAACTCACCCTCGCTCCGCTCGGGTTCGTTCCTAGTTACGTTTTGACGTTTATCTCAGAGATGAGATATTTTCCCGCAATAAAAAGTATCCTATATGTTGACCCGGATAACCAGCTATCATCATATCAAGTTTCATCAAAATCTGTCCAGTGGTTTTCCCGTGATGCGGTAACAGACAGACAGACAGACAAAAATTCTAAAAACTATAGATTCGGCCTCTACATCGATAATTATGTCTATTTCAATAAGATTTTCAAAAAATAATTTAATGTACAGATTCGGCTAAGTTACAATTTTATTGTATGTATAGATAAGTATAGGTATTGCGAATGTACCTTAGGAGACAGACATATTATGTATACTATTGCAGACTTTTCTTAGGCCTTTTCAAAATCTACAATTTTTTACTACATTGTTTTGATGTATGTCTAAATGTTTAGCCAGCGGAAGGTTTATAAGGACGACTCGAAACCAGTTATTGTGTTTTCCCGTGGGAAAGAAAGATTTTCTTAAAGTAAAAAGTATCCTAAATGTTGACCTGAGTTATCACTTCACCAAATTTCGTTGAAATCGGTTCATTACATTTTACGTGAAACGCGCACACACAGACAAAACTAACTATTTTTTTGGGGCTTATATTGTGTACATAATATGTACAGCTTACATAATATGCTTTAATATAGTATATAAAAAAACGCGTCGAGTACACTACCTCACAGGTGGCGTAGAAACGTGTGCATAGTATAGGGAATAAGACTTGTAAATTTTAGAATCGCTTTTTTTCTCAGAAGTAGTGAATTTTAAGGGAAAAAGTGTAAGGACAATTTTTGTAGACAATTGCATGATCTACAAGTTTTGTCTGATCTTTATTATCATAAAACTAACTGTTTCCTCAAAAATCTTTGAACTTTGACCTTTGACTCTATAAATATTTTTGCACACAGGGGATTGATGGGGATTTTTCACTGATTCATTTTAATAGTATCCTTAAGTTTATATAAATTTTCAGCTTCTTGGGAATTTATGCAATGTCTATTTTGACTGGACTATTAACAAATACAACTGCATAACTAAACAAGATTTAAAATAAAAGTTGATTGTATTCTAAATTCTATTTAAATTAAAATATATAGGTACAATTATAATACTTTTATGTCAAAATATGCAACTGAAAAATTAAATATGTTTTTAATTTTATTACAGCATACTCAACAGCAAGCCCATCATCTCCAATTTATTCTAATTATGTCAACACCCCTGCTCTTCCATATCATAACAAAGGTCACGGAGGCAACATCATATCTTCTAGTCAAGGTATGTTCAATATACTGTAAAAACAACACGACCACTTCGCTTGTGTTCATCCCTAGGTAAAAAAAAAAAATTGTCACTTTCGAACCTCCATTTATCTCCATACAGAAATCCATATGAAACAAAATTCCCTGTAAGAGTTTTATAAGAACATTACCAACTGAGTATTTTCCTGAGGTAGAAAGTATAAATAATAAGATAAAAGACCATATAAATAATATCTATTGTCTAAAAATATTGGGAATTATACTGTAATAACATTTTCTATTTAGATGCCACAATCAATCGGAGTTTAACAGTTTGAAAAAAATTATAAATTACTAGCGACTCACCCTCGCTTCGCTCGGGTTCGTCTCTAGGTACGTTTTACTGCTGAACTGAGCTGAACATTGATAAGTCAGTCAGTGAGTCGCGAGTAGTGAATAAAAATAGTAATTGCGAATGTACCTTAGGTGATAGACGTATAATATTGCGAACTTCCCTGTATAACTTTTTAAGACCTACAATATTCTAGTACATTGTTTTGATGTATCTCTTAAGGTTCAGCCAGCGTTAGCCATATAAATTTCTAAGGACGACTCGATAGAACCAGTCATTGCGTTTTCCCGCGGGAACGAAAAATGTACCTGTAGTGAAAGGTATCCCAAATGTTGAACCGAGTGATAAGCTATCACTATACAAAGTTTTGTTAAATTCGGTTCAGTACTTTTAGCGTGAAACGCGCACATCGATTTGACTTAGTCAGCTTTATTATAGGTACAGATAAGAATAGGTATTGCGAGTGTACCTTAAGAGATAGACATATACTGTTGTAGATTTTTCTGTTGACCTTTTCAAGACTTACAATTTTTTAGTACGTTGTTTCGATGTATGTCTTAAGGTTTAGCCAGCGGAAGGGTCTATAAGGAGGACTCGATAAAACCAGTTATTGCGATTTCCCGTGGGAAAGAAAGATTTTTCTGAAATAAAAGGTATCTTAAATGTTGACCCGGGTAATAAGTTATCACTTCACCAAATTTCGTTGTAATCGGGTCATTACTTTTTGCGTGAAACGCGCACACACAAACAGACATACAGACAAACAGACAAACAGACAAACAGACAAAAATTTTAATAACTATTGTTTTGGGGTCTATATTGTATACATAATACGTTACATTCATTGTTTTTAAAAAATATTTCATGTACAGATTTCGCTAAGTTACTGCTTTATTATAGTATAGACTAGCGACTCACCCTCGCTTCGCTCGGGTTCGTCCCTAGGTTACGTTTCACTGCTGAACTGAGCTAAACGTTGATAAGTCAGCCTGTGAGTCGCGAGTAGTGAATAAAAATAGTAATTGCGAGTGTACCTTAGGTGATAGACATATAATATTGCGAACTTCCCTGTATAATTTTTTAAGACCTACAATTTTCTAGTACATTGTTTTGATTTATCTCTTAAGGTTCAGCCAGCGTTAGCCATATAAACTTCTAAGGACGACTCGATAGAACCAGTCATTGCGTTTTCCCGCGGGAACGAAAAATGTGCCTGTAGTAAAAGGTATCCTAAATGTTGACTCGAGTGATAAGCTATCACTATACAAAATTTAATTGAAATCGGTTCAGTACTTTTTGCGTGAAACGCGCACATCGATTTAACTATGTTAGTTTTGCTATAGGTATAGATAAGAATAGGTATTGCGAGTGTACCTTGAGAGATAGACATATACTGTTGTAGATATTTCTGTTGGCCTTTTCAAGATCTACAATTTTTTAGTACATTGTTTTGATGTATGTCTTTAGGTTTAGCCAGCGGAGGGTTCCTAAGGAGGACTCGATAAAACCAGTTATTGCGATTTCCCGCGGGAAACAAAGATTTTCCAAAAGTAAAAGTTATCCTAAATGTTGACCCGAGTAATAAGTTATCAGTTCACAAAATTTCGTTGAAATCGGTTCATTACTTTTTGCGTGAAACGCGTACAGACAAACAGACAAACAGACAAACAGACAAAAAGACAAACAGACAAACAGACAAACAGACAAAAAAATTAATAACTATTGTTTTGGGGTCTATATCGTATACATAATACGTTACAGTCATTGTTTTTAAAAAATATTTCATGTACAGATTTCGCTAAGTTACTGCTTTATTATAGTACAGATAATGAATCTTTTGTAAAAATAATAAGTCCAAAATATTATGTTATATTTTAAACTTTTATTTATTTAGTTAAAACTTCTCCTTATAGTATTTCTTTTGTTACTTATTTACCCTTGTTATTATTTAAATATTTATGATTACATAAAAATTGTTTTGTTCATGATAATTATAAAAGTTGCATAGAATTGCTACAGATTATAATAGAAATGTTTTGAAATACGTAGGATCGGATGAATGCGAGCTACCATTGCCGCCTGGCTGGTCAGCAGACCGCACGCTGCGTGGCCGTCGCTATTACATGGATCATAACACGCAGACCACGCACTGGACGCACCCACTAGAGAGCGTCCCTCGGCCCTGGCATCGCGTCTCAACACCGCACCATGGAGTATATTATTTTAAGTATGTTATACATATTTTTCAAAACTTAAAATGAAAAGTTTTGAGATCTTAGCCATACCTATGGATCATATATACATTTTCCGTTTTAATTTAGCTTATCTCATAAAAAAATATTGTATTCCAGTGAAATTACCCATCAAACCACATACGCCCATCCATGCTTAGTTGGAGGATGCTACTTGGTTAGCCCCCTTGTGCCAACCCTGGTTCCACCTTATTTGTTAGAGGAAATACCACATTGGCTCATTGTTTACTCAAAAGGTATGTTTCTAATCTTAATTCTTTCGTTTGTTGTAGTATCTAAATGCAATATAAAATTTTACTAATAACATACAAATATTTTGTTTTAATATTTTAATACTTTACGCCAGGGCTCGGAAACACGTTCAATTTTTAAACCGGTTTTGGTCATTGACCCGAAACTGAAAGACTTTTCGGTTTAAGGTTTTGGTTACGTTCTTTAACTGGTTAAATCCCAGAGAACGGTTTTTGACGAATTTAGATTCCATGATCAAAGTTAACTGGTTAAAATGAGTTATTGGGCGTTTACATTCAGCGAATCTTTGCTTATGGTGAATTGCTTAGTAGAAGGATGCATATACGTTTTTTACTTATGAATGAATTAACGTTTATTTCGGTATAATCGAAATCCAACCTTTCTCTAAGAATAACCTTACCACTATTTTTTCGGTTTACTAAACCGTTCGTTTTCATTAACCGGTAAATGAACGAGCGATGAATTAACCATAACATTACCGAAACAAACCGGTTTCAAACCTTGCTTTACAGTTTATACTAAAACTTTGGTTTAGTTAGAATATTTTTAACTGACAACATTTTTTTTATTTAGCTGATCAAGAATTGGACCATAAACTGAGGTGGAACATGTTCCGTTTAAGCGAGCTTGATTGTTATTCAGACATGTTGACTCGACTTTATAAACAAGAACTTCAACTTATTGTGATGAAGTATGAGCAATATAGGTACAGTATATATAATTATTTTCTATAGTTGTTTACTTTCTGGGTTCGAGTCTGGGGTTGGGCACTATTTAGTCTTTGAGTTTGTCTGTTAAGAAATTATCAGTAACAGCCCGGACTTAGGAAGTTGGTGGTATTTTACGGCGTGCTTCTGAGAGTATGTAAAGCCGTAGGTCGTGTCGATTTGACGTCCTATTGGAGTATGTGAATTACTTTTTTTATAATCTGATTGTAACAATGTATCTTCAATGCATTACTTAGGATAATGTGGATAGTTATTAATAGACTTTGACTTTGACTTTTAGAAAGGTACTCGTATTAGTTTTTCTTAAATCTCGACGTTAATTTAGCTGTAGTGATTGAATGCTGTATCTGATTCAGGTGTCTATATTTTGTTCAATTAACTTGATAACATGTTTCACGTTTAGTGTTAAATGTAACTTGGGTAGATTTCGTTTCATTGACTCAGTTGCGACTATGGCTTATATTTTCGTATACTGGCTGGCTTCGCTCGGCTTCGCCTAGGTACGTTTTAACGGTTAGTATGGAATAGATAGACTATATTATATTATATTTAGCTATTAAAGCTTTCCTCAATAAACGGGCTATCTAATGCAAAAAGAATTTTGCAAATCGGATTATTAGTTCCTGTGATTAGCGGGTTCAAACAAACAAACTTTGTCTCTTTATAATATTGGTATACATTATTTAGGCTATTAAGCAATATTATTTGAATTAGAAATGCAGTATCTACAGTAAACATTCCAAAAAGAACTTATCCAGAGGTTAGTAGTGTAGTATAAAAATGTATATATCGGTCCTATAAATTAGTCTTACGCTTGCTTTAATTTCGTGAAGTTAGGACATTTCCTCACATTGCTTACGTAAAATGTATCATTCAGTTAACAGTGTAACATAAGAATTTAAATAATGGTTTTCCATTCTGATTGATTAGCCCTGGGGGAACCATTACTTGGTCCTATCCTATTCTCTATGGTAATATCCAAAATAAATGCCTAGTGAATAAAAGAAAAATCTGCTTACTCTTATATTGTTAATTTTTTTTTATTTTTTATTATGCGTTTATAATTCACAGTCAGTCAGTAACTTTAAGCGGGTATGTTCTGTGTTTTGGCGCAGAGAGTGTGCACTGCATTGAGAACACTACTCATATTATTTCGATATGTTAAAATTTAATTCTATGAATCATTCATTGGAACTAATAATTTTGGATGTAAAATTAATATTATAAAACTGAGTATGTTATAGCAATTAATTTCCAAGCGCAATTTCTTTATTGTGATTTGGTACATCTTTACATATTTTGGAAACCTAAACAAATTATTTATTTCAGATCTGCTTTACTACAAGAACTTGAAAGGAGGAGACATGCTAAGTCATGTCATGCACATTCTAATTATTAACTCAATATAAATGCCTTAATGAGCTGTGATCTACTATATAAGATGAAGTGTACATAAGGAAATAAATCCTGATTGTCTTTTTTGCAAATAAGTGCCTTACATTTTAAAAATTATCAGCAGTATTGAATAAATCATAACAATTATTATGTTTAATATATTATTTAAAAAAATTTGATCTAAAAATATTTTTTTGATAATTAGATTATATAAATGGATATTGTATTTTTTATACACATTGATTTTTATTTCTATGTGGAAGAATTCTTATTATTAATATATAGAAAAAGAAAACTTATATCACTTTATGTATTCATATTTAATAAATCTTACCATGCTATTATTTTACATATACATTGAACATATTATGTATGGTTTTAAAAAACATCACAGAATTTTAAATAAATTATTGGCTTAGTTCTTCTGCATCTTGAGTTTTCTTTTCATGTCTAACTTCCTTTCCATCAACTATATCATACTCATCAACTTTAGTAAATCCTGATATTCTATAAACTTTAGCATCTTTTATGCCTAAAGTGTTAGCCCATGCGTGCGCTGTAATCAATTCATATAGCTATATTATAGTAATATAACTTATTTAGAAATTACAAGGGACTGACCTTCGCTTTGCTCGGGTCCGTCCCTTGGTATGTTTTAGCAGTTGGTATAGAATAGACTATATACATATATATGTGCATACATAGGTATAGAAATATGTTAAAATAAAAAAAAAAATATATCCTTGAGAAATTATTGATTCCCCATACAAACTTTCATCCCCTTTAAGGATGTTGTCTGAGCTAAAAACTATTCTATGCCTTTTCATATCAAATTTCATCTAAATTGGTTTAGCGGATTAAGAGAGAAAAAGTAACAGACAGACAGTTACTTTCGTGTTAGCTCAATTCACTTTTCATTATTATTATAGCAATTTGAATGTTGACAAATTGACTGAGTTTTATATAGGTACTAGTGACACACTCGCTACGCTCGGGTTTGTCTCTACATTTTAGTATCGGTGTAGATTTCTAAGAGATGAGATATTTTCCCGCAGTAAAAAGTATCCTAAATATTGATCCGAATAACCAGTTTTCATCATACCAAATTTCATCAAAATCTGTCCCGTGATTTTCGTGATGCGTTCCCAGACAGATAAACCGACAGAAATTCTAAAACTTATAGATTCGGCCTCAGTATTGATAATAATGACTATTTCAATAAGATTTTCCAAAAAATATTTAACGTACAGATTCGACTCTATAGATTATAAAATCATTCTTTGTAAAAGTAAATGAAAGTTTACCTGGGGCAATAGCTTGTTCTTCTTCTGATTTTAGACCATAATATTGGGCCCAATCAGCTTTACCATGATAAAAGTTGTAAACAAGTATTCCAAAAGCATTCCACGCACAAAAAGCGTAAGCAAAACTGAGGCGTCGTTTCCATAAAACTGCGACGTCTATAGGAATTGGTTTTGTTCTACGTCGAATAAACTTATGCCACCATTTATGAATCATTTTAATTTATTCTTATATAATCTTATTCAATAACCTTAAAGTTAATAGTTATCTAATATCTATTATAAAACACAACAAAGTACAAACCAGAGACAAGGAACAACAAGTACAAACGGCAAACCACAGATTAGATTAATAATTAATATATATGGCATATGCACAGATTAAGGGATGGATTGCATAGTGTTCATGTTGATTGTTGAGTGCAAAAATAAGTCAAAAATATAAAGACAGGTGTCATTTATCCAAATTGTGAATAAAACAAAATATTTAAATAGCGTAAAGTTGAGAAAAGAAATAAATTCTGGATTAAATTAGGACGGTAACTAAATAATCATGAAGTTTCAATATCTATAAAATATGTTTGTACAATAATACCATGTATTTACATAAAACGAAGCTACATCAATTTTACAAGAGAACAATGTAAGTTCTCTAAGTTACCTACATTAAATAAGCTTGCAAAACGTGCGTCTTTGCAGATGCATTGAATTAAATAAATAAAAAAAAGAAGTCTTGCTTTTCTAGTAGCAGAATCAAGCGCTTGTCGATAATCGATATGGTCTTAATTCTTAAACCCATCCGTTCAAAACGAACCACATCCAAAGTATACGTTATTTAAATATAGTATACATTAACGGAAACGATTGTGATAAAGATTTTAGAACTTACGATAGATGGCGCAAGAGACGTATTTGACAATTTTAGTCTAGATATTAGGTATATTTTTCGAATACAACATGTAGTAACTTAATTAGGTCATAGATACGTAAATAATATGTGTACTTTTAAACCGAAGTTATGGAGACAATTGACTTAAATTAAAAAAATGTTCTTCGTTCACCATAATTGAAGCTCTGATAGAAACTTTAATGTAATTTTAAAAGTTTAATGTAAATTTAAAAGTGGGGATAGGTTTGAACCTGGAAATTATAGGCCTATTTCAATGCTACCAGCATTAAGCAAAAATATTTGAAAAAATAATTTTAAACCAATTAAGTAATTTCTTTTATTGTAACAATGTTATGCACAGTGAACAGTATGGCTTCACCAAAGGTAAATCTACAACTGATGCGGGTGCTGAGCTTCTTAGGCACATTTACGATGCATGGGAGAAATCGCAGAATGCTATTGGTGTATTTTGCGACTTGTCTAAAGCTCTTGATTGTGTAGATCATCAAATACTTTTGCTTAAACTAAATCATTATGGAATTCAGGATGCTGCGCTTGATCTTGTTGCTTCCTACCTCAATCAGAGAATCCAGAGGGTTGATGTAAATAATTTAAAATCTTCTGGCTCTCTACTAAAAATGGGTGTTTCACAAGGATATATTCTTGGCCCTTTTTTATTCTTAATATAGATTAATGATTTACCTTTCTACATAGATAAATTATGCGATATTGTACTCTTTTCTGATGGTACCTCTTTAATTTTTAAAGTTGAGCATAGTAAACCTAATTATGATAATAATAATGTTCTCCTGACCGATTCCGGCCACGGCGGCCAATCTCATTGAGACTAGCCAACTGCGCAGGAGATATTATAGTGCACAAATGTACGCGCAGACACAAGTGCACTCTCTATTCCTGTCACTCTCATACTCCGGTGGGACGACTACTCGACACGACCGGTGAGAGTTAAGGCGCAGGACCGACGGCTTTACGTGCTCTCCGAGGCACGGGGGTGACACACCGCCAACTTCCCAACTCCGGGCTGTTACTGAGGCTTACTATACAGAAAGACTCAATAACTAAACTTGGCCCGACCCGGGACTCGAACCCAGGACCTCAGGATGTGCAGCCGTACATGCTAGCCACTACACCACCGAGGCAGTTACCTAGGCAGGCACCTAATTATGACGAAGTAAACAGTGCATTATCGCACATACTTCGCTGGTTTGAATTAAATAACCTAGTATTAAATGCAAAAAAAAACCAAATAACGTAAAAAGCAAAATTTTAGCCTGATTATGAATAATGAAACAATGAAATACTGGAAATAATTGAATCAGCAGTATTTTTTGGTATAACACTAGATTCCAAACTCCAGTGGAACCTCCATCTCTCAACACTTGCAGGTAAACGCAGCTCCACCGCCTATGCAGTTAGGAAAGTTAAAAACTTAACGGATATTAACACTGCCCGACTTGTATATTTTAATTATTTTCTTAATATTTTATCTTACGGAATACTTCTTTGGGGCAGTGCCGCAGAAATAATTCGATTTTTATTCTTCAAAAAAGAGCAGTAATGGCTTGCGTGTAAAGGTTGTGCAAGGGTTGTGTGTAATCCTACGGCACCCATTTAGACAGGATTGTCCAATTGAGTTTTAGAGGTTTAGAGGGTACTAGGTACCTACTAAGCACTAGTTTTTCTAGGTAATGAGTCCTACATAACCATCTGTATATATGCAGATGGTATGCATTTTCCAACGTTAAAAAAACGTTAATTTAAAAATTGGAAGTAATAGGTATAAGTAGGTTGAACTTACATATATGGAATATATATTACGATATATATTACGATACCTGATTCAGTTAAAACGTTTTGAGTTGATTAGTCTGAGTTAAATACTTGCTAGATACGTGTACTAGATATATTTCGAAGTGGTTTAGGTATTACTTGCGATTTTATTAAATTGTTCAGTTTGCCTATAGTTCGTCAATTTCCTTATTTGGCAATTTTGAAGAATTCTTTAATTGTACACTTTGGAAAACTTGTTATTGTTCTTAATTCGTTAGTTTCCTAATTAGTAACTAGTAAAATTAAAAAAAAAATCTAGCTATAAAATCGATAAATGTACCTTTCGTGACAAGGCTACACACATAAAATGGAAGGTCAATCTTTGGTTGTATGGCAAGGCTATTACACTAACAAGATGGTACTACCAGGCGATAGATACCGCTGATGTTTTACAGACTTGGATGACTTGATTTTATTGTGCACTTATAAGAAAATGAGACACTTTATTTTTTATTAAATATCAAGTACCTACCTAGTAACTGTAAAACGTTATGCGATATCTATGTAGTTTATACGTCCAGTATACACTAAATCAGAACAATAGTTCTTACTTCTTTTTTACTAATAAAGATAATAATGAATATTGTCTGATAATCCTTAATATAGATAGATTATTTGCTCCTAGACAGAAGCACCACTATTTAAAAACTCCAATAGGATCTCATCAAAAGCGACAAAAACCACATAGAAATCAATAAATATTTATTGGTTTCCATGTGGCTATCATTGGTTTCTATGTGGCTTTTGTCGCTTTTGAGGAGATCCCATTGGAGTTTTTTTCAATAGGGACATACTTCAGTCGCTTTGACTATCAAAATTCCAAAGGGATAATTGAATAAGCAATAGTTTCGTGACTTCTACCACAATACAATACTTGTTTATTAGGTATTTATATAAAATATACTTATGCTTATTTAAGAAAAAATACGTCGCTGCCGCTGATGCGTTTCATTTTATTTGGATGATACATATAACGCCAAAGTATTCATTTAAGCGAAAAAAAAAAATACCGAAACAATTTTGCTTATCGAGCGATCGAGAAGATGAGAGTCCCTATTGAAAAACTCCAATAGGATCTCATCAAAAGCGACAAAAGCGACATAGAAACCAATGAATATTAATTGGTTTCTCCGTGGCTTTTGTCGCTTTTGATGAGATCCTATTGTAGTTTTTAAATAAGGGTCTTACATTTAATTTACATATTAGCACTACATCTTACCTACGTGTAAGAATGGTAGGGAAAATATAATTATTCATTTCATAACTCCGCGATAATATTTTAGTTACCATTGCGATTATATTTTTTGTATAAGTACGGTATATAATCTATATATTATATATTATTCATAGATTTTATTATAAGATTCGTCGTGCGAAATTGAACTGGCGATAACCGGTGTGATGAATAAATGTTAGTATTTGAATAGCAGTATGAATTTGTGAAGATATTTTATGTTATGAGCAAAACTTATACTGAGATATATACATATATTAATATAATAAAAATATATTTACAGTAATATTTTCGACGTTATGTGTACGTGCATAAGTATTCGCGAAATATAACAAAGCTAAGTTGCAAACCTTAGTAAAGGTCAAGTCGACATTGCTATGTTTACATTTGTCTGGTTCATACTGCTGAACTTCAAATTAATATTGAAAATAAATGGCAAAGTCTAATAAAAAGTAGGTTTTATTTATTAATAGAAGATTAATTATAATACAGTACCTACTGATTTTATGTAGGTAAATGTATAATTCTAATAAAAACATATCTACTTTTTAGAGTTAGATCTGATAGAATAAATGCCTTAAGAAAGCAATATGACGCTTTTCTTGAAGAAGATAAGAAACGAAGAGACAGAAATGAATTTATCTTGGGACGTCTTGAGAAAATGCGATTGGGTTCACCAGTACCTATCTACCACGAGGTAATTTTTGAAATTATTTAATCCCATTAATCTTATTAATATTATAAATCTCAAAGTTTACATATTTGGGTGTTTGTTACTCAATCACGCCAGAATGGCTGAACGGATCTGAATGAAATTTGGCAGAGAGATAAATTATAGTCTGAAATAGCACATAGGCTAATTTTTATTCCGAAAAATTGTACGGTTCCCGTGAGACTGATTTGTTTTTCAAACGGTTGTTAACTATAGATTAGTGACGTGGGTTTTTGCAATACCTATATTAAAATCCCACGGGAACCATTTGATGTATTGTGTTAAATGAAGTACAACATACAACGCTGTGTGGTATATTATGACAAGTTCGTTGTTGCTCCAAAGAAGGACAAACCACTATAGACACTTGTATTTTTTAATAATAATAGTAACTTAAGTATATTATGTGCCTTTAATATTAAAATAGATTCAAGATTTTTAATCTTTATATTATAAATATTATATGGATATAGAATTTGTAAGTAATTAACAATATATATGTATGTTGCCTTTGATGTTACTATATATAAACATAGTTAATACTTACTCCATTACATAACTGTAGTCTGTATAAAATTTTGCAAAGTAACGCTCGTAAAACCTTTTAAATTTACTATACAAAAATATTATATAGGTACAAATCATTAATGCCATGTAATTGTTAATCGTGTTGTATTATGTATATAATATTTACATAAGCGTATTTTATCTTTTATTTCAGAAAACGCAAGTAAGTGAATCTTATTATCCATTCTCACAAAGATCAGAATACTTAAACAAACTATTGTGTCATGATAATAATAAAAATGTAATACTGAACCAAAGTGCTCCTTTGCCTACTTATAATAAAAACTTAGAAGAAATGACAATTCTAAAAGAAATTAGCAAGAAATTTATATTAATTCCTAAGCTGCAATCAGCACTTCATAACAACACAACTTACCCGCCTATCGAAAACGTCAAAGATGCTGATTGGAGAAGTAAATATAATATTCTTGATGAACTTAAAAGAAACGAAAAAGAAACAACGGACGAAAAAAATGACTACGTCTTTGGTTCAACGGAAGATCTCAAAACTACGGGATGTGTGAAAACTCCAACTTTATTACAATTCGATCCCCCCGTGCTAGATGGTTATATAAAGTCACCACCAAAAGATTTATCAAAGGAATCTGTCATTAATGTAGTGAGTAAAGATGAAACACCGTATTCAGAATTCACGCCAGCGGCAAAAGTTAATTTCAATATTCCTGAAGAGAATAGAGAATGCAACCAGCAAATAGAAGAACAAACTGATGTTTTAATTAAAAATACAAAGCAATATGATTTAAATGTTGAAGTAAATGGTATGCTTGAAGATAATAAAATCATAAACGAAATACACGAACAGACGATTGTTGGGTCTGGCAACAAAAACAGCGAAAAACGCAATATTATTGGATATGACCCACCAACGGATGCACGACAACAATCAAAAATTGAAGAAAACGTAGATACTTTACATGAAATACATGAAAGCAATATCAGTGACAATTTTGATGGTGCCATATATCCGCAAGAGATAATTAAAGAAAATGTTATCAATACCAATGATAAAAGGGCCTTGGAAATAAATAATGATCACGAAGATAATTCAACAGCGGATATACAACAACAATCTCTTAATCTACAACAACAAACAGTTCAACAATCAATTCAAAAAGTGCCGTACCCAGAAATAAATCAAGAACTAATTGGCAATGATAAAGTTGATATTGCTGAAACTTTTCAAGAAAATATTGAAAAACATGATAATGATGATGTACTTTTAAATAATCCAGAAAATTATGAATCTAATGAAGCACCTATAGAGCAACATCCTAATGTTGAAGTTAATTATGAAGATAACCACGAGGTGACATACGTAGACGGCGATAAAAATTATGAAAATAGTCAAGAAAACAACGAAAGTGAGAACTATGTAGCAGAAAATGAACACTATACAAATGAATATGCTTATTATGATGAATCTCAGCAAGGAGAGCCTTACGCTGGAGAAATTAATGAACACGTAGAATCTACAGAGCAGTATGATCCAAATTATGAACAACAATACACCAATAATTATGAAGATCCAACTATGACGCAGTACCAAAACAACCAATATGAAGAAAATATGTATCAACAACAAGAAGCCAACAATATAACCTATGATAACCAGCAACCAGACAACGCTAATTACGAATATGTTAACTCAGATAATATTGAAGTCACTGATCAGAACCAAGATGAAAACGTTTACAATTATGAAAATGAAATGAATGACCAGCAACAGTATGATGATAACATTCAGCAAGAGTATTCAACAGTACAACATGAACAGTATGAAGAACAACAAGAATATATTGAACCAGAAACTTTAAAGACAATTGAAAACGAACTAGATTCAGAGGACGGATTCATAGAAAATATAAATACAAATTTAAAAGAAAATATAGAAAGCATTAATGAATCAGAAGATACAACTAAAAATATTGAATCTGATATGCAATTATCATAAAATAGACAATAATATAATATTGTCCAAAAATTATGTGCTAAAACTATAACTTACTTATATTGTTAGCATGTTAGAATTTTAATTTGATGTTTCATTTTAGATATTGTTAACTTAATTTGTCCCTGCTCTCTGATTGTAATAAATAAAAGTTTATGACTAAGTATTTTTTATTTTGCAATACATTGTGTAAATATACTACAGAAATATTTACTATCAACTAATTGGGCAATGGCATATTTTCTAAAATAGGAGCTTGATCAGGAATCAGTGCCTCTAGCGGTTTCTTCCAATGAGCTTCTACCCATGGTAATCTCTCAAGACCTGTAGCCCAGTGATGGATTCTACATCTAACTTTGACTTCCTCCTTGTTGTTGATCTAGCATAAAATGAAAAATATGGATCAATTTGTAAATTATTTTTAATGTCCTATGTTAGTCTCACATATACAAGGTAGAAAACTGCATGAAAAAAATCAAAATTTGCAAAGTCTAATGATACAAAATATTTTTTAGCCCATTTACCAATTCAGATTATTTAAAATTGACTAAATAAAAGACATATAATGTGATTTGTCATTTTCCAAAAACTATGCCTGTTTACAAAAATGTTCTGGTATGTAAAATGATGGAAGGCAAATTGTAAAACGTTGTATGGTAAAATACAGCATAGTGGATAGGAGGGCTTTCTGTGTTTAAAAAAAAACATAACGTGAAGGCTAAGAGGTGACCTTAACACTCTCACCTACTATGATCAGAATCAGATCTGCGACCAAGCCTGTATTAACAAAATGCATTGCCAACATAATGCCATCACAATCCAACTGAATGTTGTTTCAGTGATTAGAGTTGAAAAATAAAGCTTATTTGTAAAATAGCTGATTTTATAATATTGTATTTATTTTTAAATCAATGTTACATATTTTGGAAAAATAAATTAAGTTCAAAACCTCCTCAATTAATCTTAAGCATTTCACAAACCAGCAAGCATTTGCAAACAGATAGTGATTTTTGAATAATCATGATTTATACAATATGCCTGTGAAATGTTTATGTATGATTGGTAAATGGACTTTAATAATAAACAATTTGAGGTGATTTAATTATTACAAACAAATAAATTTATTGTAATGCATGTGTGTAGTACAATTGTTTTAACTTACTTTAACTGTAACAAAAAATTCTTTTTCTTGAAGAGTCAAATCTGGACCTTTAATAGTAATTGGTGGCATTGTTATAGCATGTTCAGGCACTACATATCCAGCTTTACGAAAACTTGTTCTAACATGCCAAGGTTCCAGTATCCATGGTTCTGATTTGCTCATTGTTATTTGTAATACAAGACGAGATAGACACCCCATTGTCTAGAATTATGGTTTTATATTTAAAAACATATTGCAATAATATATAAATAAAACAATTAACATTTAAATAACAATAAAAAAATAATTACTCTTTGAACATGTGGAGAACTATATTCAGATTCAGGTTTTGGTTTACTTTCATCTACTTTGTATTTCTCCATATTCTCAGGGCTTGCATATACAGCTAAGCCAGGCATAAGAAAATCTCTATAAGCAATAGTAGGTCTTAGTGATAAAACATCACCAGCATTACCAACACCTTAAAGTAAAAAAAAATTAATTCTAACATGTATGCATGTAACAGTAACACATCATGCTTAATATCTAAGAATACTTTTGTTAAATTTTTTATAGTAAGACAAGTGGACAATCCATCTGATAATAAATGATTATCTTCACTCATAGACATCTGCAACACAAGGAGTGCTGTGATTAGGTTGCCGGCCTTTAAGGAAACTGAAGACACAGCTCTTAAACGGCCTCATGTTATAGCGTTCTGGGAAAATCTTAGGAAGATTGTTCCATAATTGGCATGTGTGAGGGTGAAATAACTACAAGGCACATCATGTATGGGATGCCAAGCATCAAGGATGTAAGGATAAGATCTAAGCTGATGAATAGAGTCATGATAGAAACAAGACAGTGACACTAGATAAAAAAGTTATCAGAATACTACATTACACAGATGATAAAAACAATAAGAATGTCAACACCTCCCTAGGGACTTAGAGGTTCTAAATCATCTGTGAGAATATGATCTAAAACTAGACGTTGATATTTCAACTTCTAAGATACCAATACTCTTACTGATGTAACTGTTGTGGAACTGAAAGGGGTTCTTAAGTTTTGAACACACAGACTTGTGTGTTGGTCAGGTTAATATTTAGATCATTTTTATCTTTGTTTATTATGAGACACTTAACTGAAAAAGGTCTTGAGTTGGGAGAGAGCAATTGGTTAAGCAGAGAGAGTTTTGCTGAACGCAAAAGGCGTATCCTCAGTGATGCATGGCCAAAGCTAAGAGACTGCCTTATGTCATGTCTTCAGTTATGCTTGTAGCTGCATACAAAAGGAAGTTTTTTGTAAATTGAAATAATAAATAGTCATCATAGAATCTTACCATCTATGAACTGATTCAAAATCACTTTGATATCCGGTTTTTTAGCTACATTTGTATCTTCAACTAAATCATACACAAAATGTCTACCTCTGAGTTTTGAAGGTTTACCACCTTTCTTGTGTAATGGAGGAGGCCATTTCCTTTTTAATATAAAAGTATTCTGCAAAAAGATAAATATATGTATTGGTGAGAAATTTAAAAATTATAAAAAACAATTACTTATAGCCAAAAATAAGTAAATATTGACAATTATACTAAGTAATTTTGGTACATACCCTGGTTTGCTGATGAAGTAACTGAGGACCCTTGGCGATCATTTTTGTCAGTGATGAGCACACACCAAACATTTTAGTAATTTAAAATTTAATAGTGTAATTTTTATCCTAAGCAGAAATTAAAGGTTATAAATTTCATAGACAAAAATGTGAAATGTCAGAACTCAGAAACAGAATTCTGAATTAGTATTTAAACATCGATTGTACTATCGATACTACCGATGTTTTTAATTTTTCAAAACTATCGATTTTTTTTAATATCGAGGTATCGTAATGTCACTTTTTTGAAATGATATTAATTTTAAATAAAATATTAAATATATTTCGATACAAAATAATAAACAGTGGAAGCATTATAAGCTAGTGACTTTTGGTTATTACTTTAGATTATTTACTTACTATATTTTCTACATACTGAAGTAAAATTCAGTATTTTCTTCATCATAAAAATACACCGAACATTTGTTTAATGCTCAGTATACATTTCTCAGAGATGAGATATTTTCCCGCAGTAAAAGTATCCTATATGTTAACCCGGAAAACTAGTTAACGTCATACCAAAAATCGAAATCTGACCAGTAGTTTTCTCGTGATGCGGTCACAGACAGACAGACAGACAGACAGATAAATATTCTAAAAACTATAGATTCGGACTCTGTGTCGATAATAATGACTATTTCAATAAGATTTAAAAAAAAATATTTAATGTACAGATTCGACTTATACCCTGTTTTTTAATCTCTGAGACCAAATTGACATTTCGTGGGTTGTCAGTTTTTTGCAATTCTTAAATAGTGATGTACCACTATCGAAAATTAATGTTAATAAAATCAAGTATCGTTTATTTTATAATAAGTTATCATTAAATAATGTGTAGCTACTTATTTAAAACGTAAGAATACAACATTGATAATGTAAATTTAAATTCAATAATGTTAATTTGAAGATACTTAATGATTTAAAATTAATAAATATAATATTTAAATGAATAAATATGATATTTTAATAAATAAATATGATATTTAATGATTTAAAATTAATAATATTAATTTAAATTATACGCTTTTGAATATAAAACTTTGAAACGAATTGTCTAATAAAGATAAAAAGTTACGATTCAACAAACCGGTATCGTAAGTACAACACTGCACCAAAAAAGCTGGCCACATTATTTGTAAATTTGACATTTGCATGTGTCAATTTAGTCTCTGAGATTAAAAAACAGAGTATAGTTAGAATTTTATTATATGTATAGATATTGATGGGACATTCAAAAACTATCGATAGGCTATCGATTGCTTACAAAAAAAGAAATAAAGAGTGTGTGTATAGATGTGTACACGCGCAAGAAGTGAAAACTGTTGTAGGTTATCGGTACTTTTTATGAAATTCAATTTATGTTTTAAATAATTAGGATAGGTGAGATACTAAATAAATAACGCATATTAGGTATATTACGATCATATATTTATAGAATATTTTTTAAGAAAAGAAGTGCGGAGGCGGTAAAAGTGCGTAGGCGGTAAAGTGCGTAGGCGGTAAATGTGCGTAGGCGGTAAATGTGCGTAGGCGGTAAAAGTGCGTAGGCGGTAAATGTGCGTTGGCGGTAAAAGTGCGTAGGCGGTAAATGTGCGTTGGCGGTAAAAGTGCGTAGGCGGTAAATGTATGTAAACGGTAAAAGGGAGTAGGTGGTAAAAGGGCGTAGGCGGTAAAGGGCGTAGGCGTTAAAAGCGCAGAGGGTGGTTAATGTGCGTTGGGCGGGTAAGGTGAGTGGGATAAATTTGTTTTGTTTGTCCAGAAGCGAACCCGAGGGAAGCGAGCCGCAAGTATATACTCAAACTGTAGAGGTCCAATGTCTGTACATAGAAAAAAAAATGCTAAAAACCTAGTCAGGGACATGTAAGAAGAGAAATAGAATAAATCCAGATTTTTGTTTCTGTCTGTTTGTCTGCTTGTACGGGCTAATCTCCGAAACTGTTGGACCGATTTAAATGAAATTTTGCATGACCTTAAAAACTTATACAGCTTCGTACACAAAAACTATTGATTGGATTTTAATGAAATTTACAATATTATAGTTAATACATCAGAATAACAAATAGGTTTTTTTTTTCCGAAAAAAATCATGTTTTCCGTGGGATAAATTTGTTTTTGTTTGTCTAGATAGCTATTTTTTAATAAAATAATAATAATAATTAAAACCTGCAGATTTACGTCTTTAAAACGTTAGCAGATATACAAGGAACAAAATTCGTAAAATACCCTCGATGTCCAGCTATCCCCGAGAAGTAAAGGGATGAAAGGTACTGAAAAATAGTTTTTTTTTTACCAATTTCTGGCTTACATTGACGTCCTATTGAAAAATGTTCTCCACAAAAGTTGTAGGTCTAGTAATTATGTACGACTTCTATAGATGACACTTTTACACATTAACCTCAAACTTTTCGAGATATTTGTATAAAACTGCTAATGTTTTTGAGAAATTTATGTTTCATGGTCTCGGGAGGCTGAAAATCACCCCCAACTTTGTACATAAAACTGAATTTCGGCCGATTGCCGAAGTTCGGTTCAAGCTGCCAAAATTCGGTTAAATCGAATGTGAAATGAATTTCGGCTCATCTCTATTAAAAACATTTATATACAAAATTAAATTCGAGAAAATATCCTATAATTTATGTAATATTTTTTTTTAAATCGATAGTTTTGGCGTAAGAGCGCCACAAAGTGTACTTCAACATGCGTTTTGGCTAAAAAACCTATTTCCACATCACTTTGAGGTAGAGTGTGGTGCTTTTTTTTATCGTGGTATTCATCTCAGTAGGCCTAATCCATACTGTTACAATATTTAGCGTATTCTTTATCTTAAAGATAACCACCACTTTTTGTGTATTTCTCATTAAGAATGACAGAGTTTCATACAATCTTTAATCCCCTATTTTATCCTCTTAGGGGATGAATTTCGAGAAATTCTTTCTTAGCGGAAGTCTAGATCATATAAGGAATACGTCTTCCAAACTTCACGTTACTATGACCAGCGGTTTAGACTGTATGTTCATCCATCTGTCAGTCAGGACCATCGCAGGATACAACTTTCCTTTAGCTGGTCTAATTTCCAGGTACAATACATTGTAAAGGTAAGATGTGAATACAATAGAAGCAAAAAACCAGGTACAAAAGAGATATCATAATAAATTGCTTAACCTCAGACTGGATGTAAAAATGTAAATAGGCGGTACGTGTGGCGCCCTCTTTTCGATAAATCTTCCCCATTAAACAATAATGATCTTGAAATTTGAAAACGAGAGTGATTACTATTTAGATACTAGAGTATATTACAATATTACAAAGAAGTATATTTAATATACGTCATCAGAACAAAATCATTCTGTAAGATATGCGTAGCATTTCTTCATAGTTTGTGTGTAAGAATATCTCAACGAATGTATAGGGCGACCTTCCACTTAATTGTATATTATTAATTAGTCAGAATTTAGAAATAGTTTATAGTTAACCTGTGTAGCGCGTATAGAACAAAATATATCTATTTAGTATTTACCAATTAAATTCTGAATTCTCTGCCATTTTAACTATGATATCAAATCTCTTTATAGTCTGTATGTGGTATTTCATTTCTATTTTCTAATTTATTACTTATCTGTATTCTCCATTGTATGAAAAATAATTACGTACCTAGCGGATTTGTGAAATATGAACACTCTAGAAAAGGTTATTAGTTTGCGGTGAATGTAAATAATTGTTTCGACTTAATTTACCCAAACGATTAACATTTTGAAATTGTCTTTGTAAGTGTTAAAATAATCTAAGTTTAATATACGTTAAGAAATAAAAAATATGGATGAAGAAGCTAGTTCTTATTTACAGGTATGTAAGAGGTTATACAATTTCAGTTGTATATTCGGTACCTATGATTGTTATAAATACTGTGCATTTTTATTTTAGAAGTGTTTATCAGAAGGAACTATGGATACCGATGAAGGTCCATTAAACAATGAAAATTCAAATGATTTGTCACATTTATTGACGGATGGTGGATTCAATAGTGTTGACGCTGTAGGTGTTGACGAGTCGTCTACGTCGAATCAGGCATTCCTAAACGCAGTAGAACTGTCTGCAGGGAGTGTAGGCGATTATTTAGATAATAACACTGAAGATTTTAACACTGATTCTTTTGATGTTGGCGACAATGCAGTCAACTTCCCCAGCGATTCTATGAATAATATGCTATCAGACGGCGACTCGCGGCTAAGTGCTACATTTAAAACCACGTCTAATATTGATTTAGAACTCACAGAAACTCAAAAAACTGAAACGGAGCCATCAAGTGAACCTGATGCTATTGAGATTGCAAGTGCAGAGGTTTCTACTTCACTTGATAATGAAGTAAAAAAAGATAATATAATGGAGAGTTCTGAAGAATTTAGTTGTGAAGCTAAAAATGATGGAATTACTAATAAAAACAATGTTATAATAGAAAATGATCAGGTATGCAACAATTTATATATATTTTTTAAATTAATTTAGTTAATATACTTTAAGTTAATTTAGTTATTTTTTATTTGGTATATAAAAACTAAATTGTAATATAGATAAATCGAATATTAAATGTCTAAAAATACATTTAATATTCCTCCATGTATAGAAATTATGGCCACATGACTTTTATCCAAGGAAACATGCCTTTAACATAAAGGGTATTACTTGAAGAGGAAGTTATTAAAGGTATGCTTGATCCTTTATTTTGCATAGTTATAGGTAAGTTTTGTACTCTATTTTTAATTATTTACTATTTTATATATTTTTGCTTAATAACATTCTGATTTTAGCCTTCAGAAGCCAAAGAATTACAAAATGGTGAAGATTGTAAAAACAACATACCTGAAGAAGAAGTTAATAATATTAAAACGCATGAAACAAATAAAGAAACAAATGAGAAGTGTGATGCTCAGGAGAATATGTCTATGAATGAAGAACAAGAAGCATCTGACACAGAAAAAGTTGCTGAAAAAGCTGATAAGGGAATTGTTCAGGTACAAATATGCATTCCAAAATCGTTATGTATAACTTATCTCCATAGTTTTTAATGAAATATTTAGTGTTCACTACTCTTGTAGTGATATATTGTATTCAGCCCTTTTTAACGTCCCTCTGCTGGGCATGGACCTCCCATCATGTGAGGGAGGTCAAGGCCATAGTTCACCACGCTGGCCAAGTGCATGTTGGCAGTTTGCAAATTCCTTTCAAAAACTCGCTAGGTTCTTTCAGACATGCAGGTTTCCTTCACCTTAAGGCAAGTGGTGATCATGTTGGAAAATTATTTTTCACATAAATATCAGGGGTGCAAAACCTGAGATTTGAACTCACTTCACTCTGTTTCCCAAGTGAGCATATTACAACTGGGCTACCACTGCTTTTTTGTTTTATATTAGACTATGTATTTTAGGTGGGAGGTGCTGAAGAAACAGAAGTTGTGTCTGAAGATGAATTACCCACAGTTCAGAAGCCAAGTGTAAAAGATGCTGAGAATGTTTCTGATGATGAACTACCTGGTCCTAAACCCGCAGACTTGCCTGCTGATACTGAGGTTTGGATATTATAATTAATTTAGACTAAAGTCAGTGGGAAAGTGAAAAATTTAATTATGTTTTAAAGTTAGTAGCAGTTATCCCCAACACAAGGTTTTTGTCTTTATAATATATGTTGTCTTTAAATAATTAAAGATGTTTTTGAACGTTGTTAACCCTATTTGTTTATTATCTATCCATCACTAATAGACATAGATGGCTGAAAGACATACTGATCAACCAAAACTCATTACTTTAGGGAATATTGTCCTTAGGAATACACACTGACACAATACACAAACACACTATCCCCTCAGGGGAGGATGAGGTACCTTATTTATTACGGCCCAATTACATTTAGATTTGTTAGGGTCTTGTGACTGTTTCCAAGTCATTCTCCTATACAACAAGAACAGATGTTTCAAGTTTTAAGCAAGTTAGTGTTATAATAACAAAACCTAAAGTATATTTAAAATAAAGGTGGTGTCAGAAGATGAACTCCCAGCATCTAAGAAAGATACTAAGGATTCTCGCAAAAGAAAAAATGGTGAAGAGAGAGATGGTTATGATCCTGGTTCACCGACATCAGAGGGTGAATCAGCTGGGAAGAAACAGGCTTTAACCAAGGTGATTTAAAATTTATGTTGAAAGTTTCATCTACTTATATTTATATAAAAATCACATCTCATTCTTAAATATTCATTATTTTTCTAGGATATAAAGACATCCTAAAAGTCAACTCTACATAGACTGATTTTAAAGGATGATAGTGATAATAAAGTTTAGTTACTTAAAGTTAGTCACTTAAAGTTTAGTTTTTTTGCATATTTATAATATACTAAACAAACTCTTTTTTCCTGAAAAAAAAAAGAAACATATTTTCATCTCCAGAATATTAGCTATCTTTATGTTAAATTCAATATCCAAGTTAACCAGGTTTATATGTCAAAATGTACACATCCTACTGACCCATACTTAATATTATAAATGTGAAAGTTTGTGAGGATGGAAGGAAGTTTGTTTGTTACTCTTTGACACCAGAACGGCTGAACAGATCTGGATAAAATTTGGCACTAATAGAATATAGTCTGGAATAATATTTATTTATATAATATTTTATTAGAATGAAAATAAATCTAAAATAAAACAATAAAAAATCTTTCCATTCCAAATTCTAAAATCCATTGAGACTTTACAGTATGACATAGTGTCAAATAAGAACTCACTAAAAATGTTCATTTGTCATATATTTTATAAGATACAGAACAGGTAGTGATTTCAGTAGTGGCTAAAAGGTTTTTATGTTTAACTAATGTCGAATATGCATATATTTCTAAAAAAACACTGATCTTAAGTATGTATTATTACTGTGCAAATTATAAGATTATAATGTATCTTCTAGAACGGCGAGAGCAAACCAGTGCCTTCGGAAAAAAGATCATCCATTGATGAGAAACCTAAAAAGAAAACTCTGCCTGAGTTAGACAAGTATTGGAAGGTGGTCAACGATGATCCCACTGACTTCACTGGATGGACTTATCTGTTGCAGTATGTTGATCAAGAGGTAAGCACGCTTATTATAATTAATTTATTTTGTTAATCAATTTAGTTAAATTTGGTTTCACCAATAAATTTTAAGTAATGCATAATATCAACGCTGTTCCAGTGCATATTGTGTTCTCCAGTAATTGGGGGTACATATTAAACACTATCCAAAATATTTCTACTTTTCTTTTTTGTATTTTGATATGTACTTCTATTGGGGATCCTTAATAAATAAATAATTTGTATTCTAGTAGTTATTTTGCAATTAATAATAATAATAATTAACTATTTTAATGTTTATGGATAGTTTAGTTTACTTTTATAAACAGTGTTTATAGTGTTGTCATGACAAATGAATCTATTAAATTGAAAAACGTTCAGTGACCAATTAGAGAGTTTATTTGAACACTAGTTAGTTTTGTGACTAACTTTGTGCCTCACTACTATTTTTGTACAATACTATATTACATGCGAACATATTACATACATGATGAAAGTAACTGCTAATCTTATTGCTTTGTGAAGCAATGGGAACTGAATTAAATGTAGATTGGCAAGGGCCAACTGATACATCACAACGACTGCATATTAAAAATGTAAATGTTAAAATTGTGCTATAACAAGTAATTTTACCGCAGAGCGACGTGGAGGCGGCGCGCGAGGCGTACGACGCCTTCCTCTCGCACTACCCGTACTGCTACGGCTACTGGCGAAAGTACGCCGACTACGAAAAGCGTAAAGGAAGTAA
Source organism: Fabriciana adippe (assembly GCA_905404265.1). NCBI lineage: Eukaryota > Metazoa > Arthropoda > Insecta > Lepidoptera > Nymphalidae > Fabriciana > Fabriciana adippe. Next base: position 6,538,612 of record FR990000.1, read on the forward strand.
AAAGAAGTGTCTCGAGGTGAGTACCCCTCGCCGTGTGTCCTTGTCGATATATTTAAGTGACACGGTGAGTGAAATGAGGAATAAAATTGATATATTCATTATCAATGTGCCATTACTACACTTGGATTTTGAATTGTTTTAGTCCTAACTGGTATTGTGCAACTGTTTTTTTTCCCCAACAGCGCTTCGAGGCCCGCGTTCGTAAGCAAAGCCGTCGGTACGGGCGGACTAACGTTACGCCGTACATTCATTCTAGTGTCGTCGAGCCGCACGCTGTACCCGCATAATATATAGCATACTATGATATATTATATTAGACTACATGTACGCATGATGTATTTGTATCTGTATATGTTGTGATATTACATTTGATATTTAAGTGCGTTGGTTGTTGCATACATAATGTATTTAAGGTAGCAGTGCAAGTGTATGTAGGTGGCGGCGGCGGCGGCGGGCGGCGCGGATCATAACAGGTGTAGCGCTGGCGCGTTTCTTGTTATTATTCAATGATACAATGCTATTCAATTATTCCCTTGCTTTTGGCGCTATGAGCGCTCATCGCCGCCTCCACTAACCCTCTATGTGTTGCAGGTGTTGGAAAGGGGACTTAAAGCTATACCGCTATCGGTGGACCTTTGGATTCATTATCTCAATCATATAAAGGCCACTAAAACGGATGATCATGCCTACATCAGGGCTCAATACGAGAGGGCTATTGGTGAGTGTGTTCTATTTTGTACCGTATTTGATTGATTTTATTATATTACGTTATAAACCGTAACTGTTACATCTATTATACGTTATTAATTTTATACAGCTAACTCTTACATACATATTCGTATATATGTATAAAGAATTTTTTTGTGGGTCGATTATCCTTATATCGATAATGAATAAAATTTACTTCGAGAATGATCCCATATAAATTTAAAATAAAAAAATAGTATGATAACTTTAATGTTTACTTAAAGTTAATAAACAAATGTTAGTTGTCTCGATGGATACATTTTTTTATCTATTTGTAGATGCTTGCGGTCTGGAGTTCCGTTCAGATCGTCTTTGGGAATCCTACATAAAGTGGGAAGCCGAGAATGGTTCAGGCTTGCAGGTCACAAACATTTATGATCGCCTGCTCGCCACGCCCACGTTGGGGTACACCTCGCACTTTGACAAGTAAGAAATAAATATTTTTATATTTTAATTATAAGTTACCTGATTGTTATAGTTCGGTTAGCGGATATAATAAAAAAGACAATTGAGAATAGAAACTAATTTTAATCTTTCCAAACTTTATAGAAGAACTACTGCTTTATAGAAGATAGTATGTGTTTAGTTTATATTTTGGTAAGACTATGACTATGTTATATGTAAACATAATACTTAATCATTTAAACATTACTATTACATTTACATATAAGTTGGTGGACATTATATATGTGATGTGTGTGTGCATAGCTTCCAGGAGCATGTGATGTCGGAGCCGGTGGCGGGCGTGGTGTCGCGCGCGGAGCTGGTGCGCCTGCGCGGCGAGGTGCGCGCCGCCGCGCCCGCGCAGCCGCCGCCCGACCTGCCGCCCGGCGAGGACGAGCCGCTCGACCACGTCGTGAGTAGAGCTCACTCTACCTATCTCTCTCGCGCTGGCTGTTAGGGTCGATACCTGCTCCGTGGATTGGAGTGGAGTCGGCCAGACTACTTCATTTTCCTTTTCATTTTCGCTCTCTATTCTACTTAACGTTGGAATACGTCACGAGTTTCTACGGTCTCTATGTATTAAATGCGCATTACACAAATGTGTTCCAGTTCTGCTTATACTGTTCTACTTGACATAATACTTACACTATACTATTTATAATAATAGTACTAGCATCAAATCAATACTAGTGATGATGAAAGTAACAAAATACATTTCTTGAAATTATAAAATTTATAAAATAATTTATTCTTCGAATAATGGTTTTTCAATCAAATAAATTAAAAATTCGTTAACTTTTTTACGTGAATGATTTTCACATAATTTTCTACAACTGCTATTTTCAGTTCTAGTGTCAATACAACTCTAGCAAAAAGTTCCTGTTACCACTTTAGTAATTTTTTGTAATACATATATAGTTAATACATATTAACAATATCTTTTTTTTCCTAAGGCTTCTGATGAAGAGGCACAAGCTATAAAGGAGCGAATTATTGCTGCACGCAGAAAAATACATAAAGCGACTGGCGAGGAGGTCGCCGCGCGCTGGGCCTTCGAGGAAGGGGTATGTTAACGTTAATTACACATAATAATTTAAAATCAATGAATATGGTTTATGATTCTTTTATACATTTGAAGCATGCAGTATTTCCTAATGGACTTTTCAGTAACTAAATCTAATAATTATTAACGATTCAAAAATGCCTGAGATCTGAATAGTATATAACATTATGATATGTGTGACTTGTAAGCACTGTGCATTAAAAAACTTTTATATCAAAGTCATGAGTATGAAGTATCGTATAGTAATTTATAGGTCGTGTGATATAAACCTGCCATTTTTTTTAAAGAAATCTTCCAAAGATCTAGAATGATTTTTTTTAAATATTGCCAAAGTTCTCGTATTTCGAAAAACATTTATCATATTATATTTCATTGGTCAAGGATTGGCTGAAATAAAAAATAAATAATAAAATTGATCGTTTGGTACATTGAACACAAATTGTAATATTTATTGTCAAGGCTCAAGAGTAACAAATAAATACATAAGTCAACCTGTGTGCAGATCAAACGTCCGTACTTCCACGTGAAGCCGCTAGAGCGGTGCCAGCTGAAGAACTGGAAGGCGTACCTGGAGTGGGAGAAGCAGCACGGCTCGCTGAAGCGCGCGCTGGTGCTGCACGAGCGCTGCCTTATCGCATGCGCGCTCTACGAGGAGTTCTGGATGCGGGTAATTGTTGTTTGTTTTTAAGGTTCTGTACCTCAAAGGAAAAAAAGGAATCCTTATAGGATAACTTCGATTTCCGTTGTCTATCTGTCCTTCTGTCTGTCTGTCAAGACCTTTATTTTACCCATATTAATCGGCTCGGAAATGTATGCTCGGATATTAAATTTGTTTTTAATTTTCGCTCGCGCAATTCTCTTATGTAAAATTATTCCATTGCGCGGTCGTGATGTGATAATCTTAATTGCCCTCAATAATTGGCCTATAAAATGCAAATATAATGAGCAAAAATATTTTTTTTTTCACTTTTATAATATTAATATGTAAAGATTACGTTATAATCGTGTACTCGTATATCGTAAATAGCCATTTTATCGTACGCGCATGTGCATTAGTGTTTGTCTAAGTCAGTGCAGGCAGAAAAGTCCGTCTTGCAACTAGGAATTGCTTTTTCAAATATGTTAGTTTGTTCTTATATATACTTATATACACGAGACGTAAATTAACAATTGGACAAGATTAACCAAATCGCATGTTTAGATTGACTGAACAACATACCCTTATTAAGATCACTCTTCATCTTATATATCCATACTAATGTTATAAATGTGACAGTAACTCTGTCGTTACCTTTCACGCTTAAATCGCTGAAGGGATTTCAATAGAACTTAGCACGAATATAAATTGCATCCGGGGAACAGACATAGCCTATCTTTGAGCCTCGCTTTTAGCAAGCGAGCGAAGCCGCGGGCAAAAAATCGTATATAATAATAACAACACGCACTATCGCACAGCTTATCAAGTTCCTCGAGGAGCGAATCCCGAGCAACCCGTCGCTGGTGGGCGTGGAGCGCGAGGTGCTGGAGCGCGCGTGCGGCGTGCACCACCTCGACAAGCCCGACCTGCACCTGCACTGGGCGCACTTCGAGGAGGCACACGGCAACCCCGCGCGCGCCGCCGAAATACTCGACCGCATTGAGAAAACCTGCCCAAATCTTGTGCAGATACAGTATAGGTGATACTTTATTTAACGACTCATGAGGAGTGAAGACTGTATGTATATATGTATGTTACGTTGGAATTGCATCAGTATATAAGATGTCACATACGTCGGGACCTTTCTGAAAAACTATTGTAATAATTCAATTTTATTGGCTTAAGTATTTTTCATCTTAGGAACAATGAATTTCATAAAATCAGTGTTTACTGTTTGTTGAGTGTTTCTAGACATCAATACTGGTTTCGTCACGATTCTAATTTGTTTTATAGCATTCTAATTTGTTTTAGCACGTTTGGTAGCCGTGACTAATATTAAAATTAATTAGTATATACAAGAGGATAACTAATATTTTATAAAAGTTCTTAACATTTATGTAATGTTTTTCACACAGGCGGATAAACCTAGAGCGTCGGCGTGGTGACTACGACAAGTGCATCCAGCTGTACGAAGGTTATATATCAGCGGCTAAGAACAAAGCCATCGCGTCTGCTCTCGCCATCAAGTACGCGCGGTTCCTGTTCCACGTACGCCGCGAGTCGGAGGCGGCGCGGCGCGCCCTTGACGCGGCGCTGGAGAAAGATCCCCTTAACGCGCGTTTGCATATGCAGCGTTTAGACTTAGCCCTACACACGCCCGGCACGCCTTATGAAGAGCTCGAAGGTGATTTTTTTAAATATTTGGTTCTAGTGATTTTATGGTTTCTAGGTAGTTAATGATAAAAATGACGTCCTTATAATTTCGTCGTGTACGTAATAGCCATTTTACCCAGACTATTGACAGAATGTGACTGGAAATTGATAAATGTGTCCCATGTTTTACCGTTTTATAATTTGGTCTCGCATACATGCAAATGAGGAGTGAAAAAAGAGTTCACTTAAGTTTAAGCACTTTTTGTTCAGGTAAAGTTACTAAGTTCTATGCTTCTAAAATCATTCAGATTGTGTTGTTATATTAGTAACGCGGTGGAAAAACAATAAAACGGACATCATGATAAATCATAAAAAAATATCTATTTATAATAACAGAGCTAGTGATGAGCTACGAGAAGCAAGAGGGTGCGGAGGCGGAGACGTGCGCGGCGCTGGCGGCGCGGCGGCGCGAGCTGGCGGAGGAGCTGGGCGGCGCGGAGGCGGCGCGCGCGGCTGCGCTGCACTCGCGCGCCGCGCACAAGAACCTGCGGAAGCGCGCGCGCGCTAACAAGCACGATGCGCCCGCGCACCACGCGTACGTCATTTGCACTTACATCATTATTACTATATATACCATTAGATAGTTTAAACTAAAAATGCGCCGAATCTAGGTTTAATCGATTACGATTTTTCTGCCGAACATGCGGCGCATCTCTAATTGAGGCTAATCTAATAACGGAGAAAACTAGAAAGATTTATCTTATTTTACCGATCAATCTCCTTCATGTCTTCTCCATTATTACATTAGCTACTACTGCATAACATTAGTGAAATAATCTGTGCTCAACTGATTAACAACATTTAAAGGATGCGTATAATTTTCTAGTACAAATTGTTTTAGTCTCATCTGCCATCACATTAAACAGCTATTTGTGTTAAAATGGACAATTATTTGTTGTACAGAAAAATTCCTGTAAGATCCAAAATGTAAATGTTTATGTAATACATAAAATATTTATAGAGCGACGACGGAAGCAACCAAAAAGAAAGAAACCAGCACAGCAACAAGCACAACCACAGCGAGCGCGACCACGTACTACCAGTCGCCCGCCGCCACCGCGCAGTCGTACGACCAGTACGCGCAACCCTACACGCCGCCGTGGGGCTACCAGCAGCCGCCCTACCAGCATCACCCGCACCCCTGGCCGCAGTACCCTAATTACTACTAGCGCCTTCCGCGCGCCACAAGCTATCTACATAGGCGCCGCGCGGCTAAAAATTTGACATTTTAATATTTGATAACACCTTACACTGGACACGTGGTTTTTAGCAGAACTCATCGTTAGCTTTAATTAAAACTCTAGGTTCTCAAATTGTGCCTGGTAGTGCAAATATTTTAGCATGTATCAATATACTAAAATACAGCAAGTTTAATATATATTGTTTCAAATTTCATTGGTGATTCACACATTTTAACTGATCTGTGTTTATAATTAAAATAATAATTACATGAAAGATAGTTTTAAAGTTTTGTTTATTTCTTAAATTGTAATGATACTATACATTATGTAAGTGTTGTTTAAATAAAATTAGTAATATTCTTTTCGATTTGTAGACTACACGAACTTATATTTTAAGTTATGCCACGTGTTTGTAGAATATAAATAAAACATAACATTCATAAAAATGTATTTTATTTAACACCTTTCTCGCGATTTAAACAATTACATTTACTTTTTAATTATGTATTCAATATAAATATTTACAATATTATTTATTATTTCTTTTTAATATATAAACTCCACAAGAAAATATATCCATAAATTATAGTTAAATTACTAATTTTAAAATATATTTAGAAATAAAAATAAAAGTGCACTTTTAAATATTCTAATATAGTAAAATCACTACATATATTAGGACAAAAAGTTGTACACTTTAATACATCTGTATTCAATTAAAATATTCTTATTATGCATATTATAATATAGTCTGAACTAGCAGTGCTACAAATAAAGTACATAAAATTATTTTACAACCAGGTAAATAGAGTACAATTAAGAATTAAATTTGAAAACTATTATACAATTTAATATTGAAAACATAAAATAGAGACTCCTTATTTATTTTTACATTTTTTAACTTCTGTCCGCCATTGTGTGATTACGAAGTAACATTACTATTTATTCTATGCTTTTCTTAGAAATCTACGCATTTTTATTTTATAATTTACAAAACTTTTTGTAGTTTTGTTACAAAATAATAGAAACATTAAATAGAAATTGCAAGACATTTGCGACATATTTATATAATTTATTATAAACTTGGCTTGTGGACAGCCGTTAAAAATTAACATTTATGTGGCGGCCAGAAGAAAAGCAAAAATACTTGCGCTTTGTACAAGAAATGCTGAACCGTTTCCCACTCACATATTGCTTATAAAAAGTCATTCAACGTACGTACACGTAACATCACTAAAGGTTCAGTGCTTATTCTACAACGAATAAACTCTATCTGCTTGGGATCTAACCAGAGATCAAACTGCGTCCAGCAGTCTTACAACAACCTTCATCATGAACATGCAGCTTTTGCCGCTTTTATAGCTGTAACAAATTAGAAAAAAATGTTCGTAAATAACATTATTAACCAAATTTGTTAATAAAATTGATATTATTAAGTATGTAACATTTCTTTCACTGTTCTTTTTTATATTATAGGCTATAAACATTTTGTTTAAGCTCAAAATAATTAATTAGATTTTCTTCGATGTAAACATACCTTCTCGTTCCTTTCGTCGTAGCTTTTTGCGGCGACGGTCGATGGTGGCGAGCTCTGCCTTCACCGAGTGGTACGCCTTGCGCAGGTCGGCCAGCCGCGACGTCAGCACGTTTATACGAGTTTGACAATCCCACGATGGATCTGAGTTTTTTAGCATTTAATATAAGTTTTTAATATACCATTTAAATTTTAGATATAATTTTATTAATTAAAACAATACTAATAAGTCATGCGATGGTTTATAAAAGTTATGTAAATTATTTATTTTTACCAAGCCTATTTTGTATAAAAAGTATCATACCAGAATATTGATGCTTACGTTTTAAAATGGTCTTATTCAATAAATATACGCAGACAGTCAGTCAATACTTGTCATACAACATAATAATGTTTATTTGAATTTGGCTGTCTCTAAAATACATACATATGTAATTACACATTTTTAAGTTCAAAGTTTCATAATTGACATAGTATTGTTTAAGATGACATACCATTGTCATGAAAAATAAATTAGTGTGATTAATATATGATATAGTAAAAGGTATGCCCGTACCAAGATCAACATAAAAGTTGTACTTGAGCGCGTGGTGCGGCGCGTGCGGCTCGTCCGTGTCGCGGCGCGCGCGGCGCGTGCGCGTGCGTCCCGCGCCCGAAGACTCCGACGCCTTGCGGGACCGCGCACTGCCTGCAAATAGAACGAGTGTTCGAAAATATCCGATAATTAATAATAATCACCTCCGCACAGACTTCGGCCACGACAGCCAGTCTCAAAGTCAGGCAATATTTTCTGTTATTGCATCATTTAAAAATTTAATTTAATGATTACCATGTGGTTTGTCAATATCCATAGCACAGGAATCTTGAACTGGATTGTCTTCTTCATCTTCCTTTCTGTCGGAAGGACTGTCTCTTTCTGATATTCGCCTTTCCCTAGAAATATTATACATTTTTAATAAAAACAAACTCAAGACTAACATAATGAGGAAAAACCTAGAGAAAGTGAAAAAGTAATTGATGCCTATAATTATATAATTTTATGCCTTTGCCTTTTGAAAATGGAATGGGCGACTGCCTACTAATAATTCCCATACAATGCTATACCTATGAGGGGACATATCGAGACTGCTATCGGGCGTGGTAGGCGGCGTGTTCTCGAGCACGGCCCGGCGGCGCGACCAGTCGTCCTCGCGCGCCGCGCCGCCCGCCGCGCCCGCCGCCGCGCCCGCGCCGTCGCCCGCGTCGCCCGGGTTGCCCGCCTCCCGCCCGCCGCCCGACCCGCGACGTTCTTCCGCTGTAATATATAATATAAATAAATTCGACATATTAATTGTTCAAAAATTAATGAAACCGATTTACAATTGACGCATGAGCAATACCTTACTTAAAATATACATATAAAACACAATCGATTTTTGTTACTTTTTCTTTTTGAACTTAGTCAAAATCAAATTTTGGTTTGTCAAAACTTAAAGAGCATATCGCACACCTAGATCTAAACAGAGCTAAATCAAAAATCTCATCTTTTTAGTTACGCATACCATCGAATTCCTTAACTTACTAGCTAGCGACCAATAAAACAGATACAAAAATAGGTACATTTCTCAACGCTATGTGACACTAAAACCCCTTTTTGTTATACGAAAGAGCCCGCTTCTCCTCCACCAAAACAGAAACATAGCTAATTACAGTCAGTATTACAAGCGAAACGCTTGTGCCCGTCGTAAACAAATTAGAGCTATTTTGAGTTGAATCTGTATTGTTGAGGTAAACCAGGAAATTGTAAAAACTATATTAGACTTGTCACCATTTTGATGGTTAATGCTAAGTAAATTAAAGCAACATTTTGACTTAAACCAGTATTCATAGGGAGGTGAGTAAAGTCTTCGTTTTTATTTAGAATTGTTGCCGTGTTGTTAAAATATTTTTTAATTTTTAGTCGAGTCGTTTTTTAAACTCTTAAATTTCTTTAAAACCCAATTTAAAATAAACTTTTTTGCTAGTGGTGATTAGAGCCTTTTCATCTTAATATTATTTTATTTTTATCACAGTAATTACAAAGCTTGTTGTGTTTTTACTAAACATTTTTCAAGTTAGACCTTTTTAGATGGGCTACGCTATATCAAATTTCACTATATCAAAGTTTATCAGATCGCAGACGTAATTAGGTTTTTCAAATCGATGTGGTGTAACGGATCAGATTGATTTGCTTAATTTAATATATTTTTTTTTTCAAATAAGAATGAATCGTGGACTATTTTTAGTAAATATAGTTGAGCCTTGCTCAACACACAGGGACAAAGAAATATCGGCCTTTGCTTACTGACTCAATATGAAAATATGCAACGAGATACTAGACCTTTACAACAAGAGTTTGAACCAATAATACAGGAGGAGACGGTACTAGAAAACAAGCATCAGCAAGAAGACGACATAAAGATATCATCAAGCATATCCGTGGCTGATAAATCTAATCCGAGCACATCTATACCCTGTTTTTTAATCTCAGAGACAAAACTGACATTTCGTGGGTTGTCAGTTTTTTGCAATTCTTAAATAGTGATGTACCACTATCGAAAATTAATGTTAATAAAATCAAGTATCGTTTTTTTTATAATAAGTTATCCTTAAATAATGTGTAGATACTTATTTAAAACGCAAGAATACAAAATTGATAATGTAAATTTAAATTTAATAATGTTAATTTTTATGATACTTAATGATTTAAAATTAATAAATATAATATTTAAATTAATAAATATGATATTTTAATAACTAAATACGATGTTTAATGATTTAAAATTAATGATGTTAATTTTAGTTGTACGTTTTTGAATATAAAACTTTGAAACGAATCGTCCAATAAAGATAAAAAGTTACGATTTAACAAATCGGTATCGTAGGTACAACACTGCACCAAAAGAGCTGGCAACATTATTTGTAAATTTGACATTTGCATGTTTCAATTTAGTCTCTGAGATTAAAAAACAGGGTATAAACAACTGCAGACTGGTACACCAACTTATTATATTTCACCAATCTGAAGTGACGAAAGCGTCATTGACGTCTCAGATGAAAATCCCAATTTCGGATTTGTTCATAAAAATAAGATATCATCTTAAATCGTTCGTACTAGTTTACCGTTTTCTTCGTCCAGCACCAATAGTAACAGCTCTAGTAACTCATCAAGCTCTAGTAGTTTGTCGGATACCGAAGATAATAGTGCGCATGTACTACTTGACTCTCAGAATGCAATGGTTGCTGAAAAAAATTCTTAAGAGTCCGTGATAAAACAAAAAAAGGGCAAAAAAGAGCACATAAACAAGAAATGTGGAAATCAAAAATTGCAAATGCTCCGAAATTTTGGTACAGCCGAAGACTTAAGCATACAAGTGTCAGACAAAGAGTGCACAAGGATTCGGTAATCAGTTTTTTACCTTTTCTGAAAAAGGCGTTTTTTTGAGTTAATCGCTGTTTAAATCTAGGTCTGCGATATATGCGGGGTACTTTTTTTAGTTTTAGTCAAATGTAGTTTGATTGTATCAGTGCCACTATAACGATGATGATAGTTTGACAAAAAAGACAAATTCATGGTTAGTTTTCAGCTGTAAGGCTGTGGGAACAATTCTTGCCTAATTTCATCAGCAATTCTCAAATATTTAGATTTAAATAATATATTGTGCTATACCTTTATGATTGTGCGCATTGTGCGAGTGCGCATGCTGCGGCGCGCACGCGAAGGGCAGGTGGTGCGGACGGGCGGGCGGCGCGGGCTCGGCGTCCGGCGCCGGCGAGCCGGGGATGGTCTCCTCGCACAGCAGCAGCGACACGCAGCTCTCGTCCTCGCCGCCCGCCCCGCCCGCGCCGCCCGCCCCCGCAGCACCGCCCACGCGACCGCCGCCCGCCACCACTACGCTCGCACCTTAGATGACATGACATTGACATTATCAATGGTTAAGAAATGATATGTACATACTGATATTTATATAATGACGAAAAAAATAATCAATTTATTTCATATTCTAATCCTAATGGAATGTTGTTAAGTTAATAATGTTAAGCCCGTGGAGACAGTAAAAAAATAGCTATTTACAAAATTAACCATTTCATATAGTATCATACCATCAACATAGTATACAGGCAGCATGCGAAATGCCCCTCGCACTTCATGTGTAGTGCACAACAACAACAAAAAAATTAGGTTCTGAAATTCGTTCATATTAGGCATACATATTTGTACTATTAGAGGATATGAACTCGAAGTAAGGATAAGTCGCTAGTTTGTATATATTATCTTACTGTGCTTCCTCTCATTTTTGCAGGCGTCCTCTAACATGAGCAACGACTCGCCGGCGCTCCACTCGCCGGGCGACTTGCCGGCGTGCAGGCCGCGCGCGCGCCCGCCGCCGCCGCCGCCCCCACCGCCGCCCCCACCGCCGCCGCTGCCGCCGCTGCCGCTGGTCCACTCCTCCGCTGACAGCTTGTCAATTATAAGCCTGAGTGAGAGTATTGAATTAAGACGAATATTGAATTAATTAGATTTTAATATCATTTTCACAAATCCGCCTTCGTGTCTATTTTTACTTTGTGTGTTTATAATAGAGTGTTCAAACTATTAAGCAATCGAATAGAATTATTATTTAAATACAGCCACTGTTTGTTTCAATTGATAAACTTATTTCCCATTCTGAGTAATGCATGCACGCAAATAGATAATTGGCTTAGATTCTAAACAAAACCACTTTACAGTTTACACTCTAACTTTTAATGTATAATTTTGACAATGTAATAATTTTATTTAATGTACAGATATTATGTAAATACATACCGTCTGTCTGAGTCGTCGGAGTCGCTGGATTCGCTACGATCATCAGCTGGCGGGAACGGTGGTAAGGGAATGCTAGCCGCCACTACAGACTGGTTTATTTGACTCGACAGTTTTTGTATTGTGTCACTTAACACCTTATTCTTTCCGGGAGCACTTAGAGGTAGATCGGCGACGCTCTTTCGCCGTTCTAAAATGTTAAGAGGACTCTGCAGTCTCGGTGGCGTCGGCTCTTTAGGCTTAACCTTTTTTATTTCTGTTATATCTCGTTTGACGTCCGTTAAATTTGAGGGTTCGCCAAATATAGAATCAATAATTTCCGCTGGACTCGCCCTCTTGATGGGTTCGAGTTTCGTTAGTGGTTTTAGTAATTCCGGTTTACTAGGCGGCCGTTTGATTTCAATCGGTATAGGTGACAATTTTTCGTCTGCGGCTTTAATATCTTTCTTTGGTGTAATTGGCCGATCTTCTACTGGAGGGGGAGACATAGACAGTCTCTTTGCGCTGTTTATTGCTTGTAGAAGTTTTTCAGCGATCTTCGGACCCTCTGATTGCAAAAGGAAACCTGGTGGGGGTTCTGGTAGAACGTCGATACGCGCCGGGCTGTCGGGCTCAGATTTATCTTCTTCGGTGTCGATGAGTGCGCTAGACGGCGGCTCCATCTTAGATATAATAGGATCCGGATCTAACTTTTCTATTCTTATTTTGGGAGGCTCTTTTGGTTCTGTGCTTGGTAGAGGTATTGATAACAGTTTTTCTTTGAGTGTTTTTTCATTAATTTCATTTTTAGTTGCTTTTTCTTCTTTTATAACTTTATCTTCTTTTTCTTTTTTTTCTTCAATTTCTTTCGATACATTACTTGTGGAAGGATTTACAGATACAATTGGTACTTCTAGTTTTACTTTCGGCGGTGGTGTACGTGGTGGTTCTGGTATAGATTCTATTGGAGGAAGCTCTTTCAAGATCGTTAGAGCATCCTTTACTTCTTTGGTTGGTTCTGGATTTTTAGGCTCCTCCTTGATTGGCTCGGGAGACTTTTCTTTTAAGATTGGCTGCAAAATAGGACTTGGGCCTCTTTCTTCTACTTTAACAACGTCTTCTGGTTCATCATCTGATGACTGCTCATCGTCAGCAGGGCTGTCAGGTGAATCGTCGATTAACTGTCGAAGTTTAGTAACTTTATTCTTTTTTGAATACGTCTCTTGATTTTTAGCGGGAGTAAAACCTTCAAATATGGGTCCTGAGCTCCCTTCTCCTGGAAGGGAATCATCATCTAATGAAAATAAACCATCCTTAGAGTCATCCTCTGGGCTTTGCCTGCCTGGCTCATCTCGAGTTGTTCCAAAATCTCTAAATGGTGAGAGAGATGGCGATCTGAATGACGATGGTCGCGCTCTCAATGGATCTTCCGATATTTCTTCACTTAAAGACTTTGAAAGTGTTGACGTATATTTGCTAGGGGAAATGTCATCAAATATACGATGAGTTCTTTTCTTTTTTTCATCATGCAGTTCCAGTTCGAATGGTTCGGGTTCTTTGAATTCATACACATCTTCTGCTTGTTTCTCAGGTTGTGGAATTTCAGAAAGTTGGTTGGTGGAATGTCCGGGGCTCATAACAGTATCTTTTGGAGATACTTCTGTTTTTATCGTCTCTTCAGCTTCTTGTTTCACTGAGTGGAGTCCTTTTAGTTCTGACCTGATTTCATTTAGATCATAATCACGGCCCTGGTGTTGGCTTGTCACATTTATGCGTGGCTTTTTAGCGGGTGACGTGGCTAGTGGTGTAGACACGGTTCTCACGGGTCTTTTTCTAGGCTTACTTGAGCTACTGCTATCACTTGATTTTTGGTCCTTAGATCTAGACGGAGCTGAGGGCAACAAAAGTATGTTATGACAAAGCTATTAAATGTACTTACTATGTTCAATCATAGAAATATTAACTTACTTTTAACACTCGATTTATCATCAGACTTTTTAGGGGGTCTTTTGACACTTTCGTCACTATCTGAACTGTCAGTGTCGGATCGTGCAGATGATTCTGAAAATAGGACTAACAATAAAAATATCGTTTTTATATATACTTTCTTGGTTATTTGATGTACATAATATGACTATAATTACATACCTTCTGTTCTCTTACTTCTTACTCGCCTACTTAGGTTTGTAATCTGCAACAAATAATAGTTTTAAAATTTTCATGATATTTTCAAGAAAAAGAACACCTGATTATTTGTTTTGTTTTGCTAAAAGTAACTCACTTAAATAAATATATCAATATATATCATAATATATCAATAAATTCATATTATTAATTTAAGCCAGTACATATAATTTTAATAATTCCAATTATTTGGTTCACTACTTCTTACTACAAAACAATAAACAAAAACTCGGGACCTTTACTTTTTTATTAAATAACTGTTAACTTTTCAAGTGAATTTATTTTACAGTCTGTACACATCAAGACGCTACTGTGAGAAGCACACTTTCGTATTTATGTTTTCTAATACCAAAAAGCAAACATGAATAAAACTTTCAAAAACACAACCCATGTAGACGTTACCCAGTAACACGGGTTTACACCTAGTACAGGGGCCCTTGCAACTATTTGTAACGCATATTGTATAAGTCAATAAATATTTTTTTTCACATATAGTACCTTCTTATTCCTAGCGTCGTGCTGCGTGACGTTGAGCGCGATGCGCTGCGGCTTGATCCACTCGTCGTAGCGCGTGTTCCAGCCCGTGTAGTGCACGCGCAGCATGCCCTCCGCAGACACTTCTATCACCTTCGCCTCGTACGTCACCTGAGCATCACACTTGTTTATATAATAATAATGCCCTTCTAAACGATCTCGGCTACGGTGATATCACTGAGATTATCACTGATATTATAGTGCACAAGTGTACGCGCAGACACAAGTGTACTCTCAATTTTGTCACTCTCAAACTCCGATGGGATGATAATTTGCCACGATCGGCGAGAGATCAGGCGCAGGACCGACGGCTTCACGTGCTCTCCGAGGCACGGGGGTGAATGTAACACCGCGAACTTCCCAACTCCGGCTATTACTGAGAATTTCTTGACAGAAAAACTCAATAACTAAACTTGGCCCGACCCGGGACTAGAACCCAGAGGACCTCCGGATCTGCAGCCGTACTCTTTATAATATTAATGTAGATACGTAAAAGTATACATAAATACATAAAAATGTTTATTGTTAAAAGGAATTAGTACTTCATTTGAGTATACGTTTTTAAGTGAGTGTGTAATGTGTATGTTACGCGATATATTCGCTAAATGTGAACCGTTTTTTTTTTTATATGTTACACTTCTGATGTTTTAATATGTTATATCTCTACTGTGGTCTCATATAAATTTCCAGCATTCTACTCTTACATTGAAACGCCTTTTTTAATAAAAAATATATTTACAATCATTTATTCTGAACTATATTTTTTTATAAATAAAAAATTATAGATTAAGATATTCACTCTGTATGCAATTGGAAAATACCAATACCCAAGCCATTCTTTGACGGAGAGTACCGAAATTATAATATGTAATTTTAGCCATATTTATATACTAGCGACTCATTCTCGCTCCGCTCGGGTTCTTACCTACTTACGTTTTAACGTTTAGTATAGATACGATTTTTCTGAGAAAGTGATGAGATACTGCCCGCAGTAAAAAGTATCCTATATGTTGACCTAGATAACCAGCTGTCATCATACCAAATTTCATCTAAATCCCTCCAGTAGTTTTTGCGTGATGCGGTCACAGACAGACAGACAAAAATTCTAAAAGCTATAGATTCGGCCTCTTTGTCGATAACAAAGACATTATTTCAATAGATTTTCCAAAAAATATTTAATGTACAGGTTCGGCTGGGTTACAATTTTATAATATGTGTAGATATAGATTGTATTAAAAACTTACCTTTGATTCTGATTGCGTTGGTCCGTAATACACCTTCAGTTTGTCCCCTACCTGAGCTTTCATATTAGAAGATCTGGTTGATTCATTAGTTGAAGGCCTGAAGAAAAATTAGTTTTGCTTTACCTTAAACGTTTTAGTTAGAGAAAAAAAAAATACATTTTGTAATAATTATATTATATTTTAATGATTTTTTTTCCAAAGACTGCTATGGAGTAGGAATGAATAGTCTGAACTAGGCAGATATGGTTGCAAGTACTTATTAAAGTATTTAAAACATGAGCGTGAAATGGCTGGTAGCACCAAAATTCCGCTATCCGCGACGAAACCGTCACTGTAGCCAATTCCAAAAGTATTGTTTGCGATTTTACAGGGGTGTTCCACTTTAGGGACCACTTTCCAGGGGTCACCACTTTAGGGGAGTCTTTCTTGAGAATGATAAATGAAAACTCTGTCTGGTAATAACGATAGATGCGTTTATTCTGCACGTTCCCAGCAGCGAGTGGCATGTATCCGTGCGGTTATATATATTTTAAATTAGCGACTAATCCTCGCATCGCTCGGTTTCGTCCCTAGGTTTCTTCCCCATACAAACTTTTATCCCCGGATGACTATCATCCAGGGATTATTTCCAGGACAAAAACTCTCCTATATCCTTCCCAGGGCCTCAAACTATTTTCTTACTAAATTTCATCTAAATCGATTCAGTAGTTTCAGAGCCTATTCGGTACAAATAAACAAACAAAGAAATCTTTTCTCTTTATAATATTAGCATAGAAAAGCACACATTAACCTACACGTACTACACACATAGTTGTAAACTCCTACAGAACTTTTACTCTAAAATGATATTAAAATTAAATAAATTACTCAGTAGTCTTCCTTTTCCGCGGACGCTTGCTGCTGTTGGACGCGATAGTGTTGCCGCTGCTCGCTGAGTTCGCGCTTTGACTTCTTCGACATTGCATCTTTTTAGTGAGTCCACATCTAAGAAACAGAAAATGTTAATTTATCGTAAGTAAACCACATTTCATTAAATTAGGTTCCATGTATTTGATTGTACTTAACATTTTAACAACGTTATAAATGAACAATTTAAATCGGTATACGATTTTAAAGTAGTCATCACGAAACCAGTCACTCTTTAGCGAAACTACAAATAATACACGATAATGTAATAAGCAATGGCAAAGTACAGTCGTACATATATTTGTAATTATAATATTGGGTTAAATCAGGTTGCATAACTAACATTATACATTTTACTTCCTCGTTGATCTCGTCGTTAGCTTGTGAATATGTGAGGTACTGGGTTCGAACCTCCGTTCGTGCCAAATCAATTACAGTTTTTCTGTCATGAATCAGTAGCAGCCTGGCAAAGGAGAGTCGGCAACGTGTACACTCTCGTGCCTCGGAGAGGACGCGAAGCTGTTTTGAGTTATCGTACCGTCGGAATATGAGGTTAAAGGGAACAAAAAGTGGACCCGCGCGTTTCAATGAGAAATGAGATTGCCAATCGAATCCCGGATCAAATAATTTCCTCCTAACTGATTACGGTTATAATATATTTTAACTCTACCTGGACGCTCTGCCGGAGCTATCACTGTCGGTGGAGGCGTTGGGCCGCCGCGACGCGCGACCCGTACTTGCACCCGCGCCTTCACTCACTGTAACAACATCAAATTAGGTAATGTAGGGCAAATGTATGTTCTTTTTCAATTTATTGTTTACATAGTTATAGCATCGCACGCATTAAAAACGGTTAGAAATACTGCATTTAATATTTAACTATATAAATACAATAAATTAGAAGTTATAATTAACACCACCATTTTCACGCGACTGAAATGACGAAACAAACGATACCGATGTCATGATTTTAGAGAATTATCAGATGGACATTATATTTACAAGAACGCTATTACGAATTAGGTAAAGCGATTTAGCAAATACTACATAAATGTCAATAAAACAAATTTGGTTTTTCGGTTCAAACTTATTATGTAAATTTTTTTGAACTATCAGCACATTTTGCTTTAGAGATTATGATATATGATAGTTGCATGAGACTGATAAAATAATGTTAGAAAATACTTTATCTCTAAATTATTTATAATGAAATCAAAATTGAGAAATAAATCTTTATTATGCCCTTAACTTTATATACCTACATTGTTTAAAATTATCACATCTTATATAACTTTAGCTTTGAGTTTGTTTTCTTTTTTGTTAACTTGATTATCGATCTGTTTTTATGTAGGTACCTACAGTGCCCTCCAAAAGTTAGTTGAAATTTATTCACCTCGTCAATTTTGTCATATATTTTCTAAAATATGCAGTTTTAATGATTGAACTGTTTACTTTTTACGTTCGGATACACTATTCTAATACATATAATAAGGAATTCGCCGAAATTCATTTTGTTGTCGTCCATAATCCATGTTTATTTGCACACTACTTGAACTAAGTGCGCCAAAAGTTAGTTGAAATAGGAATCTATCACCGGTTTACGATACTCTCGCGATTTTAAACTTATTTATTAATATTGTTAGAACAGTGTAAGTAGTTTTCATTAAATAATTAGATATTATAAGGTGATGTAACTGAGTATAAATAAATAATGGCTTCAAGGGGAAAACTAACTATAGAAGAAAGAACAGAGATTGTGTGTGGATACAAAAAATTAAAAACTTTAGTACCGTGCGAAAATTATTTAAAGTTAGTCCTAAAAGGGTGCGAAAAATAATGAAAAAGGGTTTAAAATGTCTTAGTCTTGTAGATAGGCCACGGTCGGGGCGTCCTAGAGCTACTACTTCTGTTGATGATTGACAAATAATGCGGCAGTGTCTAATTAATCCCAGGATTATGATACGAGAGATCAAAGATCAGTTATAGGAAGCAGGAACCTCGGTTTCTGAAAATACTATCAGGCGACGCCTGCATGATGCTAATTTACGAGGTCACGTTGCCAAAAAGAACCTTTAATAATATCGATCCAAAAAACGAAGATTGGTCTCTGCCCTCAAGTATTCGGATAAGCCAATAGATTTTTGGAAGAAAGTTCCCTTTAGAGATGAATCAGAGTTCCAACTACTTGGAAATCGACTTCGGAAAACTGTTGGAGCAGTAGCAATGATAATTCTCACAACGTCAAATACTTGCGGCCTACTGTCAAAAACGGCGGAGGGAGTGTGATGTCATTGAGGGTGCTTTTCTCGGTACGGTATGGACCGACTGCAAATATTTGAAGGTAGGATGATAGCACATATGTATTGTAATATTTTGAGTGACAATTTCAAACAGTCTGCTGAAACAATGGGGTTAGGTCGGACTTTCAAGGTCCAACAAGACAACGATCCGCAGCATACAGCAAAGGTAACTAGAGAGTATTTTAAATATAACGAAGTGAGTTTACTGGAATGGCCTTCAATGTCACCTAATCTTAACCCCATTAAACATTTTTGGGATGAATTATACCGCAGGATGCCTATTTCGGTCAAGCGCAACAGAAATTTATTTTAAAATAAAGTTCTTGAAACATGGTCGACTATACCAGTAAAAATATTACAAAATCTTGTAGAATCAATGCCCAGACGACTCAGAGCAGTTCTGCAGAATAATGGCGATCATACGAAATATTAAAAGTTAAGATATTAGCAAAGACATAATCCGTAAAATAATTTTTCAACAATTTCAACTAACTTTTGGCATCGTAATTTTACTTTTGATTTACATAAATTTTAATTATTAAAATTGTTATGATTGTTTTATTAATAGAAATATTCTAAATTGATTATATTTTAATAAATAGTTATTAAATCCACGATCTTATTTGGTTATATTATAGTTTTTTTACATTTCTTACATTATTGATGATTTCAACTAACTTTTGGAGGGCACTGTATGTTGAATCGTATTTGCTTTGTCTTTGTTAATGCTAGTGTTTATGCAATTACTATCAGTGGAAACTTAGCTGACGTATGTATATATTTTTGTATATTAGTATCTTATAAGTACCATCTCATTGTTTGTTTCCGTAATAAAGAATAAATAAATAAATATTTGACTTACACTTGGAAGATAACGTCTTTCTTTTCGGAGTGCGTTTTTCATGCGACTCTGTCTTAATCGGCGGCAGACTGCGCGTTTTCGACTGCGAGCGCGGCTTGATGACAATCTTTTCTTCACTTGTCGTTGAACTTTTATCCTTGTCCTTTTCTTTATCTCTATCTTTTTCCTTTTCTTTCTCTTTTTCCTTCTCTTTATCTTTTTCTTTGTCTTTTTCCTTTTCTTTTTCCTTCTCCTTTTCTTTTTCTTTTTCCTTTTCTTTTTCAACTCTGTAATGAGTAAAAAAATATTTAGTAATTTACATAAGAAACCTCAATTCAAATTTCTTCATATTTGAGTTATACTTTCTTAGATAAATGTAAAGCACATATAAATATTATTATATATAATCATATAATCAAAACAACGATTTCTAAAATTAAAATACTCACTTTGGTGCAGTGGTTATGAGAGGCTGGTTATCCGCGCTGTCATCTTCGTCACTAGCTCGCGGCTTGTCCTTCTTCTCTGGCTTTTCTATTTTATCTTCTTTCTCACTCTTATCACTTTTTTCTGTCTCACTTTTATCCGAATCTTTATCCTTTGAACGCTAAAATGATAAAAATACCTATATAAAAAGTTCAGGGCACATATTCCTACCAGTTTATGTAGAAAAATAATTATACTAAAGCTTAAAAACATTATTAAACTAGCCAAAAAGTTTTACATTAAATAACATCTATGTGAGTTTAGCTAGTCATAATGTATAGATGTAAGAGTAAAATTTAATTTATTTTGTACTAGCGATTTTCTCTCGATCGGGTGCATTCCTTGATGCCTGAGAGTAGCTTATGTGTTACTTCATGTTATAGTCTCACCTGTGTACTAAATTACGTACAAACCTGTCCAGCTGTTTTAGCGTGAAAAAGTAACAAACACACACACAAATACCTTCGCATTTACAATAGGAGTCTAATAACGTACAAGATATAATCAATACATCTATACATATAATAAAACTGTAGAAGTCGAATGTTTGTACATAGAAAAAATGTTAATAAGTCAGGGGGATGTAAAGAGAGAAATAGAACAAATCCAGATTTTTTTCAATTTTTTTTATTTTCTGTCTGTTTGTACGGGCTACGGCCGAAACTGTCGGACCGATTAAATGAAATTTTGCATGGTTGTACTTTATATCCCCGATCAATATTTTAGATACTTTTCATCACGGAAAATTAAACTCCACTACACTGGTCAGATGCCATATTGGATAACATGCATATTATACAACTATGGAGGTCAAGCCATCTTACATGAGGGTCAAACTAAACGTGCCCAGCTAGAGGCATTAAATAACAGTTGTTGTTGATATGAATTTAGCAATTACAAACTGAGTGAAGTGTACTGAGTTTACTAAGTCCCGTCACTTTATCCCAATAAAACCTCTATAACAGAGAAATAGAAACTTCTATAAGAGAAAGTCGTTTTTCATTCATGGACTTTTATAACTGAGACTGCTACTTGCTTGTACCTCTACAAGCGACAGTCGAACGAATTTAACACCTGCGATTTATGGATTTTTCGTGGAACTAACGTTGTTTTTGTTTTCTAAAATTTCAAGGAACTAATGTTTGTTCCTAGTTAAATTGTGATGAATAATACCGATACTATACGTACATGTTTAACACTGCTCATTTGTCGTATTTTTTTTAAACCTCTATAAATTAGAACCATTTCTGTACCTCTATAAGCTAGAAACTCGGGTTGGTGAGAAACCTTCATAAACGAGAAAGATATCGTCCCTTGAACTATCACTTATCCAGGTCCGACTGTATAACATAAAAGAATCTGCTCTATTTGAGTACATTATTTTTAAAATTTACGTAATTGCTATTTTACCGCCATTTAATTGTTTTTGACGAACACTTCTTCATACACAGAGACGAGTCTCTTTGTCTCTATTTTAGTCAAATATAAGTTGAGAGGCTACCTGATTGGGCGTGCCGGTGGGCGTGGAGGAGGCGGAGGCGGAGGCCGAGGAGGAGGCAGGCGGCTGCTTGTCGCGGTCGCGTATGAGCGAGCGGCCGGCGGGCGGCGTGCGCGCGCCGCGCGGGTGCGCCACCAGCGTCACGCCCAGCTTGCGGTAGAAGTCCTCGAAGCTGTGCAGGAACCTGGGTATGGTTTAAATAAATATGTTGGGACATTAACACACAGCACCATCTAGTTCCATGGTAAGCTGCGAGGCTTGTGTTATGAATACAAGATAGTTGACACACTACACATATAATTTTTAAATACATATTATAAATATAAACACCAATGACTAGAGTACAAACATTTGTGCTCATCACACAAATGAATGCCCCCAGCGGGACTCGAACCCGCGACCGCTGTCACAGCAAGTAGGGTCACTACAAACTGAGCCAAATGTGTCGTCAAATGTTTGATTAATGCTTCACCTATATTTTAATGTTCCGTCTGTTCAATACGAGGGGGATCAGGCCATAGTCCACGTTGACTAAGTGCGGGTTGGCGGATTTTACATTTCTGTTAAAAACTTAGGTACTAAGTTACTGCCGGTTTCCTTACAATGATTTCAATCAATAACAAAACCCTTGTTGGACCACTTTGTCTGTCTTTATTGCCACTGTTACTGTGAAATGGGAAGTTATTGGAGTATGTCAAATATAATGAGGCCTCACAAGAGAAACAAAGGAATATTCCTTAATTTAATTAACTGATATCAGTTCAAATAAATTTCAATAGATGGCGTTATATACATATATTTATCTGTTTATATTATGAAAATAACATTTTAAAATTTCCTTGCATGAATTACCAATTAAGATATCATATTTTGTAAGTAGTTTATAATAAAAAAGAAAAAATACTGACTTTTTATAGGCCTGCTTGCACAAATTAGTTATACTTGTGGTGACTGGATGGAAACCCATTTTATCAGCAATTGTTTTCCACTGGTTTTGATTGGTTACTCTATTGTAACCACCAAGTTTTTGAACAACCTGTAAGAAGTTTTAAAAAGTTGTATATTATAAGAGCTAAAAAATAAATTTATTACATGTTTTCTCCCTGAGATTTTTGGTTTATTAATAACATTCAGATTGTAGTGCACATTACAAATTTCTTTTAACATTTTTTTATAGAAATGTATTAATTTAACATAACATGAACAAAACTTACTCGAAACAATCTATAGAGATCGATATCTCTATTAGCAATTGTAGGGTTCCGGTTGAGGGGGGTGCCGCGATCATCCATAAACTTATACAACTGGGCTACAAAATGGTCCTTTTCTTCCCGAGGTTCATCATCTGAGCTCTGAAAACAATATATATTTTAATATTAATAATTCAGCTCCTCTAACACAATATATACAGTAATGAATGCTTAGTTTTTTGTAGTTAATTTTTTAATCATAATAAACAACAACCGCTAATATTTTTGCAATGCTTATTCTGATCTTATGTAACTAGCTGTATATTGTATTATAGTTAAACATTCAAATTATTATATAATTTTAAGAATAATGTAATGATAACAATAATTATAGATATGTGTACTAAAATACATACATCATCAGAAGTATTCCTCGGCTCATTGAACAACGTGTCACGGTCCCAGTGCGGCGGGAGCACGCCCTGGTTGAGGTACTGCAGCGCTGCCTCCACGCCTGACCACTCTATAGGAGCTGAGCCTTTACGAAACTCGCGCGCTTCCTTCTTTGGGACTGTGTAACTGCAATTATATTAATCCATACTAATATTATAAATGCGAAAGTAACTGTTTGTTTGTTTGTTACCTTTTCACAACTAAACGGCTGAACCAATTTAGATAAAAATTGTTATGGAGATAGTTTAAGACCCTGGGAAGGACATAGGGTAGTTTTTACTCCAGAAATCATTCCGTAAGGGGGCGAAAGGGGGGTGGAAGTTTGTAATAGGAATCAGCCATATCTCAAGTAAGGGATATAAAGCTCATTACTTATCTACTCTATACTAACCATCAATTCGTACCTAGGAATGAACCTGAGCGAGGCAAAGGTGAATCACTAGTTTAATATAAACAATATAAAATTGTATTATTCTTACTTTAATTACTTATCATGGCAATTTTAGCCCTTTATAGTCTATTAATTATAGAAAAATGTATCAATTTCACTTACTATCTCCCATCTTTAAAAGACCGCACTAAATAGTCTTCCTTCACTTTAATTTGTGCAGTTGGAGCTACCACAAGTGCAGGGAATGCGGGCTGGTGAGGCCTTCGTCGTTCTGCACCACTCGCAGCCTCTACAAGTACCACACGCCCGACGTGGGGTTCTCGCTCCGCACTATCCGCTTTGATGCGGCGTGTGCTGCCTTCGCCTTCACTTTCTTCAGATCTAGTATAAAATGTTATTGTAATTGATTTATGAATCCAGAGAGAGTATAATACGACTTATATTTATTAATGTATTTTGTAACAGAAACTGCAGGATACACAGAAGGAACAGCATATCTTTTCTGTTTTGAGTAAATAATACTTTAATATCAACATAAATCTTTGAGTTCATTGTTTTATACTGTATGTACTTTAATAAGACTATCCTCTACATCATCACATGGGCTTTATGTCCCATCACGCAATCCAAAAATTGATTCCTGTATCTTGCATAAATATTGGTATTAACAATTGAAAATTTTAATGATCTTGATTATCAATTACTAGCAATTTAGCTTCGCTTCGCTCGGGTGCATCTCTAGGTACATTTTAAATAGATAAGAATAGTTAGTGTGAGTGTATCTTAGGAGATACACTCATGCTATCATAGACTTGACCGTGATGTGGCTTGGCTTGACGTAGCCTTTTACAGACCTAAAATTTTAATAATTCCCAGTTCAACACCGGCGTCGTCACCGAATGACCGGAATACATCTAAAGAATTTCAGCTCTGCGGCCGTGCGTTATATCGTGATATCTCTTTAAACTACACGTCCAAACAAAGAACATACAGTTAAGAAGAAAAATTATGTCCATTATATACTTGCGAAAATGAACTTATTTACTTTGATAAGGATTAATAATTGTTGATAATATGACCAGTTGAACACCACCTAATGATTTTAATTATTTTTTAATACATAAAAATAGTTTTTGTGGTTTAAATATAAACGTTATATATATGCTGTTGCAGACTTTTTTGTAGACATTTTTAAGCTCTACAACTTTTCTATAGAAATTATTCATATATCACTTACCGTTAAAGCAGCTCATAAGAAATACTTTCGCTTGACCATTTTTGTTATCGACTTACTTTACAAATTCTGTTATCACGAAAAAGCATTTTTATTTTACAGAATGTATATATAGTCTATGTCCATCCTGTAATTCCATTCTAAATATTGGTGAGACTTTTTTAAATCGGATGAGTGGTTTTGAAGATTATGTCCTAAATCCAAACATTACCTTTTTATAATATTAGTATAGATAATATAGATATTAATATAAATAAATAATATAATTATTGAATCGCAGAGAAGTATATTTGATATATATTAAATTTAACTTACTGTGCTCTTCCTCTTCGTCCTCTTCTGCCAGCTATAACAGGTGTTGAAAAGTGTTCTGGATGTGTGAGTGGCAATTGGTCTAATGTTTCACTTTCATTGAAATGACGTCCACTCTTAAGGCACAGTGCAGAGCGCCGTAAAGTTGTGATATCCCCATCATCAAACACTGGTAATATACAAATAAATATTAATTTTACTTAAAACAATTCAGATCTAACTTATAACTATAAAACTATAGTGCAAATAATCAATTTTATTTGAAATTCATTTCCACTATGCAAATTTCTTATACAAGCTACTTTTTCTTATAAAAGATTAGTCTTTATTTTTATTACATACATAATATATGCATATTTATAAAATAACTTGTACTTATAAAACATGCATTAGATGATGAATCTCAGAAAATGTAATGTGTAGATAAGTATTACATATTAGCTTTATAATAATAATACTTTATAAAATTACTATATATTAAAAAAAACATTAATTGTTTAATAAATGACTTACCAACAGTATACTGACTACAGTCTTGTATCTTAGTGATAACTGCCTCCATTGCTTCCTTTTTGGGATCTTGCTTTACTTCTACAGTGCTGCCTACCCTTAAAGTACCTTTGATGACATCATCATTTACTGTGGTAATACCACCAGCTTTTAAAGTCACCTGTAACATAATTTATATGACAGACAATCTTGTATCCATACAATAATTTTATCCATACTAATTATTTTTGCTAAAAAAATGAAGTCTTTAGTACCAAAAACTACTAGTATAATCATTAAAATATAAGTACTAAACAAAACATATTTTATATCCAAACCTACCTTACATTTAATGTTACGAACAACTTTTTTAATTTTAGCCTCACAAAATGCTCCTTTATACTTGGCACTTACATCAGTACCGACTGGAAGAAATGGAGGATCATCACCCTGCTGAAAAAAAAAATATCAGTTTACATAGGATTTATAAAATAAAGGTGTTTATTATTATGATGATGTGATACACAAACGTAACTTACCATTCTGAGTTAAATTCCGATTATATTAGAACTTTTTTTAATTTTTTCTTCAAATAAGCCTGAACGAACAAATACAAAAGTTGTTTAGAAGAAGCAAAGTTGTAACAATAAATATATGCCTATGACAGAGATATCACTGTTTTTGTGTATATTAAGTACTGTAATTAAAAAAATGGATACACTTTTATCACTAACTAAAAAAAACGCTTAAAAATCGTTAAGAGCTAGAAATTTGCTATTAAATCACAAATTCTGAAAAGTACAAAGTGAATGCGCGGCAAGAAACATTTTTAAATAGAGATTAATTATCATATATTTACATTACCGATTTGTTGCAAACGCTAATATATTTTTAAATAAGTAAAACGATTACATTCATTCTAAAAACTAAACTATTGGCTAAAAACTGTTTGGTTCATTTAGTAAAACAATAAGAACACCATCTTCGTTTCTAAAATGACAGACAAGCAGCGATTTCAGATTTGTTATATTGCCAGTAGCTTCTTCCTACATTTTAAATTTGCCATATATAAAAATTACTTTATTTCTTATATTTTTATTTTTGATACTTTTCATCATTCAAAATTAATTTAATATATTTTTAAGTTACTTTTATTATTTAATATATATCGCTTATTTGAAACAAATTAAGTAGGACCAAGTTTTCGAAAGAAAAGGCGTGAATTTCGCCAACCTGCAACCCTTGTATTAAAGGGAGGCTCGTGCCAGACATTAAAAAGGACTGAATACAAAACATATAAAATTAAATATTATATGTTGCCTGAACTGTTTTGACGTCGTGTTATTAATTGTTCACTATAAACACTTCTATAACTCGTAACTGATCGTGTCGAATAGTCGTCCCACCAGAGTATGAGAGTGACAGGAATAGAGAGTACACTTATGTCTGCGCGCGCACTTGTGCATTACATTTATAATATCTCCTGCGCAGATGGCTAGTTTCAGTGAGATTAGCTGCTGTGGCCGAAATCATTCGTGAGGATATTATAAGCAGTATACTTAAATATATTAAAAGTAAAATTCTTATTTACCTCAAAATTAACAATAAGTAACAGTAATATTATCCTTACTAGCACTGTAAACACGATGGAATGTATATTGCTTAGTTCTTCTTTAAGGTAAGAGTCAAGAATGAAGTAATTTTTTATTAAGAGATACTTTATCAGTTAGGATATGATGGGTTACTTTTCATCCTAACACATAAAATGCTTTAAGTGTAATTTGTTAAATGTCTATTGGTAAAAATACTTTATTCAATTACGAATCTAATATATATAAGCTAAATGAATATTACAATAATTATTCACAAACTATATAGAAATGATAGAAACATGTATGGGTTTATTATTTATTAGGTCTTTCCAAATACTTTAAATATTTCTTCAAAATTTCTATTTATCTGTGGCAAGTTAAATTGACACAAATGAACATTGAACACGTCAAAATTATTTTTTGTTCCATCGAGTGATACGGAACGATGTTTTGAAAATGTATTTGTTGATAATTCAGCGATTTTACTTTGCCTAGAAATTTCTTTAACTATTTAATGTAAAATTTTTAGTGTAAGGAAGTGGTAGGTGTATTTAATTTCAATGAAAATGAAGGCTGTTGTGGCGACTGTTATCAGTCTAGCTCTAACGACTGTGGTAATAGGCAATGCTTATTACCAAAAGAAACAATTTTATCCATCTGTAGTTTACCTGACTAATTCAAATCCTAGTATGGCTGTAAGTATTTTATATTTTCATATAAATCAAAAATACACTGAGAACAAATTGGTGAGCCTCGACCTTGCTAATATGAAATGTTTCTGTGCTTTAAGTTTTATAATTTTTGATAAATTGAAGTTTTGATGAATATATTAATTTTTTTATTTAATTTCATAATACATTATTAACGACATGTGCATGTATTACATATGTAATATTAATGTTTCAACAACATATGTTTCTTGTTGAAGGTAATGTATTTGCAAGCTTTTATACTTGTATTATTGGCTGGTAAAATATTGAGAAAAATTTTCTTTGGCCAACTTCGTGCTGCAGAATTTGAGGTAAGTGTTTGTGTGAAATAAAAAAATTGAGATTTTTTTTTTCAATATTTCATATAATAAATATATTTAATACATAAAACATATTTTCATAAAGAACCTCTAAAAATTTGGCTACTTGTAATTATTTTGATAATAATAGTGTCATGATAAATATTTTTTATTTTTGTTAATATATGTACTTATTGGAAATGAATGAGCAATGACTCAGATTAGTATTAGAATTCTTAGTTTATCCAGATTATTCTTTTTATTATAAAAATAAATAAATATTTTTATTATGATTGAAAGATGTAATTATAAAAAAATAACAATAATAACAATTAATTAAAACAAATTAATTTCTTTTTCAGCACTTAATAGAAAGGTCTTGGTATGCCATAACAGAGACTTGTCTGGCGTTCACAGTATTTCGAGATGACTTCAACCCAAAATTTATAGCACTGTTCACTCTTCTATTGTTTTTAAAGGCATTCCATTGGCTTGCAGAAGACAGGGTTGATTTTGTAAGCAATGAATGGGTTGAATTACACAATTAAGAAAATAACATTTTTAATAAATAAATAGTAAATAATTTATTATATTTTTCAGATGGAAAGGAGTCCTGTAATTGGCTGGTTGTTTCATATAAGAATTTTAAGTTTATTAGTGCTGTTAGCACAAGCCGATTTATATTTCATTCATCATGCATATGCATTCACTGCTACTAAAGGCCCTTCAGTCCAATTGGTCTTTGGATTTGAATACAGCATATTAATAATAATGATTGTGAATATATTGATTAAGGTAAGTTAAGATGTTATTTTTAGTTAATTAATTATAACTTTTAATTTTCTAAAATTAGGAAGATAGCTCTTAGCAAGTTTTTTCTTGTTCAGATTACTGTTACTTGAGTTAGACTTAAAACTTGTTATTCACTACCTTTCTATTTCAATTTACTTTGATTTCAGCCATATAAGTTTACATTATTTTTATTAATTTAAATATAACAAATTTTGTACAAATTTTTACGCTATTGAATTTCTTCTCTTTATAAAAGATATAATAATAATAACTATGTTGGGACATTAACACACAGCACCATCTAGTTCCATGGTAAGCTACGCAGCTTGTGTTATGGATACCAGATAGTTGATACACTACACATATATAATTTTAAATACATACATATTATAAATATAAACACCCATGACTGGAGTGCAAACATTAATAAAAGATCTTATCTGAGATTTTGTAATTGTTTAATATGAGTATGTAGATGAAACTAATTAGTTTCATAATTAAAAAGCTGCCCATTTATACTTTTAGAACAGTTTTATTACTTTTGCTTGGCTTTTGCTAAGAGATGTTATAAAGTTGACTAAAACCTCAATATCTGGTTATAATTTAAATCTAATTTGTTGATGACATTTGACTTAATTAATCAATCAAGAAAACTTGTGGAAATATATAATATAAAAAGTATATTAGGAAATAATTATGTAATAAGTACTAATTACTATTTCAAGGTAATTAATAATATGAAAAAAATTGCCAAGTGTAAATTAAAAAAAAATCTAATAGTAAAACTCATAATGAACTACATTTTTCATTTGATATGTTATAAAAAGTAATTTATGTAAATTATCTAAATTAATATTTTTGATATTACAATCCAGTATGTTCTCCATGCCATTGATTCACGATGGGAAGCACCGTGGGAGAGCAAAGCAGCGGTACTGCTGTACACTGAACTTGCTATCAACTTTCTCAAAGTTCTTCTCTACGTCGGCTTCGTAGCTGTCATGGTTCGGATTTACACTTTACCACTATTCGCTTTCCGGCCCATGTATGAAACTATGAGGTAAGTCTAATTTTTTACCTCTGAATTTGACATACTTTAAAATAATTAGATATTTTGCAAAATTGTGAAGAATTTAAACATAAGTAAATAAAATGATTGGCATTTATATTTTATATTTATATTTTATTACTACATAGTTGAAAATATAAAGTTTAATAGGGGATTATGAACACTTTAGATCGGATTCGTAATTACATGTATTTGAATTAATTAGTGTTTAAACTGTGTTTTACCCTCGTGCCTCGGAGAGCACGTAAAGCCGTCGGTCCTGTGCCTTAACTCTCACTGGTCGTGTTGAGTAATCGTCCCACGATTAGAGTATGAGACAGGAATAGAGAGTGCATTTGTGTTTGTTTGCGCGCATACTGGTGCACTATAATATCTCCTGCGCAGATGGCTAGTCTTAATGAGATTGGTCACCGGGGCCTAAGTCGGTCGTAAATGTTCATAATCTCAACAGTTATTAATAAAGTCATAATAATGACTGTCTGATCTCACTGAGACATGTTCGCAGGAGATATTACAAATTAATAATTATTAATAATACTATAGTAATAACATTGATCGTTATCAATAAACATTGTAGCGCTGGGTTCTGTACCTTCTGCCTACTCCGTAAGGGATATAGCGTGAAGTTATGTTTATGTGTAATAATGTTGAAATGCTTTTATGACAGGAGTTTCAAGAAGGCGTACAATGACGTGGTGCTGTCGCGCCGCGCCATACGCAACATGAACACGCTGTACCCGGACGCGACGCCGGCGGAACTGGCCGCTGCTGACAACGAGTGTATCATCTGCCGTGAGGAGATGCATAGCGGTGAGTTCTATTCATTAAAAAGGCAGTGGTAGCCCAGTGGCAACGCCCTCGCTTGGGAAACCGAGTGAAACAGGTTCAAATGCGATGCGAATCATTTCTAACATGATTACCACTTGCCTTACGGTGAAGGAAAAGATCGTGAGGAAACCTGAGATAACTTAACAAGTTTTCGAAGGTCATGTGAAGTCCGCCAATCTGCACTTGGCCAGCGTGGTGGACTTTGGTCTGATCCCCCTCGTATTGAAGGGAGGCCCATGCCAAGCAGTGGGATATTAAAAAGGGCTGAATAGAGTCCCATACTTCCCCTAGTTCTCTCTAAACCATTCAACTTGGGATGCTTTGAAATGTCGCATGATAGGTTCGAATATTTTTCTATGGAAACTGACACAAGTAACCCTCATCATTTCGATTTTGTTTAAACCGCGTACGATGAAACTGAGTTAAATGGTTAGAGGGCCCTAGTAATATTCACAATATGGTGCCTTAAGTTGTCGGAGATATTTATATGTAAACATTTTATAAGAATTATGGAAACTATTTTTTGATTACAACATACATATTACACGTTGATTTATTGCAGCTTTTTTATATCTGTTTAGAGAAGAAACTTAAAACTCATTATCTTGTATTACAATAAGAATGAAGATTTGTTTGTTAGTCATTAGTATTTATGAAGAAAAAGTGTCTGAAAGATAAAAGTGTTTTAGTAATAAAAAAACGTGTGTGTGTATTTATGTACGCACGTAAGAAGTTATACTTTTTTGGCGTAACAGATCAAATATAGCTAATATTGTCATCCCGTATGTCGCTCTCTGTTTGTAAAAGGAATACAGTTAACTTCATTATGTCGCTGTCAGCTAACTTCATCATGTCTCTTTTTGGCTGTCGGTGTGCGCGCGCATCGTAAAAATTTTACTCTCAATTTTTTCCAAACGTGCCAAAAGAAGTATAACTTCAAAAATATTTTTGTATGGAATTTATATGTAAAATTTAAATGGAAAGAATCAGTGTATAACGTTACCACTATATATTATTTACCATACTTAAATATAACACTTGTTAAAGACAAGGATATTTACATTACATTTATATCGATATGTTACCTTGTATGTTGATTACATTTATAAACTTCGTTTTTATCGTATTATATTATTTTTGTAAAGGTCACAATTTAAACGCGACTTTTTATTTTAGTGTTATGTTTTAAGTTCCGATTTCAAAGATATTACTTTTTAATTATTCGCGTGATAATACTTTAAAATTCCACATTTATTATAACAATACTAATTTTTAATATTTTATTATTACATCACAATATTATTATTTTTGTTACGACTCATCGACTTATATAAAGTAAGTCACTTAGCATTACTTTTCAAATCGAAATAATTTGGTAAATGTTAAATTTATATATTATTTCGTAAGTTTTGTTTTAATCGGACGAATACATTCAAAGAATCTACAGTATGAGCTCTCCTTTCCGTGCGCTCTTATACAAAGCCAGATACTAAATGATTTATTAGTCAATGTTTGTCATCTATTGGGCAGTGGACTCCCACGTTTTATTCTATAATCATAATTTTTTTTAATTATTTTACATATCATGATTATGTTGTGTTTGTTCGGGCTAATCTCAGAAATTATTTTACGGATTTTTTGCAATTTTCACCAATAGAAAGAAGAATTATGTAGGAAGTTTACAGTTAATAAATAAAGCTATGGTATGATATTTAGAATTAAGTCGGAAAAAATAGTTCCTGGAAACTTTCGTAATATCGTCTATCTTATAATGTTAAATGAGCATTTCTTGTGTATATATACATATATAAATTTATTTCGTGTAGCTCGGAAGGGGCTCTAACGTTTCGGTCAAATTTTGTATTTAGATAAGGTTTTACTTTTAAAATATAATCTACTGAGTGAACGCCTACTACAAGCGAAGCTCGGTCGCTCAGGTGCTTAATTGTTTATTAGTTATCATTAACATAATATATAACATATGATTAAACCCAATAGGTGCAAAGAAGCTGCCTTGCAATCACATATTCCACGCAGCATGCCTCCGCCTCTGGTTCCAAAGGCAGCAAACGTGCCCCACGTGCAGGCTGAACGTGCTGCGTGCGGCGCCCGAAGCCCCGCAGACGCCGGCGCCGCCGCCCGCGGCCCCCGCGCAGCCCCCGCCGCCGCCTGCGCAGCCCCGCACACTGGACGAGCTACGTACCAGTGAGTTCTTTTTTTTTTTTGCGACTCTAAGAAATAAGATGTTACTAAAAGATAGGTGGTAACGCGCTTGCTTGGGAAACCAAATGAAGCGGGTTCAAATCTGGGTCTCACACTTCTGATATTGTAAATCATTTTCAACATGATTACCACTGAAGACGATGTTTTCCGAAGACAAGTGTCTTACGACATCTAGTACACGTGAAGTACATCAACCCGCTTTTGGCCAGCGTGGTGGATTATGGGCCACCTCCTCATATTGAAGGGAGGCTCGTGTCCAGTACTGGGATGTTAAAAAATAAAAAGGTGTCACTGCGTCCATGACTGGTCCATTTTACCACTTGTTGATTTAAAGTTCACCACTGAACACGGCAGCTGTAAGCTGTAAACTGCAGGATCTGTTTTGGGGTTACCATTATCTCACCTGGGCTAAGGTTTTTCCTTAGATGAATATTGCGCTTTTGTATTAGAGATCCACATTCCTCCACAAAATTAAGTTGTTAGGTGCCAGTGAGTCATCATGTTTATTACTGCTACTAGCGTTTGCCTCCGGGCATATTGACGAACCCCGGCTCAGGCCTCGTAATTTATTTGTGTATTACTATATAATGTATCTTAATAACTTATATCCTGTATGTTATTCTGATGTATAAGCTATATTGTTGTGAAATTTAATCAAAAGCGCTTCAGTAGTTTTTACGTGAAAGATTAACAAACATATGTATATCCATATCCGCGTTTATAATGTTTATAGGATTTTTAACTAGACTACTTTTATAAAGATTGAAATCAAAAGCTATTGCATTACGGATGTGTTACTATGTTAAAAATCGTGTAATACTACTTTTGTTTACTTTACTATCGAGGCTCTTCAAATGAATAAATTAAAAATTGGCCTCCAATTCAAATAAATTGAAAAGTGTCATTGACCTAACTATTCGATGTTTGACTGTAGGTCAATTAGTTTTTTTTTCACAGTAAAGTCGTTCCAGCGTGAAGACGAAACAAGTAAAAAATAGTGGTGAGCACTAAGTAATTAACAAACTACACCGGCAGGGCGTATACTTACTTTTTGATTATGATCCTCTGCCAAACATATAATTTAGGTTTTAGGTATTAGAATTACAAAATTTAATTATATTGAAATCTTTTGGCGTTGTTAGCTGAATGTACAGGTTTCATATATAGTGAACTGATACTGTACCTACTGATCGATATAAAACACAAATAACTCTCCAAATCCAATACATCCAGAGATTAGCGCGGTCAAACAAACAAACAAATTCTTTAGCTTTTCATATCAGTATAGATTATGTAGATAAGTTTTTTATTAATCGGACGGATGCATATAAGAATATAGCGTGAGTTTTGTTTTCTGTGTGTACTTAGACAAAGCTATGATTATGGTCAGTGATTGAGAAATACCAATAACTAACAAATGTTACATCTATATTATTGTCAAAATTGTCTTTGCTTAAATTTTTAATAATAAATTGGTTTGTTACTCTAATTGTATGTATTGTGTTTAGCACTTTTTAACGTCCCACAGCCGGGCACGGGCCTCTCTTCAATACGAGAGGGATCAGGCCATAGTCCACCAAGCAGACCAAGTGCGGGTTGGTGGACTTTATATGTCTTACAGGTTACTTGTTAGGTTCTCTCAGACGTGGAGGTTTTCCTTAAGTTGTTCTCCTTCACCGTAAGTCAAGTGGTAATAATTTTGGAAATGAACTTGAAAATGAAATGCACATGAATATATAGAGGTGAGTGAGACCTGAGATCTGAACCCGCTTCACTCGGATTCTATAGCGGGCGCGTTGCCACTGGGCTAACACTGCTGAAAGTTACTTTAATTAATCTAACAATTATTTTTAGTGATTAGATTTGGCATGCCGCCGCCGCCGCCTCCCCGGCCCGCGTCCCTGGCCACGCTCTCGGAGGATGAGCTGAGGCGTATGGAGGGCACTGAACGGCGGAACATTGAGGCTAGACTTCAGGTATACTAGACTTTTGTTATGTACTAACTGCAGCCTTAGTGTGCCTCCAGATGCCTTTTGCATTTATTAACTATTCTTTATTGCACTTAAAAGTAAAAACAGTGATTAAAATACAATTTTTGTTTGCAAAGGTGGACTTATTTCTAGAAGAGATCTCTTCCAGCCAACCTATGGTAGTGAGAAATAGTGTTATAAAGCAGTCTAAAATCGTGCAGTTGTAGTCATATAAATAATATATAGATACTTAAAAATAAATAGCCAATTAAATATTATATATAATACCATACAATATATACTATTACATTATATTTATATAAAATAGGTGAATGTGATTGCAATAAAAGTGATTTTTTTTATAATGTTTATTGCCTCTAAATTAAGTCTATATCAATATTTTTGTATGTAATTTCTTAGAAGATAATTATTAAAAAATGCAAATGTAGGCCAGAGATCAAAGTAGTTGAAACGCACGCCACTGGTCAGACCGAATATGACGTCAGAGTATTATCATAACAGAGCGATTAGCGATTTTGTCGATACAAATTGCGTCATCATTTTTCTATGTATGATATACCTACTGTAACATCATGCCAAGCGCGCGAAATGGCGGGCGTTTAAAGTATCCGTATCGGTTTCATAATTTAATTTTTTTTGGAGCTGGATATTTTTTTTACGATTATATAACGATTTTACCTATTGTATAAAAAAATATAAAGAAATATTACGCATAATCCCTATTGCATAGAGCTCACGTTGCAGTTTTGTTTCTATTCAACCAATCGCAAGTACCATAGATCAGCCATTTTAAAAATATAATTTATTGACATCCTTCTTAAACATTTGAAATACTGTCTTTTTATTAATCTGCAACCACTAATTGTATTATAAGTTTTGAATAGGAGTATGCAGACAAAAAAAAATCAAGTGGACATTTAGATCTGCTGGTTTGATCTTTGATTTAGTATAACTTTATATGTACTAAAATTTCCCATTAGAATTATAAACTGGCTGTCTGTGAATCTGATGTGTGTTTAAAAATTTAAATAGACCGATAAACATTTTAGACTTTTTTAAATTTAAATTCCATTACATCTCTCAAACAAAAATTACGCCCCTCAAAAAATACAATGAATTGTTGTACTATTTAGTGCATGTAAATACATATGTGTTTAAATAATTTACTACTGGTAGTTGTTTATTTAAAAAGCGTAGCATTTGCAATTATTTTAATGATAAACAATTTCTTATCTCTGTTTGTATATTTCCAGCTGTTGAACATTATCAATTTAATTTAAATATTTTTTTACAAATGTCACCATAATATATATGAAAACTTTATTAAGACAACACATATTCAAACATTCAAAAAACAAAAACAATCTTATCAGTGCATTGTTACAAATACGAATACCATTCAACCTATATTGAGACTTGATTTTCGAATGCGAGCAATTTTATTTGTTTATAGTATCATATTAAAATTTCTTGTCCCCACAAGTAAAGTTTAGTATCGCTAGATAATCATTACTAATTAATGCTACTAACAACACGCGAAAACTATAGAACAAACTAACAAATAAACTATCGCAATTATGACACTATTCAAAATTACATGGTCGTCCATTGATTAATAGATGAATTTTTCAAGTCTTTAGGTCAAAATAAAACCGTTAGAAAAGTAGCTCTATAGATCCCTAGGAAACAGATATATTTCTATTTTGTACAATTTTGTTGTCAGCTACTTCGTGAAATCCAAGCAATGCTGGACGCGTCAGTCCTCCTGATGCAGCAATATTCAAACGTCGTCTCCAACTTGCCCTTAAACTGTGCCAATGTTGCAACACAAACAGACATTAAGTAAGTATAAAATAAGCCATTAATACACTACGTAAGTATAAAATAAGCCTCATTAAGTTTGCATAGTAGGTACAGGCTCAAGCCTGGATTAGGTAATTCTCTGACAGCTGAGTGGACCATAGGATCAACTCCTAGGTCATGTGGTCTGCTTCTGCAGGCATCCATCGTGGTGCTGTGGTTGAGTGCGTAAGCCATCCTGCGACGCCCCATTAAGACGGGAGATTCTGTTGGGTTTTAGTGGGTAGTATTGGCTAAAGAAGGCTCAAGCCTGGATAGCAATCGATTAATATTACCCTAACTGTATATTGGCGAGTAACTAAAATGCTGAGTCGGAAGACTTCAAGATTTCAGTAAAACATTCAAAATGTCAGAAACCAAAAATCAAAATAAATTCGCGAAAAAATCCGTAAAGATAGTTTTATTTAAAATTTCATATGGATATAAAATGATGCTTCATTCTTTTTATGTTACAAGATCCATTACTTTGATTACAGCCGAACAGAGCCTTCTCCAGAGCCGACGCCAGTAAAAGTGAAAACGGAACCTGATGTAGTCCCCACTACATCTACGTACAAGCCAACTCCAGGCCCTTCAACGAGCACTGATGATTTGAACACCGAAGCTTTCGATGCAAACATGGATACTAATAGGTAACCTTTCAAATAGTTTTATATAATAGTTATATTTTGTATACTTTTATTAGAATGTATTTGAAAGTGTGTATGTCTTTTCTATAACTAGATTCTAAAAAAGAAGCTCAAGAAATCTTTATTATTGAGTTCAATTAAAAAGTTTGTATGTGAGTAATGTAATAAATTATTATTTGCAGGGAGAGCGATGCAGACGCGGAAGAACTTAGAAGGCGCCGGTTACAGAAATTTAGTACAGAGATATGAGACAATATTTATAAACTCTTGTGTTCCACTTTCCTAACTTGCTATTAATATTTATGTACAAAGTGTTTTGGTATGTGCAAGCATTGTGTATTCTAATCAAAAATAAATGTATTTTTGTTCTTGTAAATATATTGGTATATATACATGAATACATTTAAAAAATATATTTTTTTCTCATTAGATCACTTCTTAATTCTAGATTAGTAAGTAAAATAGTGAAGTTTCTCTAAATTATATTTATTACAACATCTAAATTATTATATAAATTGAAACATTTTAACAATTATAAAAAGCGTTAATATATCCATATACTTTAGGATTATAATTCTCTAGAACTGGCATTGCACTTAAGTATCTACAAGAGTCGTATAATTTGATGTCATTTTTGCAATACCAAATGTTCTTGGTGCCTTCAGTACCATCAACATTGAGAGTTTTTAACTCAAATACTCCAAAATGGAAGCGTTGGCCATCTGTTTGAATACAATTGATGTGTATTGGTTCAGGTAGGTCTTTTACATCCTCCTGTAAAAATTAAATAAATATATCATACTAAAATATAAATGGTTTATGAAAATTGGTTTAAATAAATTTTATTTACCCCATATAGTTGTTTTGCATATGATGAAGCAACTGTAAATGCATGAGTGAGAGAGCGCCCCAATATTTGGCTTGGAGTAACAGGAGTTTCAAAGATATTAGAAACTTCTGTGCTATTGAAGTGTAGCCAAGTAGTATGTGGATGTTTTACTGATATATTGGGTCGTATAGCTGTAAAATTGCATGTTAAGTCAAATTAATATAATTAAATATTATCATTTCAAATACAAATAATAAAATCGAATATTTATACAATGATTTAAAAAAAGTAGGTAGTTGTTAATTTATACAATCTAAGAAATGAGATCAGTAAGTTGAATTTTTGTCCAAATATATACAAATAAATAAAAACGAAGTGTCTGTTTGTAATGTCAAAATAACATCAACTTCTTACTAAATGCATATGAAAGTATATGCAGTACTTATAAAAAAAAAAAACATTTCTTAAAATTTCCGTTTTTTCCCATCTAATTTCCAAAATGGCTGGCCCGATTTTGATGGGACTTTCACTGGTAGATAACTGATGTTATAAGGAGTAATTTAGGCTACTTTTATTTTAGAAAAAGAATTAAGAGTTTAGAGAAATCCATGAAATTGTGAACAAACCTGCATACCTAGGGACGTCCTAGCGAAACAAGAGTAAGTCACTAGTAATAAATTTTTATAAAAGTTTACACATTCAATTTTATAATAAATAACTTTCTAAAAAATTTATAAAATTCACTTACGGTATTTACTATTTTCACTGTAAAAGTGTTCAGGCTCCAATGTAACAGTATGTGTTACTGGGTATAAATCGGGAATTTCGATAAAAGGTATATCTGATTCATTTAGCTCATGTTTTAAGGGCTTGTTGCTTGTAATTAAGATGTTAGATACATCTTGGAACTGAATCAGCTCACCTTCCTTGTCAAACACACTTTGACAGTTAATATCATCCACTACATATTTGTTTTGGGTGACTTCTATGTCATTGCTTTTTTCAACCAATTGTAGTAATTTGTTTGTTAGTATTTGGCTTAAAAAATAAAATTTATTTGTTAAAAATATAAATATTAAATGAGTAACATACAAGATAAGCAAATAAGATAGAATTTTTTAAAAGTATCAATTACTTTGGGCCACATTGGATGCAGATTAAGGTAAGGTAAGTACTCAAAAAAAGTATTAAAATGTGATTAAAAAGAACTAAATTATGTGTTTTGCAAAATCTATAAGATGTGCATTATTCTTCTACTAAATAATATGAACATGTTAAAAATACTACCATTTAATAAAAAAAACATAAAATACTATTTATAAAATAAAACTATCCCTTTGGATTATTTCACAGATTTATTTTGATTTTTGATCAAAAAATCAAAATAATCCGAAAAGATAGTTTTATTTAAAATGTCAAATATTCGCATAAATCTAAGAAAGTACTATTTATAAAAGTTTGATATTGATTTTTTTTTCATATTTTGGTGTTTTAATTTCATTTTTTTCACAAATTTGGTAGTCATGCACATTTTATATACATATTATGGTGGCACTTCTTCATTACAAATTGAGGAGAGTAGCACCAAAAATTGATATGTTTGAGATTTGAGATACAGAGTAAAATAAACACTTCACTTTATAGAGAAAAAATATACACTAAAATACTTTGTGGGGAAACACTATTTATTTTTTGACATATAAGAATGTTAATTTTTATGATTAAATTGATATAAGTAGGGTTTTGATGAAAAGGATACAAGTTCTTTCA
This sequence comes from Fabriciana adippe, assembly GCA_905404265.1. Lineage (NCBI taxonomy): Eukaryota > Metazoa > Arthropoda > Insecta > Lepidoptera > Nymphalidae > Fabriciana > Fabriciana adippe. The sequence continues at coordinate 6,579,389 of FR990000.1, forward strand.
AGTTGAAGTACTACTGTATCTATTAAATATTTATACTTACTTTCGTCTTCTGTCAGTAATTCCTAATACTCGAGGAAAATTATAAGCTGGTCTCTCTGAAACCTTTATTTTAGGTAACTTCTTTTGCTCACAATCAAATACATTTGCACTTAGAATTGCTTGCTTGACACCTTTATGAACAGCTTTAGGAGCTGGCAAATCAGCAAGTTCTTCAATTCTTTGAGGTAATTTATCTTCTGCAATAATGGTCTTTGTAAGCACCTGAGCTTGAGAGATACCTTCAAGAAGAACATTAGTATTTTTCAAAGTCAAACAAGGCTTTTCTTTATATTCTGGATGTGATTCATTTAATGGTAGCGGCTGTTTGTATGGACCAATAATATTAATTCTGAAACAATAAGAAAACATAGATGTTAAAAATGTAAATAAGTGATCTAAAATGGTAGTTTAGTTGAAAAAAACGTTAAATTTTGTAATCTTACCTTTCCCTAACTTCAGGTTTCTCCTTAACGAATTCCAGTGCATCTTCAACTGGAATACCTTTTTCCTTTAAATATTCTTCTATGCCGGTATCAATTGGCACGCGTTTGCCTTGCACAAGCCAATGTCTTTTAAACATAAAATCTATATGTTGTCTAAATAGCACCTGAGACAATTTCATGGTCTACTATTTTTATAATAAAATAGGTTATATTTTAAAGTAAGAATCCGTCCTTTGTCAATGTTGCAATTTGACAAATGACAACAATATTTGACATGAAGCAAATAGCAATGACACTTGACAGATAGATTTTGTAATGATATGTGTTCGGATACACGTTAATCTGTATAGATATTATATTGAAGTAATATTGAAATATAATTAAAATCGGTTCGTAACGGATTTTGTGTTATTCATCCATAAAGTGAATAGGATTGTAATACTTAGTAATCGATGCTAAGATTAAATAATCTCTCTTCTCTCTGTTCTTGTTAGGTTTGCATGCTTTAAACCGCTAAACAGATTTCTATGGAAGGATATAGGCTAGCTACCATACCCGCCATGTTCACCATGCGAGTGGAGCCCCAAGAAGAAATAGTATATTGTAATATATTTATTATAATTTTTTCTCAATCTCCTGTATGGCATTGAAGCATGAACTCTCACAGAATTGACTTGTTAAAAGCTTGAGTTCTTTGTAATGTTGTTATATAAAAGAATCATAAGAATATTTTGGAGAGCCAAGAGATAAAACAACCACATAGATGTAAAAAAACCGATTTAAAACGTTTTAAATAAAATGTTGCCGCTTAAAACCCCAACTAAATCGTTTTAAACGGTTGAAAACTCGCCTACAAAAATAAAAGAACTGTGTTTTACACTTCCTAGTGGGTAATTTTTGGTCACCTGTCGTCATGTTTCGTTTAATTAGTTTATAGAAAATCAATAAAAAGTGCCTACCTACATTACCTACTACAAGAAAACTTAAGCATTTATATTTATTCATTTATTTAATTTGTGATAACAAAAATGGATACAAATATGGAGTATATTAACCTAATAACAATTATTGTATAAGTATGTAGGTATTACCTACCTATACTTATTTATTAATATATTATATGACACACAATAGATTAGAAGACATAATTAACACAATGCTGTCAGTTTCACTCCTTCATATCCCTACCTCGGTAAAATCAAGAAAATGTAGTTATAATAATTAAGAAAAACATAGTCATCAACCGTTTTAAAACGGAAAAATCGTGTATTTCGGTTTTAAACCGTTTTTTTTTGTTTTAAACGAATTGGTTTAATTGGTTTTAAACTGGCCTTACGTCTATAGTCGAGAGGTAAAGTAAAAATGTAACAGTGATATATCTAATACTTTCTTAGATTTACGCGAATATTTGACATTTTAAATAAAACTATTTTATCTGTGAAGATAGTGTTGCTTAATATTCTATCTTAAAATTACATTAGAAATCTAAATTAAAAATTTAATTTTCTAAATTACATATAAAACAATAATAATACTTTAATAAATAATTAGTATTTAATAAATAATTAATCTTTTGATTTTCTTTGTGGTTAGACATATTATAGTAATAGCAACACTAAATAATATTACATTATTAATTCTTAAAGTTTTTAAAATATTGTAATATTTATAATAATAACAGCTAAAATTAAACAAATAATATTTAATTATAATACTTATTAAACTTTTTAATATTTTTAATATGTTTAGAATTAAAATCAACAAATATTGTAAGGTACTCTGGTGCCATTTTTGAATTTTCAAAATCATTTTGTAAATTTGTGGGTAGGCACTGTCTGTAACAAGTATATAACGCTTTTGAGATGTCTAATACCTTAGTCTCTCCCGTGACCATGATTGCTGTAAAGCATTCGAAACGTCGGGAACCAAAAATCAAAATAAATCCGCGAAATAATCCGAAAAGATAGTTTTATTTAAAAAGTGATATATCTACTTTAAGTAGAAGGAGATAACCAAAGCAAACTACCCATTATAATATCAATTATAAATATACCTACCTATGTATCTAAAGAACCACCAGTTGATATAACTTTGAGCACAAGATAAAAAATGTTAATAATTAGCCCTTTCATACAATAAAATGGTTTATTGTTGATAAACCATTAATTCGAATAAAAACATATTTGATAGCTATTTTTTATTTCATAAGAAGAAACTCTCAAGATAATGCCATTCTTTTTCTTAAAATTGGCACGAACATAATAACTGTAAAAACACTAGGGAGTCAGATATAGACAAAGAATATATGTTAATGAAGGAAAACAAATTACTAGTGTTAATTGAACACTATATTTTACATGGTAAAACAATGAAGTAGGCTGAGGTCAAACTTAAAAAAAAAATTGTGGTTTCTGTTCCGTCTCATGAAATACTTACTACAAAAGAGGCTCCACTGAGTGTCGTTGTGAGCGTGACCATTAATAAATTCTTTGACCATTAATAGTGCTATTTATGTTTTGTGTGCTATTTTGCGTGATATTTATTTTTTATCTTAATTTTTAATACTGTTACTGATAGTTGATCGAAAATAAAATCTAATACACAGGGGGTGTATAATTAACTCACGAAATCTTTCACGTCTTAACGGGGTACCTCAGGTTCACTAAAGACCTCAACCACGATATCTCGATGGTTATCCTACCGAAGAAGACCTCCTCCAGAACGATAAAGTCGGCTACCCCCCGACCACGGATCCTTTGGGTTCGCTCGAAACTGGGATTAGAAGGAACACTATTTAGCCATATTTAATACCATTCTAAGTATTTTCTTTTGTTAGTACAGTAAGAGTTGATGAAATAAGGATGCACAATTATACGCGAAAGATGAAGATTTAATATTTATTTTTATTTACTTGTTGGGTATAGGGAGGGCTACGATCTATTGGTCCAAGGAGCTATTTACATAGATTTTGTAAAGAAAAGCGTGACAATAACTTGATAAGGAGCATACTGTGCTGCATCTTTCGTTAAACAATGCAGTACAGTATGCTAGTTCAAGACGAAATGGCGAAAAAACAACCGCAGTTAATGAATAAAATTTTTTTTTTTTTCATCATTATAATGCCCATTCGTGTCATTCAAACATATCTTATATATTGTCTCAATTATTATCAAATTACTATAATAAATTATGCGCGACATCATCACCACACTCGTTTCTCACTTCAAGTAGACGGCGGAGAGAGAATACGAGACTAACGTTTCAGCAGACCCTCTTGGTCGCCTTCGGCTGGTTGAGCGCCAGTACGCTCATTTTCTTCGGTCATCCTAGAGGAGTTGCTGTGGGAAGTTTCCAGTTATTCCGCGTGCTTGCGCACCATCGGGGCGGTTGGGATGTGAATCCGGAGCATCCTACTTTAGGCAAAGCGAGTCGCGTGGTTCTCGCCTGTCCGCAGGGGTGTTGTAGTGCACAAGCGGTTCTGGAATTCCGTTACACTGCGGCGATAGGATTTCGTTGTGGGTTTTTTGTAGGGTCATCTACCCGTTGACGGTGGGCAGTACCTATGATAGATTTTCTCAATAATATCAAAAAGAAAATGAAGAGTGTTAAAATTTCTAAGGTGATAATGCAGAAAAATAGAACAAAATTTACAGACAAAAAGTTTACTGCATATTTTATAAAAGATTATACCTAGGTCCCCTGGAATGATTTGATATTTTTACCCGACCGCAAGGAAAGGCTTATGTTTTTTGCACCTATCTTTGTATGTTTTTTTGTAATATCCTTTATTCCCTCATATCTTCCAAACCATTGGATGGATTTCTTTAAGGTATCGTTAGATTAGTCCAATTGTTCTTGGATAGGTGACATAAATATGGGTGACATATATATTAAATATGGGGGCTGCTAGATTCCATAATGTGAATAAGAAAAAATAAATAAAAATCGACGAAATATGTCAAGTGGGGTATCATTGAATAGGTATTTAAAAATCATTTTTAGGTTTTATTCATCATTTTTTATTTTCAAATAACAGTTTAGGATATACATATATTGATTTAAAGTTGGTTGACAACCATCCTCGCTAATTTTCCTACTTAAAAATACTTAAAAGGCTGTAAATAAATAAATATATTATAAAAATAAAAAACCCGACTGCATAAAAGCTAACTGAAAAGATCAAAACAAGTTCATGATGGAATATAGTATTATGCAGTCGGAGACATACATACGGGTGTGTACATCTCGCGGCAAGGATGAAACGTGTATGTCTCCGACTGCATAATAAATACTATATTCCATCGTGAACTTGTTTTCATCTTTTTAGTTAGCTTTTATGCACTCGGGTTTTTTATTTTTATAATATATTTATTTATTGTTTTTGCGTAATGCCTATATAACAAATACAGGCATAATGCACTACTTAACACTATAACTCCCAGGTCTGTTGTGTCTGTTTATATTATATTAACTTTTAAGCAAACAAAAAATTTATATCAAGTGTTCAGATTTGTGTTAATCAGCTATTTTATCAGAGTAGACCAATTGCCACATGTACCTCGGAATACTAATTATAAAATCAGTAGATGAATGATAATAATGAATTAATGATTATTATAAAACTAAAACGAAAATTCAAGTTTAGGTGCTGTCTGTAACTAAATACTTACAAGTATTTTGTATTTTTATAAGTAATCGCAAATTACTTCAAGATTTCATTAAATTCTCTGAATAATTCTGCTTCCATACGATACGATTTTAACTAAATTATATAAATTTATAAATGGTCAGGGCTTGTTCTTTTATTTCCGTTACAATAAATTCGTCCATACAAGCAAGGACTGGACAGTGATATTAAGAAACTTACATCAAGTAGGCAAGCGATTAATTTATTTCGAATTTTTAACCTGAGTTGTACAAAATTTATGTTCCATCAGAATTTCGCTTGTATCCGTGCAAAAGGCAAATATTTAAAATATAGTAGATACGAAATGTGTTGCTTGAAATAATCTTGAACACCAAAACTTTATAGTTAACTACTCGTAGCTCTTAAGGGTATATTCAATATTTATAATATTTTTCAAATTTTTATGTTAAACTAATTAATAACAAACTAAAAGAGTTGATGGAATAAAATATATTGTTTATACTTAGTGATTCTATCAATGAACACTCCTATGTGTTTCGAAGGGGTTCACATCGTGAAAATTACTTTTTTATAGTGTCAACATTTGACAATAAATTAACTATTGAACTAGAATATTGTTTTTTCTCTCACTATAAAATGCTGTTTTATTATTGCTTGTTTATCGGAGATGATAGGGGTGTGTACTATATACCTACTACTTAGCTTTGTGTATGCTTTATTTTATTACTTAGCTGAGTATTTTATCTGCGACGAAAAATACAGGAATCCTGACCTGCCTAAACTATGTCCTATACATTCAGCTTTCAATATAGATTAGGTAGATGACTCATGACTAGTTATGTATGTGAATTCTTTTATATGATTTATTTATTTAATGAATATATTCATTTACTTGTTAAAAAAAACAACATGTAATTTCGTAAATATATATATTTAATTTTATATCTTCCATCAATACATACAACACTGATAAGTAGGTACATCAATTTAGCTGTAACACGAATATCTATTAACATTATTCAGACATTTTATTTTAAATTCAACTAGACACATTTAAAAAGAATTATTTTTTGATAACAGGGAAGACATCGTTAAAATAAATCTACAATTAAGTAAATCAGCACCTCGAAGGTGTCGACTGACGACTGCTCAACGTATAATATTGATGGAGGAGTAATACTTTACAAAATAAAACTTATCGAAATATCTTCGGTGTATGCTAGGAGCTATAAAAATTGAAAATAATACAACTAATTAATTTCATAACTAGTAAGACATTACAATCCCTTACCACGAGATCAGCGACAGTGACGTCACCCGGTGTTGCTATACTTCCGCAGATATTGAAGGTGATACAATTCTTTTTGTTTTTTCTCATTATATATTGTCAAATTTTAACCCTTTGGCGATTTCACAGTGTTTTCCGATAGGTGGGCACGTACGTAGATTTCTTATCTTTGGACTCTTCTGAATTAAATAGGTTTTTCATGTCCTCAGCATTCTAACTATTCATTAATTTAATCGCTTATTGCAACAATTTGCGATTCAAACATACAACACTTAATACCTATTATAATATAATACCTAATTATTTTTATAAAGTAACAAAATTAACTTATATTTACAGTATTATTAAATCGATAGCAGAATTTTCACTATTTACTCTATGTATATGTATGCTCAGTACTTTAGGAGTATACACTAATGTAGTATGAGTAGAAACCAACAATTTACACCGCGATATAATGTATTCAGTTTGCGGAGATCCGATGTTGGATAACGGTTATACGAAACTATGAAAAGTACATAATGTTTACGGATATTCCGAAAGTGAATACAGTGAATCCGGTGAAATAATTGCTTTTCAAATGAATTTCGATAGATGAAGTGCCTCTGTTATTGGCGTTACATAACACTTGTAAGAGATGGATATTAATTTATTTAAAAATACAAAATCAACAACAGTCTGTATGTGTTAAGGCACCGTTGGTTAAATCTGGTACTTAAAATTATGTGTGGGTTGGTGTAAATAGAACCGAGTTGTAACCTCATTAGTAAGTAAATAAATTCCACTGGTGGATGTGCATGAGATCAAATCCGACATTTTTCATTTGATATTCGTTATGACTTACGAAATGAAATTATTCATAAGGCTTATGAGCGAATTTTTGACTTGCATTCTGCATACAAGTACAGCCGAAACGAAGTATGGTAATAAATTAAAAATATGTGTATGATTAAGTTGTATATTCAACTTTTGATAAAAGTTTGAGAATTATATTGTTAAATCTGTTTATTTACTAGAAGTAGGTTTCTGGTGAAATCGTTTTTAGTCGAGTTCAGTCGTCGTCTTTCTTCTCCATTTTGGGTTCATACATTGCGTGCAGCTGCTCCGGTGAAATACTGTAACAATGAAAAAATATATTGTAAATAATTAAATATTCTTTTTCTTAGAATAAGGAAATCTAAATATAACTGAAACTAGGTATTACAATTAAAAGATAGGGCCAAAAAGAGAAATTATGATTACGCGTTACACATGAAATGTGTAGAGTAATTCATAAATAATTTATGATTAAATAGAAAAAAGGCAATGGTAGTATTAAATATGATTACATTGATATTATAAATACAAAAGTTTGAGTGAGTATCGGTACTTCTTCACGGCTTATTGAATTTAAGTTAAATTCAGAATGGGGGTAAAGCTATCTCCATTCCATATGTACAATACCAGGTGAGTGTAGCCATGGACAAATATGTATTGGTGTGTATGTTATTAGCGAGGATCAGCCATTTTGTACAATATATTTACACATTATAAATATAAACCTTCCTTGTTTATCGCTCTTTTTATTAATAAAAAACCGTATCAAAATCCGTTGCGTGGTTTAGAAGAAGTAAGCGGAGAAACAGAAAGACGCAGTTAGGGACCTATATGTTTTGTATATATAGATGTTACATGTACCCGAGCAAGCTCTGCAGGTCGCACACGAAGCGGTACACGTAGCGCTTGCCGGCGGTCTTGTGGATGATGTTCTTGTCGTAGTAGTAGCGGAGGCCGCGCGAGAGCTTCTCATAGTTCATCTTGGGCTTGTTTTTGCGTATGCCCCAACGTCGGGCCACCTGGAATAAGTGATGTCTAAATAAGAACTACAGTTATATATGATGCTAATAAAAATGTTAAAAATATTTTTGTTTATTTGAAATCGGAACACTTGTTTCTCTTTTACGATAAAACGGCTGGATGGATTTGTATGAGGAATTCAGTACAATGATACCTGGAGTAACACATAGGCTACTTTTTAGGAAACTGATGACACACTAAAGGTTCATTCACCTGTGTATAATGAAAGGTTTAAAAACGATCAAACTTACCTCGTCAGGGTCTGTAAGCTTGAACTCCCAGCCGTCACCGGTCCACGAGATGAAGCCCTGGCAACTCTTGTCGGTGAGCAGCTCGAGCAGGAACTGCCACAGTTGGATGGGTCCTGAGCCTGCATGGTGGTACACACTTGCTTTACGATATACTGGACATTGACTTATATATTTGGGCTTTACAATTAGTTACGAAACTTATAATTTTTTCTTTCAAATTTTCTTTTGTTTTCGCGCTATTTTTGTATCGATGATAATATGACGTATATTACTAAACTGGATTCATTTCTAACTTTCTCATATTGGCAAAGTTCTCTTATTATCTAAATGGGATGATATAAATGTATGATAGTATACAAATTTTGTATCGCAACGTACCAGTAAAGCAGGGTCCGGAGGCGGGGTAGGGCAGTTTGTCCTGTGGCAGCAGCGCGTGCTGCTCGCTCGGCCACTCGCCCCACTCGGCGCAGCCGCCGTACTCTGTCGCGTACCCCTCGCCGTACACCTCGCCACCCGCGCCGTACCTGCCGCCAGCTGCTGGAATGATCGTTACTTTTAGCTTTTTGAAATATTGTTTGCCTGTTGTAATACAATTGACCAATATTATAAAGTAGCAGTGGTAGCCCAGCGCTTCACTCGGTTTTCCCAAGCCAGCGCGTTACCACTGGGCTACCACTTGCCTGATGTTTGGATGTTTAGTAGTAAATCACGCAAAACCTTTACACAGATAAAACTACCTATGCATAAAGATATTTTGTCCTCTGCAATGATTAACTAGTACCTACCTAATGCATTATCGTGGGATGTTAGTTAAACTCTAATGTTGTTTTACACACTAGCTCTGAACTTATTAATAAATTAATTAATGTTTCCACTTGATCTATTATTACTACTATGTCGTTGTATACCTATGTACCTAGTTTCTTTTTATTAATTTAATAATATAATTACTTAAAGTTTCGACAGGAAATTTATTATTACATGTACAAAAATGATTATCATTATTATAAGTATGTAAATAAAATGTAAATAGATTTTATGAACTGGAAGTCAACTTTTACTTCCTTTCAGCCACATAAAATATGTTAAAAGGAAGTAAAAGTTGAATAAGAAAATTACTTAATCATTATTAAGTAATCATTATCCGTTTCAGTGCTTTAAAGCTGTTAACTTTACCAACATATAAAATATAAGACCGAATACCGAACGGTAATTAGGTGCTTACTCGTAGCAAATCTATTGTGAGTACAATCATTAATTAAGTATGATGTAATGAAAGAACCTTTTGTTGTTGTTTATCGTATTAACATATTTCTCTAATAATTACCATCGTAACTCCGCCTTTTTGCATATTCGTATTTAATAAGGAATGTTTAGTAACCATTTCTGTTTATTCTTAACGCTATTAAGAGTGAAGAATGTTTTGCTATTAATATATGGTGATCGATGTAGAGAACGTATCCGTTACTATTCTGGAATATTGGCAGAACTGGATAAAAAGCATTTTATTCAAACGCAACAGGATGTGTGTCCCCATTTTGCTAAACGTGCGTATTAATTGGATGATTACGTAGAGAGCTAAAAACTGTCGTGTCTCTCGTGCATAGTCAGTTTTAGCATGCCTACGTTGTGGTATGTTCAATGTTCTCATAAAATGGGCTCTACATTTTACATTTTTATAAAGGTTTAATTAATAACTTATCAAAATTAAAGAAAAAGGAATAAATGTGTTTACCTATTTGTAAAAAATCTTCGATAGTTATAGAATTTAATAAATAATCACATTGAGTAGGTACTTACTTCTAGGATAAGGTTTGCTGTACGCGTGAGGTTGGTACTTATGTTCGTGCGTGAGCAGGGGCTGCGTGTGCGCATGCGCGTGATGGTAGTAGTCGTCGAGGTAGGGCTGGGAGGGCGCAGGCGGCGGGTATTCTGCCTGGTAGTACTCATCAAGAGGTGACGCTGCAGCCGGTGCGGGCGCTGGGGGCGCCGGAGCACCTCCACTCGCCTCTGTGTAGTATGTGTTTGTCTCTCTAGGACCCCCTGTTGTATAGCCGCCTGTAAAAACAAAGTAAACGGCTTAAATAAAATATTGGTTAGTAGTGGATTTTTAACAAAAAACATTTACTTGCTTTCAAATTTCTTTAAAAGCAGAGAGATCTTTATATAGAGAGGAGTCACGAAGATTATATCACAATTGGCGGCTTTTAGGGCTGTCCAAAAAAATTTGGAAAGCGTTATTTAGATACTATTCAGAAATTTAACTACAGATTGGATGTAAAAACTACTTAGTTAGTAAAATGTGTATGTCGTCCCTTTGCACGATACGTTTTAACGAATATTCGTAATTACAATTAAGCAAACATATGCTTGGGGCAAATACAGTCCAAAAAATCAGGACAAGCATGGCATCGTGTGCAGACGCGGCGCGGGTACCGAGGCGCGACGGTCGCGGTTCATGGCGCGCCCTTTGTTCTGCGCGCACGCCGGACCCTGCCCCTCGCCCCCTCGACATATACATGCTGTTACATCGCGATTTTTATTACGATTTGGGTGGTATGAAAAGTTTCCAAACCGATCAACATTGATATTTAAATATTTCATACAATTTATATTTTTGTGCAGTAGGTTTTGTACATATCAACTGTTAACTATATTTAAAATGTATTTAAAAACAAGAAACTTAATAACGTATAATTAGTTATATAGATATATGTAGTAGTTTTTTTTATGTTAATTATTATATTATTCATATCACGGATGTATTAGTAAAACAAATGCTTATAGGCTTGAATTAAAACAATAAGTATGTATACAGGGTTTACAATGCATTGCACTTTGTTTTTTATATCTAGCGTTTAGTAATAAGTATTTTTTGCGAATTCATTTTGATTTTTGGTTCTCGACGTTTCGAATGTTTTACAGCAATTATGGTCATGGGAGAGACCCTCCCTCCGAAAAGATGATATTATTTATAATGTCAAATATTCAACTAAATCTAAGAAAGTTTTATAATAAGTATTAACCTTCGTAGTTTATTTGTTCATATAATCTTAGCTAATCATTGATTTTTTATTTCACTTTACGACCAATACAAATGTTTAGGTATATTACCTATAACATAATTTAACGTCTTAATAATTCTAAAATGGTCGTTTCTGTACAATATATCTTTCTATTAGCATTAATATACCTAAGTCACAAAATCACACTGACATTAAGAGGTCAAGTTAATTTGTGTTCATTGTGCGTGATATATCTTTCTTTTTCGCACCAGAATGAGCTGTAAAGTTTAGATTTAGGTTTGATGCATTCTAGCATTTATAAATAAGGTGGTAAGACCTATAATCGCAAATAGTCTTTTACTGGGTACCGGTCAACAGTCACGCATGTCTGTATTTATTGTTTAAATAGCTTTTGTGAAATATATTGCGTGCGTTAGAAACTGAACTACTTCTATATTACAGACCACAAGTGGAGAACTAAATTGGAGTATATAATTTATTGAATCATTACAACATTTAATTGATAATTAAATTTTATCTTAACACCATCTGAAGGTACGGTGTAAATAATAAAATTTGAATAAAAAATGTTTGCTTTTTTAAATCGATAAAAAAAAAATATTTTTGGTACCTATCTCTTCTATCCTGATTATTTGAAACATAAATTAAATTTTATAAAAAGTACCGATAACTTACAGAAGTTTCCTGTCTTACGCGTGTAGGTAGGTACCTACACATTGATACACGCACTCTTCAATTTTTGGTTAAAACGTTTACAGAGAGTATGACTATTGTTTTTTTTTTTTACTAAAACACATTATTATCTTTTTTTTGTAATTTAATAGTTTTTTGTAATCTATAAGTATTTTATGTAAGCAATATATTGTAGGCAACACGGATAGGTAAGTTTACTTAAGTAGGTATGTATTTAGGATATAGTTATGGAATGATATTTAAACATTTTTAATTATGCAGTTAGGCAGACACTTCTTGATTTGCCTTAATAATGTCACTATTATATTATAAGCGAAGACATCTTAATTATAATTAGAACAAGCCATAAAACCTAAAATTGAGCATTACTTTTTTGTAGCCGTCAAATTAAGAATGATGGCATAGCTTAAAAAGAACAAAGACGTGTAAACAAATCACTGGTCGGCTTGACAAACAAATAGAAATATTTTAATGAAGCGACACAGCTCATTACAATTCCCAACAGTCATTTCTACTGTCGCTATAAATTGTTCGAAACAAACATCACTATCTCGTAAAGAGCTCCCAAGGGAGTGACCTTTGACACTCCTGAAATGTCACCCTAAAACATGTGAGATTTTTAAATTTAAAGAAAGTTATAAATATGCTATTACCTTTTGTTTATTTCAATACAATCATTATTTGACGATCATTATGCAGGCGTTATAACAAATTCTTCAAGAGCTTTTGTAGATAAAAGTAGAAAATAATATATAACGTGGTCCATCGATAAATATAAAAGCTGAAATTGTATCAAGGTCATACCGATCTTATTGATTCGTTTAAATGATTGGAAGCAAGCCTCGAGATGATCAGATCGTAGTGTGAGACAAATTCGGAGTGATCGCGAGAGGCGTGTGCGCGGGGCGGGGCGACCAATCGAGCGCGGCCACGCCTCGCGCGCCGGGTCGAAAGGTCGCACCACTCGCCACCATTGGCGCGGAACGCTGGCAATGGTACAATGTTGTTGTGCTTAAAGCAATATTGATAAAAATATTAGTTTTTCCAATTATTCGATTGAGCTAATTTATAATATCTACTGTAGTAGATACTAACTATATGTGTTAAAATTATTTATATGGTCTACGAATAGTAATATTCGAAATTTATTATATAGATAAAAGAAGCGATTGAGATTATATGCCACTACAATTTTCTTATTTTACTATTATCAAATTTACGTGAATTTAAGAAAGTAGGTAAGAGATACTTACAGTTATAAGAATAGGTATCCAGTACCCACGTATAAAATATCTATAATTAAAATTATGCAAAAGTAACTTTAGAATCCCTAACAGCTGCAGCATTTTTTATTATTTTTCTCCTCGATGAAATTCGAGACCTGCAAAAATATTCAGAAGACATTCTGTTTGGGAGCGCACGCGCTAATGGCCATATGTTGCCTTAACGATTTTTTTAAAAGTAAAAAGATGATGGTAGTATAGTATAGGCGATTTTGGGAGATATTAAAATTTAAATTGTTTAAAATGCTTTTGATAGTACAATATAGGTACATAGTAGCAACGTAGGTATAATTTATGTATTTTAAAATTACATAGTAGGCAATACCTTGAAATTGAAATAAATATTAGACATAGATATTATTAATATTCCATACGAATGAGTTTGCTGCGCCAATTCCAAGTTGGGAGCGGAAGTCGAAAGAAGATTTTTTAAATTTAGAAACACCGATGGCGCAGGTGATCATTGATGACAGCATTATGTCATTCAAATGCTGCTCTATTTTGACATTTTGTTTTTGCCAATTAACTCAATTTTACAAACCCGTGATTTTGTACTTAACAGTAGGTATGTTTTGTAATAACTGTTTAAAAAATGTCTATGACCTACCTAACGATAAACAGAACTAGGATCAAGAAATTAGTGGATTAGGGGTATATGAATCCCTCGAGGAACGCGTACACGCCAGCGTGTACGATAACAATTGAATTTTCAAGACATAACTACCATTAATCTATATATACATAAAATGCTTTGTCCTGACTGACTGATCGATCAACGCACAGCCTAAACCGCTGGTCGTAGAAACGTGAAATTTGGAAGACGTATTCCTTATATGATGTAGGCATCCGCTAAGAAAGGATTTTCCTAAATTCATCCCCTAAGGGGGTAAAATAGGGGATAAAAGATTGTATGCAACTCTGTTATTCTTAACGCGAAATATATGAAAAATGGTATTTAGCTTTAAGATAAAAAATAAGAAATGCATGTATAAGATTTTTTTCGAAATTCTTACTTTAACAGGGTAAAAGGGGGTGATAAAGTTTATATGGGTAAACAATTATTTATGATTAGAATTACTTGAAACTTGGTATTAATGCTCTTTAATACAATTAAATAAATACGTATTTAAGCATTTTTTGAAATTCATCCCATAAGGCTGTCAAATAGGGGATAAAAGTTTGTATGAAACTCTGTAATTGATGCACGGATAATAGTATTTACCTATAAAATGAAAACTAAAACAATACAAATATCTTTTTTTTTCGAAATCCATCCCTTAAAAGGGTAAAAGGGGGTTATGCTGTTTATATGAGGAAAAAATTGTTTATGATCAACTGGGCGTTGAACTTTGAGTTGTTGAATATATTTAAATAGAGTAAGTAACATGGCTCAAGTTCTCCGTAAGTGTACACTTATTGTGTGGGATATAAAGTGGAGAACGGAAATTATTCTGAATCCAAAGGAAAATTATGTATAACTTTTCCGCTGGCCACAGCAGTGACAACTATAACAGACCTAGAGCGCGAGAGAGAGGGAACCTAGCTCGAGTGTATCCTGCTCTCTATATCCTCCTTCTGAAGGTTGGCACATTTGTAATGAGAAATTCACCTAAGCTATGTGATGGGATTAGACTGTGAGTAATTTATTAAACATCATAGTGGCCAGTGTGTTTGCTGGATGTGCTCGGGGGGGAATCAGAATTCATACCTCTTATACGAACTTATTTTTAGCGAAAAAGTTTATTTTTTCCGTAATTTGATCGCGGGTGAAGCCGCGGGTTCTGCTAGTATAACATAAAATACATAGTTTTGAAACTTTTACCTACCAACTATAATGACACTCATAAGCGAATATTAATTTGAAATGAAATAATTTACCGATTGACATGACTCTTGATACAATTCAGCAACTAGGAATATTAAAAAAATCTAAAATAACGTGGGAAAATAACATGCAAAAAAAAATCGAAGGAAATTGCTGTCAACGCATGGATTTCAAATCAAATACAAAATTGGAGCATCGTTCGGCAGGAAGTGTTAAATATATTAGTGTCCAGTCGACGCCCGTTCTGTCACGTGGATGCTCTCTATCATGCCTAATTATTATTTTTATTATCACTGAAATATTGTTCGCACATAATCGTACTCCTAATAAATTATTCGTATGTTTTACGTAGTATATTTATACAAATTGGGATACATACGAGCAGACGTTTGATAATGTATAATATAAAAAAAAATTACGGCTGATAATAAAGATTCTCAGTTCTCGTGAAGGCAAGCAAACAAAATTAGCTTAAGCAGACCCGATATTTATGATCAATAAAATTGCGTATGGCACGCCGGTATTTATTTATAGATAATATTAATATCACAGTGGAAAAACTGTATTTTATACGAAAGATGATTAAATATAGGTTTTTTTTTAATATAAGAATATTATCGAGCATACGGCAATATCCGGTAGAGCATTTAGTTAGCTGCGCAGTTATAAACAAACTATCCCGGCAGATGTTAATTCCGATTTACCACAATAAAAACAAGTCACCGATAAAGTTTGATCGATAAATTTTAAAGACATTTATCACCATTTTTGTGTCCAAGGATTGTGAAAATAGTTTTAATAAAATAATATATGTATGTTTTAAATTTATTATCAAAAGATTTCATAAATTTTGTAACATCATATTATGACTTAAACAATTTTTGTTATGTTCAAGGTTTAATTTTGCTCTTATAGTACTTTGAACCTTCTAGCAGCCGTAACCGTATTATCGTTATATTTTTTATGGTACCAGAATATAATGTAGAGTAAATGGAAAACAAAACAAAATAAACGCATGTACCAATGATAAAATATATTTAATTATTTTATATTCTGTATCTATAAAAATATTAGTTGCTTTAGAAATAAGGCAATTTTAATAAAATCACAATAAAAAAAACCAATTAAGCCTCGTGTTAAGTAAAATAATAGCGTTGGATCATTAAATAATTATAATCTTTGATATATACCATAAAGTACATAATAGTGTAATAAGTTCTATGGCAAGTCTGAGAGCATTAGTTGCTTGTGAGGCAGGTGTGCGGCCACCTGCGCACGCGTCGGCAGTCGTTACAAAAACGCATATGGGGGGTGCGACCTGTTACACTGTAAACACTGGCCGTCATACACACCATGGCCCATGGCCGACATAAGGGAAACCATTAAAGTTATTGTTATAATTTTAATCGGGTAAAAGCCAGTTAAAGCGGCTTTCAAGATTAAGTTCCCAAAGAATGTCGTGAAAGAATAACTTGAACAACTAATAAAGCTCCGATTACAATGAATTTTATGTATTTAAATATAGATTAAGAATTATTTTAAAAATATCTAAAACATTAAGGGAACTCTACCTTATTGTTTAAGATATTCATTATAATACAATATAATTAAAGAAAAATTAAAGTTTAGAGGTTAAATATAAATTATTTAGATTTCATAATACAATCTACTAAAGGCTAAGTAAGAGCTAGATCATCTTGTCTAGATATCAAGTCAGGATGCGGTAGCCTTACGAGAACGGAAGTGACAGTTTAAGACGATACGTGACGTCGCATGTCCATTAAATAATCCCACCATTGGGCATAAATGAGGATGTGATACACGTGTAAACGAATAATATAAATAATATTATATTGAACTTAAATTTTCCCTATATTAATAATATTAAATTTATTTAAATATTGAATATATTTATTAACAATAGCATTCCTAAGGAGAGTTGATGTCCAACAGGCGGCCGGTCGTAAAACTTTTGCCAAATCCTATCAGCAGTACGGAAGATGTACTGCGCCGACCTTAGGGTCTTACTTAGGTAATTGGCAAATGGGCAAGGAGATGATGATGATTTATTTACATATTGAGTAAATTTATATCTATTATGTTAACAAAATATAGTTATTTAGTTCATTTTATTACAATATTAGTTGGTTATTGACCGAGCTGTCAGTTTGTCGATACACCTTCCTCTAAAGGTCGTATTTTACAACCGATTTAGACGAAACTTAGTATACAGGTTTCACGACTTTATAGAATTTTTTGTCAACAGGGATTTTTGATAGGAGAGGTAACTACCACTTCTAAAAAGGGGCAAAAAGGGGCTAATGGAAATCTCCGCCTTATGAGATCTGATTTTAATGATTCTTTTTTTTATTTGAAGATAGTAACTTTAAGTCGGTCTCATTAAAAATGGTGAAGATCTGATGAGGATTTTCGGGGCAGAATGTGCTCGCGAGGTCTAATTTCGCAGAACTACTAGTTATATTCACGTAGAGTAAGGAAAGCAACATAAATTATAAGCATTTAACATGGGGAAGACGATATAAGACGGAGAAGGCAGCGGAAGTCACTATGTTGATGTATGAATGGGCGTGACGTCACCGTGACGTGGCACGTGCGGTGGCTGAAGATATCCGGATTACATTTATGTTCTTGTAACTTGTGCATCTGTTCCAAGTTCAAATGTTGTAATGAAATTAACTTAGAAAAAACATACTAAGAAATATTTATAGAAGCAAGAGGTACTTTAATTTAACATTGTGATAATTATGTATGTCTGTATAGAAATGAAATACAATATTTAAGGAATATTTTAGTATTTTTTAATACATTTATAAACCTTGTTTGCAGGTCATCTAAAACAGCTGCGTTAGACAGGTGAATCTAAGGCCTCTTTGGTCCCGCATAAACTAACGAATATACGAACATTGAGAATTTGCAGTTAATGACTTAGAGTTCAAGCCATTCGATGCGGGAATGCAGTAAGAAATATTATAAATGATGTAGTTTATTAAGAGTTTTTATTTTTATTAGAAAATTACAAGGTTAATTAATACATTTTTATTATTTTTATCCAAAGCTGCACGTTAAATTTATTATAGAGATTATATATTTGAAATAAATAATGGAAATTATACTATTAAAATGATAGGAGTTTTTTATACTCTACAATGTACATGTATACATAATCTTTAAGTATTAAAAATGAATCTCGTTTAATTAAAATACTGTTTTTATACACTTTTTATTATACATCAAAAATTGGGTTTTTACTATTGGACATAAAATATGTTATTATTTATGATGTCAATGATCCATCCGATTACTTTATATGGCGCTGCTTTTGACTCAAATAAATGATACAATGTAACGGCTTTAGATTATGAAATATTTGATTCTATATTACGATCACGTCAAGTTGATTATCGAATAAAATTTGCGACAAGCTGTAAAAGGTAGGAACCTATTACTGAAAGGTGAGCGACCTGCACCGTTATTATTTGTTGGTATTGCTATTTGTGAGCAGATAGCAGGCATGGATAGATACGAGTTTACAACGATTATATCTCTTGCGATATGAATATTCATTGTGTGATACGTGTCATATATTTTAACTTCTGTATTTCGCACGGGGTTAACATAAAACCTGTCTATATTTTTATACGCTAATTTATGATAGCAGTACATTCAATAAAAATCTCATTAATGGTATACTGATTGATTCAAATGTATTTTTTTGTCTCTTCAAAAACAAGTTTTTTAAAATTATGTGTATAATTTTGTTACAAATTCAAAGATTTTGTATTAACAAATTACACTTGTAACGACCAAGCACCATCATAAATGAACTAAAGATAGCTGCCGTGGGCCTCTATTGAATATATAATGAGGACTATAATTTTTTTAACACATATTGTAGGATAGATAATTTAATGCAGATGAAGCGTTCACATTATATTCACGTAATCTATATATGCAAATGTAAGCTGTGTGACAATACTGCGAAGCTTTTTTATGCGCGTCACGCGGCGGAAGTGCGGCGAGGTGCGCCCGCGCCGCCGGATCCAACATGGCGGCGAAAGTACTTCCGGCCTGACTGAAGTTCTCAATGAAGCTTGTTCGTCGTGTAAGAATAGTTATCAAATTTACATTCATAAATGTTTTTAAATTAATCGGTTTCATGAGATATTAGTTTTGTCCATCTGAACATCCAATATAAGTTGATATACTAGATAAGCACGTAAAAAATAAACTTAAAATTTCAATATTCTCGGTAAATTTACTTTTTTATATAAGATAATAAGATTTTAAATATATTAAAAATATGCACTCATTTATTTTTATATAGCATCTTGTTGACTCTCGTTTTTATAGGAAAATAGTTACCACACATGATAACATTGCTATTGTCCTTATTGTGTTTATTAATATAAAGATGATTAAAACTATTAATTTTAACAATGTACAGAAATTATAATATATCAAACTAAATATTTTCCATTTATAAATAGTTTTTTCTTTTCAATTAATTAGTAGGTAGGTACATAAAAATGACAGGGATTCATTTATATAGATATCAAAAAATGTTGATATACTTTGATGATTATATAAATAATCAAACGATAGGAATAAATATACGCTCTGTTAAGATACTAAGGCGAACTAACCTGCTGGCAGAACATAGGACGGGTCAGCGCAGATGTTATCCACCGAGGGATCGAATAGCCTGTTCTGATGATCCCCATAATGCAGCTTGTTTGGACTTGTTGAGTTCGAGTTCACCGTCTGGTCATAGCTTAATCTAGCTGCACTTAGGGCCTGTTCATAATTTAACCTATTGTCCGTTTGTTCGATTGTGTCGTACGGTTTCACTTTAACACTATAGTCTGTGAAGTTAAGTTTTGTGAGGGTTGACATGGGGTGAAGAGGCGCCGTGCATGGAGGCCCGGCGGCTTCGCGCGGCTCTACTAGTAGCATGGCGGCTACGCACCGCCTGCTATCAATACACTTTATAACTTCATATTACACAATCACTTTTTAAAACTCTTGTTCATAAAATGTCTTTTACTTTGATTAGTTATCAAAGTTTAACTCTACATATATGTTTACAATTTCTATACGAACTTATATTTGTTAGAAGCCAAAATTTTTATTAATATATTTAAATAAAGTTTTTAAGAAGCCAGTTAAAAATGAAATCAGTACAACTTGAGATCGTAAGATAACGTATTTACGACTATACACGTTAATGAAACTTAAGAGAGCTCGTAGCACCTCACTACTTCGCGTCTAATTGCTGACTGAGCTTTCGCATGGTGCCGGCCTCGGGCGGCTAGAGAGAGGGCGGTCGCGGAAAACGTTCCGAGTGCTGTCGACACTAGCCGAAGACAACCGAAGCGCGCCGACGGACCGCGAGCGGCAAAACACATCGCGACCTGCCATGCCACCTGCTACGCGACCAACTGTTGCGCGACCGTTGATTTTTTGCTAACCGCCCGTAGTATTATGAAAATTAGCAAAAGTCCACGTAAAGCTATCAGTTAGGTGCCTATGAAAACTATACCATTTACGTAATCGTGTCATGTGCATACGACAAGCTATTAATTAGTAATAAACAAGGTAACTCAGTTTACTTTACGAGGCATTTTTTCCTCTCGCTTATCATTTAAGGAAAATAGTGTTAGCCAGCTAATATATTTATATGTCGGTAATTAAAATGCTTAAGTGGCATAACAAACATAAGTAGTCACACAGAAGCTTAAAACGGTTTTAAAAGGCAAAAAGAAACTAGGTACTTTGTTTAATTACACGCTTCAGTTAACGATACAAGGTTTTTGTTTTAACGAGACATGCTTAAAAATTTAAATATGACCTATTTTCATTAGACATTTGCACATATCATTACTTACTTCAAAAACGAATAAGTACTATTTACATATATATTACGTAAGCAATGTCGTTCAATAACGTATTACCACAGATCATATAATACTAAACTAGTTGAACATATAAAGCTTCGTAAAGGCGTATATACATTTTCTTAAAATTGTTTAATTTATTGAACTGTCTATTCTATTTATTTGCTATATGTATTTTGTTTTGATTATATAAGAATCATAGAACATTACCAGCCTACATAAAGCAAATTTGCCTTAGAATCTCGCAGGTAATTCGTTTGTCAACGACGCGACGGCAGAAATCGTAATTACGTAGGTATAATGATTATGACTTATGACGCATGCGACCTTGGCGTTGATTCCCATTGTTTGATGTTCGTTGGGAAACGGTTTAATTCACATTTAAGTTCAAATAGATTATTTACCCTCTCATATTAGTTTTATTCAGTTCTGAGTGCAGGATGTTTACAATAGCAGGTAAAAATTAAGACAGATGTTGAGTATTGCTTGTTGATATAGAGATGAGGCGAATTCGATTCGGTAGGAGGACACGGGCTAGGCGGCGCTCAAAACCGGGTCAAGTTACAGGGGTGGGTCTAAAAAGGTCACAATGGAAAGGGGACGGGAATATTCCCGGATAATAGACACCTGAGCACGTGTGATGCCGGATATTGAGGGCCATTGTCTACCGGAGGAAGCTATTTCGATGCAAGATCCGATCCGATTTTTTATTACTTTAACTGTGATGCATATACATTGATATATTAGTGTTTTTTTTTTAAATGACGTGATTCAATAGACTTGATTTAGTTAACTTATTTCGAGAATATTCATCTGTATTTTAGGAGTATAAGATAATTTATTTTCATTTCCTAGATAAATATTATATTTTTAGCAAAACCAGTTTCGCATATAGGTATAATTATATTTCTTATCGTCTATACATTACTGTTACAGTAATATTAAAGTCTTAAATACTAGTAGGCATTACTGCCTACTAGTATTTAAGACTTTAATATTACTAGTATCACCTACTTATTATTTTTACCCAATACCTACGTAAACTATTTCTTATCAATTTAACAATACGTATTGAGGTACGTTTTGTATTGAAGTGTAGAGCGATGGCGCAGCGTTTCAACACAGCGAAGATTCAATTAGCAAGGGCGCAGGAGGAAATGATGTGGGAAATGAGTTTTCAATATTTGAATAAATGTCACGGAAATAAACACACGCGGGATATTGTCTTTGTTCATCTCACATAATTCTATTGTCTATACTTTAACAAGGAAATTAAAAATTTTACTGTCAGCTTAATATAGAAACGCCTGACAGTCGCAATTATAATATGTAAGTATTTTATATCTATTTATATTCTTAAAAAGGAGGAGAAAATAGGTTTGAAATTTATTAACTATATTTTACTAGAAACGTCGGCATCAGGAAAAAGACGAATTACGTATGACATCAGCGTAATATCGATCGCAAAAGGCAAAGTAATATTAAAATACCGCGGGCGATCGATATGCACAAAGTAAACTCTACGATCCAGTGGCGGCGTTTAAATTTAAAAATACAATTTACCGAGGAATTCCCTGCTTTGAATTACATTAAGTGTAAACAATAAAGCGCTAGTGAGCGTATCGGCCGCGGCAGGCGACGGAAGTACACGATAAACAATCTTTTTTAGATAAAATACTGAAAAACAGTCCATAATTTATACAACCGCCCCAGACCACTTCATCCAGAGCTGTCAACGCGAGGGCAGTACCACTTTTTAGTATCAGAGCAGGCTATATATTGAACGATACGCCATAAATAAGAACGAATATCGGCAATTCTTTCAGAGGTTGACAGCACAAAAGATTTTTTTTAAATAAATTCTAACCTTTGCACTAATTAAAAAGCATAGCGCATCCGGCGTACCCGAATACACAAAAGTGATTAAATTCTGATTTGAAATTCAATTTTTATGTTCGCTATTAGTTCGGGTCTAAGGTTAGATGCACTTCCTGCATTTTGGGGATACATATTATTTGTGACGATTATATTTTTTACGAATATTTTTACCTGTAATGATACAGTAAGGTATGTATTTAAAAGAAAATTTGACAAGTCTTTTAAATAATTGACAGCATATATCTTTTTTTTTTTTAAAAGAATAACAATAGTTTCTTACAACGGTGCAGAGTGGTGTGTTTTAAATTGGAGCGCGCTCGGGACGTCACTTCCGGTTCCAATAATTTATTTCTCTTGGCCTTCATCATGTGACGAGATGGTGCGAGATACGACATTTATCTGAGTTTAAATTTGGTACATTTTCTGAGAACATTATGATTGTGACATATTATTTTTGTTTGAAATATGACTTGGGAGCTAGCGCACAATTTTGCAATATGAATATAAGCTACGTGCGTGTATTTTTTTTGGAACTTTTGTTCAATAGACACCAAGTACACAATATGATAAAATATTTAACAGATATTTTGGTAAATGATAAGTTATTTATTTTGGTAGTTTTAGTATTTGTTTATCAAAGTTAAACTGGAGGACTAAATAAGATAAGAAAGTACAATAAGTGACCCGTGTCAAAGGCAAATGTGGACATTGTGACAGCAGTACTGAGGACTGAACTATCGCAGGGCCGGTTGCGAAGGACAGCGCCCACGGCGTCCGCCCGCCCCCACTACACTCCACAGATAAGATATTCACAATTTAAATATAAAACATTACATTTTTTTATGTATTGTCATTTGCTTCAACTGATAAGCAATGTTTTAAGTTTGCATGGAATTTTTTGTACACGATATAATATTTACTAGCCTTTTTTAATGTCACTTTACGTCAAATTAAGTCGCTTTAAGTATATAATTTTATAAATAATATACATAAAATAATTAATGAGAAGTTAATCTTCTATATAGGATCGCTTTGTCAACTTCGAATGTCTACATAAATGTCATGGATATTTGCAGTCAATAATTTGGTATTTGATTAAAAACATAACTACATTTATTTAGGTGTCTTTTAAAGGTTACTTATCGTCTTTTGCTCTTTTTGTATTTTGTTTATATAATATTTTAATTGTTAAAATTTGTAGCTTTTTAATTACAGGTTTCGGATTGTCGAGGCGTTAATTTCGACCGCAGCGTGTACCAATTTAAATGAATCGAAGAGCCAAAATCAGTGCTACCTAATAATGGATAATGAAGACTCATCAAATATTTGTTTTTGCGGGGGATTCCTACAATTGGAGTAGAGAGGGCCGCAAATAAGGCAATTAATTGAATTCGGCGCTTCAAAGTCGCCGCCGGCGGGCTTTGTCGGCATGATGATCATATTGCAGATCCTTGTGATCTACGCCTTTTCAATGCATTAAATTCGCGAAAACTCCTTCACCCGTCAATATTCCCACACCTTGTATTAGGATGTTAAAATGTAAGGTGCTTGTACAAATGAAATCGCGAACAATGTCTACTTAAATTTCAACAAAAAAGTACACCTTTTACTTATATCGTTTTAATTCTTTAATCTCATGAATAGCACAGATTAAAAAGGTGCTTGCTATATTTCCACGAAAACTTTAAAAGACGAGATCTTTTTGTGATTTTAATGTTTTATCACTAATTGCGTAATCACATAAGAAACCATTAAATTCGTTTTGGACATCGAGTACATTATACGTCTAATAAGAGCTTTAAAACGTATGAGCCGCGTAAAAGCTTACCAGGAAAAAGCTCTAAGTTGCGTATAGAGCTGTATTAGAAGTGATGGATCCGTCAGTCTCGTTTTACAGAGCAAATGTACCTATAATATTTAATGGTGCGGCGATAACACGTTATCTGTATCGAATACCAAGAATCGCCAACGTTGTATTGTTTTCATTTATTTTATAATTAAAATGTACTTATCTCGCGAGGATTTCACATTTATGTTAATAAAAATTTTGAGTTACAGAATATGCATGCAAATTTTTACATTCATTATTAAGGTTAGATATGTATATTTAATATATTTTATAGGTATATTAATTATTTTTAACTTATGATAATTCTTCAAGCACCTACGATCTGCTTAATTGTGTAAAATATTTTTAAAAGCCGTATCAAATAACAATTATTTATTAAAGTACAATATGGTTATCATTAATATAAATAATGCAATAGATAATAGTACCTACAGTAATTTCGTAAACGCCTCTATTTATGATCGAAAGTCGAAACTGAAGTAGGTACTTAAAATAAAAAATATCTCAAGGATAGTTTTTTAATACTGAATTTATTTAAAGCGAAATAAAAATTTTATTGGCCCATGAAATGTTATCTAAACAGAGTATACTAAACGAAAATAAAGTGGTAGCGATAAGAATCGCTCTTGAATATTAAACGCTTTTGTTATTGACCCCTACCCTTTATTCTAATATTGAAATATCAATCGAATAAATTTGGGATAGAATCAAGGACGAGTGAAATAGGTGAATGGTAGTTTCAAAGAATAGTCTCATTGTACAGTACTGTACAAGTTCTTGTTAAGGCCTTATTGAAGGACAAGGGCCCCTTTAAGATGGCGTTTAACAATGTAAAACATACGTCAAAAAGGCACCCCTTGCTCTTTTAGTGCTAACCTTCGAGGGTTGGCTCTTATAGACCTTGCGGAGTCTGGTAAGTACCTACACATTATTATCTTTCACGATTTTTTAATAAACTTTTTCTATATAACAAGATAAGTTTATTGTATAAAAATAATATATTGAAACTTGAAATGTACATATTGTACATAAGATAATACAAAATTATAAAAGGACCATATAAAGATATTTCAAATTAATAAAAGTTATATTATTAAAATAAATTTTAAATATATCTGTAAAATTATTACATTATGTTATATTTATTATCCATATGCAATGAGTTTTCAAAAAAAATTCAAAATTTTCAATCATTTAATATAGTCGTTGTTCTAACGTCTTTTGTGCTGATTTTCGTAATTTGAAAAGGTCCGCACGTGCGCAGGAGTGTGTATCGGGTTGCACCGGAAGCCAGTTGAAGTACAATGGCTACCGGATGTGGCCACTCGAAACGACACGTATCTTTTTATTGATATCTTAGAAAGCTCAATATTTTCCCTGTCCGCACTACAGATTGAAGCTTGTGTGCGATGTAAATGATATTGAATTATTGATCTCTTAATAGAGCACGTGTTATTTTATATACCTGGCAAATAATACAACAAAAGTTCTTAAAAGCTTTGTTAGGAACGTGTTATTATGTTTGTACTACAAAAATGTACAAATTTTTATATATAGTATTTTTTATTAACAAAATAATTTACATATTTGAGCTTATTTGCATTTAAAAAGTAAAAAAGTCGAGTTGAGTGCATTGATATATAACCTCTATGCAGGATACAAGTGTCAACACTAGATTAACTGCGCATATCATGTATGGATATAAATTAACAGCATTGGTCAAACAGAGCCACGTAGCTCGTAAAGTCGCTAATAAGGATGAGCCGTGATATATGTTTAATACGCTAAGGTTTAATGATGAGATGTGGTTCATTATTCGTTCATTAATTCCCGAACGGTTAACAGCTTTATGAATGAAGAAACATTTCATTGGTGGAGTTTCTTTTAATCGTGGTAGATACGGCTTCATTAAAAGAAATGTATAACAGGTTTTAATTTGTTACTCACACCGGATGTTTAGCAAGTTGCTGGAAAATCGAAGTATCTATTGGGCGATATGTACGTTTGAAGATTACTGAAGGTTGTACTAGAGATGACCTAGTTAAATGATTTAATTAGATCGGTTCATGTATTTCGAAGAAGTCTACGAACTTAAAGTCTACTATGACCATGAAATCGGTAAAACTAGGTGTTGTGCAGTTCGTAAGATATTTCGTAAGTGTTCCGAGGCGCATGTCCGGCGATTAGTGGCGCAACGCGAGGATGTGCGCCGCGATCGCCTTGCGACAGCGCGGATGCGCACACATTGCGCACATAGCGCGCGTTGCGCACATATGTCGTATGCCACACGCCTTTTTTAATATTAGTGCAATTGCTACATATTTGATATACGCAGTTTTCTGCACTAACCTTCGAGTTGTCGGCCCACTTGCATTACTTTTCTACGGTCGAGTTGGTGCGAGGACGCGAAATGCTTGTAATGGATTAACATCGTTATGTTAACCTTGTGGCACTTTTTAATTGATAGCGCGATAAGTGTGAATGTTTCAGGGGTAAATAAAAGTGCAATTACAATCTATAATTACTTCGGCAATAACTTTTATTGACGCCTTGCATTCATGATAAGACCCAAATGTTTACCTAATTAACCAGGTACGGGGTAATTTACGCTTTAATGTCGCTACAAATTTTAGCATTTTATTTATTAATGAAATGAAAATGAAACAAAAACGAGTTTAAAAATACAATTTGAAAGGTATACGTACATTTGGCAGTGATATTTGGTAATGACTCACCACGCCACACCATGAGAGAGTCTAGCTCCGTAGAGTCCCTGGCGCGAGAACTCGGGTGTAAGAACATAGCTTAACCAGAGTCAAGTACTCCCATATTTGGACACGATCACTTTATATAAAACCTGTCCGAGTGAACCACTTCACTATGAAATTCTAATGCAACATATTAATTATTTTCTTTAAAATGTGTTAAATTAGAAGTAATACGCCTCCTTTAAGCACTTGAGTAAAAAAAATAACAATGTAATATGAATATCAAATAGATGTAAAAATTATTTGAAAGAACAATAAGCTGTTAGCACAGTAGCCTAAAGACTGTATGAGCGGTCCACAGTGGAGAGAGACGGGGCGGTGGTAGGGGCTCAACTTCACCTTCAAACTATTGCAACCTGAACGAGCCTCACTCACTTTTCATGAAAAATATTAAACCAATACAATAAATATAACCAAATTGTATCAATACGAATAGCTTTTTACAATCATTAGAAAGAGACATTCAGGTATCTATACTAATATTATAAATGTGAAAGTTTGTGAGTATGGATGTTTGTTACTCTTTCATGCCAGAACGGATCTGGATGAAATTTGGCACTGAGAAACATAATAATCTGGAATAACACATAGGCTACTTTTTACCCCGAAAAAATATAAAATTCCATTCCTTTATGTCTTTACAGGAATATATTTTAAAATAAAATGGACAATTATAAACATTTTACCTATAAATATTATGAAAAGTAATTCTTGGTAGACATGATAACATTTGAAATTAATTAATTAAAGTTTCTTAAGAATTATAATTATACTTAATAATTATTCTATATTTAACATACATGTAAATGTAAGAACACCTGGTTAACGTAAGTTTTAATTATATCCTTAGCTTTGTAAATCAGCATTGGAGAAGACGATGAAAAAAACTGTCACGAATAAATGATATTTGTGAGATGTAACAGAATACTTAATGAAGGAACTTAAATATCATGTCCGCAGATAAAGCTCGTAGACATCGAACATCAAAGAGCTACTCTTAGAGCAAGCTCACTAATAGAGTAATATTTAGAAATAATATAATTAACACAATAATATAACATCTAAAGAAAATATGTTTTATGTCTCATTCCTTTGTTGATAGTGTGGTTACCAGTGATAAAAGCTTGAAATATATGTTTTCAAATTAAGATTTAAAGGAAAGTTATTTAAAATATGATTTTATATCATACTAGCGACTCATCCTCACTTCGATTTGGGTTCGTCCCTAGACAAAAACAAATCTATCCCATGTGAACCGTACTTTTCTACGGGATAAAAAGTAACCTATGTGCTATTCCAGACTGTAATCTATCTCTGTGCCAAATTTTATCCAGATCCATTCAGCCGCTCTGGCGTGAGAGATTAATATCCATCTATCCATCCATCCTCACAAATTTTTACAATTATAATGTTAGTATGGATTAATATGGATTTATTGTGTTATGTTAAGAAATACTTCCTTTCACGATTTGGCATATTATAAATGGTTTAAAAACAAATACCATAGTTAGTAAACGCGTTACGCTAGTGATGTTTTGTTATGAAAAAAGTGAAGATGACACATGTAGTACAAGACAGACCTCGGATCGGCTGAAAGAGAGCGGAAAAACTACGCCAAGGTCGCAGCTTGCTTCACGCACTCGCCCGACTGGAAATAATGTGTGATGCACCGCGAAACGAACTAAGTATCTATTATAATTATCAGTATCTATCATATTGTAATTGTATTTTACAAATGTATGGCACGGCCGCAGTAAATTATACTGCTATTTCTAACATTGGGGTTTGAGAGTATAATAAACCTTAAAAATAATTTTCACCTAAGCCTGTCTATTTGAAATTATCAAGTGAATATATATATATATATATATATATATATATATATATATATATATATATATATATATATAGTAATAATTAAATCAGTTTAATAACATATGGTCATATCTACGTAATAGGACTAATGATGATTAATACTTGGACGAATTTGAATTCTATTGATACATTGTCCAATAAGGAAGTCATTAAGATAAGGAGGTAACAATTTTGCAAAATAAATATAAAGTATAATTGACACCTAGTTATAACTTGAAAAGAATTTCGACTTACAAGTTATAGAAGAATTACTATGAGTGTTAAAATGTTTCTGTATTTTTTTTTATATTGTATACTTATTTTATTATTTTTTAGTTAAAATTTCTCGGGTATAATGTCAGCTTGTTTACCAGTTATACACTAGGACCACCCGTGTTAAATGAAGAGGGTTTCGTGTCTCTTCGTTAATTTATTATTTCAGTGGCGTTCAGCGAGCGCAGTCAAAACATCCCGCGCTATGATTTACAGCGCAATAAACGCGTTTTTTATATCAAATGGAAATGGCCTATCCCTGAGATTACGCAGGACTCTCCTATAGAATAAATATTATATTAGAGCATAGTATGCTTTTTTTCCGCTTTTCTTATTGATTGATAAATTCATTTCATTAACTAATAATATTGGTAACAATATAAAGGTATAATACACACAGTATATACAAAAAAATATTTTACTTCCTATTCTAGCTACTAACCTCGTTAATAAATTAACTACTTGAAATAACACTTCATTATTGATACATATTGAATGTCAAAAGTAACAACTTTTAACGTTGTAAAAGCACCGATATCGTTTATGGGGGTCGTAACTAGCTCATAATTGTCAGGTTATCGGCAATGGTAGTTTAATGAGACTTGGTTTATCGTTAAGATAAATATACTCTTATCTCTTACAGACTATAGTTGAGATCGTGTACGATACACTGTATTCGTCAGTAATTCCCACGAAGTTATTGGTTGTCAAAACTAAAGCTTAACTTTGCACTAAGCTTTTGACCAAGCTTTATGTTTAATGTAGAGATTTGTAGAAACATTAATTTTAAATGAGCGAAATTAATGCGATACTAGATATATTGCTTGGCACGACATGTAATTGTGATTCTTAACCATGACTTAAGTTTAACTACAACATAATATAAACAATTTTCCAAACTTAGATATTAAGTAAGTACTTGAGTTCATTAAATAGACTGTAAAATTCAAAAATATTTACGGATGGTTTCCAGAGCGTGTTTAAACAAACAAAGGAAAACAAACCTTTCGGCTTTTTAATATTAGCATAGATATTACAAATAAGTAGGTAATTATATAGGTACAAATAAGTAAGTAATAAATTACCTTGAAATGATCAGCGTACAAATATTAATTATTTTTAAGCCACAATTCATATTATAAATATATTTGGTTTACATAGTATGTACTTACCGGTATTATTGTTGTTGTTATAGTGGTGCGCGGGGGGCGGTATGTAGTCCGAGAGCTCTGGTAAGCACACATTGCTCTCATACATGTTCGGTGGCACGTTTGCAAGGAGAGATCGTTCTTTTTCGACATCTAGAAGTAAATATAAAGTATTAGAAACCCAAAATGAATATTGCTATATGAAAATTTAAATGTGTTGTTACCTATTGCTATATACCATTTGACGTTCAAAATTTTCCTCTTATTTAATTTAATTAATAATAATTTTATCTTTGTTTATCGTAATTAACTTAGTCATCACTTGTTATTACGCAGTGGCACCTATGTCCAATCTATCTGTCTGAAAACGAGGGAAAACAAATAAGACTTTTTTTATTTTTATAATAGAGACCAGGATTTTTTTGATAGCTCGGCCAGATTATAAAAAATATTTTTATATTTTATGAAAACAGTATACACACCATACCGAAATATAATATTATTATTTTAATTATCGCAATTACGGTATTCTATTTGCTAATCCTACTAAGCAATATGTGCTTTGTATTATATGTTATGCACTATCGTAAAATAATAGTAACACTGGTGTAACCAAAAATGTTGACAGCCCAAATTTAAAATGATATTAAATTATTATTAGTAAAAATGCTTTGTAAAATTTAGTTTGTCCCTAGAGCTAAGCTAATTTAGTTTGAAAACTAAGTTTCAGTTCAAATATGTATAATGTATATTGTGTGTGTATGTATCATTAGAGCGCGAGTCCAACACGCAAGTGACTGATTTTAATAACATTAATTTGTGCCAAAAAAAAACTAATTTTTGTTTATTTTTTATAACTTAATTTTGCTTATTAGACTATGAGAGATAGGAGTAGTGAGTGCATTGTAAGTATAGAGAGCAAATCCACACACTTGTGCTCTATTAAGTATTACAATATTTCCCTAATTCCCGTGAGATTGGCCGTTGTGGTCGAAATGCAGCCAAGAGGACTTATGCTTCATAACACAGGCTTGTGATGAATTTTCCCTTAAAAAACTGATCAGCAATATAGGTTGGTATTAGGTACTAAGTGACGAAAAAATACATTAAAAATTCCAGCACGTAAATTTTCTGAGATAACAAAATAACAATACGAACTTTGAGACATCTAATACCTTAGTCTTTCCCGTGACCATGATTACTGTAAAGCATTCGAAACGTCGGGAACCAAAAATCGAAATAAGTCCGCGAAAAAATCCGAAAAGATAGTTTTATTTAAAATGTGAAATATTCGCGTAAATCTAAGAAAGTAAAAATAATATAATTATTGGAAGGGGGAAAGAATTAAATGTCGCAGGCTTGTGTAATTTAAATGAAAAAATAGAAGCTACCTTTTTGCAGAATTTCCAGGTGCTCCCACAATATATCGCCCATAAAAGCGGGTGCACGTGCGACGAACTCCTCCCGCCCCATTGCACAAATATCCTTTCCTTGTGCGCGTGCGAACTGTTGTAGTGCTACGCCTTCTAAGGAGAACTCCCGAGCAGCCCAACGTAGCCATGCCGTTACTGCTGCTTCGCTCCATTGTCGAGGATCTATATATAAATAATACATAATGTATTATCAATATTTTTATTAAAAACTTTTAATCTCAAAACCTTCAATAAATAAATAACATACATGTATATGTACATATGTTATTTATTTATTGAAGGTTTAGAACATACATATACTTCAAGAAATACATAATTATTTCAAAATATTCAACTTATGTTACAGCCTAATGTTCATTTTATCATCACTAATGGCAGAACTTAACATACGATTATCCCCTAATAGCCGATAAACAAGTGATCGATGAAGCAACTTCGACAACAATTAGGCGAACCGTTGGCTAACACCGGAACTTGCCTCACGCGGGAAGCAGCTCGACCTTGAAGCCCAACGAACCAGAGTCTGATAAAAGTGGTTTCTAATGTGGCTTACTAAAATAATAGATAGAATTATAATTACTTATTGTCTTTTGATCTTCAAAATTCATATTTTATTTTTGTAAAATGTAATGTTAGTGTATATATTGCTATAGATAAAAATCATTAGTAAGGGATTGCAAGATATTTTCTCTAAACTATATACATATGTATTTATATAAAAACGTAGAAATTAAGGGTTTACTTCAGTAAGGGTATGA
This sequence comes from Fabriciana adippe, assembly GCA_905404265.1. NCBI lineage: Eukaryota > Metazoa > Arthropoda > Insecta > Lepidoptera > Nymphalidae > Fabriciana > Fabriciana adippe. Next base: position 6,612,597 of record FR990000.1, read on the forward strand.
ACATTTTATTTGTCAATGAAAGCTCTTCCTGCTCTGTAAAGCTTATGCACTAACAGTTGTTACATCTATGTAGTGTGTTTTGGCAATAATACCTTGTGGTAGAAAAATAATTCTATTAATGAAAAAATTGTCTTATCGCCCGGGTAATTCACAATTTAAATATGTAAGATTTAAGAAGTTTACTCATTTCTTTTTTTTTTCTCTTTAATATGACTTTAAGGATATGGAATCGAGAGCAAATGTAATGTATTCAAATAATTTTCATTTAAATTTTATAAACAACGTTTTCTAAACTAAATCTAAAAAGAATACGTTTATTAAAAAGTTTTAAGTAGTGAAATTTCGCGGCATCGCTCGATGCAAATAGAGTTATGTGTTACTATGTTATAAATTGCGGACGGGTCGGAACTTGACTTTTTCCCCGAGCAAAAAGCGGGACGAGTGGCGGCTAATAATAAATAATTAGTTTAATTACGGCTTTTAGTGGCCGGCCGCCTGCGGGACTCTGTTTATGCTACTGTATACCTTCACTCTGATTGCGCTGTGCATGTGTGTATTGTGCGAGTGTTACTCGTACTTCTGATGTTTTTGTAACCATTTAAGATAAATTAAGTGGAAATGAAAATTCTTAGTATAACTAAGCTTTTTCAAGAAACAAGAGATATCATATATTTTTATACACTTGCAAGAATATTTCAACCTTTTTTGTATAAATTAAGTAATTTATAGTTATAAATATAACGTTTACTTTAAGTAATCTACTAAACACTTTATTTTATGTGTAGGTACATATTGTTCGAATTACTTTTGTTTTCCAGTAGGTATACTGAGTGTGAATAATAATTTAAATAAGTTTTATAATAATTATAAATTCCGTGACTATGTATCAATTAACGGGATTTTAAAGACAAATTTTTACATCAAACAACATTCCTCGAACTAATTTAATGTCGCGCGTCGGCAGTGAATTCCAAACATCGCTATGTATCTAATCAATAAAGTAATTATTTTTATATTTTTTTCATTATTAATTTGTCTAAGCCTTATTTTTTTTTATTGTCGCTCGACAAGATGACTCCATGACGCCTGATGGTAAGCGACAGTGGAGTCCAGGAATGAAGTCCATCGGTTCCGGGACATGATCTCGATACCGATGAACCTCACCTCGTCGGCCCGCTTATATAGCCCGCTTATTAAGTTTATTTGTTTTTATATGTAATACGTATATTCTTTACATCAATTGGGTTTCTTAAATAAAAACAAAAGTTAAGTGTTAGTTCTGTGGAACAGGATAAAACTATAGTTAATGCTACACAATCTTACGTACGATACCTACCTACTAGAGTAATATTCGATCTGCAGATACGAGTATGATGTGATAAAATATACCTCATTGTCATTGTACCTGTACGACATTCATTTTACGCTCAACTAAGAGATCTCTAAGAAAAGATTAAAAAAAACTATGATCAACATTGTATGTGTTTTGAATAGCAAGCTATTTAAATATTTATTATTTGCCTGATATCATCTTTAACATATTGACAGTCAATCGACAAGATCAAGAAAAATTCCGCTTCTCCGGCAATTTAATTAATTTTGCCCGTAAAGATATATAAAATAATTTTTATCTATGTACATAATCGCTGATCTCAAATGGCGATATATAAAAATATCTTACACGTTATAGAACGTCAAAAAATTATAGTAAAATGAAGGTGAAGAATATATTTCAATTTAGAATTTCGTGAATTTACATTTTATACCTCTAGTTAATTAAGGAATGAGTATTATTATGTTATGGTATAGTTAATGAGAATACGTTTTCGAGAATATCGATTATTATTAAGATTAGAATTTTAAATTAACAGTCAACATTTATATATTATTATTTCCTGTTAAGCATAATATATTTAATTAAACAAAGAAACCCCAAAACCATGTTCAGCAATTTAAAATGAAACTATAATAAATGGATAAATGGAAGGATAAATGGATTGAAAATATACTTATTCCAACGGGCAAAGTGAGTCAATAGCACAGTCAGATGTTCCTGATATGACATGATTATAAAATTGCCTTCATAAATCTTTATTAGATGAGTTTATTAAGCTCTAGGTCACAGATGACAGGTTATGCTAAGCGTTACGCTTATAATATGTATAGTTGACATACACGTTTCGTGAATAACAAGTTTCCTTCGTTAACTACATGTATTTTAAGGAACTCTAAAACTTGTTATGACTGTATACTGTAATTTCTAGTTTTTTTCTATAGCTTTAGTTTGTATTATCTATTGATGTAGAGATAGTTTTTTGTTATACATCTTAACTTTGATTTATGGCTTTTTGCTTATCCTTACTAATAACATTATATGTACCCAACGTGATAGCGAGTTTATTTTCTTTGTTATACTTTGACATCTTATGTCAAAAATTCCGATGTAGTTTGGCACAAACGTAAGATTAAAGAAAAGAGACACAGGCTATTTTTATATTAGTTTTTAAAATAGATTTCGTATGGTAAATTCCCAAAATAACTAACGATATTATTTAAATAACTATTTTAGATTTATGATTAGTTAAAATTATTTTATAACGCGTGGAGTTCTAGTAAAAAAGGCACATGGGTAAATTCGTTAGTTATAAATATTTTATATGCATATTATAAAGTCGTAAGCTTTGAATAGATGTTTTTTTGCTTTCTGCCACTGTATTATGTTTACGTTTGGTACCTAATTTATGGTAATTATGTTGATTGAATTATTGTTTTAAGTTCGCAGGTGTTCCGTGGGTTTTATACCTACTTGTACATTTTATAGCACATAAATGAGGGTGATTTAATAACATATTGACGCCTAATCAAGTAACAAAAAGAACATTCCTTGGATATTTTAGATATGTAGGTACTAAAAAGAGATTTTCTGAAATTTATCTCTTAGAAATTATAATAAAAATACAAAAAAATACTATCAAAATTTACAACATAGCAAAAACAACTTTTTTAAAATGTGCGGCAATCCTGTAATAATGTGTATGTGTGGGATCGTAATCGTCGTCGTTTTTACTTATGTTATTAATCAGTGTAGTCTTAAAGTCTTAGGTAGTAAATAAATGGATTAATTTATTAAAATTTACATATATAAAATCCAAAAGAATATCTGACTAACAAACCAATTGTTAGTCAGATATTCTTTTGGATTTTAAATACATTGCAAAATTAGTTTTTAATATACAAATTATGAACATAGTACGTACATCTATACGGCCAACTTTTAAAAAAGCTGTTGGAAAGCTAGCGGCGGGTCTACACCGTCTTGTTTCTTTATAATTACATAGAATCTTTAAGCCATCGTCGCAATAAACACAGTGATTCCATGTTAAGAACTTTCATGCATATTTATTCAACCGCTCTAGTGTATAGTTTTAACCTAACAAACTAACATGTATCAAAAATATTTAGGTACCAAAACAGGCAAAAAACATATCTCGTGAAACCAAAAATAGCTAATATAAAGTTTTTATAATATGTACGTAGTATACCAATATTTATCTAGTATAAAAGAAATCATTTAGTTCTATTATACTTTAACATTTTTTTAAATTAAATGTTAGAAAAACAATTCTGAATGCAGATTGTATTGACAATAAGGTGGTCGATGCTACGTATAGGGTTAAACTCAGTCGTAAGGTAATACTTTCTTATATAATATATATATATATAATATACTTTCTTATATAATATATATATATATATAATATTATTATATTATAATACTTTCTTATATAATATATATATATATATATAATATATATATAATAATTTATTTAAAATGTCAGTCGTAAGGTGTTAATCAACTGAAATGCATTTCAAAACCGGTTGTTAACATTTATGAGTCATTTTATGAACATGAACAATTCGACGACAACTAATGTGTAATTTGAGTGCAAATGTTCCAATACATTGTATCGCACACCTGAAGTTATTGGGGGGATATCTTTATCGTTATCTTTTTTTAAATATTATGTCATCAACAAATTTGTTTACACTAAAATTAATCGAACATTGTAAGAACTTTATAATAACAAAATGTACATAAAATATATAAAATAGTGTCATAGTATTATTGTCCTAGTCATGAAAACGACTTAAGGTTTCATGTCGAATTTATTTATGTATAATTATTTTCACTTTTCCTCCTAAGGTTCGAAGACTTATGTTAGATAGACCTTTCTCAGTAAATAGGCTTTAAAATAAAAAATAAAAAAAAGTAGACTAGTGGTTCTAGAGATAAAGGCGTGCAAACAAACAAAAAATATATTATTTAAATAGGTACATATATTACCAAAAAAATTTAGACATGAACTTTGCTTATTTGTAACTGTGCAACTATCAAATATTGCATATGAATATAGCCAGATAATAAATCTGATATGGAATAGATAATGCGAGTAACAAGCGTGGTGTTTCGCTGGACGGAAGCGCGAATAGACACGGCGCAGACAGACGCACGCACTTCCGTCGCGACGGGCGTCGAACTCGTCACCTGTGATGTGCTTTATGATACATGTAAAGTTAAAATATTTACACGGATATGCAAAAATTTTAAGCCCTAAGGACTTTGAATATTTCATGTATACTTAATTCACATTTTTTTTTACTTAATTCACAATTTTCTTAATGCAGTTCTTATTTATATATGTAGGTAATTATTTTCATTTTAGGTTTTTAGTGTTAGTATATTATTATTACACTAGTTTATAGTATCTACTGAACATCTTACCGCTGTGCTAGATTATTTATTTATAAGTTATCGTGTATCTACTAAATCAATTTATATTTTATTTTGAACACATTAATTTGTAATAAGCATTTAAGAATTCTAAAATTATATCTGTATATGTTTAAAAAATATATTAATTATGTATTCAGCATAAACTAATTTAGCAAAATAAATAAAATTTCAATTATTTTTTTTATTGTACGCACTGCACGTGGCGAGATTTATAATTTTGTGTAACCGTAAATTATATAAGCGTTTTAAAAATCTAGACGTATTTTTAATATTTTATACATAGGTAATATAAAATACAATTATAAATAATTAATATTTCAATTTTTTATAAAATGCTAATACGCAGAAACTTGGTACAAGAATATATTATGTAGAATTGGTATAATAAGTAGAAGAGTGAATGAACCCATTCTTTTAAAATATTTTTTCCTTTGAACTATTTTATATTCAAATTGCGTGTGCTCAAAAAAATATTTATATGTTATTACTAGTAAAGTAATAATTTTATCACTACTAAGAACATATCATCTGGTTACAATTTTAAGGACATCATAATATTTCTTAATAGTGACATAAGTTTAAGGAATAACTATTTCATTTCTTTTTCTTGGTTTTTCATTTGATGTACATTTTATATTTTATTATTGAAATAAAATTCATTTGATCATTGATATATGTAGAACAGTGACTCTGGTTTTATTATTACACAATAATTTGCTTACACGTAGCATTTATTACTCCTTCAGGTTTAACGTATATTTGTAAATCAACTTTAAACATTTTTCTTTCTATCTTTCTGATCTACAGCGACTGACTTTTTAAAAGTATATTTTTATATGTTTTATTGCTTTTCCTTCCTGATCATAAAATGGCACGACTGAATGCTGAACGATACGAAAAGAAATACTGTTTATACAACTATAAAATAAAGACTACCATATTTTGCTAGAATGTTTTATTAAATGTCTCTTGCTACAAAGTTAAAGTTGAAGCGATTTTGAATCGAGGGTCATAAATATCACAATAACGTAAGAAGTTCAGTGTTATATTTTTATGAGCATTGAATAAGTAAGGATAATAAAAATTACTATGTATATTTTTAGCTATAATGTTGATATCCAATTTTAAATTCTGCAAAGCAAAATTTACATAAATTAAAGAAATAGTATTTATTACAAAATGTCAATAAATTTTATTTTTATGATATACGACATATAGAAGTGTGGCAATACAAAATATTAAAGCTCTCATTAGTGATATAAAAGCTATTAGTTTAAGAATTACTAAGGTTAAATGATGCGAAATTGATTAACGTTTATACTTTTGTAATGTCACCGTAAAATCATCATTCTTCACAAATAAACCTTCTTTGTGAAGAATGATGATCTTATAGTGAAGTAAGTTCTTAAAAGATGAAACTTGAAATATTTCTTATTAGTAGTTCTAACCGCTCAAAAGATAATTTGGTACAATTAATAAATTAATTCTTAGTTTATCATTGGTGGAAATCGAAAAGGATCCAGCTTTGACAGTGGCACTTACGTCACACACTGTTAAAATGGTAGAATAATAATTACCTTTTGGTACGCCGAGACGCAACTGCTCCTTCTCCCAAGAAGCGAAGGTAGCCTTCAGCGCCTCGGCCATCTTCTTGTTGGTGCCGGGCGTGAGCGGCGGCACCTGCGACGGGATGTCTGTAACAAGAAAAAAAGAGCAATTAACTTGATAGATTAAGACATGTTACGTTTCTTATGACAGAAATTAGATTAATATTCTAAATACATTTGCAGATGAAAAAATCTAAAAAATGGTGTCCTATTTTATCTGTGAGGTTTATAGAGGAACATAAAACAATATAGGCGTGTATAAGTTCAGAACTTGGTGGTCTATTTTAAATCTACATCTATATATCTACAAATTATCTTTTTTAATAATGCTACAAAGATATATGTATAATTAAAAAAAATAAGTTATAGTAAAAACTAACAATTGTACCTACTTACTACAGAGTCTATACCTATGTATAAACAACATCTAGAATCAAGTAACAATGAGGTACATGAACTTACACCAAGTTCATAAGATAAAAGGCTTTTTAATAATCCTCCGATAAGGTTAAGGGTGCTTTTAGATCGAGCGATCGATGTTCTCTTATCTCGATATATCGAAACTCGTTCTGTTTACGATTGACAAAGATTGGTGCTCCGACTGGCGTTCATTGTACAACAACAGCAATCAAAATTTTATTCTTTTCTAGATAAAGAATTGTGTTTTGGTTTATAGAAAGTGTTTTTTTAAATGTTTTGGTATGCCATATTAGGATATATATGTTGTCTCTACAGGAAACGATGCGAAAAACTCCCGAAGCGAATTTAAAGCACAAGTAATTAAGAGTATACTATGAAAATTATATAGATTACATTTTATACTTGCTGTACTGGAGTTCTAAAAATATGTTCATAATCACATACACTTTGACTAAATAGAGGCTCGTCTATTTGCTTATACATACGTTTAAAGATGTAATTTAAACTATCGATACAAAATGGCAGTGTAATGGAAGACGTCGGTTAACTTCAGTATGGAAGCGCTAAAGTTAATTAGACCTATTGAGAAAATAAGTAGCCAAGATGTTTCATTGGATAGTTAAAGGGTTTGATTAGAGTTAGGTAGCTAGCGATGGCGTCGAAATTACTGATCATTGATTACAGAGGTGTAATACCAGTTACCAGTAACTGGCTTTTCTCCAATTAATTCACTGGTTTCATGACGTCTACCTATAGCGAGAGCTTCAAAAGCTTTGATTTCATTAAGTAATACCGTTGTTTATGCTATAAAGTTCTGATATCTAAATCGCTACAGAATACAAGCTGAAACCAACTTGAAACTTTAATTGTACCGTCTCGTCGTAATTTACATTGGAGTATAAGTTAAGAGATATAAAGTTGGAGAGTGACAGACTATTAGTGTCCACAGCGGTTTGTATCTTCTAATCATAGGTGACTTGATCAACCGATGATTATATCGATGGATTAATTACTTCATCTAAGGTATTTATTTACCGAGTAGGGAGGAACAAATTAATAGTTGATTCTTTCTGAGTCCCGATGGCTTGGAATAAAATAAATCAGAGATAAACAAGCAAGATTGCATTGGGTATGTGTGCGTGTTGCGCGGACGCAGGCTTCATTCATAAGTGCGGCTGGTTTGTGGCGCGTGTGTGCGTGGGCGTGAGAGTGTGTGCGCGTCTTGCACACCTGCCGACCAGTTCTGAGATGTTGAGATTTGTACTGCTCTCCCACGGTCGGTGCCCGCTCCGATCTTCTAGCTGAACCGTTCTGATATCATTTAAATGTTTCGTACGTATTCTCGTCCAAGACAAAACACGAGATCGTTTATAGACAGCAAAAAACGTATGTGAACTAAGACAGGTTATACGTGATTAGCATAATAAGTACCCTAATAATTTAATAATAACTCATATCAATCATTTTTTAATATAATTTTTGTCAATGGTTGTATAAACATCCACACTTATCCAGTTTTGTAGCATACATATTAAATTATTAATATTATTGCCTCATTATACTAAACATCTGTTTTAAGATATGGTTTTTCATAAAATTGCGTTTTAATTTTTGATATTGAATGGTCACACGGAGCAGTTGCGATTGTTGCGAATCACGCAGACATTAATTGCGAACTCCGGCGCATTGTGATTTACTCGTTGAAGCCAGCAGCTGCACTTGACTCATTGCGTACGCGCATCTTTGTGTGCAGTAATTCCATAGGAACGATATCCTTTATCGGAAATGAGATTTGAAAGAGTCGAGATAGCGCAGGTTGATCCTGGCTTACTGGTAAGAATAATTTCATTTGTAGATCGAATAAGAATATATTACTTTGTATTTCGAAATAAAAAAGGCTGTAATATTGTAATTTTTTTCGATGTCATCTACATATAAAATTAGATGTTCTTATTGATTTATCAATATCCAAACCAAACCGGTGAACCTAAAGGATGGAAATTTTAAGTATAATTAATTATTCTTTCTTCTTTTTAATTAATTCTTAAATTTCTTAAGAAATGATTTTGTAATAGTACGTTGACGTATTACAAAAAAATCCTTTCTTAAGAATAAAATAAATATAGGTAATAATTCAGATTTAACAGTCGACGCAGATGCAGGGTGTTAGTGATACCAGTGATGTTATGATAGACGCGAATATTAGTAAACAAGTAAGTAGGTATTTTGTAATATTCATACGGCTCAACAGACAATGAATTTTAAAATGGACTTTTCTTTCTTTGATTAATATGCCTATAGGCTACTTTATATCGGCATAGAGGCTACTTTATTGTGTATCTCTACAGTTATACCCTCTTAAGTGTAGAGTCGCAGATATAAGCCAACAAATATGTAATTTGGTGGATATTTTGATCACTTATAAAGATGCTAGCAATTTAACCTCGCTTCGCTCGGGTTTTTCTCTTAATGCTTTTATAATTATACATATATAAAGGCAGCGCTATCTTTAAGAAACCATCTCCTATATAGCCTAGGTCATAGTCTATCTATGTGCCATATTTCATCTAAATCTGTTTCAGTGTTAAGGAGTAATAAACTTTTACATTCATAATAGTAGTGTGATTGCCTTACCGTATTTAAATATCACTGCCTAAGGTATTTAAACATGAATATAAAATATATGGGGCTCCATTAAATTATAGAGCCACATAAGTAAAAAACATGGGTTTAGTGTGATTTTGCAAAACGAAATGTGTGATATGTTTAATTTGAATAAAACGATTGATTTTATTGATTTTAAATTGACAGGCTCTTGTATCATAAACGTTCCGAAGATATACTGCTGAATTCTTTTTGTATTCTGTTTATAAATTTATACCGTATAAGTTTTTATTACACAACTAATCTATTAACATTACGTTATATGTATATACATATGTATGTCCTCAGTTGTTTTTTCTGACTGACACATCAACTTCTACATCATTCATCGTCTGGACGTAGAGGGTCAACATTTTTGAAGGCCTATTCCATAATGTCATTGCTAAACAATAAAAAAGTTTTGTTTGAAATTTAACAATTAAACAAGTCAAAAAGGTGACAAACTTTATACATACTGTAAATGTGTAAGTGTGTTTGTTTGTCGTTTTTTCACGTCGAAACAGAGCAACAGATCGACGTGATTTTTTGTGTGGAGATAGTTGGAGGGCTGGAGAGTGACAAAGATTATTTTTACCGCGGGGGATTGTGTTATTTCCCCGGAAAAACACATTATAATACAATCTATTCTATAATAACCGTTAAAACATGTCTATCAAATAAAAAAGAAAAATAGCCGGGCGAACACAAGTCAGGCTACTAGTATAGGTTTTTACTTAATAATAACAGTCCGACCGATGGTGTGAATTGAATTGTTAAAATAATATTTCTTGGACCCCCATTTGTGGCTCTTGACTGTTTAATGATTTGTACTCCTCTGACGAACGTAGAATTTTCTAATAAGCACTAACTCATTACATTTGCTTGACATTTTACATAAATTACTCAGACTAGTCACTATTGTTGTATGGAGTATAATTGCAAATAAAATGCATTGAGTGCATCACGCACACCTGCATACACGACTTATTAATATACAGATGCATTTACATATAATAATTATTCTTGTTTTATTCATATAATTAAGCATTAACGACATTCATAAGTATATTAATAGAGGTATTGTGTGCCGTGAGTTGTAGAGGCATACCTACATACGTACATAAACAAAGACTGCTGTAATGCATACAGTAAATAAGTTTTTAAGTTACAGTTTACACACATAGATTGTATAACTTTACTTTAATTTTAGTTGGCTTAATTAAGAGATTAGATTTATTTTTACACAGATATAATAGCCTTATTTTCAAATAAAATATTTGTAGGACCAAATGAAAAATATCTACATATATTAAAATCGCGATAAGGATAACTTGGGTTCATTTATTTCAGAATGACAAAAATGAGGCGCAAGTGTTCCGCTTCCGCCATTAAAATAATTATTTCGAGTGATTTTGGCTTAATTATCGTATACGGCTTCCGATAGCTACCTTCCGCCCAGCTGGACTCTGACTGTGTTGTAAAAGATCTCTTCGTAAATACTTGAAATTAATCCTCAATTACTGTATCATTCACATACCATATCCTCATTTTTCATGCTTGTTTAAAGCTTTTTTCGTTTAAATAGGCATTTTTAAAAGAGCAGGATAATCGTTGTTAAATAGCCTCCTACATCGGTATTGTGGGTTGTATGTAGGAGGCATTACATACATATATTACATACATTAGGTTGCTTAAGAAAAAAGGACTTGGTTAGGAGAATTTAGAAATTCTGTTAAAATTGGAAGCTACATAATAAATCAATTATGGTATTTTCAAATCAATTATGGGTGTAACCAAAAACTTTCATTTTTCGTATTATGCTTTAAACAGTAGGATAGAAGCGGAACATTACGCTTTAGGATGATAGTAAGAAAGTGCTTTGACTAAGGGAGTAATTGTAAACATTTAATTAAAAGTCTGAACACGTGTTCCTGGTAATAAAATGTAAGTGTCCACGGAAATGAAGACAGTTGGACTTTTTCTTGCCCCTCAATGCTCACACACATTATAGCTTAATGAAGGTGTAGTGACTGTTTAAAATCCTTCAGTCTCATTAATGTTGGTCTCTTTACGTTGAGAAATAAATACAGAAATTCCTTTAAAAGGAATTACAATATAAATATGAGCGCCTTGGAGTTATTTTATGCTAAATAATTATTTGCTTTGCAATACTTAAAATAAAAGTTAAGCAATTGAATTAAAAACTTTAGAAAAACATGCTTATATTATACCTAGTACCTGGGCGACCGAGCTTCGCTCGGAGTTCTTTTTTTTATATCGTAATTTTTAGATAAAAAATAAACAAAAAACTTGAATAAATACAAAAAAAAACAAAAGTAAAAACTTTGTATCCTGTGATGAACTTGGTTGCTTGACCACAACACTTATGCCCAAATGTAAGAAATTATCGATCATATTTTGCGTAGAATAATGCGAAAGAAAACCGCATGAAAACTCGAAAACACGCGTTTTCCCAAACATAAGGCTAATCTAGATCGATTTTTTACTCCCGAAAACCCTCACATACCAAATTTCCGCGAAATCGTTAGAGCGGTTTCCGAGATTGCCGGTATAAATAAATAAATAAATACACAAGAATTGCTCGTTGAAATATATTAGACTAGTGAATCAACTGGTATTATTTCATAATATTTTACTAACTAGTTAAGGCAGAAGAGACTCCAAAATATTTGTTTTGCTGCCTATCCTTTTATTAACATATTATGAGTATGCCCATATATTTTATACTTTCTTATTGATAAACGTATGTATCTTTTAAATCATTCTTTTTCAAGTATCACTCCAAAGCGTAGAGGTTATTTAACCAATGTAGAGGTTAAATGTATTGTATTGACAGTGCCGAATTGTGAATGGCGTAGATAACGGCACAATAGGCCGGAGATGCGCGCGGACACACACAGCTTTACAACCTTCGTTGCTTTGTTATTGAAATAGCTACAAAAATTGAGACTGGTGCTTCTCTTAATTAGAGTTGAAATATAAAATTAAGATTTTATTATCTGGTCCTACAGACGTTATTCTGTGCCAATTTCAATACATTTGTTTGTGATCACTGAGCTCCTATAAAAACCATTTACCGGGCACCTTTTCCCTTTTAAAACCTTATTCGAACTTTTATTAACAATTAAGAAAAAAATTAGCGAAATCAATTTCGAGACTTTAACCGTTTTTAGGGTTCCGTAGTCAACAAGGAACCCTTAAAGTTTCGCCATTTCCGTCCGTCCGTCTGTCCGCAGGTTAGCTCAGAGACTTAGTATTAGAATTAGAAACCATGTATTTAGTCACGCCGATAATGTAGTAAAATAAAATCTCGATTTTTTTTTCTCGTGTACCCCGTGATGTGTCGGGGATATTGCGGGTTTATGAAAACGATTTTTCTTTCGAGTCAACATTACTTAAAGTAAATTGTACAACTTTTGGATATGTGACAAAATGCATGGTAGAAGTAAAAGGAAAACTATCAAAGCTAAGTTACAAGTAATAGTCGACCAACTTAAAAATTTTTACTATGAGCCGCTGAAACCGTTAACGTTAAATGTTCACAGTATGGAACAACAAAAAGCCCTCTTCTTAGTCCGCATTATTGTGATGGGCAACTATGGAATCTTACATTGTGCGTGGCCCGACACGCACTTAGCCGGTTTTTTCAGTTCCTGTGAATGTCGGGATTTTGTGTTGAATAGCGATAAATTAGACCGGCATTAATATCTGTTGATATTATATATGAGCTTATTTGTTCTTAGCAGTAAGCAGTGGTTACACACCCAACTCTATGACACGACTATCGTTTAAAAAAGAAAGTGATTTTTTGTGCTATTTTTCATAACAAAGGGTTGCTTATCTGCCATTCTTCTCTCTGTCACACAATTTATTTCGCCTATCTGATCAAACAATACGCGCGTTTCCCTTGTAACCACGAACGTATTATGGTTGCAACAGGTGGATACAAGGGTGCGTGCAGGGGAGCGGCACTTGTTGCACAATTTATACGACATACACTATTACGATTAATGTTATAGCTATGTTTATATTGCCTCGGAACTATAATATGAACTCTAGTCTCTGTCAGTTATTTAAACTAAATTCAGCATTTTTAAATACTTAACTCCTTTTAAAAATACTAACAGATCGCTATTTGTTTCTAAGTAAGAATATACATATTTATTAGTACATATATTTGTATTAAGTATTTTTTTTATTCCTATAGATAGTATACTTTAAGTTACAGTTTTAATATAATTTTTAATATTTTTACAATAACAAGTACCTAAGTATGACTACAATAGAATCGAATAATAAAAGCTCGAGCCATTTTTACCCGTGCCGCTATTGTTCGTTTGAACTTGGAACGTCGCGTGACGTAAACGGCGCGTGCGACGTTTCGCATTCAAATCGCCGTCTTCATAATTACTCCAATAACTGTTACTAACGTTCTCATTAGTTAAATTACACTACACGATATATGCAATTTAAGCTGCCGTAAACATGATAGTCTTGCGAATAAATGTGATATAACGATGGTTTAATTATCCAAGAGTTAGTGCTGCTCTCTATGAAGTACCTTTAGGTACGTACGATATTTTATGTAATGATAGCATGAAGTTTTTACACTACGATCCAGATTTCTTGATTTTAAGTAGATTTTGATATATTTTTATAGGAAGATCATACATTCTATCTAAATTAACCTTAGGTGCTGCAAGAGTAACTGCCTTGTTTTATGCAAAGTCGCACACATACATATGTTATTAGGTAGTTATAGACATATTTTATTACTGAGACTAAATACAATAAATAATAATACAGAAATAATTTCCACAAAGAACAATATACACGTCATAAAAGTAGATACAGTATCATAAACATAATACAGGCTAAAAACCATTAGAGTTTAGATACAGATTTTAAAACAGTAGTTAACAATAGTGGGTACATTAATCTAAAGATCTGTAACGTTGATCACGAATGTAGGCGAGAGACCTTTGCTCAATGACAGAGGCGGCGCGGGCGCATCATCTCATTGAGCGCGCACCGGATGGGCCAATCAGCGGCGTGAATGGACGCCCCCGCGCATGCGCGCTGATGCTGCTCGGTGCGTTATTAGCTCCCGTACTAGATGCCTTCTTCTTTGTTATACCAGTAAATTGTTATGACTTTTTATGGCCCCCGTGTGAGATGAGTCGTAAACGTTCCTACTGTTGCTTCATTGACATCATTATTGTTCGCTTGAGAAGCTCTCAAATTTATTGTGATGTTCGGTTTTTCGGTCGATCATTTTAGATATCATGTAAACCTATTAGATTAGTGTGCTAGGGTCAACTGAAAGGATATCTAAAACGGTTTTCTTGCATTACACATTGATGCCTTTATAGGATATAAATATTTTAATACACTATAAACAGAATAAGTACTAATGTAATAAGATTCGCTATAGTCACAAAAAAGCAATTTCTTACGAATTGTAGATATAAAGAGACGCCACTTAACAGTCTCTTCAGCAAAGTTAGAAATATAAAAATATTCTTTGGTAACGAATCTTAGTCGCAAGGTCTTCACTTTCAAGATCAGCAGAGCATGCTCAGATCATAATTATGGTAATAACGCTTGCGCAACTTTACTGCCCTAAGGTAAACACGCGATGTTACGGGCTGTGCTATTTAGATATAGGATAAAATTTACTCAAAACAATTAAAGCCGTATCTTGTTTTTACTATAATTGACGTTTTAATGATGTTGGTGTAAGCGGTAATTTTTACCGTAACTTAGGTGTTGCATAACATCTAAATAATATCTAAATAGTGAAGTCTACATACAATCCAGCTACCGTGAAAATGAAATGAGAATAGACCTCGAGCTAATACGCGTACCACTATATTTTTTTTATAAATGTAATAAATAACTTTTTAGATATGTTTCGCTGCAAAATTGTATATCTATATATTTTCAAGGGGTGTTTATTGAAGCGGTGCAATCCGCTATTACAAGCGTTGATAGACGTATTCATATATTTCTTACGGTCACGGAGTGTTCACATTCGGGACAAGAGCAGGCGAAACCGAGAGCGTTGCGTCACTGAGGATGATACATCGCTTTTCACAACCGACAATAGTGTTGCAAATTCCAATTCTGCAAATGGCCGAACGCTGGCATTACGATTGACAGTTGCTATTTTTAATTATATTATGATACTCATTTATTATATTACTTTATGTCGTAAAGAAAATTTTCATAAAATAACTTCTTATGAAAAATGTCATAGATTTGAATAGTTAAATACTGAGAAGTATTTATTCATTATTATGAGACTAATATATTCTAAGTATAATTAAATAAAACAATAAACTTAAATATTATATTAAAAATCGTCAAGGGCAATATAATATACCAGTAATTTATTTCTTAGTTGAGTGGCGTCCTGTCACCGTGCTTTAAAAGTGCTAAATACTTTTTCAGTGAGGAATACTAACCTTTTGGCTTATTGAAAGCTTTCATCATGACTTTGATTCCCATGCCTGCAATTGCCGCCGTTGCTATCTTGTCTGGTGCGGGCTCTTGAAGTTTCAATTGTACCCGCTAGCAGGTTTTAGACTATGTTATATTATTTTTTGTCCTTTGAGCACTTTTATATTTACAAATGTCTATAATTTACAATATATTAATACTAATTTACTTTAATAAGATCAATAAATATCACACTTATTTTTTTTTATTGAGTTTTAAAATGTTATTATTGTAAACACTCTTCACTGTTTTTCATTTTGTCGGTAAACTTTTGTTACGTCACCGTTGAATAGTTCACTACTTTATCATTGTTCATGCTTCGTTGCACCTAAAAGATAGTTTGTTTAAATTTTGCACCCAACTCCGCCATACTAACCGAACTACGAACGTTTCGCGTAATTAATAGATAAGCAATGCGTAAAGGGACAAGGTAACGCTTTCGGAATGAAGTCAAGGGAGCAATATTCGAAGTAGGGAACATTCCCACAGGTGCACGGAAAGGCTGAGCGTTTCCGGCCCCCACCCACCACCCGCACCACCATCGCCACCACCCTGTTTAACCCCCGCCGAGCTCGTAGTTCCCACAGAGACCATCGGCCTGTGACGAGCAATTTCGCTAAGTTTTGTGGTTAGGGTCATAGTGCATCGATCGTTTGTAAACGCTAAACTTAACAAATTTGATAGTCAAATCATCTGCCATAGTATTTTTACTGCTTGCATTTTATATTATATGCAATAATAATAATGAGTTTATTTTAGCAATATATTAATTTACTAGGTATTAACTACTATAACTATTCTACTAATTTGTTATAATTTTTACAGTTAACTATTTATTTATTCAAAAATATATTTTTTTATTTAGTTACGCTATTTCACTATAATACCCGTTTATATAATTCATCATAAAAGTTAATCTTCATAAAGAAGCCCTTAATGCTTTAATAACATGCATACGTTTTAATAATGCAACAAATTGATAGGCATGGTTCATCCGACCGCGAGGGTTCAAGGGTTAAATACGTGTAAACATCTCTATCCGACTTAATAACCACTTTGTACAAGGGTCGGTAAGTGTGTAGTTATTGAAAATATTAAGCTTCAAGTATTGTTTAAAAGTTAGTGGCAAGTATTTAATGAATTCGTGGAACTTTTTTAACGGTTCACACGTCTATTGAATTTGAAAAATGGGGAATTGATAAAGATTTTAAATATTTTTAAAGTATATTTTCCTTAATGTGAATTCAGTCGTTTGTCCAAAGGTTGTTTATCTCTAAATTCTCGTAAGTGCTGCAATTGTGAACAAATGGACCATAATTTATACATATATTCAATCTAACTTACTTAACGAAGATGGGGGCGACGAATTGCCCTCAATAGAAATCAAATTTAGACACCACAGGAATCGTATTGGGAACGAAATTTAACTGTCATATTCGAAAACATCATACGTATTGATGGCAATCAATTTAAAATATAAAAATAATTTAATATTTTAATGTTAAGGTGTTATACTCAAAAAATCGTTGTATTAGCTTAGAGCTTTTTGTGGTTTTAATCCTTTTTGTATAATATTTGTGATGATCTACAAAACTAAGAGTCAATGTAGTTTTTTTTATTAATCTGATTAAAATTTAAAAGATATGTAATTTTTAACGTTTTGAAAAAATACTAAATTATTTTTTTTTGTTACCTGTGAAATAATTTAAGTAAACGGTTCTTTATACACGAAGAGGTTATATATATTGAGCAGCCTAGCTGACGTGATTGCGGTTAATCAGGTGGTCGAGACGAGATTGCCGGGTACGGGTCAACTAACTTGATTGTCGCGCCCAATTTGTCTCCTGACTAAACAAGATCGATTATTTTAAATTAATTTCAATATATTTGTTTTCTCATTTCTCATTTAATTTATATTATAAAAATGACTGAGTCATGCACTTTTAGATAATAAGGAGGCGAAACGCATTTATCTAAGCTTAGATAAATTTTAAGTGTGTAAAAAATCTTATCGACTTGGCTTCCAAAATAATGTAATAGTACTCGTTATGTTAAGACAGTAAGTTTTCATTTTCCAATATGAACTTTAGCCACATATAAGATAATACATATGACTTTTAATTAATACTTTATGCGTGTATAGTTGCAGGCGAAATCTACTCTGAATATTAAATATTTGATGAGCAAGAACAAATTAATGTTTAGTTACATTGAATAAAGCCCACGGCTGTAGCAAACACTAAGTGCTGGGTGTCAATTGCACTGCGGGATCAACTGGGGTCGGCTCTAATTTCTATCTCATCTTCGACCCTCTTAATAGGTAAGTGGACACCCGCATTCACGCTAAATAACTTTAATGTAGATTTTGTTTTACCATAGCATTTAAAGTGCAAGCACGTCGGAATTCAATTTATTCAGAATCGTTCTGATCAAGAACACGTT
Organism: Fabriciana adippe; assembly: GCA_905404265.1. NCBI lineage: Eukaryota > Metazoa > Arthropoda > Insecta > Lepidoptera > Nymphalidae > Fabriciana > Fabriciana adippe. The sequence continues at coordinate 6,631,026 of FR990000.1, forward strand.
TGTCTCGAAATGTTTTGATGGGCCGTTTGAGATTTTGAACGCTTTTGCTCGATGCGCAAACAAACATAGCAACAATGGATGCTTCGGCGAAGCGCGTGTGACGCGGGAATCGATTCAAATGTGGAACAATGCTTGTATAACAATTCGGAGTGTTGATGCAAACAACAATGTTGTAGGTTCGGTACGTATAAGCTTTTGTATAATTTGTCTAACTATTATACAATGTTCGTAAGAAACACAAATTGTTTGAATGTTTGTGGTAGCGATAATTTTAACAATCCCAACACACATTTACGCATATTCGTTATTATTTATACATAGTATTTAATTCCATCGTGAATAAAAACAGTAATTTATCATATTAATTATAATTATATAATAATTTAATAAATATTCTAAAAATAAAAATGGTATATTATTGTTTAAATTGTGAATTTATTAATCTGTGGTAAGCTAACAAGCTAACAAGTAGCATAGATGTAGCGACGCTCGTCCCGTCCCAAGTGATTTGACCTTAGACCGTTCAATTAAAACGTTATGGACGGTGGGGCGGTAGTAATAAATGTTTGTACAATAGGTAAAATCTCAATGTTGTATATATTGTTCTGAGTTTAAGTACTTACTTCTTTCTTATTTGTGTTACATACTATTGTTTTTAAAGATTAGTAATGTAAGTAAGAAAAAAAGTCTAAAGATATAAAAAAATATTAGCTATACCTCACTTTTCAATAAAATATAATTTAATTTGTTTCGTTTTGAAAGTCTATTTGTATACTGACTCTTTAATATTTAAGATATCCAAACAGTCTAATAAGTATATTGAAAAACTAGTGACTTTCCCTTGCTTCGCTCGTATGCATCCCTAGGTATGATTTTGTTCGCAATGTCATAGCTCTTAATTTCATTGCGCGGAACCCTAATTCTTTTTCTAAAATAAAAGTAACCAAAGTTACTTCTTATAACATCAGCTATTTGCTAGTAAAACTCTCGTCAGAATTGGTTCAGCCGTTTCGGAGATAGCCGGAATAAACAGACAGATAGAGAAAAATTTTAAAAATTGTATTTTTCTTACAAGTACCGTAAATAATTTCATATGCATTTAGTAAAAAGCTGTTATTTTGACACTGTTAACAGATACATCAATTTTATTTATCAGTATAGTTTAAAGCTAAACTCTGCGTTAGTACCTAGTTTAACTGATACCAGGGTGCGCCGGCGTCCCACCGACGCTCGCCCAGTTTAAGCTGAATCCTATTTAATATGCTCGACTATATAGATATAAGCTCAATTTACGTTAGAAGCTTTTAAATTTCCAAAACTATCAATTTTTTTACTTGTGCGTGTTGTGTTCATATAAACTTTCAATCATCATCGTTTTACAAACTATAATATAGTTAAGCAAAGTTTCAGCCAAATCAACTAAACAGTACCTAATTTAATAGCATTTTTTTTCGCATTAAATGTTTCTTTAAATTGACATAACTTTTTATTTATGGACTGATTGAAATAAAACAAACACTAAACGCTAAATGAAGCTTACCACAATATATTCATGAAAAACGCACCCAAATCGGTGAAGCCGTTTCTGAGATTAGCGAGCACAAACGCACAGACAAAGAGACAAAAAGACAAAAAATCTAAAAATCATTGTTTTGAGTTTGACCCTCAAAATAGTTTTTCTCAAATATCTTCCATGTACAGACAACGATCAGTTATAATTTTATTATACCTATGTAGAGATATAAAGTATGTTTCAAGTAAGTACCTATAAAATCTTGTTGCAATTACACATTATGTGTTTTATAACTAATAAGGTGCGCATAAAAAGTTAATATAAGAACTGACTGTTACAGATATACCTCGTTACAGCCCTCAAGCTCATATAAGGACAGGCTGGTTATATTGAAACGTGTTAATTTAACAAAAAAACATTCGCTTTTTCAATTCCACGCTACATTTAGGTTTAAGTATGAAAAACTATACTCTCGAGTAAATTATTGTGGCCTCACAATGTAGGATAAGTCAGTTATTCACAAGGGTGTCCCCATTTTAACTTTTAAATCTACATATTAATGAATGCTATACGATAAGACTGTACTGTAAATATGCCAAGAAGCCATTACCGAGCTGATAAAATGATGTTTTTTTTTTAAGATTAAAAATGACAAGCAACTATGCAGTGACTACATTTTAAAATTCACTTGAATTATGAGTATTATTCGTGTAGTAAAATGCAAATGGTGTATGAATTACATGAGGTAAAGTTTTGAAACGTTATAAATTATATTTTTTCGTTCAACAATCTGGACAGAGAATTGGCTCTTGCTATCGGAATTTTTGGCTTTGATTTCGAGTGGGTGTTCTGAAAAGTTAGGTAAATGAGATTACGAGGCGTGCACACGACTGATGTGAAGTGTGGGGTGGGCTGGCCGGCTATTGGCGAACGCCTCCCACCGCCCACGCATGCGCAGCGCGCCGCCTGCGAGAAAAATCTTCGAGAGGAAAACTCAGCTTCCGAGTCATGGACATTCAAAATTTTATGTTTGTTTTATTACATGGGCGGTATAATAGCTGTTTTGCATCTCCTCAATATTGCATGAAATGGCAACCACAATCTTTACGAGCGAGTGATTCGAATTTTTTTTGTTGTCGCGCAATAAATGCAATGACAACGGGTTATGCAGCCTGTAAATATATTATTAATAGTATTCATTCTATACCGAAAAACTGGTCACTTTGATTTGGTCAGTATGATTACTTACGCTTTTATTTTGTTATAATAAATGTTGAATAGTATTTCTTCAAAATTTAGGACGTTGCATTAGAATTTATTTTAAAATTTACATTAGTGATTGTAACATATCAAAACATAGGACGGGTTTTATTATAGGGGATCATTAGGCATGCAAATGAATGCGTTTTCAGTACTTTTGTATGTTAATTTGGTCGGTTTAGGGTTAAGTTCAGTGTCGCAGCCATTTTATATAACATTGGATTTAAGAACAAAGGCGATAAAATTTTAACGTTATAATGTGGAAATACGTAATTATTTATCATATTTAATTTTAAATGAAGTGCATACCAATTATAGGATACTATTATATTAAAGGTATTAATTTAAAATAATTGGTAGTAGAAATGAGAAAGTGTGCAGTAATTGCATACCCTATACCTAAGCAATTTGTTCAGCGCAGGTTTAGTGAGCTGCAACATGAAGTTACATACATATCACTTGTATGTATATGTATTATTGAAGTTATAGGTATAGAAAAATATGCATAAATATTATATAATGATGCTTATTGAATTTTAAGCCAAAATGCAATATTCTGCAAAACAGATAAAATATGAATAATAATATTTCCGGTATCAAATAACTACTTAATTTACAATATTTTTCTATTAAATAGTAAACATATAGATTGTGAAGTCGCAACAATTTCATAAATTATTATTTTGTTAGAAATAATCCCATAATTGTGTAATAAAGATGTATATTTATCTTAGCTATAATTTAAATTTTAAATATAGGTGCCTAATTTAGTCTTGTTATAATTCCCGTTACAGAATTAGGCCACAACGTGTCACTGTGCCATTAAGGGCTATTAACAGCACGTTAGCGCGTTCACTGAAAATATTACTACCGTTGCACCTATTTTATTCATAGTCAGATAGACATATGCCTGTAGCGAGGTGTGTGTCCTATAAATGGATATTTGATTTACTAAAATGTATATGATTTATATATACAGTTTAAAGTGGTTAAATTCGTTAGCTTATGAAATTGTTTTTTTTTTAATACTTCAGACAAATAACTTGAATAAACTGCGCAGTTTAAAGATTCATCTATATTTGATGCGTCATGTGACATTTATTAATGCATTTTTTATGAAAACATAATAAATATAACATATACATATATCTGTAATTGCGGATGTGGGTAATTTAAAATTCGATATTCATTAACTTTAAGCAAAAATTGGGATATTGTTATTTACGTTTCTTAGTCATAAAAATTCAATATAGAATGCAATAGTGTTTTTTATATATGATTATTAAAAATAAATATAAATATTAAACAGATTATTCTAAAACACAACATTTGGATAAAAATTCGCAAAAAAATATAATATGTCCCTTTGTTTATCTGAACGCAACATGCTCGTTAGAATTAGTGAGTCACCATCACGGTTGGCTGATTGCGAAAATTTGACAATTGTTCGTCTAAATTTTAAGGAAGAAATGCAATTTTTGACTAAAGTAACTTATCAATGTCGATTACGAAACGTGTACGGGCGTTAAATTTTAATTACCATTATTTTAGTACGTATTTAGCGACAACCTCAAACTCCAAATCCTTAAACAAATCTTCATTGGTTAAAACTTTGTACCTATAATGTTGCTTGGCAGTATTGAAAACAAGTGTGACCGGGAAACAAGAAATAGTTTATTTTCAGCAATATGTGGTTCCGTGAACCTGAGTTAAATAAACAATTGATTCGTGATTCATTGTATACCGTGATTTATATTTTTGTACATGTTATTCTATTCCTCGATTTACGACGACAGTTTTTAGTAAACGCTAACAAGTTACAATATTTCGAACATCCATGTTACACTTATTACTGGTTAAATACCTTTAACCAAGAAATTTAATGCCATTTAGTAAAATAAGACATATAGGGAATCGATATTTCGTTTTTTTTTCCTAAACAATAAAGAATACATAGTGGATTTATGTATGTACTTAAGGATTGGCAATATGTTGCTCAAATCAACCAGTTTCGCCTGCATTAGATCCGGTGCATAGGTATTATTAAATATTGTAACTTTTAGCATAGTACTATTTTTAAATTCTTACAAATCTAATATGTATTCGTGTCGTGACAATTTAAACAATGGAAATATTTAATACTAAACTTAATTTCCACAACTACTCGTAGTTATACACTTATGAAAATGTTTGGAGTTGTTTGAAATCGATATTAATTGTGCAACAGACATGTTGCTACGAAACGCATTGAGTGAAAACATAAGCAATTACTGGAAGCACCCTAAATGGGGTCTCTTATCTGTAGCTATTGTTTAACACGCTTTTTTCATTCCCACGCTCGTGGTCGACCGCGCTGATAACGCTCTACCTGTATCCGTACCCGATCGTCTCAAGGAATTTTGAATAATACTTAAAGAAAATAGGCCTTGTCTAGGACATTCGATGACTATTATTCATTACACAGATGTAGAAAACAAGAAACTTCTACGTGAATTATTATTTTTGTACGTTGTTTTTGTAAGGTTACATCGTGAACGTGAAATGAACGTTGCATACATTATCCTATACTACAGTTTTGTTATATCTTTTTAGTAGTTGACAAATATTATGCAGCAAAATAAACGATTAATAATAATAATTAATAATTATAGTAAAAAATATTCCTCAACTACAATGTCATGTTCCTTTTGTGATAGCAGAGTACGCTTTGTTGAATTTTAAATGAAATGGCATCAAACAAAGAGAGTCGGGAGTCAAGTGCAAAATTCGCCGGCGACCCACGCATATTAGAAGGACAGATATATTGCAATATGTATGAGAGCCGAATCCATTATCCAATGACGTACTGCAATTACCCATTTAATGTAATTTGGGCCATTGTAAATGTGTCCAGCTCTTCTCGTACATTCTCAGCGGCACTCACTCAAAAGCACCAATTAACGAAATCACAAAGGAGCAAACACACGGTGAACACAAACTGATCGCGGGCATTCGTGCAGACCGGGCATTTCAAATTCGATATCGGATATCCAGAGTTTTCAGCGGCAGGCTGTGAGTGCGCGCGCGTGCGTGTCTGCGGCCGGTGCGCGACTACTCGCTCAATGGGCGCCGGCGGCGGGGCGAAGCTCACGTCTCGCGGCTCACTCCCAGCGAGCTTACGAAAATCACCAATTGCGTCTGTCCCCTCATTAAACGATGCTCACTTTGCATGCACTATATTTTTAATACCCACAGTACCGCCCGAAAACGATTGCAGATAACATTTCTAATGCGAACCTTAGCGAGATTTGAAGAGCTTTAAAAGCTGTTCGTTGCTGTACATCCGGTGCCACCTGCTCGCACTCAATATGAGGCAACACGTTAGAAGGAGATAAAGTGATCGTTTAGCAAACAGACCGGATGGCGGACTCGGTCATGAATGAATGCGCTGTCCTTGTCTGTCGTGTACATTTACGTAACGCAGTCTCGCTCAGCTACAGGTTGTCGCCGTAGAGGAAGTGAAAGGGACGGGAGGCGGCGTAGTAAATATTGCTCACCACCGGGAGTATTTCTAAGGGTTTTCAATTTTTTGTTCGGTCACAAAGGTATCCAACTTCATTCATAGATTTAGTGTAATCTAATACATCAAAGTTATTAGCTTATAAACATTAACATTGTACTCGTAGTCTATTGCTTTAAGTAAGTATGAGCAGTTGAAGATTGAAAATTGCTGAATTATTGTTGGACGAGTTCATAGTATAATTTAGCAATGATAATCCCTTTAGTGTTTGTTTTTGAAGTTTGAGTTATGAAAGTTAATAATAATGATTGAACGATTTGTATATAAAATGTGTTTCTACCGTGCCCTATATGAGTTGTTATTACGAGTAGAAGTTACATTTTAAAGCTATAACAAAAGTAATTCGATTATTGGACTACGGGTATGATTATGGATGGGACTTTTTTAAAGTGTACGGGGCTATTCTTAACGTGTAATTTATTAATTTATTAAGGTATTAAAACCCGTATACAATCGACGAAAATGTACACCCAAATTAATACCTAATAATGTACTTTTTTAAATTGGTAATATACAAAAATATTTTTTATTTATTGCACGAATTATTTAAATTAAATTCATTAAGTATAGAAAAATCATTGTTATCAATTAAAATTTTAATAAAAGTTGTATTAAATTATTGCATTGATTCTCAGAGAAGTGAAAGGAAACCATAAAGTAACTTAGGTAATGTTGAGGAAAACATAAAGAAGGCAGGATATTTAAGATTCAAAGATCGTGCGAAAGTGCAAAAGCTCTGTAAGAATACATTTATGACTCTATCGCGTGAAAATCAATTTGTTGGTTTGGAAAATAATGTATCTACCGTTTAAAATAAAATATTTAATAAGAACATGTAATGCTGGTGTGGTCTCCGTATTAACAATATCACGAAATCATATTAATTGGCTTGACAAAGTATTTAGAATAAGAATGTCGATATTACAAGTAAAATCTCCTTCCGTCGTCATTATTATTTATAATTTTTATATAACTTTTAAAAATTTTAAGGTTTTTAAGAGTTAAAGAAATCAGTTATTAATAAGAGAAAATGTTACAATGCCACATAGTGTAACAGCTCTCAAAAATGAAAAAATAGGTGTTCTTCTAAGTCCCGCGTGACGCTTAGGTGCGGCTCTCCATTGTCGGTTATCTGTGGGCGCGGTACAAACCAAGCGTGTCAATGTTTGGCTCGTGCTCGTGGACAAGGTAGAGCAAATATCGAAATACATCATTCCTTTTATATAATACTATTTGTTATAAATTTCTTTGTTATTTTTTTTCTATTATAAAACATTAAAATTTTGTGCTCGCGTAGATGTATTAGTCAAGTCAGTCTTTATTAGTGGCAAGCTTAAAAATTTCAATATGCAAACATAAATAAATCATGTAATTGTAATATTGTACAATCGAATTATAAACAGTTGTATTTGATGTAAAACAGTTACAATAATAAGGATTTTGAATAAGTTAAAGTAGTAAAATACATATAATGAAATCTATTCGTATGAGCAACTATAACTGCTAACACTTTTTATATACATATATAATATAAAGACATTAATGCAGAAAATATTTTAAACGCACCATTTATAGCTCGTACCTTATTCAGCCATTTGCAAGTAACAATAGGATTTCTAAGATTTCTTAAACAATTCATGCTTTTTTTTCTATATAAACTCGTCATCGGTTTCAACATATTTATTTTTAGTATTCTTAATGTGCTTAAAACTTCTAAAGGTCTGTTGGTTTACCACGTCTTTTTATGAAAAAAGCGATTTACATTGAATTCAGCTATGATGAAATTTATTCAGTATGCGTGCTAAATCAAAGCTGCGAATAACTTAACTTCTTTGTCTCAATATTACACAATAACGGGTTGCTTTCAAAAGTTTGTTTGACAAATGGGTTTTAACGCAACAATCACTTTCACTAAGACAAACAGAGGATGTCGACTTTATTGTCACCGTACTTGGACACTTAGATTGGTTTAACACGACATTGTTTTAGTAATTTTTTAAATAACATGACTAAAATAACCAACCATCTAATACAAGAATCGTTGCGTGAACAATATTTATTCACATTTAACTCTACATTTTTTAAATAATAATAATAATAATCATCAATAAAATTATTCAATCATTATTATCAGGAAGCTATTAAGGAAAGTAGAATTTTAAAAGTTAAGATATAAAATTGTTTCAATATTCATAATTACTTACGGTGAATAATAATCAAATTAGAAAACTTACGAAAGGTATTACAATTAAACAGTTCTGATTGCAGATAAAAAATATTAATAAATATACATAATATGTATTTAATAATAAGAGAAGTGCACCTCGCTACAAATCAATGGGATCTTGTCGAAGCATGTAACCTCTGCGCGCCAGGTGCTACGCGGGATGTTCCTCCCCCTCTCGCCCATCCCGCTCCCTCTTTTAAACCCTCACATGTGTAGCCTTGGAGGAAGTCAATACACATACTTGCACATTGAAATCATGTGCATGAGTGTTTCTGTAAATTATTAATGATCTGCATTTGTATTATATGCGTCTTAAGTTTTATAAAAAATGCCGTATATAATTATTCATTTGAGTGACATTCAATGTCTTATATTGCAATCACATTAGGATTTCTTGTTAAAAATAAAGCTTATATTTATATCTGCGATTTAATATAAAAATCTTATATATGCTTATATAAAAATCTGCGATTTAATATCGTTAGATAAAAGCATTCATTCATTATCGATAAGGCTAGCCAGTTCAATTATCCTAGGAATGTACAGGAAATTTCAAGCCTGGTATATAATTGTTCATGTCCACTATTCACAAAGAATATTATCACCAGGTAGCGAAGGTAATACAATGTGTCCTTCCGGTACATTTTCAAGCATCTCTAATCAAGCAGAACTAGATTCAAACAGTATAGGTTAGACTTCAAATTTCATCGACAGATTCGACATTTTGGGTGATACTCGTAGTTAAAACAAGAAGATACATATTTGAACATTAACGCTCTTTTGACTAATCTAAAATGTATTATGTTGCTGAAGACTTAAGGTTCATATTTAGGGTGCAGAGCTCGGAGGTTGTAGTTTACTCTGCAGGGTTACCTAGCATCCGGTGTAAGTCGATACCGTGGGGAAACAGGGATCATTTTAAGGCATAAACCACATCATAATAACTGTAAAAATGGTGCAACATTGTTAATCTTATGAATTATTAAAAAAGATCTGGCTATAATTTACAAAATATTACTAGCATAAAAAAGCTGCCCAAGTCAATGGTTATAATTTAAGTCACTATTCCGATGGCAAATAATTATTTCACTCGATAAAAACTACACTAGATCAAGAACTGGTTTCTTCATAACTTTAATTTGATATTAACCAAAACGAATCTCGTGTATCGTTCTTAATATTAAAAATGGCTATTGATTAGTATCAACATATATAAAAAAATACCTATAACAAGTTTTCGATGTTTATTAAACTATTCATTTCCAAATAAAATTTTCGAAGCTTCTGGTCTTAAGTTAAATATTAATTTTAATGATAAATCTCAGGAGAATATATTTTGTTGAAATCCTATATCTTTTAATTTACGTAAATGTAATAATGATCATTAAAATATTCGTCAATTGTATGTCATTTACGAATGCTCTCAGTAATGAAAAGAACCGCGGCCTATTCTGCGCTATACAATCCTCGCGGCGCATTATTCGCCGGCAGTCTAGACTTAAATCTCAAACAGTAAAATGTCGAACGGAACCATAAAAAGTTGAGTAAAAGGCGTCGAAAGAAGGCAGCGAATTTTGAGCCAAACCAGTTTAATGAGGGTCGTATTTAAATACGAAAATAAAGCGGTTCCCACGGCGTCGTTCGCGGGAACGGAAGCCTCTTCGATGTCGCGGCGTCTCCGCGCGACTCTTCGTATCGCGCGATCATCGCTTGCGCGCCGCCTCCCGCGCCTGATCCGACGCAGCCTCCCGGCCCAGCCGGCCAGCCTTGAGCGAACCCTCAATGCGACGTTGCCTTACAACTTAACGAGCATTTAATACTTTTTGCAAAATCGATCACAGGTCAAATTAAGATGGGTGAAAACACATGTGAACAGACAGAGACTGACGAAATCATACGACGAATATCAAGTTTTACAATACGGTTATTGACGTGTTGTAGTAGAGCAAGCGTGAGAATGTTTTGCAAGCAAACACGGAGACATACATGTATAAAGACATATTATGAATATCAGTTAAAGATCAAGAAAATCTATATATTTTTTTATTATCATTTCATTTATTCATACATACTAATGAATATTTAAAGCATTTTTTGCACATTAACTGATTAAGATATAGAATAACAAAATATAATATTTTTAGTATAAAAGTTATGAATTCCTAGTAATACTTACGTTTATATTTTGTTGAGATTTGCTTCTGAGATAACTAGAGATAGGTACTAATTGAAGGATGTCAGCCGATATATAGATTTAATATACATAATTGTCCACGAGCCTGCTTGTATGTGATTTTGTCACATTTCAGTTCTCTTGTAAGACTTTATATCTATCTATATGAGATACCGGGTCAAGATGTAGCCTTTGCTTTTAGAAAAAAAAATCCGATTCGGATCTTTAGGTACCTTTACCTTAGGTACCTTCCTTTTCAATACTTCTATGTAAGGCAAGTTACGATTTGCTGAAAACCGCATCGAATAATAATAAAAAAAAAAAAATGTTTTGGACCGGAACAATTTCTTATCTACATAAGTATTAACTTTATATGTTTGCTTAGTTTGCTACTTCTTAACCATAAATGTTAATGTAGTTAATAAATTCTTATAAACGTTTTACCGCATAATTAATCGATCTAATTTAATTAATATAATTATTTTCTCAGCTCTTCGGCAGACCATAATTATAAGTATAAGATAAGATGTATTGGAGGTATGTAAATTTATTTTGGTATTTATCTTTTGATAATGATGCTTTAGATAGCGAAAATGTTCTATGAATTATAATGACAACATCACACTACTATATTATAAACGTGAAACTTTGTATGTGTATGTTTGTTACTCCTCCACGCCGCGATGGACGGATTTCGATGTACACTAACAGATTGACAGGGTACTGTCATACTTTCTTAGTTTTACGCGAATATTGACATTTTAAAGAAAACTATTTTTTCGGATTTATTTTGAGTTTTGACTGCCTACGTTTCGAATGCTTTACAATTTACATCAATCATGGTCACGTCAAAAAAGAATTTGTAATATTTATAATAATTACAGCTAAAATTAAATAAATAATATTGCCGTATTTAATTATTAGAATTAAAATCAACAAATACTGTAAAGTGCTTTGATGCCATTTTAGAATTTTTGAAATCATTTTGTAAAATTGTGACGTCTAAAACCTTAGTCTCTCCCATGACCATGATTGCTGTAAAGCATTCGAAACGTCGGGAACCAAATACCCTATAGATATATAGGGTGCAATTATTATATAGGTACCTACATATATATACCTATAGGTACCTATATAATAATTGCAAAAGCCACCGAAGGCTGCACTCGAATGAAGGATATGGATGTTGAAAAATTATTCAATATTAAGTTACTTCTTTTTATTAAATATATTATACTAAAATTATAACCTATTTTTGAAAGTTTTTATAATGCTTTAAAATTACTATTTTCTTGATTAAATATTAATTTATAAAATTGTAATTTTATTATTTGCTTATAAATTGTTTTACTTTACATTCCAAGAAATTCTGTAAGATTTACTTAACAATATATACAAGTTTTAAACAAGGATGATCTTTCTTTGTTTGACGGCTTTCGATAAAGTCAACATGACCTTAGTCAACGGAACTGACTCTGACGACTTTATTTGTGTATTTTTACAAAAGCTATTTTCAATGTCACAAGCAGATAACTAACGTTGAACTAAAATTTCAGCTTTAGAAGTTCGGAAGTGAAAGGTTTATATTTACTATTTCTGATATAATTCTCGGAGTCAGAAAGCTTTAGTCCATCTTCACCAAGCTTTAGTCCATCTTCACCAAGCATATAACATTGAATATTATGTAATGATGTGTGACAGAATGCCGACTTCGCAAGTAACTCGGTTCATTAAATGACGTGAATGATATGCCCATTGAGTGCGCCGGCGCAGATTGTGGCTAGGTGGGGGCCGGAAAGCTGAGCATGAATGAAACGTTTTGACCCGCTTCGCTCGGATATATCTTTAACGCCATGTTTATTTGTACATTATATGATGTTTTCGGTATCAGGAACTGGTTCGATTTGTTATTAATTTATGCGCAAATCAATTTAAGCATCCTTTTGCGTTTTAATGTTTTTTAATTAGATTGGTATGATTTGCCGATAACGCTTGAAAAGGCCTTTCCAATTTTTTTTTATGTATCTTGATTTTAATTTGGTATCTATTTCAGTACAAGATTCTAATTCTATTTCTGTCTTGTATGACTCCTTTAAATGCAGGGTAATTAATTATAGTAATATGTTTCTTAAACATTGAAAATAAAAGAAACATTATGAGTTAGCTTGTAGTTTGCCATATGTATCCTGTGTGTATTTGCCCAGACAACATGTCGGCTCGTCACCACCAATATTCTTGTAAAAAAACTCACATAATGACTCAATGTACATTGTTACTCATTTATCTTGGCATAAAAACTATTTTCTTGAATATTATCATATTTAACATAGAGGAAGTGCGATAATAGGTCCTTTTGACAGTAAAATATAAAAAAAAATATATCTGAAGACAAAATTCAATATCTACAATTGCAAGGTATAGCCCTTAAATTACTTTGGTCTCTTTGAATTATAAAAATCTCATCTTATTAAAACTCTCTATCTCGAAACTGTCTATCTCGTCAAAAATTTCAATTAATAAAGAATTTAATTGAATTGAAATTTCAATAAATTTTTGGTAGGAAATAGATTTAATCTCCGATTACGAAAACGATAGTGCCTTTGAGTGCTTAAGCATACTTCACACACAAATCGTTAGTTTTTCGATTTTATCTTTACCTAAAATAAACAGTTACACAATATTACGTGTCTTTATTTGGTAACTACTACGTAATTAAAACCCGAGGAACCGAAAATTATAGGTGCGTTACAATGTTAACGATATTATGCAAATTAGAAAAATGCCATAAAATTGAAATTGTTAATAAATTTAAGGGTTAGAATTATATAGAACATATTAATATCTAATAATATAAGAGTATCTTTGAATATTTTTTTTAATAAAATGAACTCAATTTTTAAAGAAAATCAGTAGGTACCTACTAGAGCTCCAAAATTTACAACGGCTTTATAGACTCACTAGTGACTCACCCTCGCTTCGCTTAGGTTCGTCCCTCGGTTGCTTCCCAAAATAAAATTAATTAATTAAATTGGTTTAAATTTTTTTTCGTGGGACCCTATTTTTTTCTACAATAAAAGTAGCCTAAGTTACTCCTTATTACATAAGCTATCTGCCAGTGAAAGTCCCGTCAAAGTTGGTCCAGCCATTTCACAGATTAGCCGAAACAAACAGAGAGACAGACAAAAATTATAAAAAATGTTGTTTTGGTACATGTACCATGTACACATCCACATGCATTTAGTAAAAAGCGGTTATTTTAATATTACAAACACACACTCCAATTTTAGTTACCTGTATAGATGTATAGATTGAGTATAACGTTTATCTACCTATAAAGTAATTGTATAATTAATGTTATTCTTTTAATGTAAATGTTAAATATAAGAGGTCAGTATAGCGGTCAACTGGTCCCGATCGTGTTGCAAGATATTTTATCATTTTTGTTCAACATTCGTCGCGAGCGCCTTCGTGAGAACCGACAAGTGAACCATTTTGTCTTGATATTTCTTTATTATAAATGATAATGGACGAGGAGATCGACTTACGTTGGTCTCAATCGTGGCTTTCATCGCACCCATCAAAACTTGAGTGTAAAAACAGTGATTTGTTACAAACCTGAATTTGGCGGTTTTAGTGTCTAATGAATATATTATTCGATTTACCGTATACTCTGTTTCTTGTGTCGTGAGAAAATTGATTTGCTAAGATCAAACATTGCTATATGAATAATATTAATATGTTTTATTCATCAGTACATTAATATCGAATGAGGACTGAAAAAACAGCGGGGTCTACAGGAAAAACAATAATTTCATTTTGATAACAGGTATTTGTAAATTAATATATAACTAATGGATATAAATAAATAAAACAAGAAGCTTCTTTATGCCTTAATAAATTCTGAATGCATGTGCTTAGGGCTTTTAAAGTACAAATTGGCCAATTTAGCAAGAGTAAATGGTGTTTTCAGAGAGTAAACGAGAATGATATACCTATATAGGTACTTATATGTAAGTAATAATAATTGTAGAGGTAATTTATATGGATGTAGATATTATTTAATAGGTATTATATAGATTTAAAGACAACTAATGTTTTATTAACTTTTAGTGTCATTGACCTCAATGATTATCACATACTTTGTAATGCAAAATAAACATTATTTCTATATTGAATAATGTATATTTAAAGGAACTGCAAAAACATGTATGGTTTATATATTTCTTGTTATCATATCTATGCTTATTTGCGTTTCTCTGACATTGTACATATTAAGAAGACACGCAACAACCTAGAAGCAGTTACTGTTAGGTGGACAGGAAGCGTCCGACTAAAAAACCAGAAAATCAACATCTCATAAGACACGGGAATATCGCCTTCCGCTAATTATTTACGATATATTGCGTAACGGTGAAACGACGGGAAGGAGGTTGGAAAAAACACGCTCTACAGGACGTGGAGTCACCAACATTATATGCAAACATATGCAAAAAGGAACCTAAACTTAATGATGTAGAGTTCAGTTTTAAGTTATCATCGGAACTGCGACCAGCGCTTAGAATATCTTTATTCATATTCCGAACGATCTCGATAAAGTAGAAGCGGAGGCTGATCAATCGATGAGTGCACCTAATTTGCACTTTATTGTTTGAGTAATACGAGTCAAATTTCTACTAATGCATTTGGCACACCGGGCCGCTTATACTGGTTCATAATTAAAGATACCATAGCAGGAACCAGGAAGAGTGTCGTACTATCTCAACAGTTAGCCGGAAGTCGCTCGATCTGTGAGTTCATTCATAAATGAGACTCGACGCGACAACGTGTTATCATGAATGACGCATCGAGCCATATTTGCTTCTATTTATATCTAGCTAAGACTTAGAATAGTATAATAATGCAATAGTAATAATTAAGTATGAATGAAAGGAACCATTTAATTGAGTAGAAATGTGAACAAACATTCTGTTAGTTGCTTATAGACTCTATTTCGTTATATCGTCTAATACAGTTTCCAAATGGTATACTTGGTACAAAGTTATGTTTGATTATTACCTAGTTTATTGTAAACTTTCTATTTAGCTAAAGGAAATCGTGGCTTAACATAGTTTATACATTCATGTTATGCACTTAAGTTATTATGTTTATTTCTCAAGTAAATAGTGTGTTATATTTTCTATAAGGAAATACGAAATGTAGAGTAGTATTAGTAGGTAATAATAGCACCAAAACGACAAATAAAGTCATTCTTTTCTG
Source organism: Fabriciana adippe (assembly GCA_905404265.1). Taxonomy (NCBI): domain Eukaryota; kingdom Metazoa; phylum Arthropoda; class Insecta; order Lepidoptera; family Nymphalidae; genus Fabriciana; species Fabriciana adippe. The sequence continues at coordinate 6,647,014 of FR990000.1, forward strand.
AAAATACCCAGTTCAAATTTCAGTTGCTTTAAAATAGACAAACATTTGGTGCAGTGGTCATGGTATTCGTTTACTGCAAAAAGAAGTGGTTTTGTCCCTTAATTGCCGCATTTTTTCAACTTAGCTTAACGTAAGAAATACCTGTACATTTTCTACATTTAAATAATTGTGTCCTTAGTACAGAGTATACGTATTGTATGTAAAGAATTTTCATTAAAAAAACTTTATGCATAATTTAAACACACCTTCACATGAATCGTAATTGTGAAGCTACTTGGAAAATATATAATCAGTTAAGTTTCTATATTTTAGATAAAATCTTCAACAATCAGAATTTAAGCGATAAAGAAATAGTCGTGTAAATCTTCATTAAAGCTTGGCGGTAATGAATCGTATGTCTCGATCAGACGTCGTGGCGTCAGGGTCAAAGGGCGGCTCTGATTGCCCTAATCGAGTTAAGACGATAAACAAAAAGAGCGCAATTAGTATTGCGTGGGCGCAGGATGCTCCAACTAGCTCACTAGTGCCGGAATCTAATTACGCTTTGTTCCTTTAAAAACAAACACTGCTGTACTTGGGAATTTTAAGTGACTGAAGTGGTGTTATTTTATTTTGTACAGAAACAGGTTTATATTTTTATTTGTGAAGTAAAATGTATGGAACAGTATGTATGTAGTTTTAGATGTGTAACTATAATAAGATTATGTTTCAGTTATTTTTTGCATTTATTGCATTATTTAAGTTACTTAATTAATAAACGGTGAATATTTTTATTTTATTTTATTATCTTTCTTCACATTGTTATACGAGTTGTACATGAAGAATGAAGATATTATTAACTTTATTTTTATTTAACTTGACACTGTCCAAATCAAGTAGGTACCGAAGCGATGGAGTAGGTCAATACCCTGTTATTTTTTCTTTTTACTCGCCATCATTAAAGTTAGATAAGTTTTTTAAAATATTCTTCCAGTAAAATTTGAATATGTATCAAAGTTGTATTATTGTTATAGTATCATCGCAAAGACGTACAAAAAATATTATAAATTAAACGTTTTTAAACTGACAGCTTATTTTAGAGATGACAGTTGTATAATCTCTTATTTTTGTTTTAGGAAACATTTTTATGTAGGTTCGTTTACGGAAAATGACTTCAAAATGATAGTTATTTTATAAGATCAGAATATTTAAGTGATGTTATGTATTGAAATATTTTAATTATTTCAGATTCAATGACCTCATGATAATAAATAATCCACATAATCTCTATTAATTAAGAATATCGACGTAACTGTCGATACAGGATGACTGCACTATCCACAGGAAGTGGCCGCCGGACGCGCTATCTAGCTACCGTATATCTCATTCACTTTACAGCTCTGTCATACCATATCTCTGTCCCTCTTCTACATATTATGATCATATATCTTCATCTCCCTCCCCCGGGTACTATTCCAATGACGTTGCGTAATGAGCCCGTCGAATTTTATTTTATATTTTGTGACCGTTATAAATTATTATAGCACGAACGGAGGTGAAATGACTTGTAAATTTTGTATCTAATCTAAGAGTTACATATAAATACACGTAACAAAGATGAAGTTACTCTACGTTGTGTAGCGCATTAACAAAAACAAAAGGCTATTTTTGAACTCTACTAAACACAAAAGGAAGCTGCACTTGTAGGTACTTAAGAAATTCTAGACCGTGAACTATTAAAATTAAGAAGTCCGTTTTTAAGGTTGAAAGTTTCTTGCGTACAAGGTGATAAAAAAAAAAAAATTGTCAATTAAATTGGATCATTGTATGTATGTAAAATAATATGACATATTATTTAAACAAATATAAATGTTTCAAATATAAAGTCGTTTATATGGTTCATTTGCAAGATTTTCTCTACACTGCGATTTTCTTCTATAGTAATATCTTAACCAACTGTGTATTAATTAGAATATATAAATTCCATGTTATATAGTTTCAGAAAAAACATTTAAAAAAAATATATACATATTGTATTTTTTGTTAAAAGATAATAAATTATAAATATAATTAATAAGTAGGTACATATATAATAATTGCATATATAAATGATTATGAGGGCATTTAGCCTTACAGTAATATGCCTAAGCATGCCGTCTGTACAGTTTCACCCATAAATCCTTATACTTTCCTATTAACGCTTATACGTTCATATTTGTCATTCCAGTGTTTGTCTTACATATTCCAAACAGGATTTCTATTACATAGTAAGGTAATATTTTCTCTTAATAAACATTAATATATATGTAAATAATAAATATTAAATACTTATTACAAGTCAATAAACCTTGCGAGGCTTGTAAATTAATGTATCAATTACATTTGTTAAATCATCTCGCATCTCTTTTCGACTCGGCTTTTGATTTTTGATCAATGAAATATATAACTAACAGTATGTAAGAAGTAGGACAATTTACATATAGAAGATCTGTATCTAAGATTATATATAGTAGTAACTGCGCCCATACAGTGAACCGGCTGACTAGAAATCATCTCTGCGTCCGGTCATTCCGTCACTTGCTACCTTTTAATTATTAATGAAACTGCCCAAGCCTGCGCGGGAAAGCCGCACCGCCCGGCCTCGCTTCCGCTCACGACTTTGCGCTTCATTCATAAAACCAAACTCGCCGAACTTGATAACACAACTACTCAAAATGGCCATACAATATTACACCTTAATGTAAAGCATTAAGGTCCTATATACATTTCAAATGATTGTTCAACTGTCGACAAGAAACTATACCGAGCGTCGACAGAAATAGATATCTTAAAAAGTTGTAACTCGTGACGCGACCAGTCGAAAGTGGATAATCTTACGAGCGCAGAAAGTTGTTTTCCGTTTGAGGAAGTATTTCCGATCGGACCTTATAGAGCAGTAATATTCTTGGTTGATTTACTCGCTTCTCTTGAATGGGATGCGTTTTGTGGTCAGCGAGGTGCGAAGATCTAGTAGGTAATGCAGTGAATGGAGCCCTTCGCCAGTTTTTACGCCTATGGTGCGGCAATCGGCGGAAAACTAACCTGTATCACATTTCCATATAACCTGAGCATTAAGTATCGGTTATCACGCGTGTTTCCTTTGAAACTTGTAGCTAAATGTGACTCATACACTTAAGCCATCTATGTCAAATTAATTTTTAAAGTTTTTAAATATTCATACCTACCGCAGAATCGTGTTGCATACCAATGCAATGTAAATTTTAAGCGCAATTACCTTCTTAAATATGACTCATGTTTGAATGTGTAGGTAACTCTAAAAATTTCTATTATTTCCCTTGAGTGCCATTTAACAATAGACTAATTTCTATAGATACAAATTCGTATAATTTTGTTAAATTACTTAATGCAAAGATTTTGAAGACTATTATTTATTCTATCTCTAACAAGAACAAAATAACCTATGTACATAAAAATACATTACACTATAATTTGTGATATAAATCATAACCTTGTTATTTATTTTGATGATTCCCTGATCGTCAAATAAATTGAAACATACAAAACGTTAACTTAAATACAACTGTGCACATGCAATATTCTCAATAATAGTAATTACTGGACACATTTGTAAATCCGCTTTTGCAACAGAGCGTTGTAACCGAATATTATCCTCATCAACATACGTAATATTGCGAAGAGCTGTGCCCGGTCGGCCAGATGCTCCCCAATTTTGTCATTAAGTGATACGTGAACTCTTACCACCTACGTAATCACCAGGTTACTTGGCTTTAGTCCATTGTAAAGAAATTTTGCACCAAATATGTAACATTTAAAAACAAGTCCGAATTAATATGACAGATTTATTTGAAAGTTTTACCATTTTATCATCCATATTATTATTTTTTGTATATAATGAAGTACTAAATATCAATTACATACGATTATGTATAAGGGTTTTGTTTATCATATGGTTGTAAATATGTATATTACGTTTAATACAAAATATTAATTAGATAAGCTGATGGGTAAAGATTACTTCTCCTACTCTCGTATCTTATAAGTATTCATATCCACGTTTACCTCAGACAGATATTATTTGTTTCTTGATTTTATTTTAAAAACAAAAACATTTTAAAAACAAGCATTTATATTTTATATGTTTATTTTCTTCTCTTTAGAGCATAAAAATAAAAGCTTGCTTTAAATATGGTTTTTAATATTATTAATTAATTCATTTTTAGTCATGGTGGTTGCACTATTAAAGTAATTTAAATATCTGATTCATAATTGAATGCGTATACAAAATGTCGTGTCTGTCTGTGCATCTTCTCTTAAGGAGATCTCTTATACCCTGGGTGCAGCAGCCAGACCATTGTGGACTTTAGAACGGGTTATTATAATTGAATACGTATAGAAAATTTTGTTGCTAAAACACTGTTGATTAGGTACTATTGGGCTTAAAATAATTGGATGCGTATATTTTCGTATGCTGTTAACCATTGAGAAGGACTTAAATCACAGAATTTCGAAGAATTTGAGAATCAGGTCATAATTATCACAAAAATTCATTATCGTCGGTTCTAACCCAACATATAAAATTTCAACTCTGTAGGATAAGAGGAAGTGTTTCTAATTTAGCTTGCAATATTTTACTTAAACAAATAAACTGACAACTGGCATTGCAATTTAAATAAAACCTTGTAAAAATTTAATTGATTTTAGAATTGTCATGAAAAATGTAGTTAATTTTTTTACTCAATAAATGCTTCCCCTATATTTAAATATAACACTAACATATGTACTTATAATATGAAAAAGTGTATTAGTAAAAGTGTATTAGTATTTATTTCTTAATTGTAGCTATATAGGTGTAAAAGTTAAGTAGATATATTTTTTTAAAATAATATAAAATAAATTATCCTACATTAACCAACTTATACTTACTAACATTGTAACTAAACAATTTCAGTTAAAATAAAATCCGATTCATATAGCATTATATAAAAAGTGCAGTAGCGCATCCGAATTTCTTGGAAGCAATCGATGAGCTCTTTACAATCTTGAGTATTTCGTTCGAACAAAAAGACTTTGGTGCCACACTGTCTGTAGCCACAAAGGGCGATTTTTTACAAATTCTACTTTAGAAATGCAACCTGTAGAATTTGCCAAAATCGGCTTTATAATGACGCATATCGAGTTCGTTATGTGGTGCAGGTAAGGTTCCTTGCCTTAAGTTGGCTATAATGATAGCGTTTTTGTGATAGCTTACAATATGGTCGGCTAACCGGATATACGAATGTCCTTACAATAGGAATATAAAAAGCATATTTACGATTATACACGAGCGATTTGTCGTCACTCGATATGAGTAGTGCTTAGGCGATTAATGTATCATATATCGTATGAATAGTTCTAATAATGTTATATTAAATGTATGTGACATTATTCATTTTATTATTATAGCTGGAGTCAATTTCAATGTTTATTGTTCTATCAAAAAATAAATTTCCCTATACTAATAGCATATACTCGTGAATATTCCTTTTATAAGCAAGTAAATCTTTAGCTTTTTACGATTACTTTAAATATTAAACTTACACGTAGCATACACATTAAGAAATTCATGTCACTCACAATTCTCATTTATAGCTAACTAGCATTTCCCGCGGCTCCGCCCGCGTTCAGATGATCAAAAACCAATTTCTTAGGTTTTACACATTAGTATACTCTTACATTATACATTACTTTCATTGCGCACCGCATGATTGGCAAATAATGGCAGAGATTGAAAATGCCACAAAGGTTCCTCCGCTAAATTGAACTTTTTGTTTTAGCAATAACATTTATGTATGTCTATACTTCTGTTTTGTTTGTTTTTTTAGTTTTTCACGATAAACTCTCAAACTACGGAATTAATTTTAATCATTTTTTACTAATAGACAGCTATAGATTAATTTAATATATAGCTGATTATTTAAATTACATAATGATAACTTTTCTTAATTAGCGCTAGTTAGTAATATTTTCCAAAACGATTTTCAAAAGAAAGTGTAATAAGTAAATAATTCTAAGCGAATACATTTTTTTATTTCATATGGCTCTGCTAATATGATTAAAGTCGTAAGCATTTTATTGTGTCCTTTAAGCCTTTACCTTCCAAGAAAAGGCATCAAGAAAAAGCGAAAAAGTTGAGGTATAACAGTTCCTAAAATACTTTTTCATAGTTTTTGAAATATGAAATATTTTTAGTTACCCGCTTTGGCAGTTTAACAGCCATAAACTTGTTTTCCATAAAATGTTATAAAATAATATAAGTTGAACTTATTTTTACGGTGCAAAAAATGAGTAGGTATTGTGGAAACGTAAATATTATTCGTATTTATTTTAGTGTTAACCATACAAAATACGTAAGTAAGAAAAACAACATAGCATTTTGCTATACGTAACCTAAAATTCGCGAGTTGGATTTACATTTGCCCAATTTTTACATTAAAAGATTAAAAAACATTAACATTATTTACTAAACAATAAAAATTTACAAATATTCTCATTTGAAAATTGTTTCGACCTACAAAATATTACTAATATGTTACTAATTTATAAAGCCAAAAAGTTTGTTTTATTAAAAATTTTAGCACGGGCAGGGCCGCGGGTAATTTAGTAGTAATTATAATAAAGTCATCATAGAAAGGTTATATCTGTACATTTTTTTTTGGATAAAACTACGTATTTTAAAAACACATGGCGACATCTATTATCAAATAGCTAAATAACACATAAATAAATTTTCATTAAAATAACTATTTTAATGAATAAAATAGCGCTGTTAATATTTCTTTTAAGATAAGTTTTTTTTAATAGTTTTAACATAATATATAAGTAAGTTACCTTGCTAAAATGTTAATAGCATCATCGTGCTTTTACTTTAACCAGTTTTTGTATTTTTTCTCAGAAATGAGATATTTTCCTGCGGTAAAAAGAATCCTATGTGTTGACCCGGATAACCTGCTATTACCATACCAAATTTCATAAATAAGACAGACAGAAAAAAATCTAAAAACTATAGATTCAGGCTCTATATCGCTAATAATGAATATTTCAATAAGATTTTCCGAAAAAATATTGAGTTTACGAGTTCGGCTTAGTTACAATTTTATTGTATGTATAGTTACTAATTTATGAAGCGAAAAAGTTTGCTTTACTGATAAATTGAACACGGGCGGAGCCGCGGGTGATTTAGTAGTAATTCTAATAAAATCAAAAAAAGTCATATCTGTACATCAATTTTTTTGGAATTAAAACTATGTATTTTAAAAACACATGGCGACATCTATTGAGGAATATCTAAATAACACATAAATAAATATTAATTAAAATAACTATTTTAATGGATAAAATAGCGCTTTTGATAATTTGATTTTCAAGATAAGCTATTTTTATAGTTTTTACCATATTTTGTAAGTTACCTTGCTAAACTGTTTACAAATAGTATCGTCGTGGTTTTGTTCCTACCAGTTTTTGTATTTTTTTTTCAGAAATGAGATATTTTCTCGCGGTAAAAAGTATCCTATATGTTGACCCGGATAACCAGCTATCATCATACCAAATTTCATCAAAATCCCTCCAGTGGTTTTTCTGTGATGCGGTAACAGACAGACAGACAGACAGACAGACAGACAGACAGACAGACAGACAGACAGACAGACAAAAATTCTAAAAACTATAGATTCGGCCTCTGCATCGATAATAATGTCTATTTCAATAAGATTTTCCAAAAAATATTTAATGTACAGATTCGGCTTAGTTAGAATTTTATAATATGTATAGATGCAGTACCATTATAGCAAGAGACTCAAGTGTAAACGTTTTAGGTTAAGTCAGTCAGTAAATTGCAGACATAAAGCAAAGCAAAGCTAATTTATGTTATACCTACCGAAGTAATTTTTTGTTTAATAATAGCTTTATTTTAATTTTACCAGAATTATCTTTAACGTTTTTAAAACAAACGTTTTATTTAATATACGTGCTTTTAATTACAATGGTGCAATTATGATTGAATAAAAGTTATTAGGTACTATTGAACTGGGAATAGTTTTTATATTATAAGAAACTAATCGAGGTAATCTACAGGACCTAATGTTGAAAAAAAACCAAACGCATTCAAGAAATCACAGTTATATTGCAAAATATTCTACTTATGTACACATAGATACATAGAACCTAAAATTATACCCACGCTAATCATAGCCTTGTTAATCTACAGTAAAATGTCCAGTTAAATTATCGCTATACCTCATTCGGTCGGCTCCAACAAATCATCACATTATACTTTCACAATATGGCGACAAGTTTCAAGAAATAATCCATCATACAGTGCGAGGTGATTTTTCAAAGCGTTTTATTTTCCCAATGCACAAATAAAAACCGACTATATTTAGCCGACTGAAAATAGCAGGCGTTGACAGCGTCCATCTTACCTGGTGGCCTGCTTGTTTATCATCAAAATAGTTGATTTAAGGAAGAATCAATTATGTATGCATATTTAACTAATAGTATGATAAATTTTTATTTTTAGGAAAAAAATTATAAGAAGAAAATATTCAAAAAAGAGCTTTTAATTTTATGAATACTGACAAAATATCTTTAAATCTATACTATAATAAAGCAGTAACTTAGCGAAATCTGTACATGAAATATTTTTTAAAAACAATGACTGTAACGTATTATGTATACGATATAGACCCCAAAACAATAGTTATTAATTTTTTTGTCTGTTTGTCTGTTTGTCTGTTTGTCTTTTTGTCTGTTTGTCTGTTTGTCTGTTTGTCTGTTTGTCTGTACGCGTTTCACGCAAAAAGTAATGAACCGATTTCAACGAAATTTTGTGAACTGATAACTTATTACTCGGGTCAACATTTAGGATAACTTTTACTTTTGGAAAATCTTTGTTTCCCGCGGGAAATCGCAATAACTGGTTTTATCGAGTCCTCCTTAGGAACCCTCCGCTGGCTAAACCTAAAGACATACATCAAAACAATGTACTAAAAAATTGTAGATCTTGAAAAGGCCAACAGAAATATCTACAACAGTATATGTCTATCTCTCAAGGTACACTCGCAATACCTATTCTTATCTATACCTATAGCAAAACTAACATAGTTAAATCGATGTGCGCGTTTCACGCAAAAAGTACTGAACCGATTTCAATTAAATTTTGTATAGTGATAGCTTATCACTCGAGTCAACATTTAGGATACCTTTTACTACAGGCACATTTTCCGTTCCCGCGGGAAAACGCAATGACTGGTTCTATCGAGTCGTCCTTAGAAGTTTATATGGTTAACGCTGGCTGAACCTTAAGAGATAAATCAAAACAATGTACTAGAAAATTGTAGGTCTTAAAAAGTTCTACAGAAAAGTTCTCAACGGTATATGTCTATATCCTAAAGTACACTCGCTATAACTATTTTTATTAAATGATATTACTGTTTTCTTATACGAGTACGTTATCTATCTATACTATAATAAAGCAGTAACTTAGCGAAATCTGTACATGAAATATTTTTTAAAAACAATGACTGTAACGTATTATGTATACGATATAGACCCCAAAACAATAGTTATTAATTTTTTTGTCTGTTTGTCTGTTTGTCTTTTTGTCTGTTTGTCTGTTTGTCTGTTTGTCTGTTTGTCTGTACGCGTTTCACGCAAAAAGTAATGAACCGATTTCAACGAAATTTTGTGAACTGATAACTTATTACTCGGGTCAACATTTAGGATAACTTTTACTTTTGGAAAATCTTTGTTTCCCGCGGGAAATCGCAATAACTGGTTTTATCGAGTCCTCCTTAGGAACCCTCCGCTGGCTAAACCTAAAGACATACATCAAAACAATGTACTAAAAAATTGTAGATCTTGAAAAGGCCAACAGAAATATCTACAACAGTATATGTCTATCTCTCAAGGTACACTCGCAATACCTATTCTTATCTATACCTATAGCAAAACTAACATAGTTAAATCGATGTGCGCGTTTCACGCAAAAAGTACTGAACCGATTTCAATTAAATTTTGTATAGTGATAGCTTATCACTCGAGTCAACATTTAGGATACCTTTTACTACAGGCACATTTTCCGTTCCCGCGGGAAAACGCAATGACTGGTTCTATCGAGTCGTCCTTAGAAGTTTATATGGCTAACGCTGGCTGAACCTTAAGAGATAAATCAAAACAATGTACTAGAAAATTGTAGGTCTTAAAAAGTTCTACAGAAAAGTTCTCAACGGTATATGTCTATATCCTAAAGTACACTCGCTATAACTATTTTTATTAAATGATATTACTGTTTTCTTATACGAGTACGTTATCTATCTATACTATAATAAAGCAGTAACTTAGCGAAATCTGTACATGAAATATTTTTTAAAAACAATGACTGTAACGTATTATGTATACGATATAGACCCCAAAACAATAGTTATTAATTTTTTTGTCTGTTTGTCTGTTTGTCTGTTTGTCTTTTTGTCTGTTTGTCTGTTTGTCTGTTTGTCTGTTTGTCTGTTTGTCTGTTTGTCTGTTTGTCTGTACGCGTTTCACGCAAAAAGTTATGAACCGATTTCAACGAAATTTTGTGAACTGATAACTTATTACTCGGGTCAACATTTAGGATAACTTTTACTTTTGGAAAATCTTTGTTTCCCGCGGGAAATCGCAATAACTGGTTTTATCGAGTCCTCCTTAGGAACCCTCCGCTGGCTAAACCTAAAGACATACATCAAAACAATGTACTAAAAAATTGTAGATCTTGAAAAGGCCAACAGAAATATCTACAACAGTATATGTATGTCTATCTCTCAAGGTACACTCGCAATACCTATTCTTATTTATACCTATAGCAAAACTAACTTAGTTAAATCGATGTGCGCGTTTCACGCAAAAAGTACTGAACCGATTTCAATTAATTTTTGTATAGTGATAGCTTATCACTCGAGTCAACATTTAGGATACCTTTTACTACAGGCACATTTTTCGTTCCCGCGGGAAAACGCAATGACTGGTTCTATCGAGTCGTCCTTAGAAGTTTATATGGCTAACGCTGGCTGAACCTTAAGAGATACATCAAAACAATGTACTAGAAAATTGTAGGTCTTAAAAAGTTATACCGGCAAGTTCGCAATATTATATGTCTATCACCTAAGGTACACTCGCAATTACTATTTTTATTCACTACTCGCGACTCACAGGCTGACTTATCAACGTTTAGCTCAGTTCAGCAGTGAAACGTAACCTAGGGACGAACCCGAGCGAAGCGAGGGTGAGTCGCTAGTTTAAAATAAACAAATTCATTTCAAGTATGTACCATAGTCTGATGAATTATATAAACTATCAAATTATCAAATGTCAACAAAAAATATAACCTACTGCATTTCCGTTCTGCTCAGACATTGTATAATTATTTTAATTATGATCTCAGTTCTCTGTGCTAATTTTTCGTAGAGCTACAACTGGTTCTATGATTCATCGAAAGATATCAATCATGGTCAGGTTATTGAAATTATTTATAATTTTAAATTTTCTATACTCTACATAACTTTAAATATTTTATAAATTAATTTATAAATGTAGGAATACTAAAAGAAAAAATCATAATAATTTGTAGGCCTTGTTCATAATAATATTAACACAAAGTTCTTCGTCGCTGCTAAGGTATAGAAAAAGTAAAATTCAAATTTGAAATTAGAATTGTAATCATACGTGACGAGTCGATGAGGCAGAACTTTTTCTAGTAGCCGGCCAGGTCCGTTAGTGAATGAACGAGACCGGTTTGGCCATTATGTAGTTCTACTTCAGAAGCAAGAGGTTTATGGATCAAATTATCGTGCACGAACACATCGTTCTAAGAGTAACTCGAATATGAAGCAAGATTAGGTTGCATCTGTCAACGTGTTATCAAATATATTTGGATTTCTATGAGTGGATGATTAGAATTTATAATATATTTACTATCTGCAATCGCAAAAGATAACTTTTTGTTTATTCTATATACATTTTAGTAAATGAAACAACTAAATAAATATACCTATGTATATTATCTTCTGCGTTATGGGGCAGTGACAAGATTTTAATAAAAAATCATTCTTTCAATTTATTTGCTCTAAATTCTTTATTTTCTGGTTTTCCCAATTTTGTAGTTTGGACCAAGTATACTCGTACATGTATTTATCATCAATACAAAAATGATTTTTTTTTGCTAGGATAAAATTAATACACAGTCTTTAACGTAGTAGTCAGCAAACTGCTTTACTAAGCTATAGTATAAAACTTTTACTTTATTTAAATATTGGCTAACTGACTGTTAAAGAGATAGGATATTACGAAACGTTATATTGTCTCAGGATGTTAGGTAAGTTTTCATAAAGGTCCACATATCCTGTATAGAATTGAAAGTTAGGTAGCCTGAGAACTTAGTTATTATAATTAGTAAATATTATCTATACTAATATTATAAAGAGGTAGTGAGTATGTGAGGTTGTACGGGGTAATCTTTGGACCTACTGAACCGATTTAGATGAAATTTGGTAAGAAGATAGTTTGAGACTCTGGGAAGGACATAGGACTAGACTTTTTATCCCGGAAATCATCCCTTAAGGTGGTGAAAATAGAAATGAAAGTTTGTGTGGGGAATCAACTTAGGGACGAACCCGAGCGAAGCGAGGGTGAGTCGCTAGTAATGTATAAAATGACAAGGCCTTTGACTGACAATATTTATTTAAGTAAAATGTTAAATGCTATCGATTACGTTGCTTATTTACTTCAAGGAAATATTGGAATTTTATTTATAGAAGGCCATTTAAGAATTATTTAAATGTTTAATTACGCCATGAAAGGAAGTCAGCGGTTCCCTGTTAAATCGCTCATCACTGAAAAACGGGTGGACGAATTACTATAGTACTTTTTCATGGTACAATTAGCCAGCAAGTACTGTTCATGAAATAGTATTTAATCTTTTATAGCCTAATTGAAAACCTTTATAACGATTTTCACCATCGGTAAGAATGTAAATAAATTGGTTCATATTTATCAAATTGCATAATCATGTATCTATACATATAAGAAAATTCTAACTCATTTGAATCTGTACATTAAATATTTTTTTTAAAAACTTATTATACTGTTATCGATACAGAGGCCGAATTAATAGTTTTTTAAATTTTTGTCTGTCTGTCTGTCTGTGACCGCATCACGGAAAAAGCACTGGAGAAATTTTGATGAAGTTAGGTATGGTGATAGCTGGTTATTCGGGTCAACATATAGGATACTTTTTACTGCGGGAAAATATCTCATCTCTGAGAAATCTATGCTAAACCACAGATCACATAATACTATACTAGTAGCTAAACGTTAAAAATGTAGGGACAAACCCGAGCGAAGCGAGGGTGAGTCGCTAGTACATCATATAAACCGAATATTTTGCGATACATGTACATACAATAAAAAATAAGATATTTACACACTATGACCTTCAATGGGCCCCTAATTTCACTCTTCCCCTTCTATAAAAAGTATGATTCGTTGACAAATCTCGAATTACACATTAAAATAATCTTTTATTAACTCATCCCTTATGTTAAGGGTGAGACATTTCTTATAATTCCGGAAGGGGTGTGGCCTTCCGGTATCTGGTAATAATCGAAATATAATATAAATGTTTTTGTAGCCCTTATTTAAATAATCTATGTATGTCGTCATATAATTGTACTGTACAGAGACTCTATATCGTGTTGGTTGAAACGGGATAAACTAGTATAACTGTTATTTATAGGGGTGAATATTTACTAGATAGCGACTGTTATTATGACGCTGTGGCACTGTAGGGCGTCCGTCCCACTGGGACTGTTTATAGCGTCTGAGGCCGTGGATTCTATTATTATTTAAAGACCACAAACTTATTACTACGGTCTGATAATGACGGATCTATGTCATCTACAGATGACATAATAAGTAGAGATACTCCATTTCATAGAAAGAAATTAGGCGGGCCTCAGGGCTATATTTTACCTCATAGATGACAGTTGGTATTTATCTATAAGTTGCAGAACTATTTTATTTAATACCAATTTAGACTATAACCATTTGTAGTCAGAATAAACAACTCATAATATACAAACGTTATCTATGAATATGCAGTATAAAATGATTTCCTTATGGCTGATTTCATTATATAATTATGGCAAGATATAGATATAACCCATTATTTAATTTTTATTTACTTTACTTAAATAGTAATATTATTTGAACAAAATTTTCTTTCATCCTAATCCTTGAGACGATCGATCTCGAAGTTCAAAAGTCGCGGATAAAATCTTTAAAATAAGATGGCCTTACGTTCCATTTAAATAAGACAATTAAGATATTTAATGTTGTGTTTTAGTTGCATAATTTATCTTCCCTTAGATATATTAGGCAAACTTTCTATATGTAGAATTATCGATTTTAGTTCTTTCGTACTTTCCCTATAACCAATGATTACATGTATTAATTCTTATACATGACTTAATTGATAACATTATATGAGGCAGCAAAATGTTAAATACCTACATATCCAGTGTTGCAATCGTAAAAAAATACTTAAAACTTCAATTAAAAGTTCTGTGAGAGCCAATAATATCCCAAACTAATTTATTATGAACATTTACCAACAGTATCTGTAAACACTTCTCACGCTAATTTGTTATCGGTTGACAGTTTGACAAGCGCGAGCGTTAAACAACATTGAAATTAAACTATTTCCTAATTAAAGGAATTAAAAAATCTACTTGGAGACGAAAGCGCCTACTTCCGCATTAGTTATTTGTGGTTAACCCTTCACTAGCTATTAAAGGAGTCGGGGTTAAATGAGACATTTTTCAAAGCGGGCCCAATCGTTGACGGGCTTAATGAGACGTCTCCATGGGTTATTTTCAGATGCTACCGGTAAAAAGCTAAAAAGACAATTCGAATCAGAGATAATGAACCTTTGTAAGTGTTCAAAAAAAAAAAAAACAATTGAAATTACTAGCGCACTTTATCGTGTGTGAGAGATCTTGTGAACGAACAGGTTTTGTTTGTGTGAGTGTTCCTTGAACGATTGGTAAACGAAGCGTAACTGTAAAATGGTTACCACACGTGTACATATAGTTTTCCGTCAAGCTCCATTAATTGAGCTATACTAAACAATTTGTTATAATAATTGTATTGCGAAATTTCATAAGGAGTCGTTGTCCTTTTTCTTTTAGGTAACCTATATTAAAATAATGTTTCTTAAAATAAATGTTTTCTATGCTAATATTATAAACAGGTAAAGTTTGTGAGTTTGTGAGGTTGTAGGAGGTAATCTCTGGATCTTATAAACCGATTTAGATGAAATTTGGTAAGAAGATAGTTTGAGACCCTGAGAAGGACACAGGATACTTTTTATGTCGGAAATCATCCCTTAATGGAGATGAAAGTTTATAATGGGAAGAAAGCTAGGGACGAACGCGAGCGAAGCGAGGGTAAGTCTCTAGTGGTAAATAAATAAGAAAAGAAATTAAGATTATGTGGAATGCTTATTTTATCAAGAGTTTTTTTTCAATCAAAATTTACTTCATATGGTTTATTATTTCCAGTTTAACTTCCCGTGGAAATGGTGTTAAGGGTTGTGATACGTCGGCACTATTGTCATTACCTTCCTTGTGACGTAGCTACGTAAGTACGTATTGAATTTGTACAAATATATCTACTAAACAAAATAAATATAGATAAACAAAATCTTTGTTTTTTTTTTACAATAATGACATATACTATTTATTTGAAAATACTATTTCATATTATTTATAACAGAAATATAATGTATATATTTAAAAATATGTACATATTAAATTAGACATGATTTCAACTCTAGACAGAAATATACATTTTTTTGCAAATATGACCGAGGCAGGAAACTGTCACCGGTGCACTAATTTAGCTGGCCCCGTGGTTTCAGTCTTATCGGCAACCAGTTTCGCACCGTGGGAACAACACATGCGCAATAATTTACGCTGTTTATTTGTAGGGTTGCCGGCGATCGAGTTGGCGCCAGAATCGCCACTATAGCGATACTTTCACCTTTATTTTTATACATTAATCATCGCGTTTTCTCCAAAGATATCTGATTTATCTTTATTATTATAGATATTGACTTCACAACACATTCAGCATCCTTAGGTTCGGCCTGAATTTGAAGTTTAGTTAGAGATTTTTTTAGCCAACACATATACAGTAATTTCATATGAATTTTAGTTAAATAGTTAAAATACGCACTACTTTATTATGATTTATAGGTAGCCCTGTGACTACTGGTTACTAGTGGCATCCCATTCATAGTCGGTTGGACCGTGTTAAGTTTATCTGCGCAGTGAACAAGGCTTGTGTGCGTGTGTACCACATATGCACATTACTAATATAACAAGCGACCGTTACTGTAGTTAGTATGGAGAGTTCTAGGTACATACTACCTAGTCCACTTTTTAATAATTTGCTCCATGTCAGACCGCACGGTCAACGTTGACCTCTTTCTAATGTACGATTGTAATATAAAAAACACATTTGTGACGACTCTTAATATGTAGTTATATCTGTAGGTACTAAGGTGTTGCGTCAACTTTAAACAACACACCAGTGTCATAATGTTATTTTAGTAAATGAATACATATACGTCGTAAAAATCTAAAATAAATAGTTACGGGCTAAAGGATGTTTTTTAAATCGATGCTCTTCTGAGGGGGACACCGCCGTGTATCCCAGTAAAACGCAAATAAATTTTGAATGCATTACGTGGCGTCGCCAGTGATGAATAACGTCCTCCGCCTTAACCCTTTCAGCAGTCTATTGATATATCTTTTAAGACACAAAGTACATGTTTATAAAAAGATAATAAATATATATAATTTGAATTATAAACAAAAGATAATAGATTTTAATTAATTTAAATTGACATTTGATATAATAAGAAAAAAAAATAGGTATTCTTTGTACTTTGATGTCCTTAAAATGCCTAACCATCGTGAATACAACATCCCAATCTTGTTTTTCGTTACAATAGTCTATCTGTACAGTAGAGTCAATGTAGTGAAGGTATCAATTTATTTGTTCACAATCAGAGTCTAATCTGATGTAATAAAAGATATTGTTCGCTCCGGCGGTCAATGGCTTCCGTAATTGCTAGCCAGAGATTTTTTTAGGGATCGAAAATAATATTATAGAACGCAATTAACATTTTTATTGATGGATAAGTATAATAAATTAATATATTATGTATAACTTATGATATTTTATTACTTATTTCTTTATATGTAATGTCTTTTTTAAAATTATCTTTGTAATTTTCTCATCAGTACCTACTAGTTAATAATTGTCAAACATATCTATACATATAATAAAATTATAACTAAGCCGAATCTGTACATTAAACATTTTTTGAAAAATCTTATTGAAATAGACATCATTATCGATACAGAAGATGAATCTATTGTTTTTAGAATTTTTGTCTGTCGGTCCGTCTGTCTGTCTGTCTGTTACCGCATCACGGAAATACGACTGGAGGAATTTTGATGAAATTTGGTATGATAGCTGGTTATCCGGGTCAACATACAGGATACTTTTTACTTCGGCAAAATATCTTATCTCTGGGAAATCTATTCTACACCTTAAAACTTAACTAGGGACGAACCCGAGCAAGGGTTAGTAGCTAGTTAATAATATAAATGCTGAAATTTTTTGAGTGAGGGTGCTTATTTGTAATTTTTTATGCTGTGAAGTCTTTTTCCTCAATGGAATTGAAAGAAATTCGAAGCGGAGATAGATTATAGCTTGGCTTAACACTTAGGCTATATTTTTATATCGACGTACCTACAATGCTAGCGGAGCCTTGGAGCTTACACTAGTATTTCATAAATCAAAAAAGAAAAAAAACATTATCGGTGTGAGAATTTATGACCACACCCACATTTACTTTTGATTTTTTAACTTAAAATAGCATGTCATAGGCTGAAGTAAAACTCTACCACAAAATATTACTTACATTCCCAACTGTATAAAAATAATAACGTTGACTTTATATCTACGAAAGACGCGATATGACCTTTGTGTAATAAGTTCTAACACCTTAGTCCAAGCAATTGTGGAGAGATTGGCTTCATGGCTGTTAACGAATTATTACTCACGATTTAATTACAGCTTTAATAGAGGGCCCGATGCGATTAAACTCGGTAGCCGGTGTTGGGTACATACCTACATATATTCCAGTACAGTTTAGAAAGTTTGGTTTACTGTGATTAATGAAACGTAGTAGGTACATTTAACTATGGATACGTATGTATATGATTTTTTAAACTTATTTAAATTTTGTAAAATTTGAAACTGTGAAACGATAAAGAAGAAAGAAATGGTGTTTTGTATATGAAAATTTTATTATGCCATTTTTATGTAATTGTGATTTTTTTTCCTACACTCAGATTCTCAGGGGATATTTATAATTTACTGCAATGAAAATACGCATAAAGCTTTTGTGACGCTAAATGTAAAATAGAAGAAAAAAACGAATAAATAGAGTAAATGGTAGAATATAGTGTTTGGCATTAATAGAAATATATAAAGCAAATGGAAATACATATATAAGTATTGCACTATGTCTTAATATATTGGGATAAATGCCCTTATAGTACCTATATAGTTTTTGCCAGTTACGATAAATGGTGAATCAAATTTTATAAAATAATGTTTCAGTTTTTGCTAGTGGTACACCACTCAAAGAAAATATCGTAAAAGAAAGTAAGCTGACCATGGACACATTAAGTTTTTTTCTTTAAATGTATAGTTCATTGTAAATTATTTTATGTGCCTACTTAAATGTCTTGTTAGACATATTTTTTGGTTTAACAATAACCCAGAAGTGAAAGATTTATAAGTTAACATTTTCCCTTCGGCTCCATTTATGTGGTACCAAAGTATGATAACATAAAGTGCTAATCTAAAATAAAAGCAACTCCATTCCAAACATTCAAATTAATTACAATATAAAAAAATAAAAAACACTCACAAATTTCCAGATTTATAATATTAGTGTGGTTAATTTGAAATTTCTCTAAAACTCATTACACTTAGTACTTAAATTCAGTTAATATAAATAACGTTGGTAAAAGCAAGTGCACTCATAAATAAGAACAATAAAGACCATTTAATGCGCTTTGTTCCAGGTGCACCCTGAGGATGTAGGATGTAAATATTATATATTATCTGTATCTGTGCCTAAGTAAATCTCGACCAGATCATTGATCTTTAGATCGTGAGACGGCGCCGGCGCAGTGGGAGGAGGCCTGCTCCGAAACACCTGCCGCCCAAGTACTGTGGACCAGTGTTTAGTAGAAACGACCACTTAACGACCTAACACTATCTACTGGACCAATTAATATTGATCTATCCTGTTATTAGGATAAGATACATTTTCGACTGCTAGTTTATATCATTTATGACTGATTGGAAATGCTCACGCACATAGCCAACCTAGTCAGGGCACAAATCTCTCGCTAGATTATCTTCAACTACTTTTACTGCAGGCATTGAATTAAGGCTGCCGCTTTAATAGGTCCTTTACAATGCGAGGTAATTTTTAAATAGTGACCGAGCTAGCAATATCATTAGATGGTCTGTTTATTTTGCTAACCGTAAATTGAATGAAAGACGTACATATGTTTTATAAATAAAAATCCTACGTGGGATTACCTGAATTGAAAAAATCAAGTAATATATATATCTATACAGATAAATAAAATTGGAGTGTCTGTTTGTAACATTAAAATAACCGCTTTTTACTAAATACATATGGATGTATACACGGTACATATACCAAAACAACATTTTTTACAATTTTTGTCTGTCTGTCTGTCTGTCTGTCTGTCTGTCTGTCTGTTTGTTCCGGCTAATCTCCGAAACGGCTGGACCGATTTTGACGGGACTTTCACTGGTAGATAGCTGATGGTATAAGGAGTAACTTAGGCTAATTTTATTTTAGAAAAAGAATCAGGGTTCCGAGAAAAAAAATTAAAACCCATAAAATTGCGAGCAAAATCCGCGTACGGCGTACGCACCCGAGCAAAGCGAGGGAAAATCACTATATAATTTAAATGAATATATTAGGAGTAGCAAGCTACTATTTATGTATAAACATAGCTAACCGTGAAAACGTACCTAGGGACGAACGCGAGCGAAGCGAGCGTGAATCGCAAGTTTATCTATACTATAATAAAGCAGTAACTTAGCGAAATCTGTACATGAAATATTTTTTAAAAACAATGACTGTAACGTATTATGTATACGATATAGACCCCAAAACAATAGTTATTAATTTTTTTGTCTGTTTGTCTCTTTGTCTGTACGCGTTTCACGCAAAAAGTAATGAACCGATTTCAACGAAATTTTGTGAACTGATAACTTATTACTCGGGTCAACATTTAGGATAACTTTTACTTTTGGAAAATCTTTGTTTCCCGCGGGAAATCGCAATAACTGGTTTTATCGAGTCCTCCTTAGGAACCCTCCGCTGGCTAAACCTAAAGACATACATCAAAACAATGTACTAAAAAATTGTAGATCTTAAAAAGGCCAACAGAAATATCTACAACAGTATATGTCTATCTCTCAAGGTACACTCGCAATACCTATTCTTATCTATACCTATAGCAAAACTAACATAGTTAAATCGATGTGCGCGTTTCACGCAAAAAGTACTGAACCGATTTCAATTAAATTTTGTATAGTGATAGCTTATCACTCGAGTCAACATTTAGGATACCTTTTACTACAGGCACATTTTTCGATCCCGCGGGAAAACGCAATGACTGGTACTATCGAGTCGTCCTTAGAAGTTTATATGGCTAACGCCGGCTGAACCTTAAGAGATACATCAAAACAATGTACTAGAAAATTGTAGGTCTTAAAAAGTTATACCGGGAAGTTCGCAATATTATATGTCTATCACCTAAGGTACACTCACAATTACTATTTTTATTCACTACTCGCGACTCACAGGCTGACTTATCAACGTTTAGCTCAGTTCAGCAGTGAAACGTAACTAGGGACGAACCCGAACCCGAACGACGAGCGAAGCGAGGGTGAGTCGCTAGTTATTAATAAATAATGAGAGTTGATGAGTGTATACTTTAAACTAAGTAAATAATCTAATTTTTAATATTTTCTTTAATAAATTCAGATGTTATTTGATCTAGCAGCGATGATAATTTGTTTTGTAAATAATTAGTACACAGGATATCTAAAAGTAAATGTGTTGGTTTTTATATTGAAATTTATGTCAATAACAAATTATTATTGGGTCTAAGCTTTTTTGATATATAAGATCACAAGGAATCATAACTCTGACTCACTCCTATATTAAAAGTAGACAGACGTACGTCATTTCATAATTTATTATAGACCGGAAGCCATTTTGCAAGTCACATTGCGAAAACTAGTGTTCAAATTAATGGCAGATCGGATATATCGCAACGTATTGGGTACATTCATTATATTTTCAAGCATGAATGGGTTCCGATTCATAATCTTTATTAATATACCAAGTCTGATAAATTTGAAAATGTTCCATTATAACGTTAAAGACTAGGGAAATAAATTTGAATGGTTGTTCTGGAAGGAATACCGCTGACAAAATACTAAATATAACCTAAGTTTATCTCACTAGGGCTATCTTATTATAATTATGTATTAAAGTTATATTTATGAAACCTTAGGCTTTATTTTCCGTCCCTAAGGTCTCATAGACATAACTTTAATAATAAATTTAATTTAATTAATAAAAGCTTCCCAAAAAATTATTTAGATAAAATCATCTTTCTTTAGAACATGATCGTTGAGTAATTAAACAATTAAAACTGTACATAATATTCATCCGTTAAATTTAATTTTAAGTTGAAGTTAATTTGCAATACACACACACACACACACACACACACACACACATATATATATATATATATATGTATATATATATGTGTGTGTGTGTGTGCGTGTGTGTGTGTATGTAATATGATGTATGTAATCATGTGATCGGTTAAAAGACCACATCGAGAATAAGGAATTAAAAATATTATAAAATTAGTGATATGTACTAAAATGGCTCAATCTGAACGGTCGTGTCGATCTGTTGTAGATAACGGAGATAATAACCACCGTACCGGCTACTTTAAACTCGCTCTAAGATAATAATGATTACTGCATTGAATTCCAATTAGATTCTAGTCTCGGAATATGAAATTAAACCTGATTGTTCCGTACGTTTTGGCAATTTATCTATCTACTTTATTATTACAAGTCAAACTATGTTCAGGTACTAAAATTAAGATGCTTAGAAAACATATAGGTACCTTTTAGAGAACTACCAGCTATATGAACGTTTTTGTTGATTTCGAAACATTGCATTCTATGTGGTGTTTTTTACAAGCTTCTTTTAACTGCTTTTTTATAATGTACCTATATCTTTTAAAAAAGTCATTGTTGTATTTTACGTATTTAATCTACATTTGAACGTAACTATTTGAAAGTAACTTCATCTATACTATAATAAAGCAGTAACTTAGCGAAATCTGTACATGAAATATTTTTTAAAAACAATGACTGTAACGTATTATGTATACGATATAGACCCCAAAACAATAGTTATTATTTTTTTTGTCTGTTTGTCTGTTTGTCTTTTTGTCTGTTTGTCTGTTTGTCTGTTTGTCTGTTTGTCTGTACGCGTTTCACGCAAAAAGTAATGAACCGATTTCAACGAAATTTTGTGAACTGATAACTTATTACTCGGGTCAACATTTAGGATAACTTTTACTTTTGGAAAATCTTTGTTTCCCGCGGGAAATCGCAATAACTGGTTTTATCGAGTCCTCCTTAGGAACCCTCCGCTGGCTAAACCTAAAGACATACATCAAAACAATGTACTAAAAAATTGTAGATCTTGAAAAGGCTAACAGAAATATCTACAACAGTATATGTCTATCTCTCAAGGTACACTCGCAATACCTATTCTTATCTATACCTATAGCAAAACTAACATAGTTAAATCGATGTGCGCGTTTCACGCAAAAAGTACTGAACCGATTTCAATTAAATTTTGTATAGTGATAGCTTATCACTCGAGTCAACATTTAGGATACCTTTTACTACAGGCACATTTTTCGTTCCCGCGGGAAAACGCAATGACTGGTTCTATCGAGTCGTCCTTAGAAGTTTATATGGCTAACGCTGGCTGAACCTTAAGAGATAAATCAAAACAATGTACTAGAAAATTGTAGGTCTTAAAAAGTTCTACAGAAAAGTTCTCAACGGTATATGTCTATATCCTAAAGTACACTCGCTATAACTATTTTTATTAAATGATATTACTGTTTTCTTATACGAGTACGTTATCTATCTATACTATAATAAAGCAGTAACTTAGCGAAATCTGTACATGAAATATTTTTTAAAAACAATGACTGTAACGTATTATGTATACGATATAGACCCCAAAACAATAGTTATTAATTTTTTTGTCTGTTTGTCTGTTTGTCTTTTTGTCTGTTTGTCTGTTTGTCTGTTTATCTGTTTGTCTGTACGCGTTTCACGCAAAAAGTAATGAACCGATTTCAACGAAATTTTGTGAACTGATAACTTATTACTCGGGTCAACATTTAGGATAACTTTTACTTTTGGAAAATCTTTGTTTCCCGCGGGAAATCGCAATAACTGGTTTTATCGAGTCCTCCTTACGAAACCCTCCGCTGGCTAAACCTAAAGACATACATCAAAACAATGTACTAAAAAATTGTAGATCTTAAAAAGGCCAACAGAAATATCTACAACAGTATATGTCTATCTCTCAAGGTACACTCGCAATACCTATTCTTATCTATACCTATAGCAAAACTAACATAGTTAAATCGATGTGCGCGTTTCACGCAAAAAGTACTGAACCGATTTCAATTAAATTTTGTATAGTGATAGCTTATCACTCGAGTCAACATTTAGGATACCTTTTACTACAGGCACATTTTTCGTTCCCGCGGGAAAACGCAATGACTGGTTCTATCGAGTCGTCCTTAGAAGTTTATATGGCTAACGCTGGCTGAACCTTAAGAGATAAATCAAAACAATGTAGGTACTAGAAAATTGTAGGTCTTAAAAAGTTATACAGGGAAGTTCGCAATATTATATGTCTATCACCTAAGGTACACTCGCAATTACTATTTTTATTCACTACTCGCGACTCACAGGCTGACTTATCAACGTTTAGCTCAGTTCAGCAGTGAAACGTAACCTAGGGACGAACCCGAGCGAAGCGAGGGTGAGTCGCTAGTATCCTATAAAATGATTCTTCTTGAGGCTACTTTGTAAATGTATAACATTCTCATCGTTTTATAATTTTAAATCTTATATAGGAACGTAGTATCTACGTACTTTCCTCCCGCGGCAGTAACTTTGTACTTTGTAGTTGTAATACATAGCAGCATACAAGGCGCAGCGACATTAAAAAATGTTTGAAGACACTAAATAAGCAGCATATTTTCCAAGAACTTATCAATTAACCACTTATGCAACTTTCTCAATAGCGTAATCATCCCAATTTTTAACATTTCAATTATTCCAGGAATCCTGACGTATCGGTGTTTGATTAGCTTCTGGACGGGACCTCTCATTCCTCGAACGAGCGCCAACACGCGTGCCTTTTATCCGCGCCGACAAAGACGCCGCCGCTTATCTTGTGTGAGACGAATTTTGTTCTAACAAGTGACAATAATGGCCTTTGTGCTCGATAAATATGGATTTTAGTCACTTCCCCCAACTCTGTAAACTATGACCTAAAAGGAAGTTAGAGGTAATTTAAAAAAAAAAACAAACAGTTCTAATCTCCGCTGTTTCCTATATGCGTTTTCCACATAACAAACATTGACATTCTAATTGGTTTTAGCAAATTCATATTAATTCAAAAGTCATTTATTTAGATACAGTACAGTACAGTATACTTGAATCTAGGACAGTACATATCAAATCATTTATTATGTTTTATTTTATTAAATTTAACAATATATGTATGTATGTACTAGCGACTCAACCTCGCTTCGCTTCGGGTTCATCCCTAGACAAAAAAAAACTATCCCACGAGAACCGTACATTTTTCCGGGATGATATATAGCCTATAGCTTTCCTCAGTTAACGGGCTATCTAATGCTAAAAGATTTTTTCAAATCAGATTAGTAGTTCCTGAGATTAGCGCGTTCAATCAAACAAACAAACAAACTCTTCAGCTTTATAATATTAAGTATAGATATGTATTTAACGATTTCGTTCAAACGGAAAATATTTTGGACTAATAGGTTTGAAACATTTTTCTTAGATTTTAAGATATTTATAATAAACAAGACCATATGTATCTACATATGTTAATACTGTGTTATGTGCATAGTACATACATACGTAATTACTTGTATTTATGTACTTAGTAACGTATGTACATTACGAGTAATATCTGGTCATTGCTTACATTACATAATGTCCTAGGTTATACTTATCGTAGCATAAGAGTTCTATTTTGATAGTAAGAATTAAGAATGAATGCCGGTCGGGAGGGCTTGTTATTTAATTAGAGCCGCATTAATTTTGTAACAGCCACTTCCGCCGCGGGGGCGCGTCTAGACGTAGTTATGGTCGTTTTTAAAAATTTTATATACTAATTTTATATTTTCATTGTTTGTTTCGGAAAAATATTAGTTATAAGGATGATAAAAATAGATATCTATGCTATATTTCAAAGAAATTGTAACAATTACCTTACCTTAAAACAAGCATATAAAACATTTAAACATCCACAAGGTTAGATTGAAGCAACCGTTTGTCCTTTTCCGCTCCAAAAACTGTGGTTATGCAAGCACACACTTACAAATGTGCATGTGTTTTTTTTAAATATGTTAGTTTTATTATCTGGGAAACTAAAATTTTATCATTATCTTTATGTTATAAACATACTCGTTTAGTACGTACTTCATATTTCAAGTCATGGAAAAAAGGACTTTTATAAGCAAACTGTGCCGAACATAAATTGGATGACATGAGACCAGAAAATATTTCACCAAAATGTTTTTTTTTTTATATTGGTTCCATATATATATTCGTTGATGAAAACATTTTGTACTACATTATTATATCTCTTTTACATAATATTTAGTATAATACTAGTATAACAATTCTATTTTAATATCAGTTTATCTATCTATACATACATATAATAAAATTCTAACTGAGTCGAATCTTTACATTAAATATTTTTTGGAAAATCTTATTGAAATAGTCATTATTATCGCTACAGAGGCCGAATATATAGTTTTTTCTAGCGACAGTTACCAACGTTTTAACGTTTAGTATAGATTTCTCAGAGATGAGATATTTTCCGGTAGTAAAAAGTATTCTATATGTTGACCCGGATAACCAGCTATCAACATATCAAATTTCATCATTATATTACGTTTTAAGGTTTGGTATAGAACCAAACCTTAAAACGTAATATAAAATAAACAATTATAAAATTGTAATATTTGTTTATAATTCAAGAATTAATTATTTAAACAAATTACTTAAAATTAATTCTTGTCGAACTTAAAAAAAACTTAGAATAAAAGGAGTTCTTGACATAATATGGCAAAAGAACGTTTTCACATGTCAAAGGCGTCGAAAAAAAGTGGTGATAAAAACAAAATTAGAAAAGTGGTGCAAAAATCATAACACATAAATATGACAAGCGATCCGGAAATGCATACGACGCGCGCGACCGGACGTGCGCCGCGCAAGTGGGTCAGTTTATTTCTGTTTTGGCGGGAACCTGGCCGGAAGCGGCGCCATTGTGGATGCGCGGGAAGCCCGGAAAAGCACCCCGGATTTCTAGCTAATGAAATATTACACGCCGTGGACGGTAGCGTATTGTGATGCTGAACAAACCGCATCCAATTCTACCTTTGACGACTTTTCTCAGGAAACGTGGACGCACATTTCATGAGTTAATTTTGTTACTGTTCTAGAAAGAGAAACAGTAGCAAGCCAGTGGTAAAGAAAAAGTTTAGTTAATGTCACTTTTCCTGAATAGGTATATTTGTCTGTATTTTAGTATATTTCACTATTAAATTTAATCTATACTAATATAATATTATAAAGTATTTAAAAAATAAAATAAAAACCGACTTCCAGGCATTGAAAAGTAAAAAACAACTAAACGGGGGTTTTCAATTAGAATAGATACCTAATCATATATTTTCGAAGTTGGTGTGCTTTGATTTGTATTGGCTGGCACCGACTTCGAAAATATCTGATTAGGTATCTATTCTAGATGAAAACCCCCGTTTAGTTATTTTTTACTTTTCAGTACCTGGAAGTCGTTTTTTTTTTAGTTTTTATTTTTCCATTTTTAGTGTAGACGTAATAAGCAGGTATTTTATAAGAAGAAAGATTGTTAATAGCATGTTCGACTAAGATATTTATTCAAACCCCTAATGACAGTCACAACCCATCTAGGTGTAAAGTTCTCATCAATACAAATTAACCAAGCCCAAACACCCGGTAATTACTGTAAATTGTTGAAGAGTTCCCTCGACTGTCTTTCGGCTCCATCATCAGATCGACTCCAGGCCATTAATTAATTAGTAGTGCTTTAAAATACTTAATGAAAAAAATTAACAAACGTACTAATCGTCACTACGATTTTCGAAGGTTCCCCTCGATTTCTCTGGGATGCCATCATCAGATCCTGGTTTCCTTATCATGGTAACTACTTTTGGGATATCTCCTTTCCAAAAAAAAGCATCATCAAAATCGGTTTACAAACGACGAAGTAATTCGCGAACACACATAAAAATAAATATATGTATTTATATACGGTCGAATTGAGAACTTTTTGGAACTGTCGGTTGATAAAGAGGTAAAGTTTGTGACGTTGTAGGGGGTAATCTCTGGATCTACTGGAACGATTTAGATGAAATTTGGTAAGAAGATAGTTTTATTCCGGAAATCATCCCTTAAGGGTGTGAAAATGGGAATGAAAGTTTGTATAAGGAACCAACCTAGGGACGAACCCGAGCGAAACGAGGGTGAGTCGCTAGTTTCATATATTTTTCTGGTTCGAATAAAAATAGTTATAATTTATAAACTTAAAACAATTATAAAAGTTAAGAAAGTAATCAATAAAATAACAGACAACTAACACTAAATAATCATTAGCTAAATATTCCGTTTTTGAGCAGTATTATAATATTTATTCTATGAGGGTGAAGCGTAGGCTCCCACAGAGCATGCGGGCTTTTGCAATAATGTTTCTCGCAAAGGACGAAAGGACTCTCAATTAGAATTAATTAAAGACAATTCAGCAATCCCAGAAAATAAATGATCACTTGACGATAAACGAGATTTATTATTCGTTCAAGAGATTTAATTTTAAACAATCTCATTCTTTGCATCTGCTTCATGTCTAAAATAAATTTTATTAGATGATTTGATGGTACACCTATTTAACATAATACGACCCCCAACTTTAGTTTTCAAGATATTTTTATTACTTAAGTTGATAAAACAAGTAACTTAAGGTTGATGAGTAATTTTATCGAAAAATCCATTATAAATGTTATTTTTATGTTTTAACATTTTATTATTAGTATGACTCTTAAACCCTTAATTTATGTTGTGCGTAGTATTTCGACAGTTAGATAATGCGGTATCTCACGAGGCGTGACGCAGGTGTCGTAGCTTTCCCACATTATCGCATTAACTACAAACTAACAAACAACTCGGTAATTTTATAACTTTAATAAAAAGGTATAAATAAATGTTTTACCAGTTATACGTTTTAAAACATATTTACATATTATTTTTATTATTATTTATTTTCTAAACAAGTAATGGCCTCTCATCGTTTCGTTTATGAACTTTTACAGATCTGTTTCAAATGCTTATGCTTATGTAATAGGTTATTTAATTTACCATAATAGTATCTCAAAGTATTGGGAAAAAAGTAACATTTCCATGCCTAAGGTTGCACAACTAACTCTACATTTATATTATTTAGATACTTATTTAGTTTTAGATAATAAATATACAAAAAGAGTTTATGTTTATAACAAAATCAAAGATGACATACGTTTCCGAGAACGGTCAGTTTAATAGGGATCATTTGAAATCGTCAAATTTCGAATTAGCTCAAAGTGCGCGGGCGCACGCAATATGCGAGTTAAACTTCTGTCACTTGACCATTACTAATGCAGTTTTAGATTAAACGAATATTAAATTGAGGGTGAATTTACTGTACAGTATTTCGTATAAAATTTATTAACCATACAAAAGAAATACATAAATAGGAGTAGTATATTGCCGTCATAATAAAGAAAGCCGTAACTAACAATTTGGTCAAAAATAACTTATATGCAGATTTGGAATGAGCAAAAAAATGCTACTTCATAGTCTTACTCGTAAACCCTTAATCTTATGAATCCGTACATACCATAAGCATTTTGATCTTAAATACGTCAGAACTAGTAGTAATTTTGACGCATTAATAAGAAAAAACTTCGAATATCTCGAAATCAACTTTGACGAAGTTACGGCCTTCTTTCTTATGACCGCAGTATAGTCCGCATAGTTAGATGTATGTATAGTTTTCAATAAAAGAAATAAGCTACATACTTACTGGAATAATTAAAAAAGAAACGCCATTTCTGTTATGAGACATTGCTTGTAAAATGCATTTATGTGCCTATAAAATTTTGGCTTGTATGTTCAAATTTTGGTTTAAGTATTCAAGTTTCAAAGAAACTCAATAAATTATTATACATAATAAAAAAAGCAAATCTTAATGCAGTATTAATTGGGTATAATGGATAAGGTTTAAGAGCTTTCGGAGCAGCGTCATGTATATAATGCTAATCGGCGGGCAATTACAAACAGTTTATGGCAAAGCATTTCAAAATCATTGATTAATGAACTAAAATCATTTTGGAAAACGATGTTAATTACTTTTATTGTTTGCTCTCACTATAGACAAAGTATATTTTGTGAATAGGTATACAGAAAATGAAAGAGTTGTGTAGACTCTAGTACTTTGTAGTATTTTAAATAAAACTATCTTTTCGGATTATTTCGCGGATTTATGACGGGAGAGACATCATGGTCTCTCCCGTAACCATGATTGCTGTAAAGCATTCGAAACGTCGGGAACCAAAAATCAAAATAAATCCGCGAAATAATCCGAAAAGATAGTTTTATTTAAAAGGTCAAATATTCGCGTAAATCTAAGAAAGTATTACTTTGTAGTAAGGAGTGTAGAGTAAAGAATAATTTGTATGTATGTACTCGTACTTAAAACAGCTCACAATAATTATATTTTACATTCAACAGTTGAAGCTACTTTACGAGCATATAACTTTATAATTTATACTCTCCGCCTAGCTAAAGTATAGGAAATTGTAATACTTATTAGAAAAACATGACATTGTTAATGACGCCATTTTTTAAATTTAATATTTTCTGAAATGTTTTTACTTCATAAAATACTATTTTAAGACAAACATTCTTATTATATCTACTCTTTGGTATTACAAACAAAAAATATTGCTCAATTCGCGGTACGATTTGTAAAGATTTTCTTCAAAATAGTAGACAATAGAAAAATTCGTATCGAATCTTGAATTGCTCATTGTTCCTCAAACTTCCTGTCTTTGTAATGTTCTGGATGAAATAATTTTAAAACTTACATAGAACAATATTTTTGAATAAATACCTAAAGAAGCAAGTCCAAAATAATTTCACGAAAAATGGTCTACAACTTTCAAAACATCTACATGGGTCAATCGATTTACATATTTAACAACACAATTTCATAATAATTCTCTGTTATATATAGCAACAACGCCCTAGAAAATAATTACCAAACTTAATCAAGAAGTCGATTATTTACCAAAGAAAATTGTAATTAAAAAACCATAAAACGATGGTAAATTGTAACTAATTAACTCAAACAGTGCGTTTAACACTTTGCTCATTAAGTATAAATCAATTCGAGTCGCGGGTTTGGGTCCCGCCCTTTGCCGCAGGCTGTTTACTGCTCTAAATTACTCGTCTACTTACAGGTGATATAAGAATATACTTCAACACTGCTGGTAATTATTAAAAGTTTAAACGATCAACTTCAGAATAGATTAAATATATTATCATTTCATGCAAATTGTTGTAATTTAGTAATAACTGATTTATAATGAACATACATTATAATATGTATTTCGAAATTAAATACAGGTCAATATATTTTTAGGTCAAATGCTTAATTTTATATCTCATATAAGAAAGGCCCTGAGTTTGTAAGTCTGATGGATTAAATCCTGCCTGAGTTCTGAGCCATAGAGAAGTAAGAAAAAAGTAAGTTCACATATTATGCTCATACTTAACTCGCTTGTCCTTAATACATTTTATAGTTAATTTTCTAGCCGCTAGCCGCACTGGTTTCAGTATGCATTATCTTTGCAGCTTGCTGACTACTGTTAATGAGTATTTGTGTACCATAAGTTAGGTGAGTTATATAAAGTGTTCTAAGAGTTGAAAAACTATAAATAACTCGAGAATAGTATGTAAAACTCTATTTAACAAAATTATATCACGCAACAAATGTAATCAGTGGCCGTACTAAAAAAAATATGAAAATTAGATCTTTTAGGAATATTTCAAAATATGTTCAAAAGCAGGTAATATTTTTCAAAAGGCGAAAATGTCAAAGCCTAACCTTTCGTCAGTAACTAAAAGCTAGTGACCTGAAAAGAAAGAGGTGAATGATATTACGGGCATCAAAGGGGAAAAACTTCCCTATCAACCCAAAGGAATCTAATTTTTGTACTTTGATTCAATCCCCGCTCGGTCTCCGGC
Organism: Fabriciana adippe; assembly: GCA_905404265.1. Taxonomy (NCBI): domain Eukaryota; kingdom Metazoa; phylum Arthropoda; class Insecta; order Lepidoptera; family Nymphalidae; genus Fabriciana; species Fabriciana adippe. Next base: position 6,678,985 of record FR990000.1, read on the forward strand.
TAATTCTGTTACAGGCGGTACCGTTTTTAAAACTTGTTACGGCATTAGAATGTTTCTGTTTTATTTTTAATTGATTTACAGAAAAAATGAAGGCGGTAATAAATATTACAGCTAAGTATGAACAATGCACCTACATGTATTTCTTCATAAAAGATATTACATATTTATGTTCTCAAATATATATGTTAAATATTAGGTAAGTACAAGCCTAAATTAATATGTATGTGTAATTTTTATACATAATACCTACCTATTACTTTAAAATACATTTGAGTTTTGTTAAATGTTTGCAAAATACATAAGTTAGACTAGGTATATTTATACATAATATAATAAAGGCAAGCATATTTTGTTTCTCGAAGGACAACAGTTCAAGAATCTACATAACTATGAATATCTGAAATCATGCTACCTTATTAAGAACCTATCTACTATTTGAAAATGTATTATATATTTATAGTAAGAATGAATCTTAAAATGCATATATTTTATTTTTAACTTTATTAGGCAAAATGAGGGAGGAGAAAAGCCACAGATAAATTATACATGCAATTTAAAAGATTAACTAATACTATAGGATATGAATTCTATAACATATGCAAGAGTTTCTCAGTCAGGAGCTAGCTAGAAAAGCGGAACTTTCTATGTAGGTGTGCGTTCAGGATCAGTGGCCGGCGCAGGCGCACCTGCCGCGGTTCCCACGGCGCCCGCCTGACGTCACAGCACAACGGTCCGAAGCCGACTTGTTTTTTATTGCCCCGTGAGGCTCTGTACCTTAAATGCAAGGCTATTTTATATATAAATTTGTGTACAGAAGTCAACATTAAGTTGATTACATTCACAAAATTATAAGATTTTTTTTCTACTTCAAACGAGAGATAAAATTTTACAAATATCCGAGACAAATTGTATATTAATTGTAAGATAGCAAGGATTGTTTTAATATTAAAATCATGAATACGTATTAAACTTGTTGAAATTAAAATTAATATAATAAAGATATTTTATAATTATAATATTTTACGTTTATAATTTACTTCTCGAAATTAAATTGATAAAATTAAATAATTTTTAAAAACCTGTTTTTCAACGCCATCTATTACTTGTTGGCTTAACTATGTAAAGCTGTTCACTAGTTCCACCTAGCGGATTATATAAGTACCATGTTAACAATTTTTTGATCATAAAGTTTGTTGTGGTTACCAAGAGATGGCGCTACTATATCAGTGCTCTAGATCTTTATGTAGAGTACTTCTTTGTTATTATAAATTGTTATGGATAAAGAATGGAAAAATACCACGATAACAATAAAAAAATATATATTTAAAATACTTACAAAGGATTTGCAATAATAATTATGATTTAAATACTTATTATACTTAACTATTATTATACAATTTTATTTGCATACTTAGATAATAATATTCAAAGAGTCGTACATTTAAATCATCGCAGATCGTGCAGTGCGTGTAGGCAGTCATTTGCCAGCAAGTTGGCAGGCTTTCAAACGTCTTTGGAATATCATAACGAGTCATCAACAGATTTATTATCTCTATAAATCATATTTGGGGCATACACTTCAGTATAATGCGCAAATTTATAGAATATACTGGTAGTGTGTGAATTTTAATGCACCTGTGATTTTATAATAATTTGGTATGATATACCTTGTAGAAAGAACATATATAGAGACAGGTGCAAAATATTTTTAATATTTTTCTCATAATTTAGATATAGTAATATATATTTAAACAAGTTTTGAAGTTTCAAAAAAATGACAAACATTAAATCTTAGAGTTTCAATATCAAATTTGAAAAAATATATATTATAATTTTATTCATTCATATTTATAAAAAAAAACGTGTTATCTGAACAATTAATTTTAATCAACTAATAATGTTGCTACGAGCAAACCCTTCGCCCGTTATTATGTGATTTTTAAGCGTGCCTAAGCTTATTTATGGTTTACTTTAGCTTTTGTATAGTATGAATGGCGATTAGTATGCATACAATACGGTAGCAAGCAAGCGAGAGGTGACGACGAGCCCATTTGGATGCGACTCGTGATACTGCGGCGCGCTGTGCATACAGAAACACTCCATCATCACGATAAAATTATCTTCAAATTAATAAAAAACACATTTATAAAAAATATTCTACCTGAAACCTACAAACAATGTGCCTTTATATTCTATTATAAATTTTAAATAATCGAATCATCGTGTTTGCCGTTCGTTGTATGGCACCCACGCACGCATATTCATTACGCTGGTCAAGCTTTTCAATTATAACACAACACTTTAGTTTGGTGGATTAAAACTTTTCTTAGTGTTTATTTACTTTACTAAAAATATATATTTTTAGAGAACGTTAGTTAAATATAATACACTCGTATATAATTATAAATTTATAAAATCTCACATATTACGTATTCTTAAAATATTTTTAAAATGTAAGCTGTTGCAATAGTTATTTGTATACTTCTTATTCTATTAATAGACTCGCATGAAGGGATTCGGTTCGTTCGATCTACTAATTTATCGGTTTGCGTTGGCAGCGGTCAGTATCGGCGATTAATAAAACAACATGTCCGCCGACTAGTTCGCCCGCGGTACCAGGCGATCATAACTCCTATAGAGCTTTCGCCGAGGCGCGGCTTCTGCCATTCACAAGCTTTATGAATGAATCGCGGGTGTGTGCGTCGTCTCCCTTGCGTTCGGAACACGTGTTTATTTGAGTCAACATGTTAGGCCGTTCTTGAGAATTTTCTTGTGTCAACATCTGAACTTGCTTAGACAGAAATAACTCGTAGCTTTGTTTTCGCGAAGGAATAATATAAATGCCAGTATTGCCTCCCATTCGCATTAAGTGCTCTCCACGTTGCCGTTTTTGTGCTGTTGCTGAGCGATTAAAATCAAGATATCCAGCTTCAGTTCAACAGTTTGTAACGTACGTGACTTTATTTTGTGCAACGTTTTAATACTTTAGCTTTCTTTCTTATTTTAAATATAACATAGACTACAACAAACATTCAAAACAAATATAATAATTTCAGTATCTGTCAACATTATTATAATTACTAAACCATATGATACTCAAGTGTCTTAACCTCACACATGTAAGGACTCCATTATGAAAAAGGATATATTCAGCTTGATTTGAAGCATATCCAATTTAATGTAGAGTAGGAGTTAATTTTTTCGAAACCAGGTGACATACGAGACTTTCTACTTGGTCGAGCGTAAAAAACTGTTCAACACGCCATTGAATATAATGTTACTTATGAGGGTGTAAGAACTACTCTTAAAATATTTTTATCATAACTATAATCGAATAAAATGTGTCAAAATAATATTAAACATGAATATATACGGTAGAGTAGTCAAGTTACATTGCAAAAGCTAAGTTCGGTTAAATAAAACGTTTTAATTTAAATAAAAATATTAATCTACTTTATGCTTATAAATGCTGAATAATAAATGTTTACCATAATGTGAACGTTAGGAGGTATGTATGCGAAAACAAACACACGTAGTTTTGGCAACATCCTGTAGAGTGATCAACAGCGTGGGGAAGTGGACACCGCAACATCCTGAGGTGTCGAGTGTACTCTATCTTTTTTTTTCAATGAGGTAAAGGGAGTATATATTTAAATAGATTAAAAATGTCTTATCTTGACGTACACACATACGATAATATAAGTAAAATAATACAATTAATTATTTAACTGAAGTAAAAATACCAACGAATTGGATTTTAACTTCTGTAATATACTTATTTTAATCTATACATATAATAAAATTCTAACTGAATCGAATTTGTACATTTTTTTTGTGAAAATCTTATTGAAATAGTCATTATTATCGAAACAGAGGCCGAATCTATAGTTTTTAGAATTTTTGTCTGTCTGTCTGTGAACGCATCACGCGAAAACCACTGGAGAGATTGAGATAAAATTATGATACGATGATGATAGGTTATACGAGAGTCAACATATAGGATACTTTTTACTACGGAAAAATATCTCGTCTCTGAGAAATCTATACTAACCGTTAAAACGTACTTAGGGGCGAACCCGAGCGGGGCGAGGGTGAGTCGCTATTTATTAATATATATTAAAAAGTATTAACTTATTATATAACTAAGAAGTAGGGAAAGGTAAATCATTATAACACCGAATACACTCTACCACCGTTTATGCGTACCTACAAAGTTGAACATGATTTGTAAAGCAAAAATTGAATTGGAGATTTCAGTGCTTTACATATGACTTTAGTACTAATGTCACACATGTGACTCACAACAGAGATATGACCACAAAAAACAGCATTGTTCTCGTTAACTTGAAAGCTGATAGCTTATCAGCTTCTGGTATTTTTAATACATTATAATGTTATTAGCGATGCAGCTTTTGTACTTTATTGCTAATAGGTTGTATTCCTTGAAATGAGATATTATACTAACAGTATACTCCCAGTATCGCCTGGATATAGGTTTTTCTTGTATAATTAAATTTATTAATATGTGTCATATGTTTAATCGCACTAATATAAAAGCTTTGTTAAAATATTTTTTCGGGTTTAGATTTATACAAACTTTACTAATATTTGTCGCGTCAAATAATTTTCTTTGTGCGGCTCTCCATTCGTACTCTAAGTTGATTCTTGCGCAAAATGACTTTCGCCTTTAAGTTTCAGTTCTAAGAAAAGATCTTAAGATAATGCAATCCGGCGCTAAGAGTACATGTAAATAGACTTAAAGAGATATATGAGCATATGTTCCCACGTTAAATACGTGGTGAAACAATAGGCCCCTATTCTCAGCCCACCCTGTTACGAACCCACCAAGTTGGATGCGGTTTATTGACCTTCTAATATGTTACATTTGATTTTCTATATTTTGGAATAATTTTAAGCACTCGATCCTTATAAAATGTAGTAATAGTAAATTAAAAAGTCTCGTAGCAATGGAATTAACAATCTACCTCTCGATTTATTTAACTAACAATCTTACATAATAGAAAATATAGCTTCTTTGTAAATAATAATAAAACTTTTTATATACCTCGCAGAATTATTGCAATAATATGCACACCTTGACACAATTTTAAATGTAAAAGGAAATCGAAGTTCAAGTTTATAAGTAAACTGGGCTACAGTGCGTCTGAAACTGCAGCGTAACGAGGATGCGCCGCATTATCCTATTCGGGCTTCACCTATTTGCTAATCATTAGCATTCTAGCCCCTAGTTATAAGTGTTTCTACTGTATGTATGTATCATTGGTAATGAATATGAATAGGTACATTTATTTACAATATGTACCTACTGACTTTACTTACGGTGCACGAGTATGTCATAGAAAGAGTATTAATTAAAAAAGTATTGTATATTTACGTAAAAAATATGCGCACTTAATTGTATATATATATATATATATATATATATATATATATATATATTTTTTTTTTTTAAATATATATTATGATAATAAAGTAGTTATGTAATAAAGTAAATATTTAGTAAGGACAATTAAATTAACTTATTAACTCATTTTGTGATACCAAACCGGTTTACACCGACACCATATGTTTGCCTTTTCGAAGAGAATAAAAGAATAACTTACTACTCTTATAAAGCTTCTTCCGCTTGAAGGTTTTCAAAAAGTATGTACAGTGCCGAAATGCTTCTATAACATATCTAGCGAATCAAATTTCTAAATATACCGTCAAAAGAAATTACATATTATATTTAGAATTGGAAAGTTTAGTATATAAATGAAAGTTCTAGATATTAATAGATTATGAAGATAACTTCATAACTGTCTTAAGAATTACCTACTATTAGTATTCATAAAAGTTGTCTCAAACCGGAGCTATAACGTAGAAGACGGATGTTTCCTTCCATTTAAATGGTAAACGGAGGGAGATTTACAAGGTGTGATGGTATGATTGGAGGTGTCACATTCAACCTTCAGAAAAGGAAATTGCGAATAATCTTCACTAAACAGTGCTCACGCCGTATGTACATAAGTTTAAAACTGCTACTATATGGCAACCATGTAATTTGTCATTAAAAAAGAAGATTTAGTTTATGAGGAATTTTCCTCAAAGTATCAGAACAAGATGACGAATATATGGTGATAATTAGCGCAAGATTGTACATTTTTATTTATGTATTATAAATAAGTACGTACCCAAAGACGCTTCAGGGTCTGTGAGGTCTGACAGTGAGGGGACCTTCTGCATGGCACGAGGTTCTTCAGGCTCTGGGGGTTCTGTTTTGATGCCCTCGAGGGCGCCGCCGCCTTCATCGTACTAGAAATTATATTATAATAAGTTTGAATGTTAAAATATATGAATCATAAAAGAATAAATAAAAATTAACCACTATTGAAATACGCCAGCATTGCTTGCGCCTTTTTTCTTTTTTTTGACACTCTCTTACAAAGTTTAATTATTGTAACATTATTTTATATATAAACTTTCTAGAATTTTCTCCTATCAAAGATGAAATAAAAAACAACCCCTATTTAGTGTACCACCCTAAGGGCACTTACGAAATTATATACCAAAAGATTAAATATGGCTCCCTTAAGTAAGGCTCTGCTTTGCCTATCATACAGCCAGTTGTAATATAGGAATAGATTTGTTATCTTTTTGATAATAAGATTTTAATTTTTGTAAACTTATTATTTCAAGCTATTGAAACGATTATATTGTTATCAACTTTGTCTTATCATAAATGAGGAAATGTTTTAAAAATAACCAAATAATTTTGAGAGATGAAAAGATTTAGTCTGTCCACATTTCTCTAAGTAATATTTATGTGTGTAGGTATACACCAGACTAATATCTTACAGGTACCGCTTTGAAGTAGGGAAATAAAAAGCTTATATATATCACTCTACGGCACATAAATATACTTGTATCCATGCAAAAAAATTACATCGAACTTCTATTTTGCCACTGCGCAAAAGAAACGACACACAAAGAACTAACAAAATCGCTTTCGCATTTATTATCAGGCTACTATTATAATAAACGCGAAGATGTGTATGTGCATGTATGGTATGTTACTCATTCACGCTGAAACGGCTGAACGGATTTGAATGAATATGGAAAACCTACTGATAGACTATAATCTAATACTTTCGTAGATTCACGCGAATATTTCGCACTAGCAACTTACCCTCGCTTCCCTCACATCCCTAGGTACGTTTTCATTTTTTTGAGCGAAACCCTAATTCTTTTTCTAAAATAAAAGTAGCCTAAGTTACTTCTTATAATATCAGCTATTTGCCAGTGAAAGTCCCGCTAAAATTGGTCCAGTCATTTCGTAGATTAGCCGGAACAGACAGACAGACAGACAAAAATTTAAAAAATTGTGTTTTTCTTATAAGTACCGTATAGGTATAATTCCATAAGCATTTAGTATAAAGCTGTTATTTTGACATTACAAACAGACACTTCAATTTTTATTTATCTGTATTTTAAATAAAACTATCTTTTCGGATTTTTCACAGATTTATTTTGATTTTTGGTTACCGATGTTTCGAATGCTTTTTCGCAATCATGGTCACGGTACTATCACGGGAATCACGGTCATGGAAACTGGTAAAATTTTGGGAAAAGTCAAAATAAATGCACGAAAATATCCGAAAAGATATATTTGTTTAAATAATTATTACCTGTAGTAAACTAAGTGACTGTTAGTAATAAAATTTGCTAAACTTTCATTATTATAATAATATTCCAAGTAAGGAAGTAGGTAAAGATTAGGTATTATATACGACTTAGATGACGCACTGAACCTCACGCGATTGTAATACTGATAGCACATAGCTTTAATTTTTTTTAAACAATTCCTACCTATGACTGATATATGGACAGGAACTCATTTTTTAAGACATGTGCGTACTTGAATCTCATCGGCTCATCGCATCAAGTCAATATACTATTCACCATGCGAGGGCCACTTCCGTTAGCGTTCGGCACATGCACCGCGTTGAAAAATCGCAAACAATTGAGAACCATTGAGACACACGGACTAACCAGACAATCTTCTATTCTAGGAATTGAATTAATTTATAGGTACCTACAAGTACCGAGAGTTGATACGGAGTTTTAATCTTAATTATGCATGAATTTAAATCTTGTAATTTTATAACGTCATAAAACTTATCTGGTTAATTAGGATAGATAGAGTTTGTTCTCTTTAGAACTTTGTAAAAAAGAAAAATACAGAAATTATTATAATAAAAGGATCGAAAGCAATACGAGTAAATATAAACCTTTTTATTCATAAAAGGCTTGCTGCAAAAAGTATCTTACAAAATGAGGAGGATTTTTATAGTAATAATAACAAGAATACAACACCTGAATGTTATACAATTCAATCGCCCCTTCGCGACCCATGACACTGATTAATCATAGAATATATCCATAACACCCAATAAAAACGTCAAAATCGAATCAGCGTCCCCTCGGGTCAATCAAGCAATATGTTCCACTTGTTACTTGTAAGTTGTTCGATGCCATCATTTTGTTATTATATTTTTATAAGGACTAAATGTTTTTTTTTTATAAGTAGAATATTGTCGCTTGATTGAATTATAATATTTTTATACTTTTAGATGTATCTTCTTTATGAGGCAAACCTTTAACTTTTGTTATACACATACATACGGTTGGTACTTTTTATCCGCATAATATGTTTAGGAATTATAAAATTATCTAAATTTAATTTTGAATTCATCAACAGACGATGCTGAAAGTCTACCTTACAAATAGTATTAAAATATATATTTCTGTACAATATATAATGTTTGTATAGGGATGTGCAGAGTAGAGAGTTCAAGTTACTTTCGAGTCTCCAAAGTGATTGAAATTTTCCCTATTCCATATATATACGTTCAGCCTTTTATGAGTAATGTAAAATCACAGCAGCAAAAATTCTGAAAACTATAATTTTATCATACCAAATATTTCTCAAATACAAATTTTCCTTAATGTGTTTCTAAGTTACTAAGTAAGTTACATAGATACTATATGAGGTTACATTTTCTTATTTGCACGTTTATAAGGGTGTCCGATGAGCGCTTTCGTGTAGATATTCTTTTAAGTAGTGTTTAATATGAGTTATAATTTTATATATATATATATATATATATATACATTTTGAGAAAGATATTTGGCGGTATAATGTGAATATTGGAAATTTTAGCGATATCATCACCTACGTGCCTTTGAGGCTAGATTAGATTTCGTCAAGCGTAGGCTGATTCATTCATGCTAATACCGGTATCAGAGAGAACATATATGAATTACAATTAGATACTAAAAGATGTAAATTTCATTTAATTATCCTAGAGTTTATGTTTATTGCGTACGTCTCCTTTTTATTGATATTATTCGTTATTTAATTCATTTCTTTACTATTTTATTATTTTCATGCCATTAATATTATAAAAGCGAAACTTTAGATGGATGGATGTTTGTTACTCAATCACGCCAAAACGGCTGAACGGATCTGGATGAAAGACATTTCAACCTGTTTTAGGATACAATAAAAAATAATTTCTTATATAAAACAAGTCTATACAGCACAACAATGAATTATCTCCATTCATCGATGCGTATGCCGTGATTAACCGTACAGTGGGGTTATTTTTACACGGTCGACTCCGAGGGGTCGCCACCCCTCTAGTAATTACGAGGGCACGATCTCAATCACTCACATACCTCGACGACTGATAAACTATTTGTTATTTTTTTGTTAAAATGGATTTAATAGAGTCGCGTGTTAAGTGACAATCTTATAATAGACTTCACAATAATTTATAATGTTTTTTTTTTTTTATCATTTTTTATGCCTATTGTAACATCTTAAGTTACCTCGAGGTGAAATAAAATAAATATTTTTAAACACATCTTACAGCTTACATATTTTAATACTCTCATGCTATTGTAATTATACATTTTATAGAGAAAAGTACGTGTTGACCTTTAATGTTTCATTTTATTTCATACATTTACATTACAATTTTGCTTTGGCAATAAATATTCCACAACGTAGCAATGGTAACCGGAAGTGCAAGATTGTTGCAAACTCAGTTAGAACCTATTTATACAAAGGGTTTATATAAACCAAAGTAAAATAAAATTGAAGTAAAGGATGCCCGGTAACCTTACCAGAGTTGTTATAATGAATAAAATACAGGGGAATTTAGTTAAAATTAGAATATTTTGGGACGCAATATGACCTACTTTATTCCAGTTTTTTTAATGATTATGAAAAGTGTTTCCATTTATACTCGAATGAACCATCAAATAATATACATTCACTTATTTGCTCTATAATCATACTAGATATAGTAATAGCGTACAATCAACGAATTAAATGAGATTTAATTTTTTTTTATATTATAATTATTAATGTGTTAGACGTAATAGGTGACAGCCTTTTCTATTCTACAATTTTAAATTTCACTGTACTTGAAATGAGTATATTTTCAAAATCATTGTAAAGGAAGTAGATAATATACGAGCGAGGTTAATTGACTATTTGTCGCGCCATCGTTCCAGTGAAGTGCGAGCGGGCTCGAACTTGTCACACTATATCACTTGTCACTACTTTTTAAACGTGCACAGACAATCTATGGACTTAGTTAATCCTATGATCATAATAAATTAGATGGAGATTACTTTTTACTTGTATAAATTACTTGTTTGTTGACTACTGACAAGAGAACGGTTATTGTACTTAATTGAATTGACAAAAAAAATAGAACTTTTTGTTAACAGACAGAAACCCAGAATCAATATTAAATAAATTTAGTTTTTTTTTATAGCTTTGTTATAATAGATGGCGATATTTAGCATTTCAATATTCGAGAATTAAAAATGCATTAACTGCACATATGTATATGTACCTATATATCTAACTTGGACTTGCAGAGCCTGCGTGTAAGTTTCATACGTGAAATATTTTCAAAACATCTATTATTCAACGAAATGTATGTACTTAGATTAGTTTTATCGTTCATTAGCCTCCTGATTTAGCAGTTCCGTTAACTACGTGATTCAATATAAGAATAGCTTGAACATATACATAAGTCGAAATTATTAAATAGAAACTGACACAATTTCTATTTATATCTAATAGGTACATCTAATAAAATCGTAACCAAGCCGAATCTGTACATTAAATATTTATTGGAAAATCTTATTGAAATAAGCATTATTATCGGTACGGAGGCCGAATCTATAGGTTTTAGAATTTTTGTGCCTGTCTGTCTGTCTGTTACCGCATCACAGAAAAACCACTGGACAGATTTTGATGAAATTTGGTATGGTGATAGCTGGTTATCCGGGTTAACATATAGGTTACTTTTTACCGCGGGAAAATATCTCTTTTCTGATAAAAAATACAAAAACTGCTATGTAAGAGTATACTAATATATAAAACCTAAGAATTTGATTTTTGGTCATCTGAACGCGGGCGGAGCCGCGGGCAATGCTATTACATAATAAGACTATAAGAATAATGTGAATGAATAACTTTATATCGTTACAATTACCTTAATTTTAAATAATAATAAACGACATACTTCGTGGTTTTGTAGAACTTTTTAAAACTTAACTATAAGAATCAAATTCACTTTTCATGAAAAGTTTTCTGCCAGTAAATTGTATGATAGTTTTAAAAAGCAGGTTTTTCCTTTACCTAATTTTATTGACTTTGGAATCGGCAGAGACGTAAATATTTGCATCTTCATTCTGTATATGTTATTAGTAAAATGTATGCAGTAATTACAAAAGTACATTTACATTATAAATAATACATTTCTTGTTCCTTATTAAAAATCATCTCTCCATGACAACATTGTCATCGCACGCTAATCTGGCACAAAGATAAATAAAACGAGAAGACACCAGCTATCCTTCCCACGCATGTTAATCTTAAAACAAAACATTGTCTTAGACTTCTTTTCATTCGTAAACAACGAACATATTATTATTTAACATAATATGATGTTTTAGAGTATTTTGTGGTTAAGTACTAGTAAGTCGATTAATATATTAAGAAATGATTTCTAGAGTAAACATACAAAATACCCATATATGCCTCTAATAATAAAGTCAGTCTGAAAATAATTATGCTTATAAAAAGTTAAAAAAATATAAAGTATCGGCATGAATAATAAATATTGTAAAAATAAAGAAAAATTACAAGAAATTCATCATATCTCACCTAACGGATATAGCTAACTATCCCTTTAATTAGTTGCCGGATATTGTAGCAGCCCTTAATGAGATACGGTTGCATGAACCGACTAATGCCCACCTCACAAGTATATTTACTATATATATATATAGGTAAATATCGTATGGCATCCATACGTTTTTTTTATGTATTTAATATTAAAGTACTTAAAAATTTTATTTTTCTATATATATATAATAACAAAAATTTAAATCATGGATAAATATTTTTCTTAATTATGTACAGATACTGTTTTGATTTCTATATAAGTACTAGCTGACCCGGCAAACGTTGTTTTGCCATATAAATAATTTCCTATTACTAAAATGGCTATTAAAAAATAAGGGTTGATCGTAGAAGGGTGAAAATTGAGGATTGTATGTATTTTTGTATGTTGTATCATAAAAAAATAGAAATTAAAAATTTTGTCTAAAAAATAAAAATTAAAAATTTAGGGGTGGACTACCCCTAACATTTAGGGGGATGAAAAATAGATGTTGGCCGATTCTCATAGATACCGGATAAGCACAAAAAATTTCATCAAAATCGGTCAAGCCGTTTCGGAGGAGTATGGCAACGAAAACTGTGACACGAGAATTTTATATATTAGATATTCCAGAGTATACAAAAACAAATGCTTTTGACCTAAGTGAGTACAGCTAATGGTTGCTTTTCGCGTGCTTTTCCTTTTTTCAGACGTAACTCATGTCAAGTTATTCTTTATGGCACTACTAAATAAAGGTGTCGCCTCACAAATGTCAACGCCTTAACCACAATTATTCATAATTTACCTACTGATTTAAAATAGATACGTTTTCGAAACTGTTTCATTTTGGTATAATAAGAAATAGAACATTGAATTGTTGCATGATTCTGAAACCCGAATCGATATCCCGAAACTAATATTTTTTCGGCTATTGAATATTTGATCCGTGCAAGGATTGAAGCTGTGATTTTTTACGGCTGTAGCACAAAATTTATTTATATTATGTTTTTTACACATCATTCGAATCATTTTCATTGAAAGCTAAAATAAAGAACTTCTTTATGTAATAATATACAAGAATACAACCCATTCGTAAAGTCATCACCACTTTTCCGTGGTAGTAAGCTAATGTCGAAACTCATTAGTGTAGCGTATCGTCAGTGTCACGGGCAACTTTAAAAATAATAAAAAAATAAAAATAAAAACCGGGAACTTTGAAATAGGAACTCCTTCTTTTTTTCGAGTAGTTGATGATTGATAGTTTGAATAATTATTAGTTTTAAAATCTATTTATTGTTTTAGATACGTAAAATATATCAATTTATTAATTTACATTTTTAAAACAACTACTATACTTATTCTCATGATTATATAAAGAAAAGTCTTCAATTGCTATGAATTATTTTTCGTTATTTTAGATGTTAAGTTTTTTAGAAATCAAAACTTATGTTTTATATAAAGAATAATAACTAATTAATAATTTTAGAGGTAGCCGATGTTTGACAGTACCAAGGCGATGTCAAAAAGAACGACAGTTGATCACGCTCCGCTGCGCCGGCGCATCCGGTGCGGTGCTTTAGCCTGTCCTGCCCTAAGCTCTTACAGCATGAATACAAAGCTCTTTTAAAAAGGTGTACGTTAAGACTATTCCAACCATTCATATTATAATTTACCAAAATAAGTACATACTATTAACAGCAGAATACTAATTGTTATCATTGTAAAAAAATATGATTAAAAGTTATAGTACAAACTACAAAGTCTCGGATGTTCTCATATCGACACCTCCATGCAATAACATTGTAACTCATTTTTTTCATAAATTGTGTTACAATGATATTGCTATGTAAAAAAAAATATGTAATTTTTCTGTACAATCACTGTAACTCTACTCCCATTCATTTTTAAAATATACAAAAGTCAAAGTATTGTAACTAACCAAAAAAATATTTATTTTCAACAATATCGTTGCAACTTGATTTACAATTTATAAAAAATATTACGAGTAAGTAGTCAATTAAATACAACAATATTGTAACATTATATACAATTTTTGTACGGGACAAACTAGGGGTATATGAACACAAAATGTAATGCTACTGAATTGTATTTCGACTTACAATGTTGTTGCACGGATATTTAGATTAGTTTTTAACGTGTTATAACAATGAATTGCGATGTTGTCGTCCTGCAGTTTACTCGCGCTCATAGAATTTTGGTCTAAATAAAACTATCTTTTCGGATTATTTCGCGGATTTATTTTGATTTTTGGTTCCCGACGTTTCGAATGCTTTACAGCAATCATGGTCACGGGAGAGTCTCTCTATGATTGCTGTAAAGCATTCGAAACGTCGGGAACCAAAAATCAAAATAAATCCGCGAAATAATCCGAAAAGATAGTTTTATTTAAAATGTCAAATATTCGCGTAAATCTAAGAAAATTTTGGTCTAGTTTAGTATGCAGAGGTGAGAAGTGTACATGGTGACTATTTCGGCGTTTATAGATTAATAACATAATTCGCAATCTGAAGGCGATGCTATGCACGCGATAATAGAGCGTCGGAAGAAAAATTAAATAATTTTTGTACCAGAGCAATGTATCACTCTGATCAGATGTGCTAAAACTACGGGAACCCCCTATGATGTTACTGAATTAGATCAAAACCTAATTCTTAATTATAAAAGCCTTTTAAAGAAAAAAATTAACTGGGACTGGAATAGTAGTGGAAAAAAGATGTCGTGGACTAAAATACAACATATTAAAATAGGAAACGAAAACCCTGACTTAATATATTTTCAATATGATTATCTCAGTGATCAATACTTATCCATCAACCTTGCTGTGAAACCTACTACACGCATTACACGAACAAAAAGAGCACAAGAAACAATTCAGTGTGAACAGTCTGACGACGGAGAAAGTAATCCTTTATTGTATAATACATTGCTCCCAATTTCAACAGCAAAGTATAAGGACCTAGTAAGTTTGTGTAAATGTAAGACGATACCAGAAATTTATCACAATTTCTATTTAAATCTTCCACATTCCACTCAAATAGCTGAAGACAACAATAGTGATGATGAAAATTAATAATTTTATAAAGTTTATTACCTATTTTTTTTTGTTTTTGAGAAATAAAAAGATTTTTATGTTTAAAAAATATAATTTTATAAGGTTTATTGTTACTTTTTGGATTTAAGAACTAAAAAGATTTTTATGTTTAAATATTAATAGTTTTATAAAGTTAAAGTTTATGTTTGATTTTTAAGAGAGAAAAAGACTTTTTATGTTAAAAAAATACTTGTTGTCATAATTATAAGTCGGATAATAATGCTACCTACAAGCATTGAAGTTTTCTTAATTTGATTCAAATAAATTTAATCCTACGAAACTGCTGTTTTTATCCTTCAAATCAATAAAACATTACCATAATAATTCGTAAGAAAAAATATTTACTGCACGTCACATTATGAGATGATTCTTTACAGATTTATTGTTGTTTGCTTGAAAAAAAACTTAAATTTTACTATGGTAAAAGATTTTAGGTAACATAACACTTGGGAGTTACAATCATCTAACAACAAAAAAAAAATAACTTATAAAAAAGCTAGATTGTAACTCAGACATACAATGCTTGTTCTCGTAACTTATACTATTTTTCTATGTATTATTTTTCACGTAAGTCATGAAAAACTACGAAATCGACTTTTTTTTTACAACCTAACCGTGCATAAAAATAGTGTTCCTAAAAAATATCAGATAGTAACAGCTTCGAAGATTGTATGGGTCATTTTGGATGTGGTACATTTTTTTAAAGTTTAAATTTTGTCTCCCCTAAAATCACAAAAAATGAGTTACGATTTTATTGCATGGAGGTGTCGATATAGCCAAACCAGTCCAAGGACGGTTTTTCTATTTTTTAACTTTAAAAACTATATATAGTACTTGATACTTTGCGATGAACTGAAAAGCAAGCACGTACACGATTGATTACAAATGGTAACAGGCGATCTCTATAAAGCTGGCTGATGTTGGCTCATCATGTAAAGTTGCTTCACCAGTTCTCGTTGTAGCTTATTATTAACCTGTCAGTAGCATTACAAAAACTCAAAGTACTAGTTCTACAACCGTCAGCAATTATGGTGATCGTAGAAATCAAGTGCACTGCATAGTTGAATTGAATTCAAACTTCTTTTTCGTTATTGTAAAGCAAAAGTATAGACGAGTAAAATTTCTTCTTTCATATTGCTTTATATATATCATTAATATAAGTACCCATGTGTATATTATAGTTATACACATGGGTACATACACTAATTAACATATGTAGTTAATTAGTGTACAAGGTAACATTATATAGTAAATAATGTCAATAGAATTCTCACGAAAAAAATCTTAAGCATCATTTTATGTAAATTAATAGATACCAGTTTAAGCGAGTTTCTAAAAAATGAATGTACTTTTCCTATAACTATATTTCTTATTTCCTGTTTTTGCTTTGCAATATGTTAAGCATTAAAGGCCTATAATAATATGTCCTCAATATTTAAAATACGATTATAAACATTCATTAAAGAGAACTTTAAATAATATAACGGTTGAAAAAAGTTCAATGAACCTCTGATTTATTAACAAAATACTAAAATTATATCAACCTTATTATAGCCTACATAGTATGTACATATACTAGTAAAAAATCTACTATGAACTGCAGTAGAAAGGTCCGTATGTACAGTTATCTTTTAGAATATTTTTAAGAGACTGTTAAATTGCAGAACTGAACCAATAGAGGCAAAATTTACCTCATGGCTATCTATATCCAAAACCATAAATTTTAATTCTTTAGAATACTGAAAGTATTATAAATTGTCATGATTTTTACTCCAATTTAAAATGTTTTGAACTATGATATTATCCCCCTCTTTCATTGTTAGGCTTGTATGATATTGTACAGTTTTTTAATCATCAGATTAGAATTTTGAGAAATTATCAAATTAGACTACACAAAATACTTACTAAATCAAGCCGCAAGCTAAAGGAGACTTGCTTGCGAGGCGGCGGCGGTAAGGTGGCGGGCGCTTCGTAAAACGCAGCCTCTTCCAGACCGTAGTCTGATTCACTCTCCGCCCACTCCAGCTTCATAGTGCTGGGACTGAAACGACAAAATAATATAATAAAATATCTGTCATTTGATATCTAGTAGGTGCAGTTTAAAATTATAAATATTTGAGCAATGAATATCATTTGTTGTGCAAGTTATTTTATTTATAAAATGTATCAAGTTAAATCAGATTTATATGTAATTTATGAATATTTAAAAATTGCAATATTTTCAAGCAAACGTTAAAAATAAATCAGAAATATACCTTAATGTTTTGTTTTTATTTATAAGAAAGATTGTATTGTTTTAAACAAAATAATATTACTAAAGAAATCATCGTCTTTAATTACTTTGTTGTTGATATAATTTTATGAGAGCTCTTATGGGGCTTCAAACAATAGGGTATCTGACCACAACCATGGCCAGTGAATTCTGACAGTATCTTTCATATATCTATCCTTTTTACTCATACTAATTTAGAAAAGATAAAAGGTAATCTAAAGTTCGTGCGAAGAATATATGAATGGGGTTGAACCTGTTCTTATAACTCGATAGTTTTGACTTATTGTTTTATGTTCTTTCTGTTATAACTTGCAACTTTTGCTTACAGGATAGTGATGATAATCTTTGTTGGCTATTACTAAAATTAAAATTACTATAATACTAAATTTATGGATAATATACTTTTGTAAATATTACGAAGTACTGGTTTTCTCTTATTTATTCATAACTGAAATTCATTAAAACTTAAACACCGTTGTTTATTGAATCCATTAATATCCCATCAAAGCGATCGAAATTAGTTAACACTCTCGAATATAACGAGTCGATCCGGCGGAAATAGTTCCCGTAACCACGTGTTTATAAACCCTTTCTTAAATCAGTAGTTATTTTCTTATACCGCCCTAAATATGATTGAAAATCCAATAACACTGTACTGCGCTAAATGTTTATATACTTAATAAAAAGAGATTCTAACTAATACTGGAATAAAGGAGCTTTTCGTTTGCTTTTTTTCGTCATTTGGAAAAGAAGAAATAGCTAGAAGTGATAGTGTAAATATGTCGTCGGAAGATTTCGGCGTTAGGCGTCTCGCTTCGGCTAATATCCGCAGGAAATGGTCCTCACTTTGACACCGATTATTGTCTTGTAATTGAATCGGCGTGTCGATTTGTTTGAAGAGCGAACACTAAGGGGTGTGTAATTATAGACGGTCTAACTAATATTCGTGTTAAAGGTTTGCTACTACTAATATCCAAATTAGAAACGTACCCTAAAAACGAAATTTTATATTCTGTTCAGATAGATGAGATTAAAGCAAAGAAATTTCGTGATAATATAAATGAAGTTTCTTTGTTCTTGAATACAACGAAACACGTGTTAATGTTTTTATCTATGAGTATAATGATCTGTTATTCAATTTATTTAACAAAATATCCCACTGAAATATCATTTGCCAATCGTCATACTTATTAGAAAAACACGCCGCACACAATCTTATCGTATCGCGATAGCTTATCTAAGTGATACTGAATAATTTTAGTAAGAAAATGTGTTCCTTTAATATTAAAAGTTTTGGGAAGCCCTCGGGCATATATGTATATGTGTATAAAACTAAGATAATTTTAACTTTTCCCCGAAATAAGAGTGCGTTAACACATATGGTAATATCTAAGCATAAGGTTCGAGACCTATGGAGCATTACCCCATTAAACATCACACGCGACTTTGCATGTCAACCTAATCGTGTGCAAAGCAGATAATCGGTTTATTTATACCCCAATTGATGAGTAATTTTTTAACGTGACTACAAGAGAAAAGAGACTCAGAATCTCACATATGTACAAATACTATATTTACCCAAGTAGTGTCTGATTTTATTATAAGTTACCAAAAGTGTATACACATTTTTATGAATATTTGACATTAGATTAATATTAGATATTCGTATATCTATTGTATTTAATCTGTACTGTGTATGTCAACATCCAGCAAAGCATAAATAAATATCTAATAGAAATATTTTAGTTGTTCATACCTATTAAGTTTCTAAAATGGCAAAACGATTTACAAAGACTGCTATAAATTGGGCCGAGCTTGAAAAGCGGGTACCCATTCAGGAGAAGGCAAAATATTTGGTTTTTAAAGCAAAAACAGAAATGTATTTGCGACGGTAACATTTTTCAAGCATTTTGAAAGAATTCGACATAAGTCAAAAATCAATGTGTAACGTATTTTTACATTTTTACTTTATTTAGAATCCAAGCAAATCCACCAGAACCGCCAAAAATTAATTGGGATGAATATCATAAAATAGTACCAGTGGACGGTCTGGTCGAAAAATACAAATCTTCTTATGCCGCAGTACAGGTGCCTTATCCTGAAGATACTCTATCTGTAAAAGTAGACGAACAGTGGAAAGGACTAGAACCTGAAATAAAGAAATTTTGTGAGGAGAAACAAAAAGATATTGATGCGTGAGCTTCATTTTTCTAGTTATGTAATTTTTTATATAATAAATTATTCATCATATTTATATGTGTATTGTAGGGCTCACAAAGAATTGGATAAAATTAAAGCATTGCCGAAATTTGAGGACCTTACGTTAGAAATGTATTATGATATGTTTCCACAACAAGCATTTGATCCGGTTAATCGACCAACATTTTGGCCACATACGCCTGAAGAACAGCCTGGATACAAGACACCTGAACAAAAGGCTATGAAAGAGGGAAAACATTAAAAACAACTTTATTTTTTATTTTCGGTGAATCTTAATAATTAAAGCTTCTAAACTATTAACTAACTTTAACTTGATTATTGGTTATGGGTTTCTAATCACATCTTTCTATATGTATGTTCTTATAAGAGAAAGAGGGCATGTACAATATGTAGGATATAATACCTACATGTTTGCCCTATAAATATCGTAAAGGGCACTGGGCAGCAGAGTCAATGGTCGATCAGTGCAGTGGACTCAAAGCAAGCGACAAATGTTATTGTCTATGGAACAAGAGGGGCTGCAGTCTATATATAGCGTCACGTTCAGGGTCGCAGGCATTAGCCAAGAAGTCGCGCGTGGCAAATTGTGACCGATCATTGGATTAGCTTACTACTTATTTTTGGGTTTATTACTTGCTTCGAAACATAATTGGTGCACGTGCAGTTTTTGATCGTGATTGAAATTGTCTTTTTTTAGAATAGGTAGTCTATTTTTGAAATGTAGGTCTAGTTTTTTTTTGAAATGATCGATACAAGTACATCTATCTATACATATAATTAAATTCTAACTGAGCCGAATCTGCACATTCAATATTTTCTGGAAAATCTTATTGAAATAGTCATTATAATCGATACAGAGGCCGAATCTATAGTTTTTAAAATTTTTGTCTGCCTGTCTGTCTCGGAACGCATCAAACATCAACGAGAAAACCACTGGTCAGATTTTAATAAAATTTGATACGATGATGGCTAGTCATCCGGGTCAACATATAGGATACATTTTACTGCTGGAAAATATCTCATCTCTGAGAAAATATCCATATTTTCTCAAACCGAACTCGAACGGAGCGAGGGTGAGTTGCTAGCAATTGATATAATTCTATAACCATATGTTGTACTGTTGGCAAAATATATCTTTGTAATTAAATATAATATTAAATATGGTTTTTGGCACTAATATCGTTAGTTTAATGATCTTTTAAAGTCGAAAGGGGGCGTGGGCGTTCGTAGGCAAGATTTAACATCTTCAAAACAAGCACATTATTCAAAATCGATATTGTCATAATTATGTATTTGAAAAGTGAGTGTATCAGGATTTAGGGCATTAATTTTAGGAAAACAAATTATTATGTTTTATCTATTGACTAGCGACTCACCCTCGCTTCGCTTCGTGTTCGTCCCTAGACAAAAACAAACTATCCCACGGGAACCGTACATTTTTCCGGGATGATATATAATAGCCTATAGCCTTCCTCAGTTAACGGGCTATCTAATGCAAAAAGAATTTTTCTAATCAGATAAGTAGTTCCTGAGATTAGCGCGTTCAACCAAACAAACAAACAAACAAACTCTTCAGCTTTATAATATCAGTATAGATAAGAAATACTATACATACATGTACTGTTTATGAAGCGTTTCAACTAAGAATTCTACATTCTCAATAAGTCTCAGTGTATCTCTTTACTGATTCAAATGCATTCAGAACGCAAGTTGTTGCCAGACGCCCGGCTTCCAAGAAATGAAACTCTTCAGTTGCTATAGCAAATGCACAGACGCTAAGACATACTGATTAAATAATACATATTGCTCATCATGTTGTATAGACAGAGTATGATAAACAATTAATCATATTTTAAGTTTTAATTAATATACGAGTACTACAATTCACATAGACCTTATATTTATGTTTAGAATATTTATTTTTTATATTTAGAAGCAATTTATTAAAGCTAACAAAAAGTCTACACAAAACAATTCTGTTTTTTTTTTCTTATTCACTAGTATCAAAGTAGATACCTAAGTATTTGATATCTACACCTGAAGATTTATCATGATTCATTTCTTATGAATTTTTATGCGAAAAAAGCCATTTCAGCTTCACTTTTCCAAAATGGTCAATACATTTATGTTGTACAGTTAATTAACCTCATAAGCTTTAAAATAGTATATATCATTAACATACTTCGCGGTTTTCTAATAGCTAATCGATGGAATGAAACTTAAAATAAATACAGCAACATCCTTTTCCGTTTCCTCTTTAGAAAATAACTTGTTAACTGTATTGATTCAATGGGAAATATACGCTTTGTAATGTTTAGAAGGGATCACGTTATTACTATCCCATTTTCGTATTTTATATTATGTACTTATATTCTGAAATTAATTTCTTAAAAAAACTTTCAATATTTATAATGTAACTCTAAAAGTCTCATATATGAAAGTACAATGTATGTATGTACATACAAAAAGTTCTACCACTAATTACATGAAAATTAAATAATGAAATTTATAATATTAATATTCTCATTATATTAAATTTACAGATATGTACCACAAAAGTTCTAACACCGGAAAATAGCAAGATTAGGAAAGCAACATGTAACTTGCATCCAAACGTATAAGCTTAAGTCTGCCTATTTCTTTCAATTCCGTTAACGCCAGTCTGGATACAGTTCGGGATCCAGCGTGGGAGGAAGGGTGAGACCACCTGTTGTAGGCAGGCTATTTTTAGCGCCTCCTCCCCCCCACCCCCCGCGCCAACGTCAGCCGCTCATAAATCCATGACTAATGTGTGCACTCAAGAATGCTTGCAACTTTGACCGGTCAACACATTATAATGTGATCTTCAGTAGCTTGTCAATATTTCATTATATACTATGAAAATATTAACCTAATTTTACTTACTGTATACAGCTCTTTATTTTATTAATAACCTTATAATATTTTAATTTGCCATCATAACGCTATCATACAGCTATTTCTAGATTTTAGTTTTTTTTTTCTTTAGTCAACATGTCTTTATCAAGTATTTGGTATGTAAAGGCGAGAAAATTACCATATAGCACGTTTATCGCTGTAAAAAATCATTAAAGTAAGCTTTGTGGGAATAAGTTTGAATAATTTTTAGCCATTTTACTAACAAATAGTTCATTGTTCATGTAAACTCTTATTCAATCATTCTCATCAACATTTTTCTTTTGTTTACAAGAGGTATCGAGCAATCAAACGCGTGCTTGGTTTTTATAAATGTGCGATACTTCGTGTGAAAAAAGTAATTTGACTTATTTATACTTAGCTTATGATGGAATTTAAATGATTGGCTGTTTTATTTATTAAAGCTTAATTTTTATAGATTTTAAAATGAATCTAAGTGAGATGTAAGCTTATAAAAAGCTTAAAAAAACTTTTTCAAATATTACGAACAGATAACTTGAAAAATCAATAGATATACTTCTAAGCCCATTACGTTTACAGATAACTGTTTTGTATATACGAAATAATATTTATCTAAGAAATAATCAAAGTAATAATAATGAATTTATAAAAAAGGAATAAATTTGAATATACCTACGTTATAGGTAAAAATAACAATGTGTTTTAAGTTAAATCATTATTCTCCAGCTCTGGCACAACACAATGAAGTATGAACGCTGTGCAAAAACTATTAAAAAAGTATAAAAAACTGAATTTGAATAACAACTTAAACCTGTCGGCAATGATCAGTAATCTGAAACAGTCTGATCAAACGTTTATTCTCGTATTAAAGGCATTTACACAAGCGTGATACGAATGGTCGATCAAGCGGCATGAGATGAATTAAATGTATTATAGTTGTATCGCAAGCTGTGTCTCAGAATTCTTTGGTTGATCGGAGATTAAGAAAACTCCGTTTGACACTGACCTATAACACCCACTGTTTAGTAAATCTGTAACATGTCTCTTTGCTGCTAACAGCGCGATCGTATAACATTTTCTGATTAATTTATTTGATATTAAAAATAATTAAATTGCAGGAAATATGTAGTTAGTAGGCTGCTTGCTAGGTACGTTTATATAAAAATTCTTATTTCAAAAAATTTATAATAAAGATAGAGTCAATTTTAGTATATTATGTCAATTAAAGGTTTATTTTTCTGTGTTTAAGAGTATTATGTTGTATGTTTATCTGTTAGACAGTTGTAAATATTATGTATAGGTACATGTGTACCATTAAAGTAATATGCACAAGAAGCTTTTTTCCTGAATCCAGACCAGACGTTTTTCTTGAGCTTAACTCAGTAGGTTAAAGCTATCAATTAAAGCTATATTTCGTATTTATCTACGCGATCGGTTTTAACTAACTTTCTGAATTCTAATTTTTCTTTGAATACATGGTATATAAGATATATTACATTTAAGTAATAAGTATGTCCTTCGATAAATAAACAATTATATGGTACGGACGCTGATACGACTCGTTATCAGAGAGTCGTCGAACTCGCACCAAGGCGATGCACATTATGTAAAGGTCTTTGTTCAATACTAAGGTCTAACTTAGTTTAATTTTTTTGCCTGAATCTAGCATCTCACAGTGTATAATGTAATAAATTGTATAGTAGATAGATATTCAGCGATCTCTTCATACACTGACATTAATGTTCTATTTTCTATCATGAAAATTTTCATTTGTTTGCTTATTATCGTATTATTATTGTGAAAATTATTATATTATTATTGTTGAATATTTTTAGCTTTATGTTATTTTACAGTTTATACCCACTCGCTGTACTTTTTTAATATCATAAATTTTAATAATGCTGAACTTGCAAAAATTATACATATTTGTATTTATTACTACATCGGTATGTTACAATTTGTCTAGTTCCGATTTGAGTTCCAAAATAACTGAGTAATTCGGATTAAACTATATGATGTGGATCGTTACTAATTAATTCATAATTAAAAATTCTGGTGCGCCCGCGCAGACGGCGTCAACCAATTACGAGCTCTACTAGTTTTATGCAAAAACAGGCTTTATGATTACCGAGATAGAATTTCATTCAGTTTATTATGATATAGGAGAGTTTGTATGAAGGGCAAGCGACAGTTGTTTTATTTTGAACTATATTTAGTACTCGGACTGAATTGTTACTGTGCCAGCTTTGTAAGGAGCGATGTGTGGCCATCGACATACTTGATGAACACATAGTTTCGATGTATCATTTGTAGCAAATGAATTGAATGTAAAAATAATAGATAAAAATAATCATTAAACAGAAAGTATAGGTACTTTGTTTAAGAACCTTACAAAGCAGGTGGTTTTAATTCATATATAATGTGGTAATAGTTTTATTAAATTTAATATTTCACGTCTTATACATTAAATTTAAAATACATTTTTTTTTTGTTATGCACTTATAAGCCAACACCCATCAACATACCAACATTATAAACATCCGATCTTTAAAAAATCGCTGCAATGTGATGTATTCGTTGAGTTTGTTTTCTTTTTTCGTTTCGTTCACGAGTTAAAATTTCTATGTAGATGTAGGCGAAGATGTGCTGGATGAAACATCTGTTACTGTTTGTAGTGCGAAAAAATTATGTAGATATTCGTCATGGTTTATGTCACCACAGAAATAAAATCAGACAAAGAAACTTATAAATCAATAAACTGGAACTAATTTGCTTTAGATTCAATGAATGTTAGAATTATTATATAGACATCTTTACTTAACGTGATTATATTCATGAAAATATAGCTCTCAAGAGGGGAAAAGTTGTGTTGTTTACCTTAGTAATTACAATGTAGAATATATATATATATATATATATATATATATATATATATATATAAACTTATAATTATCTAAGCAGCATACTTCATGTGACCTCTATCATAAATGTTATTTAATTTAACGAATACAAAAACTCTATTTTTTATACACTTATTTGTTAAAGAAATTAAATAAATAAGCGTTTCTATTCTAAATCCATATTTGCCAAGATCCGTTTTGTGATTTGGGACCATGTCAGCAGTTTCTACCTGCGCGGCGGTCCCGTTGCTTGCAAGGTGTACGCACCCTACGGCCTACACGCACACACTCATAACTCACGCAGGGCTGCCAGATGTTCGGATAATTCAAGTAGGTCGTAAAAAGTTTTGATTAAACCCAAAATATGTTCAAAATTATAAAAGAATGTGTTTGAAATTTGAAAATAACATGTCTAATATAAAATAATATATTTATAAATAATATTTTTACTATTATTTTACTTTTATTTTTACAGAAGTGATTAAAAAAAAACATTTAAATGATAACGATATGTATAATTTTAAATCATTCTCATATTTTTCTGTTTTCCATAGCACTTTATGATAAACAGCATCAATAACGTAACCCTATACCTGCGCAAGCGCAACGTTCCCCGTCCCCTTGTGTAAAGCCCCGGTACTTCTAGTGATTCGTCAGACGTCGATCACCATTCCTTTGCCTTAACAATAAAACAGGCCTGGAGGTTGTATCATAA
Source organism: Fabriciana adippe (assembly GCA_905404265.1). Taxonomy (NCBI): domain Eukaryota; kingdom Metazoa; phylum Arthropoda; class Insecta; order Lepidoptera; family Nymphalidae; genus Fabriciana; species Fabriciana adippe. The sequence goes on from FR990000.1 coordinate 6,705,350, forward strand.
ATCTATTATACACATTTAGTTCCACTTTTACCTTCCATAAATATACTAAAGAATGTGTTGCAAATATTTTTTCTTATGCAGTATTATTTGTTATTATTGAACCTACATTTTAACAAGCCACTTACGTGATACTTAAATAAGCAATAAGAATAATTATAGCTAATTATATACATATTGATAATAAAATTACATTTCTATAATAAAAAAGAACATAAAAATGAGATCAGAAAAAAGAAAAGAGGTTATGCTAATTATTATTATCAAGTTATGGGTTGGTATACTTATACATAAAAGATATCGAAATTTATTCAATATTTACTTAATGAATTTAAAATATAGTAAATACTATTCGCTATACCGCGGAAATTACTATAAAATGCTTTAAATGTCAACTTTACTCGTATGTAATAATAATCATATCGAGTTGTAAATATTTACTTCCCTTAACCTGCAAATATACTTTGTGTATCCAGAATATAAAGTATATTTGAGCCATCATCATTCATCAACCAATCCTTCAACTGGTCTGCCTTTCGAAATTTTTACTTACAAGTATAAAAGCAGCTTTACTAAAGATAGCATTAGACGGGAAGAAGTTATATTTAAATTTTATCTAGACTTACACAGCGGTTTGGCCTAGAAAAGTTAAACAGTCAACGAAACTTTCATATTTATAATTTACTAGTGACTCATCCTCGCTCCGCTCGGGTTCGTCCCTGCTTACGTTTTTTCGTTTAATATAGATTTCTCAGAGATAAAACATTTTCCCGCAGTAAAAGTATCGTGTATGTTGATCCGGATAACCAGCTATCATCATACCAAACTTCATCAACATCCCTCCAGTGGTTTTTCCGTGATCACAGACAGACAAAAAATCTAAAAACTATAGATTCGGCCTTTGTATCGATAATAATGATTATTTTAATATAAGATTTTCCAAAAAATATTTAATGTACAGATTCGACTCAGAATCACGTATAATTAATCTTTTGTATGTCAAATAATAAATTATATTCTTTAACATAATATAAAGTACGCTCAAAATTTGGTACTTAAGGAAAAATAATTGTTTTTCATATAAGTGTTTTTTTTTTCTCATAATATATGTGTCATTCTTTTAAGAAATAAATTCTTTTAAGGCTGTTGCTATTCGTACTTAAAATAAGGGCTAATAAAAAATAATTATTCTTACTTCAATAGGACGAATAATAAATAAAGGAGGCTTTTACTACTCGTCCGATAGTCGGATGAATAAAATATATATTATTCGTCCGACTATTGTCGGTTTATTACGAATATTTACTAGCTTTTTTGTTTTCTAATGTAAAATAAGTGATTTTTAGGCGCAAGAGTTTCTATATGCAAGAAAAACCTTAACCTAACGAGCTGAAAACTTATTTTTTTAAATCTTAACGATTTTTAAGCTCAAGAATTTTTATGTGTAAAAATCAATTTTTAGCTTCAGGAATTTCTATATGCAAAATAAAATAACCTTAACAAGCTGGTAACTTAATCTTTTAAATCCCAACGATTTTTAAGTTCAAGAGTTGGTTAAAAAGCTATTTTTAGGTGCAGGAGTTTCTGTATGCAAAAAAAATCTTAACCTACCGAGCTGAGCCGAGCTACTTATTCTACTTATTTATTAGTCTATTCGTTCTTCCTTATAATTTACTAGCGACTCACCCTCGCTTCGCTTCGGGTTCGTCCCTAGACAAAAACATCTATCCCACGGGAACCGTACATTTTTCCGGGATGATATATAGCCTATAACTTTCCTCAGTTAATGGGATATCTAATGCAAAAAGAATTTTTCAAATCGGATTAGTAGTTGCTGAGATTAGCGCGTTCAACCAAACAAACAAACAAACAAACTCTTCAGCTTTATAATATTAGTATAGATATATTTTATAAATAGATTTTTTTATTAGTTCTATTAAAGGACGAATAGACACTGCGTTCTTTTAATTCAATATAATATTTGACCAGCTTCAAAAAGGAGGTTCTCCTTTTTGTTGTATTTTAAGTTCAGTGATATCTCCGCCAACTATTATTCAATTTTTTTTGTTTTTTTTTCTTTTAATTAACAGGTTACCTATAGGGTGGACCCTTATAAATTTTAAAAGCATTATCCCCATAATAAATTTTAAGTGATTGTAATGTTTGTGTTTTATCCTATTTGTTTATATTTTATGGCGACTCACCCTCGCTTCGCTCGGGTTCGTCCCTACGTACGTTTTAACGGTTAGTATGGAATAGATAGACTACATATTATAAGATATATAGCCTTCCTAAATAAACCGGCCATTTAATGCAAAAAGATGCAAATTTTTTTTTCAAATTCAATTCGGATTAGTAGTTCCTGAGATTAGCGCGTTCAAACAAATAAACTCTACCTCTTTATAATATTAGTATAGACAATTAAATTTTTCCATTATTATTATCTTACTTATAACATTTGAAATGTAAGATATTGTCCACATTTTCTATTTACATTTTATTTAGGAAATTGATCAAATGTTGTAGACGCTAAACTTCGGGCAGTACCTACTAAACTGATAGCATTCACTCTAAAATGTAGATAAAGTGATAACAACGTTGTGAAGGTTGTGATTTCATATTATAATAATCAATGAAAATATTATGTTTTTCAATTAAAAAAATGTATTTTGATAATATAATATATTAGAATCACTTTATTTTGTTAGTAAATTATTATAATATGCTTGATTACTGCATTTGTTTTTGTTTCGGGATTTCAGAAATTAGAACGGGATTATTAATGGCTTACATTTATTCACTGTTTGCTTGGCTTGCAAACCTATCACCGTCTCTCATACCTGCCGACATTGATTGCGGCTAAATAAGAGTCAAAACTCACTAGTTGACTACGACTCTATCCCAAACAAAACATATAAAAATATAGAAAATCAGTTATAGATAACCATCCATCATCGACGGGTGTAACATTTTATACGTTTTGCATAGACTTATGCAAACACATACGCTTATCGCTTTATTGTCATGATAAGGCATGATAATTTTAAGATAGACATTATTTTATAATAAATTAACAATCTTTACTTCAATTGTTTATAATAATATTTATTTTTCTAGAATATATTATTATATGGAAGTGTGGACATTGTAAGTATTCGGTATCAATCAAAAAATGTTGATAGCTACTACTAACCTATCACGAGACTAGAAATAAGCAAAAGAAAGCTTGACTTTAATCTTCAATATTTTTAAATGTAATAAATTACTGAATCTTCAGATTCAACCTAAAAAACAATCCTGATTATATTATTTGCGAGATCCCTTCTTAGTACACGTCCCTTATTGTATGTTCACATTAATTAATTTTTCAGTGGAATTTGAACAGCCACAATGGTCATTTCGTAGAGCCGCATGCGACTTGCCGACTTGCCAGCTGCGGTTTGCCGACCTTTGGGTTATCCCAATCAGCCGACTATCGAATTAGTATTATACATACTTACCTATATTGATAAATAAACAGATATAAAAAATAGTTTAATAACTCCTATGTTTTTTTTTCATATTTATTTTTAACTGTTAGTATAGAATACATAGACTATATATTATGTATCTTATTTTTTCCAACTTAAACTTGATGCATTGTTGTAAATGGTAGGTCCGTCACTATTGAAAGTAATTCGAAGTAGTGATTCGCATACAAAATAAACAGTTCTTAACTTTTCAATTTTCCAGCTGTTCTTATGGGTTTTCAGTATTCTCTAGTCTCTACCTTAACCACCCCTGACACAACCCCAACAAAACATAAAAAAAGAATTATTCAAATAAAAAAATCAGGCATCTTTGAGTTTTAGCGAGACTAATGAACAGCAATTGATTTTTATATACTTATATACTAGCGACTCAGCCTCGCTTCGCTCGGGTTCATCCCTAGGTACCTACGTTTTAACGGTTATTATTGTATAGACAGACTATATATTATATATGTACATACATAGGCACAAAATAAACAGTTCCAAACTTTTCGATTTTTTAACTGTTCTTTAGGGTTCTCTCTATTTTTTTATAATTAAACCACCCCTGACTCACCTCCAACAAAACAATATATAAGAATTAAACAACAGTTGAGTTTGTTTAAAATTTTAGCTAGTTCAGCAGCAGCGACTGTAAGTGAAAGACATTGAAGATATTCTTAGACTTACATACTATCGATCGCTCAGATCGCATCATTAAAAGTTGCGTCACTGATTTTTTTAGTTTTAAAATCATGAAAACATTAATATTTATTGTACAGAACAAAACAAAAATATCAAAATAGTGATAAAAAAGTACAAATGAAAGTTCTTAGAGTTATATACGAATTTAGTAGCGAGAGCAAGTAACGAGAAACGTAACGAGAAAAGAACCATTTCTAGAGTTAGCACAACATTGTAGCTAAACTTATCCTAACTCGAGTTACGGAAATGGCTCTGGCTATTTTCGTCATATGTGAATTTCTATCATATCATAAAATTATTGAAATGTTTGAGTATTCTAATTCTTGTAGGTAACGCAATGCTATATATAAATATTATTTTTTCAAGATCTAAGAACAGCGTTTGTTATTTCATATACACTTACATACATACTTACTTACAAATATATTATGGTAATTTGGTATTCGCATCTACTAATATTAAAGGTATATGCGAAAGTGTGAGGATAGATGTTTGTTACTCTTTCGCGCAAAATCCACTGAACGGATTTCAATGACACTACGGTATAGCTTATAGCATCAGAGTAACATATGTACTTATAGGCTATAATTTATAAAGATATAGTAACACAATAATGTACCTACTACGCGAGCGGAGCCGCGGGAAAACGCCAGTGTATTATAAGAATCACAAGTAGAAAATTATCTTTAATGAGATAAATTTCAGCTGTAATAAGATATATATATATATATATATATATATATATATATATATATATATATATAATAAGTACATATACATATATACAACCTCTAGGAAAGTGCTAAAGTTGACTAATAAAATAAATACGTAACTGGTTTATAGTCAATAAAGACGTGATCGTTTCTATGCACATCTTTTGCATAAAGAATTGAATATATGAGATATGCAGCCTTCATAATTAAAAGCACTAACACGCACAATCTCAGAAGAGCTTTGAATACACAACTAAGTGTATGTCGTTACATGAATAAATATATACCTAGGCATAATCTACTTTAACGAAAATGATAAATTTAATATTTTCTTTCGTTTTAAGATATCTACTTTGATGAAAATGATGATTTGTTCAACATAAATAATTTATTTGCAATATTATTTCTAATTAACTCAAATTATCATATTATTATATTCACCAAATTATTTTAGAATACTTGAAATTCCTGTTAAATTATATATTATAGTATTGTTATATAAATATAATAAAATTCTGAGTCCAATTTTTTTGATTAAACATTTTTTTTTTTGACATTAAATATTTTTTAGAAAATCTTATTGAAATAGTCATTATTGATTATCATCAAATATCTCTGAGCTAAACGTTAAAACGTAACTAAGGACGAACCCGAACGTAGCGAGGGTGAGTCGCTAGTATTTAATATTTTAAACTATATTTAAAGAATGCAGTTTAACTTTAGACTAACTGTCAAAGAATAAATATTAAATCAAAGTAAAAAAAGCAAAGAAAATTTAAATATATGTATATTTACTGTCCACAATGGGGTTGCGGAATTACAATAAATCTTACAATTTATTTTACAAAAAGCAAATATTTGTACGTACTCGCTAGTCTGAAAATAATCGTTTTTAAAATATACAATTTGTAAAGTCAATATAAGCGGTATATTTATGTGGAGTGAGCATGTAAGCAATGCAGATGCCCTTGTTTTTAACTTTAATATCCAATCTATTACTAATTTTATGTTTTCTCAAAGCTAGTATTCATTCTCTAAGAAGATTATAAGCTCTTTAAGAAGTACATAAAAATAAGAGTACAAAAAATTGAAAAATGGAAATCGCTCACGAACAGTAATAATTTGTAGAGACTCACTAGGTAGGTACTTTAACTTTAATTGGTAAATTAATTATCGATTTTTTATATTAATTAAGGGGTAAAAGACGTTTATTTCTCGTATTAAATTAAGACACCTAACCGTCACCTCGGTGATGCTTTTTTGTCAATGGAAACAGGCACATAGTCCAGCGAAATCGACAAAGCGGAAACTAGTTATTTATATTAGAAATCTAAGAACTAAACTTGTAAGGGTTAACTGCTGTGACATTATTATCTATCCGGTAAATATACTGGTAAAGCAAGTATATTTCTTTAAATTAACAACCTGTAGTGAGTAAACTTCTACGATTGTCTCTCTACATCCATCTCTACTCTACTGTACATTAAATATTAAAGAAAATATATCTCACATATAATTATTTATGTATTTATTTATATACCACCCGACGTGGTTTATTATATTATAAAAGAAGGATATTTATTATTTATCTGTAACTTTATAAGTACGAGTATGCTCGTTTTTAGTTCTCTAGTCTTATTAGTTGGTACGTAGATAAAAAGTAGCGTTTTTGTTAATGGAAGATTCAATTTAAGATGAGCTATAAATAAAATATCAATTTCGATTTTTTGTCCAATCCGTTAAAACAATATTGTTTGTAGAAAAAACACACACCTTCAACTCATAAACTTTTATATGTTGTATCGAATTGAAACATGTTTACACAATAAACAATTTAATTGAGTATAATAATAGATTAATCCTTTATTTAACGGCAAAAGTCAAGAGTTATGTTTGTAGAACATATCACCCCATATAATAATTAACGATTTAGATTAGATAGTCATATTAGTGATATAGAACAGATTTGTTATTTCACGTACATTAATTTAAAATATGCTATTTTCATCAAAACAATGATTTAATATCAATTTAAGTAACAGTTTTGTGAAATCACGATAATGAATTATCTTTATTTGTCATTGCTTATCATTTACCACATAATACTTTCTAAAGGCTTTTTGTCGATTTGTTTATGTTATTACTCTATATGATTCAAACTATTTCCCTCAATGATTGAATAAGTAGGTATGTTATTGACTTATTACTATATCAGTAAATTCCCGGCTACATTCAGGATTGAAAATTCTGAGTGTCCTAAAAACCTGCACCACACGATTTCCGATATGAATTTAATACTATTGTTGGCATTGGGGGGGCAGCCGTCTAGCTGAACTAACCAGTCATTTATAAGAGATCAAAAACAACACCTAGTAATAAGTAATATTGCAGTTTATTCGCTCTCCTTTTTACCATGTTGCGTCTTTCTTAACTTCTTAGTAAAGTTGATAATCTAATAGCTAAATCTATATTATTGCATTCAGCTCCTCTCGTATAGCCGCTCTTTTCTCGCATGGTAAGTCTAGCCATTCCATACTTGCAAACTTGACAGAAACGAGAAACGATTTTGATAATATAGATTTTGAATAAGTTAATTATACAATAGGGTGGAGCGTCAATGTATGGAGAAAAAAAAAAGTCATCAAATCGATTTTGAATACTTGCACAAAGTTGTATTTGGTTAAATCATATGTAAATATAATTTTGTTTATTTTTATTTCACATATTTTGAGCCCTCTACCTTAGCTCAAAGATGCAATAATTTAATTAAATTAGGTATATCTTTAAACGTATAGAGAATGTTACAAAAATCAAAATGCTAGTGTATTTTAGAGTATAAGTAACACAAAAATACTTATTTTATAAACCAAATTCGTTATTTAGGAAAAAACATAAATAATACATATTTTATGGAAAGCCAAAATCGTGAGAAATTATGTAAAATATTTAGTTTTTTTTTCTGTACTTTAAAATTCTTTTTTGTTTCAAAATGTAGCATTTTTGCGCGCGATTTGTCTTTAGAACTAATTCATTCATCTCTGGCTTCTTCACCAGCCACAATAATCGATGCTTCACTGCCATCTTTACACACAGCTCTACTGCTTGTGTGTGACAAGGGTAATCCAGCAAGTCGATCAAAATGTGGGAGTAAAATGCAATCAGGTGATCCAATTTTTTGTCACTGTCACACACTAAAGGATATTAGCATTGGAGGAGACGCAAGTTGTAATTCACTCCATATAATCATATCAGTATAGTCATTGGCCTCAAAGTTTAACTTCGGAACTTTAAATATTTTTAGCCCAGGTTTTGGATTTTTTCTAGGTGCAATTATTCGCCTTAATCCCAATTCTTTTATATATCGATCGGTTGTCGTATAGAATTGCTAATAATAGGTTTTCGGAAAGTGAAAAAAATTAATTTCTTTGTATAACTAGATCGATAATCTTTTTAACGCTATAGCTCAAACATTGAGAGAATTGAATTAATTTGTAGACGTGGTTTGGGTCTTGTTTAAATGAACTTTCTTTCTTTATACAAAACCACACGGAGCATAAACTCTCCTGTCTTTGGTCATACAGAAAAGCCCTTTCAAGTGCAGATACTCTCGTTCGACTCGTCCCCGAGGACAATTACAGTTGTTAAAATCAATGCATTTACAGTTACAAATATCAAACAATTCTGTAACACTTTTTTGTTACCATTCTTGTAACTTGACTTAAAAGTTTTCAGTTTGCTTAGGTTTTGGATAGCGTAAAAAATGTAAGTACATAATATCGTAGTTAATTTTCAACATTTGTTTTACGCGTTGTAAGTTAACAATTAGTAATGAAGCTGTAGTTCACACTTGTATAACATCAATTGCTATTGTATCCAATACTTTAGAGATAAAAGGTTGTTTGCCATTGCCTTTATACTTTTCTTTATTTCTAACAAAAATAATATGCTTCAATATGTCGGCTGTTCTTAGAAGCACTGATTTATTGATCAAACAAAGTGATCCTAAAATGGGACAGACTGCTTCGTTTCGCGTAACTCCTTTTAACATTATGTCGATATAATTTTAAACTCGCGCCTTAAAATGGACTTGATCTTACAAGTTACAGTAATGAATTAAGTCTATGTAAACTAAATGTGAGATAGAAATTAAATTAATCATAAAAAGTCAACAACTCATCTCACAAAAATACCCGCGATTTTTTATTATTTTACTAACTTTGACGTTGTGTTATTATAATTTTTGTTTTAAATTTATCATTAAATTGTCATTTTATATACAAAATTAGTGTTATTAAGAGTATTATGAGTTACAATAACAATAAAAGAAATGTTTATCTCTTATTATATGAAGTTTTATAAATAGCTCGAATTGATGATTTTTCATAATCTTCAGACGGCAGTAGAGGGCTGAAAATAGTATCCAATATTTTTTTAATTATTTTTTTTATGTAATTAAGAATGCAATACAATATTCTAGTGCTATTTAATATTGAAAATAATAAAAAAAAGTTGACGCTCCACCCTATTATACAAGTATAAGTATTGAATCTTTAGTTAAAAAGTAGTTCATCAATACTGCCGAGGGTGGGCAAAGAAGTTTCTAGGGTGGGCATTGCCCACCCTTGCTCCCCCTAGCTACGCCTATGATTGTTGGTTATTTATGTTAATTATGGGAATCGAAAAAGTTGCGCTAGAGAGCACTCAGGAAAGTAACGCAACGGTAAGTGTTAGACATTATTGGCTGTACAAGAGATCTATAATTAAAATAAGTAACTAAATTATACTTTTTAATTTACATAGTGTGCAGCATCAGACTTGACTCTCTACGTTCTAAAGGTCTAGCACACAAAGAATATCGCATGAAAGTACTTTTATTACGTAATTCTTTTTCTACGTCATTATAAAGCAATATTTGCTTGTAAGGGATGGTCTCTCTTGAGGTAATTTTGAACATTCTTTTATTAATAAAAACCCATGCTGACCTAAACATTGGCCGTTTTTATCGACGAACAACGCGAGTAGAGATGCGGCCGAAACATAGTTTATTAATTATAAACTATACAAAAAAAATTAGTCATTAAAAGAGTTAACACTAATTGTTTATTTTCTAAAATTTCTGTATAATGGGACTATTATTATTAACAGACCATTATTCTTTCCACCAATTATTTATACTTAGCTACTCTATGTTAAGTTTTTTTGTAGGTATATAAAAGTATTGTAAGTTTTTCATCTCTACATGAAATAAAAACATAACAAAGTTTTTGCCTTAGGTATAAACTATAAATGTATTTTCAATTCAATCATCATTTTATTTGAAATTTTTACTAAGGGGAAGTCTCTAATTATATCCATTCCATAAATCATAAGTACCTACCTAATAAATTGTTACCTACCTGTGAAGTGATCGCACTACAAATAATGATTATGAAATGATAAATATTTACATAATATTTATTTTATCATTTATTTTTAAATTTTAAAATTATCCAGATTTTTCAAGCGTACCTATCGTCTATTAAGAATTATCCATGAACTAAATTAAAATTTTATATACGAGTATATATGATTGGAACAAAATGGTACTACTACGATACGATTGTGAAATATAATTTGTTTTTTGAAATAATAATTAAATAAAAAAATAGTTAATTACTATAATTGAGAATAGTTAGCTACGTCGAAGGTCAGGGGTTCGTTTCTTATAAACAAAAAAATTTTATATTGGCCATATCCCTCCGTACATACATAGATTTTATTCTAAGTTTGGTTAAAGAGGTGCTCTCTATGTCTTCCGCAACCATAACTAGAGTGATGATGCGTGTATAAATAAGTATCCGTACCATAAAATCAAGCAAGCATCTTCATACCATTGATGACTTCAACGAAAATAATATATAGCGGTTAAATAAGAATAAATAACATCAAAAGAATTATATTCTAAATATATTATACATATAAGGACGTATATTACTGACTATTGGTTTGTACATTTTCCATCAATAACGTTTATTTAATCACATTTGCTGCCAATTTCATTTATTATTATACCTATCTCTTAAATCACTCAGTATCACAATATTCTGAGAATTTATGATGAGTTCATATTAATGTCCTTTTAGTGGGTATAGAATATGATAGAACTGAAGTCAAATTTTATTGAGAAGATACTGAATTAATGTATTTAGAGTCTTATTATAATATATTTTTACCTATTTACATTTAGGTGGATGGACTTTAAAATATTCAATGAAGTCAAATACCTAGGTAAATGTTGAGAATGAGCCATATCAGTGTTATCTTGTTTAATATAGATTTAATCATTGTGTAAACGTTATATGTCTGATAATAAATTATTGTAGTACATTACGTCATTTGTTTTAATATTTTGTTAAAATGTCGTCTAAATCAATTGCCATCTACATATATACATAAAAAGTTATGTAAACAAAGTATGAAATTTTATGAAGATCTTACTTTCACATTAAAAGTCAACGATAACGATTGGGACATAATGCCGGTAGAGCTCGCGGTGAGTTTGAAATACGAATATGTAAACAAATTCGCAACTAGCTTGTAGGTGTGGTCTGGATTTTCTCTACAAAGCGTGCGATACTATTAGCAGGCATTGACTGCGAGTGCGGACAAACTCGGCTCAGGTAGCCCGGGATAAAAACACCACTTGAAATGGAACGGACGCGGCCGGTCTCACCTAGATAACGCTCGGCCAGAAACACACATCTGACCTAAGCACAGATTATAACATAGCCTCATTCACTTCTCCTTTTGTCTCTATTTCGAACGCCCTAATCGTTCATTCATATCACACGTACCGATAATACAAATAGTCCCTAGCCAATGAATGAACTTATAACATGTAAATTCGTCGCTCACAAATCGCGACAGCTCTAAGCGTAGGCGTCGGGCTTGAATCAAAATAAACATACTGTCTCACCTCTCAATTTTTATATTATCCAGATTAGCGATATCGTCACAGCACTTTTATAATGAATGTTCGTTACACAGAATCGGTTAGCATGTTATTATGATAGAGGCGCGGCGCGGGCGGCTGGTGCGGGTCTGCCGCCGGTTCATGCGATACTGAATCCTCAGTAAGTGCGCCCGCGTCGTACGCACACAAGCTCGTTCATTCAAATGTTCGTGGAGGGGAGAACTTATGAATGGACGTAGTGAAGCCATGTCGTGAACTGATAACACTTGGCCAGTTTTATTAGAGCCGATACGGCCTAGATCACTGCTGGTTTTGAGTCGCAATTAAAACCTGACCACTCGGCGAAATTTGACTTTATATGACAGTGTCGCAATATATACAATGTTGAACACTCAACAAAATTATAACTGTTACATATACAAAGATTTTACTGATAGTTCATCGTTTACGTGACTGAACAATAAATATTTAATGAGGACAAATTGTAAATTAAAATACAAGTTAAATAGAAATTACTTTAATAAATAACATTAAAAATAATATTTCCATACAAAATAACAATATATCATGTGGATAATATAAATTAAATCTATAAATACAGCGTGCCTGCAATATATTACGACAGTCCCTTGAGAAAGCTTGATAACTTATTAGTCTTGTAGTCGGAGCGCAGTTGTATGAAGTTGTGTAAGATTGACTGATCCAACTCCACCTGTAAAAACAAAAGAATGAATCTTCTTAATACTTTCTTTTCTTAGATTTAAGCGAATATTTGACATTTTAAATAATACTATCATTTCGATTTTTTTCGTGGATTTATTTAAATTTTTGGTTCCCCCTGTTTCGAATGCTTTACATCAATCGTGGTCTCAGGAGTCTCAAAAAAACAAAAATTAAAATAAATACGCGAAAAAATCCGAAAATATAGTTTTATTTAAAATGAATCTTCTTCTTTATAGTAATATATCTCAACTTGTTTATATACCTACTGACATTGAATGCGAATATTTATAAAAATATCAGAGCTCTAGAGACTGCAGTTTGTGCGTATAAATTAGCGCTACATTAACTAAGTATTGAAGTATTAACGGTTATGTTTGTGAGGATGCCATGAATAGTGGCTTGGAGTCGAAATGTTTAGAAAGCTGAAGATGTTGAGTTTTATTTAATATCAAGTAATCTGTTATTAATATAAGCCACTAGACTACACTACACTTTTAAGGATATATATTATATACATATAATAAAATACTAACTGAGTCGAATCTGTACATTAAATATTTTTTGGAAAATCTTATAGAAATAGTCATTATTATCGATATAGAGGCCTAATCTATAGTTTTTAGAAATTTTCGTCTGTCTGTCTGTGATCGCATAGCGAGAAAACCACTGGACAGATGTTGATGGGTATAATTGTAGCTGGTTATCCGGATCAACATATGGGATAATTTTTACTGCGGAAAAATATCTCATCTCTGAGAAATCTATACTAAACGTTAAAACATAACTATGGACAAACCCGAGCGGTGCGAGGGTGAGTCGCTAGTTATTAATAATTATAACCAATTAAGTATACGGTGAAGGAAAAGATCGAGGTAAAACCTGCATATATGAGTATAGTCTTTTATATTTTTAAGATGTTATATTTAACAGTATAAAAAAAAAAACAAAAAAATGAAAATAGAGTCTCCCTCAGAAATTATTACCGAACCGTGTTTTCTTACGTTAACATATTGAAATTAACTCGTTGAAATGAACCTTTCTGGTCCAATGTCAGTGCTAAAATACTAGACAGTGGCCTTCAGGGGCTAAGCAAGTCGTTTTTAATACAAAGTAAATGGTTGTAATGGCCTAGATGCAGTTTGGTTAAAGTATAACGGAGACTGGGCACAATCATTGTTTTAATTTAACAAAAACTGATCAAATGCGAGTCGGACTCGCACACGAAAGGCTCCGTACCATCGTACAAGATATTTTTTTCTATTCTGCATGGCGGCTATTGTGAAATTCGTCATCTTGATTTTTTATTTTTTTTTGTTATAGTGGTAATAGAAATGAACATTCAGTGAAATTTTCAGCTCTCTACCTATTACGGTTCATTAGATACAGCCCGATGACAGAGAAACAGACGGATGGACAGCAGAGGCTTAGTAATAGGATTGGCACCTTTCGGATATGGAACCCCAAAAACAGGAAACAAGTTAAAAATATTTAAAGCAATATTTTTTGAATTTATTTATTTTTTATTTCTAGCGATTTTCATATCCAGATTTAGTTTTAAAGTATTTATAATTTATCTAAGCTATAAGTACATACCTATATAAAATCATTTAAAACACAAGATTGTAATATAAAACAAAATTTAAAAAAAGGAAAATAATTATTAATGCACTTATCGTTTTATCATTAAGCCAATGCAATCATCACTTTACTCGCAAACGTTTCAGTACATTTTTACACACAGCGACCAATGATAACATGAAATATCTAGGCTATTAAAGCGGTAAGCCTTTCAAAATTGTACATATATCTGCTGTATATAAAGTTGTTTTAAATTAGATATTATATAATATAATTTATGGTTATATTAGCTGGATATATCAGGACATTTTAAGGTTGAACAATATCAAATATTCTAGTTTGAAGCAGATTGCTTAGACTTCCATTGGGAAGTAGAAAAGATATAGTAACACTAGTCTTTGCACGCGAATTTGCTCGCATTCTAAGTCGTTAAACAATAATAACCTGATGTTCTCGTTAACTGATTTCAGCCAAGGCGACCAATCTCTGAGACTAGCCAACTGCGCAGGAAATATTATAGTGCACAAGTGTACACGCAAACACAAGACACTCTCTATTCGTTTCACTCTTGAATTCCGATAGGACGATAATTGGTCACGACCCGTGAGAGATCAGGCGCAAACCCGACGGGTTCACGTGCTCTCCGAGGCACGAGGGTGAAACAACGCCAATATCCCAACTCCGGGTTGTTACTGGGACTTTCTTAATAGAAAGACTCATTAACTAAACTTCACCTGAGCCGGGACTCGAACCTGGACTTCCAGATGTGCAGCCATGTACGGCTAGCCATTATACCGAGGCAGTTAATAACCTATGTCTTAATCCAGGTCATCTTAATTCACGTCTATAATATTAGTGCTAGAACTAAATTGAAATTGACTAGTTTACATAAGTTGTGGTTCCGTTTTAATTTGCTTTAGTTTTATGTGGAGGGCAAATTATTTGCATAACAAAAGCAAATTGCATAACGTTTAAAATATTAAAAAAGATAAATTATGTGCATAATAACAGATTATTAGCGATAACTAATTCATTACTTACAGATAATAAATAGGTATGTACTATAGATTTGAGGTGAGCCGATTAGCTATTGTGCAGGAACTTGTACTTGTACCGAGGAACCTATGTTTTAGATTTACATCTCAGGAATCACGCATTGTATCGGGATAAAACATATTTTACGTCACCCTCTAGTTCACTAAAATCTATCGCTTATTCAATAGTAGGTACGTGTTGAACTATTTATAGATTTAATAAAATAAATATCTACTTATTAATATTACAAAATAGCGACTCACCCTCGCTTTGCTCCGGTTCGTCCCTCGGTTGCTTCCCAAAACAAACTTTTTCATTTTTTTTTGGTTTTAATTATTTTTTCATGGGACCCTATTTTTTTCTAAAATAAAAGTAGCCTAAGTTACCCCTTATAACATCAGCTATCTGTCAATGAAAGTCCCGTCAAAATCGGTCCAGCCGTTTCAGAGATTAGCCGGAACAAACAGACAGATAGACAGACAGACAAAAATTGTAAAAAATGTTGTTTTAGTGTATGTACCGTGTATACATCCATATGCATTTAGTAAAATGCGGATATTTTAATATTACAAATAGACGCTCCAATTTTATTTATCTGTAGGTATAGATATGAATGTATCCATCGAACGCTTATTTTTATTTTTTTAAACTTTAGGTATTAAGGAGAATAAAATAAGAAAATTGTAGTAATATATAAATAATAAATTAATCGATTATCACTTAGTACCGGAATAAACATTACGATAACCAAATTATAAACCAATATAAAATGATCCCGTCGAAAAAGAAAATATTCTCTTAGATTCCACAATACATATTTATCTATACATTACATATCATAAAACTGTAAAGGTCGAATATCTGTACATAGAAAAAAAATGCTAAAAACAGAGTCAAGGGGATGTAAGAAGAGAAATAGAACAAATCCGTTTTATTTTTTCAAATGTTTGTTTCTCTGTTTGTCTGTTTGCACGAGCTAATCTCCGAAACTGTTGGGCCGATTTAAATGAAATTTTGCATGGCGGTACCTTATATACCAGGTCAACATTTTAGATATTTTTCATCCCGTAAAATTAAAGAGTTCCCGTGGGATAGTTAAAAAACTATAGTAACTTATACAGCTTAGTACATAAAAACTACTGATTGGATTTTAATGAAACTTTACAATAATGTAGTTCATACATCAGAATAACAAATAGGCTACTTTTTGTTCCGGAAATATGTATGGTTCCCGTGGGATAGATTTGTTTTTATTGGTCTAGAGGCGAACCCGAGCGAAGCGAGGGTGACCCGCTAGTTAAAAATATTAAAAATTTTTGTTTTTATTTTTAAGTTACACTAGTAGTAAACTAAGCATTTGAATTATAAATTGTTAATTCATTATGCGATGTACATACGAATGTAAACCTTTGCGCCTACGGGTCGAGGTTTCACGTCTCAATGAATTTAAAAATATTATATTACAGAAAGAATTATCCATCATTTTTGTAGAGGTAATCAATTCGTAAAAATTAATCATAATTACATCACAAAGATACAAATAAAAAATTGATATACAAATAAAAAAAATGATATTTGTTTTTTGTCAATTACTTCAAAACAATAATACCGATAATACCTAAATATTTCATAGCTGTAATACTTAATTTTTTAATTTATAATACTTATCAAGTTGAGATTATTAATTACAAGAAGGTACAATATTTGAATATTTGTTTTAGGACACATATAAAAAAAGATTAAAAAATCAATGGTTAGTAATATAAACAAAAATTCGTTATAATTATAAAACCTTTTCTTCTAAAAATAAATCATCAACTATACCAACATACGTCTGATGAATGAGTCAGTATGAATACGACAGACAAACAAGACGTTTAATTAATTTATTGAAAGTTTAGCGTATGTTACGCCACCGCGGTTGCGGTCTGTACGCATAATTGCCATTGTTTTAATAGGCTCATCAAAATTTTACAAAAGAGCAGATACCGTCACTGTTTGGTTTGTTTTGTTATCTTCCAATCTTTTTATAGTGGTAGTCCAGTGGTAACGCGCTCGCTTGGGAAACCGAGTGAAGCGGGTTCAAATCCCGGGTCTCGCACCTCTGATATTTTTCATGTGCGAATAATTTCCAACATGATTACCACTTTGCGAAAGACTTTCGAAAGACATGTGAAGTCCGCCAATCCGCACTTGGCCAGCGTGGTGGACTATGGCCTGATCCCCCTCGTACTGAAGGGAGGCCCGTGCCCAGCAGTGGGACGTTAAAAAGGGCTGAATGCATGCAAGACAAACTGACTCAATAAACCTAGTAAACTCGTTCTTCTCAAGACTAAGGCTTTTTTTTAAATAAACTTATGACGTTCAGTAAAAAAAAATGAATTTGAATATAATAAATATATAAATAATTATAATATGTAAAAAATGTTGAATTTATTATATATAGGCTATTTATATACAGCCTTGGATTACAGATGACGCTACATATCGCAGTCGCATATCCTCGTATCGCTGTTGTGAATAAATCGCTAAGTGCTTGTATAGCCGCAAAATATGCAAATGTGGACTTATAACAATTTGTTTCATTGCTACGTAAATATTTTATAACATAATTAATTAATTACTCTAAAAGCTTATTTTATTCGTTTGGTTTTTGTTTGCTATAATATTGACTATCTTCAAAAACATACTCAAACCGACTGTATTGTTTTTCTTTTATTTTTGAAGTAAAACTTCTTTACGCACGCTTGACTTGGGGGGTAAGCTGGTGAATGCTTTAGGTAAAAATGTACGTACGTTTGTTGCCATGGTAACCGTTGTTATTGTCTGACAAATGATATATAATATTATGATATTCTTTCCTTAAATCATATTTTATAAATATATGATTGTAATATGCCTAATATGCGTTATTTTTAGTATCTCACCTATCCTAATTATTTAAAACATAAATTGAATTTCATAAAGAGTACCGATAACCTACAGAAGTTTTACTTCTTGCGCGTTTACACATTCATACACGCACTCTATAAATTTTTTTGTGGAATATCTCTGCCAATTGTAAATCGATTTTTATATATTTTTTTTAATGAATAGATTTCACCGCAAGAAATCATCCATATGAAGTGCAATAAGAAATTCCACCCTTTAAACGATTTTAAAGTCGATGTACCTTTTTTGATAAAAATTAATAAATGTGATAAGTTGGTACATAATATGATCCTAAGGTCGTTTCAATAACGTACTAATGGATGTATTGTCCACAGATTTTATGGCCCCGATTTTTATTCCATAACTAGCAGCTCACCCTCGCTTCGCTCGGGTTCGCCTCTGGACAAACAAAAACAAATCTATCCCACGGGAACCGTACATTTTTTTCGGGATAAAAGTAGCCTATTTGTTATTCTGATGTATTCACTATATTATTGTAAAGTTTCATTAAAATCTAATCAGTAGTTTTTGTGTACTAAGCTGTATAATTTACTATAGATTTTTAACTATCCCACGGGAACTCTTTAATTTTCCGGGATGAAAAGTATCTAAAATGTTGACCGAGGATATAAGGTACCACTATGCAAAATTTCATTTAAATTGTTCCAACAGTTTCATAGATTAGCCCGTACAAACAGACAAACAGACAGAGAAACAAAAAAATTTAAAAAAGATCTGGATTTTTTTCTATTTCTCTTCTTATATCTCCCTAAATCAGTTTTTAGCATTTTTTTCTATGTACAGACATTCGATCCCTACAATTTTATTATATATATATATATATATTATTTTATTATATATATATATATATATATATATATATATATATATATGTGTGTGTGTTGAATGGATCTTTAGGAATCCTATACAAAGAAATATAACTATGTGTGTAATTGTTTACACAACAGTTTATACAAAAAAATGTGTATTTAATAAAACATAATGAAGTAAATATGAGCAGGTGGGCAATTAATTACGAATAGAAAAATTAGTTGTTTTTTAATATGCGTATATAATTTTGTAACAACAAAAAAAATAGTCCTAGTTTTATAATCTATACACGTAAATAAAAAAGTGTCTGTGATATTAAAATAACAGCTTTTTACTAAATGCATACGAAATTATATATGGAACTTATAAGAAAAATACTTTTTTTTTTTAATTTTTGTCTCTCTCTCTCTCTCTCTCTGTCTGTCTGAGTGCTTGTTCCGGCTAATTTCTGAAAAGGCTGCACAGATTTAGACGGTACTTTTCGTGGCAGATAGCTGATGTTATAAGGAGTAACTTAGGCTACTTTTATTTTAGAAAAATGGGAAATTTTCCGTTTTAAAAAACCTACCTAGTACCCGAGCGAAGCGAGGATAAGTCGCTAGTAATAACAGTAATATAAAGTACATTCCAACTAAAAACATACAAGGTCTTCAAAATGATAAATGAATTATTTTTCTTGAAATTCATACAGGATCTTTGAGACTTTAAATAAAAAAGGAACAGGAAAATGACTAAAATTTTCTTCAAATATGGAAAGAAAAAAAAAACATTGTATACTTCCTCCTATTTTTAAGTTAAGACAAATATATTATTTTATCTAGCGGTCTAGTGGCTAGCTTATACGGCTGTACATCTGGAGGTCCTGAGTCCGGGGTCGGGTCATGTCAAAGTGTTTTTCTGCCAAAAAAAAAACTCAGCAACGGACCGGAGTTGGTAAATTGGCGGAGGAGAGAAAGGAATAGAAAGTGCACAATGCACACGTATGCGCACAAACTTGTGCCCTATAATATTTCCCAATATTTCCTCTGCATATGACTAGTCTCAACAGTCTCTTTTGGTCAGGAGGATGACAACTGTTCCCTTATTTTCTTACATGATCAGCTTTCATGATCGCTGACTATATTATTATGATGTAAAACAGGATAGGATATTTACCAGGTTTAGCACTTACTTTTGGTACATGGCTTGTAACAGTGCCAACATATCGCGCTCAAAATATACTAAGAAAAATGGGACATCTCACCAAGGTCTCCCCCTCGCACACCTGGTGCAAGTTCTCCGGCTTGACCAGCAGCAGGTTGCAGAGCGCGTGCAGCGCGTCGAAGAGCGCGTGCGCGGGCGGCGGCGCGGCGCGCGCGCGCCCGCACACCGCCGACCGGTACTCCTTCACGTCGCATATCGCTATCATTGCACCTGGTGTGGAATGTTGTTTTTTTATTATTTGAACATAAAGACATCACTATACATATACGTATTAATAAAATCCCCGCGGTACTCCTTCACGTCGCATATCGCTATCATTGCACCTGGTGTGGAATGTTGTTTTTTTTATTATTTGAACATAAAGACATCACTATGCATATACGTATTAATAAAATCCCCGCGGTACTCCTTCACGTTGCATATCGCTATAATTTTATTTATTAACGTTTAGTATAGATTTTTCAGAGATGAGATATTTTCCCTCAGTAAAAAGTATCCTATACATTGGCCCGGATAACCAGCTATCATCATACCAAATTTCATCAAAATCTGTCCAGTGGTTTTCTTGTGATGCGGTCACAAACAGACAGAAATTCTAAAAACTACAGGTTCGGCCTCTGTACCGATAGTAATGGCTATCTCAATAAGATTTTTCAAAAAATTGTTAATGTACAGATCCAACTCAGAAATTTATTATATGTATAGATTTATCATTCATCATTCACATCATTGCACCTGGTAAGGTTTTTGTTGTTTTTTTTTTTTAATTATTTGAACATAGATGACATACAATTATACTAGAATAGGTCATATCGCATACCATATAAATAATCAAAAGAGTTAGACCACCATAATTCGGGTTATTCTCTTTGGTATTCATATTAAATTGTGAGTGGACAGCCAGAGGAGTTGATAGGTAGGCATAGCTATCTAATTTCTTAAATACAAAAACCTCTATTTCTGTTACCATGACTGGTTCGATCTTTGATTATGGCACTGTATGTTTATTTAAATAATTGTATTTCAAAAAAATGCTAAATAAAGGCTGCTATTATTATAATTAATCCAGAGAATGTCATAAATAAAAAAATAACTCTGCCTGATAAGTTTTCGCGTTTAAACAGCTGAACAGATTTCGATGAAATTTGGTAAATACATAGACTACAATTTACATCATGGGATATAAACCCTTTCCCCGGTCTTTTTGCAAAGCGGACGGAGCCGCTGACATAAAACTAATTAAATATAAACTTACCCGCAGAATTAAACTGGAAGTTTTGCAAATGGTCATATATGACACGGTGGAGGCGCACGGCGAGCTCCAACGAGACGGCATTCAAATTTTCACCTTCTAATTCCGTGTGGATCTTATCCATCACCGTATTCAAGTATGAAACGACTGCTAGACATGCCTATAGTGAAAAAGTAATGAAAAAAAGATTTTTAATTAATATGGGTAAATAATAGTGATAAATCAAATTGAACTCCGATTTGAAAATATGGTCTTGAAGTGTTTTATTTACGAGTTATGCAACTCTTTAACTTCCTAGTAATTCAGAAAATTTTTATTTCTAATATCTTAATACTATCCGTTATATGCTCAAAAAAAAATCAGCAACACAATCACTTTTAAATTATTTTTTATTTGCATGGTAGAAAAAAAAATTAAACAGTATATAAAAAAAAATTAAATAAATAAAATTGTATAATTGCCTAGTATACATAAAAATACTAATTACACAAAATTCTAGTAAAAATTAATAGTAAGAGAACTTACAGACGACGCCAAGGTGTCAATATCCCCTTCGGGTTTGAAATCAGTTTTCTTCTGTTCCGTCTGAAGGTGCAGCTTGACCCAGCCCACGATGGCGGAGATCGCACGTTCTAGACCCGCGTCCAATTTATTTTCTAATTGCTCCATTATTGTGTTCTTTTTCTGTATACATTCTCCTTGTTTACTGTTAATTAAAAATATAAACATTAAATATATAACTTTTTGGTCCTCTCAGAGGCTTTCATTGTCCATTACACTTTTATCGAGTGTAAAGCAGTCTTTACCTTAACTAGACCGGAATAAATAAGTATTTGATCAATAAAATTATTCGGGACATTGACACATAGCACCATGTAGTTCCATGGTAAGCTAGCGACGATGTTTGTGTTATGGATACCAGATAGTTGATACACTACACATATATAACCTTAAATATATACATATTATAAATAAACACCCATGACTGGAGTACAAACATTCATGCTCATCACATCAGCGGAATTCGAACCCGCGACCGCTGGCACAGCAAGTAGGGTCATTACAAACTGAGCCAAACGTGTCGACAGCACACGAACTATCTCAGTATTAAATATCTAATCCGATTGATACTACTGGACTGTCTCATTATTAAATATCTAATCCGGGATAGATAGATATTTAATCCTTTTTTTCTGCATTACTAATCATTAAACACTAATTAACGTACCTCATACAAGGTAGAACACATTCTTGAAAGTGTTCTCCAAACATCTTCACTATTTTGTTCGCTTGATTTACCGTGTCAAAGAAATAAATCTGAAATAAAAAAAAGTCTTACAATATAATTTAGTCTATAGAAAAAGAAGTTCATCTTGGAAACTATAATATACCTAATTCATTTCATATATAATGTAATCCACGAAAAAAAATACAGCTTTATAGTAGTATGTTCATATTAAAAGACATATGAAAACGATCATTTTTTTAAATACGCATTTAATCATAATTTTTATGGTTCCGTATCCAAAGGATGTCAACAGGGCCCTATTATTAAACCTCCGCATCCATCTATCTTTCAGAGGGTTAAATCTCATGGTTCATACTAGGTAGAGAGTAGAAATTTTTAGTGTGTGTATATCTATTGCCGCTATAACAACAAATTGTAATATAAAACCAAGATGGCGAATTTCAAAATGGCCGCCATACAAATTAAAAAAAAATCTCCGATTAAGCTGATATTAAGTACAGTTTTATATCTTGTACGATGGTTACGGAACCCTTCGTTTGCGAGTCCGACTCGCACTTGATCGGTTTTTATATTTATATTTATTTTTTTACTATCATCTTGACAATACAGAGAAAAAACAATAGCATTACCTGTGGCGGGGACTTATTCTCCGCTATGGGTATGGACTGCAGGCCGAGGTCGAGCGCATAGTCCACGTGCTCCACGAGCAGGTGGTGGATGAGTGTGTCCAGTAGCGCCAGCGTCGTACCCGGCAACTCGTTTGCAGTGCATAACTAATGATATTCATGTTATTTTTTAAGATTAAAACGAACCGTATATCAAAACAAATTATGTTATCATTATTTCTAAATAAGAGTAGAATTTCCATTTTTTTTTTTAAAGAATAGGTTCTAAAAGATATGGCTCCACCGTTTTACCGTCATAGTATTGCTTTTAAAATTTTCAATTATAAATTAATCATTCAAAGCTGTTCAATTGGCAATCAATAGAAGATCATGTAATATATACAAAAAAATGTTATCTGTATTGAAAACTTACGTCATTTTAAAAATAAGTTGCACTGTCTATTACCCAAAGGTTGTAAGTTCGAGTCCCGCGTTATACAGCACTGAACAAATTAGATACCGACAGCTAAATAAGTAAAGAAGAAAATGAAATTGGATCTCTACTGTTTTATTTAAATAGAGTATTATCCCAAGGAAATCATTGATGTATTGTGATATACCTAAATCTTATATAATTCTGCGGCAAACCACGTCAAGTCGTCACTCCAATGTTTTATGTGAGTAGTTAGTTCGTTACTACACTTTCACGTTATGACAACGAAGAATATATTAACAAATTAATAAAACTTACATAATATTAACTTTTCAGTAAAGTTATTAACTATATAATAAGAAAAGAACAGAACTTTTTACGTAATAACACTTTCACTGTTTATATAACAAATAAGTTATATAAACAGAGTAGGGTGTTCAAGATACTTACAGTCTTACATCTAGTAAAAGATGTTTTTGCATCATTCAACATCTTTTGAACGAGTTGTTCACTAAGAAATGTTTCGCCACCATAGTTTTCAATCTGCGCAATGTTTATGTTCGCTCGAGTTCCGATTACAGCTTGAAGGTCACGTCTTAGCTCCTGAAAACTAGGCGTATAGAAAAAAATATTTCTAAATATTATTAATATCTTTAAATGCAAAGCAGATATATAACATCAATATCAACTCAAATCTATAAATCTATACATATAAATAAAATTGAAGTGTCTGTCTGCGATTTCAAAATAACGATGTTTACTCAAGTACATAGTTATTTATGATACCAGTACCTAAAAATTTCTAAACGACTGTTTTTAATTTTTTTGTCTGTCTGTGTGTCTTTCTGTTTGCCCAAGGTAATCTTTGAAATGACTAAACCGATTGTAATGGGGCTTACACTGAAAGATAGAGGAGTTTGTAGGGCTATATATAGGGTATGTTTTTTTATTCCTAAAATATTTAGGGTTCCAGCGTGAAAATCGAAAACCCTTAAAAATAACGCAAAATTCGAATTTACGATTTCACAAACAAGTCCGCGACAGCATGTGTGTATATCTCTTAAGGTATACTCACAATAACTATCTTTATCTATTGAAAACGTACCTAGGGACACACTCGAGCAGCGCTAATGAAAAATATTTTAAATGAACTAATGGTACGATTTTAAAATAAATGACGCATAATTAGAAAAAAAAAACAAATTACCCTCCACCCTGTATTTGCTTTTTGACATGGTGTTTCTCAGTATAGTATGCATTTAGGGCATTCGCCAGCACTGCTTTGAGGCGTCGTATCTCCAAAGCCGGGTATCCATCTGTGGTGCCCGCCATTGCCCCATTGATGAGGGCTTCTCTACGGAGGTCTCCAGTAGAACTATTCCCATCTGCTGACACTAGATTAGCTGTTACCAACTCGTCACATACTCTTTGTGTACTGAAAAAATAAATGCAGGTTAGACAGACCATTTTCATATTTTATCTATTTAACATTTGTCATTGTTGTTTGTTCATGCATTACTAGAAAACAGCTCCATGGATGTATTTTTTTTTTATATATTTGTAAATTTTTTGTACAGGCTAATAATTTGTAACGTCAAATTGACAGCTTTTTACTAAAAGCATATGAAATTATATACAGTACTTAAAAAAAATCCCAATTTTTTAAATTTTTGTCTGTCTGTCTATATGTTTGTTCTGGTTAATCTCCGAAACAGCTGGACTGATTTTGACGGGACTTTTATTTGTAGAAAGCTGATGTTGTAAGGAGTAACTTAGGCTACACTTATTTTAGAAAAAGAATTAGGGTTCTACTTTAAAAAAGTAAAACATACTTAGGGAAGCTCCCGACCGAAGCGAGGGTAAGTCGCTAGTACTAGCATATCATTCATTAAATCAAATAATAATAACTTCATTGCATAATTTACTTGCAAAAAAAAAATGTCACCGTAAAATTGTAAACACGCTAGATTACAATCTATTGTAAACTGTCGAAAGATTTTGTTTCGACAGTTTACAATCTCGCGAGATAGATTCTAGAGGCACTTACAATTTTACGGTGACAGAAATACTTTAGATTCCAACTACATTAAAAAAATAATTAATTGTATTATATTTAATTCATATACAATAAATATATTTACCCAGTGTACATGTCATATAAGTTGCGTAAATATTTCTCCAAGTCATTCTTGTCAGCCAATTTTGTTTGTACATACTTCTGAAGTTTTAGATGGAAGATGTTCAACACAAACTTACTCATCACTTGATCTGGGTTAGGGAACACATTACTAATAACTGTATAGTTTTTCTTACACAGCGGAAGTACTGCAGAAAATATATCCTTCCCAAGTAGAGTGTTCTAAAATAAAAAGGTAAACATATATATATTGGCTATATTTTCTCTTATTGATAAATACTATTAAATAAAGGATTAAAATTTGTATATATAAAAGGAAACCGTGTCTGACTGTTCCATTGATGCATGGCACAAATCACTGAACATGTTGGGTTGAAATTTGGCACACAGATATTATGATATAGGCATTCACTAAAAATGAATTTTTGAAAATTCATTTAAACCGAACGAAGCCACGGGTAGTATAAAAATCGTAACTATTTTTACTGGCTTTTCCTCTTTGAATTAACACATTACATACTAGATGGCAGATCTCTGAAGTTAAAATTTCTTTGAAGTAGATTGCTATGACTAAAGATTAGTTTTCACAATGCAAGATTAGAGTAGAGAAATTGAGCTTTTTAAGATTCAAAACAAACTTTTCAATTATACCTTTTTACAATGAAGTCAAAGTTCATAAAATATTACTTTACTTACCATCTGACTAGTTTCTATAAAAGCATCGACACATTGTGAATATCCTTTAAAATTAGTCATGATATTAGCAATATCCTTCATCTTTGCTATATTATTCTGATTCTGTGCTTTCACAAACTCTTCTATAAGATTCCTCTCAATTTCATCATATTTTGCCTCTATTTTCTTTCTGGCAACTTCGAATTTATCAGGTGGAAGTTCTTGAGAAATTGTATATAATTTTTGTATGACATCTGCTGCTTCATTTAACTAAAAATGGTGGGAAGGTTAGTAAAGAATTATATCAATACATATTGCGCAAATTTATAAGATACTTGATATTTACATTTACTTCTAGAAATATATTTTAGAAAAACTTTTGATATAAATTGAGAGATTATAATATAAAGTACCTATAACTATTTGACACTTTGTATTATAGGCACACACAATGTAACTATAACTTTTGTGTAAGGGAACATTCAAGTGCTATACAAGCAAATTATTGCTACCGTTTCTGCATAAGAAAAAATAAAGAAAATTTTACTGTACTAATAATAATTCATTCTAATCTTTTAAAATCAAAATTAATCCAAATTAATTTAGATTTTTGAGATGTTTGTCTTCCTATAATTTATACAATAATTTTGAAGATTATAGGAATGCTGCTGAAGTATGGGACAATTTTAAAAATTTTATACAATATAAATAATTCTAATTAGTGTCATCATACTTTAACAATTTGAAACTATTTAATTAGGATTGCCAGATTTTTTGTTGGGTGAGATTTCTTAAAAATATTAAGAAGTTTCTGGCTTAAACATGTATTGTTATGTTTTATTATTGCTACCAGTGTGTTCCAAATAATATTAAGGCAGACTTAGGGAGCTTAAGTCACTTCTCCAATTCTAAACTGTCTTCCAATTCTAAACAATTTCATCATTTTAATAAAAATAACTTATTTTTTACTTACATTGTCGTTATTTTAAAAGTCAGACTTAAGCTTTAAAAGCATTTCGTAATTACGTAAAACTTAATTTTAATAAATAATTTGCATACCTTTGTTGGGTCATTAAATAATTCAGTAAGAACTGGTCCAGGACTAAGAAAGTTCGCAAGGTGTGATAGCAAATCTCTTGCAGCAGCAGCCCTTGCCCTGGGAGCCCTAGCTGCACCTAGTTTTTCTCCTATATCTAAAGCTCTCCCTCCACACCGTGACATCCTTTCATCTAATGAGCTAAATACATTGACACAGTGCTGAAATAGTTATATAAAAATTATTTAGGACACCCGCAGAAGTAATCATTGCGAATATTTGTCTCCTTTTTTTCTAAAAATATTTGTTTCAATTAAAAACAAGGACAAGAACTTAAAAAAATATTCATAACTTTATCTTAAATAATATAAATAAAGTTTAAAAAGTATTAATAGTAAGAGGAACTTACAGAATGCTGATCCATTATTTCAGCAAGTTTTGCCATATATAATTTCTCTTCTTCTTGAACTGCTTGTTCTAATCTAGAACATTTCCTTTCTTGTCTTTCTTGAAGTACCTGTCCATTATTATTTTACATAAATAATATAATGAAATAGTATTTATAAAATCTGTGTTTGTTATATATTTTTTATAAATATTATGGAAAAGAAAGTAATTTAAATATCAAATCTGAATTTAAATACTACGCTTCTATCGCGTTTAGAACATTAAATTGTTCACTAACTTTTAAATCTTGTATAGCTTGGGTAAATATGTCGTGTATCATTTCTGGATCAAATTGATCATCCTGTAACCGGCTCTCTTGCATGCTACGGCGCACCATTCTCTCCACGAATTCATCAGGATCAAATGGATCCTAAAATATTAAATATATTATGTAGGACTGTAAATTTACATATTATAATAAAAAAAAACCTAGGAATTACCTGTTCTAACTCTTTTAAGTATTGGTTCATCATCTTGAATAAATATGTTATATGAGTAATAGAAAATAACTAAAATATTTTATATAAGAAACGCCTCCTTTTATTATTTTTCAGAAAAAAACTGTTTCACTAAGTGTTAAATCCGAATTCCGAGTCGTTTTCGTTTATGGTTTTCTAATTTCTTGATCTGATGACATTGACATTAAAAATAAATGTTGCTAGATCTATTATTTATCATTCAAGCCAACTATTATTGGTTTTTTCTTTAAATGGTTTGAGAAAAGTAATGAAAATAATTAATGGAAATAAAAATTTCACTACTAAATATATGAATATATATATTTACATATGCTTATGCATTATCTAGTTTACCCACAATAATTATGAAATAAATTAAATTAGATGAGAGACTTTTAGGTTGAAAAAATTGTATTATGATTATTTACAGTTATGAAAGTTAAACATAGAATAATTTATCATATTTATTGTGTCTTATGTTTATAAAAAATAATTAGATTCATATATACTTTAGCATATAAGACTTTTTACTATAACGGGTATAGGCTGATTTGAAAATAATTGTTTTAATTTTAGAAACAAAAGAAAAAAACTGATCAAATGTAGCAAATACGTCTTTTTAGGAGTTTTATTACTTGAAGAAGCGTTTTTTATGTCCAAATTCTTTGTGATGTCCTAATATATTTATAAAATTTTGTGCGTGCTATTAACGAATATTATATTTATTTTCTCTCTTTTATGAGAGGTGAGTAGAAAAGTCCAAATATATATTAAACGAATTGACAAGGACGAGCCACTAAATATTGTGTATATCGTGAATCGTGAGATGTCCAATGTATCCTAAACGGGTTAGGATAAAGTTATTAGAGCTCCATGGCTGAGCGCCTCAGTCCTCGAAGCTCCGAGGTCAATGCCTTGGAACAACGGGGATATTTGATAGGCAAAAAAATCGGACAAGGATCTTATGCTACAGTTCACTTGGCAGAATATTGTGATGCATCGAGTCCTAAGCGCATGCACCTTGCTTGTAAAATATTTGATAAAGAAAAGGCACCTCGTGATTTTTTAGAAAAATTTTTTCCTCGTGAATTAGATATATTAACCAAGATAGAAAATCCACATATAATTCAAGTTCACAGTATTCTACAGCGAGGACCAAGAGTGTTTATATTTATGCGCTATGCCGATAATGGTGATTTATTAGATTTCATAAAAAGAAATGGCGTCGTACCAGAAAATCAAGCAAAATTATGGTTTCGACAAATGGCTAGTGGCCTACAATATCTACACAGTAAAAATATTGCGCATCGTGATCTAAAATGTGAAAACATTTTACTGTCAAGAAGATTCAACGTTAAATTAGCAGATTTTGGATTTGCAAGATTTTGTACTGATAGTGAGAGTAGACGCGTGCTAAGTCAAACTTATTGTGGATCTGCTGCGTACGCTGCACCAGAAGTGGTAAGCGGGACGCCTTATAATCCAAAACTTGCAGATGTTTGGTCTCTTGGAATCATACTCTTCATAATGTTGAATGCCTCAATGCCATTTGACGATTCAAATCTACGGAAACTTTTGAAAGATCAGATGTCACGAAATTGGGTATTTCGCTCGAGAATTCGTGATACTGTGACGGCAGCGGCTAAGTCAATAGTTAGACATATCCTTGAACCTGACATTACGCTGCGGTTGACTCTAGACCGTGTTCTATCCCACGAATGGACAAGACCTCGGAAGGATAAAAGCGCAAGTTTAATGGGACGCTTAGTACAATCTGCTCCTTCTGGGCCACACTCACCTGGTAAGCATGATGAAGCCGGAACATCGGCAGGTGCTCGAGTTTCTGGAGACCATCGCGAAACAGAAAGGGAGAGGCACGATGACATCAATATGCGCTCTCATGACTAAATTATAATATTATAAACCACGTTACCTACCCTTGTTACAATTAGACTGTAAAATTTTTGACCTTAAAAATTGTAAATTTCCTTTATTATTTTGAGATTTTTTATAGTTGACAGCGTAACTATTGTTAGTTGTCAATAGTGAAAATAAAGTTTTGATAGAAAATGTAATAACATCTAGTCTTTTTCCCCTTTCTCAAAACTAAACTATAACCCAAAATATAATGATATTTTATTTACAATGTAGGTTCTCATATTTAAGACGTCCAAGGTAGATTAAACTATAGGAAGTGCAATCATTAGTTTAATCTATGTCCCATCGGCCATCGCTAATATATACGTTACATTATATGTATAACAAATCGCATCTTTTTTCATTTATATTTTAATGTATTTAGAAATATTTTCATATTGTGAGTTAGATTTCCTTGTCTTACTATAGTTATTAATGACTAGCGTTTGTCCTTAGGTTGATTCCCCATACAAACTTTCATCCCCATTTTCACCCCCTTAAGGGACGATTTCCGGGGATAAAAAGTATCCTATGTCCTTCCCAGGGTCTCAAATTATCTTTTTACCAATTTTAACTAAATCGGTTTAGAAGGTACAGAAATTACCCCCTTCAACCTCACAAACTCACAAACTTTACCTCTTTATAATATTAGTATAGATTACTACCTTACGCTTACACTAGTATGTTTGTAATACATACGAGTAGCAACATTCATTAAAGAAAAGGAACAGCTTGTCTAATGTTACCCGCGACATGCTGTAATGATAAAAACCGACTTCCAAGCACTAAAAAGTAATAATCAGAATAGATATTTTCGAAGTCGGTGCCAGCCGATACAAATTAAAACGCACCGGCTTCTAAAATATCTGATTAGGTATCTACTTATACTAAATGAAAACCCCCGTTTAGTAATTTTTTACTTTTTAGTGCGTGGAAGTCGGTTTTTTTTTAAGTTTTTATTTTTCCATTTTTAATGTAGACGTAGTAAGTGGGTAATTTGTAAGAAGAAAGTTTTTTAATAACATATTCAATTAAGCCATTTATTTAAAAATAATTAGTTGTTGATTTTTTAAAAACCGCTCGACCGAATTAAATAAAATTTAAATGGGCCCACGTATAAACGAACGAACGAAGTATAAACAAAAAATGAATCACTTTGAAACAAAAAATGAATTTTCCAAATCGGTTCAGGCGTCTTCGAGTAATCGGTGAACACATATAAAAAAATCATTCCGACGAATTGAGAACTTCTTCCTTTTTGAAGAAATCGGTTGAAAATAAAATAAAAGTTTTCAATTGTAAACGTTCTTGTGAACAGAAAAAACTTTAAAATCGCAATTTTGTAGCTCGTACGTTTGTAGGTACATACATATATGACTCTACTCTCTTATGATAACGTCGGACCTATATTTTACATAAAGGTACCTAATTAAAAAAAACTCGTTTATAATTTATGTTCAATTATTTATTACTAGTGGCTTAATTTAGCTTCGCTCGGGTGCGACCTAGTGCCTAACAATAGCCGATAAAGTAACTCAAGGGTAATTTTTTTCCGACTTCAATTAGAGAGATTTCCTATTAGTGAAAGAATTTTCAGAATCAGATCAGTAGTTTCAGAGATTACCTTCCTCCTACTGTTAACAATCTAGTTGTAGTTTGCTATATGTCTTTATCGTTACCTATTTTTAATTTGGCAAAGAATAACCTAATATTACATAAGGAAATGTTATGAAAGGATATTTTATATAAAAATTTACAACTGAGTTATTTGGATTATACTCAATTATGACATTCGATAACAGATTTGCATACTGGACACTTAGGTACGTGAACGGAGTTTTATATCCAGGCTCGGGCTAAAACGTAAAAAGAAATTTTAAGATAATTAAAATATCATATATCTTTATTCTTGACAGCAAAAAAGCTCAAACAGTGAAGTTGGGCTGGAACTCTAAATACTCTTGGATCTCTAAATACTCCTTCTTTATTAAAAAATAGTCAACATTATTCTTGTACACTCTTTTTGATAGCTGAATTTCGGAGGGCAAGCGAAACTGTAGCTTCGGGTTCATAATAGGAGATGATGTCCTTCTGACCGAATTCGGCCACGACGATCAATCTCACTGATTGTGAGCTCAGCCAATTAGTAACTATGTAGGACATACTATAGCATACATAACATGCACTCTCTATTCCTGTCACTCTCATACTCCGGTGGTACAACAATTCGACACGATCAGTGAAAGATCAGGCGCATTACCAACGGCTTCACGTTCTCTCCGAGGTACGGGGGTGAGGACCACCAACTTCCAAACTCCGGGGTTTTACTGATACTTTCTCAACAGAAAGACTCGATATCAAAACATGTCCCGATCCGGGACTCGAACCCAGGCCCTTCGGATTTCAAGCTGTAGTGGACCACCGAGGCAGCTGTTAATAATATGAATATTGCCATCCTACGAGGGGTGACTTTCTAGGTATTGGTTTAGCTAATTCTAAAACTTGTTAAACGTAACACTATTTTAATGCCTCTACTAGTGGGCGAATATTCAATATTTCGGGAGGTAAGTATCCGTATATATTCCTTTTCTGGAAATCGACTAGCATTGCTACTATTCTTATGTTTTATTCTTGTGCATAAAGTATTTTTATATACCAATAAAATGGTTTCGACAGCGTTTTTTCATCTTTAACAGACATTTTTTTTTAAATAAATCATTTTTTTATACTTACTACAATAAGCAAAATATATTTAGGTGTAAAAGCTGGCACTACACTTGCATGTTTAAATGTTAGTTTCTCTCCAATTTGGTGACTTCCTACAAGGTTGCTTAAGCATTTTAATCCGTTCATTTAATTACTCCTTACCTACTAGTCCAATCATATTAGGGGTTTCCACTCGGAATAAGAGATAACAAGCTGTAAACTCGTATACACCTTTATTTAATTGTTCTTAAAGTTGTCTCAAAAGTCTCATAAAATCTCGTGTCTGCGTCGTAAGTTATTCAAGTTCAAAGATCACAAAAATCAGTTTTTCGCGATTATCTCGGTTTCTATAGCTCCAATGATGTTAACATTTATAATAAAAATTGCAGAGGATAAAATCTGCGACAAATTTTGTCAAAAAAAATTTCATACGCTTATTCATTTTTGAGGTTAGGTTAGAGGAGAGCTAGAGCCCGCAGCGCTCAGCAAGACTCACTGTTACGGTTAGGAACGATTTAGGACCCCAATTGACTGTAAATTGAGTTATCTACGACGTCGACGATCGTTCCTATAATACCTAACATTTTTCGTGCTTAGATGGTAAATATTATGTGGAAACTACCCTATTAGATTAAAAATGCTAGTTGGCTGGCAGGCGTAATTAATAGGCAAAATAGTTAGAATCCAATAATTTATCCAGATATAATCTAAGGTTCTTACTAGAAAAGAGATGAATATTTTTATATTAATTCTAGTAATAGCTGCCTATCTTTAATTAATAATTAAGATTTGTCTTGGACCAGAAACCCATACATAATTGTATGAAGAGATTAAAAGTCGTTGACCCGGATAACCAGCTATCATTATACCAAATTTCATCTAAATCTGTCCAGTGCTTTTCTCGTGATGCGTTCCCAGACAGACAGATTGACAAAAATTCTAAAAACTATAGATTTGGCTTCTGTATCGAAAATAAAGTCTATTTCAACAAGATTTCCCAAAAAATATTTAATGTACAGATTCGGCTTAGTTACAATTTTATTATAGGTATAGATGATTTGTTATAAAAAACTATATTTACCATACTCGTACTTCAATGTCTTAGAAAAATATATTTTTTCTAAAATTGTATATTCCACACATAACAAAATATGGAGATATAGTTTGAGTACGAAATAAGTCATAGTGAATGTTGATAAAAGCTAATTGTCTGTCACGCATAATGTCTGTGCATCAAATCGATTTAAGGTAAAACAAAACAAGATTACATTTTTAATTATTCAATAATATACATAATAACCATGCCTTTTTTAATTAGTTTTATCGTAAATAATAAAACCGAACGATTAGTTGAAAAAACAATTTTTATGAATTATGGTAGGTATAAGAAATAATCATAATAACATTTATATTATAAATGTTATTATGTCAAACAAAAACGTAGGCGAAACCACGGGGTACAGCTACTTATATATAAATATAATATATAAATTATATTATGTGTTAAATTATATTCTGCGAGACGTGTATAAAATTCAAAGAGGTTTGTAGTTTTCACCAAAAAAATCTTTATATTTTATAGCTTTATATATACAAGCTAAGTTAAACAGATTTAAAAATATCTGGTATATTGACTTCGATATGATATATTCCTACAAATAATGTCGTTCAGGAGACTGTGACGAATAAACCACGAAACCTAACTAACCTATAACTTTTAGTTTTATTACTTTAGAAAGTTTCAAACTAGGTAGACTAAATATATAGTCAGATAAACTTGATATAGTCTGTTGCAGGTTAACTATAATATGATACTATAAGATGAAATGCTACATTTTCACCCACCATTCTTTATTTAGAATTCGGTGTACAAATCATATTTTGGTTGTAATTTGGTTCAATTATTAAAAGATATTTTTGTTTTAATTACGATGTATTATAACCTGTTGAACACCTGATTCATGTTTTGTAGCCTTTGAATGGGGAACACCTTTAACTATAATTGAATAACTTGAACTACTTATTTGTAGCCAGCTATAGACAATAGAGACACGGTGTTCTAAAGATGAATAGTCTACTTTTGGCGTTGAAAAAGAATCAACAGTCACTTTAACGTATGTAACATCGTAATTTGAAAGCATCTGTAAAATAGAAATAAATATAAATAATATAACTGCGTATTAGTATGAATAATAAGATAAATGTGTTTAAAATATTTTTACATTAATAAAAATAATTAAGGCTTTTTAATGACCATGACGATGATGATATCTTCCCGATAGATTTTCGCTACGGCGGCTAATCCCACTAAGACTAGCCAACTTCCCAGGAGATGTATAGTGTAGACAAAAATGAACGCGCAGACACAGATGCACTCTCTTTCTGTCACTTTCATACTGCAGCGGGATGACAATTTGAAACGACGGTGAGAGATCAGGGGCACGTGCGAAGGCTTTACGTGCTCTCCGAATTACGAGGGTGAAGCACTGCCAACATCCCAATTCCTTGATGCTACTGATAATTTCGTAACAGAAAGACTCAATAACTAAACTTGGGCCGATCTGGGCCTCGAATCCAAGACCTCTTGATCTACAACCGTACATGCTAGTCACTAACCACCAAGGCAGTTAAGTTTTATAATCATATAAATTGTTTGATTGTTTTTTAAAAAAACGGCAATTTTAAAGATTAGGACCTTAGTAATACTTACTGGAATATCTTTTACGGTGACTGGTGTGAAAAAATTTATATTTCCTTCATATGTGTATATTATATTTCCTTTATCATTTCCTACGAAAATAAATAAACATTTTAATAAATAATTATTATATATCATGTGGTACATTTTTATAATATAAAAAATAAACAAGTCTGGCACTTAGTAGCGTGTCAAATTAACTTTTGCTTACTAAGTACCTTAAGTACCTACCTATCTAAAGTAATGAGCGAAGATACCTACCTAACATTAATATGATCCGTAGAGAAAATTGATTCAGCTTAATAAAAGACAATTGTATAGATTTAGAAAGGAAGTATGCCTAAATTGAAAATGTTTTCCTTGAATAAAAAATATTACTTGGTCTAGTAACTAACATATATTGCATATATTGCTGCTGCAGGCAGGAGTTGGGCTAAGTACCGTTATTGGATTCGAGAAATTTTCAGTAACAATCCGGTGACGAAAAGTTGGCAGTGTTTCTGCGTTTGATCTCTCACCTGTCACACATTTCGCATTATCATCCCACCGGACTTTGAGAATAAAAGGAGAGAATACATACACTTGCGTCTGCGTTCACACTTCTGCACTATATAGGAGATATTATAAGCTAGACTCAGTGTAACGAGCCGCCATGATCGAAATCAGTCAGAAGGACATTATTATATAAAAAATCCAGTTTGATTATTATAAGTTGTTTATACAATCTATAAGAAAGTAGACATTTAGCTCATGTCTAGTATCGAGATCTTAAATCTCTTAAATTTAATATTGAATATAACTTACCAAATTCATATTCGTGATGGCTTCTAAAAATAAAGCATAATGTGTTGGTAGGTATAAAAATAAAATATAAAATAAAAACTCCAGATTTATTCATTTTGGGTGTTATTATAAAATAGTTCCAAATAGTATTATCATCGCATATATATAGGTGTTTATGATATGGTTAAATAAAACGGAGTGTTTACAATTAGTTGAATTGTAAAATACAGCAATTTAATAACCGTTACGAACTTGTAACAATATTACATATACCTATACATTTCCGAATGCATTTGGAGACGCTGGTTGCGAGACACCAGCATGAATATTAAGTAAATATGTTAATTTAAAAAAGACAGGTAAAAAAGTTATTAAATTCAATTTTCTTGTTAATGTCGTCGTCGCGTCACGTGGTAAAAAAGAGTTTAATTGATGCAACTGAGTACTGACAATGAGTACGAACTTTTCACGAGCATATAATTAGGAATGCGTGCTGATTTCACACAACCGGTATCTCAAATTGAACGCGGAACACGAAAATCTACGCCTTCTAAAGTAATAATTATCCTTTATTTATGAGATATTAAGTTCACATATTCTATTACATGTTAAATTATACCTGTGAATTAAACAAGTACATATATATCAATGTTTATCTAAATTCGATTTTATAGGTTACCTACTAAAAAGTTTGTTTTGAACTAATAATAGGTAGAACCAAATTTTCTACCTGCCAGTGACATCTTGTAGCTATGTTTTATTAGCTTGTAAACCTTACATTTTATTTTATATAAAACTCCGTATAAACTATGAGGTGAGTCAAATTGTACGACAATTGTGTTATTATTAATTTAAAGTAAATTAAATGTGAAGGAAAAAATTAAAAGAGCATTCGGGCGAAGTCGTATCATATGGTTAGTAATAAAAAAAAATACTTATAATATTTATTTACACAGCTAATTATAATCATTACAGGTGATTAAAATCAAATTCCGTAACTACTACATCAGGGTCAAAGAATAAATCGTTTTCATTTGTCATATTGTGGCTGCATAGCTGGTAAGTGGTGATGGTAGCGCTGCCAAGGAAACGGCCGCTAGGGTCTTGTCGCACCACACGCATGTAGTCGTCCCCAAGTGTGAATTGTACCTGAGGAGGCGCTACCCAGTCGCATACCACAGTCACT
Source organism: Fabriciana adippe (assembly GCA_905404265.1). NCBI lineage: Eukaryota > Metazoa > Arthropoda > Insecta > Lepidoptera > Nymphalidae > Fabriciana > Fabriciana adippe. Next base: position 6,743,109 of record FR990000.1, read on the forward strand.
GCTTTGTTAACCGCTGCCGGATTTAGGCAAAACATCTAAAAAAAATCATAAGTGTAGATAAAGAAGTGTCTAACATATTATTTCGTAATATTAATTTGTTGTTTATCTTATTATATTAAATGAGCAATGTTTGTATAATATATCAAAATATATCTATTTTATTTTGTGTATCTCGCAAACGGCTCTAACGATTTGGATCGAATTTTGTATTTAGATAAGGTCTTTTCTGAAAAAATGCCGTTTTTATATCTTTGCCGAAAAAACGCCGAGCGAAACTCGGTCGGCCATGTGTTAATGATTAAATTATTATTAGGTGATGTAGTTTAAGGAACAGGTACTACACCATATTTTTATTTTGATTTAAATTTTATACCTTATCCTACTATCATAAATTTATAGAAAATGTAACTATTATGGTTAACATGGTCACGGGAGAGACATTTCTCCCTTTATGGTTAACCGTCACGTCGAAAACAAAAACTCAAAAGGAAACCGCGACAAAATCCGTAAAGATAGTCCTATTTAAAATTTTATATTAAACGGTCTTTTGTACTGTTTGCTAAGCGTACCTATTATTATAGACTTTCAATAAAAATTAAAACAATTAAGTTTTATTAATTTCATTCACTTACCTACCTCCACCTCCACAAGTCAACTTTTTGATAAATTATACTTTATACTTACTATGTAAAACAAGATTAGGCTGATATAAAAATATAAATAAATATGTAGATATATTAAATATTTAAGTAATGTGTAGGTATATTATAATGACGGGCGGCGGCAGAATTATTTCCAGGGGGGTACTTCTGCTTCTTCACATTAAACTAGTAACTAATCTTTAAAAAAACGGTTAACTTTATATATTTTATTCATATGTTATTTATCGTCTTTTTTTTCGCAGATATCTAAATTTAAACAGGGATTTAACTAATACAATTTTATTTGCTTAACTTTTTCTATATATTTTCTTTCATGGCAGAGGAGTGTAAGTGAACCTCCTTGCACCCTCCTTCCGGCGCCCATGATTATAATACTTAATGTATTCTATTTATTGTTAGCTATATTATAATTTTGTACAGATTAGATTTTGTTTAAGTACATACTTTTTGATATGCTTCATGTTGGCCAGCTGGAATATACATCGGCGGATAGTCAAATTTAAATCGAGATACATAGTCCGTATCTGGAATAAAAATAATAACATTATAGTATTAAAAAATTAAAAAGCATGTTTTTACCAAGATAAATGGATAAAAACTCATCGAGACAAATTAAATGAACTCAAACTCGAAGGTTTTACTAGTAGCTACGTATATTGAAGAGTTCCACTATGCACCTTCTCAGTCCATTATACTTAGATCAGATCATGCTGGTATCAATATATTAAATTACCATTTGTATATCATATATTTTCCTATAGTTAAACATATTATGTAGGTACTTTTAAGTTATTATCGATACGCTATCATGGTTATGAAATATATAGCAAAATGACTTCCGAGATATGATTATGTAACTTCTAAAGATATGCTAAAATTCATTAGTTGAATGTGTAATGTAAAATTAAATAGTATTAAGTAGTCTGTTGGTCTTTTACCTTTTTACAGATTAACAGATTTCAATGTTGCAAGGACATATACTGCATTCTGTGGACGGACATAGGCTACCCCCGGCCCGCTTACTATTTCGCGAGCGAATTCGCGGCCAAAAACTAATTTTGAATAAAAATGTCTCTACATTTTAATATCATTACAACAGCTATACTTAGTTTTTAGATAAAAAACTTACCTTTCGATACATGTGTACAGTGAGGAGGTGAATTAATCTTTAATTTTCCTTCAATGTCATTTAAAATTAACATTGAAACTATAACAATTAAAAATGTCTGCGACATGATGTTGCTAATTCAAGATGGTCCTTCTAACAATATCAGAATTATGGCACCGCGTTCTAAAATAACATCCTTTTGTGTAAATAAGGAAAACGATATGAGAAGTATAGGAGGAAACTATATGGCTTCATTGAACTTTTAACCTAATATGGTCCTTATTGCGCTATACATACCACTTATTTAAATAATAAATTATAATAACATCCCTGTTATCTGTATGTGCCACGTCCAATCTGTACTAATTTAATTATATAAGTTATATAGTTGACAACTCATAAAAACAAGTAATAACTAATAATATTTTTATGTATGTACCTACAATACATTCAATGGGTAGGAAGTAGCTTAAATTGTAAAAAAAATTGAAATATATGAAAAAAAAAAAAACATTTATTTAAAATTAGTTAGATGATGTATTTTATTCCATAAGGTTTTTGAGATCTTCAATATTATACCACAGTTCAGAGTGATAAAGTGCAGCAATTTCTACTTCCATTTCAGCAGCCTCCACTGAAAGTTTTTTGGTAGTTAGTAAAATATATATAAATTTAATGAAAACTACGCACTTTAAAAGTTAGTGGTTTAAATCCGTTGTAATTTTCAAGAATAAACCTTTTAGGGTCTCTGCCCACTACACCGTCTCATACCTGATACCATGACCGTGCTATGAACGTATCAGGCACGGAAACGAGCACGGCACGGACTACTATGCCCACTAGACCGTATCAACAGCGTATCATGCCCGTACATAACGGTTATAGTGACCGTAGCATCCGCGTATCATCCGCGTATCAACCGCGTTTCATCCACGTGTCATATCCGTATAGTTCCCGTTTTAATATTACCTGTTGTTTCTAGATAAATATCACTAATATTGAAGTATTAGTTACAATATTATAATATTGTCAGACGAATATATTAATATTACCTAATCCTGAGAAATATCGGTACTAACCCATCTTCATTAACGATTATCGCCCATCTTTACAAGACAAGCGACAATACGTAACGGGCTTAGAACGGTCATCATACGCGGTTATAACGGTCATCATACGCGTTTATAACCCGTATGCTCACCGGTTCAACAACGTCAGGCACGGAACGTACCGGCACCGGCAAAATATTCTCGCCGACAATTGTTGACGCTCAGTGCACGGCACGCACGGACGGTGCCGGTCGGTGACGGAACGGTCTAGTGGGCAGAGTCTCATACATTTCAATACAAAGAATATTTTTTTGCCTGACACGCTCCTAGCACGGTCATGGTATGAGACGGGGTAGTGGGCAGGCTCCTTTAGATTCATGGGCGAATTAAGTACGGCCAAGTAATTGAGCGCGAAAGATATTTTTGGAAACTATACAGACATACTTCTAATACCTACAATATATTTTATTTACTTACATAAATATTTATTTGAAATATGTTTTGAAACTCACTTCTTAACTTTGTAATAATTCGAATATTTTTTTTTAATAGTGCCATATCGTTATTAATTTCTTGTTGAACAGTGGTATAAAAATCAGAACTGTTAACATCTATGTTTGGCAAATTATTTAAAGATTGTTGGCTATTATTCATATTAAAATTCAATGTGGTATTCCTTGTTCTAATTTTACTTTAAATTCGGGTAGTAAAAAGTGACGAAAGTATGAAATTTTTAAATTTTAAAGACTTTCGCGCCTGACTCACACACAGATAACCTAAAAAACTGCAAATTTTGATTAAATTATTATAACATTATTGAAATCTTGTTTTTTTTTTATCTTTTCACAGTCACAGTCACTTGGTTACACAGCATTGTATTTATTTTATTTAGAGTTGCATAAATAGTTAATATCATTAACGAATTACAAATACACATAATCTCATAAAACGCTGTCGCTTTTAAACAGAAAAAATGAAAATTGAAAATATCTGAAAAATTAATATTTTAAAGCTTGCATAACAATAAAGACATGTTTTTGTATTACAATAGCGATATAAATCTGCGCAATTTTTGTTTTAACTACTTGTAACACTTTGATCTATATTTTAGCACTATTAATTTGGATAATTAATTAATTTTATTTTATATCATTTTTGAAGTGAAACTTCGATAGGCGCGCCATGAGAGGGGAAAAGGATTAGCATTACGATTTTTTTATTACAGGTTACAATTAGTTCATAGTTTGCTGGACGTTCTTTGCTTTGTTAAAACGTCAGATAGTAAATAGGGGTCATTTAAGTATTACATGCGTAAGCAGAATTTTACTTTTTAGTAATTACCTATTAACCCCTCCCTCCGCCTTGTCAGCCAAAATAAGCAAAGCACTTACTCTCCCCTCCTGTGCTTACGTAAGCACAGGAGCACTTAAAAAATTGGGGAATCCCTGAACATGCTTTTTGTTTTTGAACATAGACAAGTAGGGTTGTCATGTGTGTTCTGAACACATTAATTTGACAAATCAAAATCTACTAGTTTTTAATTACTTATTTAAATAAATAAATATTACTTACGTAATCACGTCCCCCATGTCATCAAAAATAAGCAAAGCAAAACCCACACCCTTTTGGTGATTACGTAATACTTGAATGGCTAAAAAAAGCAACATCAAATTCGTCATAAAGTTAGTCAAAAATATCAACATAATCAAAGAGTACATAATCGTCGGTATAAATATTTTTGAAGTTATACTTCTTTTGGGACATTTGGAAAAAAATATGAGAGTAAAATTTTTACAATGCGCGTGCACAGCCAAAAAGCGATGAAGTTACCTGCATTCCTTTTACAAGCAGAGAGTTGTGACATACGGTATGAAATCTTTAGCTATTTTTATTCTGTTGTGCCAAAGAAATATAACTTCTTATACCCTGTTTTTTAATCTCAGAGACTAAATTGACACATGCAAATGTCAAATTTACAAATAATGCTGCCAGCTCTTTTGGTGCAGTGTTGTACCTACGATATCGATTTGTTGAATCGTAACTTTTTATCTTTATTGGACGATTCGTTTCAAAGTTTTATATTCAAAAGCGTATAACTAAAATTAACATCATTAATTTTAAATCATTAAACATCATATTTATTTATTAAAATGTCATATTTATTAATTTAAATATTATATTTATTAATTTTAAATCATTAAGTATCATAAAAATTAACATTATAAAATTCAAATTTACAATATCAATTTTTTATTATTACGTTTTAAATAAGTATCTACACATTATTTAAGGATAACTTATTATAAAAAAACGAAACTTGATTTTATTAACATTAATTTTCGATAGTGGTACATCACTATTTAAGAATTGCAAAAAACTGACAACCCACGAAATGTCAGTTTTGTCTCTGAGATTAAAAAACAGGGTATACATGCGTACATAAGTACACACACAGGTTTTTTGTTTTCAAATAAAATCGTTTGTTTGTATGTAAATTCTATGGTCAATGCAATGTAAATATATATAAAGTACAAGTCTATAATTTGCTGGATTTTGTTTTTATATAATTTAAGTGATGTGTAATGCTTAAAAATAATTTAATAAAATGTGTATTTAAATGCCATCAATAATTTTGGCATTACCAGTATATGGCGAATAAACGGCACTCTATACAGTTTAAGAAAATATCCACGAAGTTTTGGTTCAAGCATTCTTACTTTAAACTTACTGTAAAATCTAACATAGTGTAGACACGAGAAGAAGCTGGAAAAAGATAGATGGACGCACAGGTGTGTGTCGGGTGTAGCACTTGAAATTAACAAAAATAGCAAAATAATCAACTATACCCCGTTTTCTAATCTCAGAGACAAAACTGACATTTCGTGGGCTGTCAGTTTTTTGCAATTCTTAAATAGTGATATACCACTATCGAAAATTATTGTTAATAAAATCAAATATCGTTTTTTTTTATAATAACTTATCCTTAAATAATGTGTAGGTACTTATTTAAAATGTAAGAATACAAAATTGATAATGTAAATTTAAATTTAATAATGTTGATTTTAATGATAATTAATGATTAAAAATTAATAAATATAATATTTAAATTAATAAATTTGATATTTTAATAAATAAATACGATATTTAATGATTTAAAATGAATAATGGTAATTTTAATTATAAGCTTTTGAATATAAAACTTTGAAACGAATCGTCTAATAAAGATAAAAATTTACGATTCAACAAACCGGTATCGTAGGTACAACACTGCACCAAAAGAGCTGGCAACATTATTTGTAAATTTGACATTTGCATGTGTCAATTTAGCCTCTGAAATTAAAAAACAGAGTATAGTTTGCTATAAGTAAAATAAAGCAGAAGTAATTAAAGAATCCAAAGGCAATAAAGCATTTAAAATTGTTTCTGATAATGTTAAATGGTAGTTATAAGAGCTTGTATTATTAATGAATCTGGTGTAATTAATTACCGTTTACCCTGGAATGTATGTTACTCAAACAAAACAAACTGTAATAAGATTTAAAAATTTAAAAATATGTAACTAATAAATATTTACCCACTTATTACATACAAATATTTTTCGGAGTCTATATATTATTATATATTTATTTTTCATTTTGAAGATAAGTTTTTTTTTCTTTAGTGGCTTAGAGTTGCTATAACAGGTGCAATAATTATTTTGAAAGGTAAGTTTTTATCTTCTAGAAAATGTCAATTGTCATTGAAGTTGAGTATTTCGGGATTGTCATCTGTCAGTTGTCATTTTCTGTCACGCGTTCTATTGTGTGAATTTTGGAAACAAAACGAGAAAAATTTATAGTTTTAGTATTTAAACATTGTTACATTAATGTATTACTTTTTTAATTTTTGATTTGTGCTATAGAAATCCATATAAGATGATGAGCGACGACGACCGCGACATTGATATTGAAAGCGATGTAAGTGTTTTCCCGTTTCGCTCCAGTTTGCGACTTCTCAATGTTTATTATAACGTCTAATATCTTGACATTGTTTACAGGCTGAAAATGACTCCGACTCTAGACCTCACGCTAGAAGCAGCATGGGTGGTAGTGGATATTATTCTCAGGTACAAAAAATAATAATTTATGATCAGCTTTTCGTATTTACGAGTTTCTAGAAATTCAAGGTGAACATAATGTTATTGCAAATGGTTTATTATTGCCTACTAAGTTGCTTGTGAAAACTATATCATGGGAAAATCCTTTCTATATGAGGAATACTGACAATGTATTAAATATCCAATTTCTTTTGAAATACTAAATCCTAAATGTTTTTTTGTATTCCAACTTACATTAAAAAGTATACTCACCTGAATTTTGGAAGTTATGCTAATTACTTTCTAATAAGCAAATATTGATGAAATTCAAGGCTGAAAAAAGGGCACACCACAATGCATTGGAAAGAAAAAGGAGAGATCATATAAAGGACAGTTTTACTTCATTGCGAGATTCAGTACCGGCTTTACAAGGAGAAAAAGTGGTAGGTAGATTAACAACAATGTTTTATATTGTACAGTTATTTTAACAATATTTAAACTGTTGTTATGTTTTATTTAGGCTAGTCGAGCACAAATTTTAAAAAAAGCTGCAGAGTACATACAATTTATGAGACGAAAAAACAATGTACATCAACAAGATATAGATGACTTAAAAAAGCAAAATAGTTTGCTTGAGACTCAAAGTAAGAACCAATAAAAATATTTTAATATTTTAACAATCCTATTACAATATTTATACTAAAATTACTTTGTATGTTTATTTGTAGTAATTGAGTTTAATTACAATATTTTTTTTACAGAGTAATGCTTTTTTGAGTGTTTATTACAACATAACATGAGTTAACATGATTATGATATAAAAATTAAAATAATATATGCTGTTATCCTTTAGAAATTTTACTTTCAGTATGTATCCTATAAGAAGGGTTTTATATATTTCAGTAAAAGCACTAGAAAAGGCACGAGCGACAGGAAATTATATGGATGCTCCTGAACTAGGCCTAGGAATCAAATCAGAAGGCAGTTCTCATGATACTGACAGCTCTGATGGAGAAGGAACGACTCGCCGTGTTAAGAAACTGAAAATAAATAGTTTAAATGTATAAATAATAGCCCAGAACATTGGATTGTGAGGCAATTTGACAAATATGTTTATTTTCATAACAATATACTTTGAATTTATTACTAATAAGTATTTTTTACAGGAAAGTGAAAATTGCCTTTCAATTATGACAGTTTGGGCACGCAATAATATCTTCTAAGATTAACTATAAGTTGAATATTCTTATAGAATAACCTAATTTTAGTGACCTGTCTTAATGTTCAAGAGATTTGTGTTAATAATTAAAAGTATGATGTAAGTATTTAATGAACTTTTTAAATATATGATGGGTAAATTATGTTTTGTCATTTAAGTAAGTTAAAATCCAAATAAATATAGTGGTTCTAAATATATTTTTTATATATTTTAGGAAGATTAGTAAAAACGTGGATAGTTTATTTGAATTAATGATATGTTACATATTTTGCAAGGAATACTGCCAGTTTGTTTAGCTTGGATAATGTCAATAATGGATTAATAAATCTGATGACTATGCCAGTAACTTTTATGTATGAAGCAAATATCTAGGAAAATAGTGAAAACTATTTTCAGTACAAACTAATTTAGGTTAGCAATAAGAATATTCATTATAAATAAGTGAAGTCTTCTTGAAATTATCCACTTTAGTTTTAACATTCCCACTGTGTAAAAATAATGTATAATTTTTTCACCAGTACTCAGAATGTAAATAATTTTATCAAGTCTATTTAACATTAAATAGATGGTTGTTTTACAAAATCATTTCTCGGGAGACATAGATTAAGTTGTAATATAAATACTCTTGTTATACATGTATTTTATTTACTCTCCCCTGTTCTCAAACTTATTATAAATTAATATAAATATATTCTAGTTCTAGTACTACTAGATCTTAGTACTAGCATTTAAAGCTAATAGCTGATGCTATTTGAAGATGCCAAAGAAGAAATGATTGGCTTGATAGCCAATTATACTTCTTTTGACACATTTGGAAAAAAATATGAGGGTAAAATTTTTACGATGCTCGCGCACCCCGATAGCCAAAAAGCGACGTGATGAAGTAAGCTGCATTCCTTTTACAATCAGAGAGTTGTGACATATGGCCCTATGGGATTAAAATCTTTAGCTATTTTTATTCTGTTACGCCAAAGAAGTATAATTTCTCATGTGCATACATAAATACACACACACGTTTTTCCTTTGACTTAAATGAAATGGAACATATTAAGCTTATGTTCTAAAAGAGCTTCTAAATTAAAACAAAATATGTGAAAATCAGTCCAGATATTTTCAAGTAGTGCATATCACAAGTTGAATGACACATTTGGCTCAGTTTGTAGTGACCCTACTTGCTGTGTCAGTGGTCGCGGGTTCGAGTCCTGCTGGGGGCATTCATTTGTTTGAACACGTATGTTTGTAAAGTTATATATGCGTAGTGTATCAACTATCTGGTATCCATAACACAGGCCTCGTAGCTTACCATGGAACTAGATGGTGCTGTGTGTTAATGTGCCCGACATATTTATTATTATTATTATTATTTAATACTTGACAGATAGACTTTGAGAGAAATTCTTTACAGGGGCCGTTCATAAAATAGGATGAAGGGTCGTCGGGGTGACGCTTTCTGTGACAAGGGGGGTTAGGAAATTAAGGAAACGTGACGTTTGCCAGCTCATCAAACAATTATGCTCAATAATTTTTTTCTCGGTTTCATTTTTTTAAATATTGAAAGTGTACTATTAATTGCCATATATCATGTACGGCAGGGGGAGGGGGTGAGGGGGGGGGGGAGGATCGGGTTTGTTTGGGCTAAAAGGGTATAATTTTGCGTGACTTATATATAATTACTTTATTTTCTCTTCTGGAAATTCCATTTTTACAGTTGTTTTTGCGACTGTAAGCGTAGGTAACCTTTTAGGAATATTACTTTTTGTTCTCTTTAGTTGCTGATATATGTACTATTTTTCTAATCTTGATAAAGTTGTAATATAGTGTCACTGATCATAATACTATAACATCACAAACATACTCTATGTTGCTATACTTACTAATATAAGAATATCATTGATTCTCAGTAATGATCAGTATTTAAGGCAAGTGAAATAATGTCCTTGGTGTAGTTGACGAAAATCATGAATTCTTCGGTTTTATTAATGCCATCCACTATATCGATACTTGTTTTCATTATTAATTGGTCCTTTTAGGCAACAATGGAGAAAAAAATATTTTTTTATTTCATAATTTATAATGACATGGCTACTTCTTATTATTAATACGAAATGATTTCTCGCGGCATTAGAATATTTCTAAGTTAGTAAATGTGTTAGTGACCGTCGCGGTTGAGGAAACCCAGGGCGGATGTACATAATAATAAATAGAATGTAGTTGTTCGTGTTGGCAATAGATGTCGTTACTGTAGCAGTACGTTTCTGATTATATTTGCAAGAGAGTTTATTATGTTCATGTTTAATATTTTATTTATCACTAGGTATGTTTTAATAAGTAAGTTGGCTGTTATTGACCTCATTTTTAATTTAGTACCCTAAATATTATTATTAAAGGTTCGAGCTTCGTCTGCCTTTTTATGCATCTTAAAAAATCTATTGATAATTTATAAATTTTTAAAATTGAAAATTTATAAAACACTTTTTATTTTATAAAAATATATTATTATAATTTTAGACTAAAATATAAACCTCCAAAATTCATTTTGAAATTTAATGCTTAAAAGTATTATCAAAAACGGACAATATTTCAAACAGATAATATAATTAATTATTGTAATTGAAACCTTTTATTATCACTTTTTTACCTTAAGAAATCTTTTTGGATTGGCGGTTTTTTACAAAATAGAAAATACAAGCGATAAAATTAAAAAGATAGTTTCATTTAAAATGTCAAAGATTCACGTAAATCTGAGAAAGTATTGGGTATAATTTAAGAAATTATTATTAATTTGCACCATCACCCAGTGTTCTTGAAGAATTCATGATTTTTATCAAGGAGTCTGCATTATAATATGAACGAACTATCAGTGTCTTAAAATTTCAAAAAATCAAATTTGACATAATATATTCTGTGAAAAAACCATAAGTTATTTTAAATAATATACTTGATCTAACATGTCCTGTGAGTGTCCAGACAAAGGATATCGTAATTATTACAGATATTATGATACACCCGATGGATGTGATGTTCATAAAAAAGTTTGTACTTAGCTAAACTACCAATACATGTTTTTCACTAATTAAAAGCTCATTTTGATTTAATTAAAATTTGCTGTTTATATTTAATTTTATTAATAATATTTCACTTCTATTATTTGATGCAATAAGAACCTTGTTCATACTTCACCTACAAAATTTATCGCATTAATGTTATAGCTACAAAAAAAATATCAACGAGTTTAGATGTAGTAATAACACAGATCATATTATAATGCTATACTAGGTAATAAGGAATTAGTTACTTTAAATGGTCGCCAGACGTATTGGTCGGAATAGGTATATGCTTCTGTACATTGTACATCCAGTAACGCTGGTTCGAATCCTCTTATGACAAATATTTACCTACATTGGCATAAAACATATTGCGGTCTGCCCTGTTGAAAAACTCCAATAGGATCCCATCAAAATCGACAAAAGCCACATAGAAACCAATAAATATTATTGGTGGGTGCATGTCCGTCCTCAATACATTTAAGTTTTTTCTTGATAGATCTTAGTAACAAGCCGTTATGGAGCTATAGCGGGCTTGATTTTATCCACTTATGACGTGTTGATGTACTCCCATCCAATAAGGCTGGGGCAAATAATGAAACGGTGAGTTAAGCCAATTATACAATAACAATCAAACACATAACCTTAATGTGGGCTTCGCCGCAGTCGCGTAAATAGTAGTATAATCAATTGCCTTAGAAAGTTTTTAAATTAAGATAGAAATATTTATTAACACTTTAAATATTTTGTTATGTTATCATTTATCAATTATATATAAATTAAAATATTAGATTTTCGCTCAAGTATTTTTTTTATTATGATCATCTTACCCAAGTCTCATTATATATTATATTATATGATATATGTATATGATACTGTACTCATTATAATATATGATACTATTTTTTATACCTTTTACGCTTGGGTGGTTGATGTTGATTAAAATTAACCTTACTCCATATTTTTGTATAATAATAATAAATGGAGGTAGGTACCTATATCCATACTGATTTTCATTCAAAACCGTTACTCTGAAGAAAGTATAATTAAATAAAAATATTTTTTCGTTTTTTTTTCGCGGATTTATTTTGATTTTTGGTTCCCGAAGTTTCGAATGCTTTACTGCAATAATCTCCCGTGACCATGATTGCTAGTTTTATTTAAAATGTCACATAATACATATTCGCGTAAATCTAAGAAATACTATATAATAGAATTAGCACAACAATTATAATCTTTCGCATTTACAATATATATTTTAATCCTACAGTATAAATTAGGGAAAAAATGGATGAATATATGTAAAGCTTGTTATAAATTTTAGGTATTGTTATATAACATTGAGAGATAAATTAAACACAATTATTGAAAAAAAAAAATATTGATAATATTTATCTTTCATCTTTCAATAAAATGATTGTCATCAAGACTTAAGAACAGACGTAGGTCCATTGAATAGCTGTTAAGCTCTGATTTGATTTAGGTATGCATTCCACACGGTGCCTCTCACGTTAATTGGGGCAACGTTCGCGGGGGTCGCTAATGGAGTTCAACACTTGAGACAAGAAGATGATGTCTTCAACTACTTTATAGGTAGCTTTATATTAACCCAGAAGTAAAGCGTGAAAATAAGCACTGAGTTTTAGTTTGTTAGTTTTTACTTTTGTTTCGTTTTTAAAATTAAGATGGAAAATGATCGGATATGTTTAAAAAAAATGTAGGTATTGGGTAAGTTCCATTAAAATTAAAAGTCATTCAAAGTATCTTTTAGAAATATCTTGACGCTCGAAGACTAAAAATGTAATTGATAAAACTATTTTTATTTAGTTTATCGAAAGAAATTGGTTCGTACATGTTACGGATCAGATTATAGCGATTTGTAGGGGTGTGACTGATATATTAGTATGCGCTAAGATATTAGTAATATTTAATGATCTGTGAATTAGTAATCTGGCAAATTCTGATACACTAATATTTCATATTCACATAATCTCTGTAATAACCATTCAATATAAGTCGGATAATATCGTTCGGATTCATTGTCAGTTAGGATTCTCAAATTCGTCAAAGGAACGTCAAGCAAAAATTGATCTTATTACTTGCTGCTACGATTTTATTGTACCTACACATTCATTTATTACCATGGAAGACAAAATTCATTACCTATTGATCACAGATTGTATTACTATACTAGTTCCAATATTAAATAATTAGTTACAAACCTACTACAAGTAATATTACACACCTGAGATAAATATCACTATTAATGAAGTATAAGTTACAATATTATAATATTGTCAGACGAATATATTAATATTACCTAATCCATCTTTACCGATTTGTTAAAAGCAGATCATATAAGGCAGTGTTTAAACCATAGATAAGAGCGTAATCCTAGGTCTAAGGTTTAAACCAGTAATTAACAGGTACTGTTGAAAAGGAAAGAAAGTATTGCGATTTGCGGGTTGCCATTTTCATTTTTTTTAATTCCTGAGAGAAATTGTAAAAATTAGAAGCAAGTAACATAATTCTATAAAGTAGTAATTATAATGCACATTTAAAATGGTTATTTTTATAGGCGGCTTGGCATGCGGACCCATTCTGGCATACTACATGGGTTCTTACCACGCTATGTTCTTGGGCGGGCTCGGGCTAGGAATAATAGGCATGATCAAGAAAAATGCAATAGACAACAATTATTATTTGGTCCCTCCAATCACACATCATATGGGGACGGTCAGGAGCTGGAAGAATGACTACACCCTTGTTACGGATCCGAGAGATAGTAAGTTTTCTTTAACATACACTTTTATTAAAAGCTAGATATAACACTTCAATAGGATATGTGCTACTAATAAGTAAGCTAAGAAGGCACATAATAAATCTCAAACTATTCCATACCACTTCTTCCTCACTTATCGTATGTTGGTGCTACTACATTAGAAATCTCCCCGGGCGTGTTCCTGAATAAAAAAGTACCAACTCTGTGTTTATTTTCATATTTAAATATAATAATATTAAATATGTGTAGGTATATATGAATTATTGATGTTTACTGTATTTAACAGTATTCAACCCCTTTTTTATCTTTTTTAATGTCCCACTGCTGGGCAGGGGCCTCCCAATACGAGGGAGATCAGGCCATAGTCCACCACGCTGGCCTAGTGCGGGTTCGCATTTCGCGGACTTCACATGTCTTTCGAAAACTTGCTAGGTTCTCTCAGACATGCAGATTTCTTTACGATGTTTTCCTTTATCGAAAGACAAGTGGTAATTATGTTGGAAATGATTCGCACATGAAAATGTCAGAGGTGCGAGACCCGAGATTTGAACCCGCATCAGTCGGTTTCCCAAGCGAGGGCGTTACCACTGGGCTACCACTGCCTGTATTTAACAGTAACCCTGGCTAATTATGTAATCCAAAAAGTATTTATACTTGTAATGTTATATATTATGAAAATTGATTATTTTATTATGCATTGGTAATTTCACATGAACGTCCATGGTGTGTAGGTACTCTGTGTTAAATGGACTTGAAATTATCAATGAATGAATTGTTTTAGTGGAGATAACTGAATGAATACGTATAACTAGTGCGAGTGTAATACGATATTTCATGTATACCTTATAATAATGTTTTCAGCGATGATTCACACATGTGGTACAGAAAAGTAGCAATGAGGTTGGCAATAGTTAAAATAATTGTTTCATTATTTAAATTTTGCTTTAAAATTAATAAAGATTTATTATAACATTTACAATTTTTTTTATTGACGAAGATTTTTTATAATAGGTAGATATAATAAAAACGAATATTTTCGCATACGATCAGGACAAAAATAAGAAAAAATGAAAATGGTTTTAAAAATTTATTGCACTAATATTAATAATTAAAATCCATTGTAAATCATCAATTATTAAAAATAAAATAAAGTCACCGGCATTTCTCTTCAGAATTTCCTTATACTTACAAATTACAGGACAGTTTAGGGCTAGCATTACGTTTCGCTGTAAGGATTCGTCGTTAATCCAGTTGATGTTCAGAATGAAATCACTAGGCTGTTCAATAATTTTATAATTAGTACATACATCTTGAAGTAAGCAAGCCAATCCTCATTTTTATATCGAGAATATACGTCTGGTGACTTGTGATTTCAAGATTTCATAGTGGTAGAAGAATCGTTAAACTTGGCCGATAATGTCACAAGTATCCAAAGATAATATTATTAATAGATAGGGACTTTAGTGAACAGTAATGTAAAATGTCGTTAGTTCTAAAAACAGCAAGTAAGGAAATCTAATCACAGCCAGTAACAGTGTATTTGTATGTATATGAGTAATGAGTATATAATATCCAATATAGCTGTATTTAACAAACTTGGTGCTCTTCCAGATCTTTTATTGTCATGGTTCCATCTGAAACAATAACATTATAAAATATTATGAGCTTACGATTTGAATCTTTATGTTAGACACATGGTGTTATAATTTTTATATTAATTAATAGGTACTTAGAAATCTATAGTAAGTAGTTTTAATGGAATTTTACTTACTGATACAAGCTTCGGTCATGTGATTTTCTAACGAATTCTCTTTGGGTTCATTTTGTATCTTGCGCTTCTTATTTTTGCTAACTTCAGTAATTTCTTCTTCATCATCATTAAGAAGTTGTTCTAAAGTCACGACTGAAAAAATATCGCATAAGTTGGGGCTATTAAAGTGATAGCTAAATATATTTACGTAGTTGTATATTTTTTTGATTTTTAGATTTATTACTTTAATAATATAAATAACATAGATTTTTTTCGCTTTTTAACTTTAGGTCAATCTTTATAATGTTTCAAGTGTTATATTTGATGAAGTATGGCATGGATAAATTTATTTTAATACTCCAGATGCTAAAACATTACATTAGTTTGTTTTGTTAATATAAAAATTATAATTATTTATAGGTAATAATTAAATTTCAACAAAATATTATGCTTACTTTGTTCCATTAATTTCGCATTAGTATATTTCATGTCTTCGATCACGTTAGTAGTATGCTCGGCCCCTTGCAGTCGATTTATGACGGTGGCCAAAATATCCGCACTGCTGAGCTAAAATAAAAAAAAAAATACTGAATAAAATAAGATTATAAATCTATAAAAACAGCACTTTTGTTACAGAGCGCTCATAAAATGGTTTAATAATAAGATGCATATTATTATTGAGTCGTAGAGCTACGAACTGTAGAGCTCATATTTCAAATACCTTTCGTATCAGGCTTACAATAAGTACTTTTAACTCTAAAGTTTGGATCGCGATCAGATGTTACACGTACAAAGATTATATTACTTACTGAATATATATAAAACTAAAACTTACTGAAACATCGCAGCCAGCGGCTGCGGCTAAATCGGCCATGGCTTCAGAGGTTTCTTGACGTCTTTGCCTCTCGTAGAGGGCATTACGAGAGCGGCGTTCCGCCTAAATAGTGAAGGAAAAATTTAAACTTCATTTTTACTATAATGTTATGTGATAATATATTAAATTCCAGCAAGTTCTATCAAAAAAATACAACAGATTAAAAAAAGCTTATTTTTTAAATCAGTTAATTATAATAGAAGATACATATATCATATACCTATGTGTAGAGTATCATTTTTATGCAAATAGATGCATAAAAAATACACTAGAAATGATCATGTCTCTTCCTTTTAAATGTTTATTACAAAGTAATAAATAACATTATTTGCAAAGACAAAATCTATCCTAACTTAAGGAGCAATAAAACAAAGTAAAATTCAGAAAAGAGGATATCATCTATACCAGGGATAGAGGCAATCGGTTTTTTCCAGAAGGTCTTCCCCGGCGACGCGATGAGGTATCTTGGGTTATCTCTGCCTGTTGAAGATAGGATAAAAAAGATAGTTACAGAACAGTATATATAGTTTTAGCAATTAGAACCACCATTACCAACAATAAGTTCCGTTTTTAATAGTTTATTCAATTGTAGAGCTTTAATAAAAAGATCTATTTGACGACCAATTGCTAGCTTAATAATAAGTTTTGTACATCATTGACTTTAACAAAGTGAGATTCTAGTTACTACACTGTAAACTGTAGAAAACTTGAAAGTATAGCTTATAAAATAATTAATATAATAATGCATTATTTTTTAAATTATATATTTTCACTATTTGATTCACCAACTAAGCTTACCATCTGTAGTAGCACTTTCAGACGCACTGCAAAAGACACTGTACACCACAGAAGGTATTTGAAACTCACTTAAAGTTAACCAATAGATAAGTAGAGCTAAAATGAGCAAAATAAAGTATTGCCTTTATTTTATATGCACATATTCTGTAAACATTTACCCCCTCTCTATCTAATAGGATGAATGAGTTTTATTGATGCATTGTTATTGTAAAAAAGTTAATAATAGGTATATCCCTTTCTTTTGTCTTTTTGTTACATTTTTAAGTATTTTGTTTCACGATATTATTACTATTAAGTAGTATTACTAGTATCTACTAATAGAATTAAACCTGTTAATAATTAAGTTTACTATTGTACTGTAGCTATGTTCTTTTGCTCGGAGGGTTTTTACGCTATGTATGCACAATGTAAACATTTTATACAAATGAAACTAAACGTTTATTTTCAAAGTAAGCTATCACATTTGTCTATAAGAAGACTATTATAGAGATACATTATTTTTTCGGACATTAAACACGGAAACTACGAGGCTTGTGTTATGGATACCAGATAGTTGAAACACTACACATATATAACTTTAAATACATATTATAAATATAAACACCCATGACTGGAGTACAAACATTCATGCTCATCACATAAATGAATGCCCCCAGCGGGACTCGAATCCGCGACCGCTGGCATAGCAAGTAGGGTAACTACAAACTGAGCCAAACGTATCGTTATAAGTATATTGATAGAATTTCGAATATATTATGAATATAACATAGAATGCCCTAAATATTTTTCTAATTGGTCAAGTTATTAGATTTTTCCATGTAATATAAAAAATAAAATGCTTTAAATATTGTTATGTGTAAAGTATGTCTTAAGTTTTTCTAACTCTTTGTAATGAATATATGTACGAATATTTGTAATAAATAATATTGCGGTTTCCTTTCAGTGAAATAATTTTTAGAAACTGTTCAATAGATTCCAAGTAAATCTTCAAAGTCAACAAACAATCTTTTTTTCGTTACAATAACAAAGCATAAATTTTCTGAACACTCAACTTGTTTATGTGGTTTCATTTCGAACAACACGTCAACGAACAATGTCTTCATAATGCGAGGAAAAAAGCTGATATCATGAGTCATATTGTTATATCTCTACTTCGGAATAGAATACGGACGATCGAAAACTAATAAATATTGAGAAGAAAATGACTCCTTATGATTAACTGATGCAGGACACTGTTTTCTATGGTAATTAAAGAAGTTATTTCCAATGGAGCTTTATGGCTGTTAACAGCTTTTATAAAAGTATTTTTTTCCCGAAAAACCTACTCGATAAGACAATTTACCTGGTATCGCTTTATTGCTATTATAAAGTTAATCTTTTCGCATGAAACAATAGAATTAGGTTGTAACAGTTATAGCAAAGCGGCTGCTTGAATGGAATCAAAGGAATTTACTTACCATATTTTACCAGCGCAGTAACGATATGAAAGTTATTCATGTCTATATACTAAGTTTATGTCAACGTGGAAGTATGTTATGTGTCTTTGATCACTTAAAAACGAAGAAATTTAATTATTTATTTTGATTAAGATCCATCTATTGAGTTGATGCTAATAGCCTTTGGTTATATTTATTGATAAAACATTAATAATTATTATATAAACTATTTATTTTTAGTCTAATAGAATGTTGTTCTGTTGACAATAAATTAGAAATTACTAAGTATTGTAACTATCCACCTATTAATAATCTTTTCGATGTGGTATCTTATAAATTATAAATAATATTGTTGTACAGCTATGTTCCTTATTGTTATACAAAGCTAGGCTAAAAAGATAAGATACGCTCAAGATATTTTAATAAGTGGTAGTGATTTAATGAATGGTAATATATTTTGTCATCGGCAACAATTATTAATTAACTTGTAAATAGTTAACACTAACATTAAAAATACTTTAGAAAGTAATTATTATATTTGTATTCAGTTCTTATTTTAATGTCCCACTGCTGGTCACGGGCTTCCCCTTACTGCAAGGGTGATCAGTCCATAGACCACCTCGTTGCCAAGTGCCAGCTTGCTAGGTTCTATCAAACATGCAGGTTTTCTTGCGATATTTTTCTTCACTGTAAGGCAATTAATAGTAATCATGGTGAAAAAGATTCGCACATGAGAATATCAGAGACGCGAGACCCAGGGTTTGAATCAGCTTCACTTGGTTTCTCAATCGAGTGCTTTACCACTGGCTACCACTTAAAGATTAACTTTTACTGGTAATAATATATACTCATCTATTCAGCAGAAAAAAACATATTTAATTATTTGGTTTGGATTTAAAATGTGATATACAAAAAAATAAAACTGTTTAAAAACAGACTGATCTTATTAGAAGTTGGTCAAAATTCAAAAATAAACGAAACTTTCGAAATTCTTATGTTTATACAATTAATTTTAAATAAAATGAGGGTTCAGTTACATGTGTATATTAAAAATAAGCGAAATCATTATATCCGACTTTTTTATAAAGAATTTTATATGAAAACCAAGCTTTGCACTGTTATTAGTACGGCGGTTGGACAAATGGTCAGAGTCATAATAAACGGATTCCACTGTATCTTTATTTAAAACTTATCTATTTGATAGAAAACAGAGGGTTAAAATGGAACATTACCAAAGTGTGGACAAGTTAGGAGTAGCTCAAGGAAACGTTCTATGGCCAACACTTTTTCTCATTTACATTAACGACCTCTGTAATAAGAAGCTAAATATTCTCAGATCTAGTTCACAAATTATATAATGTAATATTCTACAAACAATTTTAAAAACCGCACATATGACTCGAATAGTACAAATAAAAGAAGTAAAAGAGTTTACCTAGCCAAATTATTTAAAGCATAAGGCACGCGTAGAGTGGGGCCTCCTAGCCTTCTGATATGATTACAAACAAAGCGCAATACTACCGCAAATATTACTGTAAGTCAAAGTTTCAAATTTTCTTATTTGAAAATTTTTTTCAGAAGTCAAAATTATAGGAATAATCTAATAAGGTACTAAATATACGTATATAATTTCTTGTTGATCTATTCTGTGAATATACTTTTAATAATACCTAACCAAAACCGTTTACGTGTTATGTAGTTTCGACTTTTATGTTTATTCTCTTTATTATTGTATTATATATATATATAGTATTATGTCGAATTATTCTAAGAAATCTTAAGCAATTGTAAGACTGCAGATTTACTTACCTGGTTTATAAGCAGTTATCACAGTTATTTGCAATAACCCCAATAAAAGCTTTTCAAATAAAAGTTTTCTAGCAATTTCAATATATTATATAAGTATTCAATAGGAGATACCTACGGGAACAAAAGATTTCTCATTAACAAGTAATTTGTAAGCTTATTTGTTTCAAATAGGATAATACCAATATGTAATTGTATGTATTTGAGTACCTGTATTTTTAATTCTTATACAGTTTTGTTACTTTATCCAATAAGTACTTTGCATTTATCAATAATAATTAATTTAAATTATAATATTTTAGTGTTTGGAAATTTTAATACTCTGTTAATTTTTAAAGTGTAGTAACTCTGAGTTGTTACCGTAATAAGATACAAATTACGATGAAATCGTAATCAAAATTATAAGCTGTAAACACTATGAATAATAATTATAAATATCGCTGACTTTTTTCTTGGTTAAACGATTTTTATTTGTTCATTTTGTGTGTTTGTAACATATAACTTTTTTCTCTTAATAATATAAAAAAAGTTTTTTAAAATTACTACATTAATTATCTAAAATAATGAAAATGCTAAATATTGATTTTGTTTATTTGTTTCAGTCTAGATTTCATACAATTTGCACCGTAAATATTGTAGCTGTATATTACACTTTAACAGAAAACATAGAATACATGTAAAAACTTGTTTTCTTTGATCGAATGTTGACTCGTTATAAGAGGAAGTAACAACCAGGTTCAAGTCAAAAGAACATGTAGGAAGTTTTAGAATTTTTTTATGGGGCAATATTCTCTAATCTCTACAGTTATAGCACAGATCACATAATACTATGTTATAGACATTACGTGGTTATATTTCTACTAGCGGCTCACCCTCGCTTCGCTTCGTCCCTAGACAAAAATAAATCTATTCCACGAGAACCATACATTTTTCCAGGATGATATATATCCTATAGCCTTCTTCAGTTAATGGGCTGTGTAATGCAAAAAGAATTTTTCAAATCGGATGAGTAGTTCCTGAGATTAGCGCGTTCAACCAAACAAACGAACAAAGCTCTATAATGTTAGTATAGATTAGTGTATAATGTATACTACTATGTACTAGTAGTCTATACTCGATGAGGACGTGAATTTTAATTATATTGCAGGAACCATTTGCGTCTTCCGTAATCTACTCAAAATTATTTTAAAAAAACGGCTAATATTTTACAATATTTTAATGAAGTAAAATAGAATTAAAGCAAAATTATTCTAATTTTAATAACTATATAACAATAGTTATTGTAATAAAATAAATAAGTAACGTTATAGTAACGCTAATACCATGTAACTTGAACACGTAACATTTTGAAGCAGCGTTCGCTGCCTTATCAATACAGCTCCGTGTATCACTAACAAGCACTCCACACGCGACTCTTCGTTTTTCTATCGATATTACCGTTTCTTTCATAATATTGTTATATTGGAGCAGAATTGTAAATAAATAAAGGTATATTTGGAGATTCACTAGAACATTCAACGATATTTTGTCAGATACTTTCAGAAGTAAACATTTATTAGTTATAGTCAATTCCAATATTTTTAGGTAGTTAATAGTTATTAAGAAACTTTGGGAGCTAGTTTTAATGAAATGGATACTCTTTTTCTTATTTTTGTCTTATTACCATATTTCTTTTATCACATTTCAGAAGATCATTTAAGACATCGTTTTCAAAACAATGGATATCATCATCATCTCCCTGCCCATTTCCCAATTAGTTGGGTTCGGTGCAGTATATCTTCTGTACTGCTGATAGGATTTGGCAAAAGTTTTACGACCGGCCGCCTGCCAAACATCAACCCTGCTTAGGAATTTTCAAATTTCAAAACAATGGACATATTGGTGTTTATATTTGGGATTAGCGACTCAACCTCGCTTCGCTTCGGGTTCGTCCCCAGACAAAAACAAATCTATCTTACGAGAACCGTACATTTTTCCGGGATGATATATATAGTCTTCCATAGTTAGCGGGCTACCTAATGCAAAAAAAAGAATTTCAAATCGGATTAGTAGTTCCTGAGATTAGCACGTTCAACCAAACAAATAAACAAACTCTTCAGCTTTATAATATTAGTATAGATACACTATATTGACAGTTGTACTGGTAATTGCCGTTTTTCTAGGTAAGGTAGCGCAGCTTAGAGACCTATTATAAGGTAGTGTGCCTGTAAAACAAGAATGTCGCATATTTTATGCTTTATATTTTAAAAAGAACTTATTATATCACATATAAGTCTGCAATTTTTATGAAAATATACAAGGGTAGAGATTTCTTTTATCTTTACTATTTCAGAGTCAATACTTAATTACAACACAGTATGACATTTACCTATACTATATTACCTTAAAATTATGTACTTATGCTTTTTAAATTCCATCGAAAATGAATTTCATTATTAAGGCATATTTGTGAAAACCGTTAAAATAGATGGGATGCCAGATAAAGTGAAATATTGTCCGCTAAATTATGCAATATTTTAACGAGGCGCTTATAGAGGGTTTCGGTGGCCAACTGATTTTCATTGCCTATTATTTTCAGAATAATCGCGTAACGTCTGGATTTTACTTTCCGTCATCAATTGCATATCATGTAGGTATAACATGGAAAAATTAGGCAGACACTTTCATTATATATACTTTTATAACATTATCTACAAACTAAAAAGTTACTATCTGTTGCAAGTTAGTCCTACAATAATTGCCTTGTATGTTCACTGCGTTAATAGGAAAAAGTTGATGAATAATAATATCGTGACATATGCCACTTTTTGAATTATTTATATATATATATATATATATATATATATATATATATATATATATATATACAATAAATATATAATATGTGTACTATATATTGTAATTTCTTAATTATAGCCATAGTTATACATCAAAATAATACAAAATCATTTTAATAGTAATTCTTCATTGCTTTGTTGATAAACTACGGTTTTAAAAAACTTTGTCGTAAGTTAAACTTACACTTGGTTAAATATTGTTATTATTTGTTATCTTAAAAGTTTGCTCTATAATCAAATAAATTATTATATTTACAATAGAATAACACAAAAATAAATCACCTAAAGACGAATGTTGTGAAATTCTCTCTTAATTTTAACGCTTATTAACGAGACAAATATTTGAACACGTTGCATAGAAGCTAAATCTGCTATAAATTATTACGTTGAGTAGTTGTTACCACCGATAATAATTTAAACTTTGAATGCGGCTAGAATCAATTTAAGCCTTACTTATTCAGATATACATACTCGTATATTACGTTTGTATTAAATATTCATAATCAAGCAATCCCACGCAATTATTTTATAAAAGTCATATAGTACGTACGTTAATAGCCATTTAAAATGCTTATGCAAAATTTAATATCCGTGCGCTATTTTTTAAACGGACTCTACGATAAGCAATGAAAGTTAAGCCTTGGCACAGGAACACACCTCTGGCAATGTTTCAAGATTAGCCTCATAAATATCACAAGTTCCGATTGACCAACATTTTGTGAAATATTACATTTTCCGTGAATGGTAGACAAAATATTACATAAGATGACCATAATGAGTCACATTCGTATAATAACGGCATATTGTGTGATATGCAATAACGAGTATGAATAAATGGGGGTAATCTATTTAATGATAATATCGTTGATGTATTTCGTTTCCTTTGGATTATTTTTTGTGCATATATTGTTTTTAGGAATATACTAATAGCCCTTTTTTGTTTTAATTATAAAGTAATTTAAATACTGTTTAAAAATATTTTTAAATAGTATTGAAAAATGAACAATCTATTTTTTTATTTTTATTAATCCTTATTTTTAAACAAGATAGCGAGAAGGTTTTCGTACTTTGTATGTAATTTATAGGTACATAATATAATAAAATTCTGAGTCGAATTTATAATATATTATATTTTTATATAATATTTTTTGGAAAATCTTGTTGAAAAGTCATAATCATCGATGCAGACAAATCTATAGTTTTTAGATTTTTTGTTTGTCTGTCTGTCTGTGACCGCACCACGAAAAAACCACTGGACAGATTTTGATAAAATTTGGTATGATGATAGCTGGTTATCTGGGTCAACATATAAGATACTTTTTACTGCAGGAAAATATTTCATCTCTGAGCAATATATACTAAACATCTAGGTACTGAAAAAGGTAAAAAAATAGTTTTAATTATATATTCACTTTATACAAAAGCTTCTTTTTCAATAAAAATGCGTCAAATTTAAGTAAAATTTAATTTCACTCTATTTTCAAACTACTCTCTTAATTAATTAATAAAAATTCTCCCATGGGAACTTGAATGCCGCCGTCGCCATAAACTAGTTTATTATTATATGTATATTGTATAATATATTACTCTTATACGCAAATAAAGCGAGACAATATATATGATTGTTTTGTCTTATATATGTACTTTTCTATTATAAATTGTTTTGTTTTCAGAAAATAGTTCAATATAGAAATCCGATTTTATTTTAGCAATAAGCGGATTTTTTGAAGTAAAACTACTTTACGCACGCTAGAATATAGCGATATACAGATATTTTATAAATATATTATTGTAATATGCGTTATTTAATTATTTTATTAGTATCTCACCTATCCTAATAATTTAAAACATGAATTGAATTTCATAAAGAGTACCGATAATCTACAAAAGCTTTACTTCTTGCGCGTGTACACATTCATCCATGCACTCTTTAATATTTTTTTATACGAAATATGTGTATAGAGATATGTATGTATACTCAAAACTGGACGTAGCTAAAGACAATAAGATAATACTTTCTAATTTCAATATTCCTGACCAAGTTTTAAACGTCGGTTAGTGATTTAGCAAACATTTTCAAAAAATAAATAAAACAGTGAGAAAAGAATCTGAAAATCTAATAAATAAGCGTCTAATAGTAAATTACAAAAATAATAACTAGCGATTATTTAATATCTATTGACATTAATTGAGTATCGATCGTATAACAAATAAAATACAGCATACTATCCTAATACCAAAGGTCAAACATTTTTAGTAGTTCCATACTTATCACTTATTATCAGGTGGTGCTCATCTTTGATCTGTTTATTTTTAATAAACCAAAGAAAGCATTAAATTTTTATATATTTAAACGAGCAATTCTTATTTATGCCTTTATATCTTTATTTATTTATACTAGCGATCTCGGAAACGGCTCTAATGATTTCGCTGAAATTTGGTATGTGGGGGCTTTCGGGGGCGAAAAACCGATCTGGATTAGTCTCATGTCTGGAAAACGCGTGTTTTCGAGTTTTCATGCAGTTTTCTTCTACGCAGAATATGCTCGATAATTTCTTACACTCAGAAGAATCGTGGTCAAGCGACCAACGTGCAAGATTCATAAATCAATAGGTTTGTCTGAGATCGAATTTCGATCGGATATAAAGTTTTAATTTTTTTTGTATTTATTCAAGTTTTTAGTTCTTTTTATCTAAAAAATACGATATATCAAAAAAGAACTCCGAGCGAAGCTCGGTCGCCAGGTACTTTTATTTAAATAAAAAATGTCTCACTATTTAAATAAAAATTTTAACACTTTTTGTACATCACCACGAATGTATATATTGGTATCCATATTATATCGACATCATCTTTAGTGGTTATAAATCTTGTGTGTGTGTTTTAGGGTTTAATGCGCAAAATAAAGATTCAATGCTCAATACAATTTAATAAGGGAAATCACAATCTTATAAACTTGAATCTATAATTCTAATAGCTTAATAGAGCAGCGGGTTCTCGACACCGATCATCTGACTTTTATCTACAATAACAAAACATGACTTTCCAATGATCCGCTACGATCAATCAACATCACCAATCCATACATCTTTAACGAATGTCATGATAGCGTCTCGACCCCGCTCGACACGTAGCCTCGACGCTTAATTTGAATTTGTTTTGACGAAACATAGTAATTTTAAACAAAAATGTTTTACATTCTAGGAAAAAAGGCAAAAAATCAAATTAAATTATAATTCCTTTCTACTAAATCCTCCTCCGACATACATTTAAAATATATTATAGTTTATAAGGAATCAATAATACCTACAGTAACAACCATTGTACATCTTACTTCTAATAATAATTTATAACTACTTTTGTAACCAGACCAGTTTATTGTTCCCATAGGGTTTCTCGGTGAGTCACCGTGTGTCATTCTAGTTGAAGTCGAGTATACATAATAAAAAATATACATATTCTTATTTTTTATTATATTCTTTAATGTATTTCAAATATTTCATGTAATGTAATAAAACAAAAGAGTTTGTTTTATTTAACGCGCGGTTATCTCTGGAATTGCTATCTATCGGATTTGAAAAACCTTTTTTGTAGTTGATAGCTCAATTTTTGTGTAGGGCTATCTAATATCACACTACGACTTTTAGGATCGAAACAGTTAACAAAAATTACTCGAACATGAATAGACTACGCGAGTGAAACCGCGGGAAAAGCCAGTAAATTATATGTATAATTATGGTTTTGCAGACAAATGTCAACTTTTAACGTCCGATATAACCAATTAAAATCAGCAAGTTTTTTACTATTACATAATGAATTTCATTTAAATTTTTGTAACAAAACTTTATTTAAATCTCTTAGCTTGGTCATTCGTTAAGATGGTGAAATTTGGTGAAATTAATTTGGATTACACTGAATGTCGCTATTACTCAGAGTTAAGTAAACAATAAATGTCCACTCGCCTACCAATTGTAAGCTTATCCTTGTAATGTGGACAGGGAATACACCAGTTTGCGTCTCCGCTTAAGCTGATGTTGAGCGTAAAAGACCTTGTAATGTAAATTATCTATAATACAAGAGAAAATGTCTTTGCTATTATTTTAAAAAGAGTTTCATTTACTATCAAAAAAACATAGGATAATTTCGAAAAATTGATCTAATAAAAAAGTTTGTTATTTTTAACTTCTAATTTTCGTCTTTTAATTTCATCCATGAAAATCTAGTTTAAGAATATTTTTTTGAATAATAGCGATATCTTAGCCCCGTGTACCTATAAAATGTTATCTGAAAGAACTGTCCGCGGCCTATTGTAACATTTTCATCTTTGTTACGCATTGAAAAGAAAACCGTTTTTATAGCCTTTTTATATTTGCCATTTTGCTGGTATAATTCTTTGTGTAAGTTAACTGCCACATAAATACTCTTAGCGTAATAGTAGATACATTTTCTTTGATTGCTTCTTTATCTATAAGTAGCGAGTCCCCCGTACGGTACAGTATCCGGTATATTTTAACGGTTGGTATGGAATTGATAGACTATATATTAGTATATACAGGTATGATGAGTTTTATATCCCTTACTTGAGAAATAATTGATTCCTCATATAAACTTTCCTCCCCCTTAAGAGATGATTCCCGGAATGAAAACTATCCTATGTCCTTACCAATGTTTCAATCTATCTTCATATTAAATTTCATTTAAATCGGTTCAGCGGGATTTTTAGTTTATCCATTATAAACAAAAATACATTTTTTTCTCTTTATAGTATTAGTATAATTATACATTATAGTTAACATATATTATTATAGTTAACAGTTTAGTATTTTTTCTTTAAAAATGATTATGGTCGAACTTCCACCACCACTATGCGAACACTAGTAGGCATACATATGTATGTATATAAATTGTTCAGATAAAAGCGTAAAGTTCTAGTAAAGTTAGTTTATTAAAAGACTAGAAAAAACTATAAGAAATGTGTTTGTGGAGTGGGAGGTCAATTGAGCGCCCCTGCTTCGACGTGACTTGCCTACATTGCTTTAGTTTGTATTTTCACTTATTTTATAAATACTTTAAGTTTTTTTACCCAAAGTAGTGTAGTAGGTATCTTAAACGGGCTTTATGCAAAATATTAGCTATAAAAAATTTGATAAGGTTTATTGACCTTGACTTTACTTACATATACATATGTAAATGTTTATTAACATTTTAGGCAGCCTTCTTATTAAAAACATATAGCAAAGTTTTAGTTATTTTATAATCATTTACATACTTTAATTATCATAAAGTTAATAATAAAAACATGAGTAGCTTAGTATCTACTTAGTTTTTACTGATTTGAATTAAATCAGTAAAAACTCCGCAAGTCCGGATAGACTTACCGCTAATTTCATTATCTAGTTAAAGCTACTATTCAGTTTTACGTAATAATATACAAATAGAGTATAAACTATAAAAATCGACTCGTCCCCTTTCGCATGCGCTGTGAGGTCTAAAGATGTGAACATCGCGCGAGCCCGTTGAAACCCATTCGAGCTACTGCCCGAGACGTAACGGAAACTGCCGATTAGTGCCGAACCAACTACTAGCTGGGACTTACGCTCGCCCAGTTCATCATTTATTGACTATTTCCTGCGATATTCTTAACAAAATATAGTGAACGTGCAACAAATTAGTAAAGTAAGTGCATCTAGTGACAATAATCTAACAAGTGATAATTGTATCGATTAATAAGTGTATATATAGTGTGTTAGTCATGGACTGTGGGGTACCAGACACAACAGCGTGTATTGAATTACGATAATCAACGCTAATAACGTCGTGGAAAATAAGATCAGTGCTAAATAAATCATTGTTGGGAACTACCTATAGTCGCCAGGTGATACAGAATATTGGCAGCTTCATTTACATTCAGTAATTATTATATAAAACATAATGCCAACGACCACAATACATGAAAACATTGCCCTCCTCAATATGATGTCCTCAGATAATCTAGAGGACGATTTAAAAAGTGTTCAACTACATTATCCATCAGAGAGGCGATTACAGAGCGACGGCGCATGCGTGGAAGAGAGAGTGAGGACTTCCCGCGGAGACATCCTGGTGGCGGTCCGAGGCGACCGTAACAAGCGTGCCATAATAACATACCATGACCTTGGTCTTAATTATGCAGCCAATTTTCAGGCATTTTTTAATTTTGTAGACATGCGAGCGATCTTGGATAAATTTTGCATTTACCACATCAATGCTCCGGGTCAAGAGGAGGGTGCGCCGACTTTGCCTGAAGATTTCTCATACCCATCCATGGACGCCTTGGCCTCTCAAATTGATTTTGTGCTTGGTCACTTTGGTATAAGGTCCTTCATAGGATTCGGGGTTGGTGCGGGCGCTAATATTTTAGCCCGTTACGCCATCGCCAGTCCGCAGAAAGTTGATGCATTAGTTCTTATCAATTGTACATCCACACAAGCTGGTTGGACTGAATGGCTTTACCAAAAAATTAATACCAGACAACTAAGATCTAGCGGAATGACCCAAGGTGCCCTTGATTATTTAATGTGGCACCATTTCGGACGGAGCACAGACGACCGCAATCACGACTTAGCCCACGTTTATAAGGAGTGCTTTTCGCACGTAAATCCAGTGAATCTGTCGATGTTCATTGACTCGTACTTGCGACGATCTGATTTAGCGATCGCCAGGGATAACGATACAATTAAAGTTCCCGTGTTAAACGTCACTGGTGCACTCTCCCCACATGTTGACGATACAGTAACATTTAACGGCCGTTTGGAACCCTCTAAGACTTCTTGGCTGAGTATTTCGGACTGTGGGATGGTATTGGAGGAGCAGCCGAGTAAGATTGCAGAAGCATTCCGTCTCTTCCTCCAAGGCGAAGGATACTGTAGGTAGTCATCTTGCCTTTACAGACAAGGATGAACGCAACGCTGCTATTAAATAGAATGCACTTGATGCTTATTTACACGCGAGCTTTAACAACATATTTGTTGTATTGTAGACATTGGAAATGTAGTTCAAAATTGTTAACCTTTATGTTAGATAATTATGAAAATAAATTTATTTTATGGCTTAAATAGGCTTTCACTCAACCCTCTGCTGTATTTTTAATTGTACACTTTACATATAATTTTTGTTTATAAGCTTTATTTAAGATGTGTAATTGATTTCTCCTACATCTATTTATATTAATTTTAATTTTAAATAACTTACAAGAAAGTTCTAAAGAAATGAGGACTAAGTAGAAATGATAAACGCTTCTCACACAAAAAAACTTAGAACTATTTAAATATTTTAATTAAAAAAAACTCATTCACGAAAATGATAATGAATGCTCTCTCGAGCATTATCAATTCTAGATTAATTTCGGAAGTCTTTGATTTTATGTAGGTTTAAGTATTTTTGAATATTATCTCGATATTTCAAGAATTAAGTTATAACTACTAATTACAACTATTAATTTACGTTAGCAGTACAAAAAGATTTGAAACAATCCAATTTTTACTGAGTTTAAAATAAACGGATTCTCTAAATTGGATTAATAAAATCATTTTTATATTTTTATCATAGAAACCAATTAGGTACCTGTATTTTGAATATGTATATAAATATATATATAGGAAGTGAATTTAGTAGAAATGAATAATGTCGATTCTCCGACGATATATATTATATTAATTATCCTTATTAAATTAAATGATAGCAGAGTTGCGAGACACATTAGGTCATGTAGAGCTTTACCTTAAAAAGCTTCCATTCCGATGGTGGACAAAGGAAAGAAAACCTTCAAGGACTTTAGCATTCTCAGGAAGAATGCATGTTTTAATCATATAAGAATTGAACACCCTTAATTTTATAAAATAATATTATCTACTGTACGAAATTATGTATATCGAATTCAAAAGTATTTCATTACAAATAAATGATTAAATTGCGCGGTTGCAAATATTTTAATAATTTAATCGTAATCATAAAAATAAAAAAAAAAAGATTGCTATTGTAACTGCCTTTCTATAAGATAGGTGTCAATATTTGAAATTACTACAAAACCTTGACATAGAATAGATGATTGTTTGGAAAAATAACGATAGATGGAGCTAGCCGTCGCTAAAAGCTACTTACTCTACATTGCAATATAAAATTCTGCTAAAGCGAAAATTCACGAGTTTTCAGAAACTTTTAGTTATTTCTAAAAGTATATTAATATGATTAAATATATAATTAAGAAAATTAATTATATTAAGAAGATATTTATTATAATATACATATGCATATTGTGCGTATAGATTGGTACTTAAGGAATTTGTCTTCAATAATTAATTTCTCTTGATTGACTTAAGTGTAAATTATATTTTTAAAATAATGACAACAAAATTTGTAGATTTCAATTATTTCATGTTATTGTATAAATTAAAAAACAATTCACGGTTCTCGTTTTAAAATTAAAACAAATCGCACAATGGCCTCGCTGCACCGAACAAAAGGCTAGAAACTAAACGAAAAATAAAGTTTTTTCAACGCTATAATTAATTTTCGATTCGCTTCGAATACTCGTGGCGTGTTCTTTTTTGCGAGGGTTTTTCCTGAATAAACGCGTATCGGCCACCCCGAGGGAGGCGTCGGTTAAATGGACTCCCTCTGAAAGAGTGTGGCTCGAAGTCCCCCCACACCCCCCAGTGACCAGTGGATCAACGGATTACGAAATATTCTTCTGGTAAAGTATTGAACATCAAGGGTTTATTACATGTTCAGATAGAAACGAGAATATAGTTCGTTATATACTATCATAGCATTATATTTACAGAAGTAAAAACTGAAAGTAAAAAAAATAAAGTATATATTATGTTATTTCTTATTTGGTTTGTTCTAGTTGTTGTGCTAATTAAACACGCCATATTCATAGTAGAGTACATGTAATAAAGACTAATATTTAATAATAACGTATAATTTGGTTAATGTTTGGTGCTTCGGTTATTATTGTACTATAAATATTTCGTGAAATTAATAACCAATAAACATAGGAAATATTAGGGTTATCTAAAATGTAATTGATAGTTTTAGTAAATAGCGTGGCAGAGGTAGGTAATTGGAAACGCGCTCGTTTGAAAAACAAATTGAAGCGGGTTCAAATCCGGTTTTCGCCATTCACCTCACTTCTAACGAGTGTGAAAACCATTTTCAACATAATAATTTCATACATACGTTAAAGAAAAACATCATGATGAAAAATACATGTCTGAGAGATCTTAACTAATTTTCGAAAGACATCCGCCAACCTTCACTTGGTCAGTATGGTGGATTATGGTCTGATCCTCAAAACAATAGGGCTTCGAAATGAGTAAATAATGAGCAATATAAACGTATGTAATTAAGTTCAAGTTTTATTACTAAGAATTTGAGAAATAAGATAACTTGGATAACTAATATATTGCGTGATTGATGAAGTCTTTTTGCTGTAGCTGATCTGTATTAATCTATCTTGCATGTGTGTGATTAACGCCTTTTGTGAGGTCTATTCAAGATACAGTCGACTCCCGATAATTTGAAACTCAAAGGAACAGAGAGAAATTTCAAATTATCAAGAGTTCAAAATAACAAGAGTTTAAATAACCAAGAGGGAAGTGGAGAGGGGGGGGGGGGGATCAAATAAACAATAGTTTGATCTAAATTCGCGATTTATTATCTTAAACATTTGTACAATTATTCACAAATGTTCATTTTGAAAAGAAGTCCGTAATTTTCTGTTAAGTGTGCGACTACCATGTCATTGTCCAATGAATTTTCGATAGTGGTGAGAGCTGAGAAGAAATGCTTCAAATTATAGGGAGTAGAGAAGCCCGGACTTCAAATTATTGAATTTTGGTAGACAAGATACTATACTATACTTTCAACTTCAAATTACCGAGGGGACTAATTAACATTGTTTTTTTTTTCAATTTAGCGAGTGTTTTTCAAGAGAACAGGGAAAAATTCAAATTATTGAGAGCTTCAAAATACCGAGTGTCAAATTATCAAGAGTCCATTGTATTTGTATTAAAATATAAAAATTCATAAACTTAGTTAAAATGACGCGTTATAAAATGAGAACTGATCTAAAATATTTATTTCATAACACCGCTTTTATTAAATTACTTTAAGTTTTATGTGAGTGAAGTGAGTAGAACAGGTGAAACTTTACTACTAGATATTAATTTTACTTGTGAAATTAGTTTTTTTTATCACTTTTATCTGCATGCCAATGTCAGTGTCAGAATTGTTTTGATTTTTTGTTTTTATTGTTGCTTTA
The DNA here is from genome assembly GCA_905404265.1 of Fabriciana adippe. Lineage (NCBI taxonomy): Eukaryota > Metazoa > Arthropoda > Insecta > Lepidoptera > Nymphalidae > Fabriciana > Fabriciana adippe. The sequence continues at coordinate 6,776,852 of FR990000.1, forward strand.
TATAATAAAGTTATAAAAAATGCATGATTACGATTTATTGAACTTTAACTGAAGAAAATGAAACATCGTTGTTAAAATTATTATTATTTTCATATATGTATAAAAATATATAAAATTATTCATACTTTAATATTCTGACTTTATCTATTATTACAAAATAATAATGGGTCTTGGCAAAATACTTCTAACTTACAATCACGACACCACGAAGACAAACTATAGGGCTTGAAAATAAAATACAAGTGACATAATTATATTATTATTATTTTAATTATTATAATTTATAATACAATAAACAAAATTCACATAGATTTAATATTTACACAATACAATTATATTGTCATAAAACATTTAATAAAAATTGACTAGAGTTTAAAGATATCTACAAATTTATTTACAAATTTAAGCTCCATTTAAACGTAAGGTCAGTCTATTTACATTTTCTATTTGATTAGTAACTAACGTTTACGACTACACTTGAGCGTTAACATATTAAGACTATAGAATCGACAACTCTCCAACATCGTTATAAAGCGATCTTTAATTTAGTCGCTCAAGTGTAATATAAAGATAGCTTAATTATGTATGACATTTCACAACATGAGACAAATTTAAAAATTGATTAAACATGGCAACATTCTATTATAAAGATACTGATTATTCGGAATTGTATATAAACAAATCTTATTCTATTATCTTAAGTTATTGCAAAATGGCAGTAAACTGAAGCGTAGTTATTAGTAAGATTTCAATGTCTAATCCAGAAAAGACAAGACACTATTACAGTATTCAAACAATCTCTTTATTATTTTAATTGTATTCGATGATATAACGTTTATATCCTAGTTAGAGGTCGATATGTGCTTGTATAATTTTGTTATTTATATAGTATTGGTTGTAGAGTTCCGGCTTTTGAAACGGTTCTATAATCTTCAAGATTAGGGTATGTTTAATGTCCGTTAGCAACGGAATGTAGCAAAGCCTTTCGATCCTTATTCGATGTTTCTATTGATTTTATCTCGTTCGTTGTAATGGCAAATACGCTTTAAATTTCATCTAGATCCCTGGATTCAGGAGATAAATCAGAGCTGTTTTGCAATTTAAATGTGTTTTCTTTACCTTTCCACTCACAGTTTTGCCCTTTTATTTTGATTACGATTTTAATTTGTTTAGTCTTATAAATGCGATTTAAATTTAAACACAATATACCGTACTATACTGATAAATATAATATACTGTAAAATTTGGCATTTTAACTCTTATGTTATTAATAAAATTTGAATCTACAATAAAATTGTGATTAAATTAAGTTTTATTGAGCATTTCAAATTCAAAAAATTTTGTGAAAATATTTAACTTACAAAATAAATTATTAATTTAATATAGAATCACCAAATAGCAAATACGATTATATTATATTCTATTCAATTGGTTTTCATTTGAAGACACAGACTATTTTAAGAAACGTAGCATAAGTTTTTTTTTATTTATTGTGTAAAAATGATAAAAACATATTGAAAAAAAATAGTATTTTATTTTATAAGTTAGACTTATTTCCATTGTCATCACGCTTAGAGCGTTACTAATATTTTCTCGATACTAGTAAATTTTTCTCACGGTTATTATTTTTGTTATTATATGGTACCTTAAAGGTATCAAAACAAGAATAATTCGTGTACTCTATAATATTCGTAGAAGATTTTTTCTCATTCCAGTTTAATAGAGTCAGTGTCTCTTGCTCCAATTTATATATATGTATGTAAATGCCATATTATGTGAGGTTTCATTTTATGTCATATTTTTTAAATCGCTTACCAAAATATTTAAATGTAAACTTCATTAAGTGTAAACTACAAATATGCAATAAAGAAACTTTAAAATAAAGAATATATTAATATAACTTAAATAAAACCTCATGCGTTATTCATAAATATGTAACACAAACCCATCTATATGATGACGACAAAACGTTATATGTATATTTGGCAGGTTTTATAAAAACGAGGCATTTCTTTGGTATGAGAGGAGTATTCAGTTCATTTCCGTGTAGTGTACCAACTGAGAGTCTATAGGACTGTTGGTGGGTTTCCGGTGGCGCTAGCTGTGCTCGTGGTGCGTGCGCGGCGAGAGCGACCCCGGGCCGGACTCGGCGCTCGAGTCCCCTGCATATACCTCGGAGAAGCCTCCCTGGCTGCCACCCCCGCCACCACTACCGCCTCCACCTTATGTTAAAATAACACAGGTTTCACATATCTATACATATAATAAAATTCTAACTGAGTCGAATCTGTACATTAATATTTTTTGGAAAATCTTATTGAAATAGTCATTATTATCGATGCAGAGGCCGAATCTATAGTCTTTAGAATTTTTGTCTGTCTGTCTGGGAACGCATAACGAGAAAACCACTGGATAGATTTTGATAAAATTTGGTATGATGATAGCCGGTCAACATACAGGATCCTTTTTACTGCGGAAAGATATATCATCTCTGAGAAATCCATACTAAATGTAAAACTAAGGACGAACCCGAGCGGAGTGAGGGTGAGTCACTAGTATTCTCTATACTATTATGCTAAGTGTATATGTAAACTCATTTTAAACAAATTCCTTAAACGGTGTTAATTGCGAATCCTTTGATTTTCATTTACATATTTTGATCTTGAATTTGCATGGCCAAAGTAAAATAATTTTAAACATTTTTAGCTTCCATCTTAGTCACATCCTAAAATAACAATATTTAATAATTCTGACATTTAACGAAAAAATAATATTAAAACGAAAATTAAAATTTTCTATTTCATTTGATCGTTATTTTTATTTAATTTAATTGTATTTATGAATTGATGAATTGAAAAAATGAGAATGATTTTCTACCATACTTGATAGTTCCGAGCCTATTATTGTGTAGTTTATTTACACACTGTTTTTATTTTTTATAAAGTACATCCTATGTTTTATGTATAGTTCTAACAAAAATACAAGTCTTTAACATTCACAGACTTAAGTCTTTCATTGGTCCACACAAGTGTGAACATTAGTCTGGCCTGTGATATTTGCGCGGTATCATAAATCATTATTACTTAGGTACGAGCTTATGATATATTGCATGAATATGTTAACAAGTCGCAAGGTGAATGATAGATGAGAATCCGAGGTAAGATATGCGATAGTTAGATATATTTTATGCTACGAAAATATCATAAGGCTGAATATAATATGAAATTTCATCTATATGAACACCACCATTATACTAATGGGCGATCTAACATTTCTATTTTTAGAATATACGAGGCTCACTGAAATAAAACTTTTATGTAACGAAAAAGTGCCAGAGAGTATTCACTTTGTAATGTAGCCCTTAATAAAATACATAGCTCTTTCGTAGCGTTAATTAAAGCAGCAAAGGACTCGGACTGATATTCCGCGATGGTGATGACGCTGTAGATTTACTCTTACTTATAAAACGTATCTTAACTAATATTGTATAAAAACATTAAATAAAGTAAATTTAAAAACTAAATAATGTTAATAAAATATATGGTGGTCAAACGTAACATATTAAGTTGCCATACCATGATGTGATAGAGGCACGCAATAGGAAGTACCCGCGCAGTGCCGCGGCCGCACCTTCTCGTAGCGGGTCAGATGTTGTAGTTCGCACTCTGAATGGTGTTTTTCTACTATAAGAACATTAATTAATAAAACATATATAAAAAATATATTTCTATTTCTCAGATTTGTGAGTGAGATAAAGGCAAATGGTTATAGTAAACTTTTGCTCTGTGCGGGAATCGAATCTGCGACTTCTGCAATTATAATAGTATCTATTTTATCATGACTCGTGTGGACTTATACACTTCTAGGTTTCGCTCGACTAAAAGTAAGCTAAGCTATCTCAAACTACATATGTCTAAATCGTTAATACAATTGTAAAAGTTCCGTTTAATTTAACTCAGTCGTTTCAAAATTAGTGGGAAAGAATAAATAATATTGTTTAACGATTGTTTAAAATTTGTGCTCACGATATATCGTTATATAAAGCAAGACACTATATACGGTATATCGTGAGCGTCCCTGGAACTATTTACCGATAGATATTTTGATTTTGTTTATAATATGTACGTACTCACATAATAGTGTTGTACTAGTATTTTTTACTTCTGAATTACTTTTCGAGTGGACAATTTTGATAGATTTTCTATATTATTCGACGACATGTTTGACTCAGTTTGTAGTGATCCTACTTGTTGTGCCAGTGGTCGCGGGTTAGAGTCCCGCTGGGGGCATTCATTTGTGTGGTGAATACGAATGTTTGTACTCTAGTCATGGGTGTTTATATTTATAATATGTATGTATTTAAAGTTATATATGTGTAGTGTATAACTATCTGGTATCCATAACACAGGCCTCGAAGCTTATCATGGAACTAGATGGTGCTGTGTGTTAATGTCCCAACATATTTATTTATTTTATTCCTTACAAAGAATATATTTATTTAAAAAGCTAAATAGAAAGAACAAGACTTTGTTTAGTACCTAAGAAAAGTGAAAATTTATTCCAGATTGATTTATGCACTTTCAGTATCAGTTAGCTTCTCAAAGTTTGTGGATAAGAATACATTTCAAACAATGATTTCTAAAGACTGGCAGAAGTTACTGGAAACTTTGATAAAACTTTACCCTCGAGAGTAACTTTCGATTCAATTGTTTACTTTACATTCTTCTTTTTCATTATGAAATTATTTATATTTATAAAGTTACAACCAATTAAAAATATAATTAAAGATAAGGAAATATATTTTCTAATGGAATATTCTTAACAGAATGCTTAGCACATTGACGCAAAATGAAGGTAATTTGAATAAACATTAACGAACAGATGAAAAATAAATATTAAGAAATAATGTGTTTTAGAAAATTAACAATAATAATTAATAAATGTACGTTATATACTTACCGTCGGCTCGTTCTCTGTGCCGTTGCGGGTGTTTCCTACAAGGGCGGTGTGGCGGCGCGTCGTTATCCCGATGGCCAAACGTTCGGAATTGCAGAGTGTGGTCTAACGTGGCAGCGGTCTCGCCGCCCACAGCAAAAGTCGCATATGGACTTATTTCGTATACATCTATTTCATTACATATTGATATATTGACAGTTCGTTAACTCCAATTTACCTTTAAAAACTAATCTTTTTAGATCTGCACTCTACATAATGAATGTACGAAATATAATGTGTACGAAAATTAATTTAGTTAAGCCAAATATGATTGGAGCACACGAAATCGTTATAGAAGGTAAAAATTGAGGGTAGGTAATTATGAAAAAGTTCGAGGAGGCACAAGGGCTTTTGAAGTAAAATTTTTGTTAATTGGTTTTCCGTTTAGATTTTACTTTTGTTATTAAAATATTTTTACACTTCATATTAGGTTTTACTACTGTAAAAATTGTAATAGAAACAAAAAATATAAGGTATGCCTTTAATTATACAAAAAAAGTAAATAGAGAATGGAATTTCAAATGGCGCCGCCTTTAATCACTTTTATTCTATACTATAAACATTTGCTCTCTATATTTACACCACCAGTGAGTGGGTATACCGTAAATAAAATAAACATATAATAAATAGTATTTATTATAATCACGTTTATTAAATTATTTCACAGCAATTGAAATTAATTGAAAGTTATTTTATGTTAATCCATAATTTATGCAATCCATATTATAGTACAAAAGTTCAAAATTAGTTTCAAAAAGTTTGGAAATATTACTTTTACATATCCTAATATGTTGTTATTACAATTTATTGCCGTTATTACCGAAATATTATCGTTAGTACCGAAATAAATTGTGTCGCTTAAACCGTAGTGTGCCGAGAGGACCGCCATTCAAAAAGCTCATTCTTTATTTGTAGGAATAATTTATGAAAACACGAGAAGAAAGAAAATGACATATCATGCTAAAATCTAAATAATATAAAAGAATAAAACACCCATCGTACATAAATTCTCACCGGATGCCGGAGACAGCTTGTCATGCTTGTAGTCGTGTTGGCAGTTCCGTATGTTCTGTTGTTCCGGACACACGGACTTGTCTGTGCTGGCCACTGAGTGGCTGCACCGACGATTGTCTTCCTCAATTTGATCACCACAAGAGAGAAGAGTGCTAAAATATTACTCTAAATTAATCCAAACTTATACCAAATCCTAGTGCATATGCACTTAAAGTTACTTTTAGTACTTAGTCGTTATCTAATGTAGTAAACTAGTGAATACAGAGTTCGAGTTTCAAGTAGCTCCTCTTTTTTTGAAGTCCATCAACAAAAGAGCGAATGTATATAACCATTATTATATATAAGTATATTGGTATCGATCAGTTTTTTAATGAATACTATGAGTGCATAATATAGTAAGTAAATGGTGCTTTATATATATTTACATTCTTATTAATCTTTTAATTAAATAATTAACATGATATTTATATTATTATATTAAAAAAATTATTTGTGTGTCAGACCCTATTGTTTCTTTTAATTAAACGACCCGCCTTATCTTCGCTTAGATGCTAGGTAACTCGTGAAAGTTGAAACATAATAATATCCCCTTGCAATCACTTATAAGAGCAATAAATATTAGCTATCAAGTACTAACGTCAATCTCCAGCCAATATATGCTCTATGCAAAAATAATTTCAATCCGTTCCCGTATAAGACTAGAAAAAACTTAAAAAAAATAAGGCTTTGCATTTATAATATTAGTAAGGTTTGAAATGTAACCATTTTGTATTGTTATCACATTTAACTTTTCGAAGCATTTATAACACAATAAACAATTAATCAAAAGGATCTTAGGTTGCCTGAAAATAAGTAACGAACAAGCGGATACGGAAGCTTAAAAATTTTAAACTCTAAAAACTTAGCTCAAGCTATTATTTTTATAATTAAAAATAGTAAACCTGTATTACGTATGTACGTACGGAACATTATTAATATTCATCTTGTTGGAATATAAAGACACAGGAAATATAACATAACATACATTCTGGTGGCCACATTTTTCCTAAGTTACATGAACATTCGCGACATCCGGCGTACCAGATGTACCGAGGAGTATTAAAGTATAAATTTCCACAAGCTCTACACTTTTGTATAATGGTTAAATAGCCTTGAGTTTTTCTACAAATTATAAAAGGATCTGACTCTCTTTTCATTTTTTTTATAATATGAAAAATGCTACATGTTATTTCAAATATTTTACTCATATTTAATGAAAAATATGTATGACTAGACAGTCATCCCCATAAAAATGTAGATATCGTTTAGGCTTTATTTTATAAGAAAAATAACTGAATGAACTTTCGTATTATAAACTAGTGTTCGTTTGCGACTCCATCCGGATAGTTTATTTATGTGTAATTGCCCTGCTCCTAAAGGTAGCGCTTATCTATAAACTTCCTATAAAATGATTCGCATAAAGAATTCGTAAAATCAATCAGATAGCTACAGTAATTAGTGTGTTTAAACAAACTACTTGTTTGTTTTAACTCTCCAGTTTTATATAGTAGTATAAATAAATTTAAAAAAATGTTTTGGTTTGATCCTCTTTTACACAGTAAGAGGTCACAGAACAGTGATTTTTTGCACTGATACATTTTTTCCTGCCGAGAGTGACATACAATATTTTGTTGCATTGCCTTTTATATTCATGTTTTAGGTACTTAGCCCATTTCCCGAAAATAAACCAAAGTTATCTAAGCTCCTCATTAAGGTGAAATGTAGATTTCTATTTTTGTTGTGGTTGATATGATACTACTCTATTTCTACCTGCGATACCTCTTAAGTAAGCCGAAAGAACATTAACTCAGTGTAAAAAGTGTAGTATTAACAGCTGTTTCTAGTATTTTCTTTGTTTAGCCTAGTTCTATAATAGTTTTATAAAACAATAAATCAATCAATAATGTTTAATCTAAATTGTGCTATCCCGTAGGAATTAAAGATTTTCCTGTAGGAAAAGTTAACTTAGACGTTGACCCGAGTAATAAGTTATTAATACACAAAAAATTTAAATTCGTTCCGTACTTTTTGCGTAAAAAGTGAGCAAATATACAGACAAACAGACATAAAGACAAACAGACAAATATTTCAATAACTATTGTTTTGGGGTTTATATTACAATACGTAAAAGTACACAATACGTAAAAGTCATTGTTCTTAAAAAATATTCCATGTAGAGATTTCGCCGTGTTACTATTTTATTTTACTATGAATAGGTGACTTTTGTATCAAAACTTTGCATTTTTAGATGAAAATAAATAATGTAAGTTAATTTTATTTGAATATAACGCAGTCAAATTTTACCAAAAGCATAGAGTGACCTACAAAAGCAAAGGCAAAAGTACTCAGCATCATCTACGTTAGTAATGCCTTACATTACTGTTATATGCGATATTAAAGAAAAGAAAATACTTTATTAAATATGATTTATATTCCTTAGTATGACATCAGTAACAATCTCAAATATTCTTTTTAACTCACATCAAGAAGAGGAGTTAATATGTTTATTATCGATTACTTTGAAACGGCTTGACGAAAGACGCTTTGGCTAGCTTAAATTGCATTCATGATTCAATTAAAATTAAGATATAGTATAACGAGATGTTCCAGCATGTGAATAGAATTTATTTAACGTAAAACATAGTGCTTCTAAGAAACAAAATGTATAATAAACCTCACCTTCTCTTAGCCATAAGTACCAGAAGTAAAGCAGACACGGCGATTGCAGCGAGCGCTGCAAATGCGAGCGAAAGAGCGCCTAGAACGCGGTCCGCATTGTCGCCGTTACTCATCGTCGTTGTCGGACTGCCTTCGGATTGGAAGGCCACAGGTCGACGCAGACGTTCTATGTCAAATGGTATTTTGTTTCAAATTCGTCAAATATTAAATAGCTTAACTAATTACTAGCTTTTTATATTATTTATTTTTGTTTCTGGAAATTTAAATTAAATTAATTTACTTATAAATTGTGTTGTGTTAAATTAAATAAACTTATTTGGAAATACATATCGAAATATATTTGATTCGTAATATAAGCTGTGTGGACGTACTTATAATAATTGTTTTATTACTTCAATCCACGTTATTTATACATTACTGCTTCGCTCCTAAGGGTGATGTTAGATGTTAGAAAGTTTTTGTTTAGTAGTTTCAGAGATTATTGTGTCCAACAAACAAAAACCAAACAAACAACTCTTCGAGTTTATGATTTTAGAATTGATGTCAGCTCGATAAGTGTAACAATTTTAAATGTTGAACATTAAAATTGTAGTTTTTGATAGTTACCTCCGGAATGTGTCGTAGTTGCTGCATAAATTACAGCCTGGTGTCGACCAGATTCAGTGGCTGTCCATAGTTTCAGAGCATACCATGTCCCTACTGTTAGCCCGCCAATTAACACCTGTTAAAACACTCACAATTTATATATTTTGATTTCTTAAATCTATGTACACATATGTATATTAGAATAAATTAGTTAAAAAAATGAGTAAAATTTTGTATTTATTTAGTGTGGCATAACTTAATATTTTCACCTCTCGATGATGATGTAAGGAAGTTAAATCAGCATCTCTCCAAGTGACGGTGACATCAGCTCTCCGCCACTGCAACCTCACAAGCCGGGCTCCACACCGGACCGCTCTACGCGCGTCCAATGCCAATGCGCTACTATTACTCCATATAGCAGCTTCTGCTCCTTCTTCTTGACTACTTTCCGCATTTCCTCCGCCTTCCCACACTAATACTATGAAAGTGTTAAATATCTAAATAGGACCATCTTCTAAGCAAATTTTATTTGGTCATAGTAAACTATGTTTAACAGAAAATCCTAGTATTTTTTGAACTTACCAAACTTATATCTATTTTAAAATCATTGCAATAGAAATGTTGAACTTTCATCCAGACATAACAAACCTTAGCTATCGATATACAAGAGTGACGGCTTTTCAGATACAAATCTCGGTGTATCGTCCCTTTGGAACGCCTCTTTACAAAGCTAATCACGTGTCGAGCACGTTCAATCCACAAAATTCGACATGTTCTATCTAATTTACGAATAGCTAGAAACTAGTTCTATCAGGAATTGAATAAATTTTCTTGAAATAGCTATTTAAATTGTCTGAAATTAATATAACTGCAGTTTTATTCAAAAACATAGGTACGTATATTTTTAAAAACTAAAAATAAATCAAGGGCATGGGTGTATATAAAAAGCTGTATTATATTTAGTTTTTTTTTTCATGACGCTTTTCATTTTATTCATGACGTTTAGTAAAAAAATGTAATAATTTCTAAACTAAACTAAGAAAATAACAGTTGATTCTATCAAGAAGATGGAAGATATGATTTATACCTATATATAATTTTATACATAAAATACCTGGAGGCTTCGTTCGAACAAGTAAAGGAGCTGAAGGTGGCGAGGATCCAGCTCTTGAGTGTGCAACTGCTTTAACAGAATACGTAGCACCACATGACAGAGCTCTAAGTATAACGCTTGCCGTTTCACCCCCAGCTTCTATTCTACGCTCTTCTTCGCCGCGTGAACTTGGTTCTATGCCCTCTCCGCTATCATCCCGAACTCGTACCCAAAATATTGTAAAACCTGTTTGAAATTTTGGGACTACAGTATAACAAACTACGATTATAATTTATTTTTAGAGTTCCAAACCTCAAAGGGAAACAACGGAATCATTGATAGGATCATTAGTTAGCCATAAAAAAGGTATTGATATTTGGTACGTATTATAAAAAGTATAGAATAAATAAAAGAAATATATTTTATAGGGTTAATTTTGGCGGTCATATTAGAAAATTAATGAACATTGTTTAATCAAGAGTAAATGTGATATCTTTATTAATATTATAGAAACTTTATTATAGAAGTTTGCTTTTTTATTTGTTTGAACGCGCTACTTTCTGAAACTACCGCACGGAGTTCCGTGATATCTAGCATGATATTGAGTTTTTTAAACTGATTACCATTTCCTCATGAAGGCACAAGCTTGTTAAATCGCAGAATATGGGTTGTTATATTTGGTCTTATGGACCTATGCTTATATTTTAATGGAATAGGCTTATTATGACAAAGTATGGCATACGCAGTTTTTTTTAACATAATATAGTCGTAACTAAAAAACGTTCATTATATGGCTTATTATTACGTACTTTATTTTCATTTTTCAATTTTCTGAATCATTTTGACAACTATCCATTAATAACTTTAAATCTTATTTTTTTAATTTACGTAAGTACAAGTGCTTTAGTTATGTACAACTTAGTGTAAGCAAAATGTAATAAAGCTTAAAACTAACAAGGGTTAACTTTAACCATTCTATTAGGCTAGGCCTCGGGGAGTTGTGAGTACGACAGTTTAAAAATAGTAGAAGCTACAATAACTACTTTTGTAGTCATTTCAGGTGTATAATGTTTTCAACAATCTTTCGCTTAAACTTTTAATTTTATATTCATAGTTAGACTGTTCAAAATATTAAAGCAGTTAATGTATCTGTTTTCAGTTTTAATACGCGAAAGTTAACAATTAAGTAAATAAAATACTAACTTACATTATAAATAAAGTCTTATGTTATATTTCTGCACAATTTTTTTAATTTTGATAATGCCATTAATTCCTTTTTACTTCTTATAGCGATATACGTGGTCATATTTTGCAAGTTTGTAAAAAATTAAATTCATAAAAAAGGGAAGAGTTAAAATATCTACATATTTTAAGTAAATACTACACTGAATAGTAAATGTAACGTTTAAATGAATAAAACAAATTGTAAATATGTGACTTGCAAATTAGTTTCAAAGTAATTATTGTACTGCCGGGGCGGATTGTTTCTTGAATTTTTTTCTTGTAAAAATATAAAAATGATGGAGGTTTTAAATAAAACTATCTTTTCGGATTTTTTTGCGGCATTATTTTAATTTTTGGTTCCCGACGTTTCGATTGCTTTACAGCTATCATGGTCACGGGAGAGACTAAGGTGTTAGATATCTCAAAAGTATTATATAGTTGTTACAGACAGCCTACCCACAAAATAACAAAATGAATTCAAAAACTTGAAAATTGGCACCAAAGTACCTTACAATATTGATGATGAATGATGGAGATTCCGTTGGGATGTAGTGTAGTGGATAGTACTAGTTTTTCTGGTCGGTTAATCCCACATAACCATTTCTATGTATGCAGGTGGTATGAGTTATCCAACGTAAAAAAGTTACATATAAAAATGCAGAAACTGGTATTTAATGTGGACATGATCCAATAATAAAATATGAAATATAAGAAAATTCAAACATACCATGCGGCGGTGCAGATGTATGGTGAGTAGTACGCCACGAGAGCTTAGCATCGTTGTGTGCAGCACGTTCTAGAACCAGGGTGGGCGCGGCGGGAGGAGATGCGCACTCCACACGGTACGTCGCTTCCTCTGAACCGAAGGAGTTGCGAGCGGAGCACGTGTAGTTACCGCTTGTCGATGAGTCTACTTCTGTTACAATTTCGTTAAGATTTTAATAGCGCCATGGCATGATAGTCTTGAAAACAGCATTTTTACTAACACTTTTTTATATTTTTATCGATATTATGTAAAAGAGTATGACAAAATTTATTATTTGAAGTGGACGTAATTGCCTTACGGCGAAGGCGAGCAAACTTGCATGTCTGAGAGAATTTAACAAGTTTTTAAAAGGTATGTAAGGTCTGCCAACCAGTCCTTGGCTAGTGTCATGAACAATGATCTACTCATCCTAGCATTAAGGGAGAGCCCGTGCCCAGCGGTGGGATATTAAAAAGGGTTATATAATAACTATTTAAGTTATCATCGAACAACCAGTCAACCCTTTTAACAATCTTGTTGAATAGTATCTCACCATGTATAGCAAGGGGTCCATGCGGTGTGACGTGAGTCCTCGGGTCATGGGTAATAGGCCGGTCTCCTCGGAGCCATCTCGCCCGCGGCGCCGGCTCTCCGCGCGAAGCACAAGCTAGCCTTAGCGAATGACCACATTGAACTCGAACCCAAACACCAAATGATAATAGTCTAACTGCCGCTAAAACAAAATATTCTACTAATCATCTTTGAAATCAGTGTTAAGTTATTTATGCTACATTCGTATCTATAAATGAATCATCTATCTATGTATCAAATTTTTAATTTGTTTTTTCTAATAAATCCGTAGAATAAATATATGTGGTCCTTTCCATATAGAAATCTGTATTTTGTAAGACAGTATGAATCTATATTTTGTATTTTGTAATGGCTCAACCGACTTGGGTGATATATGGAATGGAAATAGACTACTTTTATTAACATACATATATTTATCACACTCTAATAGTCCACTAGGCTCAGAAAAAAACAATTAGATAATAAATAACTTGACACAAACAATTAACATTCATTAAATCTTTTCTAAAATAAAGATAAAAAAATATAAAAAAAAAAACTTATTTAATATAAAACTTAAGCTCAGTACCCCTAGATGTGGTAGTCGCTGGTTGAGGAGCAGACGGTTCTCCTTCTCCTGCCGCTGAATGTGCCGCGACCCATGCCTCGTACGTTGCACTTTCAGATAATGATCGTAACTCCGTAAAACCACCGAGCCCTACTGACATTTCACCATCTTCTGCTTGAACTGTTGAGGTCTGTGGAGGTCGATCCCTAAAATATATCAAGAGACTTATATCTAGAAGTATGTAATTCTTTAATAAATAATATTAAAAATATATAAATTAAAAATACATTATTTAGCAAATCGTATTAAATCTACGTCATGTCATTTACATATCATTTTATATGTTTCATTAGAATCTATAACAATTATTACACATGATTTTTTTTAAATCATATGCGAGCCATATGAGTGGAAAATACAATTCAGTTCCTTACCGCCCAAGTTCTCTATAAAAGACAGTGTAGTACAGAACAGGTCCATTAGGTCGAGTCGGTGGCAGCCAACTGACTGCTAGAGATGTAACTGATGTAGCTATCACCTTAACAGCGGCGGGCGGGCCTGGCGCTGTAAGAACATCTCATTTACAGTGCCCGTACACTGTAGACTTTCTATCGGCCGATGATTTAACTAGTGTTATGATTAGAACTTATTCTATGTATTCAAATGCACACATTGCGAAGAGCTTTTTGACTGTTTCTTTTAAGTACGGATTACGAACCCCACTAAACAATTAGAAAGTTCGCAGTCTGCGGCAACTTTAACATTTGAGGAGTAAGAATTGCAGCATTAACTATAACCTATGTACGTAAATAATTCTTTAATGTACTTACTACAGTAGTAGATAAGTATATTAGCAAAGCGTACTATTTTCCAGAGAGTTAATTGTAGTCCGTGAGTTAACATAATTTAATTATACAACTAACGTATTCACGACTTATAAACTTATAATGAACTTGTTAACGATTATTCTTTTTTTATAAGAAATGTATGTAAATTTGTCGTGTAAAATTGATTTATTATTTTTTATAGCATTTGATACTTATATTAAAACTTCATTTGTGGACATTTAAGCACTGGCTTTTCAACTTACTATCCTGCTGTGTGATACAATGTATAGGATGAGCGGGAACTCCGTCTCCAGCCGCAGTGTACGCGAGAGCTTGTACTGTATAATTCATATGTGGTTTTAAAGCCAATAGCAGTGTCTCAACTCCTGCTACCCTTTTAACTTCGGCTCCTGTAGTAACGGTTGGGCTACCGTTTCCTCGTACTTCCCACTCCAGCCAATCTGCCGCTGCCGACAAACAACTGCCTTCACTCAGCTAGGAAAGTCAGGCTTAGAAATTGTATAGCTTTCATGATTCCGTTTTATATTTATTTATATTTAAATAAGCGATTTTAAATACATAGATATGACATATTTACTGTTTTTTATTCTTTGATTTTTTTTTTTGGAAGTGTTGATATTGAATGATAAACAAAAAATCATTATTACCATTAGGTTAATGAATGATATCATTAGGCAGGTATATTTTGTTGAGTTTGTACAGGTCCTGGACATATACCGTAATTTACTCACTGTGCTCCGGACGATAAAGTAGTTTATATCCTAACAAAGCACCGTGATGCGCGTGCGCCGGCGGCGGTGACCATTCGACCTTCAAGCTTTGTGGTGATACCGCCCTACATCTTACTGCTCGAGGGCCTTCGGAGGGTACTAGGAAAATATAGGAGTAGCTTTATTCATTATACTGATATAAAAATCGATTTGTGGTTGACTTTGTTGCCTTTTAAACTATATGAAGTTTTTTTTTTTATAAAAGTAAGCTTTTGAGTAATAATTTAAACAATTGTATAAATGGGAGATAAATAACTTGAAATTTTGTTAAAACTCACCGCTCTCTTGAGTAAGTGTATTGACAGGTGCCGTCGCTGGGCCAGCACCTGCGCTGTTAAACGCTCTAACACTGACTGAATATCTACAGAAAGAGACAAGACGATATATAATTATTAATTATTCTTAAAGATGCAATTTATATATGAAAATTTAATGCGTCACTAACCGTGTATAATGTTCGAGACCTTCTATAGTATACTTATTGATGTGCCCCCTAACAGTGGCAAATTCCATTCCAACACTTGCGCCGCCTGATAGCGAGCCGTCAGCTGAGGGCCACCACCATACCGTGTATCCTAATAACTCTCCATTCCACGCTGACGTTGGGGGCGCCTAAGATATTATAAAATTTAATAAAATTACATTTATGTTGAGTAAATACTAATATATTACGTGGTTTATTTTTAGAATAAATCTACCAGCTTGATAACGGTCAAAATTAAATGTTAATCATTTGTAATGATTCCATTTTATCAAATGACTACTGCAAGCAATAATCTTTAGTATTTTGCTATTTGTGAAATTGGTGATGGTTGGATTGAGTTCAATGGAATATTTCAATTAAGACGATTGTAGCATCCATTAATATATTACTTTAAAATAACTGCCGACATATTCATATTTTTAACTCTAATACCTACTCTAAAATAAAAGCCATAAATAATGAAAGTTTAGATAAAATCTACGTGCAGAGTGCAGAATTTAAATGAAACTATCTTATCGGAATTTGTCACGGTTTTAGTTTTATTTAGTGTTTGACGTTTCGAGTGCTTTATAACAAATATAGTCAAAGGACAAAATCTAAGAAAATAATATTAAGAAATAGAAGCTTTGAATAATTATATTAATGTCTTCCATTAATTAATTACCTGCCAAGCCAGCTCTATAGTCGATGCACGCGGGGCAGAAGCACGGAGACTGACAGGCGCGCGTGCAGGGGGTTCGTGCAGTGTGAGTGCAAGGAGCGCACGCGTGTGCGCTGAGGCAAACTGTGCGGTTACTGTACGCGCGCGTACTAAATATGCTGTCGCTGGTTCAAGCCCAGATATTGTTGCGTCTTCAGTTCTAAGATCAAAGTTTACTTAAATAAGTTTACTTACAAATTGTGCAATTGTTATCATACAAACAATGGACGCTTTCAAATGAAATTGTTTGATTACGGTCATGGTACGATATTAGTTGAAATTAAAAGTAATTGTCATAAATAAATATATTTTTTTAATATTATTACAAATATTATATTTTAAGAAAAGACACAAGACGAAAATTTTATAACTAACCATTCTGATTAAATTTTATAAATTTTCTTATCGTACTTTATAGTGTTGATACCAAGGTAGCGGTAGTTTAATAAAAAAAATTTTCCATTTTTTGGATAGAATCAATAGCCCGAGATAGAAAATTTGAGTACTAAATAAAATATTTAACTGTATTTTGATACTTACTCTGCGTAAGTGTCCATGTTATGAGCATTAACGGACACATTATGGGTGTCTGCGTCCCTCCAGGCGTCAGGATTTCCTGAGTCATGTTTCTTGTACTGGACTACGTAGCCTAGTACCGGAGAATTACCGTCATACGGTCTTCGCCACTGAAGACGGATCGAGCGCGAAGTGGTGTCTAATACTCGAAAGTTTGCCGGCGGTTCTGGTGGCTCTTAAAGATCGAGTAGTTAAAGTTATAATAATCTATTAGTTATGAGTAATAGCTAACTTTAAGGGGCTTTCTTAAGTTTAGCTATTATTGTGTTGGTTTGTTTTAGTTTTTTTTATTATAACTAATAAATGTGGTAAGTGTAATAATGAAGTAGAATAATAGCACGTAGGTGATTATTTACTTAATTTTTTAATTCTTAATTAACAGCTTACAGCTTACTCTTCACAGCGGAAATGTTTTATAAATTCTAATAGAGAAGAGAAAATAATACGTTCCGCGTCAAACGTCAAAATATATTCGTCGTCATACTTTTCCTGCCCGCCTGACACCTGCGTAGACGAACACCACAGAGGTTTTACAAAGGCGCTCGATGTCTTCAATTAAACTAGCAGCACGTAACAATTTCTAAAATTATTGAACATTGAAATTTTATGAACTTAGTTAAAGTAAGTTGTTCTTGTATAGGTAAGCCTAGATTCGTCGAGTAGATTTAAAGGTTTTACCTAATCTAACCTATAGTTAGCTCATACCGTACAATACCAATGGCTAATGGCTATAAACTAAACAGAAATATCCATATAATACAAACACTAATATAAGTTCAATTTTTGTCAAATTTAATAGGTACTCTTCTTATTCTTAACTTCATTAAATGAGATACAAGTAATAATGAGAGGATGAATGTGAAGACAAGCACAAAACATTAAGTGAAAACTCCTTGAATTATAAAAGAGTTTAAAACATAGAACTTTATTTGAGAGGTTTGCACAGTAAACAAGCTATGTTAAGCACTTTTACGCTTTGCTTGTTTACATGAACATTACGAGCGCCGTTCGCTCTGGCAAGAGAGAAAATACTGGCCAAGGATCTCAACAACTTGAGTTTATTAGTTTTCTGTGTGCTTTTCAAGTGGCTACGAATGATTTTAAATGAGCTTGTCTAAAATTAGTTTTGAGTAAACAAAAGTGTGTAACGGCGTGAAATATTTATTATATGCTAGCGACTCACCCTCGCTTCACTTGGGTTCGTCCCTAACTTGCTTCTCCATACAAACTTTCATCCCCATTCTACCCCCTTAAGGTATGATTTCCGGGATAAAAACTATTTCACTCACTTTTTATATCATGAGATTTAAAAAAAAACTTATTTTAGTAAAAAAAAAATCTTTTAATTTTCTTCTATAGAAAACTCGTCCTGATAATAACAAACACAAAAAAAAAGAATTATCCAATTTAGTGCAGTCGATCGGAAGTTATGCGCGTATATACATTTCGATGATTCATTTTTATTTATATAGATATGTGGTTAGTTCTACCTGCTTCAAATAAATACTCAATAACTATAAACAATCAGAGATTCTATTCGTTTGACAATTATCAGATGAATAAAAAAACATTTATATGTTTGAATATGGCCCGTTTATGATTATTAATAGCTACGACTTAAACAGCCCCAACTTATCTGGTTAGCGCAATTTCCAAGTTGTAAGTGCAAAGTAAGTGCAAGGTAAGTGCAAAAAAAAACGTTTTTTTTTTGATCCGACCCAGACAAAAATTGAAATTTCTTTGATAACCTATAAAGTTATAAAGATTTTTTTAGATCCGAGAGAAGATTTTTATGTGCAAAAGGAAAATACCCCAACCTACAGCGCTAAATATTTAAATTTTTAGGAGAATATTTTTGCGTCATAATAAAACAAAGAATTCGGAAGGACTTTAGTATAAGGGTACATATATATCTATATATTTGAGGGGGGAAGGGGGTGGGGAGGTAGTTGTAGATCACCCCCCCTCACCCTCCCCTCCCCCCGCCGCAAAGGAAAAGTGGAGGTGATGTTTTGTCATGTTATTACTTATATTTCGCGTAAAATTCAATTTTTTTAGTTTTCTAGTCGTTTATGGCACTGTTCGTCATGGTAACTGTTCCAACCTAACCTAACCTAGATCTGACGACAATAACCTAAGTCCTAACGATTCGTTTCACCAGTCACCTATAACAGATACCAGGATATAGGATAAAAATAACTTTAGATTGTCACAAAATCAAAATTTTCATAGTTATTCATCCAAAAAAATTTGAAATCATTGTGAAATTGTTAAAACCAAATAAAATAAAAATGCACATCAACTTATTATTTGGAAAATTAAAACGCATAATTAAAACTCTCTAAAATGGCAACACTTCTGTCTTACAAAATCAAAACGCGTAGTTAAAACTCCGTAAAAAAGCAACACCTCTATCAAAATTACGTCAAAAGCAGTAAAATAGTGCAGAATTGAGGTTATATATATATCAAACTTTGATATTTTTTATTTCCGAAAGTATTTATTTCCTCCGCTTGAAACTTTACGGGATTACTCAAGATAATAAGTACTTTGCACAAAAAAAAAAAAAAAATCGAGCACGAATCGATGCACATCCCGTATACTAAAGACGAGTCAAGAATTCTAACCTACCGGGTTATAAAGATTCTTAAGTCCTTTCGATCTTATGTGCGTTCAGAACTTAATATTTATTTTCTTAGATTTATGCGAACATTTGACATTTTAAATAAAACTATCTTTGCGGATTATTTTGTGGATTTATTTTGATAAATAAAAGATAGTTTCAAATCAAAATAAATAAAGATAGTTTTATTTAAAATTATGTATAACCTGTACACTACAGTTGTATACAATAAAACTCTCAGTTATGATAGTAAGCCGATATTAATCGGACGTGTAATAAATAATATTTTGATTTACCCGACTATTTATAAGGTACCACCATGCAAAATTTCATTTAAATCGGTCCAACAGTTTCGGAGATTAGCCCGTACAAAAAGACAAACAGACAGAGAAACAAAAAAATTGAAAAAATCTGGAGTTGTTCTATTTCTTTTCTTATATCCCCCTGTCTTGGTTTTTAGCATTCTTTTTCTATGTACAGACATTCGATCTCTACAATTTTATTATATGTATAGATGTGTTTAAGAAAACGTAAAAATTATCAGAACTGCTTAAATTTCGTTACTGGAGTATGAAATATAAATAAATAGATTAAATATTTACTATTCGATAATGTACGCGTAACAGTTTAGAACTCAGAATTTTTTGTATACATTTAAAAAAGTTATCACTCCGTACCTCACTTTATTTCATGTGAATGTGAATGTCTTTTAACTTTATTATCGTATACATTTGTAAGTTAATAAATTATTTTTATTATGTATTATCTGAATATAATAAATATAATCACAATTTCAGATATTGTCATTTAACAAAATCAATCATTAAAGTCCACTAACCTTGAACCCCTAAGTGCACGAAGTGGTCTGACCTGCCGTAGGGATTGGACGCTTGACAGCGATAAACCCCGGAATCCCGTCTATCAGCCCTCTCAATCACTAGTTCACTGCGCAGTCCCTCCGCGCTACGGGTCTCTGATATACTCATTCTAAGGATATATAGATGAGGTTTAAAGCTTTCCACATTTTTCTAGGTCGCATGAGAAGAATACGTTAATAAATCCTTATATAAAGTATTATAGATATTTTTTCCATATTAAGGTTACAAATTGGTAAGTAACATTGTATGTTTGTATGTTACCCATTACATATGACAGAGATTACAGCGTGGATGAATATAGGTAAAAAAACCCCTAGGTATATTGCTTGTAAAATAAATAAGTTACAATTCGTACGATTATCTAAAAGTTTGCGCTATAGCCAATTCATACAATATATTGTCAACATTCAAACTCGTCACGTTTATTCTGAATTTGAAAATACTCGTAAGTTTTTATTAAAAATGTTTAAAAAAAAAACTATTTCCAAATTTCAAATATTGAAAATGGTAAATACAATGGCATTGTGTAAAAAATCTAATATTTAATTATATGATAGTTATTAAGTATATTACATAATATACCTAATAACTATCATATAATATATGTACGTTTAGATATACATAGCTTTTTTCATTTCATGTGAAGATAAAATTCCAGCATAAAGTGTACTCTATCAACCCTCTCGATCACCAATTTACTACGTAGTCCCTCCGCGCTCCGGTCTCTCAAATATTCATTCTAGGGGCCATTGCGAATGATGACCTCTTTTATTCTAGGTCATTGAGTTATTTGTTTTTCATTACGTCAATTTTAGATAACAAACTTTAAAAATATAAATAAAATATTAGCAATACTTCACTTTACTTAAGCTTCGGGAAGCCCTATTGGATTAACTTGCATGCAGTTTTTCTAGTAGATTCAATTTTATTTTAAGACTTTCTTTGTCGAGTTTCAACTAAGATAAAGTTTTGTTTTAAAACTGAATTATCAAGCTAAACTTTTACATTTGTAGGACAGCTTTCGAGAGTAGATGAAATTATTTTCACAAAATTAGCATACCTGTAATCAGAGTTGGGTAAAGCTCGCCCTGAGTGACTCCAAGTCATAGAGAGAGGATTATCACCTCTCGCTACGCACGCTAATCGAACTGTTTCCCCGAGTTTTGCTGTGACGTTCACCGATGGAGTTTCAAATCTTGCTGGTTCTATATTTTAGTTAAGTATTATTATAATTATTTATATGAATTTATTCTTGCGTATGTATTCCAAAGAATAGTCATGAATATGAAAATAAAATCTCTTTTTGCGTTCATTTAAATTTTCAGCTTTATATTTAAAACACTTTCGAAATATTCCCCGAAAGATATTTTTGGTCATTCGGGTTCAAACAAAATAAAAATACTTTTTATAGGCACATTTTTGACTGCGCTTGCAAAAATGTAGGTCACTGATATTTTACAGCAACGTCGACAAAGATCGAATAAATATAAAAAATATACTAAGCTACATTTAAATGTCATTTTCATTACTATAAATAAAAAATGCAAGGGGAGAAAATGTGGTGGAAAACGGTTAAGAGGCGGGATTAAGTGTCTCAAATCGCTTGCGTCATTATGTTTCCATTTAGTGCATTAATGCAAACGTAGATATGAAAAGGGGTTATTTTTATACATTATACTTGCCATTAACGTGTATCGTCAGGGTTTTAGACAGTGCTGGTGCTACGCCGTTTTCCGCTCTACAGCGATACTTTCCAGAATGTTCCGCGCGAGCCAACTCCAATCGTAATGACCCGTTGCCGAGAACCACTGGATCGGACACTCCGCCCAACGCTGTTTCTGTATTTCCTACGAATTTAATTTGTACATATATTAAAATCTTACAAATATTTTTTAAGTGTACTCAAAACATTCATTTTCACACACATGAGTATGGCACACTGTTACTAGGAAATACTGCCAATATGGTTATCATTATGAAATTATTGTTATTATTATGAACAAGGTGGTGAGTTCTATTGTTAAACTGGTTTAATGGGAGATAATTTGACTACTTCAAATTAATATGGAATTCTATTGATTTTACTTTTAGAACATATTAATTTTAAAATATAATAATTTAACAGTTAATATCTTAAAATCAAACTTATTTTTGAGCTACTAATTTTGTAATTATATGCTTAAAAACAAATGTTTAAAAAAATAAATCAAATAGTAAGACGTTAATAATTTTCAAATTACATTTAAAAATTCTGAAATACTGTTTTGTTATTTAATAAAATTAAATTATAAATTATGGATACTTAACTGATTTTTAGATATATGATTTTATAAAACTATAATTAAATTGTCACTTCCGGCTGATTGATATAAAAGCACAAGGTAACCGTTGGAAGGGGAGTTGCTGGACAGACGTTCATTACGACAGAAAAGATAAGTACTAGTTGTAAAAATAATATTGAATTTATGTTAGCAAACTTATTGATCAAAGTAGTGTTGAACTTTGTGTAAGAAGTGAAAACATAAAGCGCTTTCCTGCAATTAGTTAAATAGTAAAGTGATCGCTAAAATTGCATTGAATAGAAATACGAAAATTGAAGTAACATTATAAAACTTATAAAGTGAAAAGTGATAAAATAAAGCTTATTACATTGATTTACTGTGTTCTTATTTCCCTCATCTTGAAATTATATGGTTATTTATACACTGTTCTAACAATTTCAGAAGTGGGATCCCGAAACGTCGCCGCTGTGCCGTATCGGGGTCAAAGAGATACCTCTGGGAAGCGATGCCAGCCTTGGCGCTATCAGCACTAAGCAGTCCAGATCCTGGCCAGAGAGCAGAGGCCGTATCTACGTTTGCATCGTCTATGACCTGAATGCTGGTGAGATCCAACCATATTGCTTTGACCAATAGTTTTGATGTTGTTGGGCCACCAATAGTTTTGGTGTTGTTGGGCCACCAATGATTTTGGTGTTGATGGGCCACCACGTGGTTTGGTGATGTTGGGCCACCAATGATTTTGGTGATGTTGGGCTACCGATAGTTTTGGTGTTGTTGGACCACCAATAGTTTTGGTGTTGTTGGGCCACCAATGATTTTGGTGAAGTTGGGCCACCAATAGTTTTGGTGTTGTTGGGCCACTAATAGTTTTGGTGTTGTTGGGCCACCAATAGTTTTGGTGTTGTTGGGCCACCAATAGTTTTGGTGTTGTTGGGCCACCAATAGTTTTGGTGTTGTTGGGCCACCAATAGTTTTGGTGTTAATGGGCCACAAATCATTTAAATTTTGTTGGGCCACCAATAGTTTTGGTGTTGATGGGCGACAAGTCATTTAAATTTTGTTGGGCCACCAATAGTTTTGGTGTTGATGGGCCACAAGTCATTTAAATCTTGATGGTCCACCAATAGTTTAGAGGATGATGTGCTACCAGTAATTCTAATATTGTTGAATCACGAATCTTTTATTAGTCTCTTATACTTTGAGTCTCTTATTATAAATTAATAATAATAATGAAATAATATTAGTCCCGCTGAGTTTCTTTCGCCAGTTCTTCTCAGGTCTGAGGCTTTTTCTTTCCGAACTGGTAGTAGACTCATGACGTTCAAAAAAAAAAAGAAGAAATTGTAATAATTTAATAATGGAAAATATTTTGAATTTAAAAAAATGAATTACAGTATTAAGTTTAGATCTGATAATAGATAAGATTTGAAATAATTAAACCTATCGCTCATCATTTGCGGGGTCGCAAATAATCGTCAGGATGGACGAACTGTTAAACTGGTTTAATGGGAGATAATTTGACTACTTCAAATTAATATGGAATTCTATTGATTTTACTTTTAGAACATATTAATTTTAAAATATAATAATTTAACAGTTAATATCTTAAAATCAAACTTATTTTTGAGCTACTAATTTTGTAATTATATGCTTAAAAACAAATGTTTAAAAAAATAAATCAAATAGTAAGACGTTAATAATTTTCAAATTACATTTAAAAATTCTGAAATACTGTTTTGTTATTTAATAAAATTAAATTATAAATTATGGATACTTAACTGATTTTTAGATATATGATTTTATAAAACTATAATTAAATTGTCACTTCCGGCTGATTGATATAAAAGCACAAGGTAACCGTTGGAAGGGGAGTTGCTGGACAGACGTTCATTACGACAGAAAAGATAAGTACTAGTTGTTAAAATAATATTGAATTTATGTTAGCAAACTTATTGATCAAAGTAGTGTTGAACTTTGTGTAAGAAGTGAAAACATAAAGCGCTTTCCTGCAATTAGTTAAATAGTAAAGTGATCGCTAAAATTGCATTGAATAGAAATACGAAAATTGAAGTAACATTATAAAACTTATAAAGTGAAAAGTGATAAAATAAAGCTTATTACATTGATTTACTGTGTTCTTATTTCCCTCATCTTGAAATTATATGGTTATTTATACACTGTTCTAACACTATACAGTTTAGGAAATATTCAATTAAAAAATTTCCAACTCGAAAATTTAATAATTTGTCGTACTAACAGAATTTTATACAAGCTTTTCCCCTCTTTGCCGTGAAAGCTTTAGGCAGGAAAACTCTTCTTTAAAGTAGAGATAAATAATTAATTACAGTATCACACCTACCTGTATATTTTGTCCAGTAAATAGCTGGTGTTGGGTGCCCCTTTGCTTCACAACTGATAGTCAGAGAACCGTTAAGTAACACTGCTCCGTCTGATGGTTCCATTTGCCAATATGGAGGAACTAGTCATAAATATGCAATGTGTTTATTATATTGTCTATATCAAAATATTTAATAAGGGTGTATAATTCCAAAATGTATAATTATATTATCAAAAAAATTTGCTTATAATTGTTGATACAGTATAGTTTAAACGCCATGTTTCTAATTCCTTTAATATACCTTTAATAGCCAACTCAGCAGACATGTTGGCTTTTCCGGCGGTGTTAGTTACTACACAAGTGTAAATCCCGCTGTGGGCAGCTGTCAGACTTTTAAACAGTAGCATGCTATAGAATTCCGCTCCACGCTCGTCCACCTAAAGTTTAGAACATTACTAATGAGACGTCAGATGCGTTACACGCTTTTAGCCGCGATATAACCTACGCTTAAATTAATGACTTAACCGCCGGTGACTAAATTAAATTAGGCTGCATTTAGTAACGTAACAAATAAGTAGGATATTAATTTAATTTGAGTACTGCTCTCATTTCCACTACAATTTTTTGTATTTTTCCAAGAGCGATATGATGTACTGGGAATTGACATTATTATTTGCAATATAAATATTATGTATTTATACGTTTATATATATATATATATATATATATATATATATATATATATATATATATATATATATATATATCCAGCGCTAGATAAAAGGGAAGCACCCAAAAAGTTGGACGTTTTCGCCTCTTTGGGTGGCTGCGTTTCTTTTTTAGGACACATTGTAGCTTATATTCATATATAAAGTATGTTTATGTTATCAGTCCCTTACTCCTTTGTTACTTTTTCGAATTTATTATACAACCTACTTGTAATATTTAAATAATTTGATTTATATTTAACTTATAGACATAAGTATATAATTTTGTTTATTGTATCTGCAATTTATTTTAAAAATACGAATTGATCTGTTGAAGTAATATAAATTTTGTTTATCGTATCTGCTATTTATTTTACAAACTAGTGATTCACCCTCGCTTCGCTCGGGTTCGTCCCTAGGTGATTCTTTAATTTACATTACTTTTTATTTATGAACCGATTGAAATAAAACAAATACTAAATGTTAAGTCAAGCTTATCACGATACTGAGATACACGATACTGTTTCTGAGATTAGCGCGCACAAACGCACAGACAAACAGACAAACATTCTAAAAATCATTGCTTTGGGTTTTATTCCGTTAATAAAGACCTCCAATAATAGTTTTTCTCAAATATCTTCTATATACAGACAGCGATCAGTTAGACTTTTATTATATGTTGATAAGATATGAATCGGTCTGTTGAAGTAATATATACTTAAGTAGGTACTTATAGTTCCGGACCGGGTAATCTGTTCCATATCTCCTTTTGTTCATAAAAAATAGAAAAAACACATTATATTTCGTTTGAAGCGCATAATCTCAGTAAGTAAAATATTTTATTGCAGTGCATTTTTATTTCGCCTTGCGGCTACTAAATATCTCTTAGATAATTGCTTTTTAATTTATGGTTTATATAATAGCACTGAGGATATATAATGTTATTATATCATTACAATTTAAACGTTTTAATAATACCTACTTATTATTTCTTACATATTTTAAAACAATACCCATCCATGGGACGGATTCATACGATACATTTCTTGGAATACAGTAATCAAACGTATATTAAAAACAATTATGGAAATACCTACTTTTTAGTATAAGTTAAGCTATTAAAAGAAACAAAGATTCACATCAAACTAAAAAATAAAAAAGCCTTGTGTATAGGCTAGAAACTCTACATTATAAAAAGCAGTTGAAAAATATTACGTCTAATAGAAATTCAAAGAAAATTGTTATTCCTACCTGTAAAACACTAGATATCGGCATTTGATCCTTTAACCAGGAAAAGTAAACGGGCATATCGCCCGACGTAACGGTGCAAGTAATTTGAGATCGGTCTCCGGCGCGCAGCCCGGGCGGGAACACGATGGGCGACAGCACTGGCGGTGACACCACGTTGATTTGCACCTAATCGTTAAAGTAATGGACCAAAGTGATGTATCAAAGATAATGTATTTTAGCTAACTGTATACGATCTTGCTTAGAATGGCAAAATCTACAAGTTTAAAATGGATTATAAGATTTTTATTACTAACACAAAATTTATTAGTAGAAAGTGTTTACAATTTTTCTTACAAAATATATTCTATGAACACAAATACTCATATTATCCAATTTTAAGGAAAATGAGATGAAAATAACGGTAATTATCTTTTTTATATTAATAAAAGAACCTCATTTGCTTAAAACTTTCAGAGATGTATGGTTTTGTATAAATGAAAATTTCCATTGTTATTTATATAGATAAACTAGCGACTCACGCTCGCTTCGCTCGCGTTCGTCCCTAGGTAACGTACCTATGTATGTTCACGGTTAGCTATGTTTATACATAAATAGGAGCTTGCTACTCCTAAGATATTCATTTAAATTATATAGCGATTTTCCCAAGCTTTGCTCGGGTGCGTACGCCGTACGCGGATTTTGTTCACAATTTCATGGGTTTTAATTTTTTTTCGCAAAACCCTGATTCTTTTTCTAAAATAAAAGTAGCCTAAGTTATTCCCTATAACATTAGCTATCTGCCAGTGAAAGTCCTGTCAAAATCGGTCTAGCCGTTTCGGAGATTAGCCGAAACAAACAGACAGACAGACAGACAAAAATTGTAAAAGATGTTGTTTTGGTATATGTACCGTGTATACATCCATATGCATTTAATAAAAAGCGGTTATTTTAATATTACAAACAGACACTCCGATTTTATTTATCTGTATAGATTGACAATCGTCTTTGTAGCTCGCAGGAAGGTATGAATTCGTAATTTTTAACTATAAATATATTTTTAATGGTTACTTCGTATGTAAATAATTATGTTCTGTATATTTTAACGATCTTTGATATAACTTATAAATAAAGTCATACGTATTGGTCTTTCACTTAATTTACAAAAAATCTTTCTGTATCTTTTAGTTTTACTTTTGTTTCAATTAAATAAAATACTTATGGATAATAAATATTTACTGATATAAAATTATATTCATTCGCGCAGTAATCAGCGCCATTCACTTATGTACCCAGTTCGGCAGCCGGTCGTCTATTTTTACGTTAGGAGCTAATATCAATATGTAACTATGGTATGAATTGAGAGCTTGATTTATTAGGTCAACTCTTATTTAGCCGCTATTTTGGCAATGTTCCTTGTCACGTAAGCTGTAGGGGGCATAAATGCAGGGGCTTTAAACATTTCTTTTTAATATTTTGTACTTATTAAACAATAACTTGAAACTATCAAGGTTAATTATGATGTATCTAAAAATTTAGTTAAAAGATGAACTTTATTAAGCCATTTCCATAAAATTATTTTTTAGTTTTTTTATGAACTTTATCGAATTTGTTATTTTATATTCAATAAACTAGTAACATATTCGATGTACCTCTCTCCTCGCAAGCTCTCCAGTAGACGTGAGCACTGAACAAATCCAGCCGCCTCTGTCTCGAGTGCGATCTACGTTGCTGATGGTGAGTTGTCCGTCCGATTGTCGATATCGAGGGTCGTTACCCGCTCCGCCTTCCCATTTCACTGAACTTCGGAATTACATGTTTGTATTATATTTTCATTTATCTTTATTATGTTGTAATAAAAGCCTAAGAAAATTAAATACTAAGTAATGCGTTTTTTTAATATCACCAATATGAAGGGGGTCAGCTTTTGGTGTTACAATTGATTTTTAAATAAGCACAATAAATAATGTAATTTAAATTTTATTTTAATTGACAGCGTTAATCCAAAGTGGAAAGTTACGAGTTTAAATGAAAAAAGCTGAAAAGATATACAAAACAGTTATTTGTTGAAGAACTTGTATTTCTTATAAATGTACTGATTACAAATTTTAAAGCTTTGAGCAATTAGTAGTTGAGTAAGTTGTACAAAAAATAGAAATTCATTCCTAAAATCAGACGTTTAATCTTAAAATCGAAATGATATACACATAAAACTACTAAATTGAAACTACATTTTATTAATAATAATTGTACTTACTCGATTGGGTATCCATAATATGGACACCAAATTGATACATCAGAACCCGCAACTGCTTTCACCGGATTCATCGAACGAATATATGGCGGGCCTGTAATTTTATTGTTTTTAACAATAAATCAAAATTAATGTTTATCTTACCACCATTGTCTGCTATAATCATAGAATTATAAGAATAGAGTGCGCGACGTAGCTAAAATAGCGTTAACGCATTAGAGAGATAACGCATTCCAAACCACCTTTCTTTCTCTCTCTCTAGTCGAGTCGCGATTGGTTATACCTCCGTCTAACCCGCACAACTAGTGTTGCCAACTCAGTGGATTTTCCACTAGATCTGGTGGTTTAGACTTCCCCTTTAGCGGCTACATATTGGTTTTAGTGGCTAATGGATTTTCTAGTGCCTTAGATTGCATCAGTTAGTGGTAAGGTACGATATTCAACCACAAATAATAAAATAAATCGTACGATTTATACGACTACTCTAGTTAGGAAAGAACAGTGTATATTTTTTTGTTGTGTAAACAACACAGGGGAATAACTAATGACAGTTCGGTTAGAGTGAAATAGAACGGTGGCTTAGGATGCGTTTTCTTTCTAATCCGCTTACGCTGCCACTTGTTAGAGAGCATAGCAGTTGCGCACTCTATTCTTATAACTCTATGGCTATAATAGTGGATCAAATATGAACGTTTGTATTAACCGATATTTGTATAGTTTTTTTTTTATTTAAAGAAAGTAAGTCAAAGAAAACTGCTATATAGCATTGTCATAAAACAATTTTTGGCTATATCCCAGATGGAAAATAACATAAAGTTTGATATAAACAAAATATATTGTAAAATATCGTACCATAAACATTCAGTCTAGCTGCATGTGCAATTGACCCATGATTGTTGGTCGCGCGGCATTCGTAGCGGCCGCCATGCTCAACCCTAGCGCTGTTTAGCGAGAGAGTTGATAATATATAATTGTTACTTGATCCAATTCCACTTGGTCCACTTTCACGCCCTTCTGTTATTATAACCCTGATAAAAGTTTAAAAGATTTTTAAAAACAAATTTAAAAAGATAAAGAAGCTTTATGGCATATTATGTTTCGATTAGTTATATTCAAATTAGAAGAATCTTTTAATAAAAAAACTTGTTAAAATTTCGTAAATGTACACAGCACAGTTAAAAATGAACCTGCCCAGTGTGGCAACAATGCTTTCTCGCTAATGCGGGTGAACCATGACAACTACGTGAATAAACAATCAAAAAAATCATTGAATTTAAAAAGATACCGAAAAACCGGTATTGGCAGATTTGACTACCAATATTTCGAAGTGCTTAAATAGTCCGGTAATACTGGTTTTTCGGTATTACAGAAAACCGATGTCCATGCCCTAACTGTACTACACTTTAAACGTTTATCTAAGTATATATATACAAAGTCTACATTAAACATATATTGATAATGAGATTATAAACTGTCAGCAACAAGTTCATACTTTTCAGCTTTCCCTTTTCAGCTTGAAGGAAGTAGACACAAACACACACACACACACACACAGACACTTATAAACTTTGTAAGTAAATATTTATAATATAGTTTAGTATAGTACTCCGATAATAAGAATAATTTGACGACACGTTTGACTCAGTATGTAGTGACTCTACTTGCTGTGCCAGCGGTCGCGGGTTCGAGTCCCGCTGGGGGCATTTCTTTGTGTGATGAGCACGAATGTTTATACTCCAGTCATGGGTGTTTATATTTATAATATGTATGTATTTAAAGTTATATATGTGTAGTGTATCAAATATTAGGTACCCATAATACAAGCCTCGTAGTTTACCATGGAACTAGATGGTGTTGTGTGTTAATGTCCCAACATATTTATTTATAATATAATTACCCATGATGTGACGGTATGGTCTGACCGTCCAAGCTCCAACGAAATCTGGGTGGTGGCTCACCAACCGCAGAGCATTTTAAAGCCACTTGGGCTCCAGGTTGCACAGCCTGTTCGATAAAGGTATACACTAACTCAGGTCGAGAATCTAGAAAAAAATAAAATAACATGATGAAACGTAGTGGTAATGTCTTTAAAATGTGATATAAATACATAGTATGTCTTACCTGGAGACCGTTTTAGACGTCTTCGTTTAACGCGAACATCGACCGTTTTCTCTACTAATGTACACCAAATTACTGAAAACAAGTATTAAGAAAATGTATTTTTACTAAGGTTTCTTTGCGTGATTGTTTATAAAGGATTCGGTACAATAAATAGTAAAAGGAGCCTGGTTTTGTCAAGGGTTTCTCTTGTCTATAACGTAATCTTATTTGAAAAGTAATTGATTGAATCCTTTTATTTGACTTAAGAATCTTTGTAATGTAATATAAGAAATTCTTTTGTTTTGTAAGTTACGATTATAAATATTTAATAGCCATGACAAATCTGTGATCTATTATTTATGAGATATCTGCTAAAACAGCTATTTTTATTATTTGTTACTGTAGGATTTTCGATTTGATTAATTGATAATGCGTTTTTCAGTATTTCTTAAAAATACCTTAATTATTTCTTGTTTTTGAAGTGAAAACTTCTATAGGCAGGTTTGGATGGGGAGTAAATGTATGTATGTATGATATGGTCACATGACGTGTTAACGCTAAATCTCAGAGTGCCAATAGCTGTTAAAACTAAATATATGTAAACATTTTTAATTTACAAATTTTAATATAAGATCAAACAATTAATTTGAATATCCAAAAATAAGAACTGTTTGTTTATAGTTTTAAGTTTTCACTTCTGTCGGCAGCCCTCATGACTTTTTTTAAGATAATAAACTGAGAAGCTGTACTTATGAAGTTTCTCTGATATTTAATACATCATCATTAGTTATGTATAAGGAAGTCTGGGTCGGAAAATATTATTACGGGTTGGAAGGCAATAAAACTCCGATGTCACCAACAATATCCTATAAAGGTCATGCAAAATTTAGATCTCACTGAAAAATTCAGTCACTTTTTCGTTTTACTATCCGCATTCGTCCAGAATTTATATCGCCGTAAATCGTCAAACCGCGCAAAAAATTTACAACCGTACTAGTCTGGACGAGTCGAGATAAACGAAATTTCCGATAGCCTTGCTCTATCTTACAGTAGTACAAGCGTTCACATCCTTCAGTAAGAGATTAATTTTTAACATATTTGGGATTAAGCGAATTGTATAAAAATGACCTTTCATGAAATACGGTCGTTGGTGATTCTAGCTTTAAAGATGGGTACAACTTTTGGTTAGGTGGTTCCAAAAAATGTAACGCATTGTGGTAAATGTATAAAATGTCGAAATTTAGGTGACATTCTTTATGAGTTAAAACATATGTATTAAATATATTTATATATACTTTATTGTATTATTATTACAGTAATACCTCATCGTATTTGAGAGACCGCAACGGTATAAATTCGATAAAGAATTGGGTCAATTTTATTATCTGGAATACATTTTGTAAGCTATACCAAAAATTTCACTTCGTTATAGCAGATTGTACAGAACGAGTTTTGATGTATGAAAATAAAAAAAATAAGTCCCACCTCCCAACAACTCGTGACACCCGCCTCCACAAAGATGGATGCTAGTTGGAAATATCCGTAGAACTATTCCAATTTAGAAAGTTTCCTCTTAGTGAAGTAACCGCCGTCCTAAATGGACTCGAAAAATTGATCCCGTCAACGTCACGTATAATCTTCACTCATGTTTGCAAATAAGAAAACTAAAAAGATTTGTACAGAAAATTCAATATTTGCCGTATCTGAAGATATTCAGACTGAAAGAAGAGTATGTACACAAACAAGCATTTCTATGCAGCACGACTGGCTCTGCATAAAAAATTAGGCAACCGATCGTCAATGTTTGTAGGTCAGCTTTTGGGTCGCTCTCAATGTATTTCTATACAAATCATACTGACATAAAACTACCTATTTGTATTCTAACCAGTACAATAAAAGTTTATATGTACATATACTATATAGCTATATTCAAATTTGTTTTATATAAAATCTTCTAGTTGCATACCTATTTAATGTTATGCTTAATAACATTAATATTATTCAGAATCAAATATAATATAAGAAACGTAATAGTGGAAAATTTTCTTTTAAACTTATTTAAAATACAAAAATATAACCAAATAACCGATTCCAGCAATTCAATCGTTGGATTGCCTTTGAAGTAAAAGTATTTAAAATATATTAAAAAATGTTACCAAGTGATTACAACGTAGTAATAAGATTTTTTCGCAACAATTTGCGACGAGCCGAGGCCTTATTTTTCTCTCTGAGTGAGTACGGAATTTATGAGAGACCCCAAAGCAATAAAATACCTTCCGAGAAAATGAAGGAGCAAATCGCAATATATTTGTTCCATGGTGGCTAGAAGAAACCCATTTTAGCCATTCGCGCGTGGGAATATTATTTCTTGCTAACAATGGACGCCGGCGAATCCTTTTGATTATACTTTTATTTTCCGAGATGTACCGTTTATTAGTTTATTGTGACCTTTTCAGATTTCCCAAAAATATTATTAGTTTTGAATGTTTCACATATAATAATTCATAGGTAATTTTAGCTGAATTAAGAACGAACATTAAAGGAAAATAAAATAAAATTTTCGTGAGTTTTCAATTTTCTGTAAAATATTCCTCGGTTCCAATTACGTTTAAAATAGCCTCGTCCACTTTGTACAACGCTTGTGTGATTTTAAAAAATAATTGGATCTCGTAGTATTCTATTATAATTGATATTTTATGATGGAGGTGTATTATTTTTTGAAACTGGGTCGGGTACTGTGGTTTCATATAATATAATTAAAATTTAAATGTATGCACAAATTTATAATATATATGAACAATAAACAAATATAAAATTGATTTTTAACAGCAAAAATGGAATACCTAAGTATAAAAACAAGTATAATTATAAGAAACATTCTGGACATATTAAAATATCAAAATATGTAGCAAATATTTTAAAGTTTTAGCTCGCGGGTATGCGAGAGATAATATTAAAGCCATTAAAAGTTACTTTCATATCATAATATTATTTAGCATAATTTCGATAAATGTTTTTACATGCAGATAATGTAAACAGATCGGGCGTTGCTTTGTTTTGTTGATATATTTTTTTAATTATATTATGAAATTATGATAGTATATGGACTAATTATTCACTATTTTGTTATTTGATAATTAATCTGTGACATCGAGCTGTCAAGAGTCTTTGTCAAGTTGACTTTACTTTTTCTCCAGGTGGCGCGATATACGAATAGGTGCATCACTGGGTAGATTTTGTAGAGTTGTACTCGTATTCATAAATTAGAAATTAATACGAAAGTTTAAAATTATATAATTAATTGTTACATTTATGTAATAAGTTTCTAGTATTGTTCTTTTGTGTTTATAATAGATTATTTACTCAAAAATCGTAAAAATGAAGCTTATATATGTATGTACATACATTGTACGTTAGTGTTTATATAGTACCTAATGCGAAAATATATAGAAACCAATGAAATTAGGAAAACCTAATTGTTATTGTTACAATGAGAACATTTATAGCTTTAGGCTAAGAAAACATAAAAGATATGTAATACAAATATATATTTTGTTGTGGCGTACTTATTATTACGTACATTTACGATCTGCCCTATCTAATATACTACATTTTTATGTTACGAACCGACGAGACTTTTGACCTCAAATCGTTATCGTTATGACTACCATTACTTTACATTATTTTTTAATATTATTACTTTCACTTATAGTCTACATTCTACCACGGGTTTTTTTAATTATTAATAACAAACTCAAGAGTGGCTTCGTTCTGACGAGACCCCCAACTTTTCTTTCTACGAAAATGGTGATTGTCTAAAATTTATTACTAACAGGTTGTTTTATAATTTAATCCTGAGATAATCTAACATAAAACAAAAAAAAAGTAGTCCTACAAAACAGATGGTTTGGATGAAACTGGCCCCCTCTCCGAACTTATAAATAAATTTTCGTAGAAAGAAAAGTTGGGCGTCTCGTCAAAACGAAACTACTCGTGAAGTTTTAACTTGTTATCTATATATACATACATATGTATATAAGAATCAATTGCCGTTCGTTAGTCTCGCTAAAACTCGAAAATGGCTGGACCGATTTGAATAATTCTTTTTCTGTTTTTTCTTGGGAGTGTGTCAGGGATGGTTTAAGTATAAAATAATAGGCAAACCCTAAATTTGATATATATTTTTATATATAAGAAAAGATATAAATTTGATATATATATAGAATAATTTCATTTCGAGTTGATTTCATTTAGTAATATTTATATTCAATTACCTATTTATTAACTACGTGTGAAAAACGAGCGGAATATCACGATTTTCATATACAATTTATGCCATTCATCACAAATTTTAGCGTTTATAGATATGTAGTATATTTCTATTTTCGTTGACAATGTGATATCACACTTATTTACAAACTGTTTTATTAGAAATATATATATATATATATATATATATATATATATATATATATATATATATATATATATATATATATATGAAGAGAAAAATACGTGTGTAACAGTAGAAAATATTGTGTAAAGAAATACAAAAAGGGGATCTCTTATTATTAATCAAGTT
Source organism: Fabriciana adippe (assembly GCA_905404265.1). Taxonomy (NCBI): domain Eukaryota; kingdom Metazoa; phylum Arthropoda; class Insecta; order Lepidoptera; family Nymphalidae; genus Fabriciana; species Fabriciana adippe. The sequence continues at coordinate 6,812,733 of FR990000.1, forward strand.
TCTCATATAGGTACTGTTACGAGAGTTATAAAAATATCGTTATTGGAATTTATTCAAAAAATATTTTAAACGAGTACTTATTTTCCTTCGCCCTATTTTTAATTATATTTATGAAAGCTAAATTGATGCAACCAAGGCCCATGATATAATTTTTATAATATCCATTATACCTTCCAATATCGTCAGTTTTTTATGTATGAAAGTCATGCATCGCTTTAATACATGAAGCAGTTTTTAACATAATATTTGTTATGTTAAAAACTGTTATTAGCCTGTAAACATAAATATATTATTCGAAAATTGATAAAACTTTTCCATAGTGTAGTCCGAAATTGAAGATAGATATTTAGTCCAATTGGTTGTATACTTTAGATATAATTCGATCTTTCCGTTTAACGCAACGCCATTTAATGCAGGGGTAACGTTTTGCGGTTGTAATTTACGAGTAAATAGAATACAAACGCGGGACATGCCGCAAAAAATATATATTAAAAAATAGTGCAATATTTACTTACAAATATCTCTGTAGCTCTCAAATGTTTCGAATAAATTCTTGATAATGTCACAGTTGTATTTGGCAGCATCCAATTCCACACAATTGTCTCTGTTAAATTAAAAAAGACATAAAAAAAATAACACAGAGACAAACAACAAAGAAATATAATTTAATAGTAGGTGGTATAAACTGAATTCTACTATTATCATACTATCATAATAACTACGTCTGTACTACTTTACTCGGACTAGTATGTACGACCGCAGATCCAGAGGTCCTGGGTTCGAGTTCTGGTCCGAATTAAGTTGAGATATTGAGTATTTCTGTGAAAGCGGAGGAAGCTGATTTTTATTTTATTTATTTGTTTATTTGTTTTTCGAGGGAAATATACAGTAAAATAAATAATTACATTATTTATATATATGTAAAAGTAATCCTAAAACTAATCAAGATATTAGCGATTGTCAGCCAAGCCAAGTAGAGAATACTCTACAATTAGACGAAGCCGTGCTAAAATCGATGTCGTTCGAAATATTTCATCTAATAAGTTTCTCCCATTTAGTAAAAGAAAATTTAAGCAGTTGTAGGATGTTAATTTAGGAGAGAATTTTAGAATTTAAAATAATAAATAGACTTTACTTCGTAGAGATTACAAAAAAAAAGTTTGTAACAATTATAGAAATGTTAAAAAATATTATAGATATTACATTTTATTATGTCACAAAAATATATGGATAAAAGGCAGCATTACAATTTAAAAAATCAGCAACATCATTGATTAGTTTAAATTATCAATAATAATTTAAATTTACAACATGGCTGGAATGTAATCAAATTATTTTATATTAACCTAGATAAAACTTGTTATCTTTATGAAAATATCTAATTATAGCTCAGCCTAGATATTCACATGAATGTACGAGTATATCATTTTCCCCCATACTATTAACTCCGTCGTGCAAGGATATGAGTGCTAAATGCTTATAAACAATGAGAGATTGATGCCTGCATAATGATAGTTTATTCACATCCCCTTAGTATTCTTATAGGTACTCTTGTAATGCATATGTACATATATTTTTTCATATTTTCTACTAAAACAATGCTTATATAAAAGTTAGGTATCACATTTGTATTAATTAGTAAACGAATGTTGTTTAGCTTTCATTAAGTCACCAATCGTGTATGACAAATAAAGCACACGTAGTTTGGGTAAATTAGAATAACAACGACATTAATCCCAACGCTAATACTATTACAAAGTTGTTAAACGTAAATGTTATTATTTACATAGTCCAGGCGAATGAGATATTGTTGACGTAAACAGTTTGCAAATGCGAAAAGTTGGTAGAACACTTGAACATGACAAAGTTGGGAACAACGGTTGAGTAAAGCTTTTATAAAAACTGTCATGGTGACTGTCGATTTTTGATAAAACATCGAGCTGGAATACTTCGTTTAGTTCTATTGTAAAAACTTAATAAGGTCGTAATTATTAAAGAGCTAACTATAAAGTTAAATGCTAACAAAGGCTTCTATATAATGATACAAGGACTAAAATCTCATATGAAGACTTTCTTTTTATATTTTTGAATTTTACAAATCATTCGTTAAACTCGACTGTGTTTACATGCAAAATTTACTTGTGGAAACCTAAAAAGACTTAATGGCATCCAATTTCAATACATAATCACCGTACGTTATCTCACTAGGCGTACGATACGGAAGAAGCCTTGTGTTTATGTATTCAGAACAAACAAGGATGATATTTCCCGTAAACAGTCTATTACAGCAACAAAACATTTGTCCTCTAATGTTATTTTGCTGAACCCTTTCCGGGAAGCTTGAAATCATTGATAATGGAAAGTAAACAGTAGGTATCTGTAAACCCGTGATAGGTTTAACATCACAATTGCTACATCTACTCGGTTGAAACGCATGACTGAAAGTATCTGCGAATTCAAATTTACATAATATAATAAAGTTATTTAAATGTACTAAATAGGAGAATTGAATGAATTTATGATTAGTTAATATGAAAATACAAATTGTATATTATTTTTTTTGAAAAATCTTATTGAAATAGTCATTATTATCGATTTAGAGGCCGAATCTATAGTTTTTAGAATTTTTGTCTGTCTATCTGTCTGTCTGGGAATGCATCACACGAAAATCACTGGACAGATTTTGATGAAATTTAGTATGATTATAGCTGGATATCCGGATCAAAATATTGGAAACTTTTTACAGCGGGAAAATATTTAATTTCTGAGAAATCTATACTAAACTTTAAAACATAACTAGGGACGAACCTGAGCGGAGCGAGGGTGAGTCGCTAGTATATTATAAGACTAATAAAATTAAATTGTTTCTATATTTATAACTATACTAATATTATAAAGAGGTAAAGTTTGTGAGTTTCTGAGGTTGTACGGGATAATCTCTGGATCTACTGAACCGATTTAGATGAAATTTAGTAAGAAGATAGAAATTTAGGAACAAGAAGATTGAGACCCTGGAAAGGACATAGGATACAATTTATCATCCGGAAATCATCCCTTGAGGGGGTGAAAATGGGGATGAAAGTTTGTATGGGGAATCAACCTAGGGACGAACCCGAGCGAAGCGAGGGTGAATCGCTAGTAAACAATAAAGTAAAATGTTGTGGATTTATGATGCCTATTTACCGTAAAGTTATTAGTAAGGGAGAGTAGTCCAAAACCGGGTATAGGAGTAAAACCGGGACACAGCACTAAGGATTACCAATGTATTTCAAATTTTCGCGTGCTTCGTTACTTGCAGTCAGTCATCTTGAATAGTTTTTAACAAAATTTAAATGACGTGCGCGCGTGCTCGCTGGAAATATTTCAGAAAACAGTTTCTACGAAGGTTTGATATAATATTAGACGGATTTCAAAGGTGTACTATAATCTCGTAGGTCAAGGTAAGTGGAATTTGTTTTTGTTGTAAAGATTAAGTGTGTATTAATGGTAAACGAACATTGGTTGAATCTTTATTGCGACATGTTTTAGGTTCTTTAATTGCTTTGTTTCTCTTCGGTGCGCTTGGGGTAAAACCGTATGGGGTAACCGGGCGATATTATTTTGTATGTTCAATTGTTACAGTTCATAACAAAATGCCACTAAATTATAAAAGAACGACGAACCGACAATCCTGGAGTACAGAAATGATGAAAAATGCCATTTCATAAGTAATAGGCGGAAAATGTGGATGTCGTCTCGCTTCTCGAAAATTTTCCACAAAGAAAAAGGTTTCAGACGATAAGTGATGATTGGTTGCAATATCTTAAGTGTAAGGAATGGGCCCATGAAGGCTGTACTGGTTGGGACCAAGATAAACTAAATGAGATCCATTGCTTCCTTGTTAAGTGGCAAAGTCGGGTATAAAAAGAGGGTGCACCCGGTTTTGGACCAGGTATGGGGCAAAACCCTAAACAGTTAACTTTTGAAAATGATCATTTTTTTATTACTTACAATAATGAAAACAGTGATCTTGTTGATCAAATATGTAATTAATAAGTCAAAGTAAACGAAGTCTAATAAAATCATTTTGTAATGTTTGAATTTTTTTTTTATATTTCCCTTAGCGTCCCGGTTTTACCCCATTTTCCCATATACGTGTACAATTTATGTCAATAACCAAGTACTGAAACATCAGTGAATTTTCCATTTGGGTAATGTGAAATAACTAATGTGTACTTTGCGCAAACATTTCTGATTCAACTTACTATAACATTAAATATTTTTTTTAAGTGATGACCTATTTAATTCAATTATAATTATTTATTCAAAAATCGTTTGTTCATTAAAAAAAACTTAAAATATATTTTTGGTTCTACTTTTATATTAGCTACTTATTCTTGTTTATTTAATTTACTAATGTTCTTACAATAACAATAAAAAATAAGTATCATATGATAATGCATACGAAACTTTTTCCATAATTAATATATTGTTGTATAAAAAGATAACAAGTAAGTAGACATTTTATGGAAAACATAATATTGTCTGCCACGAGATGGGGAATTAGAGGAAGTGGGTCAAAGTCGCGCGGGGTCGACGCTCCACGGCGTCTGAAGTAATTATGTAAGGTCGGCGCTGTCATTATACAATATTGTGCTTTAAAACAATGCTAAACGTCAAAATGAATACATTTGTGGCTATTAAGCGAGTTTTTACTACACCTTTATCTATTTATTTCCATTTTAGTTATATGAAAAATGAAACTTGGTAAGTATAGAGTTTTTAATAAATAACAATTGTATCATAATAGTTGCATCACAGTGTAGCATAATATATTTAGCTGTCCATACTTTATATTCCATAGATCGCGGGTTCGATATTTTTATCGTAGTTTAGTTAAAACAAAGATCCAACTCATTTTTATACTTGAACTTATTCTTTATTTTAATGTTTTTATTCAATTTTACAGGGCACAGGCAGTTTTACAGTTTTATTGCGAGGAAGAAGTCTAAAGCTACGTTTACTTACTCCTTGTCGGATCGACTTAGTTTGTAGTTCAGGAAATTTTTCAGATCAACTTTGTGATCTTCATCCCTTTCGCTGAAACCTGTGAAATAGAATTACTGATATAGCCTCTGATTTTATTTAGTTTTATTACAACATAGAAAGGATAGTTATATTTTGATATAGCATAATATATATTTTTACAGTAAAATCGATTATTCCTATCTGTTAATAAGTAAACTAAAAAAGAAAATTTTGTTAGCATTTTTGTATGTAAATGAATAATAAGATAATGTCAGAATGTGCATTGCGACGTATGTTTTAACAACGTATAGGCAGCACTTGTTCACGTCAGTGGCCACTACCACACCAGTCCCCATTTATATTTTCGGGCGTGCGCAATAAAATCAATACCGTGAACTTTCCAGGAGTGCAGTGACCCAGTCACAAAAATAGGGCCACACATTGCATAAAGCCTTCGCTATTAAATTTCGCGAGATTCAAACACTTTGTTTGCTCAATAATATCAAAATACGGGCTCCATTTTAATCGACAACGTGTCAAAGTTGATATACATTTCCGATGGGAGATAATAATATCGTAGTCTCTTAGTGCGGTATGTCAAATATATTACTGCTTTTGAGCAAATAAATTATTTTCATATATATTTAGTACAAGCGTCGATAATATACGTACAGTTGCCATATAAGATACTACCTTTTACACATTACGCATTTCCATCTACATAAATCTACACAATTGAGGATGGCAACTAAAGCGCACCACTTGAAAAAAAGATAAAAAAAACCATTTGGAATGCGCATATTTCCGTAGGAGTCGAGCCCACGGTCGGAGACAAAGGCCTGTGAAATTACAGTCTTGCTTTTAAATGCGAGAATGAATCGCAATGTCTCGTCCCCTCAAAGCTTTGCGAATCCGCTACGGAATGCGTTGCGCCTCTGTTCTTGAATACACAGATAGGTTTACCGCTGTATCTGCTTAGGTCTGTTGATCCCTATAATAAAATGTTAGTAGCAACATTTATCTCGGTAAGCTATTTGTTTGTCGTCGATATGGGAATATTCGTTTTTTATTTATTCCATTGCAAAGATTATTTAAACTTGTACAATGCTATTCACAAACGTATCAATCATTAGCGATTATAATATAGTAATTCAATAGTTTTTATTATAGATTTTAAGGACATACGATATATTTGTATCTACGAGTATCTAAGTCAATCAGTCTGATAATAAAAAGTATATTGTACAGAATTGATTAAATACTTTTTCTTACAATGTAAAAGCAATTTCCAGTACCTGCATATTTAAATTTGCAAATTTATGAGTTTCTAAAGAAATACGAACCCGATATCAAGTTTTTGTACCCAACGTGAAAATTTAAAAGTAGAAAGAGACAGACTGTTATCACAAAAGTTACGAGTCAAAGTCCCAACGCTGCATAATGTAAGTTTTCCTTTTTGTAAAAAACGAATAAGAAACTGTTAAAAATATTAGGAGTATTGAATTCAGCAACGAGATGAGGAAAACAAAAGAAGTTACTGAAGCGAAATAGTCTTAAAGTAGTTGGACGTGATTGGAATGCTTCAGTATATCTATTGCAACGATTGTTCCTGAATAAAAAATACTAGAAAAGTCAAATTCGTTGAGAAATATTCCTTGTTTTGACTTCACAGAGACTGACCCGCCGGTGACAATTTAAAAATGCATAGCTTTCTTTGAATACCGTCATCTTTTCATTTGTCGAGCGTTGCCGCAAGACAAAACTAGCAGAGTTACTTACACTCGTCCTCGAATGCGAGCAAAGCGCAATATCTCCCTTTGAAACTTAGGCGAAACTCATAAACAGGTGGAATGGGAATAGGACGTTGTTTTGTACCACGTGGGAAAAATTGCTGCCGACACAAATTAAACGGCTGTCTCCGCATTTCGTGTTTTTACTCTGTCGTAACTATAAATTTTTGCTTTGATAAAAAACTTCCGTTATATGATATGATCCGTATGCAAGATACTTGTAAAATACTAGAAAAACAAAAACAAACCTATCTCTCGGGAAACGTACGTTTTTCCGAAATAAAAAGTAGTCTATGTGTTATTCCAGACTATAATCTATCTCTGTGCCAAATTTCATCCAGGTCCGTTCAGCCGTTCTGGCGTAAAAGTGTAACAAATATCCATATATACATACTCACAAACTTTCACATTTATAATATTAGTATGGATAGATAAATTTGAAAATCAAATCAAATATTTAATTTTTTATTTTCATGTTTTTATTCCTCTAATATATATACATATATGAGTATATTGTATGTACTATATTAAATTTATTTATAAGTAATATTCCTTTCGTATTTTTATATTAAATCCAACTTTACACTCTAAAATGTTTGTTTAATGTAATTCATGAAAAAGGTGGAGTTTTTACTAACAATAAACGATGATCGCACGTTTCAGCAAATCCGTTTATAACATTACTATGTTATAAAGGATTATTATCCTAGGCAGCGCTTAATAGAAAAAAAGTGGCCCAAAATTGCCGGGACCGTGGCCGAGAGACAGGGGAAATGTGCCTGATGCGTGCAAACAACATGTTTTATGATCCCGCATTAGAGAGCAATAAACGTATTAGGCCTATTATTTGTTGTAAATTGTCGTCGAATGTAAGAAAATATACCATACCACATTGTTTGCCAGCTTGTTTAAATATAAATGTAATTAATTTATTTATATTTTACCTCACCCAGCAAACTCTATACTTCCCACGTTACAGTTACACGTTACAAACAAAGTTCGTGATCTACAAGTTTATACAAAAATATATATAGAAAAATAGCATTTCCAGTTTTTCCCGAATTTTTCAAACCTAATATTTTCCTCTATTCAGACTATTACAAAGATTAAAAAAAAAAAAAAACAAACCAATCAGACCAACTTTTCTGAAACGATGCGCTTAAAAACGATTAGCATTTTATTTCTGTATGTATGGACTTCAAATCAGCCTCCATACGCTTTCTTACATTATAATTGTAATTTGGATATATTAAACATAGCGTGAGTTATTTCTAAGCTGATCTAAACTCCAAATTTCATTGAAGGCAATCTTTCGAGAGTCATAATTGTAAGTATTGAACGTTATGCAACATTCTACATAACGTTAGCTGTATCTACAGCTTTTATCACTATTGCACTGCCTCTGTGACATTTAATTGCTACCTCCTGGTTGCCTCGCTCTACTTTATGGATGACATACGCAGTGATACGAAGATGATTGCTTTTCAATCCTACAATAGTTTGTACATTTTCATATGTAATGTCTACATTTTTCCTATTTTTAGTTACATTAGCTTTCGTAATCAGGTATTTTTACATCACCAATTCCTACAATAACAACCTAACGAGGCCCGGCTATTTAATAGCGAATTATTTTTGAACCCTTTTATTGTACACATAATTTTTTTTACAACCATGTTACCATGTCTAATTTACTAAGCGTTCATATATTTATGATATTAATACAATTACATCATCTTATAACATATTTTCCTTTGAAAAAAAAACATCCAATTAAAATCGTGATCCTAATTAGTTGAATAAACTGTATGTCAATCTCATTTTAATTGATCAATAAGATTAAAAGATTCAATGAACTTTTCTACGCGCTCTTTCTTTTCAGTAAACCGGGGTCACGTTATAATAAAAAAATGTATGGATCCGAAACCTCTGGTAATAGCCACTTCTTGATAATTAATGTTTTTATTCAAATATCTACATTGTACCTATAGGTATATATTGATACGAATATAAAAAGGTTTGAATGAAGACTTTCATCAATTTCTAAAGTGATAAGATCAAATCAAATATTCTTTATTGCACACCAAAAAATTTACATTATATATATACACACACGCATATATATTATATATGTGCGTGTATATATTATAATTATATATATAGGAAATAGTAAGATATATTTATTCTAAACGTTGTTATTGCCTTAACAATTTGTGAAAAAGTGAACTTACTTAAATGTCGCGTCTCCCTCGCCGAAGTTCTGCTGTTGACTTTAACAGGAAAACTTGTACTGTAAATAACGAGTGTTTACGTCTCATTAAAAATATTTTCAAGCAAGAATAGTGAGGGAGTAAGGTGAAAACAACTTAATTACTATAAAATTGTGAAAAACTGTTTTACCTCACGACTTTGGAGTTTCTCGTAATAGCAGTTTTTATGAAACAGACTCTGATTGAGTGTCTTTTTCTGGAAACATGTGACAATCTTGATACTAAATTCTGTTCCGTGAACCCTGAGGAGAAAAATAATAGTAACGTGATATCTAATATCTTTAATTTGAAATATTTAAAAATAATATATTAAATTAGAATTAGAAAGACTCGTAAGTATATAGGATATTTAAAAGGAAATTTTCATAAACGTGATAATTATATCATAACACTGCGAGAGCAAATCAATTAAAATTCATAATCGATTTCAATATAATATCGACGATTTCGAAAATTATGATGACTTCTACTCTCATCTGTCACTTCGAATTTCAATTTCGGCGCTTCACTGCGCCCTCGTCAGCTGTGACAGCTGCCGCCGTATCTCATGCTGATCTATTGACTGACCTATCTATTTGATTTGATCTATACTGATTTCGAGTAAAAGTAATTTTCTATTTAATATTATAAGAAATAAAATTGCTTTTCAAAAAATTCAATATGTCTATAATTCACGAAACGAAATAATTATATTTAATGTTGAAAACATGTGTACGTTTATGAAGCAGCCTTTGCAGCTCAGATTCTAAAAGCTATGCAACTCATTTCACGCGCAACCTTACACTTGACCGATTTTGCATAGTAATGACAGCGTTATAAAATTCCACTTGACTTATAAAATATACATTTTTCACATACTGAAGGATAATTTTGCTGGCTGCTTTTATTTCAATCGCCAGTTTCGATTTCAATTAAATTCGCGCAAATTGAATCGAAACGGATCGGAACGCTTGCCACCAAGTGTTTGACAAATAGTCGGCGCCAATTTATTCCCTCACATAATGAGATACGTTTTCCATCGAATACGCGAATAAAACGCCCTTTAATTTTCATGTTGCTGTGTAATTTTACTATCGAATGATAAAACTTGTTGGTGGTAGTAATTTAAACACGGCTTGCAAATTATCGTGTTTCGAAAATGCGTTGTACGTAATCTTGACAACATTTTGGAATAAATTATACATCAATTTATTTTGATGTTGAATTCAATTACTTCATAATGGTGTACATCAATGCAATCGTATATTTAAATTGCTACCTTATACTCGTCATATAAGCATTTTTTATGACAATGGTTATTTTTGAACGACTTTAAAAAGGAAGAGGTAGATAGTCAATTCGGGTGTATGTTTTGAAATTTTTGTATGTTACGCGATACCTTCGACAATTCTGGACCAAGTTTTAAGATTATTTATTTAATAATTTATATCTCAAAGTAACTTATCAATGCAATGGAATAATTACTTTTTAAGTAATTTTCAAGTTGGAGTACGTTTTGAGTTATTTAAAAAGTTATTATAAAATGTTTATGTTATACATAATATTATAATACTAAAATATAATTTACAAATTTAATATACTATAATACTATATAAATGTTATCTCGCAGAAAAAACTTACCTATGTCTCCACCCAGAATTTCCGGCTCCTTTAGCTGTCCTCTGCACCCGTGCAAAAGAAATTATTTTCATATAAGTATTCATATTCAAAGACAGCGGGTAATAGCTTTTATGTCGACAGGTAAGGAATAATTTTCGTCTTATATTACAATGAAGACGGATAAAGAGAATATAAAAGCTGAGGAGTTCGTGGTTCGCCCTCTCCTATTTGTCTATTCTAAAATATTATTGCATTTAATGCGCCTACAAAAATATTGGAATTAATCTTCAAAAATCGGCTAAGTAGGAGTCGGAATCGTACACGAAGGGTTCCGTACCATAATCGATTTTTTTTAATCTGCATGGCAGCCTTTTTGGAATTCGCCATCTTGGTTTTTTATTATTTGTTGTAATAGTGACAACAGAAATATAGACCCTGCGAAAATTTCAACGCTCTACATATTACGGTTCATGAGATACAACCCTCTAACAGGCGGACGGACGGATGGACGAACGGAGAGTGGAGGCTTAGTAATAGGGTTCCGTTGGCACTCTTCGGATACGGAACCGTAAAAAGAGCTATTCGGGCAATTTATAATATCGAAGCTCGGGATAATCTATGAGAATTTAAAAAAATCTGTATACATACGGTTACCTCGAACCATATACATATTTTGTAATATTATGTCTGTCCGGCAAAACATACGTACCTATAAATTGTTACTTAAGATACAGTGATAGACATGAAATAAGTACTAGAAATAAAGATAAACTGATAACGCCTAGCTTTCGCCTACAAAAAGTAAATAGGCAAGAAATATGTACGTATGTTACATGTATAATAAAATTTTAAAGTTGATATTGAGCTTGCCATTTAAACCATTTAAATTTTATGTAAAATACTTTGTAGATGTCAATATGTGGGACTAATTTCTAGTTAGGTGTCAAGGATAAGTAGACAATTATTATAATGCGATATTTAAACAAATATTATTTTAAAAGAGCAACTGTTGAGTTTCTCGCTGGCTCGCTTCTCGAGAAGACTCAGCAGAACTGCCTTCCAAGCCGTAATAGATTCATCACAGACTTACATACTGATATTTAATTTACATTTTAAAAGTGTAAAAAGTGACGATTCAAAAGTTCTTATATTTAAGTAAAGTCCAATTTAATTTAAATTAATTGCCAATGTAAACTTATACATATAATGCTAAAATAATGTTGCTCGCGGCTCTACCCTTGTAATTGATTTCTGTGGAGCAAGAATAACACATCTTTATATCATAGCAGCAAAAACTTAAGACTTTCATATCAACTTACGATATCCTTTAGACCCCTTAATTTTTAGCTGATGTTTCCTATTTTATAAACTTTCATTGTTGAAGTGGTTTTTGAGTTTTCGTTTAGTTAGTGAGTGAATTAGTGACCCTTTGCTTTCATGTACATACATATCATGATTTATGTATAAACATACAATATCAATATTAATTTTAACATAGTAAGCGGTTACTACTAACTTTAAAATATGGCTACAGTCGGGATGTTAGAGTGGACAATTAAACAGAAAATGTTCTCGAAAAAATATATAAAGTAGCAAAGAAAAGGCAATATTGGGTAATTTTTAATGATTTACGCATATACTTACTAAGAGCAATAAAATTTTTCAAAAGTTCAATTTTCGCATAAAATTAAAATTAATAGGCCGTAACATTATGCCGGAGAACAAAGGTCTCCATTTCATGATTGAGCGTGCTCGGACCTTTACCCTTGTACGTATACTTTATGAAGATATACTTCAAATTTAAACATTAATTAAATTTAAGCGCCCTTTGTCACAATTAAAAGGACCCTAAATATCCTCATATTAAAAAGCGATGTTTTCAAACGTAACAATTATCGAGTTTCATTGTGAATTTAATGAATGCTTTTAACCTTTCTTGTATAAAAAAATATTTTTGTCTTAAAACTCTTATTAAAACTAGGTAAAGGGTTAATTTTTATATATAGGTACGAGTACTACGTAACAAACGTTTTTATGGGTAACGCAACTTATATTTTGTCAAAACACCCTAACATTACAACAAAAATGAAATTAATAAATTTCATTTTCTTTTAATATTGAGTTTATAAGACTCATGGATTTTCATTGACTCATATTTCATTCACTCCCATACAAAGTGTGGAAAATGTTTATTGGTTGTGTGTATTGGTTGTTGGACGCATATTGGGGTCAGTGGTCAGAAAAATTGTATAAGTACTTTAAAAATTGGTTGGTATTTTTACATCGTTTTTATAGTTCCGAAGGCAGCAGTGCATAAATGTTTTAACTTTAAGTACTGTATTCTCAACATGTCAAGACTGTGACATAAATCTTGTTCTCGGGAAAGCTTGAGAATACGCTTCCATAGTCAGATTTAAAATATGTGATATATTTAATATTAGAATTTTATGATAAAAATGGTAAGCATAACATTAAAATTTAAATAAAGTATAAAAGTATAGTAAGTACTTAATTTTATACGACCCTAACAATTTATAACTTCATAGATCGCGTTCTAAAATGACGACATACTTTTTCGGAATCAAGTTATATAAAGAATTGAATTTTTAAGCAATGTCTGCCTTTCATACTAAACAAGTGGAGTGATTCACTCGAATATGTCATAGAAATCTAAATAATTGGAAAATCCCTTTATCAATGGAAGTCAAGAGACCCTTAACGAGCGGCAACTACTAATTAATAATGAACGCACATCCTCTAAAGTTTTCGCGAATGAAAGAGTCTGATGTAACTGTACCCTACCTTATAACATCTTATATTAAGAGAGTTGAATTACCCTTGAAACACAATAGATTGTCACTAGCAGACAATATGCGCATATACTTGTCCCATCGCACTCGAGCTCCGATGGAGACACGGTGACATAAAAAGACATTGTTGTCCTGAGTACTATCAAAATGTTCTCTACCCTTTGCTTTTAACAATGTAAAGATAGGGCCGATCTTTCACAGTGTAAGATCATCAGATTTAGTTTATTATCGCAACTTGTTTTTTGGCTTTGAGCTAATTAACTTTACTTAACTTAAGTATTATTTTAACTTATAAAGGTTTTATCTATGTCAATTTGAATTGAGGCTCCACGAGGACTTTAATTCTGAGATTAAAAGTAGTACCTAGTATCTCTAAAGCTTACTAATTTGTCTTTGTTTATCGTAAATATTTAAAAATGTTTTTGTTTAGTTATCTATGTACATACATATAATAAAATTATAACTAAGGCGAATCTGTATATTAAATATTTTTTGGAAAATCTTATTGAAATGCACATTATTATCGATACAGAGGCCGAATCTATAGTTTTTAGAATTTTTGTCTGTCTGTCTGTGACCGCATCACGAAAAAACCACTGAAAAGTTTTTGATGAAATTTGGTATGATGATAGCTGGTTATGCTGGTCAACATATAGGATACTTTTTACTGCGGGAAAATATCTCATCTCTGAGAAATCTAGACTAAGCGTTAAAACGAAAGTACGGACGAACCCGAGCGGAGCGAAAGTGAGTCGCTAGTATAAAATATATTTTATATTGAAATGTAAATTTCATAAAAAAATATTATACTTCGTTATGTCGAATTAATTTTATTATTTACCTTTTATATTTTTACAATATTCCAGGAGGTCTAAAAGTTAGTTTTTGCAAATGACTTTTTTATATATTCTTTTTATATTTCAGTTCGTAAAAATGGATCAATATGAAAATCCATATTTATTTCCTTTATTTTGGATAAAATGAATAATATATCATTCATAACTGGTAGGTAAGTAATATACTCGTATATATTTCTGCATCCTTACCCTATGGCAGTATAATCCATCTTGTATGTAATTTTACCGAAAGTACGCAAGTATTGTTCGTGTCTAACCGCAAGAGTTGAGTCAGTTTGAAGGATGATCGATGAAGCAGATGGGTTTTAATAACCTAATAAGTACCTACTATATCTGATCTATCTACTTTAAGTTTCAATATCAATGATTATTGTGGAAACATAAAATTTGAGATATGTAATAGAAAATATTCTTTGTCATGTTGATGCTTAAAAGAGTAGCTTGGAAAGATTTCCATGAGTTTTAAAATTTGCCTTTTATTTCGATGTTCTTCTTTCCAAATTTCACATTTAACTCTACTGTAACCAACTCCCATTTGGCCAGCGTGGTGGACTATGGCCTGATAACCGTCGTATTGAAAGGAGGCTCGTGCCCCGGAGAGGGACTTTAAAAAAAGGCTACACGCACTATTACAGTATTAACAACATTTAATAAGTATATTATCATAAGCAAATTCGACATTAGCATGAGGATAAGTAATTAGTAGGTATGTTTCTTTTAGTGGTGTTACGTTTGTGTATCTATTACAACGTGGAAGTATTCTATCTACCTTGCTTTACTAATGAACCAGGTAAACGGAAATTTAATACAAACATGTTAAAATCTATTTGGTTTGGACTTCCAATCAGTTTTTTAAAGATCTATATATTATAATCTCACAAATGTCTTCCGGCAATTATCCTCGGGTTAAAGTTAAAAAGTTAAAGTTTTTACCAATAGCATACTTTGAGTAAAGAACTTGCATTTAAATTTAGTTGTACATAAATCTTAATTTTATTTTAACCAAAATATTGAGATATAATTGAGAATTATAATACTTCTATTAACATTTTTTAATATAATTTGGAAAGATAAAAATCTAAGACGGAAAGAATCGTTTAAATACAAATTTTATGAAAAACATTTAAAATATAACTTCATTACTAGGATGTTTATTGAAAATCTATATATATATATATTTAAACTTATCTTTTCTTTGTACCACCCGCCTTCCATGATTGATGGCATAACGCGTACTAATTTCTCACAAACCGACGACTCGTGTATACTCGCAAATCGTTTTATTCATATTATGAGTTTATAATATATGTAAAAGTTTACGTATACAAAAATCTATATTTTCAAAAGTAAGAACAACACGTGCACGCGAAAAGTTATGACAAAGGTTTATTGTTTGAAAAGATTTTGAGACTTAAGGAGTCTGCCCACTACACCGTCTCATACCATGACCGTGCTATGAACGTATCAGGCACGGAAACGAGCATGGCACGGACTACTATGCCCACTAGAACGTATCAACAACGTATCATATCCGTACATAACGGTTTTAGTGCTGTGTATGCTCACCATTGCGCCGCCTGCGCGCACCGGTCCCGTAACGTCGCGTGCCAGGCACGCAGCGTACCGACACCGGTAAAATATTCTCGACGACAATTGTTAACGTTCCGTGCACGGCACGCGACGGTGCCGGTCGGTGACGGAACGGTCTAGTGGGCCGAGTCTCATACATTTCAATACAAAGAATATTTTTTTGCCTGACACGCTCCTAGCACGGTCATGGTATGAGACGGGGTAGTGGGCAGACTCCTTTACGATATTGTCTGTCGAAAAATGAGAAGGTAACCGGATTGAATATACGAGTATAAAGACAAAAATTTGAATATTTCTCAAGATGATCACATATCGTGAATGTTGTGTATTTTAATTCTTATGCTAGATTTCACCCGGGACTTCGCTTGCATACTATAATGATAAAAATGTATTTAGTTCTTCAGTCTTATCGAGACGCTTAGAGAAACTTTTTTCCCGAATAATATCTTATCGAGACGCTTAGAGAAACTTTTTTCCCGAATAATAACGCTTAGAGAAACTTTTTTTATGATTGTTTGGTTAGCATTATTATGTTAGCTCAATATAAAATCGCTTGTTTTAACACAGACAGACAATTTTTACTTTTATGTATAACTTATACCTATGGATTAACTTTTTTCGCTTTTTGATTTTATAATCTCCGTAGGAGACAGAACATACTGATATCTAAATCGGTTCTTTTTCTTCGGTCTAGACAGTGCATGACCAGTGCCATCAATCTGTTATGAGAAAAATATACACAGATCTCGTGTCTGCCACGACCTTCGGGTACATTGAAAATGAATCTGCCAAATGAACTGAATTAAATCATTTACCTTTGTATACCACATTGGTGGATGTTCAGTCTGGTTGTGGGTTCTGTTAAAATGTCCATGTGAGAATCAAATCAATCAAAGTCCATACCTGCTACTTTTAACAAATAGCCCTGACATTTATTAATACTCATTGCAACTCAAATTTTAAGAAAGGAATTACGATAGATTAAATTCAAAGCCATAGTCAGAGGTTATCAGTGGGATTCCAGGTATGAATACTGATTCCCCTCGAGCACATCCAGCAAACACAGTGGCTACCATCTTTTTTTTATAGATTACTAACAGTCTTATCCGATTACACAGATTTGGTGGCTTCTTCATAACAAGTGTGACAACCTTCAGAAGGACAGAACACTGTTAAGAAATTCTACAGGATAGTGAACAGCTTCATCCATTTGCATCATTGAAACGACAGACCTATATTCTATTTCTGAGCCTTCAAAGGACTTAAGTTATTGAAATCAAAATCACTTTTGTTATTAAAATCATTAGCATTGTTGTATTTGGGCGTCAGCGTAGCACGTTCACAAAGCCAAGTGCATTAATACCAGGTTTCAGATAACTCTGATCATAAACATTTTGTTCTCCAAATAAACATTACCAACCCCTTTTACTCCTTTAAGGGATAAATTTCAAAAAAATTTAATATACCTACATATTACATACGTATTTTAATTATATTTATATTAAAGCTAAGTACACCTTTCCGTGCATTTTACTTTAAAAATTGCAGACTTTAATACAAATAAATTATAAATTTTCATCCCCTTTTTTACCCCATTACGGAATGAATTACAAAAAAAGATAAAACACGTGTTTCTTTAATTGAATTGAAGATCATTAATACTAAGTTTCAAGTAATTCTCATTTTAAATAATTTTTTTCACAGATAAACTTTGGCATCCCCTTTTACCCCTTTAAGGGATGAATTTCGAAAAATCTTTTCTTATCCGATGCCTACGTCATATAAGAAATAAGCTCTTCAAAAATACACGTTTCTACGACCAGTGGTTTAGGCTGTCCGTTGATCCATCAGTCAGTCAAGGCAAAGCCTTTTATATATACTAGCGACTTCCCCCTTGCTTCGCTCGGGTTCGTCCCTAGTTATGTTTTAATGTCTAGTATAGACTTCTCAGAGATGAATTAATATTTTCCCGCAATATAAAGTATCCTTTATGTTGATTCAGACAACCAACTGATATCATACCAAATAATCAATTTGCTATACCAGATAATCTATCCTTGTGCTTTTCATCCAGATCGGTTCAGCCGTTCTGGTATGATTGAGTAACAAACATTCATCCAAACTTTCGCATTTATAATATTTCAATTAATTACAATATTTTATTAATGGGATTAAATGATATTATATATGACCCGAGTAATAAGTTATCACTACACAAAGTTTAGTTAAAATCGGTTCCGTAATTTTTGCGTGAAACGTGCAAACCCAAACAGACAAACAGACATACAGACAAAAATTTTAATAACTATTGTTTTGGGGTATATATTCTGTACACAATAGGTTACAGTCATTGTTTTAAAAAAATATTTCATGTATAGATTTCGCTAAGTTACTGTTTTATTATGTGTATAGATATTAGTTAGTTATTAGTTTAAATACATATTTATTTTTGCATAAAGAATCACTTCGTTCAAACACATAATCATGTTCCAACGTAAACTCTGCGTCACAAAGGTACAACTTCTGAATAACCCAGCCATGATACGCACCTCCAATGATTTTTTAAATGTAGCGCAAAATCGTATCTCTCGGGGTTTTTTTTTATTTTTTCGATATCTCATTTCGTTTTCGAGATATGAATTATTTTCTGAATGAAACCGGGCGAAAAACGACCACATTTTTCACACTATTTCGATTTAAAAAAAAAAGTAATTGAGTTTATTCAAAAATTCTTTTTGCATTTTGTAGCCCTTGTCAGGACGCGTTTTTTGTCATCCAAATTAGTTACGTAGTCCCAAAAGCCACGACTTCAGGGCGATGTCGCACTTTCGCTGAAAATCGGGCCTATACCGAAGCGACAAAAAAAAACATTTTCAATGTTAAAATTGCGTTAATTTGGTTTATTTTAATCATTTTTATTTCTCTCATAGTACTAGTATATGCAAAGCTATTATAAACCGTTAATCTGAATAAATAGATTTACATTAATCATTTAGTACGTGCAATTAGAGTTCAAGCCTCGCTTCAACGAATTCCAATATTTGCTGCCACAATAGGTCTTTAATAAATTTGTTAAAAATATGCTAATTGTTTGGTGATTTTCATTGCTGAACGCAATTAACACAAAATTAATTAATTATTCAGACAGATTACAAATATTATTTATTAATACATATATTACAATACTATACGTCGGCCACCAAATTGTTTTATACTCAAAAACTATACGTCTTCTTTATTGACTATTATTATTATAAAGAAATATAACACGTTACCAATGTCAGTAATTTATTATGTCGTAATTTATCGTTCTAATACGTTCTGTATTATTTTCAGAATATATTTTTTATTATTTATATTAACAGTTTTAGCTATCACACTTAAATGGATATTTTATCAATATTTTATTGTATGCTAAAGAGAAATATCAGTCAATTTTATTTTATAGGGCGCAAACTATCGCTACTATTTTCTGGAATATGTTTACGCTGCTATGTTTGATAGCACTCGCTGTACAATTACTTTACAATACACACAGTATCCGTACAAAATGTGTTGTACAAAATGTGTTGTACAAAATGTGCAATAAATAATTGAATGTAGTTTGTACGAGCTACAGATAGAAATATTTTACCACAATTTAATATATTCATCAAAACTGATGATAATATTAATAATAGGTAATTAGTAATTACATATTATGTAGGTTGGAAAAAAAAACCTATGTAATTAAGGCCTTAGAGATAATATAACTATTTATTAGTGAAATAATTGACAAATAAAAAGACTTTTATCAACAAAAAAATGTATTCAGCCATTTTTCACATCCCACTGCTGAGCACGGGCCTCGCTCAATACGAGGGGGATCAGGCCACAGTCCACCACATTGGCCAAGTGCGAGTTGGTCTTCCGAAACTTGCTAGGTTCTCTCAAACATGCAGGTTTTTTCATATTGTTTTCCTTTACCGTAAGACAAGTTGTAATCATGTTGAAAATTATTCCTAGGTAAAAATATTAAAGGTACGAGACTCGGGATTTGAACCCATTTTGCTTGGTTTCTAAAAAAGCGTGTTTCCATTAGGCTACAACTCTTTATCTTATAAAACTATAATATAAAAAACTTATTACATACATATGTTATCCATTTCTTAACCATGTGTAAGGGCTGACCGAAAATATTCAAATAGGCATATTTTACAAAAATGGGAACTTGTGCAAGTGGAGCAATTAAAATTTTTATTCTATTTTATTTATATTCCAGAGTGATTTTTTAAATGCATTGCAACCGAGTATTCTGCGGTTGCGGTTTTCGAGAGAGAAAAACAAAAGTTGAATATTATATTTTAGGACTCTCATTATTATTCATCGCGTTTCCTCTTTGTGTTTTCATGAAATGTTCATACACAATAAAGTTATGATAGCACTTGATATATACGTGAAATATTAAAAAAATTAGGACAAGTCATTAGAGATCATTTGTTTCTTGCCACTAAACACTAAGTGGTGGTCGAAATTATACCATAATCCTTTTTTTTATTGATAACACTAAAACTCGTCAATAGCTCCTAAATATACAAAAAAGTTGACAAATAAAGGGAAAAAAGCCACTGAATTGTTTTATTTTTGCCCATTTATATATAGACTGGCGAGTAGCGACTCACCCTCGCTCCGCTCGAGTTTTTCCCTAGGTACGTTTTAACGGTTAGTATAGATTTCTCAGAGATGAGATATTTTTCCGCAGTAAAAACTGTGTTATATATTGACCCCGATAACCAGCTATCATTATACCAAATTTCATTAAAATCAGTCCAGTGGTTTTTTCGTGATGACTGGGAACAGTCAGACAGACTGACAAAAATTCTAAAAACTATAGATGCGGATTCTGTATCGATATTAATAACTATTTCAACAAGATTTCCCAAAAAATATTTAATGTACAGATTTGACTCAAAATTTTGTTAGTATAGATAACAATGTAAATGTTTAAAAATAGGCTTTATTTTATTGTATATAGGTTTTATAGTCAATATATAATTGCCAGTTCCAATTGCGGATTGTAAAATCCCTATGGAAGTTATTGCCACTATAATCACTTGCCACGTTTATGCTTCATTTAAAATAGCTGATGTAGCTCTTGAATGAAGCACCTTTGACACGTTTCATAATTAACATTTTTTTATATTCCATGCAATAGGTATATATTTTTTAATAAACTAGTATGATATTAAAATGCTTAGTATGTATTTTTAAATGGCAAATAAACATCTATATATAATATTTTTTACAACTTTTATAGATAACACTTTTTACAATAATTTACTTTACTACTATTACTTTGCTACTATTTACTTTACTAAAATACTTTTCTACAACTTTTACAGATAACACTTTTTTCAATAATCTCAAAGTTTTCGAGATATTTGCAAAAAAATCGGTTTTTAATTTTTTTCTTGGTTTTTTTATTTTTAGTTTCTAAAATAATCTTTTGATTTTCATGAAACTAAGGAAATATAATCTTCAAAATATACATAAAATTGAAATTGAAATGTTTAGCCATTTCCGAAAAAAGTATGTTTTATTATCTCGAGAGGCTGAAAATCGTTCGAATCGACGTTTACATTTAAAAATTATGATAATTTTTAATAATTTGTTGTTTATAAAAGTTGTAGATTTTTACTAGAGTTATAACTTTTGTAGAAAACATTTATCGATAGAACATCACAGTAAGCCGGAAATTTAAAAAAAAACTGTTTTTCAACGCATTGTGTCCTCCCATTTCTCGGGGGTGGCTGGGCATCGAGGGCATTTTACGAATTTCTATTCCTTATATACCTGCTAACATTTTAAAATCATAAAACTTCAGGTTTTCAATATTTTGTTTTCAAACCGCATTTCGATTGGACTAAAATTTAAATAATCAATTTTAATAATCTGTAAACCTTAATAATATGTTAAGCTGAACAGTTGAATTTTGTGTTTGTTACGCACCGAATTCTGGAACTACCAGTCCGATTCATGAAATTATTTTTGGATTTTATTATAGACTACTTATATAAAAGATTATAAAATATTTACGATGAATTGTAATAGAAATTGCTGGATTGGAGCGTTAAATGAATGACAAAGAGTTTAAAACTCTTTCCATTCCTAAGCATATGATCAGATATGAATAGAGGTGGAAAATTAAATGGGGGTATCGATCATTTCTCAAGTAAGAGACATATGTATATTCTTTTATTTTTATAATACCTAACTATTTTTAACATACTTGTATGTAAGTACATTGTACATGTATAGTCTTTACTATATTCGTACTTACCGTTAAAACATACCTAGGGACGAACCCAAGCGAAGCGAGGGTGAGTCGCTTGTTATAAATATAATATTAGTATGGATACCAACGCCTGTTTGGTCTTATGACGAGTTTAATATTGGTGAAAAATGAGCACCTAATATTTTAGTTACTATTATAATATAGTACGTATGTTCTCTATGTGTGACAAGTGACGAATCACGTATAGGATGCATATGTACTACAACTTATAATCTATTAAGTACCGTGTAAAATTAGTTAAAATATGTAACTAAGTTTTAATTTGAGGGTATATACATAAAATATATAATTAGAAAAAATATTTAACACATTAAAAAAAAGTATTCCGGGGTCAAGAACTACTTCTAGGCTGACCTAAAAGCGTTATCGCGCCTAGTCATGCAAATAAAATTCGGTTCGATGAATAAAGTACCCCTTTAAACTCTTATAAAATGAAATAAGTATTAAAATAAACTAAAATTTAACTATGTAAAATATGAAAGACAAATTTTTCAATATATTATTAAATAATAAGCACTATACTGTACGATACTGTACAGTAAAATATCTGTAGTCATCTGACTACACACGATATCTTGTGTACTATAATATTTTGCCTTTAAATTCTAAGAAATATAATTTCGTATTTTAATCTATTACTTAGAAAAAAATATGTTCAGAAAAACATAAAATTTACATACTCGGGAGAGATTCTATTTTTGCGCGATGATTAAAGATTAAAACGTCTCGCTACATCCGCTTAAAACTATGTAATATAATAAAGTGATATCTCATAAAAGTACATACATCGTTATATGAGCATTGGCTTGGTAATAGTATTAGGTTAGCTATTCAAAATGAAACTTCGTTTACACGGTACTCCTGGCAATGCACTTTCATACTTACTCTATGGTGCTTTAATTCCAATACCCTATATTACATTGTTTGCATCTGCTCTCATCACTGATTGAGAATCTAATAGATGATTTTTTTTATTATCCCAGGAAAATAAGGATGTTCTACGAAAAAAAAAAGATTTTCCGTTTATAATTGACTGTTGCTTCGATTAACGTATCTGGGCTATTATAATTTTTAAGTTAAAGGTATCAATTTCCGTACATTTTTAAATAAACATATTTTGTTTTTGTTAGAGAAATTAGAGCTCTTTAAAATTAAATATAACTGTTATAAAATAATGTCCAATATATAATAAATAGCAAATATCTAATAGAAATAGCTAATAGAATAAAAATTTATTTATAAAAAAATGTTACAGTACATACATATATCATATGAATGCTTTTTATAAAAATCTTTTATTTCTTTAAAAATTATTAATGAAAGAGACCAACTATGGAAAATATATTCATTTAACTACAATGGAATCGCATTAATTTGCCTTTCAATGTAGCCTTTGTCGAGGGAGTTTACCATGTAATTTAAAAACCAATTAACACGTTCACCATCGTTATTTACGAGTATAACGTTATATAATTTTACGTGTAAGCTTTTCGTAATCAAATTATTTGCAAAATTCGTCTTTAACCCAATTAATCATATTTATTGAAGTATGTATCTGATTTTAGAATAAGCTTTTTCTTTATCGACTTTAAAAAGGTTTCCGACGTTTCGAATATCTTACAGTAATCGTGGTCACGGAAAAGACTTAGGTTTTAGACGTATCAAAGGTTATTATATAGTTGTTACAAACAACACCTACCCACAAAATTATATAATAATTTTCATAAATACAAAAGTGGCACCAAAGTACCTAACAATATTTGTTAATTTTAAATTGTATTGTATTCAGCCCTTTTTAACGTCCACTGCTGGGTACGGGCCTCCCTTCAATACGAGGGGGATCAGGCCATAATCCACCACGCTGGCCAAGTGCGGGTTGGCTGACTTCACAAGTCTTTCGAAAACTTGCTAGGTTCTCTCAGATATGCAGGTTTCCTCACGGTGTTTTCCTTCACCATAAGGCAAGTGGTAATCATGTTAGAACCCAAGTAGCACAAGGAGTATTTTAATTAATCTACCGTGAACTTATATAGTACTAAATGTGTATGTAAGCTCTTAGAAAAAAAGTTCACTCAACATTCTGTAGCTGGAATAAGATGAACAAGTATAATAAACAAAAACTCAAACTATAGCAATCCACATCATTATTGTATGTAAAATGTTAACATTAGCTTTCAAGAGACGTTTCTGATTAGTTTAAATACTCGTTTGAATATGACATGATTTGTATACCTACTATTTATATTTGTATTTTCAAACAAAATATGTAGATCTGACTAAAATTATAGATGCTCATTGAAAATTATATTTATCTATTATTTAGTTACATTTAAATATCATAAATGTGTTTTCAAACATTTTTACTATTTTTAAAATTCAGATTACATAAAACGCAAAATAGAGCACTCTAATCCCTGTTTCTGAACATATATGTACATGAAATTATAATAACCTCAATAAATATAATAAAAATACTGAAGATTAATGTAAAAAAATAAACACTTATGAAGCAAACGTATATTGTGGGTTAAAAGTACATGAAAAAAGAAAACTTCAAAATAATAGGTTTCGTGGAGATATTGCTAACAATATTTTACTATAAAATAAAATATACTCAAAGGCATAGTGTAAATCGCCAAAATACATGATAGTGAGATCAGTCGCGCCCAAATATCATTGAGAAAAGTTTTCTAAACTTCAAAAACATACTAGTTTTAAAACTTAGTGCAACATTTACTTTACTGCCTATTAATTTTTATATTCAAATTTTACTCATTTTGTTGTTTATCATTTGCTTAACTTCCCGTGAAAATACAATACAAGACAAAATATAATAAAAAAATTATAACTAGAATTCCAGACAACGGTAAACTATTAAGCTGTTGCAAACAGAACATCGGCTTCCAGGCATTTATCTTGTATGGAAAGATATAAAGGGCATAAATAAAGCAAAACCTATAAAGCTTTAAAGCAACAATGAAAAATACGAACCGTTTTACGTTGGGCGGTGGTGGCAGGGCGGGCGGCGGGCGGTCCGGCGCGCCTTGCGAGCCCGAACAAAGCCTCCCCGCTGAGAGTACCGCTGCAGAAACAAAAAACACATGAACAACCGCTCCAATTATTGACGTGGGCATGAGATGAGAGCCTCGACTTACATGCCAGTGTGTGCCTACCCGTGGCCTACCGGTTACTCCCTACGACTCAGTAAGGATTTTTCCGCTAACGAAGAGGCTCTGGATTTAATTACTGGAGTTATTTATTTCTTATTACAAAATATCTAAATCTAATAATTGTATGAGAAAAACTGGGCTGTCAAGAAAATTTTGATTAAGATACTTGTTTAAAAAACAGTCGTTAAATATCTATAAATACAAATAGATATATGTACAGTTCAGTAAGACACAATTGTTTAATGCACATCGAAATAAGAAGATGGTGAATTGATTATGAAGTTAGTATTAATAAGGCCCTTTGTATCGTTTAATAACTCTTTGTATATGGCATCTTCTACGAATCGTTTTCCGCTTCAAGAAATTGTAATCTAAGGATTGCGATAAAGAAGTAATTGCAAAATATTAAATTCTCATAACATGTACCATAAATCGCCACGTCATTAGAATATTGCGGTACTTTTATGATAACATAAATTTGAAATAATAAAAAAAAAATATTAACATTTACATTTTGCCTTAAAAAAATAATACTTCTTTTTAGTAATTTCTTGTGCATAAAATATTTTGTACTCTTATTTTCACTTCTCAAACTTTCACTCAATCAATCTCAAGCTCGCTGATCCGTAAGAAGTATTTATAAAATAAATTGTGTTACAAGTGTATACCTACGTAATGTGTTTCGCATGAGTTGGGATAAGGAGCGAAAAAACGAATGGAATCCATTGGAAATCGTGGAGGCGGGAGGTGCGGGCCGGGTGGGATATCCGCCGGATATACAGAGCTGGAGCCGTGACGGTTACTTTATAAATTATTTCTATCTAATATGTGAATTCTATTCTAGTATATGACATTATGATGAAATCATTATATTTTAGTTTATACCAATGTATTATGATAAATTTTGTTTTTATGACACTACTGTTATAAACACGAAATTTTTGTTTCAGTGATAGCCAAAAGTGGCTCTACTTACATATTATAAATACAAACGTACTTTATGTAGCGTAAGTGCGTAAGACGTAAGTGGCCTGTATATTATACTTCCATTTCAAAATTTGCAATATATCGAAGTGATTTTACTACTTATTTCTGTATATTAAGTATTTCGTTTCTATGGGAATTGTAAAAAATACTTAAGGATGTGCCAGAGTGAATAAATTAACTTATTTTCTTAACTCCTTGAAAATAACTAATCTTAATTGAAAAGTTCCATAGTCTTATCAAAAAAATTAAGAACAAAATTCTTAATGTTCAAATCCATCAAATCAGCGTATGCACATTCTATTCATACTTATAATATCTAGGGGCGTATTTAAAATTAGATGTATATTTAAACGACATTGCCCTACTCGACTGCGCTTTTACGCGATAATATTGAAATTGTTCTCGGGTGCTTGTATAGGAACGTTATTTGCGCGTTAGGCGTTTTATTGCATATCGATCTAAACGAAAATTATACTTTACAATATTGCCTTACAGAGAAGCTTTTATTTTTAATTATATTGTTATAAGTGAGTTTCGTTTGCGGCTTTCTGCAAGGTATAGTTAGTTATAAGGTATAGTTATAAAGTTTCCCCCCGAATATGTGCCTTGTTGTGGCGGAGCTCATTAGCGTCCGGCAATCTATCAGGACGTGAATCTTAGTCGCAATTGGGAGGCGTTGGATTGCTTCTGGTACTTAACTGATAGCAGAGTAGACAACATGAGCATGAGAACAACGCCCTGATTCTTGTGGAGAACGGGAGGTCATCTGCCTCAGTTGGCAAGCCATCGAGGCGTCATTATTAGTGCGTAAGTGATACTGCGGCGTTAAGAAGTGGAAGGTTCTATTTGGTTATAATGGGTAGTATCTACTGGCTTTCCTAGCGGGTAAGTCTTTACATAGACACCTTTACACATCTTTTATTTAATGTATCTATATAATATGTATGTTTTTTTATGCAATAAAGTATTGTAATAATAATAAACCTGCTGTATATACATATATGCACAAATGTCAACCGTCAAAAAAATTTTTCATCTCCAGGATTTAAATTAGCAATTACAAATTTCACTCAAATTCATTGAGTCATTACTCAATCACACAAATTGTCACATTAATAATGTAGTATGATATCACAGGGAATTTGATTATTGCTATTTCCTCATAATGTAACAACAAATGAACTTTATTTCAAATACAAAAATACTAGTACTTTTTATAGGAGATAAAGTAATATCTTTTTCAAATAGCGACTAAATAATAGTAGTAGTAATTTACAAAAATTACTTATTACTTGTATTCAGCCCTTTTTAACGTCCCACTGCTGGGCACGGGCCTCCCTTCAATACGAGGGAAATCAGGCCATAGTCCATCACGCTGGCCAAGTGCGGATTGGCGGACTTCACATGCCTTTCGAAAACTTGCTAGGTTTTCTCAGACATGCAGGTTTCCTCACGAAGTTTTCCTTCACCGTTAGGCAAATGGTAATCATGTTAGAAATGTTTCGCACATAAAAATATCAGAAGTGCGAGACCCGGGATTTGAATCCGCTTGACTCGGTTTTCCAAGCGAGCGCGTTACCACTGGGCTATCACTGCCGCTTATTATTTACCGAAAGTAAAATATTTTTTCAATGAAATAATAAATTCTAGGAAGACTATGTCTAATAATGAAAAAAATGCCATACTTAATTGAATCGATGTACAACCAAACAAAAAAAGTTAATCAAGACCCTACATAAAAACCTCCTCAATACTGCAGGATCCTTACTAATGTGAGGCGAATGGTCCGATTTGATAAGGAAAAACGAGTAAATAAGGAATCATGAGAGCGGTCCGGAAAGGGTCAGGAGAAGGGGGAGTACGTCCGCCGGATATACAGCCGACCGCTCGCTTATGAAATACACCGGTATTTCATAATTTTCATAGCCGAAGGCTGGAAGAAGATTATATGTAAGCATTGAATATCTGATATGCACGGCGACATTAAAATATTAAAAGGTCAGATCACAAATGATAAAGCATTGAGATTGAGTTTTGTATAATAACTTAAAATGTATTTCGAATTAATACTTTTTTTTTTACTCGTAATAAAAGCTCAGAAATATCACGATGTGATCTTAGGAAACAAGTTTGATTTCCTTTAGTCAACGTCAAAGGAGGTTACGGGGAA
Organism: Fabriciana adippe; assembly: GCA_905404265.1. Taxonomy (NCBI): domain Eukaryota; kingdom Metazoa; phylum Arthropoda; class Insecta; order Lepidoptera; family Nymphalidae; genus Fabriciana; species Fabriciana adippe. Next base: position 6,841,317 of record FR990000.1, read on the forward strand.
TAAGAAAAAGCATAAAGAATGAAGGGGAAAGAAATAAAAAATTCACAGAAACACGGAGGTCGGAGTTTTTCCTGTCACCGGGCACAAACAATGCCTCTATTGTACCCCTCTCCCCGACCTCTGGCGGAACAGGCGAGGAAACGAGCATCTTTTGTTACCGACCCCGCTCTCCCCGCGTGAGCTAGAGCTTTGAACCCGCGGTCATCTGTTTACATCACCGCGAAAAAAGACATGCGATTATTTTCGTCCCCTAGGTTACATTTACTGAATGATAAGAACGTCATTTGCACGCTGTATTCATAAAAGTCGGGTCGGAAAGGCGAGAAAATATAGTCCTTTACTGTTTTGAGTGACATTTCTATTTAAAGCGAGTCCTATTTCGGGTTTTTGACAGCAATCAAAATAATTATGTCTATATTTTTAAACAGTAGTAAAGTTGTAAAGAAAACAATGCTTTAGTACATAATTGATACTTTTCAGTCTCGTTTACGGTTCTATTGTAAATGTCGTTTAGTACTTTGAAATTCAGCTATGCTTGAAAAATAAAACTTCATAAATATTCTTGACATTTTACTCTTATCCTGTAGCGAGTCCGAGTAAATTTTGACAAAACATGTCGGAACGTTTAATACTGCAACTGCTAACATATTTTATTTTTTAATATTTTACTTCATACAAACACCTGGTTAAATTCTAAGAAATTAATTGTTAACGTGCACGTCGGTGTGCCTGCGCCTCTCGACAGGTTAATGGGAAATTTAAATAAAATTATTTTAATTATTTTAACTTAATTATTTCAGTGTATTACAAACACTAGTGCCTAACAATAGCCTATGCATTACTCTAGCTCATAGGCAATCTCTCACATATATTCATCTCATGCATAACTGATAAACTATGTAAATGAATTTACTTACAATTCAAATGATTACAGTTTACAGTCAACGTGCTTACTGCTGTCATGTGATGTGGAATAATTCCGCATTTTGCTCGCTCTGCAATTGTTTAGATATGAAAAATAACGCTGGTAGCGAGGCCACAAGTTTATTTTTTCTTTTCACTCACCTACATTGCTTATTCATATTAAACACCGAGCGCTTTACGCTTTAGTAGGTCCTTTAACAAACTAAACCTACATACATATGTACTCGTATTTCACTATTACTTGCCAGTACATCCATCAGTAGTTTATTTGTGAATAATTTATCCTCTTATAAGTATTGTAAAATGATATTAGATAGTCTACTCTATTACTTTTCTCTACAAATAGGCTATAAAGCGCATTGATGCGCAATCATAAAAACTAAAAAACATGGAAACTCTTCAGCTACATATGTATATTAATATTTGAAAACAAATTGAATTATGTTAACTGCTAACAATAAATGTTGTTATACATTTTAAACTTCTATTTTACAAAATAATATCCATAAACAATAATTTGCATATGTTAAGTGTTAAGAAATAATAAGTAATCAAAGTGTAATATTTTTTACAGCCATGAAACTTTTTACTGCAACTTAAAGTCAGTTGGTGCCAAAAAAAGTAAATAAGAACCATTTATATGAACCCAAATTGTACCGCAGACGTCTGGCAAAGGACATTTTTGTGAGCGACTAAGCTGTGCGACTCTTTTATTGCATAAGCAAATTGGATTCCACACCGCGATATACAACTGCACGGTACATTTGAATTTTGTTTGGAACGTAAGGTGATAACGCGTTTACATTTACTGAACATAATTAAATTAATACTAAAGAGGTCAATGTCAAATATTAAAACATAATTTAAACAATACCAGGTCGATTGTTAGTGTCATAATCAAAAAAGAAAGCTAGAAAAATGCAGTCTCTTTTATTTTGATACAGACTCGCATCCTGAAACTTCCGTAGAATACTAAAAGTCATGATAAATATTGAACATTGCTCAGTGAGATGAAAATAAACTGCAGTGAAAATGTAAAAGAGGGGAGCATTACAGGAAATATGCTTCCACTTTTCGCTATTATATCAGTAAATGAAGGAAGCGGGGACGATAGGACGACGCGTTTTAATAACAAACCGACTCTACAACACTAAATATAGAAAGTTCTGATAACTTTTATAATGACTTTTGATGGACTCGGAATATGTGTATGATACAATTTTTACCTACAATAGGTATTTTTAACCTAATATTCTTTTAATACTAAATAAATAATATTTAATAAATAAAATTGAAGTGTATGTTTCTTATTTCAAAATTCAAAAACAGTTTTTTACTAAATACATGTGAAATTAGTTACATACGGAACTAATAAGTAAAAAACAATTTTTAAAGTTTTTATTTGTTTGTCTGCCTGTATGTTTGTCTGTTTGTTTCGTCTAATCTCCAAAATGACTGGACCGATTTTGACGGGACCTTCATTGGCAGATAGCTGATGTTTTAAGGAGTAATTTAGGCTCCTTTTATTTTAGAATAAAAATCAGGGTTCCGCGTAAAAAAAAATACCCATGAAAATATCAACAAATCGTACCTAAGGACGTACGTAAGTCGCTTGAGTTATTGGCCAAGAGCTCTGTTTGCCTTTAATTCTATATGGAAAGTCCATGAATATGAAAAATACACATTCCATTTCAGTTAACAATTTGACAAAAGTTTTTATTAATAATAGTATTTCTATCTTATAAAATGTATTTACTAGTATACCAAAATGATTCTGTACAAGTGGTTTATAAAAAGAGACTGTTACATATCCATTTCACTAAATTGAAAAGGGATTTGTCCTTAGATTAACCCGATTGGGTTAACCCGGACATTATCATTAAAACATAATAATTAATTTGACATATTACTGTAGGTTCTAACGTACGTGTTTTAAGTGTTTATATATTTTAAATTACTGTCTATAATTGCTATAAAATGAAATATACGATAAAAATCATTACTAAATGATACAAATTCTTTTTTGCAATCTTCATTTCCACCATTTTTATTTTATTCCGGAATTGTGGCAATTGTATTGATAGAAGACACATAAACATATAAAAATATCAGCAATATGGTGTCCGAAGAGTTATTTCTTATTCATATGAGAACTATGATAACAATCGTTCAAAAAACGTTTTTATTATGCTCCTTAAGTTGTATTCAAGTAATAATTCCAAAGATAATTAAATTATTTATTGGAAGAAAGTAAAACTTAAATAATCGAAATACTTGAAATCGTGACCCTATAGGTATAGGGCATTTATAATACTCGTATCTTTTGTTTAGGTATCATCTATCTATATATACCAGTTTCATACAGTTACTTTAAAAAAATATAATAATGGCAATGGATTGAGAATATCATCTTACATAGAAAAGTTTTCGAAACCCTATACTCATATATTCTTATATTACAAAAATAATTACTAAAGATTATTTTAGTAATTATTATTACTGTGTTCCCTCTTCCGCTTATTCCAGTTTCATTTATATGTATATAGATAGGTGAGAATAGATTCTATTTGAGTTTGAGGTCACAGACTAGTGATGCCATTCAGCCCAATGCTAAGAAACTAACTTGTTATAAAGTTTTTAAAATTGTATATAATACATACTCGTAACGTTTAAAACATGTTGTAATTTAAATATAATAAAAAAAAGAACTGCAGGGGCAGAATTCCTTACATTTTTTTAAAGTGCAAGCAATTTGATTTAAAAAAAGGAAGTTTTATTTCATTCTCTTAATTAGATACACAGGTAAACTTTCCATTGTGCGCTTTTCTGTGCAGAGTAGGGAGTATTGTTAGTTGATGCGCAATAAACAGAAATAAATATCTACATAGTCTTACTAAATACGATATGCATTAATAATTTTACTATTTTATTGTTACAATTATAAATTGTAGACACCTCTGATAACTTAGACTATAAGGACAGAATATATTGAAACCAAAGTGTATTCAATAAAAAGATATATAGTCTGTAATCGATATTCAACTATTTATTCGCGTCATTTAACAAGATCAAAATGCTTTCATTATATTGGTTAAACTCTTGCTTGCCCAACACTCTATGTAATTAATTGCTGTTAGGCAACAATAATTGTTCTTGTTTACATAATATATGTATGTACAATGTACATAGTTCTACTGCTTTTATAACAAATACATAAAAAATGTACGATGATTTTCGATTTATCAGTTTCTTATTGATTCACGTATTTAACTACTGTATTACTTGATGAGTGTATATGCACTTAAACATAGCATTTGAGTATATAGTATAAAAGCAGGTATAAAAATAACTAAGCATTACTTCTTGTTTTTTAACGACTGTTTTAGACAACTCTTTCATTTTAAGCAGTTATCTCAATTTTTTTTTTTTATTAAAAGTATCAAAATTATTACACTAAATACAATTGCATTTTAACTTATTACTTGATTTTAATTTTTGTTTAGTATTATCATTATGTAAGGAGACTAGAAAACTTAAGCAGTCTAATTTTTGCATATCTACCGACATCTTCTCACATTTTACATGAAATTCAAATATGAATAAAAAGGGCGTACCTACATGCTAAGGATACTTAATATCTGAACGAAGAGAAGCTTCTAAACAGCTATTATCTTTTCATTAGGATGGAACGACGGCCCGAAACGAGCCATCATCTCAAAATAGGAAAGATAAGCGATGTTTCATGCTCTTATTTATACTGGAAGAACAGTACAAAATGTTCTTATTTAGAAACCCCCTATAAGTATATTTACTATAATATTTATGTTTGTTATGGAAACCTTACTTATTATTATATATTTGAAAATATCCACCTAAATTATTAATCGCATTATGACCAATGTAAGTGCTTATTTGGAGTGGAACTCAAAGTGCTAAAAGTTCGTAGCGTTTCGTAGTAGTGACGTAGAGCTTAACTTTGCTGTTTTTAGAGTTATAAAGCCAAATGAAACCATTATTCATTCATTATATGTCCTTCTGCACGTAAATCTCAGATATAATACTCAGAGATCATTGGTGTTACACAGATGAAATTTGGTATTAACTGCTATAACATGTCATGTCTAAATTTAATAATTTAATAAAGAAGTGAGTGCGAAATTCCATATATTTTTTTCATTGAAAATAAGCTTGTGGTATCGTGACGGGCATCTTGTCGTATCCTTGCATAGGTCTTGAAAAATGAGATTGAAATTATTTTTAATGACTTTTTATTGAAGTAAATGACTACTAGGTGAACCTGTTTTAAAGACGTAAACATTATGTACAACCGATATATTTTATGACGCAATAAAGGTTATAGATGCGTCTATAATGCACTCATTTTTATGAGAATTGAACGAGTAATGAATATTATTTTAAAATAACACTTAATAAATACTGCATCATTCAAAACTACAGAAGCAATTAAATAAATTAATTTTGACCGTACATTCAAACTGTAAAACTGTGAGCTGCGGGCTAAACTTCAAAATTAGTTTAAGTATACAAACATAACTTACAGTTCCACAGTATAAGTAATTAAAATATATAACTTAATTCGTGTTATGTTTTATTCGAACTAAAAAAAGAAAAACAGAAAATGTAGGCACATGTGTAATACTTTTAATTTTATAATATTAGTTTGAGTGCCGCGTAAACATTTGCCGTTTTTCTGATTTTTTTAGTTTAGGGCCTATTGTACTAAAAGATATTACGTATGTTTGGTCTAACCTTCACGCATTTTCCCCTATTTTTTCAACGGCTTTAATGTTATAAAACTTATGACATCAGTTGTGTGATTACGCTTCATCAACCGTTAAAGGAAGTGCCCAGAAAACGAACATAATTTGCACCTTCGGATCTTTTTATGAATGCCTAAAATAAAACTTAAGTAGGTTCACGTTAATTAAGATTAATGCTTATATAAAAGAGTCCTGTTGAAATCTTCCGGCAATTAAATTAGTTGAGTTAGGGATGTAAGTGGGGCCAACTTCCACCTTAGGCCCCCTATTGTCAACCTCACCTGCTCGTGGTACATCCTGCTGATTAACGGACGAGGCTCTGGCGATCGAATGCGTGGCGGTATAACCACATGAAGGCTGGAATATGCAAATACTAATCCTGATGGCGGGCAGCAGCGCCACCAGTGAAATATTCCAGCAACTGCGGTCACCAACTCGCCTGCCAAGCGTGGTGACTAAGGCAGATACCCCCTAATGAGAGACAACTCAGATTTAAGGCCCCCAGTTCCCGGTAGTCACACTATTCCTGGCCACGGTACCGGCCATGGTAACGGTGCGACAGGGGGTGCTAAGAATCCCCGGGCTACGGCAGGGTACTACAAACGACTGCACTTGGCTACGTTCAACGGACGCACTTTAAGGCTGAATGAACACCTTGCCGAACTGGAAGAAGAGTTAAGTCATATTAACTGGCAAATAGTGGGCCTATCGGAAATCCGAAGACAGGGCGAGGAGACGATAGTACTAGATGCTGGTCACTTACTCTTCTTCCGAGAAGGACACCAACCATCCCAAGGTGGTGTTGGATTTTTGATCCATAAGTCACTCAAGAACAACGTCGTAGAGGTTGGCAGTGTGTCGGCGAGAGTAGCGTACCTTGTAATTAAAATAACCGAAAGATACTCCTTGAAGGTTATTCAAGTGTACGCTCCTACGTCCACACACCCTGACGAAGAGGTCGAAGCCATGTACGAAGACATAGTAAAAGCTATGTCCCGTACCAACACCTTCTACACTGTTGTCATGGGTGACTTCAATGCCAAAGTGGGAGTACAAGAAGATGGTGAATCGAGGGTAGGAGCATTTGGCTATGGGCGTAGAAATTATCGTGGGCAAATGCTAGTAAACTTTCTTGAGGCTCAGGGGTTGTTTCTGATGAACTCATTTTTCCAGAAAAAGCCTCAAAGGAAGTGGACCTGGCAAAGCCCCGATAACACTACAAAGAAAGAGATCGACTTCATTATATCCAACAAGCGCCACATATTCAGGGATGTCTCAGTGATTAACAGGGTCAAAACCGGCAGTGATCACCGACTTGTAAGGGGAGCCCTGAATATCAACATTAAAATTGAACGAGCGCGGCTAATGAAGTCGACTCTTAGACCAACACCGCCCCAGATGCAAACTGGCTGCGAAAGCTTCCAGCTAGAGCTGCAGAATAGATTCGCCATGTTGGAAACCACGCAGGACATTGATGACACCACCAACAGTCTGATGCGTGTAATCCGTGAGGTGGGCCAAAAACATTTTCGACCAAGGAGAGATGGACAAAAGTCGAAGCTCTCAGGCGAGACTCTGGACGAGATGTCGAAGAGACGCGATATGGTTTACCAGTCTAAGCGTCAGGTACTTGACAGGAAGGTAAAACATCTAATAAGGCGTGATTTAAGACAAGCGAATACCCGAAGTATTGAGGACGCTATAGAACTCAATAGGGGCTCGAAAGTCTTTGCTCAATCCCACACCTCCTGTTGTCACCTGACTAAGCTTAGGACTGCGCAGGGTACAACCGTCACCTCGAAATCAGAAATCCTCGCCGAAGTCGAAAAATTCTATGGAGATCTTTACTCTTCGCAAGCCCTTCCACCTGAGTCCCACCACACGGATGACCCACGTGCCAGACTGGTACACCACCAATCAGACGAGCTTCCCGACATCGACGTAGGCGAGATTAGGATAGCTCTTGGACAACTAGGAAACAACAAAACTCCGGGTGAAGACGGAATTACTTCGGAGCTTCTCAGAGCGGGAGGAACACCTGTTCTAACAGAGCTCGCAAAGCTCTTTAATTCTGTTCTTTACAATGGCATTACACCGGAGGCATGGAGCAGAGGTCTGGTGGTATTATTCTTTAAGAAGGGGGATAAAGCCCTTTTGAAGAACTACCGACCCATATCACTCCTGAGCCATGTGTATAAGTTGTTCTCAAGGGTTATCACGAACCGTCTCGCCCAAAAATTCGATGACTTCCAACCCATTGAGCAGGCTGGGTTTCGAAAAGGCTTTAGTACTGTAGACCACATACACACACTAAGGCAAATAATTCAAAAGACCGAGGAATATAATCAGCCTCTATGCCTAGCGTTTGTGGACTACGAGAAAGCCTTCGACACTATCGAGACCTGGGCTGTTCTACAATCCATGCAGAGATGCCTTATTGACTATCGGTATATCCAAATACTAAGGTGTTTGTACGAAGCCGCAACGATGACCATCCAAGTACAAGGCCAGAGCACAAGGCCAATTCAATTGCACCGCGGGGTAAGACAGGGGGATGTTATCTCCCCGAAACTGTTTACCTGTGCATTGGAGGACGTCTTCAAGACGCTCGATTGGAACGGATGCGGCATAAATATCAACGGAAAGTATATGACACACCTGCGATTTGCCGATGACATAGTCATTATGGCAGAGACTCTGCAGGATTTGGAAGAAATGCTTATCAGCCTAGGCGATTCTTCAAGACGGGTGGGTCTCGGGATGAATCTTGACAAGACCAAAATCATGTCGAATAGTCATGTATCCCCGAGACCAGTGATCGTGAGTGGCGCTGTTCTTGAAGTTGTGCAGGAATACATATATCTTGGCCAAACCATACAACTCGGCCGGCACAACTTTGAGAAGGAGGCCAATCGAAGAATACGCTTAGGTTGGGCGGCTTTTGGGAAGCTTCGGCACATTCTAGAGTCATCTGTCCCACAATCCCTTAAGACCAGGGTATTTAATCAGTGTGTCCTACCCGTAATGACATACGGAGCCGAAACGTGGACACTCACCGTAGGGCTGGTCCACAAATTCAAGGTCGCTCAGCGAGCAATGGAACGCGCGATGCTTGGGGTTTCTCTGGCGGACAGAATTCGGAATGAAGTCATTCGCCAGAGAACTAAAGTAACCGACATCGCGCGCAGAATAAGCTCGCTGAAGTGGAAGTGGGCCGGTCATGTCTCCAGACGTACCGATGGTCGATGGAGCCGAAACGTGTTAGAGTGGAGACCACGTTTAGGCAAGCGTAGTGTAGGACGCCCTGCAGCACGATGGACAGATGACCTAAGAAAGGTGGCTGGCAGTGGATGGATGCGGGCTGCCCAGGACCGGGATGGTTGGCGCTCATTAGGGGAGGCCTTTGTTCAGCAGTGGACGGCGATAGGCTGATTGATGAGTATCGTTAATTCATTAATAAGCAATTTTAATTAGATGTAAATATTCAGAAAAGTTATTATTGATTTAATTTCTGTCACTTTAGAAATAGATATTTTTCAGAACATATTTAAAGCTGACTTTTAAAATTATATTCATGGATAATATAAAAGGTTTCTTTATATTCGTAAATACATCAATAATTTTACAAAAACCGTGCTAATTGCTGCTATTATGACACAATGATTTGATGTTTTTATTAAAGTCACTTTTGTTTTTTAATTTATGGGGCATTTCACGTGAAGCAGACAACGAAAAAAAGTGAGGTTCTGAAATTCGTTCATATATATATATATATATATATATATATATATATATATATATATATATATATATATATATATATATATATATATATATATATATAGAGAGAGAGAGAGAGAGAGAGAGAGAGAGAGATTTTAATTACTTTAGGAGATAAATCAATTAGAGTACGTACATATAGCAATGAGCGAGCCGGCTGGTTGATGTGAAGATATTAGAACGTTTTGATACGTTTTAAAGATGTATTGCTTTTTATAACTAATAGATGGCGTAACTATTCCTATTAAAATAAAGTTTGATTTCGATCTTGCTTTCTACACATATTTTTGTTCAAACAATGTATTTTATATTTAATTAAAATATTAAATAATCTTATAATAACGCAAATAGGTAGGAAAATAATACATAATCAATATTATTGAAGTATAATCAATATTTTAAAGCTTTATTTTTCAGTAAAAAAAATTAAAATTAAAATGGTCATAGTTAATATTTTTTTTTATTTAAAATATTTACTTCCGGTTTAACACTAGAAAAATTATTCAAATTTGGAATCTGATTAAAAAATCAAAAAGAACCTCACTTTTTTCAATGTCTACTTCACGTAAAATGCCCCTTATGCTAAAATTATATGCTATGAGTTGTATTACTACATTGTAAACAAAATAAACAAAAAATTAGATTTTAATATCCTTCTGAAATATCTCCATATTAATATGTGTCTACGAGTTACGTGAAAATAAAAAGTAGCCTACTATTTTCAGAATTTATTATAAAAGAACTCACAGAACCATAATAGACGTGGACAAAAATTAATCATGTGTACATGTTGTCGTTACGTAGCTAAAATAAAGTTTATATACTCGTATACACATGATTTCCCAGCACAAAATAATTTGCCCAATTAAATGTAGGTACGCATTTTCATCTTGTTCATAGCTGTTTTTAGAGATATAATTGGCTAACATTCAACCATATACGAAATTAGTATTTATATTTTTCTTATGCTATTTATTTTACGACGTGAATGTAAAAATAAAATAAGTTTAATACATATATATACAAAAATAGATCACAAGTCGAAGTAAATTGTTTTACTTTTTTTAAATAAAACTGTCTTTTCGGATTTATTTTGAGTTTAGGTTCCTATCATTTTGAATGATTTGCTGCAGTCATGGTCACGGGAGAGACAAGGTCTTAGACATCTCAAAGGTCATTATATATAACAACTACTTACACACAGCCCCAAAATAAAAAAAAATGATTTTCAATTATACAAAAATAGCACCAAATTACCTTACAAGATTAATATATAGTTTTTTCTACAAAACACTAACATTAGATTAATAAATTGAGGACAAAAATTATAGGTATGTCAACAACTATTGTACATACATATATGCGAAAGTTTAAATATTTATGTGTGTATGTGTGTATTTTTTACTCCTTTACGCTTAAACGGCTGGCATTATTTAAATATTAATAATTATAAAAGCGACTTAAATATATTGCGTTCCTAGGTGTCGTTGTCTTACTTAAAGTTAGAGTCTCTATATTATTTACAACCTAAATTTTATCCAAACCTATAGTGTTATTTCAGCGTGTAGGATTACCAAAGATACACACACGCATACAATCTTTCACATTCACATTTCACATTTATAATATTAAATAGTAGTCTGATGTAAGTTTTTATAAACTAAGAAACGGAAAGATTTCATGAGAACGGGGTTTCATCTTCCATTGGAACAACTGGTGAGACGGGAACAAAACAAATGAACAAATAATGCCAGTATTTTTGTACAACGACATGGGACCCGGTAAACCAACTTAATTTGTCATAAGCTTGAAATACACGGTTTTTCTTGGTTTATATATTGAAACATTACGTTTCGAGAAAATGAAACTCACATTAAGATTTTTTTCGAGACTATGAATATGCATCTTTGTAAGGTATCACATATAGTACCTGGGCGACCGAGCTTCGCTTGGAGTTTTTGGCCAAAAGTACAATTTTATCTTTAAAAAAAAAACTAAAAACAAACTTGAATAAATACAAAAAAAAAACAATAGTGAAAACTTTGTATGCGACCGGAATTCGAACCCGGATACCTGTGATTGTCAATTTTGCGCCTTGTCCGCTTTAACCACAATGCTTATGCCTGAACGTAGAAAATTAACGTAAAAAATTATCATACTTTGCGTAGAATTATGAAAACTCGAAATCATGCATTTTCCCAGACATAAAGCTAATCTAGATTGATGTTTCGTCCCCGAAAACCCCCACATACCAAATTTTAGCAAAATCGTTAGAGCCGTTTCCGAGATCACCGGTATAAACAAATAAATAAATATACGAGAATTGCTCGTTTAAATATATTTGATACTAGCGACTCACCCTCGCTTCGCTTCGGGTTCGTCTCTAGACAAAAACAACTCTATCCCACGGGAACCGGACATTTTTCCGGGATGATATATAGCCTAAAGCCTTCCTCGATAAATGGACCATCCAACACAAAAAGAATTTTTCAATTCCATCCAGTAGTTCCTGAGATTAGCGCGTTCAACCAAACAAACAAACAAACAATCAAACAAACTCTTCAGCTTTATAATATTAGTATAGATTAGATTAGATTTTATGTACGAGTATATGTAATTCATATTCTTACGTAACTTTAAGCTTGTTATATTATTTTAAACTTTTAACTGCTACGAAGGCATTTATAATAATGACGCGTTGCGAGCGACTGTTTCAAATGTCATATTTCAATTTTTAATAGACGACAGATATAGAAAAATGTAATAGACACTCAGAACTATAGCTACGGACAGAAAAATATGACTGAGACATAGCATCAATTTGACCACTAGTTATCCTTTCATAACATTCGGTTTATTACAGTCTATAGAAAAAACTATTATATGTAGATATATACATAGTAAGTATGTTATTCTTAAAAAGTTTTTAAGAGTCGATAATGTATGTATATATAATACAATTATTTTTTATTAATGTAATAAATATTTTTTTCTCAACTATTACATATTACGAGTGGCATTTATATTATAATGGGCATATTCTTTCACCTAAATATAAATATAAAAAATGCTACATTTAATAAATACTTAACGTACTACAATTTTAAACTGAGTTTATTTTAACTTGCACTGTACCGAGATAATCCAAAGTATTTTAATGCCCATCTAATGCAAAAGCAAATAGTATTATGGAATTTTTTTTGTAATATTTGTTGCCAAGACAATTTCGCTAATGCAAATTAAGCTAAGTTTACTCAAAACTCATTTTTTTATAGATTTAAAAAATAAAACAGCCACAAAGTGTTGTATTTTTGAACTTGAATACGTTAAAAAATAATTTACAGCTACATTTGTATTGGGGTTTTCTTTTTAACTTTTAAATTCAGAGAAGTGTACGTATTAAACCAAAAAGAGATGGAATTCTAAAATATAAACGAACTAAAAGTATAGAGTTATTCCTTATTTCCTATTTTTTTTATTTTCGGAAAACTCTAATATCTGTACATGTACATATGTACGTACTCGTAGATATACTTTATTGGCCTAAATCGCTGGTGACGCAGGCCGCATACTCTACTGCGATTGCCAAAAATTTTGCGATACATAAAATAAATTTCCCTCATCCAATTAAGGCGAATATGCAAATATACACGGGCAGCTTAATTTTAAATTGACCCGAAGCGATACGTGAATTTTCGCCAGGATAAACTAATTATCATAGCAATTCCATTATATTTTTATCCTATTATTTTAATTAATCAATATTTATATCGAAGGTAGATAGCTATACAATAAACAATTTTGCTACACCGGTAAACATCCTATACAAAATTAATAAAAACTTACGGAAGTTAAGGCACTCTTAAGCAAAACTGCTAAGAACAACATCTTAGAAATAATCTATTGAAAGTTTGTAATGAAACATTCCATAGTATATAAGATATTTTGTATGATTTAATGTCGCAGGGGTTCGTATGTTTATAATAAAAACTTATTTTTTTTAATGTATTAATTAAGCTCACTTTAAGTAAAACTAAATGTCTCAAAATCTCTAAGTTCTGCGGTATTCGAACTATACTAGAAGCTTTATATTAAAAATTCTTAAATCCAACAGAGCTTTTTAGCTGCTAAGTTCAATTTAACTTGCTAGATACGTGTCAGCTGGTCGCCAAAAGTTTGGAATGGAGTGAATTTATTTCGGCTCAAAAGTATGTTAACTCAACCTAAAGTGATTTCTTAGATGCTTTATAACCCCGCTATTACTATTTACCGTACTGTTTATTTTTTTTATATTACGTTTACTTATTTTTATGAGTATAAAAGCCTTTGGTTTGGTTTGACGTAGCCTTATTTTATTATCACTTATAAAAATATGTAAATGATATAAGTGTATTCAATATACATAAGAGGCTTCTAAAATTGTTACTTATAATTTAATATGATCCATTGACTCCCATTATTATTTTAAATTTGTCATACACCATATATTCATTTAAATTATATAAATTAATGTAATAGCAGTCAAATATAAATATAATAATAAATAAAATCAATTTCCAATTTAAGTATATAAATTCTAGTACAATGGTTTTTTATTTCTACAAAAATTTGAGAAAATATATTAAAAACTTTATAAAATGTACAAATATAATGTTTAAAGTAGTTTAATGTGAAGTATCTCGTTAGTAAAATTGAATAAAATTGTAAGAACAGCATAATGTACGAGTACACACTGGGCACACATTCTACAAACGCGACATGTGTTAGCTTCGCAATAATGTCACATAACAACGTTATTATAAACATAATTTTGTTTTACTTACAGCTTCCAACACAAGTAGTTACTTCTACGCGATTATAATTTTTAGATTAAAGTTTTTATTCACTTGTTGTACTTGTATCACGGAAGTTTATTAAGTACACAGTATACAGTTTTTATGTAATTCATTAGCGTTTTCCCGCAGGTCCGCTTGTGTTGGTTAATTTTGTAGTGTTACTCCAATTTCGTAGCCGTAGTGTGATCTAAGATAATCTATAATCTCAATAAACTCAAAATAAACTTTTTAATCGAAGTAGTAGATCCAAAGATTAGCGCGTTCAAATAAACAAAAAACAAACAAACAAACAAACGAACGAACAAACAAACAAACTCTTAAAAAATAATATAGAATAATAATTTAGAATGTTTATACATTGTTACTATAACATTTAGAGTTTTATCCTTATACCTTTGAACCGATTTCAAAAGAGATAAGATTATTAATTCGGTTCTATATTTAAGAATAAGGCTTTTAATTTAAATTGAAAAATAATTAAGATAGCACTTAAATCTAATTTAGAATAAAGTTATGTTGCAAATAATTTTCTTTAGTGTACAAGATTATTTTTTTACAATAAAAATATTATTTTCAAGCATTATCTACAACTACATACTAATTTATTGGACATGTTACACACAAGTCCATAAATTAATAATCAAATAATAAATTAATCAAAATATTTTTTTAATAAGTTATTTGCTTAACTTTTAAAGATTTCGAACATAAAACCCTAGTACTAATAAATAGTATTTTGTAATTATTACACAAGACACCTTTCCATATACAGATGAACATTATAAAATAAGCATCACAGATTTATTAAAATAGAACTTAATCATTAATGTTATACAATTTCCAAATACGACCCTAAATACAAAATCCCCTATGGATCTACACAGAAGCTTCTTTGAAAGCTCCTCAGTCAATAACTAAGTAACTTATATAAACAAATATATTCTTATATAGCCAACATTCACCTAATAGGGTCGGTTTTCCCGAGGTACTGGTTAAAACTCCCGAGCGCGAAGGTTTGATTGAATCGTACAAAGCGTTCCACCTTTGCGTCGATGTTTGCCTGGCGCCTCGTTAAACCAACTAAGGAACCTCCTTAGAGTGCGAAATACATGGAAATGACAGACCAAAATCTAAAAAGTCCATAATAAAGTTAAAATACCTACCCTAAAAAGTCTTGGGGGTTGTGAATTATGTTTTTTAACTATATCTGCTTTGGATTTACATGGGAGATTATTTTAAATAATAACTTAATGACGATAATCCTGATATTTTTGTTTCTATAACTTCCTAGGGACGTCTCTAGATGCCAAACAGGTGCCTATATGTTACTGCAGCTATTGGTACCCATAATCTATTGGTATACAAAATTTCATCTAAATCCGTCCAGCCGTTTCAGAGAAAATGAGTAACAAATACATAAACACACTTATAAACTTTTGCTATAATAACACCAGTCCGATGTAATTGTTAAAATATCTTGGTAAATGTCCGCATGTAAACTACAACTTTTATTTTCTACAGTTAATTTAAAAAATATTATATCTAATATTGAAAATCATAAATCCATGTTATTATTTTCAAGAATATAAAAGTTTCTATAAACTTCGTTCCTACTAACCCATATTTTACTCACATAGTACATGATTTTGTTTATTTGACTTGGTTTATGGGCAATACATGTTCATGAAAACTAGTGCTCTGCTCAGCTCTCTATCAGTGAGTATTTGCTTCTGTATATACTGTGTTGTATACTTAGACAATGTTGGGTACGAAAATAAAATGAAATTATAAAATCTGAAATTTTATCTATTTTGTCTAATTAGAACGGTAACATTTATCTATTACTACTGAGAGAAACAAAAACATATGAATAAAAAAGTTTTAAAACTTTGTATTCTCATTTCAACGTTGATTAGATTTAACAATAACAATATATAAATAAAACAGATATTAATATAATTAGTTATATATACTCATGTATTAATCAATATAGCTAGGTAAATATTTTTTTAATACCTACATAATGTCTTACTATTATTTAACTACCATTCACATCTAGTGTTTCTATGTCGAGTTTATTAGGGGGACAGCAAACAATTAGCCCGTGCGCTCGGAAGCGAGGTGACTCGATCAACATTGCCTTTGGCTAACTGATGAAGGATTATTCTGTTTTTAGCACACCAAAATTCATTTTATTTTATTATGATATTTAATTATATATATATATATATATATATCAAATATAATCTTAATAAAATGGAGTAAGGTATATTAAAAAAAACTTTTGCAATATTTTGATGATTGATTGTAATCTGTACATTTTAATACTACCTATAGATCATATTTTATTATTAATCTGCATGCATTTTCATCTCTACATACTATTTAGACAACAAAATCTAATCTCTACTTAATGGGAGCGCATAGAACAGGAAGTTTTAGTAAGGAGGCTATTAAATTTAGTCTGTAAATAAACTCTGCCGATAATCTGTACAATGAAAAAAAAACTATTTTAAAAACTTTTTTATATGTAGATGCATCAAATTAATTATTAAAAATAACAATATTATTAATACTTATCTTTTACATTTGTGTGATATTTAATAACATAGAGTCCTTCTCGGTATCGGTTCTAATAAATAAGCCATATTGATGTCAGAGCCTGAGTGACCCCAGAGCTCAATTAACAAGGAATGAAGCATCTAGGTCTGTTATATACATAAGTATAAATGTGTAACTGTAATGTAGACTACAGGCACTTTATATGTATGGTAGTTAAGTTCTCCAGTTATTGGTACTTACCAATTAGTGCAACAATTGCTGCGGAAACCATTACGTTGTTGTTCTGTAACAAAATTGAATACTATTAGATAAAAAATAGACGTAAACGTATTGTACAAAAGCATAGAATTTATTTATAGACTGACTTTCAATCAGAGGATCGTATAGTAAGGTTATATCAGCTTGTATTGGATATGAATTTATTTGTATCAAAAAAATGGATTCTTCACACTTAGAAGAAAAAGTGAAAAAACCGCTCAATAGTTATAAATAAGTATCTTAAAGAGAAGATAAAATAAGTATCTTAAAAGATACATATTTATAACGAATCCTTTGAAGCTTTTAAGATAATATTTTACCTTTTTTTAATGGACATGATATCTCAATATGTTGTTTAATTCTTGTCTATTATAATGAATAACAGATTTCTAGCATAATATTTACTTAAATGATTAAATTTCATATCTATAAAGTATTTTTTGTTAAAATAATTGTCTGTTGAAATAAGATTTTTTTTGTTAAAATAATCTTATATGTACGTAATAAAAAATAAATTTACTTTACTTTTATTCTCAAAGGTACACCAAATTCAAAATCACTTTAAAGTAACAATTAGTTTGTTCAAATGTGATAAATTGTTCAAAAATGATAGGGAAAGTGTAAAAACCAACTGCATAATTTACCGAAAGTTTAGTAATTTTTACTGAAGTTATAAATTAACCATATAGATAAGTACTAAAAATGTAAAAATATATCTAATAATAATAAAATAAATTGTTTTATCCTGGAAATCTAATAAAAATGAACCAAGTATTAAAACAGTTCCAGTCGCAATATTTTATATAAAGCAATTAAAGCCTGTTAAATTAATTCTCCTTTAAATGCCGCCCCAATAAAAGACTGAGTAAATTTCGAAATGTAAAGCAATAGAAGATATAATTATGAACTGTTTTAATGAACTTGACTTCAATACTTTTTTAATATAAGTCAGGAGACTAAAAAGCTTATAAAAAATGTCCTTTCTTATCAAGAGTAGATACAGTCATATTTGATTTCATTCATTGATTTCAATTTTGCTTTTCTTTGTTCACATAATAGAGAGGGCAGTATTATTATATTTCTACGGTTTTTTAATAATATTTGAAAGTATGTAAATGTACAAATAAATATATTTTTCGTAATCTATACATCTATACAGATAAATAAAATTAGAGTGGCTGTAAATAACCGCTTTTTACTAAATGTATACACGGTACATACCAAAACAACATTTTTTACAATTTTTCTCTGTCTGTTTGTTCCGGCTAATCTCTGAAGTGGCTGAACCGATTTTGACGGAACTTTCACTGGCAGCTAATTGATGTAATAAGGAGTAACTTAGGCTACTTTTATTTTAGAAAAAAAATAGGGTCCCACGAAAAAAAAAAACAAATTAATTAATTTTGTTTTGGGAAGCAACCTAGGGACGAACCCGAGCGAAGCGAGGGTGAGTAGCTACTTACTAATATTATTGTTCGGAAGAATTCAACTCAATTCTTTAGTTTGTAGAAGAAGCGCTCTTGTGAAAGCTGGGGATACCCAATTCTTATACCTTTATTGAAATGTCAAAGTTTTGCTCATTACAACTATATTTTTATATTACTCAATGAAACCAGACAAAATCATCGATTATTTGCAAAAAGAGAAGATGATGAGAGTTATAATACCGATGTTCAAACTTGGATAGCCACGGAATATCTATACAATCTACACCACTAAAATTATAAGGGGTAAAGTTATAAGTCTGATACGGGGTAATCTGTTCAAGTACTGATCCAGTTCAGAAAATTCTACTAAATTCACTAATTGAAAGCTGCATGACTGCCGAGTGTTATAGAATATTTTTTATATATTATTCCGGTAAAAATGTATTTAACATCAGAAAAAAAAGGCCGTTGAGTTATTTTATTGATATGCGCTGTCTAAACGGTTTGATAAAGCAATAAAATGTATGATAAAAATAACTGCCTCGGTGGTGTAGTGGCTAGCATGTACGGCTGCACATCCGGAGGTCCTGGGTTCGAGTCCCGGGTCGGGCCAAGTTTAGTTATTGAGTCTTTCTGTCTAGTAAGTCTCAGTAGCAGCCCGGAGTTGGGAAATTGGCGGTGTTTCACCCCCGTGCCTAGGAGAGCACGTAAAGCCGTCGGTCCTGCGCCTTAACTCTCACCGGTCGTGTCGAATAGTCGTCCCACCGGAGTATGAAAGTGACAGGAATAGAAAGTGCACTTGTGTCTGCGCGTACATTTGTGCACTATAATATCTCCTGCGCAGTTGGCTAGTCTCAATGAGATTGGCCGCCGTGGCCGGAATCGGTCAGGAGGACATCATCATCATGATAAAAATACACCTAGGAGCGCACTTGAGAAGTAAGTCGATATTTTTAAATATATAATATAACGATAAAATTTTATTTGTACTGTGAAACGGTAAATTACTTATACTAGCTCTTGTCAAATGTGTATGTAGTATTTTTTAAATAATAAAATTGAGTTTTAACAAAATTTTATTTTCCACTAGAGGCATCCATGATTCCATCCATTCATCCATACCATTTAAATTGAGTTACCTATCAACTAATAGGTATATGTATTTAACTCAAGCATAAAGTTTCAACTTAATATTAAATGAATTTATGAAAAAGAACAAAAAAACCTGTATTAGTGACGTTATATCTATTTCGGAGTCATGAGTTCGATTCCTGTATATATGAAGTTCATTATAAATGAGATATCCATCATCTCTAGATGATCTTACTCAATAAGGAAAAAAATATTTTATATTTTGTTAAATATTTCTTCTATTTCATTTAATTATTTTGCCTTTTACTTGATAGGTTTCTTTCTAATCTGAAGATGTCTAAACCAGATAATCTGATCAAATACTCTATAGGATAATTAAAATCCTATGATCAAAGCTCCCATTTTCACATGCAAAAGAATTTAATTTAGTAATGAAAAACCAAGTAAGTGTATTTTTAAACACGCTAAACGAATAAAAATTAATACAAAATTGCGAGCCAGACAAAGATGCCTCTAGTGGAAAATTAAGCGTAATTCCATTTGCTTCCACAACTTTAGTCCCTGTAGGTGGCACAATGCACCAATTCTCTGTTGATATAAGAATTGCACTTAAAAAAAAATAGAGATCCTCTTTTTCGTCTATTTAAATGTGCATTGTATAAGAATTACTTAAACTTTTTAAATCATGTTTAAAAGGTGGAAGTAAATGAATCTACCCTTCAGAAAGTTATCCACTGCTCTCCAGAAAAAACTATTCAATAATAAAGTAAAATAAAACTAATAAGTTCCGCCTTTTTATGAGAACCTAGATTAAAGTATACTTGTTTTCTTACAAGATGTTGAAATATTTTAAATAAAACTATCTTTTCGGATTATTTCGCGGATTTATTTTGATTTTTGGTTGCCGACGTTTCAAATGCTTTACTGCAATCATGGTCACGGGAGAGACTAAGGATTTAGACATCTTAAAAGCGTTATATACTTGTTACAGACAGTGCCTACCCACAATTTTACCAAAATGATTTCAAATATCAAAAATGACACCAGAGTACCTTACAATATTTGTTGATTTAAATTCTAAACATTTTAAAATTTGTAATAAGTAAAAAAAAGTTTTTTTTAAAGGTTGCCTGGACTCTGGATAAAGAAAATTTGTTTTTTTTTTTTAAGTATTATAATTAAAATACAGCAATATCATTTATTTAATTTTAGCTGTTATTATTATAAATATTACAATTTTTAAAAAACTTTATTAATTAATAATATTATTTAGTGTTGCTACTACTATTATATGTAGGTATAACCACAATATTATTGTTTTATATTATGTAATTTAAAAAATTAAATTACATATTAATTCAAATTGCTCTTGTTTAAAGTTAAAATATTAAGTAACACTATTGCTATCTTTACAGACAAAAAAATATATATTAATTTGAATTACTGTTATTGCGATCCACACAGTATGAATTAACTACATCTAATGGTCTGTTATGTTTGTTTTTGTTGTTAAGCATTTGAAACATCGGGAACTAAAAATCAAAATAAATCAGCGAAATAGTCCGAAAAGATTGTTTTATTTAAAACTAGCGCGAACCCGCGGTTTTGCTCGCGATCAAACTACGAAAAACACGAAATTTCATGCAAATATGTCCAAGGATTAAAAAGTTTCATACAAACTTTCATCGCCTATTTCACCCCCTTGGGGTTTAAATTTTGAAAAATCCTTCCTACGTTATGACGTATCCTTCCTACGTGTGCGAAATTTCATTTTCCTAGCCGTAAGGGCTTGGCCTGTGCGTTGTTCATACATCAGTCAATCCCTTATATATATATAGATGTCAAAAATTCGCGTGAATCTAAGAAAGTATTAAGATGTTAAAATACTTTACTTAAAGTTAACTATACGTTTTACTATAATATATTTAAAACACGTTGAACGGATTTAATTTATTATTTTTCCAAAATATGTGGATAACCCATATATGAAACCTACAATAGTAAAAATTGAATTCAATAACTATTTTACTTACATAGCGATTTCCAGTGATCTGGCATTTATATACCTCGCTTACGCCAAACTTATTCCAAAAATTGAATAAGAACTTACAAAAGAAGGATAAATCCACATCACGTTGGTATACCTAGCGATAATGTATTAAATTACACTTCATGTTCTCTTCTTTCTTAGATCCAAAGAAGCCAATATAAGACCAAAAATTAAAATAATATTTAAACTAATGTTTTTAAAACAAATAAAGTAGTAATTGGTAGTAGATACATAATATACTAAGAGTTACCAAATTCAAATGTAATAATATATTTAAACGAGCAATTTTTGTATAGGTATTTATTTATTTATTTATACCGGCGGTCTCGGAAACGGCTCTAACAATTTCGCTGAAATTTGGTATGTGGGGGTTTTCGAGGGCGAAAAATCGATCTAGATTAGTCTTATGTCTGGGAAAACGCGTGTTTTCGAGTTTTCATGTGGTTTTCTTTCGCATTATTTCACGCAAAATATGGTCGGTAATTTCTTACGTTTAGGCATAAGCAGCGAGGTCAAGCGGCCAAGGCGCATTACTTTTGTTTTTTTTTTTTTGTATTTATTCAAGTTTTTAGCTTTTTTTTTATACAAAAAATACGACAAAAAGAACTCCGATCGACGCTCGGTCGCCCCGGTGCTTGATTTAAAAGTAACATATTTTACCGTCACGATGCACATTTTATGTGTCTAGGAGCTTAGTTTCAATTTTTAAAACTGCATTTAAAAAATGTTATTTGAATATCCCACAAAGTATGGGTTAAAAATCGATCGATCGAATTTTAAGAAACTATGTTGAAAATTAAAATTGCTCAAAATAAAATTAATGTTTATAATATTATATAATCTGTGTCATTTTTGTGATTTTTTACTCTGTGAGAAATAAACTTCCTTCTGGTCTTTATGCCACAGCCGAACACGTTGTTTTATTGTCCTCAGTCCTAGTATTTTAATTAAATTACAACAGGTTATGGGCCCAGGTTATGCCAGACTATTCCTGTTTATACAACTAGTGTCTCGCATATTAAAAACTGTAATAATTGCATTAAGAGAACAGTCAGTTGTGTAGTGCGTGTTTCGTGCAGTAGTGGTAGTTTATAGTTACCGCTATGGCGTCTTCTAATTCTAACTATATTATAAGCGTGCCTAAACTTAAAGGGCGCGAGAATTATAGTGAATGGTGCTTTGCGGCAGAGAACTTTCTAGTGCTAGAAGGTATGCTGGGATGTATCAAGCCAGAGCAAGGTCCATCAGAGGTTGGAGCTGCGGAAGACGCCAAGACCAGAGCTAAATTAATTTTAACAATAGATCCCTGCATCTATGTTCATATAAAAGAAGTAAAAACTACGAAAGAACTATGGATGAAACTAAAATCTTTATATGATGATTCGGGATTTACAAGAAGGATAAGCCTATTGAGAAATCTCATATCAATTCGTCTCGAAAATTGTTCGTCCATGAATTCGTACGTTACTCAATTAGTGGAAACTGGTCAGAAGCTAGCGGGAACAGGATTTAATATTAATGACGAATGGATTGGCTCATTATTATTGGCTGGATTGACAGAAAAATTTTCACCAATGATAATGGCTATAGAACATTCCGGAATGTCAATTACCACGGACGCCATTAAATCTAAATTATTAGATATGGAGTCGGAAGTGAATGAAAGCGACAGTGCTGCCTTTGGTGTTTTGCAACGTAAAACTCAGTGGAACCAACATAAGAAAAATGTCAAGTCCATAGAGAAAGGTGGCAGTAAAGATAGCGAACTGTCAAGATCAAAAGTAATTAAATGTTTTAAATGTAAACAAATAGGACATTATCGGAATCAGTGCCCAAGTTTAATGCATTCTAAAGAAACGCATCGTAATCAAACAAATGCATTTAGTGCCGTGTTTCTTAGTGGCGCTTACAGTAAATCTGATTGGTATGTTGACTCGGGCGCGAGCGTTCATTTGACAACAAATGAACATTGGATCGAGAATGCATCTTACGAGCCATACACCAAGGAGATTGTTGTTGCCAATGAGACTAAAGTGCCGGTTAAATGTTATGGAAACGTGCAGATTACTACTTGTACTGATGAATGCAATTTTGATATAACAGTTCAAGAGGTTATGTGTGTACCGAGCCTCACAACAAATCTGTTGTCAGTGAGTCGATTAATAAATAAAGGCAACAAAGTAACTTTTAGAGAGAAAGGTTGTGATATTTACAACAGAGAAGGAGTTTTGGTAGCAACAGCTAATTTAGTTAATGGGGTGTATAAGTTAAATACACCAGCACACTTGTCAGCTGCAGTGGTGGTATCTAATGAGACGTGGCATCGAAGACTTGGACATATAAATACTACCTATCTTAATAGAATGCAGAATGCTGTCAAAGGTTTGTCCATTGAAAAAAAGGCTGAAGCATGTAAAACTTCCTGTATCACCTGCTGTGAAGGAAAGCAGAGTCGCTTACCATTTCCAAGCCATGGCAATAGAAGCGCTCAGTTACTAGAAGTGGTGCATAGTGATGTGTGTGGCCCAATGGAAACAGTCTCTCTAGGAGGATCAAGGTATTTTATAATCTTTGTGGATGATTATAGCCGCATGACTCACATTTATTTTTTAAAAAATAAGAGTGAAGCCTTTCAATGTTTTAAGAATTATGCAGCCAAAGTTGAGAACTTACTAAATAGAAGAATTAAAGTATTCCGTAGTGATAATGGTCATGAATTTTGTAGTAATGAATTTGAAGGTTTTCTTAGACATAAGGGCATAATTCATCAAAAGTCCAACTATTATACACCTGAACAAAATGGTTTAAGTGAGAGGATGATTCGCACCATAGTAGAAAAGGCTCGATGTTTATTATTTGATGCTAACTTAGAAAAAGAGCTCTGGGCAGAAGCGACTAATACCGCTGTTTATTTGCAGAACCGGATTATATCACCAGGCTTAAATAATAAAACTCCATTTGAATTGTGGACTAATACCAAGCCTGATATTAGTCATCTTAGAGTGTATGGAAGTACTGTTATGGTGCATGTGCCAAAACAGAAAAGGCTTAAATGGGATAAGAAGGCTGAAAAGTGTATATTAATTGGATATTCAGAAGAAGTGAAGGGATATAGAATTTACAATCCAGAATCCAAGGTAATTAAAACAAGCCGAGATATCATTATTATTGAGAAGGATTCACTTACAAGTAATGTCACTGTCACTGATGAGAATAAGAAACCAGAAGAACCAATTGAAGAGAAAATGTTGGATTCAGTGGGGGAAAGCAGTCAGGCAGATGATTCATTTATCTCAGTTGATAATACAGATGATCCCACATATCTGCCGAGTGATACAGAAGACTCCAATAGTTCTACTGGAAGCTCTAGCAGTATAGTAAAATCATTACCTGCTAGAGAGAGGTGTAAGCCTGATCGATATGGTTTTTCTAATATGTGTACAGCAAGTACCAATGGAGATGACAGTGAATTATCCTTGGAGGAAGCTCTGGAAAGTCCAGAGAAGGAACATTGGATGCATGCTGTCCAAGAAGAATTACAGTGCTTTAATGATAATAGTGCGTGGGAGCTTGTCGATGCTCCACAAAGTGGGACTGTTGTTAAGTGTAAGTGGGTTTTAAAAAGGAAAATTGATAGTGAAAATAACATTTGTTATCGTGCCAGACTTGTTGCAAAAGGTTATAATCAGAAAAGTGGTATAGATTATAAGGAAACTTTTTCTCCTGTAGTCCGATATACAACTTTAAGGTTATTGTTCGCTCTAACTGTGCAATTAGATTTAGAGACTGCCCATTTAGATGTTAAGACTGCGTTTCTTAATGGAGAATTAGAAGAGGTCATATATATGCAAAAACCTGAAGGATTTGAATGTTCTAATAGTAATAAAAATAAAGTTTTAAAATTGAATAAAGCTATATATGGTCTCAAACAATCCTCAAGGGCATGGCATAAAAAGGTTGATAGTGTAATGTTAGCTAATAGTTATAAAAAGTCAAAATTAGAGCCATGTTTGTATTTAAAAATTGTAAATGGTCTCAGAACAATTGTAACTCTGTATGTAGATGATTTTTTTATTTTCTCAAATGATAGAAAAGAAATGGAATTATTAAAGCAAATTTTAGGTAACCAATTTAAAATTAAAGACTTAGGTGAAATTAAAAATTGTCTTGGTATAAATGTGAAAACTGATAAAGAGAATAATATCATTACTTTGAGCCAAGAAAATTATATAGATCAATTGTTGCATAAATTTAATATGATTAATTGTAAAGTTGTTGATACTCCCATGGAGGCTAAATTAAATATTGTAAAAAGTCAAGGTGTAAAAGGTCAAAATCCTTATCAACAGCTAATAGGTAGCCTTATGTATTTGGCTGTGCTTACAAGGCCAGATATAGCATATGCTGTAGGATATATGAGTCAATTTAATAACTGTCACAATGATGAGCACTGGATTTATGCAAAAAGAATATTAAGATACTTAAAAAAAACAAGAAACTTAGGTTTAAAATATTATAAGGATGGAAATGTTAATATTAAGGGTTACACTGATGCTGATTGGGCAAATAGTTCTATAGATAGAAAGTCATATACAGGACTCTGTTTTGTTTTGTCTGGTTCTGTTATATCATGGGGTTCTAAGAAGCAGAGAACGGTGGCACTCTCGAGCACTGAGGCAGAGTATATGGCAATCACAGAGGGTTGTAGAGAAGCTGTGTATCTTATAAATTTACAGTATGAGATAACTAGGAAAATGTATACAATAAATATATATAATGATAATCAAAGTGCTCAAAAGTTATCTGAAAATCCAGTATATCATAATAGATCAAAGCATATTGATGTTCGTTTTCATTATTGTCGAGAAATAATTGATAAAAATATTGTTAAAATAAATTATTTGCCCACTGGAGATATGCCAGCAGATATATTCACTAAAAGTTTAAATTCTGTCAAACACCATAAATTTCTAACTTTATTAGGTATTGTAAATGTTCAATAGTTATTTATTTTGAGAGTGGGGGTGTTGAAAATTAAAATTGCTCAAAATAAAATTAATGTTTATAATATTATATAATCTGTGTCATTTTTGTGATTTTTTACTCTGTGAGAAATAAACTTCCTTCTGGTCTTTATGCCACAGCCGAACACGTTGTTTTATTGTCCTCAGTCCTAGTATTTTAATTAAATTACAACAAACTAAAGGAAGTTTAATACTCGTTTTAAAAATGTAGCTCAAAGCAAACGCATGTGTTTTCTACCATCGTCCGAAACTCATCAAGAGCGTTTAATTACCTTTCGATCTACATATATACCTTTACAAAACGATACCGGCAGAACATAATATTATTATATCCTCCTCAGTCGGTTAAAAAAGGTTGCCTACGTTTTATCAGTTTTCACGCCTTATAATATTATTATTATATATTAAATATTAAAAGGATCGAGTTGCGGAGACTAGCCCGAACTTACCATACCATACCATATTAAAAAGATGTTTGTTCTTAACGGAGTGTTTTTTTATTAATAAATAGACAAAAGTCAACAAAATAAGATGGCACTAACGTTTTGTTTTTAAATATCATATATAAAAACTACATAAAACTCACAAATATCTATAATTATAAGATTTGTTTAAACTAGGAACATATAAATGACGTATTTATTTAAAGCCATGTAAATATTACTAGCGTTACTGTTACAATGTAATTAATATACACACATAAAGCAAAATAAGGATGGGAAGAAGAGGATAGGGAGAATGCATGAGCTTCAGGCGCTCTAAGTTTTATTTTATATTGATTTAAATACCTCACAGAGTATAGAGGAAGTGAAAAAATATCTGGCTACATTCCGCACCGAAAGGTTTAAAAAGCGGAGCCAACGTTATAGGCATGTAGTCCTGTAGTGACGTAAAACGGTTATCGTATTATAATTATTACAAGAAACTGAAAAACGGTATATTGCACAATGCACTTCATCAAATTTACATTGAATACTTTTCATTTCAAGCAAAAAATATCTACTACAGTTGCATAATAGTTAGTGGGCAGCTCAGCGATTCTTCATTCTTTAAAAGCAGTATTCGATCAAGTAAAGTGGTCGCTCACAATGGCTCTTATGAAACGAGCATCGGGCCTATTATTCGCGACTACCGACGTTTCATTTATTTGCGGACTTTGGACTAATTTAACTGTCAGGCGAAAATTGCGCTCAGCGAAACAAATTGCACCATTATACATATTACGCGAGAAATTATATCTTTTTGTGTAACAAGACTCTAAACTGTGGAAATTTTAGTTAAACTTCTTATTTACAAATATAACAGTATATAATATGTTAATAAATGAAGGATTATGGAAAAAGTGTCGAGTAATAAATAACTAGGAAAACATTTCAGTTGACGGTTGGCCGGTTGGTTATTGAGAAAGATATAGGATTTATTTAATATCACTTTGTTTTTAACAGCTTTCATACACATCGCTCAAGAATAAAGACTATTAAAATAAATAATAAATAACTAATAATTATAAAAATAAATTCTCTGATAATATTTTCTTATATTTATGCTAGATACAAACACATACTCGTATAGTATTTGTATATACTTTTCTAAGTCTTAAATACCCATTATACTTCAACCAATCAGTAAATACTAAGATGTTATAATTTGCCCTTTATTGCACTTTTTTATGCTTGGACTTCAGAAAGCTTTGCAAAAAATGTCACTCTTTAATTAGAGATGTGTTTTTTAAATTACATAGCCTAGAATACCTTCAGAAAAATAGACATATACAAAAAAGAAAAATTGAGTCCTTTTGAAATTTGTCAAAGAAATGCACTATTTAAAGAAAAATAATGTGCAAAATCTCAGGCCATATACCAAATATACCAAAAAATAATTAATCAAAAAATTTAAAACACCAATTTGACATAAAACTTAACATTATTTTTCTTACTTTTAAATATGACTATATAATATATAGGCTATCGTACTTTTCAATGGATATTTTTGTATCAAGCGATGCAAACTTCAGTCTGGAAAGTTTTGATACATTTATAGAATGGTTTATTAAGATATAAATATTTATTAAGAGTACTTTAGTCATCTATCTATCTTTATACATATATAAAAGACAAAAGTGATTGACTGATGTATCAACACACAGGCCAAACCGTTAAGGCTAGAAAATTGAAATTTCGCACACGTTTTCCTCATATGACGAAGGCGTAAACTAAGGAAGGATTTTTCAGAAATCAACCTCCAAGGGAGGTGAAATAGGGGATAAAAGTTTGTATGAAACCTACCTTTTCAGAGATTTTTTTTTTGTAGTTTTAGCGCAAGCGAAGCCGCGGGTTCTGCTAGTTTTAAATAAAACTATCTTTTCGGATTTTTTCGCAGATTTTGACTTTTGATTCCCGACGTTTCGAATTGCTTAACAGCAATCATGGTCACGACAGAGATTTTTTATTTAAAACTAGCGGCTCAACTTCGCTTCGCTCGGGTTCACCTCTAGAAAAACAAAAACAAACCTATCTCACGGGAACCGTACATTTTTCGGGGATAAGAAGTAGCCTATGTGTTATTCTAGACTATAATCTATCTCTGTGCCAAATTTAATCCAGATCCGTTCAGCCGTTCTGGTGTGAAAGAGTAACAAACATCCATACATCCATACTCACAAGCTTTCATATTTATAATATTAGTATAGATACGGATGTTAATTATTCGCGTAAATCTAAGAAAATATAATAGTTTTAGTCATTTAGAATTCTATAACTCATAATATTTTCATCATTATACTCATGTGCATATTACATACTTACAAATATTCCCTTGATTGGATTCATTTAGCCATCTTATGAAATAAAATATATAATATACTAGCATTGCCCGCGGCGCCGCCCGCGTTCAGATGATCAAAAACCGAATTCTTAGGTTTTACACATTAGTATACTCTTACATATACCACTTTAATTGCGCACCGTATGTTTGGTAAATAATGGCAGTGATTGACAATGCCACAAAGGTTCCTCCGTTAATCTCATATTTTATTCAGTAATATTGCACTTTTTGTTTTAACAATAACATTTATGTATCTCTATACTTCTGTTTTGTTTGTTTGTTTAGTTTTTAGCGATAAACTCTCAAACTGCGGAATTAATTTTATTCATCTTTTACAAATAGACAGCTATTGATTAATTTAATATTTAGTTGATTATTTAAATTACATAATGACAACTTTTCTTAATGTTAATTTGTCGCGAAACAGGGATGGGTTAGCGCTAGTTAGTAATATTTTCCAAAACGATTTTCAAAAGAAAGTATAATAGGTAAATAATTCTAAGCAAATACTTTTTATTATTTCATATGGCTCGGCTAATATGATTAAAGTCGTAAGCATTTTCTTGTGTCCTTTAAGCCTTTACCTTCCACGAAATGGTGTCAAGAAAGACTGAAAAAGTTGAGGTATAACAATTTATTAAATACTTTATTATAGTTTTTGAGATATGGAATACTTTTAGTTAGCTTTGTCAGTTTAACAGCCATAAACTTGTTTTCCATAAAATGTTATAAAATAATATAAATCGAACTTATTTTTACCGTTGATAAAATGAGTCGATATTGTTAAAACGAATTTTTTTCGTATTTATTTTAGTGTTAATCTAATAAAACACGTAAGAAAGAAAAACAACATAGTATTTTGCTACATGAAACCTACATATAATGCGCGAGTTGGATTTGCATTTGCCCAATTTTTACATTCAAAAGATTAAAAAATATTAACATTATTTACTAAACAATAAAAATTTACAAATTTATTTTCATTTGAAAATTGTTTCGGCCAACAAAAACTTACTAATATGTTACTAATTTATAAAGCCAAAAAGCTCTTGTTTTATTGAAAATTTAAACACGGGCGGGGCCGCGGGTGATTTAGTAGTAATTCTAATAAAGTCATAGAAAGGTCATATCTGTACATTTTATTTGGATTAAAAATACGTATTTTAAAAACACATGGCGACATCTATTGTCAAATATCTAAATAACACATAAATAAATTTTTCATTAATATAATTATTTTAATGAATAAAATAGCGCTATTGATATTTCTTTTAAGATAAGTTTTTTTTTAATAGTTTTAGCATAATATATAAGTAAGTTACCTTGCTAAAATGTTAATAGTATTATCGTGCTTTTATTTTAACCACTTTTTGTATTTTTTCTCAGAAATGATATTTTTTCATGCGGTAAAATGAATCCTATGTGTTGACCCGGATAACCTGCTATCACCATACCAAATTTCATCAAAATCTCTCGAGTGGTTTTTCTGTGATACGGTCACATACAGACAGAAAAAAATCTAAAAACTATAGATTCGGGCTCTATATCGCTAATAATGAGTATTTTAATAAGATTTTCCGAAAAATTATGAATTTACGGATTCGGCTTAGTTACAATTAACAGTTAGCTTACAATTTTATTATGTATAGTTACTAATTTATAAAGCAAAAAAGTTTGCTTTACTGATAGTTCGAACACGGGCGGGCCCGCGGGTAATTTAGGAGTAGGTAATTCTAATAAAGTTGTACAAAGGTATCTGTACATTCATTTATTTGGAATTAAAACTACGTATTTTTAAAACCCATAGTGACATCTATTGTCGAATATCTAAATAACACATAAATACATATTAATTGAAATAACTATTTTAATGGATAAAATAACGCTATTGATAATTTAATTTTCAAGATTAGCTATTTTTATAGTTTTTACCATATTTAGTAAGTTACCTTGCTAAACTGTTTATAAATAGTATCATCGTGGTTATGTTCTAACCAATTTTTGTATTTTTTTTTCAGAAATGAGATATTTTTCCGCGGTAAAAAGTATCCTATATGTTGACCCGGATATCCAGCTATCATTGTACTAAATTTCATCAAAATCCCTCCAGTGGTTTTTCCGTGATGCGGTAACAGACAGACAGACAGACAGACAAAAAGTCTAAAAACTATAGATTCGGCCTCTGTATCGATAATAATGTCTATTTCAGTAAGATTTTCCAAAAAATATTTAATGTATAGATTTGGCTTAGTTACAATTTTATAATATGTATAGATTATATAGTATGTTAATAATATATAATGTATGTTAAGAAGTTATACCTACTTCCATAAATTATATAATCTCACGAACTTTATATTCTAACTACCATATTACAAACTCTACATAAACTTATTTTACAACTTCATTTTGCCTTGTTGTTGTGCAAAAGTTTAGCATTTTTAACAGCCGTTGCAGCCTTTTTGGTCGTCGCTCGTAAATTCGATATTACAAGATATATTAGAATTAGTATTTTTAAATAGAGTTGTTTCTAATGAGATTAATAACACATTTTCCAAAATAGCTTGCTGTACAAAAATAATTAAGAAAATTTTATGCTAAAGACAATGTAAAAAAGTTACCAATAAAAACTTCCCGCATTTGTATATATTTTTTTTATTTTTCATATTGTATAAATTTTAATTTAAACACTGTAATTACTAATAGTTTCTGGAGATAATATGACTACTATACATAGGAAAAATCAACAATTTATTCTCCCCCAAAGATTGCATTACATATTCTGTTTGACGACGATACAAAAATAATGTAATTTACACATATTATTTTCCGATAACCTATTTTGTACGAGGGTGGGATGAAACCTATTTTAATAGACCTACTTACTATTTATATACTATATTATTTTAGTAGGTTACTTGAAATAATAATTAATAATCATAAAAAATATTTTATTATAAAAAAATATTTAAATATTCAAAGTAATAATTATTATTATATAATTTAAGCTTTTTCTAAAAGAGTTGCACGACATACTAAAGCATGAATATAAAAAATAATATGATCAAACATGACAGATACCAAACCAAATGTTTTGGCATTTGTTTGTAGCAGTTTAACAACACATTAATTAGTTTGAGAAAGTTTTGTCACTCACCAACTTTCCGCAAGTTGTGTCAAAGAACGATAGCGGCTGTAGAAGTCATAGCACAGACGCACAACTATATACTAAAGTTAGAAAAAGTTTGTAAAGTAATCATAAGTTAAGAATATGCGACACAGTTTTGGAAAATAAAGTCGGAGTAGGAAAGTAGCTCGTAGACGTCAGAGCACGGCGGAGGCTGCGGACAATGCGATGCAGAGGCTGGGCGGATCGCGCGCGACTGAGCCCAACGCCAACCGCCCGCGCTCTCCTGCCTATTTTATATATAAACGCCACTATATACCGATTTATATATTTACCCGCACTCATACATATTTAACTTTTTTCCCATTTCACATCGTTTATTCCCCGTATGTGAGACGCGTCTCGCGCGTGTGTGCGCTGCCGCCATTCGAACCGAACCAAACGAACGCTCCACTCTTCTATTTACGTGTTTTTAGAAAGGGTGAAGCTTTTATACCTTTCCTTTCTACTATTCGTTCTGTAGTTGAACGCTATGCTCCGAATACCGGACCGTGAAATATTTCTTTTCGATTTATGAGTTACATTTTTAGGCATTATGTTTTTTCAGGTGGGTGATTTTTATCAATTTATTACCTGATCCCACGCTTCTCATTTAGGTACTGTATCCTCCGTATATTAACAGTAAAAAGAAAATGTAGCTTTACTTAAATTTTAATAACAGTACGCGAATATGTAAACAGCTGATGTCGCGGACAGATAATGAAATTTATGTTTAGCGGTCGTTTCCCAATAACAGGGCGTCATTTCAAATTTACGACGGTTGCGGCGTACGCTGTACAGTCGACGGTGTACACCGGACCGCGCATCCATCACTATTTATTACACTCGTTCCATCGATACCTTGCACATATCGCCTCAGCTGGGAATCGATTATCAAACGATATTTATTGGGTTCATATCGTGTATTTATTGACTATATCGCACCTTCGCCTTTCGTTAACGTTCGCGCAAAATTTTAGAGAAAATATGCTGTTTGGAGGTGAGCAAATTGAATTTCGGGGAAACTTTGTTACGTGTTCACGTAAGGGTGTCACATGCGGAGGGAAGTATATGGAAGATATATAAGTATATGAATATACATAAATGCTAAGAAATAAATATGAATAGATAGCAAAATAATTAGACAGTCACCTATCGGTAGATATTAGTTCACTAGGAACTGTGCAGTCCGTAAAATCTATTCACATGGCCTAAATAAGTTATAACTTTAAAATAACTATAAAATCTATAAAAAAAACTATCAATAACCTAAATAATGTGTAAGCATAAATGTTTTATTTTACTTTCTAACCAAAACATACAACACAACACACAACATAAGCAGCTAAACAAAGAACATACATGTATAAGTTGTTGGATTTTCAATAAAATGACTTTGTAAGTAGTTTGAGTCGGACGCACTTAAGGGATTTCGTCAATAAAGTATAAGGTCCTATTTTGATGGCATATACTGGTAAACAAATTACTTAAAATAAATATCTACTGATCATCATTATAAGGCTTAATCGATATTTATCAAGTCATATGTGAAAACCGCTTATTGTAATACAACTATTGTACAATTATAAAATAACTAGCGACTCGCCCTCGCTTCGTTCGGCTTCATCTCTAGATACGTTTTAACAATTAGTATAGATTTCTTAGAGATGAGATATATTCCTGCAGTAAAAAGTATCCTATATGTTGACCCGGAGAACCAGCTATCATCATACCAAATTTCATCAAAATCTGTCCATTGATTTTCTCGTGATGCGGTAACAGACAGACAGACCGACAAAAATTCTAAAAACTATAGATTCAGTCTGTGCATCGATAATAATGGCTATTTCAATAAGATTTTTCAAAAAATATTTAATGTACAGATTCGACTCAGAATTTTATTATATGTATAGATAACAACAATAATTAAATAGTTCAGTATTTTGTTATATCTATTAGAAGTAGAATTCATTCGTAACGCAAATTCATGTCAGTTGTCAATTCACCTGCCATTTTCACTTTACGTAAACGAAATATTGCGAAAATATAATATATTGAACTGAGATTTTATTATAATACGATATTATTCCAATATTACACATATATTTTCTTATTGTAATATGATATACCTACGTGTTTTACATTTGCTTTACTTAACTATATTCATTTTATTAACTTTCAAATACTCTACGCGTCTGTATTTAGATGAAAATTTGGTGTTAAAACTTTATTTAAAACATAAATATTAACCAAAAATAATATTTTCAATTATGTACTTAACATTATACAATTAAAATTAAATCTTTATCGAAAAGTTAAGAAGTTGTAGGATCAAAATTTGCGTAGAACTTCAATATAAAAACTCTTCAAACTTCACTTTAAAAATAAAAAAACAGGATTTATTAAATAACTACAGCAAAAACTATTATGGTTCAGTGATTTTTAGTTTATGTCTATGAAAAAAGTTCTTAATTACCTTATTCTGTGAAAGAAAATCTTCCAAATTTGAACTCTCATTTTCAATTGATTAGACTGAAAAATAATAATATAAATACGTAATAATTGAATAGTAATTATGATGATACTATTAAATAATCCATAATAAAGTAAATACATAAGTATGTTGGGACATTAACATACAGGACCATCTAGTTCCATGGTAAGCTACGAGGCTTGTGTTATGGATACCAGATAGTTGATACATTACATATATATAACTTTAAATACATACATATTATAAATATAAACACCCATGCTGGAGTACAAACATTCGTGCTCATCACACAAATGAATGCCCCCAGCGGGACTCGAACCCGCGACTGCTGGCACAGCAAGTAGGATCATTACACACTGAGCCAAACGTGTCGTCAAATATAATAATGAAGGGAATTTATCAAAAGACGGTATTTACTAAAGCGTATACGAATCAAATAATTAAAAAGGAAATTGAAGTATTATGTACTGCCCATGTGCACGGTACATGTATACAGGCTTTATATATTTGTAAAGTGCTGCCGGAACTCCCATATTGGAATTTATTTCGGTTAAAAAAACCAAAAGCGTTTCGTATCCAACGAAATTCGTTCAATAAATAAACTGCAATACAGTCGGATAAATTAACCAGCAAAATTGTAACTCACTATTAACAGCCGATCACTTGATTGTGATATTCAAATAGTCATGTTATATGGTTTACTTTAATCCTCTCCAAATCTGGTATTGAGTAGTAGTTTCTTTAGATCTAACTGACTTAAATAAGACTTATCAAATCGTTGACTATGTAAAAGTTTTGTTTAAGTCAGCAAAGCTAATTTATTGTCATATGTGCCTTAATAAACCATTAAAAATATTTTTTATGCTAAAAATAGTTACAATATAAAAAAACAAGAACACTCAATAAATAACTGAAGAAAAGAGCAGAGCCCCGTTATTTTATTACATATTTGTAGATATAAAGACACATAATATTCTTTATATGCCCCTTCATAGATTTTACCAGTAAACATACTTTAATATTATCCTAAAATTCTTTTTCTTCTATTCTTAAATAAATAATACAGAACTTTTACTAATCTATACAGATAAACAAAATTGATGTATCTGTTTGTAATATTGAAATAACTGCTTTTTACTAAATGTATATGAAATTATATACGGTACTTATAAGAAAAACACAATTTTTAATTTTTTGTCTGTCTGTCCGTCTGTCTGTCTGTCTGTTCCGGCTAATCTCCGAAACGGCTGGACCAATTTTAACGAGACTTTTACTTTCAGATAGCTGATATTATAAGGAGTAACTTAGGCTACTTTTACTTTAGAAAAAAACAATTAGAATTCCGCTAAAAAACGTACCTAGGGATGCACCCGATCGAAGTGAGGGTAAATCGCTAGTCATGAATATATGTGTACCTCGACAAAAACGTTGATAATATATTAATTAGTCCCACAATAGACAACTGATTAAAACTATTATTTTATAAACAAAGCCTTTTCATAGGTACTCTAATGAAGGCTAGAGATTATTTGTTTGACCTGTAAACACAATATCTAGAGATACGACGATATAATGGCCCTATTGGAGTTTATTTTGCCGTCCCAGTAAGTCGATAGCGCTGTGCAGCTACGTACCTACGATAGGTTACGAATAAAGCTACGCGCTACGAGTCTCGGCATCTGACGAGCCAAATCTCAATATTTAAAAATATATTATCCTTCTGTTACGTATGTGTACGTACTTATTTATATAAATAAATTAAAAATATATATGAAAAATTGGTCAAGTGTCAATTGGACTCCCATAAAGTATAAGGAGATATTCAGCTTTCTTATGTTACGTTAATTAATCTATTTATTAAAAAAATTATATTCATTCATTCACTTGGTGACGGCCAACGCGTGACTGTACCATTGGGTTTAGGAATATTAAATTTTGCACAAAAGTTTCATAATATGCAACAGATGTAAGCAATAAGGAAGTTTTTTTTAAATGTATCCCTTAAAAGAATTGAATAGGGTGTATATAGAAGTTCATCATTTTTGAAGTTAGAAAAGAAAAAATTGGTATTTAGACTTTAGTATTCTAGAGATTTTACTATTCTATGACTTACAACATCGATTACAACATCGTTCCTTAGTAAGGCTAATCTATATAAATAAAAATGAATCACCGAAATGCATGTACGCGCATAACTTCCGATTTGCTGCACCAAATTGGATAAGTCTTTTTTTGTGTTATTTATTGTCAGGAATTTTTTTGTCAGGAAAAGAACATTTTTTTTACTAAAATAAGTTTTTTTTTTAAATCTCTTGATATGAAAAGTAAGTGAGTGAAATAGTTTTTATCCCGGAAATCATCCCTTAAGGGGGTGAGAATGTATGGTGAAGTAAGCTAGGCACGAACCCGAGCGAAGCGAGGGTGAGTCGCTAGTAAGGGATAAAAATGTTTATGAAATAAAGCAACAAAATCTACCAAAGTACATTAATCCACGAAAATATACTATAAGAAGTTTCACTCTTCGGTTTTGAGGAAACGTTTCTTTGATGCGGAGTTTCCATTTTTTTCACATTTTTGAACTTTTTGCTCTTTTATTATTTGACAGGATATCCGTTATCCGATGCCATTGTAAACGTACATAAAAGGCATGTGATTCAACCCTTAGGTACTCATAACAAAATAAGCTGTTAATACAACTTCTTGACTACTAGATAAATGAATTTTGTTAACTTTTACTAAGGATTTTATTCAATTCTGAACAAATTAAAACATATTTAATGTACAAATAATGTAGATCAAGCACAACTACATTTTAGTTATATAACTCAAATAACTATACATTGGTTTTTACCTCTTTTTATGTTACTAAAAATTTAGATAGACGCCATTATCACAAGTGCGACCGCATTTCAAACTTCGCTTTTTATTCATTCGTAAGAGTACATAGCTCTAACATTCATTTTTTTACAAGACAAAAACCTTTTTTTAAGGAGAGTAATTGCAATTGAATTTAGTAACAGGAAAGAGATTATGAATGTTATGAATTAAAGTAAAATATTTTCTACTAGCGTGTGCCCGCGGTTCCGACCGCGTAATTTATTTATGTAGGTATAATAATTTGCTCTACTCCCAATGTTTTAACGTGATGTTAGATAATCTATAACCTTCCTCAAAAAAATCCCTCATAATATATATGTAATAGGCTCTGTATGACTATCCGTCTGTCTGTTCAATTTTCTCGTTAAAGCCGTTGAATAGATTGCTACGAAAACACAAAGACACAGGTTGCATCAGAGATAGACAAGTTACTTTTTCTCTGTTATAGAGAGCATAAAAAAAACATTTTCAATTTTTTTTTAATTTAACTCATAGTTCTAGAGATTAGCGAACAATAGAACAAATTCTTTAGTTTCATAATATGTTATTTCAAAATATATAATTTGGTCTGCGAGTTGGCATGCTTATATGAAACTTATCTCTATTGGTATAAAATTAGATTATATTTTATGTTAAGTAATGTAAGATCGCATTTTAATAAATGAGAGTTTTAATGAAAAATAATTTCGGTACCACCTTGTAGTGAGTAATCATGAATTGTTTCATGTTTGTAATACTGTAAATAATTATTATTATAAATATTGTAACTCATTATTTAAAAGAGTAACTGTTGAGTTTTTCGCCGGCTCTTTTCAGCTGAACTGCTTTCCGAGCCGGTAGTAGCTTTCACACAGACAGACGTACTGACGATTTTAAAAGAATTAAGTTAATGTTCCAAAAATATATGCAAGGAATATCTCGTAGTGTTTTAATAGTATCATCCTACAGTAACAAGCTATTTAATAAACATATTTTCACCTTCTCTATTTTGAAAAACCAACGTAAACTGTAAAGCCTACCAAACCAATAAAAAATACAAAATATATTCGTATCAACTAAATAAACTAGTCCTTACGCTTATGGTTACCTAATAAGGCATACAATACACGTAGTAAGACTCCCAGCTAGTATAAAACATGTACTTATGTCTCCGCCTGCAAAATATTATGTTCCTTCGTCAACTTAATCTCATCTTTATAGTTCGCTTTTTACGCAGTCGAGTTTTTTTAATTTTTGTAAATATTTTTTTTATTTAGAGTTTTTTGGATTTGGTCAGATAGACATCTTTTAAGAATTTCTTATCCTAAATTATGTTTAAACATATAAGTTGGATATATTTTTGTAATCATCTCTTAAAAATCTGTATTTTGATACCCCACTTGGTTGAATCGGATGAAAATAAATTTTTACAAGGCACACAAATTGGCGCCTAAAATCTACCATTTTGATTTTTAATTATATCTATATAGCTTATAACCCTTGCGTTATCAAGACAAATCTAACAACGTATTCATCAAAATCAGCTAAGCCGTTTAGTAATAAGAGAAAACATAGGATCAGACATACGTACATATACATATTACATACTTATATACATACAGTTTAAACATTTAACCCTCCTTTGGATTTCGCCGCAAACAAGTAAAAAAGCTCTTTTGGAAAAAGATAAATAAAAGCCTCTAGTTATATTAATAAATCGTATAGGGTAAGCCTGGGAGAGACGCCTATAAGGGAGAGATAATTTTGCGTGATCCGGAACGCATCCAAAATACGTCAGTCGAAAGTTAATGTCTTTACACAAATATATATTACTTTTAATTAATATTATGGTGTTAATTTGTAAAATAAGGTAAGTGTAGTTAACTTATACGTTAGAATATAAGCTTTGAGATAGTTTGCAGTAATTTTTATTAAAGACCGGCAAAGAAGACACGCAAAGAAAACAGGTGAAGAAGATTGGCGAAGAAGACAGATGAAGAAGACAGGCGAAGAAGTTTGGCTAAGAAGATTAGCGTTGAAGATTAGCGAAGCCAATTCACCTATGCGAAGAAAATCGCCTGTCTTATTCGCCTGTCTTCTTCGCCAGTCGCAAACATATATGCAACTTTTTGGTAGGTATGCGAGTTGTATCATTGTACTCTCTTCTTCTAACTTTGAAAAGATGGAGTAGAAAAATGTACAAAAATTAGCGTTAGTGGAGCTTGCTATATACTTTAACGAAAATTAATTTACAGAATATACGTTAAATATCTTTTAAGATACTGGATATTTTGAGTTACGATCGCTAAAATTAAATTGGTTTTCCATAATACCTTTAAGAAATACTAAAGTATCTATTGTGTAAAATAGTTTAGTGTGTAAAAATGTTAGTAAAAACAACACAATATTCGGTGGTACGGAACTCTCGATGTGCGAGTCAAAATCATACTCACACATTTGAAAATATTACAGCCATCAAATTATATATTAATTATAACATAAAGGCAAAAACTTTTTTGTAGTCTGAACGCCGGTGAAACTGCGTGTTCTGCTAGTGGAATTATATTACTTATAAGTAAAACACGATTTTTTAATTTTTTGTCTGTCCGTCTGTCTGTTTGTTCCAGCTAATCTCCGGAACGGCTCGACCAATTTTAACGGGATTTTCACTGGCAGATACTTGATATTATAAGGAGCAACTTAGGCTACTTTTATTTTAGAAAAAGAATAAGGATTGCGCTTAAAAAAATTAAAACGTACCTAGGGACGCATCCGAGCGAAGCGAGGGTAAGTCGCTAGTCTAAAATATATTGCACAATAGCTCCAAATTTAATCTGAATGGCATAAATAAATATTGAATTAAAATAAACTATGCGTATTTTTTGTAGTATTCTTACATATTATATTATAATGAATATTGATCTTTTTGTAAAACTATAGGCAACTCTCCCGGACTTAACATATAAAATGTTTTTACACTTATTGGATGATTTTTGCAATTTGATTCGAAAACAACATTTCATTGTATTTGTTTGCAAAGCGTAAAGTAAATTACAAACAGCTGAATGGAGTCCAAATATAGAAGCCACAAGGTAAAGAACTGCCCGGAATTGGCTTCTTGTGCGGCTTAGGTATTTTATAACACTACACTCTTGCAGTTTTAATTAAAATCTCGCTTCACGTTGTATATTTTCCACAGAATTGCTAAGGCCTAAGTATGTGCTCAACTTCTAACAAAATCGTGGCTTGTTTTTTGAAACTCATATTAATTAGGTTATTTTTAAACCTTTTAGTACGTCAAGTACATATATTAAATGCTTTAACATCATTTTTCTTGTTGTAGTCGCTTATTGAATACTAGCGACTCACCCTCGCTTCGCTCGGGTTCTTCCCTAAGTACGTTTCAACAGTTAGTATAGCAGAAACTATATATATATATATATATATATATATATATATATCTAATATATAAAATTCTCGTGTCACAGTTTTCGTTGCCATACTCCTCCGAAACGGCTTGACCGATTTTGATGAAATTTTTTGTGCTTATCCGGTATCTATGAGAATCGGCCAACATCTATTTTTCATCCCCCTAAATGTTAGGGGTAGTCCACCCCTAAATTTTTATTTTTATTTTTTAGACAAAATTTTTAATTTCTATTTTTTTATAATACAACATACAAAAATACACACAATCCTCAATTTTCACCCTTCTACGATCAACCCTTATTTTTTAATAGCCATTTTAGTAATTTAATCATTTTTCCTCTCCGGTCGAAAACTGATCAATCGTGATTTAATGCAAGCTAGGGACGAACCCGAGCGAAGCGAGGGTGAGTCGCTAGTATATATATATATATATATATATATATATATATATATATATATATATATATATATATGTATTTTACGGGATGAAAACTATCTTATGTCATTCCCAGGGTCTCAAACTATTTCCATAATAATATAATATAATATTTCTATAATAATATAAATCGGTTAAGCGGTTAAGCGTGAAAAGATGACAGACAAACAGACAGATAAACGACAGAGTTACTTTCGCATTTAATATTCCTATGAATATATAAAGCTGGCTTTTTTATGATGCTGGTCTATCATCATCGGCTTGGGCTGAACGTTGATAAGTCAGTCAGTGAGTTGCGACATTGCCTTTAATATATAATAAAAATAGTAATTGCGAATGTTCCTTAGGAGATAGACGTATGTATACTATTGGGGACTTGTCTGTAGACTTTTTTAAGACCTACAATTTTCTAGTACATTATTTTGATGTATGTCTTCAGGTTTAGCCAGCGGAAGGTTTCTAAGGAGGACTCGATAAAACCAGTTATTGTGATTTCCCGTGCGAAAGAAAGATTTTCCTGAAGTAAAAGGTATTCTAAATGTTGACCTGAGTAATAAGTTATCTCTTCACCAAATTTCGTTAAATTGGTTTATTACTTTTTGCGTGAAACGCACACACACAAATAGACATACAGACAAAAAGAAAAAAAAATAATAACTATGGTTAAGGGAGTCTATATTGTATACATAATACGTTACAGTCATTGTTTTTAAAAAATATTTTATGTACAGATTTCGCTAAGTTACTGCTTTATTATGGTATAGATTATATTTTGTGGACATCTCCTACCATAATCTAAGGTGGCAGTAAAAAGAATGATTTTTCTGTTTGAAATTAACAATAGATAACTAGCATTTAAAGCTCATTGCTTCTTTTTAAAATAATAAAATATCATATAATAGCAACACTATTGCTTATTGACGCAAATTCAATGTGCCGTACAGAAACATCTGTTAAAAGATTATTTGATTTAGAAAAACTCTGCGTGTAGCCAAATAAATATATGTATATGCATAAACGTCATTGTATAATTTTATTTCTTAGACCTCATCCGTTTTTTACAGACGATTTGTTGTACGCTAATGATACCGTCTCTACTCACTGTACAGGAGACAATACTAAACACTACTTTCAATAAAGTGCTTGATCTTCAACTAAAATAAAAACGTTTAACTTAAAACCAAGCACTAAATTGAAATAAAGTGTTATATATTTAACTACATAATAATACTCAATAAGTTTGCTTAAAAACAAAAGAAGGTATTAAATCTTTGTATTTCCTGAAAAGTATGATTTTGAGATTAGTTATATTATAATTAAT
Organism: Fabriciana adippe; assembly: GCA_905404265.1. Taxonomy (NCBI): domain Eukaryota; kingdom Metazoa; phylum Arthropoda; class Insecta; order Lepidoptera; family Nymphalidae; genus Fabriciana; species Fabriciana adippe. The sequence goes on from FR990000.1 coordinate 6,884,575, forward strand.
TTCGTGATAATGGGTATAGCTTAAAAAAACGTCTTAAAATCCTTTTTAACTTATTACTTAACTAGAGACTCGCGACTTCGTCCCTAGATTGCTTCCTCATACAAACTTTCATCCGCATTATCACCCCCTTAAGGGATGATTTCCGGGATAAAAACTATCCTACATCCTTCCCAGGGTCTCAAACTATCTTCTTACCAAATTTCATCTTAATCGGTTCAGTAGTTTCGGAGCCTATTCGATGCAAACAAACAAACAAATCTTTCCTCTTTATAATATTAGTATAGATTACATTTGCATAGTATATAAAGTTGTTAGTTTCGAACCTTTGTCATTTAACAACATAATTATAAATTATAGCTAATGTCGAATACATACCACGGGCCACGGCTAATTGTCGAAATTCAGGAATTAATGCATCGATCGTCGCACTGAAGTCCTATTACTGTAATTAGATACGTCAAATGTTATATTTAGAATCATAAATACATACATATCAATAGTTTTTTTCTTAGATTTACGCGAATATTTGGAATTTTAAATAAAACTGTCTTTTCGGATTTTTTCGCGGATTTATTTTGATTTTTGGTTTCCGACGTTTAGAATGTTTTACAGCAATTATGGTAACAAATTATGTAATGAATGACCTTTGAGACGTCTAAAACCTTAGTCACTCCCGTTAATTTGTTATATCTATAAAACCGTATTATTTCTTTATTTAATTTACATCTAATCTATATCTTCATCTTTATCTTAGCTGAAAGACGTCTATTACTGGATAAAAGCCTTCTAAATATACATATTTTTTTGTAATTTTTTATAATGTTACGACTAAATAAAAATAAAGAAATTCAGAATAGAGACAGGAATGCTTATATTTTTGGTTAAGATATTTTAATCGACGGTCCCACTATGCGAACGGACTCGCAAGCAAGCCCTATACATATTCTTTTAAAAGTACTTTCATAATTTCTTATTAAAAACATTAGTAAGTAAGCATTAATATTATTTACGAAACGGTATTGTATATTCAACTTTTTTTTTAATTACTTCTAATATTAATATTAAAATATGCTTCACTTTTTCAATTTAGTATTTCATCTCATATTAAAATAAGAAACTCGAACTCGCCTCTACATAATCCATTGACCCTTTTAAGAGGCAGGATTAAAATCGCAATGAAATAGACCGTATTCGGGACCACGTGAAAAGTACGGGAATATTGGACAAAATTGAGATGGGAACGAATGGATCATATTTTAATACTTTTTCAGTTGCCGTAATTTTTGATGAACTTGCTGAAAATTTTAGAGTAGACATTTTATTCTTCCTAACGACTGTCGACTCGTCTGTATCACAAATAGAGTATCATGAATTATAGTGGTGGCTATAAACAGATTGTGTTTTATAGCATCATATTAAAACTAATTATTGGTCGCGGTTTTGCTCGCGCGATGAAAATAATACTAATTCAGAAACTTCGTGTGAGAAGAAAAATAAATTATTGACTTTCAATTTATATATTTTTTTTTTACATACAAAATTTCTTGCTACAATGCTTTCATTTTTGATCTTCGGATAACATTTGGAATAATAATTTACTATCTCTATCTCAGTGTAACCGCGAGAAATAGGTAGTGTAAAACATAAGCAACACTATACTTTCTCTATATTTGAACCTGGAATGGTCTGCAAAAACTCTTTTAACCAAGTACAAGAACTACTCGTTCTATCTTAGACCATTGTTTTATTACGACGCGTTGTTAGAAATGTTTTCATGCTACTTGAACCGTTATATAAGCTTTTAAGAATTTAAAGCAACGAAATAGAGTTTTATTCATTAAATTTGTAGCGGACTCACACGAAACATTAACTAATAACTATTTTATAAAAATAAATAATAGTCTTAATGTTGGTGAATGGTGACACCACGGACCTGATATTTCCATGGATAAATAACAGCTATCCCCCACGTCTGGTTTGTCTTTATTGGCCGTCTAGGGTGAAGCATAAGAGCTTAGTGTTTTAAAAAGGTGGATGTGTCGAGGAACGAGCCCTCTCACGATGGCGAAAACAGCGCACACCTCTCGACTCCCTACAGCTGATCGTGCAATTGTTGTGCCTAAGGCACTACGCCGCTTTATGGGGACCCACCTAATCATCCAATAACCCTGTCCTTAAGCAGTGTTACTCAGTGTGCATCTTTGGGCAATGCCCTAGGTAACTTGGAGATAGATCCCGGCTGATGCGTCACATTTACCATACAACTATAAAATTATTATTTTTAATTTCAGACCGTAATTTTAAACCGATCTTTAATCAATAAAGTTCATTCAAAATTAACTTAAGAAAATAAATTAATGTAAATTTAAAAAAAAATATTTAAAAATGTCAACCAAAAAAATTTGCATTTTCAAATTTAAAATATTTCAATAGTAATCTGATAGACTTCTAAATTTCGTTCCCGAGAGTGCGGAGCGGCAACTTCTTTCTATTGACTTATCGAATTTTAGCTCGAACTGGGATGATAGAAACTAAATATATACTACAAAAGCTCTTTCTATGTCTAAAATAGAGAGAATATTATATTGCATTCTTGAAAATTTTCAATATATTTAGTAAATACATTTATTTACCATCAATAACTGAATTTGTTGAAGACAATAACCTTATTATCAATTCTCTACTTAGTGACTTCAAAACGTGCCAGTTTAGCACAGATTACTTTGCCAATGTCACATAGAGTGGAGAAGACCTCTTTATGTCTTGTCCATTCTACGAACATTGATAAAGTAATTGGTCGACAATATATTATAATCTCAAATACTCTTGATACCAATTCTCTTTTAGTAAACAGGTAAAGAATTTAAACACAGGACATTTTTAGTAAGAACATATATACTCGTAGATAGTGATGACGATAGAAAATAAAAGTAAGGCACATTACTACATTAAAATGACTAGAAATAGGTAAAATTAAATAAAAACTTAAACATTTTATTTCTGAAAAGAAAAAAATATATAGTTCATTAACCTTTATAATTATATGAATTTCCATTATCCATATACTTACTGCTCTTAAACTGTGCACTTAAGCACAGATGTCGTAGATTTTATTCGACAACTGTGAAAAAATCGTTGTGACGAAAACACGCCATTACAACCGCAGCGACAAGTGCCTCTGCGCTTCAAACTACGCCTTTTGTTAACTCGCACGAGTCGCCCGCTTGCGTTTTGATTCTTTACAAAACAATAGATGCTATAAATGTATAGAAGTTGATAATGTTTTGAAATGTAACTTATGGGCATTACGTATTTAAAAAGTAAATAAATTTTGGTGAAATACTTATCTTACTCATCAACTGCACTCGTTGCAATTATTTGCAGAAGATACACCTAAGCTCAGCCAGAGCTCAGATAGTATTACAGTTAACATAGCTTTTGGATATTTTTTTATTAGAACTTTAGAAATGATTGAAAATAATGTAAGGGATAAATGAAAAAAAACGATAAAAATTTGTATGGAAATGCAACAAACAAGTACGAAAAAAGACTGCTTTTTATTTCAGTACACCATATGGTGCTCCAAAAAAATTATATATTTTTATTAAATAATAATTAATTGATGATTATTAAGTTAGTCCGTAAGATAGTTCTCACACTGTCCGTTAGGCAGATTGGGTAATCTATATATACATAAAATGCTTTGTCCTGACTGACTGATCGATCAACGCACAGCCTAAACCGCTGGTCGTAGAAACGTGAAATTTGGAGGATATATTTTTTATACAATGTAGGTATCCGCTAAGAAAGGATTTTTCGAAATTCATCCCCTAAGGGGGTAAAATAGGTGATATAAGATTGTATGAAACTTTGTTATTCTTAACGCGAAATGCACAGAAAGTGGTATTTAGCTTTTAGATGAAAAATTAGAAATATATGTATTAGATTTTTTTCGGAATTCATCCCTTAAGAGGGTAAAAGGGGGTGATAAAGTTTATATGGGCAAACAATTATTTATGATCAGAATTACTTGAAACTTGGTATTAATGCTCTTCAATACAATTAAATAAATACGTATTTTAAAAATTTTTGAAATTCATCCTATAAGGCTGTCAAATAGAGGATGAAACTCTGTAATTAATGCACGGAAAATGGTATTTACCTTTAAAATGACAACTAAAACAATACAAATATCATTTTTTTTTTCGAAATTCATCCCTTGAAAGGGGAAAAGGGGGTTGTGCTGTTTATATAAGGAAAAAGTTGTTTATGATCAGAATTACATGAAACTTGGTATTAATGCTCTTCAATACAATTAAATAAACATGGATTGTAATTTTTTTTTTTAAACTCAGCCCCTAAGTGGGTAAAACTGGACGGTGAAATTGGAGTTGTTGAATATATTTAAATAGTAACATGACTCAAGTCCTCCGTAAGTGCACACGTACTGTATGGGATATAAAGCAGAGAACAGAAATTATTCCGAATCCAAAGGAAAATTATGTGCAACTTTTCAGCTGGCCACAGCAGCTACAGCAAAATAAGAATGGCAATTTATATATGTAACTTAAAAAAAAGGAGAAGGAGGGAGACTGTAAGCTTCAGGCGTGCATAGCATTGGGTCTTTAAAAATAACGTAGATTTTAGCCTATTTGTATGTTTGTTACAAAAACCCATATCGGGTAGCATGACTCTAAAACCGTAAACATTGTATGCGATTGTATCATTGTATTCTCTTCCTCTAACTTTGGAGAGATAGAGAGTAGAAAAATGTGCAAAAAATACAGGTAGTGGAGCTTGCTAAATATACGCGTAACATCTTTTAAAATACTGGATATTTTGAGTTACGATCGCTAAAATGAAATTTGTTTTCCTTATTTTTGCAAGTAATAAAGTTTGATCGCGGGCGAAGCCGCGGGTTCTGCTAGTCCTGCCATAAAAATCTACTGAACTTAGTCTTTTAACGTCATAAAGTAAATTACAATTATGGAATCTCATTGCCGAAGGTAAAGAACTCGCCCGACTTCTTTTACCATTTAGTTATTTTATAATAGTGCTCTCTTGCAGTTTTAATTAAAATGTCGCTTCAATTGCGTACGTTTTCCCCTGAACCATTAAAGCCTAAGTAGGCACTCAAGTTTTAACATAATCGTACCTCGTTTTGTGGAATTGGTACGAGTGTACTACGTATAATAACCGGATAGATAGTTATTTTATGCTATAATAACGTTCTTAGTTAATCCACTACTTTAATAACAGAACTGAAATAATTTGTTGCTTAATTTCTACTTTTAACCTCCAATGAAAAACAATGAATGTAATACTTTCTTAGATTTACGCGAATATTTGACATTTTAAATAAAACTATCTTTTCGGATTATTTCGCGGATTTATTTTGATTTTTGGTTCCCGACGTTTCGAATGCTTTACAGCAATCATGGTCACGGGAGAGACTAAGGTGTTAGACATCTCAAAAGCGTTATATACTTGTTACAGACAGTGCCATACATATACTATACACATATATACTTGTTACAGACAGTGACATAGTATGTAATGTAATATTATATAATGTAGTATAATAGCAACACTAAATAATATTACATTATTAATTCTTAAAGTTTTTAAAATATTGTAATATTTATAATAATAACAGCTAAAATTAAACAAATAATATTTAATTATAATACTTATTAAACTTTTTAAATATGTTTAGAATTAAAATCAACAAATATTGTAAGGTACTCTGGTGCCATTTTTGAATTTTCAAAATCATTTTTGTAAATTTGTGGGTAGGCACTGTCTGTAACAAGTATATAACGCTTTTGAGATGTCTAACACCTTAGTCTCTCCCGTGACCATGATTGCTGTAAAGCATTCGAAACGTCGGGAACCAAAAATCAAAATAAATCCGCGAAATAATCCGAAAAGATAGTTTTATTTAAAAACAATGAATGTGTGTGACGTAATCATCGCTAATTCTTTTTTTAATATAAAAATCTATAGATGTATTTGACAACTGTGTGTCAATTGGAGGTTACTATGAGAATAGTTTATTGTATGTAACCACCTATTTTCTTTATGGTAGCGGCCTAATTTAAATTACTATATTTTTAGAAAGGCAACGTTTGACATCGTGTGCATATTGCATATAGAATACACTTCACCCATTTGAAAAATATATTAGTAACAAAATATACGAGTACCTTCCTTCAAAAGAGAGACGCTTACATATATCTTCGCCTTTTTTTGTTGTACTTGTAAATAATTTGAAGAAGGGTATTTCTTCTATACATCTTTTAAAAACAAAATCCTTTCTTTCATTTATTCGAATTCGAGATACGGGTTCAGATGTGAGAGATTTTTATAATACATATTTTTTATATTAACGTATGCTTAAGAATGTGTTTAGAATATTTGAATTGATATTAAATATCTATACATATAATAAAGCTGTAGAGGTCGAATGTCTGTACATAGAAAAAAAATGCTAAAAACCGAGTCAGGGGAATTTAAGAAGAGAAATAGAACAAATAAAGATTTTTTTAAATTTTTGTTTCTCTGTCTGTTTGTCTGTTTGCACGGGCTAATCTCCAAAACTGTGTGGACCAATTTAAATGAAATTTTGCATGGTAAATACTTTTCATCTCAGAAAATTAAACAGTTCCCGTGGAATAGTTAAAAAACTATACATAACTTATATAGCTTAGTACACAAAAACTACTGATTGGATTTTAATAAAACTTTACAATAATATAGTTCATACATCAGAATAACAAATAGGCTACTTTTTATCCCGGAAAAATGTATGGTTCCCGTGGAATAAATTTGTTTTTGTTTGTCTAGAGATGAACTCGAGCGAAGCGAGGGTGAGCCGCTAGTTGTTGAATAAAAATGATATAGATATTGTGTCGTTATAATATATAGGACGTATTCCATAGTTATCTTCGTTTTTAGTTTCTTTTAGTCAAATAATGAGATTACAAATACAAAAATAATGTGATTACCTACATATAAAAAATTATAGCGTCAGTATTTTCTATTTAAATAATTTCAACTGAGTTATATATATAAAGCAATCTAGCATCAGTAATAGCACATATTCACTCTAACCCATTGAGGCGGCAGGTACTGACGCTACGAAGACAGGCTAATAGTGTTAGATTACCGATTCAATTAGCAGTATACGGTTACCATCTTGAGCTGTTAATTAGCCGAGACGTAGGCAACATTTTAAAGAAAAATTGAAAGAGTTTATAGTTGCTTTCCCGTACTTAAAAAACTAAAATATTGATAAAACTACGTACCGCCGATATTATACACTGAATTGCTTTCACGTGTTTCTTATTTAATACATGATATATGTTTACTACTGAAAAATAATTTGTATTCGAATTTTCCCAATTGGTAAAATGTACAGTAACTTTAATTCCGTAGCTCTCATAAACAGGATATATCGTTGCAAAATTAAAAAAAAAAACAGCTTTCTTTCTAGTTATACCGTTACACCCTCACGTTCATTTCACATATTCCACCGGCAACGCGACGTAGAACTGATTAACCGAGAGAATTGTGTTCGACTGCCGCTCTACGTGCACTCTATTACTGCATAGAGTTGGAAAAATCGACTTTAATTAAGGTAAACTGTGCTTGTTTAAAAATAAAAAAATATATTCGAATGTATGAATTCAATTTTAAATTATACTAACATATATTAAAGTAAAGTACATACATACATTAAAGTAGTAAGAAAATAAAGGTCCAGTATAGCGTAAATAAAACATAGCGTCTGTAGTATAAAATAACTGGACAATTACTTACGTGAATTTTCGTAATGCAATTTGAGATCAACGTTTTGTGATGCATAAAATTTAGTATAAAATATCTTCTAAGGAGATAGTAGAGTCAATTCATATCTTGCATAAGCCATATATAACTTTAGGTTTTATATTACTAGTACATTTAAGTCATACAATTTAATACATGCAAGTCATAGATAGTAACGGGAAAAATAAACTGTGTCACTATTAGCCTTACATAATCATCACTCGTCTTAAAAAAACAATAAGGAAACTCTTCAGTTTTATATTATACCATTGTGGTATTGACGATAGTTCTTAACCTAATTTAGGATAAACAGCAATACGTCTGAAAAAATATTACTACGTACGCAAGTGTAGAACATCAAAATCCAAAATAGCACGTCTGAACCATGGTTATAACTATTATCAATATAATTGTTAGTCTATGACAAAGACAAGTAATAACACATTGATATGAGTGGAAAGGAGACAGAATACTTTCTAGATTTTTTTTGGGACGGATACCAGATAGTTGATACACTACACATATATAACTTTAAATACATACATATTATAAATATAAACACCCATAACTGGAGTACAAACATTCGTGCTCATCACACAAATGAATGCCCCCAGCAGGACTCGAACCCGTGACCGCTGGGTCATTACACACTGAGCCAAACGTGTCGTTTTCTAATTCTAATTCTTCAACGTTCTCAGACTTCAGAAAGGGTTCATACTTCAATGTACTTTGTTTTATGCATATTTACGACAGTTTGTCTAATAATCGGTACAAGTTCGAAGTTAAATGAAGATTGAGAAAAGACTCACAGAAATAAGTGAAGTAAACTGCTGTTCATGATAACAGTAGTGAATCTAGTGGTAATATAATACAATGTTTAATGATTATATTAGTATTACAGTATGTGTATCTAGTATATGTAACACTAGTAGTCTAAGTGAACTGTTCTTAGTGATAAGACAACATATTGCAAGTAGCTTGCTTTGAATTCCGATCCCCGAACTGTTACATAATAGATTATTGCCACTAATGTCTTTTTGCATCCGGTCGTCGATGGTGTCATATCTGCCGCCTCGCATATATTATAAACTCTTATAAGTCCAATAATAATTATTAAATATTAACACGATTCTTATCATTACGCCCGACCACCCAACAAGAACCATAAATCGTAACAATATTTATCCTATGCTATTATTAAAACCGCAACCAATAGTACATATACATAGTCCAATAATTTTCATAATATTTTCATGTACTTAACTGTGTTTATAGTATATGTATATGTGTCAACTTTTTTGCTTAATTTAGCCTAATGCTTTCTACTAATTATGTGTTTTTTATTTGTGGAAACTTTATTGGTAAATGTGTGTATTTTTATTGTAAATTGTATGTTATGTAATACTGTTTGTTTCCCTATAATAAATAAAAAATAAAATGAAAATATTTATAAGTAAGTATGGTCCAGTTTAAACTGCGCCAAATAGTAATATTTTGAACTATCTCGAAATGAATGTAAGAGTTGTTATGGGCTGTTTAATTCAAAAATACCTTAAAAATATCATTAAAGCACTTGCAACACAAAATTTAAATAAAAAAATGCATTCTATTGGGTAAATCTTTATAATGTTATAATAATTTCATGCTTTCGTTCATTGCATTTCATTCACGAAAATATCACCATTATTGGCGATATCTTCGTGATGTAAAACGAGACACCATGTTTTCCACTTACTTTTATCAGCTCTCGATATTTCGGCACTGTTACAAGCACCAAATAAGTACACACGTGACTATGGCGCTAGTACAATAATAATAATAGTAATATCGCGTTTTACATCGCAAAATACTGTACAATGTTATCACGTAAATATACCTTACATTCACGAGTTATTCAATGTGTCGATTAAAGCTTGAAAAACCAGACTCGTGTGGGATCGACATCTTATAGCATTAGTTACGTGACCAGGAGAGATGAGTTTTTAAATAAATTCAGTTCGTGTCGGCGTCTCCTGGAGATAACAAGATGTTACATTAGATATTGTCACATTTCTATAAGCGATAAAGGTTTTGTAAGTACACTTTTTGGCCAATTATTTAGGAGCTCAGCTTATAGGTATGGATAATTCAAATTTTCTGAACGTGAAAAAGTTGGTTGAATTTCTTCAAAATATTTAAATGATTTAGTAAGCTTTAGTCTAATTTTTGACCAAAATATGTTAACGAAAAATATTATCTATTCTCTATTTATCTCTATCGCTTTATTCTAAGGCGATTTTGGATATAGAAATATTAAGTGTGTGAAGTATAAATATGGACTGAAATAATGCATCTTTCCACTCAACATTAGAATGCATTATACTACCTCAAAAGCCTTTGTTGGATTGTTAATGGTTAAAAGTTCATTTCATTTTTGGACGCAAATGACTATACAAGAATATATTTTTTACTGGCACGAAACAATAACTTGTAAAATTGTATAATGTTATTAAAGTTTCAATATTAAATAGAAATACTTCTAAAAAAATATTATTTTAATTGTAATAATACGATGTAATTATTATTTTTATTAAATATCAGTTTCGCATTAACGACAAGCTTCATCAGGTAAAGTTATATAATTTAATCTTTCAATCTCTACAAAAACCAAAAATTGCATAGGTATTATATTCTAGCGTTATATCGTCAGCAACTTCAATCAGATATGTTTATTCAAAACTATATTTTTACTTTGGTGGTAAACGTCCTATTACATTATGTTCAATCTTGGAGTGATGTGCAAATAAACAGATAGACAAAAATCTGAAAATATACCCTGCACATATAATATATAAATATCTCCTCGCATTCCTCCTTAACGGCTCGATCGATTTTAATGTTTTTTTTTATATTTAGTAGGTATGAGAATAGGTCGTAAAGTATTTTTGACCATCCTACCCCCACCTCCCATTTTTTAATCGCTTTCTAGTATTTTCATATGAACAATATTATATAAATATATATCGCTGTATAACACAAAGCTAAGGAGTTTTTTTTATAGATTGAACGCGAGAAAAGCCGCGGGTTCTGCTAGTTTTAATATAAAAATTAGCGACTTACACTTTTGGTTTGGTACGGTTAACCCTTGCTTCGCTCTGGTGCAACCCAAAGGACAATTTAGGAACTCATAGTGAACAAACATCTATACTATAATAAAGCAGTAACTTAGCGAAATCTGTACATGAAATATTTTTTAAAAACAATGACTGTAACGTATTATGTATACGATATAGACCCCAAAACAATAGTTATTAATTTTTTTGTCTGTTTGTCTGTTTGTCTGTTTGTCTTTTTGTCTGTTTGTCTGTTTGTCTGTTTGTCTGTACGCGTTTCACGCAAAAAGTAATGAACCGATTCCAACGAAATTTTGTGAACTGATAACTTATTACTCGGGTCAACATTTAGGATAACTTTTACTTTTGGAAAATCTTTGTTTCCCGCGGGAAATCGCAATAACTGGTTTTATCGAGTCCTCCTTAGGAACCCTCCGCTGGCTAAACCTAAAGACATACATCAAAACAATGTACAAAAAAATTGTAGATCTTGAAAAGGCCAACAGAAATATCTACAACAGTATATGTCTATCTCTCAAGGTACACTCGCAATACCTATTCTTATCTATACCTATAGCAAAACTAACTTAGTTAAATCGATGTGCGCGTTTCACGCAAAAAGTACTGAACCGATTTCAATTAAATTTTGTATAGTGATAGCTTATCACTCGAGTCAACATTTAGGATACCTTTTACTACAGGCACATTTTTCGTTCCCGCGGGAAAACGCAATGACTGGCTATAACGCTGGCTGAACCTTAAGAGATACATCAAAACAATGTACTAGAAAATTGTAGGTCTTAAAAAGTTATACAGGGAAGTTCGCAATATTATATGTCTATCACCTAAGGTACACTCGCAATTACTATTTTTATTCACTACTCGCGACTCACAGGCTGACTTATCAACGTTTAGCTCAGTTCAGCAGTGAAACGTAACTAGGGACGAACCCGAGCGAAGCGAGGGTGAGTCGCTAGTACAAAATAAAAATCTATTTTTTACCCAGAAACCTTAACTACAAACAAAATTTAGGCATAGAGTACAAATACAAAAAATATTCATTTTTATTTATATAGATAAAATAAAAATGCATAAATAACTTTGTCTGCGCTACTGTTTTTTATATATTTTTATTCAGATTATCAATTGTTAATCATTTCCATTCAATTACAGTTACATTTTTATAAAACCATGTTCATTGTATCAATGTAGGCTGAAAACACAATACATTGTCATTATGAGCTTTGTAAGGTGGCTGCCAAAGATCCGCCTGTTTGACAGTAATGGATTTCATTTTCACAAATATATAAGGAAAAATCAGTTGCTCGAGAGCTCACACCGGCATTGATTGGGAACAGCATCCGAATCCCCCGGCACTGCATGAAATATATTAGGGTGCGACCATAATAATGTAGTTTTCATCTTTAATTGTAATATTTATATATAAAAAAATGTATTCGTTTATAAAATAATCTTATCGAAGATTCAGTTTTATGTGTCTTGAAGACATTGAACTGTGTTTAAGATCACACTTTTTTCATCGAGATAATAGTTTATTTACTATACCGATTAATTGTCTTGCTCTGGGTTATACATATAAACGTAGCACTGTAACTGTAGTTAAAAACAAATCATCAACCTGTAATTATAACACATAGGAATCCTTTTATTATTAATTACTTTAATAATGCAACTACTAGGCACATACATTTGATAAAGTTGATATAACTTGTATAGTAGAGTTAGAATAGAGAAATCAACATAAGTATTAACTTTATAATTTAGCGACTTGCTTTTCCTAGCATACTGTACGCGTCCTTAGTTATTTCCAATATCCGCCACGACAACATACACATACATTCTCATACATGTAGGGTAATAAAATATACTTCTCAGTACAGCGAATCAAGAAACTAGCGCTAAGGTGTATTTTCTTGAACACTATAAGATAAAACAATATGTTAAGCTCTGCCATTTTACTATCTTTCCTTTTTGAACTTTAATATTTAACATTTATTTTGATTTTCGTCAAACATCGTTACCTAATAGGTACACACATATACGCACTAGCACTAAATTCTATTATTTGTATTAAGATATATAAATGAACTTAATAAAAGCGACATTGAGTACTACTCAATTATCAGCAGAAAGTGAATATCGTTAGCGTCCGGCAACCCAGCCGCGCACGAAGTTAAGAAACGCACTGGAAGGCGGTCCACCTCGGTGGGCGATATGTCATGCGGGGTGCTCCTGGTACCTCTCTGATAGCAGAGTGGACCGTGGAGTCAATCCCTTAGTTGTGTGGTCTGCTTCGGCAGGCCTACCATCGGTGTATCGCGGTTGGTTGCATAAGCGATCCTGCGACACTCCATTAAGACGGGAGAAGTTTCATTGGGTTTTAGTGGGTAGTATTGACTTTTCTAACCGGTGAGTCCCACATAGCCACCTGTATGCAGGTGGTATGCATAAATAGAAATAAGTACATATGTCTAGATTATGAACAGTAAGTAGAGACCAGATATTAAGAATACAGTGTGAGATTATGTTATAATAAAGTGTATTTTGACACTATACGAGTAGAACTAGATTATCACTGCACCATACTTCCACATCTCATATGGTATAAAATTATATTCAGTATACATATGAATACTGTATATGAACATATACACGCTTATATCAATTTGTGTATTCCAATTCTGTATGAGATATTGACTGCGAACCCGTTTGCTTACTATCTTGTACTTGTGAATTTCTATTTAAATCAGACATGTCTCGACACATCTCGTATTCTCGATCGACGTTTAGCAATTTAGATTCAACCAATAACTGTTTCGACCTGGCATTTAATGTACCTCCTACAAAATAGAAACTATTCATTTCTATGTGACGCAATATCTGTTCTATACTTCTATTCATAACTAGCGACTCACTCTAGTTTGTTCCTAGGTATGTTGTAACAGTTTGTATGGAGTAGATAGATATATATTCTAAATATTTATTTTTCCAAGTTAAATTTAACGCATTGCTGTAGATGATAAGTCCACCGCTAGTATTGAAAGTAATCCAGAGTAGTGATCCCCATATAAAATAAACAGTACTGAACTTTTCGATTTTGCAGCTGTTCTTATGGGTTTTAGCTTCTTTTTTTATTCTTAAACCATTATTCAAATCAGTCCAGCCGTTTTTGAATTTTAGCGAGACTAACGAACAGCAGTAAATATATATATATATATATATATATATATATATATATATATATATATATATATATATAATGTTATATTTTTACTGCACTTACAAGATACAAAAATAGATAAACAAGTTGATAATAGCTAGTTTAATATCTAAACGCACCTATAAGAAAAAATGAAATAGTCAATATGTGATATGCATAAAATATACAATAGTAGGAAGAGATACAATATTAAATGTTTTTTTATTAAAATAAATAATTAATATAAACGTTTAAACTCGAATCAATAATTTGTTTAAACTAAAGTTAAACAAACAAAATTATTATTGACTAAACGACATACATTAAATTTATTTTGATTAAAAACAGTTTCGTACATGGATGTACAAAGCAATAAATGTTCAACACGTCAAGCGTCGCGACTGTTACTACTATACTTACGCCCACCAATCTTGTTTGTGCTTCCGAACGGAATTTCTCATCTGTATCACTATTTTTATTGCCAACTAAATCATATTGCACATTATTTCTTGTTTTTTTTTTAAATAAATGGCTTTACAAAAATTAAACAATCTCAAAGTATGTATCTATTGCTGATTATTGGAGCACGTCATGTATTCAAATAATTCTACATTCCTAACATTATCAATACCGATAAGTTTGGACAGCAAAAGTTTCAAAATACTGCTAACATCATATGCGTCATCTTCTAAACGCCATATTAAAAGTAAAATATTAACCCACAATAAATATAACTCAAAAACTACTCAACGTATCTTCTTCAAAATAATTTTCATTGCATTGCTAAATAGTGAGACGTTTCACTCATTCAATGTTTTTTTTTATTTAAAAGCTAGTTAGTTAAGTAGATAGTTTTGAATAATGTATTCCGACCATTTACCAAACTTGGTATATTTATATAAAATATTCATATTTATTGTTTCGTCTGTATAGAATTATCAATTAATATACATTAACTAATAAGCTATCATGTTTTTTTTATTTATCTTGATAATCTATACATATAATAAAATTCTGATTCGAATCTGTACATTAAATATTTTTTGGAAAATCTTATTGAGATTAGGATACTTTTTACTGTGGGAAATTATCTCATCTCTAAGACATTTCTATACTAAACGTTAAAACGCAACTAGGGACGAACCAGAGTGAAACGATGGTGAGTCGCTAGTCTATACTAATATTATAAAGAGGAAATATTTTTTTTTTGTTTGTTTGTACCGGAAAAGCTTCGAAACTACCTACAAGACTGATTTAGAAAATTATTAAATTTAGTAAAAATATAGTTTTTGAGCCTGGGAAAGACATAGGATAGTTTTCATCTCAGTAATCACCCCTTAAGGGGGTGAAAATGGGGATAAAAGTTTGTATGGGAAATCAAGCAAGGGACAAATCCGAGCGAAGCGAGGGTGAGTCGCTAGTCTTATCCTACTAATATTATAAAGCCGAAAGGTTGTAAGAATGTATGTATGTATGTTTGTTACGCTTTCACGCCAGAACGGCTGAATGGATGTAGATGAAATTTTACACAGAGATATATTATAGTCTGGAATAACACATAGGCTACTTTTTATCCCGGAAATATCTGCGGTTCCGGCGGGATAAGTTTGTTTTTGTTTTCCTAGAGGCGAACCCGAGCGAAACGAGGGTGAGCCGCTAGTTTAATATAAAGCTGTGAACCTTCATAAACAAACATTTTTTACATCTCGGTTCTGGTTTCTAGTTTTAACTAGGAAGAGTGCAGTCCAAATTGAAATTTTAAAATCAGTCAGACTAAAATCTTATTTTTGCTGTTGAAAGTCGACGTTTTGCTAGAATGTTATAATAAAAATCTATAAAGCTAATATCACATATAAAATACATAATATATTGATAAGTTTGATTTTAGCAAATCACAACGGATCGCTGCCCGGGAGCAAAATAGGGTTTGGAATACAAATTCGGGCCGCAATCCATCCAGTGTTGCATGACCTTACATATTTCAGTCGAAACCCATTCTTGTTCATTCTACCCCTTGATACTAGATATACGGGGATCATTGTAAACTGGTCAATAGAATAAACCCACGAGTCGACCACCTGAGATTTCAATTTCACTTCTCGGAATAAATTTATTCGAATATTTCGTTGAAATATTGTAAAAAATATTTTCTCAAATGTAACCTACAGTGTTATTTCGCTTTTTTCTATGGTACAAATAAGTAGTTAAAATGATTTGAATTTCTAATATTAGCTAAATTATATGATCTTATTTAATAAGAACGTATCGAATTAGTTTTAAATCTGGAAGTATTTTAATCTTTGTCACAGTAAATATAATATTACAAATACCATCCAAATCCATTTCATTTACGCCTACAATGAATATTTGTATGAGCCATACAAAGGTGTGTCTGTCAGCCTAATGTGAAATATAGTTCAAATGCCATCTTATACCAACGATACTTGATATTAAAAATGAAATTATAAGCCTATATCCTCTCCAGGGCTCCCACAAGGTAAGTATATAATATAATTTAATATAAACCATATTAGAATGACTATATTCGAGCGTAAATATTTAATGACAAGAATTATATAAGCATTAACACACTAGAAAAAGTAGACTTTCTACATTCGATATTGTTAATGCTAAACTAAAAAACATATCGTATCAAATACATTGCCGTGATACGGTCATATCAAACGCCTTAAACAAGAACTTATATAACAGAAAAATCCGGACAAGTGCGAGTCGGACTCGCCCACCGAGGGTTCCGTACCAAGTAGGAAATCAGTTTATTTGAATTTTTTAACTTTGCTTTGCTTTTTGCCAAAGTTCGTGATTCTAGGTCAACAGGAACTATCACATAGGTTTTCGACCCAAAACCTATAAGGTACTTCCGGTTGACCTAGAATTGTCAATTTTGGTTAGAAGTAAGGTCTTACAACAAGTAAAGGAAAAATTCCGTAAAATAAAAAAGTTGAAAATTAAGGTAAACGTTGGTACTTACAAGTTTTCGCGAAAATCTAAATTTTTCTATCTTTTTATCGTCTTGACTCAGGACCTTGATTTTTATACACCTAATAGGGACTATAGACCTCAGTATCTGGTTTAAATTTCAACTTGCTAGGTCTACCCGTTCCTGAGAAAATCGATGGTGACACACGGGCAGACAGATGGACAGACGGACAAGAGAGTGATCTTATAAGGTTTCCTTTTTCTACCCTTTGAGGTAAGGAACCCTAAAAAGGTGATGATTATCAAAATTGATGGATATATATTTTATTTATTTATTCTGTAAATTGGAAAACAGACAGCATATATAAGCATGAAATGCAAAATACATCAGAACACTTAGCCAATAAAGTGTCCACTTATACATAAATATAGCAGAATAATATAGTACTATATATACCCATATATCATAGAGGTGGACCGAAGAAGTATGGATGAACTGTATAACTGAATTCAAATATGACGAATGTTAGAGAGAAATGCAGGAAAAGTACATACTGTGCCAAGACTCAACATAAGGTCAAGATAAAGAAGGATATTCTAACGAGGTGACATGACACTTAGTCTTAGCATATCATTTTCACATATTTTTTTACTATTAGCAAAAATTATTATGGAACCTTATGAACCATCATCCAAATTCACTAGTTATTCTCAATAATTTTCCCCAGTACATTGACTCTCTGATTATTATTTAAAAAATCATGTAGTTATATCTGAGATCAACAGAAATGCACATAAGCACAAACCAAAACCGTAATATTAATGTTGTTCTTATATTTTTCTCTCTTATAAGAAAGGAGAAGTTATAAAGCAATCTAATTTCATCCATTTGGAAATTTTTATTATAACTAAAAAATGAACCAGAAGCGTATTTAAAGAACTGGGATATAGTCAGCTAGAAATAGTTTTCATTAAAAATTGTTGTATATTTTTCTCCTGACTTTTTACCAGTCATATGAAATGTTATAGGATATATTTTATGTTTTTGCTTTTGAAATGTATGTCTTTCACATAAATCTTTTATTACGCGTATATTATTAATTTTTGCTATACATTGCTTTAAAGGTAAGTAGTACCTACTAATGTGATTTTAATTTGATCAAATAATAAGAGTATCTTACATATAAATTGTGAGACGTAATCCAATTAAAAGCTATTGACAGTATTTACAAATAACGTCTTTATCGTCAACACATTAACGAAACATGTATAAATATGCTCAGTTTATTAGAGAAACCAATAAATTTCGTACGTGAGGCGGCGCGGTGGGTTGCCAGATCAATCGGAAAGAATCCTTTTATTTCAGCCTATCGCCACCTCAGGTTAGATACGTTACATTTTCCTTTTGTGTAAACTACAATAGCTTATAATATTATGATCCCTGTAATCTTAAGGGATGCCCAATAGATAATTTGTTTTTTTTTCTGGCTTATAATATGTATATGTATAAGAAAAAAGTTGACGTGTAAATGTAATAATATTGTGATGAAATTATCATATTTGATCTTTTTGGTATGTAATCGAGCAAAATACACACATAATTCGACACATACAACAGCAAAATTCATCGTAGACAATAAGGCACATCCTTATCTTATTCATAGATATTAATAAAAATGTTAGTATATTCGGCTTAAATCGTTTCTAGAACGACGTACCGACTGGCAGGAAATTAAACTGAAAAATACATTGTTAAATATCTTTTAGTCTATACCTATTTATGTACATATATGTAATTTATGAACAATGAGTTTGTCTAAGAAGGCTATTGAATATTGAGAAATTCCTTTAACCCATTAAGGGTACGATCCAAGGGTAGGGTACTCTATTACTACGGAGAGATCCCGAATATGTACAATGCACTTAAAAGGTTTATCCTTTTTGGAGAATAAGTACTATTCAATATAAAACGTTTTTTTATCAATAAATGCGACACAATAATAATGTACAGTACTCGTAGTATCATCAGTGTACAAATCTAGCTCTTTACTCGATGTTTAATTTCTTTCGTTATCATATGAGGCGCCACACCATGGCTATATAACCGCTACCAATCGATTACCAAGACAAATGGCTTAATGTAAACCATGGAAATATTCTGTTCTTAATCAACAGTTACCCATCAAGACCGTGGCGCAGGCGCAACTTCTTAATTTTGGTCGTTTCAAGTTCATTCTCATTTGCGTTGAGCGCATCTAATTTTTTACTACGAATAAGATATGTATATAAAATCTATAGTATATTTTTGAAACATTATTTTATTTGCAAAATAGATAGATAAATTAGGATATGTCAATCTGTTCATTTGCTACTAGAATCTCAATAATATGTGCTTTATGGTGTTTCACAAGCATATCTAAGCAGTGTAATTTAAGTGCACTCTGATAGAAACATAGAAGGATTATTATCAGTCAGATACGTAAGTACCACAGTGCCACATCGATCGTCACAAACTTTATTCTCGTATTTAATTTCATCCAAAATACTAAACGAACATGTTTCCAACGACTAAAAGACTGAAAGCATTAAATCTGTCTGGAACGAGTCAAACGTACTTAGCACAGCCTCCGTCCCGAGATTTTTACGCAAGCACCATTTACATTTAATTAAATTCTTACTGTTTAATTTGTCTCCGCTGCTCTGCGAGTTATTGCGACCATTCAAACACAAGTTTTAGCTCGTAAAATGGTATAACATAACCAAAACTGAAATTGCATGAAACAATTCCCTCTATTTAGTATTTTTATTAAGTATGTACTTTAATAAAGCTATTTTATTTAACACTAGCAGAACCCGCGGCTTCGCCCGAGATCAAACTGCGAAAAACATAAACTTTTTCGCAATACATACTTTATTACTTGCAAAAATATGTATAAAATGTTAAGCGTATATTCTGTAAATAAATTTACTCTATATCCCACACTTGAGCCATGTAACTCTATTTAAATATATTCAACAACTCAAACTGAATTTAAAAAAATCTACAATACATGTTTATTTAATTGTATTGAAGAGCAATAACACCAAGTTTCAAGTAATTCTGATAATAAAGATTTTTTTCCTTATATAAACAGCACAACCCCCTTTTATCCTTTTAAGGGATGAATTTCGAAACAAATGATATTTGTATTGTTTTAGTTTTCATTTTAAAGTTAAATACCATTTTCCGTGCATCAATTACAGAGTTTCATACAAAGTTTCATCCCCTATTTGACAGCCTTATGGGATGAATTTCAAAAAATGCTAAAATACATATTTATTTAATTGTATTGAAAAGCATTAATACTAAGTTTCAAGTAATTCTGATCATAAATAATTGTTTGCCCATATAAACTTCATCACCCCTTTTTACCCTTTTAAGGGATGAATTTCGAAAAAAAATCTAATACATGTATTTCTTATTTTCCATCTTAAAGCTAAATACCACTTTTCTTGCATTTCGCGTTAAGAATAACAGAGTTTCATACAATCGTTTATCCCCTATTTTACCCCCTTAGAGGATGAATTTCAAAAAATCCTTTCTTGGCGGATGCTTACATTGTATAAGGAATAAGTCCTTCAAATTTCACGTTTCTACGACCAGCGGTTTAGGCTGTGCGATGATCGATCAGTCAGTCAGTCAGGACAAAGCATTTTATGTATATATAGATATTCATAAAGTACCTAAAGAACATAAACATAAGTGTATTTTTATCCCACAAGAAATTGCTTTTTTTCGTAAGAAAATATAAAGGAGCCTTTGTGAATCCTCTATATGCCAATGAAAGTCTTCTCAAAATCGATTAAGTCATTTTAAAGTAGTAGATGTAATTAAAACAAAACTCGTGAAGCGCTTTTACGATAATATGAGAACTAGATAATTTTCATGATTTTGAATATCGAGCCACAATGCATTAAAATCTTGGTGCCATATAAGTTCATTATCTAAGTCATATTATTGTAAGATATAATGAAATGTGAACTTTATCTATCTACACAGAAATATTGCGAGTTAATGTCTTAAATATAAATATTTATCCCTGTATGGATTCCTATGAGGCAAAGAGCAGATTTGGGATCCATCACCTATTTATTATATAATTAATTAGCTATTATGTATAAGCACATATTTATTAATATAAACAAAACTTGATCTTACATTCTTCACAGCATCTTAAATGGAACATAATATTTGTTGTTTTTTTATACGTAGAGAATGTCTGATTTACAGAAGCTCCCTGAGTAACGTAGGATATTTTGCGGCTGATAAAAATGTTACATTTACTGCTTTATTCATAATACATGACATATTGATTCAGAAATAATACTTTGTGTAAACTGGCTGGCCCTAAGAAAGCAGGACCATTAACATTTTCATTATTATAATGAGACTATAAATGTGAAAGTTAGCATGTGTGTGAATTCTTTTAATCCTCCATGCTGAAACGACTGACGGATTTGAATGAAAATATATAGATACAAACGTAGAATATGATTTGAAATAACACAGTTACTGTTAGGCACCAAGGGACGTGCCTGAGCGTAGCGAGGGTAAGTCTCTAGTAATATATATTATTTATATCCTATTGTCTTTAAAAAAGCAATTGTACTATTAAATAAAATATATTTTCATTCGTTGAATGGATTTATACGGGCAATTGAATGCATCGACTGACAATAGCACGACATTTAATTGATAAAATAAAATTGACTTTAAATTTTCACTGTGACATGGTATAATTTCTTTACATATTTAATGTATTTTTAAGCTCAAAAGGTGCATTTTTCAACAAGTTATGTTATGAGATAATTTGAATAAAACTAAAGTTATAAAATATATAATTAATTTTCATATACAAGTTCGAACTTAATTTTGTTTATTTTTTCAATTTGTGTATTGCGTAATGATTTAGCAAGTAGGTACAAACTCTTGATTTCAGAATTACCTATAATATTCTAAAAAATAAATCATATAAAAATGTAAATTACCAACATGAAACATCTTAGTGGATATTTCCACAAATCCATTTTAGTATAGGGGTAAAATATAGTAGGGTAATTTATTACCGTAAAACTACCATTACACGTATCTTTCGCATAACCCTGATTCACGGAATCGGTATGAGGGCTATCTACTTTTCACTATCATGAATGGGTTTTAATTTTTATAATCTGATAAAGCAAGTCAATGCGTACGTCCACTTTGAGTTCTTTATTACTGTATGCTGGAATAGCAGCATAGGGTACAAAGGGGTAATAATTTAGTGTATATTTTTCTGCGGGCCGCGGTCACTCGGCGTTTTATTGCACACTATCCTGGCGAATAAACACGGTGGGGTTTTACAGGGGGTAGGATTCACCCACCACCTTCGCTTTTGAATATTCTACATATGCATTTGACTATTTACTTCTAAACGACAGTTTTGATATTTCATAACAACTTGTTATAGTTTTTTTCCAGTGAAATTATACTGACTATACTTTTTCGAGAAATTGTAATTAATAAAATAATATTTGTAGAGCAAAATTTCAGAACATGCCTCTAGGTGCTTCGCGTTTTTCTAATATACTCACTAATATTCTGAGAACACGTGATGTAATAAGGTAGAGTAAAAAGTACTATAAAATATAAGATTGAGTTACCTGACCTGTATAGTATATCAATAATAAAAATTATATCAATCTAGTAACATATTTTCTCATAAAAGAGTTAGTAAAGATGATTGATTTTTTTTTAATTCATGAAAATAGTTTAGGATTTATGTCTGGCACTTTTTTCAAAATTAAAAATGGTAAGGTAACATGTAATAACTTTCAAGTAATCATAATGGCATTGTAAATAATTTGAAATAAATAATGTTAATCGTTTGTGCAACTCGTTATCGAACTATCGCTCGCCGATATACTCGTAGCGTTTGCTCACTTTACATACAAGTTATCTTATAATTGGATAATCACTTATATCTTCTTTATGCTATACGCAAGTTTTTTATATTGTTACTAGCGACTCACGCTCGCTTCGCTCGCGTTCGTCCCTAGATACGTTTTCACGGTTAGCTATGTTTATACATAAATAGTAACTTGCTACTCTTAAGATATTCATTTAAATTATATAGCGATTTACCCTCGCTTCGCTCGGGTGCGTACGCCGTACGCGGATTTTGTTCACAATTTTATGGGTTTAAATTTTTTTCGCGAAACCCTGAGTCTTTTTCTAAAATAAAAGTAGCCTAAGTTACTCCTTATAACATCAGCTATCTGCCAGTGAAAGTCCCGTCAAAATCGGTCCAGCCATTTTGGAGATTAACCGGAACAAACAGACAGACAGAAAAAAATAAAAAAATGTTTTTTTTTTTTCATAATAAGTACCATATAAACTTTCACATGCATTTAGTACAAAACTGTTATTTTGACATTACAAACAGACACTTCAATTTCTTCTTATATTGTAAGTTTAACATGTCTCATTTATCTAAGCATTTTGCTTACTGGTAAAAATAGCCACGTCAAATCTCGAACTTCAATTTATCCTAAGTTATCTACTTTGTGTAAATAATTCGATTGTTCAAATTTAAGAAGTTCTTCTTTTAAATAGCAAACACTGTTATAGCAGAAAAAAAAAACAAGAAATGTTATTTTAAATTTATTTTACAATGTTGTATGTTCTTATGAATTAATTTCAAAATTATCTACAGAACTTGGCACCCATTTAGATCTCAATTATTTTTTCGGTAAAGTCGACAACCACGCATATTCTTAATATCGAACATGGCTTCCAATTTTACATTTATGTTTTTGATAGAATTGATATGTCAATATTATTTTTATGTTTATACCTTTACGGATTTCATGAGCTTAAACGAATCCAATCCTTTGTAAGGCTTGCGTGGGGACACGGGTCCAACACATAGAGGCGCCTTAAGAGATTCAAGTTAGTTTAATGCGACGCATCCGCCGGGATCCATCTCTGAGTAACCCACAGGGAATTGCTCAAAGATAGTCTACAGATAATGCGTAGGGGCTATAGAAAATATGAAAAACTAAAAAGGTCCATGAAATGTAGTTTGGATAGGCTAAAAAACAAAATACAAATTTACTTAAATATTAACTAAAATAAATATACAGAAAGCAATTTTTGAGCATCACTTTTTCAATAACGTCCGAAATAAAATTTGACTAATTTAAAGCTAACGGTTCCATGTCAAATACAACAACGCTTCAATGATTTAGAGTTTAATAAACGCAGTCTACCGTCACTTAAATGTAACCACCGTTTAAAAATGCCTAGTGAATGTGACAGGCCACTTTCAACCCAATGTAGCTTAGTCAGGCGGAAATTGTTTTGAATATTACAGTTTTATTATTATCAAAAAACTAGCGTCGAACGATATTGTCCTGTGCAAAGTTCAATAAATTAATTTGTGATCTTAGAGTTCATACAAAAATCCTATAAAAGAAGTTTCACATTCAGTTTTTTCCGATTTTCCTATCTTTCCGACCAACTTTTCCAATTTTTCTAAATACTTTAGGTCAAAATTTGAAACATTAATGTTGACAGGTAAAATTACTGAAACACGTATTTCAGCATTTTCAAAATTCAATCAAACAAATTAAACAAAAAAACAAACAAATTGAAAAAAAATTGAACTGATTTCTCAAATAAACCTGCCGGTATGTTATCTGCAGGTAAATGTACATTGTACATTGAGTACAGTGCTATATATTATGTATAGGTATAGTGACTTGCAACACGAGTTGTGTTTAATAAAAAAAACGCGTTTTTTCGCTTTAAGCTTTTTAGAGGGCGTCGGAGAAAAAAATAATTTTTAACAACCACTCTCATCGAACTTATAATATAAATATTGTAAATTTGAAAGTAATTCTGTCAGTTAACTATAATAACAGTTACATTTTCAAGCTTAAACCGCTGAAAAGATATTATGTAGACTTCAATATAGCTATGCTATAAAATTGGGACAAGGATAGGAAGACGAAAAATATAGCTAGGCTATCCTATTATCTTCACTCCACTTATCATGTGAGCGGATCCGAGGACTTAACTAGCTATTATTATACTGTTATATACTATAATATTTATAAGATAAATAATACTTTTCGCAATCGGTACATAAAATCGATGGAATCTATGATAAAATTGAGATGCTTGGTCAAATGTGCTATACTAAAAAGCTTTCGTTGATATTGTACGAATTTAGAAATATTTTATTACCATATACGCATAGATACATATATCATAAATATAAATATGAACATTACTTGTCGATATCAATCGCAATAACGCTGAAATGGAATAAGGCGAATACGTCTCATACTATTATAATTTTATCATATTCGTATATTATAGTTAGGGTGATATTTTTTTTATTTTGACGCCTTTGACGCACTGACTAATATAAGATTTGGATCGCTTTTAATTAAACACGCTTTTCTGAGCTTCACTTAACATAAAGCAAAGGGTAGTCTTAAAATATAATTTAAACTAGCGGCTCATCCTCGCTTCGCTCGGGTTTGTCCCTAGGTACTTTTTAACAGTTAGTACAGAATAGATAGACAATATATTATTGTTTAGTATTTTTTATATATGGTATTATTGTCTTAAGTCATGTTTGAAATGACAGTTGTCAATTGGATTCGGGATTGTTCGGTCGGTGTAACGAGTGCTCCTCTCTTTTGAATTGTTTCGGTTACAAAGTAAAATAAGTATTTTCGGTCGGATTAATTATGGGCTTATATATTTATACATCACATACACACAAACACCCCTAGTGATCAGTGCCTACGCAGGATTAAGGATTCCGGGCCCGGCAACGCTTCCACGGCTAAGTCCACGTACAAGGTACACTTTATATTATAATTTATTAGCATTAGTTTTATATATATTTTACTCCGCGTAACGCGGATCATACATTTTGGTAGCAGAGCGTGGTTGTATTTTCGGTCTTTTACGTGTATAATACACGATATCTTTAATTTGCGAGAAATCGGTAATTTATATCTACCCCTTATTGTGTTAACATTTTGTCACGCGTTGCGGAGACAGCTGATAAGGCGTTGAACTGTGTTCGTTACCTTTATACGTACATTGTCAATATAATAATTATATAATAAACTTATGATGGTTATCGGATTATATCTTGGTGATTTTTGGATTTATGTATGTTACTAATCGTAGGTTCATTATTTCATTCAATGAAATTAGCATTAAAATTGCATTAATTGAAATATACATATTATAAACTTGGAATAAGAAGTAAAAGGTTGTTCGTGAAATATATAGGATAATTATTATCGAGTTGTTTCATACGGTTTAAGATGTCATTGTTGAAAGTTAAATTTATGATATAAAGTTAAGAAGTATTATATACTTTATATTATATTGTGTTTAAAGATTAGCATTAACGGTTTATAGAAATTATAATTGTAATAAAATATTATATATAGTTTAACGTTCGGAATATTTTAACATTTTGTTTGAAATATATTTTTATTTTTTTATTTTTGGTTTGGCTTGATTAATAATAGTTATTTATCATGTCTGTGCGGTTTAATTGGTCTCAATTTAGAGTGAAGTTGCAATGGTTGTTAGATAGTGCTGATCTTATATGTAGTATATAATATATAATTTGAATGATGATATGTCAAAATAAACAGTCTGTGTCAATGGATCTTGTATTTTACTTCATGGTGGCAGCGGTGCGCATTTGAAATTAAAATTATTTAGTTAAAACGTACAAAAAGTTATAAATAATATTTGTATAGTGTGTACGGACGTGTAAAATTCATTTATTTGTGCAAAGATGGAACATGCGCGGCCGCCGAGTGAATTATCATTAGAAGGAGGTCCGGCAAGTCGAGCAGATTCATGGCGGCGGTGGTTAAAGCAATTTCAAGTGTTTTTGAAAGCGTCTGGCGTAAACAAAGAGACCGGTGACGTACAAGCAAGTTTACTGATCAACTTAATAGGCCCGGAGGGATACGATATTTATTCCACTTTTAGATTTAATGCTGAAAAAGATCGCGATGATATCAATATATTAATTGAAAAATTTAACTGTCACTTTGGAACAAAGACCAACACGACTATGGTCCGTTTTAAATTTTTTACTCGCAATCAACAGATTGGCGAAAATATAGATGAGTACGTCACGGCTTTAAAATTATTGAGTCAGCAGTGTGAGTTTGAGCACTTGGAGGATGGGCTAGTACGTGACCGGATAGTGTGCGGAATTACAGATTGCGCGGTCCGGGACAGGTTATTGAGGACAGACGAGTTGACGTTGGATAAAGCGATTCGTATATGTCAGAGTAACGAAATATCTAACGAAGAAAATAAACAAATCGCAATAGCCAAAAACGAGCCTAAGGAATCGGTGGACGTCGTCTGGAGTTATCGCGGAGGCGCGCGCGGGCGCTGGGTCGGCGCGGGCGCGGCGCGCGGTCCTGGGCGCGGCGCGGCGCGTGGTGCAGGCGCGAGCTGGGTCACGCGGCGAGGAACAAGCGGGGTATGCAGCGCGTGCGGTGAGCTGTATTGTGCTAATGACGAGCGATGTGCTGCCAAAAAAGTTAAATGTTATATGTGCGGCAATAGAGGACATTATAAAAAAATGTGCCCGAATAAAAAGGTAAACAGAGTGTACGAGCTGCGGGAGAATAGTGACAGTGATGATAATGATAATGAGTTGTTTTATGTTTACAATATTGATTCAGAGGACACGCTTATGGATTCTAAGTGGTATGAAAGGTTATATTTGTACAAAGATCGTTCAAAATTTATTTTATTCAAGTTGGATACTGGCTCTGATTTAAACATTATTTCAAAAAATTGTTTTCAACGTTTGGGATTTACTGCTTCCGATGTTGAACCGGCTAACGTAAGAGCACAATCATTTTGTGGTAATTTTTTAAATATTTTAGGGTCATGCTATATAGATTGGGTATACAAAAATAATAATTTTCGTTTAAAAATGTATATTACAGATGCTAATAGCCAAAGTATATTAGGTAAAAGTGCTTTAGAAAAATTAAATTTAATTAAACGTATTTATTCTTTAAATATTAAAGATTATAACGAGTTATTTGAAGGCTTAGGTAAATTGCCTGGTAAATACAGTATTCCGTTAGAAAATAATGTCTCTCCGTGTATATGTCCAGTACGAAAAGTTCCTCTTGGTTTAAAGGATAGATTGTTTGATGAGTTATGTCGAATGGAGAGATTAGGAGTTATTCGTAAGGTGACCCATCCGACTTCGTGGGTCAATGCGATCGTTATAGCTGCAAAAAAAGACGGTAGTTTTCGTATTTGCTTAGATCCCAGACCTCTTAACCGTGTCATACGTAGACAACATTACCCGTTACCTACTCTTACAGAAATTGCTACGAAGCTTAAAGGTGCTAAATATTTTAGCAAACTTGATGCTAGATCTGGGTTCTGGATGCTGGAATTAGATGACGCTAGTGCAGACCTCTGTACGTTTGGTACTCCATTTGGGCGGTATCAATTTACGCGATTACCCTTTGGTATAAATTCAGCTTCAGAAGTTTTTCATGCTAGGGTACGGCAAATACTCGAAGACCTGGAAGGAGTCGATTCGTTTATTGATGATTTCATAGTCTGGGGGTCCACGCGACAGCAGCACGATGAACGGTTAAAGAGTCTTTTAGAGCGAGCCAAAGATGTTGGTATAAAGTTTAATCGTGACAAATGCATATTTGGTGTTACAGAAGTTACTTACCTGGGACACGCGTTCAGTGAAGATGGTATGAAAATTGAAGAGGCAAAATTGAGGGCCATTTTAGACATGCCGACACCTACAGACAGACAAGCTTTAGAGAGGTTTTTAGGTGTTGTTAATTACGTGTCTAAATTCATAGCTAACTTCTCAAGTAAAGTAGCTCCTCTGAGATCTTTATTAAAAAAAGACACTGAATGGTGTTGGGGTCAACAGGAGGATATAATTGTGAAACAGTTGAAGCAGGACCTATGTACAGCTCCAGTCCTGGCATTGTATGATGCGAGAGCGCCGGCGCTAGTGTCGGTAGATGCGAGTTCACATGCGTTAGGAGCGGTGTTACTTCAAGGGGGACGGCCGGTGGAGTTTGCTTCGCTCACTTTAACAGAGACGCAACAGCGGTATGCACAGATCGAAAAAGAAATGCTGGCCATTGTTTTTGCTTTAGAAAGGTTCCATCAGTATGTGTATGGTAAAGAAGACGTGGTAGTGGAAACGGACCACAAGCCACTTGAAGCACTCTTTAAAAAATCATTAGACAATGTACCCATTCGCCTACAACGTATGATGTTGCGTGTTCAGAGATATGATTTCGCAGTCAGGTATACACCAGGAAAGTACATGTTTATCGCCGATGCACTGTCACGGGCTCCGTTACCTGATCGCATGAATGAGAACGTGTCAGAAGAGCTTGAGCATCAGACTTGTTTCATGCTTCAATGGATTCGATTTAGTCCTGAAAAAATGGACATTTTAAAAAAAAATACCAGTTGTGATAAAGAATGTCTTGCTTTAATAAACTATATAAAAGACGGATGGCCATTGCATAAATATCAGGTAGATGAGAGTGTTCGTCGTTTTTGGGATTGCCGCGAGTCTCTAGAATTTATTGACGGTATGTTGTTTAAAGATAACTTAGTGTATATTCCAAAGGCTCTGCGTTCAGAAATGGTGTCTAGAGTTCACGAGGGTCACTTGGGTATCGACAGGTGCAAGCGGCGGGCTCGTGAAGTGATGTTTTGGCCAGGCATGTCAAATGATATTGAGGTGGCGGTTCGTCGTTGTAAAACATGCATTCTTCATGCGGCGATGCCACGCAAAGAACCTATGATTCCTCATGAAATACCGAGCCTGCCGTGGCAAAAAATTTGCTCTGATATATTTGAGCATAACAGAAAGCAGTTTTTGATTTTAGTCGATTACTTTTCAAATTTTGTTGAAGTTTGTCCCTTAAGCTCAATGTCTTCTAAATCCGTAATCTTAGCTTTCAAAGATCAATTTGCACGTCACGGTATACCTAGTGAAGTGGTTACCGATAATGGTCCATGTTATGCGTCTAAAGACTTTAAGACATTTAGTGAGAGTTGGGGTTTTACGCACACAACGTCCTCGCCTAATTATCCCCAGTCAAATGGCAAAAGCGAGCGTACGGTGCGAACAATTAAATCTTTGCTTATTAAATCACTTTCTGATGGCTCTGATTTTTATTTGAGTTTATTGAATTTTAGGGCCACGCCAAGAAATGGTTTAGCGAGTCCAGCTGAATTACTAATGAGTAGACGACTCAACACTCGTTTACCCATTCATCCTGGAAAGTTACAGCCCGCTAGAGATAACACAAATGATCACGCTATTATGATTCAAAATCAAGGTAACCAAAAGATCTGGTACGATAAAAAAACCAGTACGTTGCCCGAACTACAGACTGGTGATTATGTAGTCACAAGAGATGATGGGAAAAAGGGTCGTGAGGCTCGGGTTGTTCGGCGTGCGCCACAACCACGCTCGTACTTTGTGATTGACAATGCTGGTAGGTGTCTTAGGAGAAATCGCAGGCATCTAGTTAAGCTTGAAAATGATCTTCCTCCGGCATCAATTAGTTCAAAAATGATGAACCCGGACGATAAAGTCATGGTGAGGGACTGCGACAATTATTCTTCCCAACTACAAGCCGGTGGGTCTGGTAACTGTTTACCGCAGAGCTGTAGCAAAAATAACGGGGAACGGCGTACCAGGCTTGCTGCAAATAAAGCTAAGGAAAAAATTAAAAGTTGTTTAGCAATATGAATACAGGTGATAGTAGATCATAGATATAAAAAATATATATATTACACAATACCTAATAGTTAATCGTTTTAGTTAGTTTTAGTAATAATTGTTTAGTTTGTTTGCAAGTTAATTTCATTACTTAAGGGGAAGATGTAGTATATAATATATAATTTGAATGATGATATGTCAAAATAAACAGTCTGTGTCAATGGATCTTGTATTTTACTTCATTATAGACAGGCCAGAACTTTCTATGCGTTTATCGGTACGGCTTTTAACGGTGAATTCGGAATTTACGGCTTTTGAGACGTCTTACCAACGTATTCTTGAACTCGCGGATGAGACTATTACGGCGGACAGAGAAATAGTGGTTGCGGCCCGGGCGGACTATACTCGTGCTTTGGAAGCTTTTGATAAATTAATGACGATTAAATTGCAACAATCTCCTCCTACGTCGGCTTCTACTTCGGAAAATATTAAATCGGATCGGATGGAACTGGATGCTCTGTTATCACATTTACCAGGACTTCGGCTCCCATCCTTTGATGGTGATATGGATCAATGGGTTGGATTTAATAATCTTTTTGATAGCCTTGTAGATAAGCGGTCGGATTTATCTCCTGCGCAGAAATTAGCATATTTAATGTCATGTCTTTCCGGTGAACCTCGCGGTTTGGTTCAACATATTAGAATTTCGGATGAAGGTTACAGTATTGCTCGGAATCTTTTGATGAAGCGTTATCAAAATACTAGACGGCTGGCAGATGTTCAGGTTGACCAGATTTTAAAATTACCTGTAATTTCTATTCGCCTTAATGGACTTCGGACTCAATTTTTAAATCCATTAATTATGGCGGTAAATCAATTAGAGCGGCTTGGTTTTCCTGTCGAGGAATGGCCATTTTTACTTTTACATATATGTTTGTCAAAATTGCCTACTACACTTAAATCTCGGTTTGAACAGAAATTCGGATGTGAAACAGATATTATACCAAAATATTCGGAATTGGTTGAGTTTTTGGAAACGGAATGTCGGCTTTTAGAATGTGCAAGTTCGGAATCTACGCATGGTTTGTATAATGAATACAATGCGAGGCAAACAAAGCCTTCACGTAAGGCTGGTCATTATGCTGCGGTTGAAGTTTCTCCTCCATGCGCTTGCTGTGGTGAAACAAAACATTATGTTCTGAATCATTGCTCTCAATTTAAAGCAATGACACCTTTCGCGAGAAAAGATTTAGTTAACCTTAAACGTCTTTGTTTCTTTTGCTTAGGTCCTCATTCTTATCGAGTGTGCAGCCGAATTCCTCATTGTCATTGTGGTAGTAATAAGCATCATCCAATGCTTTGTTTCAATCGGTCGGGAACCCAACAAAGGCGGAATATTAATCGGAACTCTACGGAACGGTCACCTCCTCGCATGGGCGGGGGTGGTCGCTATTATAATAGAACAGTTAGAAAATCTCCTCGGAACTCACCTACTCGTACGTCACCTTCTTCGCCGCACCAACGAGGAGAAGTGGAGCGGGGTGGTAACTCTAACGGTCGAAACCATGGTCAACATTATGATGAACGGAACGCTACACGTGAGGCTGTTTATACTGACTCACGTGGTTACTCACCAGGTCGGCGCTAGGATACGGTCCCCACCTACCCTTTTGAGACGTGCCCTAAAGCTACTGTTTTATTACCTACAGCATTGGTTAAGGTTTATTTTAATTCGGATTCGGAAAGGGGCATTACAG
Source organism: Fabriciana adippe (assembly GCA_905404265.1). NCBI lineage: Eukaryota > Metazoa > Arthropoda > Insecta > Lepidoptera > Nymphalidae > Fabriciana > Fabriciana adippe. Next base: position 6,917,237 of record FR990000.1, read on the forward strand.
TTAGGGCTTTATTGGACGCAGGTTCTCAAGGGTCATTGATCACCTCTAAGTTATTGGGTAGGTTGGGGTTATGTTTAGAAAAATGTACGGAACGGGTTAAAGGAGTAGGAGGTATTGAAAATATTAATATTATCGGAAGGTCCTCGGTTACATTTTCTCCATTAAATAATTCATTTCCTAGAGTAACTACAACGGTAGTATGTATGGATACAATTGTCGGTGATCAACCGTTAATTTGTTTGAATAAATCGGTAACGGATTTAACTATGGGTTTAAGTCTCGCAGACCTAGATTTTTATATTCCACAGCCAGTGGATCTTTTACTTGGTTCGGATGTTTTCGGTTCACTAGTCGGAGGTGATAAAATTATATTAAATTCTTCTGGTCTTACGGCGTATAGTACGGTTTTCGGATACATTATTTTAGGTCCAGTGGAATATATTGAATCGAGCTTAATTGATAATTCGGAATATTTCGGTGTTTCTATTGCGGATACCTTACAAAGGTTTTGGGAGGTGGAAGAACCACCAATGGCATCGCGTTTGGGTTTACCTGATGAGGAGTGTGAACTCTTTTATATTAATAATACTTTTCGGTTAGAAAACGGTCGGTTTGTTACTAAGTTACCTTTCTTGTCTAATAGACCTTTATTAGGTGATTCGAGAGTGTCGGCGGAAAAAAGATTTTTTGCCTTAGAAAAACGGTTTACTAAAAATCCCGTATTGCGAGAAAAATATATTGATTTCATGCGTGAATATTTAAAGCTCGGACACATGTCGGTATCAACCTTTGATTTTAATAGTGACCAAGAATATTTTGTCATACCTCATCATGCGGTATTTAAAGTTTCGGATGAAAACTCTAAGTTACGTGTTGTTTTCGATGGTAGCTGTGTTACTACTTCGGGTGTTTCTTTGAATCACTGTTTGCACGCTGGTCCAAAGCTACATAAGGATATAATGGAAATTTTGATTAATTTTAGACGGCATCAAATTGTTTTTATATCGGATATTAGGATGATGTTTCGGCAAACACTTATTGATAAATCGGATAGACGGTACCAGCTTATACTGTGGAGAGAGTCTCCTGATGAGCCTCTTCTTACTTACGAGCTCAACACAAATACCTATGGTTTAAAGTCTAGTCCATTTATAGCGATTCGGTCTTTATTGGAATTGGCTGAGCGGGAGCGCGAACGTTATCCCAGAGCTGCTTCAATTTTGAAGCACGATGTGTACGTCGATGATATTTTAACTGGTTGTACCACATAAAGCGAAGCGCTCGAGCTTCAACAAGAGCTGATCAAGCTAATGAATTCGGGAGGTTATGAGTTGCGCAAGTGGATCTCGAACGATCCAATTTTACTTCGGAATTTGCCATATGATCATCAACAGTTACCTCTTATATTTGATAACCCAGATTTGCCAAGTTTAACTTCGATTTTAGGTATACAATATAATCCTATACAGGATATCTTTTCGTTTCGGATGGATTTGGATCTCAAAGATACAGTGAGCAAGCGTAAAATTCTATCAACGGTAGCTAGGATGTATGATCCCAGTGGGTGGATATGCCCTATCATATTTAAGGCTAAATGTTTATTACAGCGTTTATGGCTCGGTAATTTTCAGTGGGATGAGGTTATAACTGGAGATATTGAATATGAGTGGAATCATTTTAGAAATGACCTTTCTTATATTAGAGATATTCGGATTTCGCGATGTATTATTCCTAAATCGGCTAAATGTATTACGGTTCACGGCTTCTCGGATGCTTCGGAAGCAGGATATGCTGCTGTTGTTTACTTGCGTGCGGTTTCGGATAATGGTAGCCCCTCAGTTAATTTGGTTATGGCTAAAAGCAAGGTCACCCCAATTAGATCACGACTAACAATTCCAAAGCTGGAATTGTGCGGAGCCGTGCTCTTGCAAAAACTTCTACATCACGTTTGCCTTTGTTTGAAAAGGACCGTTGATGTCCAGGAGGTGTTCGGTTGGACTGATAGTTCTATAGTTTTAGCTTGGCTAAGAACTTCTCCTCATACTCTTCAAGTATTTGAGGCGAATCGAGTATCACAAATACAAAATTCTTCAGTACCAATTACGTGGCGACATGTACCGGGAGATTTAAACCCTGCAGATTGTGCTTCACGGGGCTTATATGCATCGGAGCTAGTGCACCATAATCTCTGGTGGGGTCCAAAATGGCTGTCATATCCAGATTCACATTGGCCTGTGTTAACCACATCTCAAGTTACTCATTCGGAGCTGCCTGGTATGAAATGCCTCGTAGCTACCACTTCGGAATTTGTTCCTAATTTCGGTTTTCTTATTGAACGTTATAGTTCCTTAGATAAACTTATATCGGTTACTGCTTGGATTCGGAGATTTCTTAATAATTGTAAACGGAAAGATAATCGGAGACTTACGGCTTATTTACTCCCTCAAGAACGTAAAGATGCGTTATTAAGGTTGATTGGGCTTATTCAAACGGAGAGTTTTCATATGGAAATGAAACGTATTCGGAACGGACAAACGTTGAGCGGACATTTAAAACGGCTTAACCCATTTATTGATTCGGACGGTCTTTTTCGTGTTGGAGGACGACTCAAAAATTCGGATTTATCTTATAGCGCAAGACACCCATTGTTGCTTCCTAAATCGGGACATTTTATTAATCTTTTAATATTGGATTTACATTTAAAAAATTCACATGCTGGACCAAACGCACTTTTAGCTATTTTGCAACGGAATTATTGGGTACTTTCTGCTCGAAGGGCAGTACGGAAGGTTACATTTAAATGTGTTTCTTGTTATAAGTTAAAGGGAATTACGATGCAACCCTTAATGGGAGACTTACCAAGAGATCGAATTGTAGCTGCTAAACCCTTTCAAGGTGTTGGGACTGATTTTGCGGGACCCTTTCTTGTACGGTCACATAAACATCGTAATCCAAAAATCATCAAGGCTTACTTATGCGTCTTTGTATGTCTGACCACTAAATCTGTTCATTTAGAATTGGTTTCGGAATTATCAACGGAGGCTTTTATTGCCACTCTTACTCGGTTTGTTTCTAGGCGTGGCCTACCTTCGGTTATTCGGTCGGATTGTGGTACTAATTTTAAGGGAAGTGATAGATATTTAAAGGAAGTAATTAGTTTAATTTCGGTTAAAGCAGTTTGGGACTGCTTGGGCGGGGGAATGTTTAGTATTTTTTATATATGGTATTATTGTCTTAAGTCATGTTTGAAATGACAGTTGTCAATTGGATTCGGGATTGTTCGGTCGGTGTAACGAGTGCTCCTCTCTTTTGAATTGTTTCGGTTACAAAGTAAAATAAGTATTTTCGGTCGGATTAATTATGGGCTTATATATTTATACATCACATACACACAAACACCCCTAGTGATCAGTGCCTACGCAGGATTAAGGATTCCGGGCCCGGCAACGCTTCCACGGCTAAGTCCACGTACAAGGTACACTTTATATTATAATTTATTAGCGTTAGTTTTATATATATTTTACTCCGCGTAACGCGGATCATACAATTATATGATATATAGCCTACAGCCTTTCTCAATAAACGGGCTCTCTAATGCAAAAAGAATTTTTCAAATCGGATTAGTAGTTCCTGAGATTAACGCGTTCAAACACAAAAACTCTGCCGCTTTATAATATTACTAGCGACTCACCCTCACTTCTCTTCGGGTTCGTCCCTAAATAAAAACAAAATTTATTCCACGGGAACCGTACAATTTTCCGGGATTATACATAGCCTATAGTCTTCCTCAGTTAACGAGATATCTAATGCAAAAAGATTTTTTCAAATTGAATTAGTAGTTCCTGTGCTTAGCGCGTTCAACCAAACAAATAAACAAACTCTTCAGCTTTATAATATTAGTATAGATAGTAAAGATATTAAATTATTAAAAAATAAAACTGCCCAAAATTAAATAGTAAAAATAAGAAAATAGAAAATAAATCTAGTTCATAAACGATAACTCTTCATTGCCTATGAAGAGTTATTTTTTATTTTTAAGTGTTTTAGTGTTCCGTCTGCTTTCCGCAATTTTCCATTAACTATGAATCTACCTTGAATTAACAATTATATTGACAATTAACCTGAAGCTTGCTTCTGGCGTGCTATTTTGTTGTAAAAACGTTCTACACTCATAACTATGCAATAATATGAGATATTCTTAGCTTATTAGTATTTTAGACTTATTGCTAGACTAAGCCATTAGAAAAAAATTCAGAAGTATCTTTTAGAAGGCGAACCCTCTCTCACATGTATTTACGTTTCTGATAACGTATCTAACTTTAAGACAAAGAGTTCTAAAATGTACTTTGTTTTCTTACACAATTTTATATTTACAGTTATTATATAATTTTATATTTAACCGTCTATTGCATAAAGAATTTCTGTAGAGGCCTGTTAGGTACTGAACGTGCCGTATTGCCACAATTCTAGATAAAATTTTAAATTGATATAGCTTCAATTTATTCAAAATCTTTTGTTGGTAGTTATTACATTCGAAAGCGATTGTGTTTCGCAGCAAACTTGTGATAAAGTTTGTTTCCGTCTCTACGATATTCACATAGTTTTCAAATACAAGAACCAAATCTTAACTTCATCAAGCCGCCCAGAAAATTAGAAATAAAGAATTGCCACAAAGTGTTCATATATCTGTAAAATTGTTAGATGCAAATGTACTTACCTATCTAACCTTAATCACTCTTAGTTCATATTCGGATCGTGGAAAACGTGTAACATATTATGTAAGCACGTAGGAAAAACAAAAACAATAGAAAATAAAAAAAATATAGTTTGCTCTAAATTCTTCTTAAATGTATAGAGTCAATCCTGTTGCAAGCATCAGTCTCGAAAAACAACTGAACGTAATATTAGGTATACGAAATATTTTATATTTTATAAGAAACATATTTAATGTAGGTTATTTCTTGGCATCATTAGGCAGAAAATATAAAAGTAAGCGAGAATTGGCGTCGAAAATTGTTACTTGTGGTTTCTAGCAATAATCGACAACTCCTTTATACTTATTTTTCCTAGTCTTAAGATATTCGATATTTCATATGACGCAGAGAAAAGCGAGTTACTCTGGTTCGTCCCTAGGTTTGTGCCTATGTCAGAAAACCATATTAATCGAAATTCTCTGCGTATAAATTTTATTAACATATTTTAGTATGTGGTTTGGGAATGTGATATTTTTTTGTAATAGTAGCTGATTTCACTCTCCAATCCTCCATGTTGGAAATATAAGAATAAAAAAACTAACAAACAAAATTTTGAAGTTATACTTCTTTTGGCACGTCTGGAAAAAAATATGAAGGTAAAATTTTTACGATGCGAGCTTACACCGACAGCCAAATAGCGACATGATGAAGTTAGCTGAAAGCGACATGATGAAGTTACCTGTAATCCTTTTACAAATAGAAAGTTGTGACATACGGGATGAAATCTTTAGCTATTTTTGTTCTGTTACGCCAAAAAAATATAACTTCTTAAGTGCGTACATAAGTACACACATACGTTTTTTTAAATCTCTTTGAATTTTTAGGAAAACGAAGGTAGTAATATTCTAAAAGTATATTGTTACATAAGAGACAACATGTCTCATTCTGTCGTTAGTTCATAAACAATGAGCTTTAATTAAATAGATTAATTAGTTAAGTTTCATTTAATTTTAGATTTATTTACGTGTTATGATTTTTATAATTATTATAACTAGCGACTCACCCTCGCTCCGCTCGAGTTCGTTCTTAGTTACGTTTTTAGCTCAAAGATGAGATATTTTCCCGCAGTAAAAAGTATCCTATATGTTGACCCGGATAACCAGCTATTATCACACCTTTCATCGAAATCTGTCCAGTAGTTTTTTCTTGATGCGGTCACAGACAGACAGATAGACAGACTGAAATTCTAAAAACTATGGATTCGACCTCTATATCGATAATAATGTCTATTTCGATAAGATTTTCCAAAAAATATTTAATGTACAGATTCGGCTTAATCACAATTTTATTATATGTATAGATAAAGACGATATATGCAATAAGATCATTAAGATTTTTTTAATCTAGAGAAAATATGATAATAGACTCCATAAATACTATTTGATAAACAAAATGTTGTTTGGAGATCCGCCAACTTGCTATCAGCACAACTTGTGACAGCTCAAAGGATATTTTGTTATGGCAAAATGCGGCTTAACTTTTAAAAAAATCCACAGATCTCGTGTCTGACACGACCCTCGAGTACATTGAAAATGAATCTGCCAAATGAACTAAATTAAATTTTTAACATATTAACTAGCAGAACCCGCGGTTTCGTCCGCATTCAGACTACAAGAAAAAAGTCTTTGGCTTTATGTTATAACTAATATATAATTTGATGGTTGCAATATTTTCAAATGTGCTAGTATGATTTTGACTCGCGCATCGAAAGTTCCGTACCGCCAAATATTGTGTTGTTTTTACTAACATTTACACACTAAAATAAAATTTTTACGCGATAGATACTTTAGTATTTCTTAAAGGTATTATGGAAAACCAATTTAATTTTAGCGATCGTAACTCGAAATATCCAGTATCTTAAAAGATATTTTACGTATATTCTGGAAATTAATTTTCATTTAAAGTATTTAGCAAGCTCCACTGCCACTACCTTTTGCACATTTTTCTACTCCATCTTTTCAAAGTTAGAAGAAGAGAGTACAATGATAGTTGTATCGTTGTACTCTTGTTAGCATACAATGTTTACGACTTTTTTGGTAGGTACCATATAACTCTTCGAAGAAGATTGGCGAAGAAGACAGGCGAAGAAGATTGAAAAATGTCCTTCTCAAGGTCTCAAACAATCTTCTTACCAAATTTCATCTAAATCAGTTCAGTAGATCCAGAGATTACCTCCTACAACCTCACAAACTCACAAACATTACCTCTTTATAATATTAGTATAGATTAGTTAGGTATTAGTTCAAATACATATTAATTTATTCACAAAGAATCACTTCATTCAAAAACAAAATCATGCTTCAAAACATTTATTCATCGTCACTACCGCGCTCACGCGCTCTCCTCGCGTAAACTGAGCGTCACAAAGGTACAACCTCTAAATAACCCATCAGTGATATGCAACTTCAGTATTTTTTAAATGTAGTCCAAAGTCATATCTCTAGGGGTTTTTTTTATTTTTTTCGATATCTTGTTTTATTTTTGAGATATGGTTTTTTTTTCTGACCAATACCGAACGAAAAGCGACCGCATTTTTCACATGTCGCACTTTCGCTGAAAATCGGGCCTTTCGCTTAAAACAATACTTTTACAAATTATACTTAAACTGTTTCTTAATTTTCTACTTATCTAAACATTTTGTGTTAGTTTTTAAATACACGTAGTAAGTACCGCGTCAATAAAAAGCCTTTTGAGATGTCAAACACCGTAGTTTCTCCTTTGACCATGTTTGTAAAGCATTCGAAGACGTCAGAACGTCAGAAATAAAACATTTAACTGTAAGAAATTCCTAAAACATCTTTTTTTTATTATTATTTTAATTCAGGGTGTAAACTATCCTTTTTTCGTATTTTACTCAAAAGAAGTAGTAACAAACACACACACTCATAAACTTTTGTTTTATAACAACCAACCTTATAATATTACTTTAATCAAGTGATGTTTCCGATTTTCGTAAGAAACCCTTTTGCTTTTTTTTATATTGGGAAATAAATTTACGTATACCACCTGTATACATACAAGTAGTTTTGTGGGACTCGCTAGCTAAAAAAACCAGTACTACCCACTAAAACCCAACAGCACCTCCCTCATTTTAATGGGGCATCGCAGGATCGCTTACGCACTCAACCATGACGCCCCGACGGCAAGCCGAACCACCAATAGACCACACAACCAATAAATTGCTCCTACGGTCCACTCTACTGTCAAAGAAGTACCAGGAACTATCTGCACGGTACACCGCTCATTGAAGTTGGCCACCGCCTTATGTGTCTCTTGACTTCGCGCCCGGCTGGGTTGCCGGGCGCTAATGAGCAAAAGTGCTTATTACAAGACCTTGATAGGTCTTGTAGAGTACAAAGGGACGGATATATGACGCAAGAGATAAATAATAGAACATTTAAATGGAACAAAAGTAAATTGTAAACAATATTGAAATACGACACAAGTGTATAAGTATAGTTGATATAATGAAAAAAGCCTGAGTATGACCAATATTGTAATATTTTTTTCTCGTAATATCCAATATCAGAATGAAGTGTACAGCGACGAACAATAACGCTGAACGCAATTGTCTAATCTCGTGCCAGTTAACCACCCTGTGAACCCTGTATGAACCTTGTGAACCAGCTGCAAGACAACAACTGTCGATATTATACACGTTAATTGTCCACAGCAGAAAAAGTAATATAGATATATTATTAAGTGTATACTATATACTTACTACGTACGTACGCACTTCCTATTAAAGATATTATATCTACGGCTATAAAGCATTGCTTGCTTGGTTATTTCAAATTATAGTTAAAAAAAATGGTGAAGTAACTAAAACATTTAAACAAAATGCCCGTATTCACTTATAAAAGGAATGAAAAATACATCGTTTCAGATTTCTTTACTAGCGAAAATATTTAGATTTGCTAGACTCTTATAAAGGCACTCGCTATTCGTCGACATGAAAGGGTTTTAATTTCACTAATCTGATAAACCGAGTCCATCCACACGTCCTCAGACAGTTTTTTTTATTATTCTCGTATGCTAAAAGGCGTTGCTACGCTAGTTCAGTGCAGCGGAGAATAAAATTTTTTGCGGGCAGTGACCGGTTGGCTTCGCATTTTATTGCAACTATACTGTTGAATAAACGCGGCCGAGCTTAATGGAGCGGCCGTGCCTTTCACTATTGCCTGCAAATATTCAATATTTTTGCTGCTGAATTGACCTACCGAAGCTAGGCTAACCACTTATTAGCGGTGAGGGTTGATGGACGATCCGATAACCGCTTGAACATCAATAAAGTTATCTATAAACTAAATATATTCTAAATTATTTTAAAAAGAAATAGATGAAAATACTACTATTTTCTAATACCACCGAAATTAAAAAAAAATGCGACTCGATGAGATAAACCATTTTTGTTCGAGATTTATAAAATAGTGATTAGGTATTACTATTTTATAAATCCTGCCATTTATTTCAGTATTGGAGACAAGTTGCATGTACATATATTTCAAAAGCAACTAAAATATTACCTGCTCTGCTAAAATATTCAAGTGGTTAAATAAAATACTTAACTCGTCAGGTGGTCGCTTCAATCAGACTGGCTGAACTGTTTGAGCTCGTTACGAAGGCTGGCAACGACACAATTTCCGACGTCAAAAATTGTTACCCTTTACCAATCGCCGTTCGCTGATTTTGTATTTGCTAGCAATATTAATCGTCCTTTGAATTAGTATTGGAGTAAAAAAGAAGGAAATCTCGTTTATAATTGTGATTAAGGCATTTGACGTCGAACTTTTTATATATCGTAACAAAGCCTAGGTGCGTAGTACCTAGTGAGGTACTGACTTCTATCTTGGATTTATGTATTCAACTAAAATCCAATTTATAACTGCCCAATAATAATAAATTACAAGATTTTATTATATAATTATTGAAATTATATTTTATATAAACACCATTATCTATGGGTACATACCTATAATAAAATTGTAACTTAGCCAAATCTGTATATTATAATTTTTTTGAAAAATCTTATTGAAATGGACATTATTATCGATACAGAGACCGAATCTATAGGTTTTAGAATTTTTGTCTGTCTGGCTGTCTGTCTGTTACCGCATCACAAAAAATCCACTTGAGGGATTTTGATGAAATTTGGTATGGTGATAGCTGGTAATCGGAATGAACATAAAAGATACTTTTTACCGCGGGAAAATATATTATTTCTGAGGAATCTGTACTAAACATTAAAACGTAACTAGGGACGAACCCGAGCGAAGCGAGGGTGAGATGCTAGTATACTATAGAACTAGAAGTGTCGATAGCCACTAAATAACCATCAGGTGGATCATCTGCTCGTTTGTCCTTTTTTCTGTAAAAAAAACTAGTATTAATGTGAATTTTAATTTTACAATTAATTGAGAATTATAGATTGGTAGAATTAATGGTAACAAATTGATAGTGGTAGTATTTACTTGTAATATGTTTACTAGTTTATAGTTACAAAAGGATGTTACTTCCTTTCGATGTACGCTGCTCATACAGCGTACATTGTAACAAAACGATTCACAAGTCTTGCAAAAAGACATGCATTCACTCGCGTCCTGCAAACAACGCTGCTGTCATGATCGTAGCACCTATAGGAACTAGATTATCCCTACATTGCAAACATTTTTTATACTTTTAAAGCAAAGATTACGCAAAAAAAAACAGTATTATATTTTTCATATCGGAGGGAATTAAGTCAGGGGGATGTAGGAAGAGAAATAGGACAAATCCCGATTTTTTCAATTTTGTTATTTCTCTGTCTGTTTGTACAGGCTAATCTCCGAAACTGTTGGACCGATATAAATTAAATTTTGCATAGTGATATCTAATATCCCCGGACAATATTTTAGATACTTTTCATCTTGGAAAATTAAAGAGGTCCCGTGGGATAGTTAAAAAACTATAGTGACTTATACAGCTTAGTTCACAAAAACTACTGATTGAATTTTAATGAAACTTCACAATAATATAGTTCATACATCAGAATAACAAATAGGCTACTTTTTATCACGGAAAAATGTACTGTTCCCGTGGGATAGATTTATTTTTGTTTGTCTAGAGGCGAACCCGAGCGAAGCGAGGGTGAGCCGCTAGTAGATAAAATAATAATAGAAAAGTAATAGTTTAAATTGTATGAGAATCTCAAATGCCTATTTGAACCACAATAAGAGCATTTTAACGCGCCATTCGAATATAACGCATGATTTGTTACTTCCCTTTAATCAATCTCTTCAATTTTTCTATGAGAGAAAAAGCTTGAAATTACATTGTTGATTGAAAAAACTTTTATTCCCAGTTACAAAGTTAAGCATTCATTTACGTGGAGCGATGCTACGAACTGATTAACTGAGAGATTGTGTTCGACTTCCCCTACATGCAATCTGTTACTGCATCGAGTACGATGAAATTTCAATCAATTAAATCCATTCAATAGCAAGAATTTCAATTTTGATATTAAAAATCAAGCTAACAAAGTTTATTAAGGACACATAGCAGATTAGCCGATAATATAACCAGCTGATTAAAATAACTTTTTATTTTTTCTTTAATTATTTTAATTCAAATAATAACTATAAAGTATAATAGTACCACCAAAATCTATCTTCAAAATAAAAAAAATGTAAACTTTATACAACAGCTAGACAAAAGTATTACTAATAAATAATAAAAAAAATAAACGATTAAGTATTTTATCAATCTGTAATATTTTAAGTTATTCATTGTAATTTAATAACATAGATGAAGGTGCCTAAAAACGAGAATTTGTTGGAAATAAGTAGGGTAGGGCGGGGCTAGTTGAGCATAGGGGCAAGTTGGGCAAACGAAATGTCTCGCAAACTATTCACCGTACGCATAGGCATCTTATGGCGGAAAGAAGGAGTCACGGGAGGAGTAATCACCACGCGATCGCTAGTGGCGGCTGGACGAACGAGTGAGGCACCCGTGCGTTTTGTTTATTTTGTGACCAAGAAGTAAAAACGTCGTTTATCGCAAGTTTTCGTCTGTATTAGTCAATTGTTATCTGTTTTCAATCAGGTAAGTGTTAATCTTCCAGAGAATTATTGTACTTTTGATATGTAAAGAGGTTCTGGGTATAATTCTTACGATTTTTTTATAACCTCACTTTTGTTTCAAAATTCCGGGTTGGGGTTAGTTGAGCTATAGTTGCTCAACTTACCCCACGACTCAAACAACTAAAGTAATTAATGTTTTATTTTATGTCAGGATGCGGACTTACAAGAGAAAGACTACAAGATGTTCTTACACTACTGAAGATTTAAAAAATGCTGCAAAAGCTGTCAACGATGAAGGAAAAAGTGTTAATGCCGCCGCTATAGAATCTGGTATCAAACGGATGACTTTGACAAGATTTTTGAAGAAATTAAAAAGAATGCTTTAGAAGAACAGCAAAATAAAACCACAAAAAAAAGTTAAGAAGCCAAAGAAGAACATGGATAAGAAAAGGAAGAAGGGTGTCTGTAAAAAAATACTCCAGTCAAGCGAGGAAAGTGATGATGATGATTATTCCTGTCTGATTTGTTGCGAAGGCTACGCTGAAAATTTACCAGGATATAATTGGATCCAGTGTCAAGCTTGCAATGAATGGGCACATACAAAATGTGTTCCAGGTGCTGGTCTTACTTTCGTTTGTGTCAATTGCAACAGTGACAACGGCGATTAAGTTGCTAAGATCTTATTAATATATTTTTTTAAGATATTTTAATCTGATTTTAAACAGAAAGACTGAATCTAATCCTGAAGTTAGTCTTAAGATACGTTGATGTTTTGTTTATTCGATTTTCAGTTGATTATCCTAAGAAAATTACTTTAAGTTTTGTTGTTCTGTCACTAAGAATATATAAACTTACTTTCCTTTTTGAAAATTGCAACAGTGACAATGACCATTAAGTTCCAAAGATCTAATTATATTTTTTTTAAGATATAAGCTATATGGGTAATAATATAAACATTTAAGTCTGATTTTAAACAGAAAGACTGAATCTAATGCTGAAGTTAATCTTAAGATACGTTAATGTTTTGTTGATTCTAGTTTTGATTAATTGTTCAAAGAAAATTACTTTAAGTTTTGTAATTAGAAGTTAAATAAAGAGCTGATTGTCAAACACATATTTTACTTCATATCTAGTCAACATTGAACCCATGGTTTGGTTAGACATTCTTGGTGCTCAACTTGCCCTATACCCTTGCTCAACTTACCTCACCTATGGGGTACATTGAGCATACTTGACTTTCTGCATTTAAACAGTTGTAGCTCTTAAATTCGACTTGTTACAAAAAAGTAACTATGGACACTTTTGCTAAGGGATAAATTACTAATCCATCAAGCCGCATAACAACTCATTAAGACTTATTATTGAGGAGCTATATCCGCTCAAGTGAAAAATTGCTCAACTAGCCCCGCCCTACCCTACATAGTACCGGAAGGCGCGTCGAAGCCAGCGGAAATTAGCCACAGCTGCGTGTTACAAGCGAGCATGTCTACATTACTTTTTTAAAAAGTTAGTACCTACTAAAAATAATTTATTTTATTTATATTATAATATTTCAATATTTTATTTATATTTTAATTTTGTCACATAATCTGTGCTGTTTACAAAATATAAATCAGAATAGATAAATGTAGTTTCTTAAACTTAAAGTACCTATTCAACATTCCCATTTATCGTTGAATCGTTTCTGATTCAGAAGAGAGAAGAGGAGTTAATCTGTTATTTTGTATTCATTACAAAAAATAAGTAACATTTTATAGTGCAACTTTAAAATATATGAAAATTGAAATTTGGACAAAGGAAGCATTTTCGTAGGAAAAATTCTCATTTGCAATTTAGTCCAGACACCATTGTGCTCTTACAAAGCTGCTCAATGACGACTCACTATTCAAAAAGTAAAATATGAGGTTATACTATTTTTGTTAAATGTACCCAGGAACTGCTGTGCACTGTAGAGCTATCTCAGCATACAAAACATCAATTATAGCGCATACTTCAAAACTACATCATACCTACATTTATACCTAACTATCTATACATCTATATATACTAGTTATCGCCGCGTGGTTGAAAATCAACCATAATTCATTAAGTTATATATTTATCGTCTTGCGTATATTAAAATATTAATGTATTCTCAATTTGACCACAGACTTTAACAATAAACAAAAGCGTATATAGGCGTATGTGTGTCAAATACATGGTAATGAGTGAAATATTTTTTTTATTGATTTAATGTATTTTTTATGCATAATTAAAAAAAAATATTAGCATTCTGCACTCCTTCTGGATATAAACTATAGGTGTGTGAAATTTCATACTCCTCCGTCGGTGCAATTTTCGTAAAAAGGGGTACAAAGTTTTTCCTTCACGTATTAATATATAGATAATAAAATTCTAACTGAATCGAATCTGTAAATTAAATATTTTTTGGAAAATCTTATTGAAATAGTCATTATTATCAATACAGAAGCTAAATCTGTAATTTTTGGATTTTTTTCTGTCTGGGGACGTATCACGAGAAAACCACTGGACAGAATTTGATGAAATTTGGTGTGACGATAGCGGGTTATCTGGGTCAACACATGAGATATTTTTTACTGCGAGAAAATATCTCATCTCTGAGAAATGTATACTAAACGTTAAAACATAACTAACGAGCGGAACGAGGGTGAGTCGCTAGTTTTTTAATAAAAAGATATGAAAGAAACGAAATATACATTTGTAAAATATGATATTGGTAAAACACAACATAGTAAAATATGATGGATTAATCGTGCTCTTACAAGAAAATCGAGCCTTTTACAGACTCTAATAATAATAAAATTAATACTAATATTATTTCTCTTCCTAACCTTGGAGGACTTCAAAATGATCATGTACAGCTTTCAAGAATAATATAGCATATAAATAATTAAGTTTAATAATTAAGTTATAAGAATGAAGTTTATCTGAAGTTAAAAATGTATGTTTTAGTAAGTAAAAAGATAAATGGATAACTTAAAATTCAAGTCAAGAAGATATTTTTAAATAGAAAAGATACGTAAAAATAAAGTGCTAAAATGAGAATGAATCAACTTATGTTTCAAAAATAAAACGGCCAAACTGTCATTTTGTTTCGTGAAGCAATTTACGATAAGTGTTTTTCGACACAAACAGCTTCGCAGTTAATATCAGTCCTAAGGGACGCTTCACAAAATCAATTACGATATGAGGCTCAGTATGTATAAAATATTTGAATATGATTTAAACATTGTTCAATTTTACATAAACAAATCCATCACATAAACGAAACTTAGCACATCAGTTAAAATTTTTAGATCAATAATTTGCAATATTCCTAATTAACTTTTGTAAAATTCTTATACCTTAAGGAAATATTTTTTTTTGTATGGTGTTAAAAACCTTTTTATAGTAAATACATACCATCTGTAGAAATACAGGTGGTTATGTGGTACTAACTGGCTACAAAAGCCAGTACTATCCACTAAAATCCAACAAATCCTTCAGAAATTCATCCTTCAATAAATGCAAGGTGAACACGCAGGTTAAGGGAGAACCTAAGTATAACCTAGTCAAATAAATAAAGATTTAACTATACATACGGTTACTAAGTGCCTTCTATTTATTGCGCTCTATCTCAATAATACTTTGTTTGTTTGTAGATTGTGTGAAATATTGTTAAAGAAAAAAAATTAAAGAATGCGTCAATGAATGTAGTATGTGCACACGCAAGAAGTAAAACTTCTGTAGGTAATAACCTAAGAGTACCAATAGGTACTCTTTATTAAATTCAATTTATATTTTAAATAATTAGGATAAGTGAGATACTAAAAATAACGATTATTAGGCATATTACAATCATATATTTATATGTAGAATATCATTTAAGAAAAGAATATAACATTATATTTTATATATCATTTGTCAGACAATAACAACGGTTACCATGGCAACAAACGTACGTACATTTTTTCTTAAATCATTCACCAGCTTACCCCCCAAGTCAGCGTGCGTAAAGAAGTTTTACTTCATAAAATGTGAAGAATTTTATTTTGTAATAACTACAAATCTTATTTTGAGCAAAGAAAACAAGTTATTTACAAAAACCGATTTTCTTTACCCACTAACCTCTAATAACTTGTGAAGCGAAGACGAGATTTTATGGAATTTGACCGACAAAAATGTTAAAATAAAGAAGATAAGTTTTTAGCTTATTACCTTTCAATCTGAGGTTTCCCTATTTTTTCACTTTATTTGACTGGGCTACTATGCCAGTCTGCGGCAGTAAAATTATATTTTTGCAAAATGTTACGCAGGACCGTTCTTTCGATATTTATAAGGATAACTGTTGATTAAATAGACATCTGCAAATGTAATGTTTATACGACTGATGAATGGTTATAATGTGAAAAAAAAAAAAATACGTGTATTAAATAAATAATAAACATATTCCGCAAATAAGAAAATACAATTTTCAATCGTAAATTGTAAAAGTGGAAGTTTTCATTTAAATTTGATAAAAAATTACTATTTTGAACAATTTGAACCAGTATTTTATTACTCTCCAGAGAATTTTTCGCCGTCTAATATCTGCCACGACTCTCGCACATACATTCCCATAAATATAGAGTAATAAAATATACTCAAGGCTGGGAACCAAGAAACTAGCGCACAGGTGTATTTTCTTATTCTAAGGTATGAAAATAAAGCAGCCTTTTTAAATCCTGTCTGCGTCGTCCTACTTTTGTCTTTTCAGAACATTTTTTATAAATTAACTTCATATTGTTTATTATGAAAACAAGCAGTATTCATCGTTTAGTTTAGTAAATTCTGTTCTCCCTACTCCGAGCATCTAGGGCGGAAAACGACTTTTGATGGTAAATATTTACAAATGTTAACATTCTAAAAATGCTATTTTTTATCTAAGTCGAAAATGCTTAGGTACTTTTAATTAGACTTTTTAAATAATATTTTTTAGTTTCTATAAATAACCTTCGTTCTAGAAACTATGCTTTAGACACTATTTTAAATAGCCTATAAATCTCAGTATAGTCCAATTATACAGACTAAATCTTTGAGATAAAATGAAGAGAGAAATATAAATATTAACTTCTAACCAACTCTGGTTGAGTACCTACCTTGTCGTTTTTCATGCATTTAAATCTCGACAATACATTTCGTATTCTGAAACCATTTAGCAATTTAGATTCGTCTTCCGCCTTCGATTTATTTGTTTGATATTTCATAATAGATCTATTGATTTTGTCAGCCCTGAGATTATTTAAATTGAGTGTATATACATACATGTATATGCAACATGAGATACACATTCGGTGTTCAAGAGTTTTTAGTGTAATCCATGCTAATATTATAAATGTGAAAGTGTGTTTGTTTGTTTGTTTGTTCTTCTTTCACGTCGAAAAAGAGTAACGGATTAGCGTGATTTTGAGGTTGCGAGTTTGAGCTTTGGAGAGTAAAATAAACTACTTTTTACCGCGGGAGATTATCTCATTCCCATAATTCCCTCATTCATATAATTCTTTATATAGATAAAGTCCACATAATACTTTCTTAGATTTACGCGAACATTTTAAATTAAACTTTTCGGATTTTTTCGCTGATTTATTTAGATTTTTGGCTCCTGACGTTTCGTATGCTTTACTGCAACCATGGTCATGGCTTAAGTTTAGTTCTATGAGACTTTTTCTATATTATATCTTATTCTGAGCTAAAGCTATGTAAATTTCAAGAAAAATCCTTTATTATGGGGAATCATTTAAAGTTATAAAGTCGGTGTTACATTTATATTCAGAAATCGCTTAAAGCGATTTTAATTTTTCTGGTACCAATTTGTCTTTAAAAATACTTCAATGATATTTTATGTAACTTTTAAAATAATAGGATAGAATACGTTGAACTTCCGAACAGGACCTGTCCACAAATCTTATTTTCAAAACAATATTTCTGATCGCAATTTTTATTGCCAACCATTTATAATATTGCATGTTATGCAAGGATATAGTGTCAATTTCTATTGACACAATATCTACTTTAGTAAACTACTACTTTCAAAATATACCCATTTTCACCTAGAAACATCATTGGAGATACTTTTTTCATTAGATTTATTAAAATATAAAGGTTTTCAAAAAAAGTTTTTATTCAGTCTTTACAACATTTGAAATATAATCTATTATTTTTATCACTCTACGATATGGCAAAAGCCTGTTTCTACGTTTTCTAAACATGTCTGTCGGCCTTCTATTTTTTAACCATTTTCCCTAAATAAAAATTTCCTCCCCCTCCTAAATTGTGGGCCTCGATTTTTTTACATGTATTTACATTGATGTTTTACTCTATTCTCGCGTATGCAAGTTATATTTTTTATGTATTTTTTTTTGTTTTTATTTCGGGGTATCGTATATAATCGAAACTTTAAATGCCTGGCATGCTCCTTTTCATAGTCTTTTGAATTCTTGCAATTTCATTTGGTAAAAGCCTATGTATGATATATGGTAAAATGTATAGTAAGGTTGTCGTGCAATTAAATATAGGGGAGATGAGTGTAATACGACCCCTCGAGGTAAAATGATTCCCCACCGTATACGAATAACTACTAACGACATCTATCCAAATTCGCAATAAACGTCATCCCCGCAACCCCGCCAGTAGCCTCTCCGATTGTCATGGCGGTGTGAGCACTTTGCGTGGTTTTATTAGAAAAAAAGTAAAAAACGTGCTTCTAATCTAAGGTAAGCCTCTTTTTCGAGTTTCATTACTTTCTGCATGTTAAGGTTTATTGAAATGTTGTTTTATTGGCGGATTCCATTAATGTTCAGCTATATTTAAGCAATGTTTGAATACCGCACGTTGTATTTGAAAGTTATATTTTGATCGATGTCTTGAAATTTGATGTTTGAGGTGAAATGATCCCTCTTCGTGTGAATAAAACGATCCCTGGAATCATATTACCCCATTAGTATTCTTAAAATCTTTTATTTAACTTGCAATGTATGTCTGTATGTATATATGTACCTAAATATGTGTGTATTTATGTATGTATGTTTATTAAGGACAAACCTTACATGTGACCCCAATTTGAACATTAAATTTAACCCACTTCCCGGTGTCCGATTAAGCTGAAATTTTGCATACTTATGTAAGTCCGGTGACAAAGCAATATTATGATACCATGAAGCTGATCTGATGGTGGAGCCAGGGTGTAGAGACTGGAACTACTTGACAGCAAATGGTAGGACAGTTGAATTTGGGCTAGTAAGTTTTTTTTATCATGAGCAATTTCCCTTACACATGTAATGAAGATGAAGTCAAAAGATTGAACTGGAAGTAGTCCGCTTTTATATCATATTTTATTTCATATTATTACATTGTATAATAATGTAATAAACTGATGGGTTTGATTTAATTTAAAGTTTATTTTCTTCTTTTTAGAGCATTTAAATAAAAGCTTGTTTATAAAAATTGCTTTTTTACTTTTTATTTTTACAGATCATGCCACGAGCTTACAAACGTAAAACCACTCGCCAAAATTGACCTGAGGAACAAATGCGAAAGGCTTTGGATGCCGTCAAAGATGGTCTTAATTGTTTTTTTTTTAATTATTAAAAAGAGTTTATTTTTTTATTTATATTTTGTTACTTATATAAACCTTAAAATGTTTGTTACAGTTGTTTAACGTTTAATTTTGTTGATTTAGTAATAAAAAAATGATCTCCAATATAACTCAAGACTTAAAATGTTATGTATAACACGCTTAAATATTTTTGTTGCTTTAAGCAATACATATGATTAAAATAAATAACTGGCTGTTTTATTTTGTTAATATTAAATATCGTAGGGTATAAAATGATCCCTGGGATCATTTTAACCCATCCCAGGGATCGTTTTATACACATGTATGTATAAAACGATCCCTTATTAAACTTTTAAAAGATATGACGAAACTAATAAATCACATACATATCATCACAAATAAGTATGCAGATACAAAGACAAGTAAATTCACTATCCTTAACAATTTAAATCTTGTATTTTTGTCTTAAACTTTGAACGAAGTAAAGATTTTCCCTTAAGGGGATCATTTTGCACGCATCTCCAATATTTTTTAAAATATTTTCAATTCCAATGAATGTTTTTCTGACTTTCTAAGTCCTCTTGCCTAATCATTGTTTGTATCTCTCTTTTGTGTATGACAAAATAATTAAAGCTGACCGCAAATCCTAAATATATTAACGTTTCCGTAATTATATTTAAATCATATATTTTGAAATAAATACTTTTATGTGATATGTAATTTCGTTTCTTACAAACTATAAAGTTTGATTTCCTCATATTACGTCCAAAAACCATTACCATCTATAGTACTTACCGATGCGAGAGAGGAGGTTAAAGAAGACTGTATAATGGATAACTGAAAGATCGCGAAAGCGACCACCTGAGATTTCAATTTCGCATCCCGGAATAAATTCACCCAGTCACTGGCTAACCGGAGTTAAGAAAAATAAATTTGCTAACGTTTCAGTACATTATTAGACGGTGAAGTCGTATGTAGAAAATATATCAGAATATGTTTTGACCAAGTCCGAAGATGTCATTGGAAATTCCTTTATTTTTGACATATCTCTTTTAATTAGGAAATACCAGTTTTGTTATCTAATTAAAAAAATATGCAGTTAGGATCAGATAATATCGTATATGTGGATAAGATCGTATATATCGAGTTAGAATGTCGAGTAATTACATAAATAAGAATTCGATGAATATCACAAGATATTTACGAATGATTTTTTGTTAGATAATATTGACTTTTCGTAGTTGGTTTCCCTCAATATATTCACATTAGGACAAATGTAGAAAATCTGTCCGTTTTATTGGAGAGGCCAATAAATTCCGTACGTGATGCGACGCTGGTCACAGGATCAAAAGAAAAGACTGTTTAGGTAGGATATATTATTATTTTCATTATTATTCTCATTATGTTTTGTTTTGTTTATTAATTTCTTTATTAATATATCGATTTACATATTTCTTTATTAACTCTTCCTTAAATTGTCGTTATAAAAACTTGCAGGTGTAGGTTATTTGACCAGATTAAAAAAATATATTACCTCGTGACTACAAAGCACTCATAATATTTAGAATTCAATGTGTAGCATTATTTTTGGAGTTTTTTCTTCAAGTAGAAAAACTAGAACCCTTGTAGGTTAATTAACACTAATATTAAAAAATGGGTATTCGCCCTGACTTATCTACGAAAGTATTGAACCTGGAATTTCAAGAAATACAGAAACGAGGCTTCGTATACCACAGAGAAGACGGTTTTATATTTGTGCTATCTTCCCATACAAAGATATTGAACAATCCTAATTCGTGTTATTCGTAAATTGTCGCACTATTATTACATTTCATAAATATGTATAATGTATAGGTATACTAAACCAGACGAACATAAAGTTTTCATTTCGAAGTTTGGTAAAATTTCATTACCTTTAAATTTATTTAATATTTTTGAACTGCTGCAATTCCTTTAAAGTCTTGAAAAAAATGATTATTTTCACAGCTTTGTAATTTTAGTAGGTAGGTACGTCTGCAAGACGCGCAATAAAAATGATACTTTAAAATAGATTGCATCGTACAGCACTTGCGCTCGCTGGAAATGTCAAATATCCCTTCCAAACTTACCGAATAAACTTCTTACAAAATAATTTAATATCCTTAGTTCTAGTAACATTGTAAAACTAAGTTGTGTTTAGTTACCTATAGAAATATTTCGTCTATCTGCAGCCATGTTTTAAGACTCAATGTGCTTTATTATCATTAGACATCGGATTATATGCACTATCAAAATGCCAAAATATGCACAAAAAAAAGCGAAATATGCACAAGATATGCACAATCAAAATACTAATTGTTATCAAAATTTACGTTTATTTACTTTCTCTAAAGTATATATACTCGTAATTCTTATTACATATTTTTCTAGATTTCTAGAGCTTCGTGACGTTGTCACTTAATGTCAATTTGTAGGCTGATAAATACGCTAACACTTTACTTTTTTTATTCCTTTAAGACTTCTTTATTCCTAGAGAACAGCATTTAATTTGCCACGAACCTCTTCTGATAGTCAACTCAGAAAACTGTTAATCTGTTCAATCATTTTTGTTTTTCAATATTTCCAAGGACTTGCACAGAGGGAGGAGTGTAGTTCCTAGTCTCTTCACAGTAATAAAACACGCCTCACACATTTAGCTATTGAAATAAGCACTATCAATTAAAAAGAACTAACGTATGCAATAACGCTAAAAAATAGCATTTTATGCATTTGCATATGCAAACATGCAAATGCATATAATCCGATGTCTAATTATCATCAATGCCTTACCTCTTTAAGAAAAAAATAATCCTATGAGAATCTCGCTTTAAATCTCCATTTGCTGTAAAAGTCCGTGAAAATTCTTATAATTAGCAGGTGCAACCAGACAAACAATCAAACTCTTGCAGTTTTATTCTTCATGTTTTGTTATCATGCGGAAGCTCATGTGAAGTCAATAGGAATTTCAAAATCTCAAACAGATTCATCTATTTTATTTGAAAGTACCTACTAGTATAAATAATTGACCTATAGACCGATGTAATTAGCTTTAACAAATTATGCGTAAAGCGAGCAGTTTAAACTACATATCAATTTTGATACACAGGCAGGATGAAATAAAGCTTTTATTTCCAACAATAGATTGTATAGCCCGACAAATGCACAGTATTTTATCAATAAGTACAATCACAATAACAAAGTGAAAAATTTTAATAATAATAATTTGTTTTCTTCATAAATATGATACTGATACTATGATGAATTATATTATCATAAAAGAAAGGTTAAAATGTATGTATGACTTTATGTTTTTATAACATAATATAGTCTTCTCTTCTCTCTTTTCCAGATAAAATATATAGACTGTTAAAACTTCAGTTCAATTCTCTCTATTTTAAAGCTTTTAGAGGTTGCAATTTAAATCATTTTCAGGTTCAATTTAAACCTTTAAAGAGAGATACGAATTTCTTTCCATACCATAGATTCATCTTGCAGGTGTCGGAACCCTCAGCTGCAAAAAGAGGAATGCGATGCAGTGCCTGGGGCGTACGTCCCACATGTAGGCTTAAGAATCCCCTAGTTTATTAATTACAACGCGCGTCGACGCTTACTCTCTAAAAATGGTCTAACTAATAAAATTTTTACAAAAACAATTCCATGAATGCCCTTTGTAACTAAAATTAATTTAATTTCTAAATACCATATTTATATAGATTTACCAATCGGGCTAATCCACATTATATCTTTAAAGTAGTTATAGTAAGAATTTAATGATTTCATACACAAAAAACGGACAAAACGAATACGACTCACACACCGAGGGTTCCATAGCATGAAACAACAAAATAAATTTATAATTGCAATTTTTTTTTGAAGTTACTACAAATTTACGATTTTCGGATTATTCTCTCATTATTATCTTTGCTATTAGACATTGCTTCTTGCTTAATTTTATTATTCTAGGTCAACGGGATATTACCCTTTAGGATATGATTCCCTTGAGAGTGTCATAATATGCGACATAAACGGCCTTATGTTTTGATTGCGTTGACTTAAAAAGATTATTTTTTCATAGGTCCAAGGAATTGCAGAGCTGAATATTTTATATTAATTTCAATTTCATATCCCCAAGCGTTCCTGAGAAAAAGGGTCTTGACAGGCAGACAGACAGACGGACAACGAAATGATTCTATAAGGTTTCCTTTTTTCTTTTGAAGTACGGAACCCTAAAAAATGCCACTTTTTTAATAAATGTTAGAAAGGTACCGAAAAGCAATGCAAAAGGTAACTTACACTTACCTACTAGGTATATTTTCTAGTGATATATGTTTTTGTAGTAACTTATACTATAATTATATTTAGAAATGGTGTATGCACTTTATCAAATATGCAATTGTAGAAACGCATTGTCGAGAGTCCCATATTATATAAGTATATCATTATATATTTTATATATTTATTAAAGCTAATACAATAAATACTAAACAAAAAAATGGATTCACAAACAGAGGAGAAAAAGGTATCGAACTGTCTTGTCTTTGCCCATTTATTTTATACCTACATATATGTATATAATATAGACTCGTTTATACATAATATTTTTTGTATAACATCTATTATACATAACTTTGAACGAAACATAATGAGATAACATATTTTGAAGGAATTAAGGGAAGCATTTTAAGTATTTTTTACAATTTAGAATCTTGCAGCGCTCATATTCATTTAACAAAAAATACTACATTGTATAGAATGCAGTATTTTAAATATGATCCTTTATGTCAACGCAGGCACAGCGTCTAGCCAACATTTTCTATAAAAAAACTTGTTTAATCCTTGCATTTTATACCTTTTCGCAGCATTTCTTCCATAAACTGTCCAATAAAAATATAACGGCAAACAACATTAAATCTTACTTTAATGAGTTAGTAAAAAAGAAAACCTCACCCCAGTACCTGAGAATTTCTTTGCGCATTTATCACGCATTTAGTTAAATTGTTTTAGTTTCGTTATTATTTAAATATACACTTAAAATATCCTATTACTCTGGACTTTATCTTTTATTCAGTTTGTCTATATAGGTATATTCAATTTAATAAAATTAATTCAATCTTTCAATAATAAAAAGTACCTACTAGGAATATTTTTAAGTACAGTCACGGAAAATAATTTAAAAAAATATGGATGGCATTTTTAAAATTAGCTATAATTAGTTTGTATAGAAAGCCTTTATAACTGAGAGAACTTAAAAAGACTTTCAAGCCTCAAAACTAACTTATTAATTTAAGTACTTGAAATATTTTAAAATTATTAAACAGTAGAGGTACTGATATGACTTAATTGTCCTCAATGTTTTTTATTACTAACTAGCGACTCACCCTCGCTCCGCTCGGGTTCGTCCCTACTTACGTTTTAACGTTTTGTACAGATTTCTCAGAGATGAGATAGTTTCCCGCTGTAAAAAGTATCGTATGTGTTGTTAATCAGCTTTCATTATACCAAATTTCATCAAAATCCCTCCTGTGGTTTTTCCATAATGCGGTCACAGACAGACAGACAAAAATTCTAAAAACTATAGATTCGGCATCTGTATCGATAATAATGTCTATTACAATAAGATTTTCCAAAAAATATTTAATGTACAGATTTGGCTTAGTTACAATTTTATTATATGTATAGACTAGCTGAACCCGCGGCTTCGCCCGCGATCAAACTACGAAAAAAATAAGGGACTGAATTAAAAAAAAAACCTACAATACATGATTGTTTAATTGTATTAGAAAGCATTAATACCAAGTTTCAAGTAATTCTGATCCAAAACAATTTTTTCCTCATATAAACATCACAACTCCCTTTTACCCTTTTAAGGGATGGATTTTGAAAAAAAAAGATATTTGTATTGTTTTACTTTTCATTTTATAAGTAAATACTATTTTCCGTGCATCAATTACAGAGTTTCATACAAACTTTCATCCCCTATTTGACAGCCTTATGGGATGAATTTCAAAAAATGCTAAAATACGTATTTATTTAATTGTATTGAAGACCATTCATACCAAGTTTCAAGTAATTCTGATCATAAATAATTGTTTGCCCATATAAACTTTATAACCTCCTTTTACCCTTTTAAGGGAAGAATTTCGAAAAAAAACTTATACATATATTTCTTATTTATTATTTTAAAGCTAAATATCATTTTTCGTGCATTTCGCGTTAAGAATGACAGAGTTTCATACAATCTCTTATCCTCTATTTTACCCCCTTAGGGGACGAATTTCGAAAAATCCTTTCTTAGCGGATGCCTACATTGTATAAGGAATATGTCCTCCAGATTTCACGTTTCTACGACCAGCGGTTTAGGCTGTGCGTTGATCGATCAGTCAGTCAGTCAGGACAAAGCATTTTATGTATATATAGATGATTAAACAGTAGATACATATATATACCAATCATTGATAGCTAGCCTCTTTGAAGATTAGGTACCTACTGGCATGACTTAATTTTCTTCGATGTCTTTTATTACTAATTTTATTTTAAATCACAGATTTGGATCTATATCTGTGCTTTAAACCTTCTTCATTTGCAATCATATAGTACCTAACCTATCATTGCCTAAAAAACAAGTTATAGTTATTAAAAAAAGGCTATAAATACACGTTCCAACATATCTTTGAGTATATCTCGTATATAAAATAAACAGTAGTGTATGAAAAGGCTATCGTGGCATATTTTTCCTACAAAAAGCGCACGTATGTTTCGCGAAAGCTCCATAAAGGCATCTGCTATTCACAAACATGAAAGGGTTTTAATTTCTATAATCTGATAACCCGGTCCGTGCATACGTCCACTATAGATTATTTTATGTTTTCGTACTCATAAAGCGTGGTATTTAGGTTTTTAAAAGGATTAATTTAAATACTACTTAATTGATTGCGGCTTCTTTTAATTTTGCAATTTTTTGCTGTAAATACATATAAATGTAGATATGATCCATTTTTAGTGTATGTGTATCAAAATATACATCCATAGTATAGTGTAGTAAAATTCTAAAGTAAACGAAATTAGAAAACAAAACATATTTACAAGTATACAACCTAAAATAATAACAAAGTTGTTTTCGAATTGAGATAAATAATGACTGTGAATTGTTTGTACACCTCGTTAACGAGCGCTGACTGCGATGAAGCAATTTCCGACATCTAGAACTGTTAGCCGGCGCGGTGTTTGCGAATCGCTCGCCGATATGGCGTTTGTTCACCGCTTCAGTACCATTATGATGGTCGCTGATGGGCAAAACTTTCTAATCTCAATATTCATATGAATCGATTCAATAAATCAATATAACTTTATTTAATAGCATTATCTATGACAAAGTTAATAAGTTTTTAAGGTCTTAGTAATTTACTAGCGATTCACCCTCGCTCCGCTCGTTTTAACGCTTAGTATAGATTTGTCAGAGATGAGAATATTTTCCCCCAGTAAAAAGTATCCTATATGTTGACCCGGATAACCAGCTATCATCATACCAAATTACATCAAAATCCCTCCAGTGGTTTTTCCGTGATGCGGTAACAGGCAGACAGACATACAGACAAAAATTCTTAAAACTATAGATTCGGCCTCTGCATCGATAATAATGACTTTTTGAATAAGATTTTCCAAAAAATATTTAATGTACAGATTCGGCTTAGTTACAATTTTATTATATGTATAGATTAAAGTATTCACATGTTAATAAATCTAATATATTTAAACGAGCAATTCTTGTATATTTATATCTTTATATCTTTATTTATTTATACCAGCGATCTCGGAAACGGTTCTAACGATTTCGCTGAAGTTTGGTAAATGGGGTAATCGGAGGCGAAAAATCGATCTAGATTAGTCTCATGTCTGGGAAAACGCGTGTTTTCGAGTTTTCATACGGTTTTCTTTTGCATTATTCTACGCAGAATATGCTCGATAATTTCTTACACTCAGACATAAGCATTGTGGTCAAGCAACCAAGGTGTAAGATTAGCAAATCAATATGTGTGTCTGAGATCGAATCCCGATCGGATACAAAGTTTTACTTTTTTTTTGTATTCATTCAAGTTTTTAGATTTTTTTATCCAAAAAATACGATGTAACAAAAAAGAACACCGAGCGAAGCTCGGTCGCCAGGTACTGTACTTATAAAGTATTAACAAAATTCTACTTGTAATTAACACCTTTATTACCTTACATTTAATACATACATACGTTTAATTACACTACTGAACTTGAACTTGAACGTCGCTAGTGCGGCCTTAAAAGTTGATTTTATATATATTTAATAAAAAAAAGTAAAAAGGAATTAATGCGTCAAAAGTTTTAAATAAATAAATAATTAAGTGACGTTTCCTTTTTATTTTTAAAATTAAAGACACGAGAAACATCAAAGATTCCATTACGAAGGAATCGTTCCTTTCTTTTTTTGTATTTGAATAATGTATTATTCTAGAATTACAAAAACACGACGTGATCGACCGCAGAACACGTACAGCAGTAACAGAGGCACTAAGTATGTACGTGAACAAGTAAATAAATTTTATTTATTTCTACTTAGCATCATAAACTTTATGTTAAAAATATAAACGTTACTTGTGTAATGTGTAGGTACCTGGAAATACTTATTAGATACTTACATCATAATACATTAAAAAGCTTTTAATCTCTACACGTAATAAATAAATAACTTACCCTATTTATATGCTTAATATAAGCTACAAAACTGTATGAAAACAAAGTTCAGTAGATTTTTCTCAAGAAACATAACCTGAAATCTCCAATCTGCTTTGTTTTGTAAGAACAACCTTTAAAACTGTATGAAACAAAGTAGTAAAAAATATTCTTTACACTACTTTCAACATATCCTCAAAATTTAGCTCATTATTTAAATTAATCCAAAAGTTTTGGAATACACACAATACCTACAAATAAGATATTTTGCAATATAAGTGATAGTAGAAAGTCTTATACTACATATTAAATTATTATTATTATTATTTTCTCACGCTCGAGGGTTTCTGGTAGAGATCTCTTAAAGAGATAAGTCATCCTTTGTACACATGGTTACTGTTATCTATTTTATCTGTATTTTTTTTTGGTACATAAATAAATAAATAAATAGATAGATATTACAGAATCCGTATAGAAAGATCGAATAGGACACAACGACTTTGTCGCAACAAAGGACATTTGTCGTTCAAAGAACTGAAAATATAAGATACATCTCCATTTATATATTACTAGTTACACTACTCTGCTCTGCTCCTTTGAGACTTTTTCCAATATATGGGAACATCTTAATGTATAGGGATAGAAAATATCCTGTGGCATTCTTCGGCCTATAAACTAAATAATGCAAATAATCACGTAAACCCGTGAAACCTTTCCTTGCGTGAAAGAAGGGTTTATTTCCTTCAACGGTAAGCCACTAAAATCGTACTATAACGTAATAGGTATGTTTACCTGCTATTTAAGATTTATAGAAATTGCGAATGAAACTTATAGTCATTTTCATCAGACATGTTAACCGGATTCTTTAAGAACCCCCATATCAAAACTCGTAGAAACATGCAAACAGAAATAGTCAATTAGGTAATACTGGAGTGTACCATCCCAAAGATAGAGCAATACTACAGCGGAGTTCGAACCTTAATCTCATATAGTAGCAGCAACTTAATAAAAAAAAAAACAATAATTTAACTAAGGAAGAAACTACTAATCTTGGTAATGTATTTTTAAAAATATATCACGTTACACGTATACCCCATATATTTGACACTGATATATTTTAACTGACACTGATATAAAATATTATAATGCTTATTAAACTCACATCACTGCGTTTAAAATGCAACTATTTGATAAATGATCTCGCTACGATCCATTATCATTATAGAGGCTGAATTAAAACGATATTTTGCCGAGTGTGACTGTCAGGCGATACCGTTCAGTTGAATGATACGCCGTGGAAAATACAATTTTTAATGAACGACGAAAACAAAGTGTTTCTGTTTAAATCTATGTTACCCCAAAAAATATCCATAAGGTAATAAATTTTATATAGATGCTAGTATTTTATATAGATCATTGTACCTATATATTTATTACTAGCAGAACCCACGGCTTCGCCCGCGATCAAACTACGAAAAAAATAACTTTTTCGCAATACATACTTTATTATTTGCAGAAATAAGTTCGTGTTTCATATTATTTCTTAAAGATACCTATATGCAAAACAAATTTAATTTTAGCGATTGTAACTCAAAATATCCAATATTTTAAAAGATGTTAAATGTAGGTATATTCTGTAAATAAATTTTCATTTTAGGTATTTAGCAAGCTCCACTGCCTCTATTTTTTGCACATTTTTTTACTCCATCTATCTAAAGTAAAAGAGTACAATGATACAACTCGCATACAATGTTTACGACTTTAGAATCATGTAACTTGGCTAATATAGGCTTTTTAACTGACATGCTAACAGGCTAACATCTATGTTTTCTTTAAAGACATCACGTGTACCTTTTTGCCCGCGGCTGCGCTCGCTTGGAATAAAAATTTTGCTCAGTTTTAACTTCCGTTGAATTTATATGTTATCATTTATTTATATAATCACTATAGATTCACTTAACTTGGTCTACGCTAAAAAAACCAACCACAAATATACCACGTTGGCGGATGTTCTGTCTAGTTGTGGGTTCTGTTAAAATGTCTCTGTGAGAAGCAACCCTCTCTTAAGTCTATAACTGCTACTTTTAACGACTGGCCCTGAGATATATTAATGGTCATTGTAAAACAAAATTTAAGAAGGAATTACAATAGATTAAATTTAAACGCGTAATCAGAGGTTTTCAGTGGTATTCGAGATATGAATACCTTCTGATTCCCCCCGAGCAGATCCAGCAAACATAGTGGCCGCTCTAATGTTTAATGAATTACTCACAGTCTAATCCCGTTATATAACTCAGGTAACTTTTTCATTACAGGTGTGCTAAGCTTCAGAAGGAGGAGATACATAACAAGATATTCTCTAGCTAAGTTTTCTCTCTGGCGCTCTAGGTCTGTTGTAGTAGCCATTGCTGTGGCCAACTGAGAAGTTATACATAATTTTTCTTTGGATTCGGAATAATTTCTGTTCTCTATTCTCTATACATATATCCAACACAGTAAGTGTGTACTTACGAAGTACTTGAGCCATGTTAATGTTTAAATATATTCAACCAACTCCAACTTCACCGCCCAGTTTTATCCCCTTAGGAGCTGAATTTTGAAAAGTTCTGAAATTCATGTTTATTTAATTGTATTGAAGAGCATTGATACCAAGTTTCAATTAATTCTGATCATAAACAATTTTTCCCCATGTAAACAGCACAATCCCTTTTTACCCATTTAAGTGATGAATTTAAAAAAAAATGTATCATTTTATTTTTCATTTTAAAGGTAAATACCCACTTCCCGTGCATTAATTACAGAGTTTCATGCAAGCTTTCATCCCCCATTTTACCCCCTTATGGAATTGAATTTTAAAAAATGCTAAAATACGTATTTATTTAATTGTATTGAAGAGCATTAATACCAGGTTTCAAGTAATTCTGATAATAAGTATTTTTACCCCATATAAACTTCATTACCCCCTTAGGGGTACACATCTTTTATCCCCTATTTTACCCCCTTAGAATTTCGAAAAATCCGTTCTTAGCGGATGCCTACATTGTATAAGGAATATGTCCTCCAAATTTCACGTTTCTACGACCAGCGGAGAGTTTTATGTATGTACGTATATGTTACAGTCAGAACTCTTGCGTGGTCAAAACTACTTTTGACTGAAAAAACAATTAAAAGTAGTTTTGACTGCAGGCCTTGGTCAATAGCAATTTTTACTGGCATATTGGTCAAAGCTCTTAAAATTATGGCACTCGTCGGCAGCTACCGCGGCACGCTCGCTTCGCTGACCCGGCTCGTGCGCTGCGGTCACTGCTCTAACCTAACCTAACCTAGAAAGAAAGAAAGGGTTCTTCCGAGTAACCTTCAATCTATTTACCTCCTTAACTTTATAAGAGTTTTGAACGATATGCCAGTCAAAACTGCTATTGACCAAAGCCTGCAGTCAAAATTACCTTTGACCAACTTCTGTAGTCAAAAGTAGTTTTGACTAAAAAATAGTTTTAACTGTAACATATATACCTATAGATTACCTGGTCCTGATGTATGGTTAATTACTTGCTACAAGAAGTGGTATTTTTAGGAAGAAAGAAAAATTAGTTCAAATAGGTATATTTCAAACGATAGTTGATGTTTATGTAAAACTAGCGACTCACCCTCGCTTCGCTCGGGTTCGTCCTTGGCTTGGATATAGTAACATGGATATAGTTTTTTTTGTTTTTTTAAGTATTGAAACCTTCTGTGGACTTAAGGTCCATACAAAAAAATAAATTAGCCGAATTGGTCCAGCCATTCTTGAGTTATGCGCTTACCAACATTCATTTTTATTTATAGAGATTTATAAATGAAGTCTCTAAGCAAAATAATATGAAATAATGATACTGATTGTTCATAGATGGAGCTGTAAATATTTTTTAAGTTAAAAAATAAAAACAAATCTATCCCTCGGAAACCGTATATCATTCCAGGATAAAAAGTAGCCTAGGTGTTATTCCAGACTATAATCTATCTCTGTGCCAAAATTCATCCAGATCCGTTCTGGCGTGAAAGAGTAACAAACATCCATAGATACAAACTTTCACATTTATATTAGTATAGATATTATCTGTATCTGTTTGCGCGCATTTCACGAAAAACGGCATGGATTTTGTTTTTAGTTTCAACCTTCAGAAGCAAATATACTATTGGACTGGAATAAATATGTAAATATGTTTTTTTTCGTCTCTAACAAGTATATCAAATGAGAAACGTTATTTACAATCTAGATATATAGGTAACGTCTGCTTTCGTAAACAAACTCTATTCTCCATAAAACAAAATAGATTTTTAAATAAATATTTTACTCGTAATCTCGTAGCTTCAGCTTGACTAACAGTAGTTAGTCACATAAAAAGTTTTTGAATATGCTGCAACTTGAATATTTTTTAGAAAACCTCTGCCGTTATTTATGTATATAAGAAACGGGTAAACGATTAAGGTTATAGTATTCTTTACATTATGTATATTGTATTTCTTTTTGAAAGAAATATGTTCAGTGTTGATATATCTTTATCTTTGATATTAAAGAGAAAGATATCGGGCGGTGACCGTTGTACGTTTTTATATTAATAATAATAATAATATAATTATTTTTTTATTAAAAACCTTTCTTTAATCTTTAAAGTATAGAGACTTCATTACCTTCATCTTTTTTTATAATGGTCCATGCCGTTTGGGAAGCTGCCAAGTCGCTATCAACGTTGCTTACAGCAGCTCGAAAGACATTTTATTATGACAAAAACTTTTGAATTTTATTTATGTACAAACTTTGTTGTGTTTTTAATTAAATAGTTCTATAGGGACTATTACGAAATGCATTTGGTTATATTGCTTTGTTTCCTATACCTAGGGATACATTTTTTAAATTACGTACTATAAAATTTAATATGTCAAAATAGACAAAGAATAAAAAACGGTTGATGAAATGTAAAAGTATTAAAAGGCAATTAATGATATCCTCTTCACGTTTCAGGTGATCACACGAGGCCTCCAATCGGTCGGACTGTTTGAGCTCGTTACGAATACTGGTGCAATTTCCGGCTTTTAAATCTATTAGTATTTACCAACCGGTCTTCTTTGATTCAACCCCTTGCAATTGTAATTATTTGCTGCAACGGTTGAGTTAAAAACAAACTAAAACTTTCGAAGCCGTTCGATTATGATATTAACTCATTATATAAGATAACATAAAAAATATAAATAAGGTACATAATTGATATCTGATATATTTTTAAAATTTAAAACTCCAAAAATTTATTTAGCCACAGAAAAGAGCTTCTTTGAGTTTCGGTTAAGTTTCGAACTGGCAGAAGTTCAAAATTGCAGACCGCCATATCGTATACTTACCTTGAATTTAGAAATACAAACTGTATTTTTACATCAATCTATCCATCTACATAGGATAGTATATGAGGATAAAATGTAAATGACAGGTGGTAAAATCAAGTCAAACTACATTTCATGTTGATAACAAAATGACAGCTATCGTAAGCATTTGAAGGGGTTGTTATAATGTTTATTTGATATAATCATGATTCAACTTTTATTAATATCATTCTAAATAGTTGAGGATTACATGAAAAATAATAATCCATAACGTTCACAGAAAGAAAGGACTCGTAGATCAAGCCTGACTGATCTATAATCTAATCTCTCCATTCAAATACTCAATAAATATATTAAATAGAGTATAATTCAATGAACCTTAAATTTTC
Source organism: Fabriciana adippe (assembly GCA_905404265.1). Lineage (NCBI taxonomy): Eukaryota > Metazoa > Arthropoda > Insecta > Lepidoptera > Nymphalidae > Fabriciana > Fabriciana adippe. The sequence continues at coordinate 6,951,105 of FR990000.1, forward strand.
TTACCATTATAACAGATACCTACACATCATGTTATTAAAGAAAAAAATTGAAAGATTTATATTTAGGATATAATTTATAGACTACCTACTAGCGACTCATACTCGCTTCGCTCGGGTTCGCCTCTAGGTACTTTTTAACGGTAAGTATAGAATAGACTATATACATATAATAAGTACAATATAATGCATAGGTATAAAAAAGTAGGAAAGTATTATAAAAAATAAAAAAATCTCTATCTCTATTCTATCTCTATTCACACCCTTATATACAATATGTTTTCCGGGATGAAAACTATCCTATGTCATCCCAGGGTCTCAAACTATTTCCATACCAAATTTTATCTAAATCGATTCAGTGGATTAAGCGTGAAAAGGTAACGGACAGACAGAGTTACTTTCGCATTTAATATTAGTATGGATATATAAAGCTGGCTTTTTTGTGGTGGTAGTCTTTTTAAGATATTGCCATCAATTAAAAATTGTTATTGCGAGTGTACCTTAGACACATACTATGGGAGACTTTTCTATAGACCTTTTTAAGACCTATAATAATTTTCTAGTACATTATTTTGATGTATCTCTTAAGGTTTAATCAGCGTTAGCCATATAAATTTCTAAGGACGACTCGATAGAACCAGTTATTGTGTTTTCCCGTAGGAATGAAAAAAATCATGTACTAAAAGGTATCCTAGATGTTGACCCGACTAATAAGTTATCAATACACAAAATTTTGTTAAAATCGGTTCAGTACTTTTTACGTGAAACGCGCACATCGATTTGACTAGGTTACTTTTATCATATGTATAGATAAGAATAGGTATTGCGAGTGTACCTTAGGAGATAGACATATACTATTTTAGACTTTTCTGTAGGCCTTTTTAAGACCTACAAATTTTTAGCACATTATTTTGATGTATGGCTTAAGATTTAGCCAGCGGAAACTTTCTAAGGACGACTCGATAAAATCAGTTATTGTGTTTTCCCGTGGGAAAGAAAGATTTTCCTGAAGTAAAAGTTATCCTAAATGTTGACCCGATTAATAAGTTATCACTCCACCAAATTTCGTTAAAATAAATCGGTTCATTACTTTTTGCGTGAAACGCGCACATACAAACAAACAAACAGACATACAGACAATTTTTTTAATAACTATTGTTTTGGGGTCTATATTATGTACATAATACGTTACAGTCATTGTTTTTAAAAAATATTTCATGAACAGATTTCGCTAAGTTACTGCTTTATTATAGTATAGAAGATAATTAATAGGTAGGTAATATATTACAGACGCCAAGTCTCAATCAATCAGTTCCGTCTTTATTAACGCGCATCACTGGACATATTAATCATCGTGTTTATATGTTTCTAATCTTTAACGGTCAATAGTCTCAATGAAAAATATACCGAGAATATGTTTCTATTGGCGTACATCTAAAAATTAGTTAGCGTAGATCTGAAAATGTAGTCGTTTAAATCGGAAAAAAAAGAACACATAAACAAAGCCACGGGCATTAGCTAGTAGCTAATACAGGCATTGATTGCTGAATGAAAATACTGAATTCCATACAGACACAGTTATAACTAAAATATATCTGTATGTGTAACGCAGTATTCGCCTCTTGTAGCTCAACTGTATCCACTCGTTCCGCTACGCCTCGCATTCGATTTTCCACAGTATTCACAAGTTTTCAGGACGCAATTTTTGCTCCCAAAGCCACATTTCATTTTATGCCGAAACTGTTCATATCCTCTGCTACAGCAACCGTGTATGTGTATTCATATATGCGCTTATATTACTGATAACTTGTATCAAGTCTCGTCGCTTTTCAAAGCAATATACCGGGAAATCTCTTCTTTGGTGAGATTAAATAGCGAAAACAATGGTATAATATCTAGCATATTCATTACTCAATTCGATTCATATGTATAAATTCTATTTATTTCATACATTCATCCGTCTATAACATTTTATATTTATTGACAATTTATTTATTGATAGCGAAGTAGTTAAGACAAATCGGACAAGACGGCTCTTTTTGCCAGTATCAAATTACTGTGCGTTTAGGAGTAATATCAGCTGACAAGTGTGAAACATACGAAAGTATATTTTAATTTTATTAGTAGTCATTCTTTCACGGATCGAGGTTTTTATCTAGAGAATAGAGATACTCTTTACGAGTATCTCACTACATTCAGTGAATTAATAGCGTGTCACATAGTAGTCTAGTTTTTTCATAAAGGAAATTATTTATTATAATAAATTAAAAAGAAAAAACATAGCATTACATATATGACTAAAGTATTGTTTTACTATAGACAAATACAGTATTACCTGATATAAAGGTTATAATGAGGTAGATACGTGTAGAACACAACGCTACGCAGTCCATTGTCATCGTTTTGTAGTCGTAAACTTGAACGAATAACGCCAGGGCTCTAGCTCCCTATCAGGGTACCAAAGGAACCAAATAAAATACAGCCTTCGTTTACGTTAGAGTTTTACGATATCCATTATATATTTGGTGCGATCATAATATTATGAATTGTTTTTAAAGTGTTTGAAGTAAATTACTGTGCCAGCGGTCGCGGGTTCGAGTCCCGCTGGGGGCATTCATTTGTGTGATGAGCACGAATGTTTGTACTCCAGTCATGGGTGTTTATATTTATAATATGTATGTATTTAAAGTTATATAAGTGTAGTGTATCAACTATCTGGTATCATAACACAAGCCTCGTAACTTACCATGGAACTGGATGGTGCTGTGTCAAAAAAAAATATTTCTAACATAGAATAAGTTTTACATTTTTCCACCTCTTTTACCTACAGTTCTTGCAAATCCAATTTCAAACAACAATTAATAATCATAATAAATATAAATAAAAATATTTATTTAGTAGATGAGAAGACGAAGACAGCATATATTCGCAATCGACATAAATAAAATCCAACAAAAACATACCTATATCTATAATTCAAAAAGGTCGACAAGAATTTGTATAGGATTCGCTACAAAAGTTTTAATAACAGGTGTGAGCACAAAGGCCGGACAGCACGCCGTACTTCATTCCCAACAAACGAAACATTCATTTGTGCCGCCACGAGCCACGACCGAAAATGTTTGTGAAGCGTTTGTTAACGGACGTAAAACTCAAAAACAAGTAGGTATTTGCCGGATACGTAAATAATGAACAAGTAATGCGTTGGTTACAGAAGCCACGCATATCCAAAAAGAAAAGCATGGGAACATTTGGAAACTTTTGTTTTATTTCTCAGAAACCTAGATTACATGTATCTGACTTTTGTTGGAATATTTAAAAGGTCCTTTTGGATTGCGACTGAAAATAACCAGACATTATCTAAATGAAAATAAGAAAAGCGATATTAAAATGGATGACAACAGAAAAAACTAGATACAAAACTTTTAAAATAATTAAGTAACGTAGGTTTATTAAAAATAAAACAAAATATGCTAAAGAGAAAAAGATTATAAATTTCATATCGTATCATGTTCAGCCTTTTTAACGTCTTACTGCTGGGCATGGGCCTCCCTTCAATACGAGAAGGATCTGGCCATAGTCCACCACCCACCAACAAATGCGGGTTCAAATCTTTCGAAAACTTACTAGGTTTTTTTTTTACGTAAGGCAGGCGTTAATCATTATGGAAATGATTCGCACATTGAAATGACACACAGGTGCAAGATCAGGGATTTAAACGCGCTTCACTCGGTTTTCCAAGTGAACGCGTTACCACTGGACTTTCACGTTCTTGAGTGAGAACGAAATAATTATTAATTGAATTAATTAAATTAAAGACTGCCACATTTGCAAAGTAAAACAAACTCGCTAATAGGGCATTTGTAAGTAATGAAAAATCTTAGCAAAAGGAAAACACAAGTAAATACGTATTAAGAGTCTAGTCAGCCTCAATATTAACTGCTACAAAGGAATACCTATCCCCAAAAATAAACAAACAAATGGTATAACAGAAATGGTAATGTCGGTTTTTTCGCGGGGTCGGAAATGAGAAAGCGTTTAATAATGAGACCGCCTATAAACGCTGCCGTTTCTTTTTATTTCGCTTCGCAGACCGATCTTTGTCTCCGGCTTTGTGTTAACTTGAATCTACTCAGAAATTATTTTTACCTCTATATTTTTATTATAAAGGAACCTTTTTTAATAAATACGAAATAGGTCACTGCTTACCTTACTTCTGTTACTTAACAACGTAACTTATTAATTAATAGCGACTCACCCTCGCCTCGCTCGAGTTCGCCCCTAGGTACGTTTTAACGGTAACTGTAGAATAGACTATATATGTACAATGTAGGTATATACATAGGTATAGAAAAGTCGGTAAGTATCATAAAAAATAAAATATATACCTATCCCTTACTTGAGAAATTTTGAGAAACTTTTCACCTCTTTCTATATGATATGTTTTCCGGGATGAAAACTATCCTATGTCATTCCCAGGGTCTCAAACTATTTCTATTTCCATACCTATTTCCATACCAAATTTCAACTGAATCGGTTCAGCAGATTAAGCGTGAGAAGGTGACGGACAGACAGACAGAGCTACTTTCGCATTTAATATTAGTATGGATATAAAGTTGGCTTTTTTGCGCTACTGAAGTGGACATGCAGACAAACAGACAAAAATTTTAACACTATTGTTTTGGGGTCTATATTGTGTACATTACAGTCATGGTTTTTTTTAATATTTCATGTACAGATTTCGCTAAGGTACTGCTTTATTACATATATAGTGTAGGAGGACATTAATAAAACTTTACGATACTCGTTGCAAATACTCATATATTCAGTACTTTTATAATCGTCAGTATGTCTGTCCGTATGGAAGCTACCACCGGCTCGGAAAGCAGTTCTGCTGAGAAGAGCCGGCAAGAAACTCAACAGTTGCTCTTTTAAAATAATGAGTTACATAATTTATAACAACAATTTTCAGCACTACAAACATTCCATGACTAGTCACTACAGGATGGTACCGACATGTCTGCCAAAAAGCGCGGGAAACAAATTAATATCCGCGCCCTTTTTTATTTTTTTTAAATACATTCCTATTGGCCAAGGTCACATAACAAAATGCCTTAAACATAAATCAATACAAATTAATCAAATATAATATTATTTTCCATTAAAACGCTCATATATATAAATGCAACCTTACAATAGATTATTATAAAAATCAAATTTTATCACAAGCTATAATAATTATGTGATAAATCGACATGTCTATTTTTTAAACCTTTTATCTTTTAGCAGACCATTTAACAGGAAGGTGTATAGGAAGTATTATAAGATAGAGTAGATAGACGAGAAGTAGTAAAACTGATCATTTGAAAGACGTTACAAAACAAAATAATAAAGAGAAAGAAAGTAAAATAGGCTTTGATTAAAACATAATTGGCAATTACTGTTTCCCTAGGTAGGTAAATAAAATGTTTAGGGAATATTTCGTAAAATATTAGTTCAATCAAACCGGAAACACAGAATACATTCTTTGTCAAAACAATAATTGGAATCATAAAAAAAAAGCCTCTAGCATTTCTTATATTATTGGAAAGAGAACCTGTACTTGAGAGAAATGGCAAGTACTACGGGAACAATTAGTTTAATTGGCCCACAGCTCGTTGAAGCTTGAATGTCTAATATAGTCTTTTCAGCTATAGGAACAATAATTTATTAATATTTTATGTTTTTTATTCTATATAATTTCACGAATCACGATTTCTCGAATCAAAACTGCTAGAGTTCGACAAGCAGGGCCGGATTTAAGGGAGGGCAAGCGGGGCTGCAGCCCCGGGGCCTCCACAAGAGAGGGGCCTCCACAAAAGAGATTAAAAAAAATCTAATTCTGAGTGGTCGAGAACTTTTTCGTTTTTATTTTTAACAAATATGATTGATTATATATGTATAATTATTCTTAAATATTAAAAACAATTTATCCATACTCGTTCACCGCAGTTCATCGCAGTCGGGTAAAAAGAAGTTACAGAGCGGTTATCTTTAATTAATTATCATGCGTTTTTTTGGTTTCGCGTGAGTTTATTTATTTTATAATTTTTAGGTCTGCAATATTATCATCAAATGCCAATGTTTTATAGGTAAATTCACGTTTGTTAATTAAAATTTGAAAGAAATTTTCTTCGATCCTTTTCTATTTTTGTGTTTCATATTTTTGAGTGCATGTACATAACTATATCTACTCCATAGGATTAGGTAGTTAACTAAAGGTAAACAAAGAGCTCATGGGAACTTAACCTTTTATTATAAATATTTTAACACATATTGTCAAGCGATTTAACCCCACTTCGCTCGGGTGCATCCTTAGGTACACGGATTTTATTCACAATTTCATGGGTTTTAATTTTTTACGCGGAACCATGATGCTTTTTCTAAAATAAATGTAGCCTAAGTTACTCCTTATAACATCAGCTATCTTCCAGTGAAAGTTTCATATATTACTGCATTTTTATTGAATTTACCCACAATCAACCACAGTTACAGTTAAGCAGTGGCAGCCCAGTGGTAACGCGCTCGCTTGGAAAACCGAGTCAAGCGGGTTCAAATCCCGGGTCTCGCACCTCTGATATTTTCATGTGCGAATCATTTCTAACATGATTACCACTTGTCTTACGGTGAAGGAAAACATCGTGAGGAAACCTGCATATCTGAGAGAACCTAGCAAGTTTTCGAAAGACATGTGAAGTCCGCCAATCCGCACTTGGCCAGCGTGGTGGACTATGGCCTGATTCCCCTCGTATTAAAGGGAGGCCCGTGCCCAGCAGTGGGACGTTAAAAAGGGCTGAATACAACCACAGTTAAAACATAACTAAAATTGATTTAGACTCATACAAATTCATATACAATATAATATTTAAATTGATGATGTATGTTACGGACGACGAGTCTACGCGACGGCAGAATCTAGCTTAAGTGTAAAATACAATAAGAAGTTAGACTCACAGGAGCATCTCCATATCTAAAAGAATTAACGAACAGTAGCTTATCTAATAAGATTGTTAATTAGAAATAAAAAAAAATAAACAAGGTTTTCTTCACTGTGTACCATTCGTCGGATAGCAATAAAAGAGGCAACTAGCAAGAAAAGCTACGGAAGAATCAACCAATGAAAGTTTCATTTTAAAACCCTTAAATGCAGTCCACCATATTTAAATTTAAAAGTTTCCATATGGTATAGCATGTTAAATCAAGTGAATAAGGTTTATTTATATGCTGTTGCTGATATCTATACTAATATTATAAAGCTGAAGAGTTTGTTTGATTGTTTGTTTGTTTGGTTGAACGCGCTAATCTCAGGAACTACTGGTTGAAATTGAAAAATTCTTTTTCTGTTGGATAGTCCATTTATCGAGGAAGGCTTTAGGCTATATAACATCAAGCCACAACCAATAGGAGCGGAGCATAAATGAAAAATGTTGCAAAAACGGGAAAAAATGATTCCTTTTGAGAGTTTCCGTTGCGTGCGCCGCGTAAACGGTTAAAGTTACGCAAAAATAGTGTATGACGGTATTGTTCCCCTTTAAAAGTTCTAAAAAGAAGTCCGTGACAGCATATGTCTATCTTTTAAGGTTGACTCAATATAACCCTATTTATAGTAATTAACTTTGTTCTAAAATAATGCATTACTTCCGAAGGTGTTTTTATAAACATGATATTAATCCTTATCAAAATAAATAAGTTATTCATCACAAGTATTTAATTTTGAACAAAATTGCCCTTGACATCATTTGATTTCAATGAATATCTTAGGAGATATCATAGTTTTAAAATATACATATTTAACTTTACGCGGACTATGGGTGCACGCGCTCTCAGCTCGATGCAAGGCGAGGGCGGGGCGGTCGTGAGGGGGGAGGGCGCTGGCTGTCTATTAGTAAAAAATGATTAAAATTAATTCCGTAGTTTGAGAGTTTATTGCCCAAAATTAAATAAACATACAAAACAGTAGTATAGACTTACATAAATGTTATTGCTAAAACAAAAAGTGCAATATTACTAAATCAAATATGAGATTAATGGAGGAACCTTTGTAGCATTGTCAATCTCTGCCATTATTTACCAATCATGCGGTGCGCAATGAAAGTGGTATATGTAAGAGTATACTAATGTGTAAAACCTAAGAATTTGGTTTTTGATCATCTGAACGCGGGCGGAGCCGCGGGAAATGCTAGTTATATAATATAGATGTTTGCTTTTTCACCCGATTGCGGCGAAACACGGTTATGTGTTTAACCTGTATGTATATCTGATTCTATATTCGTTCGGAATCACTAAATGGCTTAACTGATTTTGATGATACATACGTAATTCGTCAAAATGGCGAATCCTAGGTGCCAGTTTGTGTATATTGAAAAAAAAATTTCGTCGGTCAGCGGGCTTTTTTATTTAAGTAAAAAAAATTCTGGAGTGGTTGTGTATATTGTCTATCAAAAATCTCTGTAGTTTTAGTAAAACAGTACTTATCCACCATCTCAGAATTATTTGTGTCTATTCCAATATAAAAAAATAGCTCTCCGGCTTCATCTAATCAATCGATAGAACTAAAATATAGTTTTAAATTATTTTTTGATCAACTAACTACATATCTCTCTATCTCTCTCTATGGTATATTCTTTTACTTAAAAAGTAACTTTATCATAGGTTATTTATGCTTACATTAAGTCTATAATTTGTATGGTCATTTTATTTATAAGTGTAATTTAAGATTTCTATCCATAAAAAAAAAGCATTAACGTTCAGCGAAATCATCAACTATTTTTCTTCGAAAAAAGCTCGCGATGTTCCATTCATTAACGCAATTTAATTTCGAATAATTCTTGTATTTGACTATATCTACATATGTTTATTGAAATAATTTAATTTGTTTCGCAATAAATACTGAAATCACTTGACTAAAAAAATTGTTCATTTTATTCGGAAAATAATTAGGGGCCTCCACTCTTTTGTTGCCCCAGGGCCTCCACACCCCTAAATCCGGCCCTGTCGACAAGATATAATTAATATACATATGACGTAATTGGTAAGTTGGCGTTGGCTTGGAAAAAAACTGCTATAAGTTCGATTCTTTCACGGGATGAATGTATGATGTAAGTACCTAATCATCATCCAGTTCGCGTTGGCTTGGAATAGAAATAGGTGGTGTTGGAAACCACAGGCCGACGACGGCTCTTATGAAATAAAAAGATATTTTATTATATTCTGTTCTGTATTTTTGTTTATGTTTTTGTATTTGGGTTTTGAAGTAACGTTTATTATTTTGCTTGTAAATGTTTGCATATTAGTAAGGTATTATGACATGAAATGAATGTATGTCACATTTAACTCACACTACTTTGCGCTACAGCTATACCTACTGTAGGTAATAGTCCAAAGAAAAAGTCGGTTAAAAAGCCTCGAGTGCCTGAATTCTGACATCGTGTAAACGATAGGTTTAATTTATCTGCTTGTACGAACATGCAATATGCACGCATGCATGCGAAATTTCCAATTTGAAAAAGCTTTCATCCATACCTACTAATATTATAAATAAATGAGAAAGTATGTTTCTCTGTTTGACTTTTTTTAACGTCGAAACGAATTGACAGATTGGCGTGCTTTTTTGTGTGAAGATAGTTGGAAGGCTGGAGTGTGACATAGTCTACTTTTTACTGCGGGAGATTATCTCATTCCCACGGGAAAACACGTTTTAATACAGCTCAAAAAACTATTTATGATTAGAATTACTTGAAACTTGGTATTAATGCTTTTCAATACAATTAAATAAATACGTGTTTTAATATTTTTCGAAATTCATCCCATAAGGAGGTAAAATAGGGGATGAGTTTTAGCGCGAGCGATGCCGCGGGTTCTACTGGTAGGTGTTATAAATGGAGAAAACGAAAAAAAATTAAGACTAATCTATACATACAATAAAATGGTGACGGGGTCAATGATACATCCTTCTAATATTATAATCGTGAAAGTTCGTGAGGATGGATGGATGGATGGATGGATGGATGGATGTTTGTTACTGTTTCACGCCAGAACGACTGAACAGATCTGGATGAAATTTGGCACAAAGATAGATTATGATCGGGAATAAGACATACTCGTAGGTTAGTATTTATCCCGGAAAGATGTACGTTTCCCGTGGCATAGATTTGTTTTTGTCTAGGGACGAACCCGAAGCGAAGCGAGGGTGAATTACTAGTTTTAAATAAAACTATCTTTACTTTGGTTCTCGGATGATCACGGGAAGTAGTTTTCTGTTTATATATTTATAATAAAACAATTACAAGATGCACTAAAAAGTCCGTCATGGAAATCGACAAAGGTGCACTGAATCATTGTCACAGATGACACCCAGATTTGCAACCGCTTAAACATTGAATTATTGGAAGATGATGTATTTCAACAGAACACATAGTGTAAAAGATTTGTTCTTTTCTTAGGAAGCATTTGACCTAACATCTCAAAACGGTACATTGAGTTGGAATTCAATTTTGTGTTCCATTCATAAATTGCTTTCGGTTTAATAACGGCTTCTCATCCTATAGAGCTCCAGGCTTTCAGCGAATTCTTATATCAACCGGTGCAACATCGCTGATGTTATAAACCGGTGTTAAATAATTAATGTTTCCTACATTTAAAAAATGAGAAACGTTAGTTAAGACGCGTTAATTTCGTTTCTTTAATACATTTGTAATATTTTCGAGAATAAGAATTCATATTATGTTTGAAGAGAAGTGAGTTATGCACTTTTAAATTATAACTGCCCCGCTCCTAATAAACGTAGCGTAATGATAAGGCTTTTTATCCTTTTTTTAAAAAAGAGTATAGCAGGGTAAGCATGAATCAGATGCCCCTCAGGAAAGTTAGGTTGATAATTTTTACTATGAAATCACCTTCTTAAGACAAACATTTCCCTAAGCTTTCACCCCTGTGTACGCGCTAGTTTTTCAAATAAAACAATTAATTGAATTTAAAGAAAAAAAAATGTTTTTCTTAAAATTTCTTTTCTGCAAACATTAGATACTCCAAAAATATATTAAATAAGATACTTCGATGATTCATACATCGAAATATCACAAATTAAAAATAAAAAAAATGTCACGTATTTTAAGAGACACTATCACGATTTTTTTCTATGAATGACCCATAGTATGCTCTATAACATTTATTTTTTTTTTAATTTTCGCTAGGACAGAACAGTGTAACCCTGCTATACTCGTTATTTCGACAAATAGGATGGTGCCAAGACAGTAACTCTACCGCCACCTCTTCCCCTACATTTCTCCATAAGACATTTTAAGACATAACCTATATTAAGTCTTTTTATCCGACTTCCAAAAATGAGAAGGTGATAAGTGTTTGTGTTTATCAATAAGTTATTGCATTGAATTTAAATTCGAATCTTAAGTCTTCCAACCTCAATAAATCCGAAGTGACAACATTTTGAAAATAAAATTATAACACACTAATATTTTCTAGTACCTGCCACTAATTATGTATTATTACTACATTGATGCCACCTATGTAATTTTGCAGTTAAAAAAGCCACATATACATAAAAATATTTCACAAAAAAAATGCTATAAAATAATAATGCATATTATTCTTTATTGCACAAACACGTAATATAAAAAACAAAAATTAAAATTGAGTTTCTTTGTACAGATACATAGGATAGATAGATAATACGATCTTAAAATGAAAATCTAAACAAAAATGACACATTACTGGTACAGATACCCCATCGCATACAAAGAAATTGGACAGCCTGCCTTCAGATTGGACTGCCAGCTCTTCAGACAATTCTTCAGACGGTTTTTATTTGCAAAAATAGACAATGATGGTGTTAATCCATAACTGTCAAATTATTTGGTTTTATAATTTATATATATATATATATATATATATATATATATATATATATATATATATATAAAACAAAGTTGTGTTAGTTACGCCATTTATAACTCAAGAACGGTCGGACCAATTTTTATGATATTAAATTTTTTTGATCTCTCTTAGTTTAAATTAAAAAAAATATATTAAAATTTATATGGCTGCCAAATAACTATTTTAAATATCTATGTAAAACGTACACGTACGTATCTATGTAAAACACGAGCGAAGCGAGGGTGATCCGCTAGTGTCAAAATAAGTAATACATAGCAACATTTACTTTGGATTTAATAAAACAAGTTTAGTGTCATTAAACATTAGTAAACAACTCAAAAAATGTAAACAACGCCATCTATAAATACGCAGTAAAAACACATTACCTGATAGCTAATTTTTCAAACATCGGTAAAATTATGGATTTTTTATTTTAAAACATACATTACCCATAATATTTTATTTATCCAGATATTTCTTTTAAACAAGAATATATCTTTTTTGATTTTTTTAATCAATTAAATTCATTTTTACAAACATCAATAATAATAAATCGATTGATACACACAACGCCATCTATTGACATTTAAATAATTATTTTTTATTTGTTACTAATTAGACAAAATATATAATATTAAAAATGTGTGTTTATAGCATAGAGTTATAAGAATAGAGTGCGCAACTGCTATGCTCTCTTACAAGTGGCAGCGTAAGCGGATTAGAAAGAAAACGCATCCTAAGCCACCGTTCTATTTCACTCTAACGGAACTGTCATTAGTTATTCCCCTGTGTTGTCTACACAACAAAAAAATATACTGTTCTTTCCTAACTAGAGTATTCGTATAAATCGTACGATTTATTTTATTATTTGTGGTTGAATATCGTACCTTACCACTAACTGACGCAATCTAAGCCACTAGAAAATCTACTAGCCACTAAAACCAATATTTAGCCGCTAAAGGGGAAGTCTACACCACCAGATCTAGTGGAAAATCCACTGAGTTGGCAACACTAGTTGTGCGGGTTAGACGGAGGTATAACCAATCGCGACTCGACTAGAGAGAGAAAGAAAGGTGGTTTGGAATGCGTTATCTCTCTAATGCGTTAACGCTATTTTAGCTACGTCGCGCACTCTATTCTCATAACTCTATGGTTTATAGTTACAGTCATTCTGGGTAATATTGGACCACACCATGTTTGAACCCATTTAGAAACCTAACAAAATGGATTTTTAAAGTGAGAAAAAATAATGGTGTATTGCAAAGTTAATTTAAATTTAAAACACACATCTATTTATGTCTATATCTCAGGATTTGCACATCTAATATATTTAAACGAGCAATTCTTGTATATTTATATCTTTATTTATTTATACCAGCGATCTCGGAAACGACTCTAACGATTTCGCTAAAATTTGGTATATGGGGGCTTTCGGAGGCGAAAAATCGATCTAGATTAGTCTCATGTCTGGGAAAACGCGTGTTTTCGAGTTTTCATGCAGTTTTCTTTTGCATTATTCTACGCAGAATATGCTCGATAATTTCTTACACTCGGATATAAGCATTGTGGTCAAGCGACCGCGACTAAGGTGCAAGATTAACAGATCAATAGGTGTGTCTGAGATCGAATCTCGATCGGATACAATGTTTTACTTTTTTTTTTGTATTTATTCAATTTTTTAGTTCTTTTTATCTAAAAATACGCTATAACAAAAAAGAAGTCCGAGCGAAACTCGATCGCCAGGTACTCTTACTAATATTATAAATGTGAAAGTTTAAATGGATGTTTGGATGTTTGTTACTCAATCACGCCAGAACAGCTGAACGGATCTGGATAAAATGTGGCACAGAGATAGATCACAGATGGTACAGATATAGTCTGGAATAGCATATAGTCTACTTTTTATCTCGTAAAAATGTGCAGTTTTCGTGGGATAGATTTTTTCTGTTTTTCTAGAAGCGAACCCAAGCGAAACGAGGTCAAAAGATCACTTAAATCACAATCACTGTATTTTTCGGTACAAATGATTGTCAAACCATAGCAAAAAAAATACACATAAGTAGCCCAAAGTTACCCAGATATACATAAATCAAGTTATTTACAGTTAAAACAAGGTACATATTTACACGAAATAATTTACTTTACATAAATCAAGATGTTATTGATTCTATATGAATACACCTATTATAGTATCTTAGATACTTCTTATATTTAACAATTGCAGCTACTTACTTAATTTTATTTAATGATAAAGAAAACTTAGATGGTTTTTAATTAATTTTCACTATACTTAACATTTTTTTTCTATTTACATTTTATATAATACACTCTTTTACAATCTAAATGGTCAAGACCAAAGATAGTTTTATTTACAGTATTATTTTACAGGTTTTTACACACTTTTGAGGCTTAGTAATTGGATGTTTCAACAGTTCAGCAATAGTTTTTAAACCTTTTATATCAGTAAAAATTCAAATATGGTATTGCATATCCCTAAGTAGCTATAACCACAGAATTTCTTGTTTTTGACAGATTTTTCTTCAATTTCCAATGAAATCTATTTTAACATACTGGGTACTGAATACACAATAAGTTGTTAATAGTCAATCATTCCACATCACATTGATATATCAAAGCACAGCTCAGTTCAATATCTTTTGTAATACCTGTCAAGATTCTCAAGCTCCATATCTTCAATGGCAGCTTGACGTATCGCTGCATAATGTCAAATCAAGATCATTTTCTCTGGTGACACTCTAGCTAGTCATTCAATGTGAATCTTCATAGGATCTGTGAATTGTGCTGTGAGTATGTAAAACAATGCAGGAGCAGGCACTAAAGTTAAATACCACAGTTCTTTAAAACCAGTTAAAGAAATAATTCCATACGCGTGAACTAACCAATGTCCTAATAGTATTATTAGGTTCCTAATGTTTGTGACAGAAGATATTAGTAGGGCTGGAGCAGACTGTTCAATCTTTGTAGAGAAATGGGATGCTGATGTCATCATTGATACAATAATTATTATATAAGGAAATGCACAATCTGAAACATACATATGACTATTGTTTATATGTAATTTCAAATATTGAAAAAATTGTAAGTATACATTAAATATTTTAGTTTAAGAAGTATAAAACCAAAATTTAAAACAGTATTACCAGTAGTTTTATTTAAAATATTTGCAAAATTGTAAGAAAGTATTACAGTATTCAACAATTGGTACCTTTTTAAGCACTTTTTGATCCCTAATTAATTACATATAATTTCTTTGTATAATTTGCCAATGATCTATATTTATAATATATAAAATAGCTTTAATAAAAATTCTCAAATTATTGGTCTTTATTGAATTTTAAGTATATTTCTTATTAAAATAAAATACCTACATATTAATCCTGCAGCAACAGTGTGTGTCAAAACAAGAATTGGATAAAAATACAGTGCACAATATATAGCTTTCTTGCCAGGATTTGCCTTATGCCATGTCAATAAAAATGGTCTCAATGTCACAGTCATCAGTAGACTAAATGCATATATTAGTAGCACTATAGTATATCTGAGAAAAAAATACAGATATGTTAATATAAGTAGTAATAAATAACTTCATTCAGATAAAAAAGGAGTAGATCATAGTTTGCATAGATATAATTTAAAAATAGATATACTAAAAATACAGTATATAAACTAGAAATGTTAACATAATGTTTGCTGTCTAATAAAACTTCTATAAACATAATATGGGGTAGAAAAATTATTAACTTACAATGGATATACAGCTTCTTGTGTACAATGTAAAGTTTCTTTATAATCAGGCTGAGGATTATGAAGTAGAGTGTACCAATCTGATAATGCCTTAGGAGTGCACACATGTAATGCAATTGAGCCAGATGGAGGCAGCACTAATAATGCTGCTAATGTACCTGATGCCACTTCTACGAATGCACAAATATGTTGAGTAGCTACTGTGCTTTTACTGAAAGTGAAATAAATAAAAATTGAATAATTATTGCATTTGTTTTGAGTTAGTAAATTTAGTTACTATATTTACTATTTAAACTCTACTTTATTTCGTCACCATTCAGCTCGTCCCTATAGTTTTGTATTACTAAATAGTATTTCAATAAGAAAGGCTCACCGATAGCCAGCTGCTACCATATCTATAAAAAACCAGTGTAACACAAGTGGCAAGAGGACCATGAAGCCAAGATACTGCCAATCATATAGAGTAGGCTCATCAGAACATTCTACGCAATAGCTGGTGGCATTTGTACGAAAGCCTCGGGGACAAGCACCGCATTCACTCCATGAACCATCCTGTAACTCTGTTCTACCGCAGTACAATCCGGGACACGTTCTGACAATAGACATTTTTGTATGATCTTAATATTACTCAGTATGTATTAAAATATTTATATGAGGAATTACTCCTAAAGAGATATTTTTTGTAAACAAAATTAATTTTTTTTTACTAAAGCATTGACATTTAGAGTTAAAACTTTGACTGAATGATCGTTATGTCATATGTCATCTTGACAATAAAAGTAGCGTTCAGCAAGTCATACATGTAATTGGAGCATAACAAAAAATATATTATTTAAAAATTAGTGTTCATTCTAAATAAAACTATCTTTTCGGATTATTTCGCGGATTTATTTTGATTTTTGGTTCCCGACGTTTCGAATGCTTTACAGCAATCATGGTCACGGGAGAGACTAGAAATATAATATTATATATCATTTGTCAGACAATAACAACGGTTACCATGGCAACAAACGTTCGGTTCACCCGATCACACTTTTTGTAACGCTCTCGTCACGCATTCACCAGCTTACTCCCCAAGTCAAGCGTGCGTAAAGAAGTTTTACTTCAAAAAGAAGGGAGGTGCGATGCTTGTATCGGATCCTCTGTCGCCAAACTCAACAGGTACACCATTAATCATATATTGTACAACAAATAAACAAGAGATTTGATTAGTAAGTTTTATTTTATCAAAATCTCATATACATATAAAAATTTATCTTTTTTCACTATAAGATTTATTTTGTGTTTGTTGTATTGTTTTTTTTTTCTTCCCTATGAGTATCCCCTGAATTTTACGTTACGTACGGACTTTGGTTAGATTATATTAGGTTATAATAAAAACACTTTATTATAAATATCAATGATTAAGTATAATGTTTTATTAAAATTAATAAATTAAAAATAACATTTTTATGCCTTACAAGGCCTTATATTTTCCTGATTTATCAAACTTTTGCAAAATTCGAAGACGTATACGTCTGAGAACATATCGTAAGATATAAAAAGATATCAGTAGCAATATTGCTGATACTCCTAGTAGGATACAAATAATATCTAATAAGTAGTACTTGAAGAAACTAACTCCAACCGCTTGAGCCCGTAAGTGTCGAGCACCACCATGACGAAGAACATATTCGGTCCACCAGACTGCATTTTCTGGACCCGAAATAATTTGTTCTACGGTTAAGCTCTTTAGTTTTATCATGGCATTTTTATACCTAAAACAATACAAGCATTTAATGTAGTTATATATTATGTAAGTGTATTTAAATGTGGTTATTTATTATAAATTCACATATTTTTGTTATTTATATCATCTTTTTCTCAAATAGAAAGTTTTAATTTTCTTACTTTTTATTAGTAACCACTGAAGTGATAACTTCTTTAAGATTTTCCTTTTCTAGATAATTTAGATCTAGAATTTCTCCAGCTCCAAATCGAGTAATCTCACCAATAAACACTTTTCTTGATCTGACTATTGGAAGTCCAACTATTGGTACTTCGTAGAACAGAGCTTCTTCTAGTGATCGAGCACCACCATGCGTGATAAATGCCTTAACATTTGGATGAGCTGTAAATTGATACAAAGTTTTAACGAATACATAACATGATTTATACGAAAAAGTGTTCTTTAATCATGTTTGTTACCTAAAACTTCCTGCTGAGGAAACCACATATTCGTGATAACATTATCAGGTTTGTTAATCATAGTAGTATTTCCAAACTTCCACAATACAAGGAATGGCAACTCTTTAAAAGCATCAGTTAACGTCTGTAATATACTTGAAGATAAATGCTCCGGCTCTTGCAACGCGCCAAGGTTGAAATAAACAACTCCTTTTGCGGCCGAGTCTAATATTGACTTTAGATCCTGCAAATAAAAGTTACATATTATTTGTATATTATAAGATTTCCATATATTCAATAATTCAATAATAGATAATATTTTGAAATTTACCGCTGGCAATGCAAAGCCTGGTTTTATATGCAAGCGATCAACATATTTTATAGAGGGGGGTGATGGTCTATTGCTTATTAATAAAGGATTTGCTGCTACGAGTAATAAATCGATATCGTATTCCACTTCTTGAAGACTCTTTTTTAGTCCGAAAATCTTTTTTGCCGCAACTTCACAAAGTGGTAAATAGGTATTATAATATTCATGTCTGGTTTGGAAATAACGATTTATCTCTACTAATTTCTGCCAGCGAGACAGGTTTCGGTAATTGAGGGTGTTCACATCGGGGTACAATATTGGGTGAATAGGTGCTCCTTTTGATTCGTATTGATGAATTTTGCCACTGGAAGCCGTAATAGCTATATGAGGAACTTGATACTTCTCTGCGACTGCATACAAGACGGGAACATCTGCTTCAGTGATAACCAGATCAAATTTAACATTTGGATTAATAAACAACGCAGTCATAGGCTTAGATTTTAGTTGTGCCACTGCTAATTTAACAGAAAGCTCGTTTATCATTCTCAACCGTGGATAGTAATCATCAGTATCTGTCATAAGATTTTTGTATTCTTCCCAAAATGGTCCTGATTCTTGACCCACATTTAATTCTACGATTCTTTCTACTTCCGGGTATCCAAATTGGCCAGGGTAAGGTGTCATTACTACAATAGAGTGTCCCTTTTGCGCAAGAAGAGATATATAACCCCTAAATACCAGGTGGTCAGAAAAAGATAGAGAAGAAAACAAAGCCAGAATAGATGCACTTTTAACCACTTGTAAAAAGTAAATTAATAAAAACACTATGCTTATTTTTGGCAGCTCCATTATGGATGCACACTCTATACAACTGTCCGCTAGTGAAGAACCTATTGAAAAGAAATATTTTTTCAAATTTTCACTTCACTTGTTTAATTCAGAGAACGCATCTGTTTAAATATTTAATGTTACATAAAAATTTCGTTCAAACTGTTTCATTGAAATGTAATCTTTATGACAAAGACATAAGATCAATATAAGAAATTTAAAATCAACTAACTTCACAAGGTCAGAAAAAGAAGATAGATTTTAAATAATAAAATTAAGAATTAAAGTGTGGTGCTATAATATGAAGGAATAGCCACAATAGGAATAATTATAAACTAGCGACTCACCCTCGCTCCGCTTGTGTTCGTCCCTAGGTACGTTTTAACGGTTTGTATGCAATAGATAGTAAATTCCTTGCTTCTGTCTAAAACAAAAACCAATCTATCCCACGGGAACGGTAGATTTTTCCGGGATAAAAGTAATCTATGTGCTGTTCCAGACTTTAATCTATACCTATCTGTGCCAGATCCGTTCAGCCGTTCTGGCGTGATTGAGTAACAAACATCCATCCATCCAAACCTTCGCATTTATAATATTTGTGGGATTAATGGGATTATTTATCCTTAATAATATCACCAGGCATTTAAAATTCAGAAAAAAAAATACCAAGAAATATTCTCGCTTTTGATAACAATAGTTATTGCCTAGTACCTACCTACTCATTTATGCTTTATGGTGCGTTGATATCACTTTTCTGTTACCAATAGCAACTGAATCAAAATATTGAAGTTTTAAATGAGATGAGAAAATATATTATTAGTAAAGAAATATTTACAGTACGTTATTTAACATGAATAGTGACGTAACCAATTACTCAGTTATTGGACGTATAGGCGAAGGAGCCCATGGTCTAGTTTTTAAAGCGCGACATCTACCCACAGGGCGTGAGGTGGCTTTAAAAAAAATTCTTATCAAAAATCTTGAGGATGGCATTCCCATAAATGTTATGCGAGAAATAAAAGCTTTGCAATTGCTTCGGTGTAAATATGTTAGTTAAAATAATTTTCATAATAATATAAGATTCAAGCAAAATGAAAAACAAAATCAAAACGCCTATTACACTTTACAATTAAAGAGATTAAGATAAAAATCTAATTTTAAAATTAATATAACATACATTTTCTATGATTTAGGTAATTAAGCTGTACGATATGTTTCCTCGTGGTATGAGTTTAGTGTTAGTATTGGAATATATGAGTTCAGGACTTTGGGAAATGCTGCATCACAATCAACAGGAACTCACTATGCCAAGAGTCAAAAGTTACGCACAAATGTTATTAAAAGGAACACGATATATGCATGCACATTACGTCATGCACAGGGTAATATAAAAAATAACACTATTATTCTAAAAACGAAAGTTTATATGGCTTTCTATGTTTGCATCTCATTAACCATCGTCAAGTTGTTTTTATCTTATTATTTCGCTTTTTACGCAGTTTTTTTTTTATTTTCATAAATTATTTTTTTATTTACAGCATTTTAGTTTTGGTCAGTTAGACATTTTTAAGACATTTTTAAACATATGCTTAAATTGTATGTATTTTTTTAATCGCCCATTAAAAACCTATATTTTGATACCCCACTCGATTCATTCAAACGAAAGATTTTTTTCAAGATACAAAAACTGGCGCTTAAGATCCGCCATTTTGTTTTTTAATGATATCTATATAGTATATACCCTATGACAGTATTAAGATGAATCTAAGGACGTTTGAATCATCAACATCGGTTAAACGTTTTAGTAATTATTAGGGAACATAGGATCGGACATACATACATACAGGTCAAACATAATCCTCCTTTAGGCTTAGTCGCAGTCGGATAATAAACAATGTAACTTTAAAAAATTTAGCTTTAATCCCGTTAATATTTTATTATTTGTACAGATACAATTTAATTCAAAAACTCTGATATGTATTTATTTTTATGTGCAATAAAGAATAGTGTATATATATTATGCTTTGGTAATATCACATATAAGTATATTTTAAGGACTTAAAACCTGCGAACTTACTAATCAATCACGAAGGGATACTAAAAATTGCAGACTTAGGCCTAGCGCGGCTTTATTGGCCTGATGGAGGCAGGCCTTACTCCCACCAAGTGGCAACACGGTAATTTTAATTCTCATTAATTGTTATTGTTTTTTTAATTAATTATCGCAATACATTTAAATAATTTTTATTAAACTTAAGTTGGTATCGAGCACCTGAACTGCTATATGGCGCAAGGTATTATAGTGAAAAAGTGGACGTATGGGCTGTTGGATGCATTATTGCTGAAATGATTACAAAACAACCAATTTTCGCGGTATGTATTTTTACTTTTTACGAATAAACCAGAAAATAAGATGGCTTAAATATGAACAATAAGATTTTTATACGATATTTGTATTTGTTAAGTACCTACTTAAATTACAAATCAGTAAAATATTTTGTGTATTAATTGTGAAGTATAAAGCTTTTAGCTTCCTACATATTAATTATTATATCTAAGTATAATATTTTATTGCAAAAATAATATTATTATTTTTTATACAGGGTGAATCTGATATTGAACAATTGGCTATAGTATTACAACGTTTGGGCACACCAACTGAAGAAACCTGGCCTAATCATTCTGAACTTCCAGATTACCATAAAATAACATTTCCGGAATCATCGCCTTTGCCCTGGAGCGAACTTTTACCAGGAGTAGATGATGATGCTATTCATCTAATTAAATCTTTCATTTTGTATGATGCTCAAAAGAGGATATCCGCCAAAGAGGTCACAATAATAATAATAATTACCACGTAACTTTCTCGTAGTATTAAAGAACATGGAGTACAAAATATTATAATAATATCAGCTATAACCAACTATAAAGTTATATTAAAATCTTCCAGCTTACTATAATATATATAGCTTAAGACTTTCAAGTCTTAACAGATGTCATAAATACCTACCTACTTTATAATAAGCAAGTATCTTATTGCGACAGACATTTATCCCACGGTAACTACTTACAGCGACAAAAATTATCACTTTTTGGTTTGATGATCTGGAATGAGTCTATAAGTGTAATTTTTAAACATGTCAAAAGGGGGTCTTCTTGAAATAATTCAGATTGCAGGTGACCTGAACAATAAGCACTGAAAGTCTTGTTTTGGGTTGACCCTTTTGACATATCTGGCCATAATATAGCCATATATTTAATGGCTGAACGGATTTAGACGAAATTTAGTAAACAGATAAGACTATGCCCTGGAATAACGTACCTATAAGCTATTGTTAGGTACCCAGAGGCGGTTATATAACTTAAAATAGTAAATAACAATTAAAATATTAAATCCGACCATTTCATTTTCAGGCATTGAAACATCCTTGGTTTCTAACAAGACCTCTACCAGCGTCCATAGATGAAATGCCAAAACCGAATGTGAATAAATCAAAATAAAATGTTATTAAAAAAATACTATCTAAATTGAATTTTTATTCCCTTGAAATCACTTATTTCTTAATTAAGGCATAACTACATACAGCGTAATTAAAATTCATAACAGTTGTACTTTACATTATCTATGTACATTCTTAGCCAGTAAGTATAACTTACTGTGAACGTACAATACTCGTATTATAATAGTGCTGCATTTAACTAAACTTATCAAACGTCTACGAATCGAACTAATATTGTTTAAAATATTAGATTAAAAGTGTACGTGATATCACTATGCAGCCATCTTTAGCGTACTTCAGCGGTTATTGGTAACAGTTCATCGCCTTAGCACTTATTTATTTAAACAACCTTATTGCCTTTTACAATAGTTTTTTTTTTTTTTCGTTTATTTACTCTTATTTTAAAAACAAACTTTTATTTCTAAGATTTACTTAAATCTTACTTCTTACTAATATTATAAATGTGAAATTTTGGATGTTTATTATTCTATCACGCCAGAACAGCTGAACGGATCTAGATGAAATTTGGCACAGAGATAGATTATAGTCTGGAATAGCACATAGGCTACTTTTTATCCCGGAAAAATTTACATACATAAAATAATTTTTTTCGGCTTTGTTAAAGTAAAATATGTACGGTGGTTTCGACATATAAAAGCACTGAGACGACGAGTTATAATACGAGTAATGCTTATAAAATACGGCGTCACGTGAAATTATTACACTATGTCGCAAAAAAAATCTAGATAAAGGTCGTGTAATATACAGCCTTAGGAAGAACTCTGACAGCTTAAAAAATCTATTTAAAAATATCTATATAATATTTAACACATTGAAATAAAACTAAAAAAATATACATTTAATTGAATACAATTTTCCTATATCAGAGGTCTTCCTATGGTTAATAAATGACACGTTAATATCGACTATATTAATAACTAAGGAAATAAGGTCGAGCTAACATGACCAATAAATAAATCACCATCTAAAAATGCAAAGATAAAAGTTTAAGAGATCAAATTACTCATTCATACATAAAAAAATAATAATTTAACTACATGCGTATACCATTTTTTATTATATATTTAGTTGTGATATTTTTTTTTAATTCGCTAAAAAAGATGCAAAGATTGCATTATTTAATGACACCAAATTTTTGATATTATTGTGTACAAATGCCATTCATGTAGTTAAAAGATTATTCTAATTTATAGTAAGGAAAACTACAAAGGAAAATGTAAGCCAGTAAAATTAAATTAACATGTAACATTGTCGACCATCTATCATCCCGAATTCACTTAAACTATAAACCAAAACATAACTAAGCGAAACTTCTTTAAAATCATATTGGTTAGTTTATGTACAGATTAATATAATAAGAAAAATAATTATAATAGAAACAGATGTAAATTTTTTTTTTCTTTAAGATGGCAGCTCAAGAATGTTCATCCGTATACTATGGATATCATATATATTAGATGAAATCATTTAATACATATTTCTAAGTAGTTCTCCAATTAAGACTCAGAAACTAACACAGCCACTTTTACTATGATTGAATGTATTTTATTTTTAATGTAGGCTAATGCTGGAATAATTCAATACATTGACACCTGCAAGGAACAATATTGTGACTTTGCATTGAGATAATTTGAATATATAAATTATTTCCCTTTATAAAATTTAAAAAAAAAACCTAGCAGGTGCCAATTTTATTATATTTATAATATACAATTACTCATGATTACAATACAAATAAATAAAAAATAAATATACAGTATCATAGATACATACATGTCTAAAATTGTTATCGATAAGCGCCCGTAAGTGCTCCGATACCTTATAGGATTAAAAAAAATCAGAAGTAAATAAACTTAATTAATACGCATATGTAGAGATGCTCTATTCTTGGGCATGCGCATAAGATTCAAATAAGTTAATAAGACTTAAGAAAGAGAAGCACATAATATATATCTGTACTCCTTTCCTTATTTTTGCAATCTTTAAATAATATTATATGCGTGAAAAGTATTTTCAAACATTGTCATTCATACATTGAATGTCTAAACTGAAGGTTAATCTCCAAAATATATTATTACATTATATAATAAAAAATAAATTGTATTACACAAATCCTTCCCAGTAAACCATTACGTATACATTTCTACCTTTAGGTATTTTTATTTAAATATTGTCTAATAAAGTTAAACCGTGCTAATTTTAATATGAAACCAACAGAAATATTTAATTTTACAACATGTGCAATAAAATAAGAGCCTAGATCTTTGAAATAAATATTTAATATAATCACACCTCTCGTATTTGTTGATCTTTCGTGAAATTAAATGATATTGTATGTGTTTTAAATATTTTTGTTTCTAGGAATAGGAAATATGCGTTTGATTTAAATAAAGGTGATATATATTTTTTTATAATCCTTATTGCTTCTGAATTAAGCCTATATCTATATTTTTAAATGAAGAAAATAATTATTGAAAAGTGCAAAAATAAGTGAAAATTTCAAATTAGTTGAAACGCAACGTCATTGGTCAGACCAAATGTGACGTCAAAGTCTATGATAACAGAACACTGTCGCTTGGTGTTTACGATTGGTACTAACAATCTAGACCTGTTCATTCGTTGATCGCAATGTTGTCATAGACTATGACGTCACGCCAAGCGCGCCAAAATGGTGTACGTTGATAGTATCCGTATCTGTATGATATTTAAAAAAAATATATAATAAATTTTAGTTTTTTGGAGTTGGATATTTTTTTCCAATTATATAACGATGCAAACTATTGTATAAAAAACAAAGAAACACACATATTACCTATTGTTTAACATAATTTCAAAGACCTAAACTCTTTCTCAAGTAACTTTACTTAAATTTATCATCAGTCGTAGTCATAGTTAATTGACCTACACATACACATTTTAGGGTTAAAGAAAATTACATGAATTAAAGATTTGTTAGCATAATTCAGATTTTTTTAACACCGTTCATATTAAATTTCCTCTTTTTCTTTTTGTCATTTTTATAATCCTTTTCATTTACATTTATAAAATCAACTAATGCTTTATACAAGAAATAAGTTCAGATGTAACATCTATTAATTCTAATACATATTTACATTTTACACCATATACATTGCTCTATAAGAGCAGGCTATATAACCCCTATGTAGAGGTTTATTCATGCAGTTAATAATATTTACCTTATTAAATAACAATATATTACACAGAAAACTAATATTAACTCTAAAATGGAACTAAAATACAGTTTACATATAAACAGATTTTAATTTTCTATACTATTCAAACTCTTTGTGACCGCACCTTTGCCCTTTACTGAAAGTCTCTGCCAGTAAATATATTTATAATTCTAAAACTTACACAAGTTACTATATATATATATATATATATATATATATATATATATATATATATATATATATATATATATGATAGACAGTAATGATGGTTCTATAACAACTTCAACTAAACTATGTTTTTTCTTAGAAAATTACAAAACTGATATACGTACGAGTATGTTAGTAAACAATTATCATATTATAAACTGTTTTTAACAAAAAAGATTACATTAATATTATTATGAAATAGAGACTTACCCTCGCTTCGCTTGGGTGCATCCCTATGTACGTTTTAATTTTTTTGAGCGAAATCTTAATTCTTTTTCTAAAATTAAAGTAACCTAAGCTACTTCTCATAACATCAGCTATCTGCCAGTGGAAGTCCTGTCAAAATCAGTCCAGCCGTTTCGGAAATTAGCCAGAACAAACAGACACGATAGACAGACACACAAAAAAAATGTGTTCTTCTTATATGTACCGTAAATAGTTTCATATGCATTTAGTAAAAAGTTGTTATTTTGAAATTACAAACAGACACTTCAATTTTATTTATTTATATAGATTAGTTAAAATGTAAGTTATTTTCTAAGATCAGTATAATTTCATAATTACTCCTTTCTAATTTCTATAAACCTATTATTATTTGTACATGAGGTGAAATGAAAACTAACTTATTTAAAAAATGTGTAATAATAATAATGCTTATTTATTTTATAACTATTTCGTTATAATTTTTCTGAATATTTTTTGTATAGTTTGAAGAATTATTGAATATTTTTTAAAATGTATTTAATTTATAGATGTTTAATATTAAGCTCATGCAACAATGCATATTGCATCTTTAAGCATTCTATGATTTATTTAGTTTTTGGTAAAATGACTTTAATTCTATGTAAGAAACTATAAGATATGTCAAGTGTCTACTTTTAAAATTGACACAGTAACATTTCTTCTTATAATATAAAAAAATATAGTATATTATAAATAACACAATGTTATTATAGTTATTGTTATTATTTAGATATTTTAACTTTGGGCATATTATTTGAAATATTAATAAGAATCCATTATTTCTTCTACCAAATTAACACGGCTGTATAAAATTTTTGTTAAACTTAGTCACGCAGACAGACGGCAGCGTGAAGGTAATTGCGGATAGCGAAATCAACTTTATACTGTGGTGATACATCAAGAGAACTATAAGAGTGTGCCGGAGCCTAACTTACGTAGCGTGAAGGTAGCTACGGATGGCGATGTCGATTTTATACTGTGATAAGATGTCAAATATGCCATGAGAGCGTGTTAGCCTTCAAGCTTAGTTACGTAGCCAGCCGGCAGAGTGAAGGTAGCTGCGGATGGCGAGGTCGAGGTCACCGTCGGCGGGGCGGCGCAGCAACACGCCCTTCATCGTCACGTACTGCGTGGGCGGCAGGTTCAGTGCGGTGCACAGCTGGAAGGAATATACGGATATTATAGACCAATTTCAATAACGATATTCAACACGTTTTTATTAATTTAACTATGCAATCTAATATCCAACCCACACGCTTGCCATTTGCAACAAACCTCAAATCTCTAAAAAGACTTGGCTAAATTTACAGAGACAAATATGGATTTTCACACTTGCAAGTGGGCTTGTGTGTCACAGAGATGCAAGCAAGATGAACATCTAGTTTGACAGCTATTACGTTCGGTTTATCTTATCTATATAAATAAATAAAATTTAAGTGTCTGTTTATGTCAAAATAACATTATAATTTTTTTTTGTCTCTCATAACCATAAACTGAAAACAATTTACATTGAAAAATTGACTAAGTATATATAATTAGAACCAGAAGTTAAAACACAATGGTGTGTCAGCATAATTAAAACAGTCCCGATAGTGCTATTAACTGCTGACAGCTGACATTAAAGTTCCTTTGTATATCTCGAATGTTGATAAAAAAACAAGTGAACGGGATATATGCGAGTACATTCAGAGTAAAACTCAAGAAAATATCTATCTACGGGGGTCATTCCTAAATCTTTACACTTCAGCCTTAAAACTTTACAAATTCACCCACTCACGCAGATATTCATTCTCATGCAGAAAGCTGCCATACTCAACACTTGTAGAATATTTCGCAAATTTTTATCCATTACAACGTGATACTGTCTACACAACATCATTTTACGTTTGCCCAAAAGACCGTTTTAATGATTTACGCAATAATATTTAAAAATATATTGAAAAAATAATGATAATAACATGTTCTATTACGTCGATTCCTAAACCCCTCATCATTACTCCATAAGGATCCCCAAGAAACTTGACAGATGTCCGTCTTCTGAACCAAAATACCAGCTAAAGTTGAGATAGCATTAACATAAACAGAATCGAACCTGTATCTCGTTAGTGGTCAGCAGACGCGCACGCATCGAGCAGGCGGCGCTGCTGCAATTGCTTTTGGAGCAGCCACATGCGGTATTTGCGTCCCGTGTGCACTTTGGGCTGGTGGAACTTGAGCCGCTTTCGCCGTCTCTGTATTGAAATCGTATTTATATTAATACATACAATATTCATTATAGTATAGTGCGGGGTGACATTTGTCCATACCATATGAATTGGGAAGTGACAACATAGAATTAAATCAATAAACTTTTTTAAAACCGAACTTAACTAAAAAAAAAAACATTTAAATATAACTCTCTATCGAGAACCATTCTATGTGATAAAAAAAACAGATAAACAAAATGTGGCTACATCAGTTACCTAGAACATTGTTACATATAGTTTAATTCTCTTTGTTCTTAAATTATTTAAGTAAACAAATCAAACAATATACAATAAGTACTTTCCATATTCTAAAGTCTAAACTATATTGGCTATTTATCGTAGAAATGTCCCATCACTAAGACGTTACGTTACAAGCGTGGCAAATCACATCGTTTTTTTTTTTATATTTTGAATGTATATAAAAATAGATGCATGTGTGTTGCTGTGGTAAATTTCTTTGACTTACTATAGCTGTTATCAATGATTTAATACCAATACTCATAATATTTAAGTCACTCATAGTATTATAAGTCATAAGAACATTCATTAGTGAAAAGGAAAAGGTTGTCTAATGTCACCCACGCCATGCATTATTAAATTTCATTTAAATGCGTCAAGCCGTGAGGAATAAAAAACATATAAACTTTCGCTTTTATAAAGTAGACCGATTTGATTTAAAAAAAAATGTGAAAAAGTTCTCGCTGACATTTTCAGCTTAACGAAGTATCAAAATATTGCATTCTTGGTGGTGTGTTGTTTGACATAATAAAACTAAATTTATATTTAACCAAATTAATATATAAAAATAATTATCCTTTGGGGAATAACCAAATTTCACCATATTAGTCTATGACCAAATTTAATTAGTTTTACTTTCTTTTGATTTAATTGAAATGTAAATAATCAATAAAAAAAAAACAATAACCCCATCAAGGAATCGAACCCATGCCACGACAGTCAGTTATTAGAATATGAAAAAGTATACCTTTTTCTTTGCTGCTGCGTGTTGGTCTGCGTTAGCTCTTTTGTCTGGTGAGTGTCCAGGCACCCACTGCTGCCCTGGCGAATACAACCGTTATACGAGATCAAACCCACAACACGATAGTAACAAATTCATATATTACTTATCGCGTTTAATTTTATACTATTACATTTAATGTTAGATATAGGCTACTAAAGGCCAGTTTGCCATTGATAAAAATCTTTATCCAATCTGACTTTGATGAAAGGAAAGTGTCCTGTCAAAACAGGAGGTCACTATTAAAAAAAAACTGTTAGACAACGGTATTGGAGTAGGCATGATGGTATATTTAAAGATGTTTGATTAAGAGACATTTCACCAATGACAAGTCTGCCCCATGTATCATTGAATTAAAGTCGAACTCGACACGTGCAACGCTATCAATTTTCGAGGGGCATTTTTTACATGATATCAAGTCAAAAATGACTATGGCTTAGAAATATAGGCATATATTGTAATTAATATGTTGGGACATTAACACACATCACCATCTAGTTCCATGGTAAGCTATGAGGCTTGTGTAATGGATACCAGATAGTTGATACACTACACATATATGTATAACTTTAAATAAATACATATTATAAATATAAACACCCATGACTGGAGTACAAACATTCGTGCTCATCACACAAATGATTGCCCCCAGCGGGACTCGAACCCGCGACCGCTGACACAGCAAGTAGGGTCACTACAAACTGAGCCAAACGTGTAGTCAATTAATAAAAATAAAACTAATACACTGAATAATAACTCAGTCTCTTCAATTTTAGTATTAGTCTTTAAATTTTTATGGTCACTGACAATATTATTTTGGAGTATACGTGAATGTGACCATGGCGCTTGTAATAGTGCCGAAATATCGGAAACCCTTAAAAGTAAGTGATAAGGAATGTAAATATCTCGTTTTACATCATAATAAATTATGGTATTATCCATAACTTTTATAATACTTTGCTTTTATAAAAATTAAAAATACAGTTAAATTACTGCTATTTTCTTATTATTATATATATTCAATTCCTTTTACCGCCACATGCTTCTAGTTAATATGTTCATGCAAATTCAATGAACTACCGTAAAATGTCAATATATTTTATATATACTTATTTAAACATATAATCACATATTATATCATATCATAATACATGTTGTTCTTCAAAAAAACGCGAAGCGAAAGCGTATGGACGATATGAAGCATTAACCATGCACCAAGGTGTAATGGTAATGAAAAAGAAATCAACGAACATAGAAAAAGAAACATAATGACGTAGAAATAAAAAAAAAACTTACAAACAATGAGAATGTATGGAGGTCATACCAATGTTATATATAATTTCATATGTTCTAGTTAATCAGTTGCAGTTAAATTTCTTCAATAAAAGCTACCTACTATATTAAATACAATGAAATGTATCACTAGCTAACACACTAGTTATTATTTTATCATGTGTGTTTGTTATTTTCTTCATTTTGTGCATTTAAATGAAGTCTCTATATATAAAAATTAGTAAATTGCTTGTAACTAAAAAAAAACATTAATTATCTAAATATAATATTTCGGTTTTCTGGATATTTTAAAATTATTTCAATCATTTTTATTTGGTTATCTTTTGTAAAAATGTAATCCAAGGTGGTTTTATACATTTCTCAATGAAAGTTTCTTAAAGATTAGAAAATCTCTTTCCCACACAAGCAGAACTTTAAAAACGATTTGAATGTAGATACAAATCATATAACCGATTGGTCATTTTCACCAATTAAAAAATATATATTACTCTTAATAAACACAAACAAAACTACTATAATGCGGGTCGATATCGATATAAGATCACAATACTATATAACATAGGTACAACAGTTAGCCAAGCAACGAAGCGGGTACCGTGTTGCGTCTCACGTCGTGGTGGGGCTTGCGCAGCGCGGCGTGCTGCTCGTAGTGCGCGCACTCCTCCGCGCGCGTCACGCCCGCCAGCCGGTAGCGGTGCAGCTCCGCCAGGCGCACGCGCAGCTCGCGCTCGCGCCACAGCCCCGTCACCACGGCCGCGTGCTCCGCGCACCCGTAGAACTGCGCCGTCCAGCGGAGGCGCTCCGTGAACTCTCTGGGGATGGACATTCGAGTTAAACTTAGGTCATTATTATTATTACTAGCGTTTCGTTGGACTAATTCGTTAATCTATTAAGTCCGTTTTTGAGCTACATATTTAACTTCTTATGCCGGTCAAAAAGTTCAGACGATTACCTACATTATGTTATGAAAGGAATAACGACGATATCGATATACAATGGTTAGAAAAATATCAAGGAACCAAAGGTATTTTCAGAATTTTGATTTCTAAAAATGAAATGTGAAAATTCAATTTTTTCTTCACTATGCAGAAATACACTTGGCAGGTAAGGAAATAAGCCGACGATTTGTTATGTTGTGCTCAACACTTAACCTTAAAAGTGTGTTACTCTGTCGAAAAAACTAGTGGACGGATTTTAATGAAACTTAAGAGTAATATAGTCATACATAGATTACTGTCGGTAAACTCTCGCACATCAAAGCGTTTTATCGCGATGAACTTCGCTTGCGCGGCCAGTACTCATTCGGCCTACAGACATCGTGCGTAGCGGAAGTGTTGGAATAAATAAGGGTTTGCGACGTATTTTCGACATAGATTAGATTTAAGAATTCATTAGTAATTACAAGTATCAATCGATATTATGGAACCCGAAAGAAGTCGGTTACAAAAGAAACGATCTCATATATGATGCTTAGGTCCCTGGCATAAAATAAAGAGTGACTGCGTCATCCGTTTTGCGTTTATTTATCGCGATAAACTTTACAACTATGCAATGCAGTAAATGGCCACGCACATTCGCCGTAGGCCGAAGGCGAAGTTTTATTGCCACAATACTATCGCGATGAGTGTGGCCTTACTATTATAGTAGCCCGACTAACAACTAATTTCTCTCTTAAAAACTCTCTGGGAATAAAAATTGGGTAAATAGTAAATAATTTTTTTTTTTCTTTTCTCTATGGCTTAGAGTTGCGTTAACAGACGCAATACATTCTGCCAGTGTCACGTTTTGTGAGGAAGACACGAATGAGTTTGAGCGGTAATTTTGAAATTTAGCCGCTTTAATGTGAAATTAAAACTATATTTATAACTAGGAACTTTGACAACTGTCATGTTATCATAAAATATATAAACAAGTTGGAACTGTTTTTGTATTGATTTAAAAAAAAACATTAAAACAGAATAAAGAGTGATGCTAATAATGCCATGTTCGCGTGTTTGAAATGATGTCAAATGCAATACTCATATCATCGTTTTTGATGATCCATTTGTATTTTATTGTCATATATGCTAAAATTGTATAAAGTAAGTTTTAGTCATCACAACAAAAACCTACTATGTAAATACCTACCTGCCAATATTGCAATATGATTTCATTTCATCTTAACATAAATATAATCGAATTATAATAATTTTGTAATAATTGCATATTAAAATCAGTAACCATAACTCACTTTTTTTCTTTGGCAAGTTTTCCTAAAGTTTTCTGCTTATTCCTCTGGTTATTAAAAAATACTGAAACTAATTGATAATCGCGCACTAGACGTTTTCTTCTTGTTCTCTCACGCAGCCGCCTGGTATATATATCTACTTGAGATAACTTTAAAGCTAAAAAAAAAATTGCTGATATAATGTTTGTAGAGTGTATCTTTAGATGAATTATATCAAATATTTAAGTATGTATTGGAATTTCAAAATAATATTTATTTCAGTCAACAAAAGATCCACTTACCAACATCTAATTCATCGTCTTCAGGGTTTAAAGACAATGTGGATATTAATTGTTCTGCTTCATGATCATGTTCCTAAAACACATTTCATAACATAATTAAATAACATTTATTATTTATATTAGATATAATTTGTCAACCAATAAAAACAGTTATTTTTAGTATATGTATTTTTATTCATCCATTAAGTAAAGGTAAGGCAAGTAATCTGCTGTATAATGTTTTATAAAATTACCCTTTCGAAATCATCTCTATTAGACATATAACCAAGTTGAGCAGCTTCATCTGGACTTATAGCTAATGGAGGTAAACGTGATACAGCACTAGGACTAAGTGGTCCCTCATCTTTATCTGCACAGTGTAATGATGGGCGACTAGTGCTTTCAACATTACCCCATGTCGCCCGACCTATACTTCCCTCTAAGTATCTTGTTATATACTCATCCTTGGCCTCTGAAATATATTAGTATTTATTTATAACTAAAATTATTTCTTTTTTCAATATAAAAACCATAATTAGAAATAATGATAATAATAATCATTTTAATATGATTTTGTAATAGTGTTAACAATAATTGTTGTGTTGTAACAATTGTCTAGTATATTAATATAATGATTTATTT
This sequence comes from Fabriciana adippe, assembly GCA_905404265.1. NCBI lineage: Eukaryota > Metazoa > Arthropoda > Insecta > Lepidoptera > Nymphalidae > Fabriciana > Fabriciana adippe. The sequence continues at coordinate 6,984,953 of FR990000.1, forward strand.
ATTTAACTTACCTTCAGGAGTTCTAGTTTCTATATGTTTTGCAATGTCTTCCCAATTGCCAAAACCAAATTGTTCTATAGCATCTAACAGTCTTACTTCTTCATTCGCAGACCAACTTGTTCTACCTAAGAATATTCCAAACGCACCAGAATCCTTAAAATATAGATTACCTCTTTATAAACAGTCTATTTAATAAAATCATGCATGATAATTAAAAAACAATCAATTTACCATGAATTGATAGGAGTGATCATTTTTATGTGATCCAATTTCAGCACCTAGAGAAAAACACTGAAAGAAAAATGTAAGTTACAAATACGCACATAATTTAAAATTTGCGCCAAAACTGTAAACATAATGTCAATGATGCTTCTATACCTGCAAACAAATATCAAAGTCTTTACATTCAGAACATCTCACACGCACTCCATTTATTTCTTCTTGACAATATGTACAATTATATTTTGCGTACAAATCTGAAAACGACATTTTTAAAACTACACTATACAACGAACGTGCGTTGGCAAACTTGGCAGTTTTCTTGAACTACGGCCTATCGCAACTAGGAACAAAAAAACTGTTCTATGGAGTTTGCGCGCAAAATAATGGCGGACATCTTCCATCGCACTTCCTCCGTGTAGCTTCTCTTTCTTTAACTAATCCGTTCGTCATTATCGATAGACAGTTCTTCACTATTTATGACTTTTGATTAAGACGTAAATACTAATTATTATCATAATTTGTTACATAAATTTGCAAGAAGATATTCTACAGAATTTGTGGCAACAAATTATCGAGTTTTGTTTCAGTGAATACGTTTTTTTAAAATGCCGCCAAAACGCGGTTTATAAGATGTGAAATTTGTGGAAATCGAACAATTTGTGGAAATAATGGCGGACGAGCAAAGGATATTTATGGAGAAATTTCCTATAGATGAAAGTCGGTATGTATTAAATCAGATATAGCTATGAACTCATAAAAATTTCATGATTTTTACGGTTGTTATCTAGCGATGTATCTAATTGTATTCCATACAAAATCAGAACAACTATGTATAATACACAAGCCAAGCCACACCTGGAGTACCTTAGAGAGATATGGGGCTCAGCCGCACAAACCAGCACAAACACAAATATGTAAGTTACAAGGAGCACAAAGTAAGCTAATAAAAACACTGTTTCATCACAACTACTAACAAGAACTATAGTAAGAAGCTATACAGAAAAAAACCAAATTCTTGAATATTAATTAAACAACTATGCATACAACACATAATTAATATTAAAAAATAATGACTAAAACATACATTCAATAATAACATTCATAGCAAAGTATATTATACCTACATAATCTTCGAAACAAAAAGCTTCAAATCTGGTAGCTTCTGACGAGATCTTAATGGTAATAAAAATATGTGTGAAGATGTACTTTTATATAATAATCTACAGAATACTGTAAAAGATTGTAATCATATAAGCATTTTAAGAATAAGTTAAAATCACATAATAAAGATAAAATTTTATAACTGCATATCTTCAATTTAAAAAAAATGTCAATGTTGTAATGAACACTTAAACTGTAAACAATATAACAATATTTAAAAGATTATTAAATTCACGCATGTTTAAAATTAATTAAAATAAAGGTGTAACAAATTAATTAAGGATAAATAAGAATAAAACAATGAGAATTATGTGAATTATAATATAATGCATGCTACTGTGTAAATACTGTTAATATTATTTTTTATGTATACTTAGTCTCTGTATAAGTGAACAGTGTGTTCTTTAAGAGAAATGTCTTTAACCTATGCACAGTAAATATTGATAATAAAATTATACATAACAGGTTAAGTCCAGATTGAAAGGAAAAAAACATATACCCAATTTCATTACTTTAATTAATTTATTTTTTAGATGCAGGCAATGAGTTAAGGCTGTGGGCAAAGAAGATTTAATATATTATGTTCTAATAGAAAAATTACATATATTAAAATATGTATGTGGAAATCACTTTGAGAACAAAGCTTTCAATAAGAAAAAAGTTGACTTAAAAAGTTAGCTGTGCCATTAAAAAATTTAAAAGTGGGTCAGTCACTTTCTGAAGAAATGTTACTTGAATTTCCTTGTCATATTCAAACCAACATAGACTACCATGGATAATGTCTCTCAAAGGATACATGACAATGAACATTCACTATACCAGGTTGAAGCAATAGCTGGGCCTAGTAACTCAGGTTTGTCTCTGTCTTTTTACTTTTATTTGACTGTTTATTTACATCAATATGATTTTTACAATTTTCTTGTTTTTATTATTATGCATCACAGGGACCCGGTGTAACCAGCCACAGTCGAGCGCGTCCCTGCATTCCTGCCGTACATGAGAGGAGTTACTGACAAGATTAATACTAGGAGCAAAATATTGTAAATTATAATTTAACTTACAAGAAAGATAATTATCAGTCCCGCTGAGTTTCTTTCGCTAGTTCTCAGGTCTGAGGCTTTTTCTTTCTGAACTGGTAGTAGACTCATGACGTTCAATAAAACATTGTTATAATTTAATGCTGAATAATTAATATATAATTATATTGAAAAATAAAATAAAAATATAAACCTTATGTATTCTTTCATTACTTTTTTATTTCGACTCGAGTCTACATTTAATTAAGTCCAGTGTTGCATTAATTATTTTGCCTACTAAACAACAATGTACTTAATTATTAATTAAATGTAGACTTGATCTTCATTTCAATAATATTTGCTTAGTATCTACGACCCTAGATTTTGATCCTGAATATTATCGATATCGATAAAAACGCGTAAAGCACTAGTTGGTCTGTTAGGTTGTATAGGTTGGTACTATTGTTCTTTTGACGTTTCTGTCGTACAGTTGGTATTGAAGTGCGATGTAAATTGAAGTCAAAAAGTTTGTTCTAAGTCCCGCCTCTTAAAACGTAGTGGTGACATTCTCTTTGTTGAACTATACAGCGGCCATATTTTTTCAAAGACAATATTCACTATCATAAAGTATTCTGCGTTCACGATATTCATAGAGATGAACCAAATAGATAATAATAGAGTACAAGCGCAGCAGATTTTTAAATAGTTAATGACTTTTATTTTTCATCCATGATTTTGATAATCACTAAAATTGGTTACTATAATATTAATGTCATACTATTTTTACAATTTATATATTTAAAAAAAATAAAAAAAAAAAAATTGTGAAATAGAACTAAAAAAAAATTTCGTAATATAAAAGCTTTTATTACTTTACTTCTACTTCAATTTAAATTTATTTTGTTAAATAATATTTTTCAGCAATCACAAACTATATAAAAATGCTACGCTTTCAGCAATCGATGATTTAATTAAATTATCAAGGATTAAAGTTTGTCAAATCATATGTCAAATGTCAATTAGATACCAATATTTTTGTTGCAAATTTTTGTCGTGGAGGTATTATTGTATATGTAATACATTTCTCCATCATACAATTTACTTGCTTTAATTTAATATAATTGAACAATTATACCTACATTACTTGTTTTATATAACATATATTTGTGGCTATTGTGTTGTGTAAGTGTGCTATATAATGTGATAGTTGGTCGTTCGAAATCTTCCTGTCTTATATAGTAGTATCCGTTTGAGAACATGAAATCGAGTAAAAGAAGACTTCAAGCGCTCACTGAAGGTTCTGATGGATTACCTAATTATCTTAAAATGGAAGATTCTGAAACATCCATTCCACCTGTTTTTAGATCTAGGCTACATGAACTCTTTTCCCAAATAGAAAAAGAGTTTGACCTTTTATATACAGAAAATCTGAATCGTAAGTAATATTTTGTGAATTTTTATTTTTAATTATGATATAGTATATTGAAATAGCACTAATCTGCTATGAAAGTAACATAATATATTAATAATTATTTTACAGTACAAGAAAAAATAGATATCCTTAGTGAGAAATTGGAAAGGGAAAGCTATGGAGGAGATAGACAAAATCTAGACTATATTGAATTTGAAACAGGGAAGAATTCAAAAGTAAAATGTAAGCTTTATTCAATCATATGATATGTAAAGACTGTATAAATTTTATGTTTTAAACTTAACTTCAAATAATTTAATTGTTTATTATTTATTTAACAGTAACTCAAAGTAATTCACAAAAAGTAAAAACAAGTCATAAGTTGAAGGTTCAAACCAGCAAGATAGTGTCTAGTTTTAAAGCACCAACATACAATTGCCAACTTATAAAGGAGTTTACAGGACACAAAGATGGTATCTGGGATGTTTCTACTGCCCTACCAGGCCAAGCTTTAATTGGAACTGCTTCAGCAGGTAAATTGAAAACTATTTAGATCAACAATTTTGTCTATAACCAAGTGTTATAGACAAAGCTGCTGTAATATGCTGCTGCTGCTATTGTAGTATTTATGCAAAAAAAATCAATATTACACAAAAGTTCAAAATAAAGTAGCTCATTCACCAATAAAATTAAAAGGATTATACTTTTGTTGTTATGTAAATAGAATTTATCATCTAAATAATTATAGTTTACTGTTTTCACATGCAAGCAAGGTTCATTGTAGTTTCAAGGTTGAAAGCTTCAAACATACAGCAATGTTTATGCAATTAATCTTGTTTACTATATCTGGCAAGATGTGCAAATTGCAAGAAAAAATGACCTGTACATTTTTTTGTGATATTATTATAAATTTAAATTTTAAAAACCATCAAATTTATTAAACTTTAAATTATGTGTAGTATATTTTAATAAAAATATTTTGTATTCACAGTATTTTAAATAGTTAATGTTAAATTAAATTTAGTATCCATATTATATGATAAAGGCAAATTATTCTCTAAACTAGGAAAAGTAAATGCTACATTCCATGTAATAAATTAAATAATCTATTAGGTCTTAGTCAATCTTTGTTTGTGTTCAAACAGTGATATAATCATCTCAGATTCTTAAAACTGGGACATGGTACAAATGAGTACCGGTTTTAATAGGTCCCTGTTACCTTAAATTGTTAATTTAATATTTAATTGATTAAGAAACTTCTTAGGCTTAGTTTACCTAAAATTTGACTTTTGCTAGAAAGAAAAAAATGACTAAAAAACTACTAAAAAAGGTAACATTTGATTCTACTCCACATTTACGAATATTACATATAGTTTGTACTCATTAAAATTAACAATTTATTGCAATGAAAATAAAACTAAAATTGTGCCTAATTTGTGTATTTTCAGACAATATATAAAACATCAACATATTGATTTACTTACATAACCTATTTAATATAATAAAATATTTTTTCAGATCATACTGCCTGCGTGTGGAGTGTAGAATGGGCAAAATGTTTGCTTCAATACACGGGACACTCTGGTTCTGTTAATTCAATTAAGTTCCACCCATCAAGGGATATTGCACTCACAAGCAGTGGTGATAATACAGCGCATGTTTGGCAAGCTGCCGTTAATTGGGATTTACCAGTAAGTAAATAAAAACATTAAATTTTTTTTTCATCTAGTCAAAAGAGATATCTGTTTATTCCAAGTATATAACTGCATATCGAACTTAACACCAGTGTGGTCATCATAAATAAAATATTAACATAATGTAGATTACTCCTTATCTTAATCCTTATACAAACTTGTGTTATAATCTCAAAAGTGTATCATTGTTTGTTGTGGTGTAGTTGCCAAGTCAATAGATTTCTAAAATCATTATGAGTCATACTTTAATTTTTCCGAAATAAAAAAAGTTCTCTAGGAGTATTTAAGGATTTCAGGTAGTGCTGTATAAGTTTGAAAAAATATATGTATAGAAACAAAGCTACCTATTATATTTTCCTTTTAGTATATATCTTGTAAAGAAAAAAATCTGGAATATTCCTAACTAACTTTATGATAAATTAACCATTTAGCGAGGACAATCCTCAGAAGAGGAACTCGAGGGTGGTGGTGAGGAAAGCCTAGGGGAAGAAAGGCCGGAAGTGCTCCGCACCCCGCTAACAGAGCTTACGGGTCACTGTGGCGTCGTCGTGGCCGCTGATTGGCTGACAGGTGGCGACCACGTGATCACTGCCTCCTGGGATAGGACAGCCAATTTGTATGATGTGGAGACTGGGGATTGTTTGCAGATTTTAACAGGTATATATTTTTTTTTAACTACAGTTGTACTATATAGTATTTTTGTAATCTGAATTCTGTACGTAGTACCAATAATGTAGTCTATAGCATGGGATCTCATCATCAACAAATAAAAATTAGTTCAAATAAATGTCAATAGATGACCTTACATGTATCGATTTGTTATTAAAGTTGTGTTTAATTAACAAAAGATAAAAAAAATAGATCCTAAAAAGGTGTATTATTGTTTTTAAAAAAATCTAAGAAAACGAAATAATGCGCCTGTAAACTTTTGCGTAATTTTACTGTTTATTGAAATATTTGCAATCAGATGGTGGGTTTGTAGTGTATATTCACAGATGGTGCTTTTGCTTTTTATGATTTTTTATCATGGTTACAAATGGTTAAAATCACTATATTCTTTCTTATTCATATGTAGGATGAATTTTACAATATTTGCAACACGTTAGTCACGTATTCATAAAATAAAATTAAAACAGTTTTAACTACTGGCGAATCAACGACATCTATTATCTACTCAAGCAAACGAAATTAGCCCAAAAAATAAGCCAAACTATCGCTGTCCAATTTCTTTGTATGCGATGAGACATCTGTACTAGTATGGTATTATGTGATCTGTATACCCTGTTTTTTAATCTCAGAGACAAAACTGACATTTCGTGGGTTGTCAGTTTTTTGCAATTCTTAAATAGTGATGTACCACTATCGAAAATTAATGTTAATAAAATCAAGTATCGTTTTTTTTATAATAAGTTATCCTTAAATAATGTGAAGATACTTATTTAAAACGTAAGAATACAAAATTGACAATGTAAATTTAAATTTAATAATGTTAATTTGTATGATACTTAATGATTTAAAATTAATAAATATAATATTTAAATTAATAAATATGATATTTTAATAAATAAATATGATATTTAATGATTTAAAATTAATGATGTTAATTTTAGTTACACGGTTTTGAATGTAAAACTTTGAAACGAATCGTCCAATAAAGATAAAAAGTTACGATTCAACAAATCGGTATCGTAGGTCACAACACTGCTCCAAAAGAGCTGGCAACATTATTTGTAAATTTGACATTTGCATGTGTCAATTTAGTCTCTGAGATTAAAAAACAGGGTATAACTATAGCCTCTCATTTGTGTTGCCCACTTATGAAGCTTTATGTCAAAAATGCAGCTTCGTGTAGGGTGGTTTTAAACAACCCCTAAAACTTTCTCGCGGGTGTTTAAAATGACGACATCTGTAAAGTTTTGTATGGGAGCTATAGTAACTTATATCGTTGGAATCGTTATGAAATAAACTAACACATTTAAAAAACCACAATAAAAACTGCCTTACAATGTATTAGTAAATAGACCTGGAAGTCAGGGAACCCGATGTTACCCAAAAATCTACCTAAAAACCTTTATAACTTAAAAATAAAACCATTATTTCAAATTTTTGTTTTTTTTATTTCATAAGAACTGTATTATCTCACATTAATAAACAAAAAGAATACACCTCTCCATATATTTTTTTCACCACACAAGCTTTAGAAAATTTCACCCTTTTTTTTCACCCGCGCGAGTGAAATAAAATAATAAAATCCTTTACTTTTCAATATCGAAAACACTGTAGGTCAAGTGGCTTAGGGTAATAACTTTTTATGTAATACGATCCACATACTTGTTACAGACAGAGTTTCAAGTGTTTGAAGTGTTTAGTTTACAATAAATCAAACTACAAGCCAAGCACTTGAAATTAAAAACAAAAAAAAAGGTCTCTCAAATGTTCGCAATAATTGAAAAATTCTTTGCATTTATTTTAAACACTAATTGACCTCCTAAAATATGATTATAATGACAATGTTTTAAGCACAACGATAATATTATACGCTTCCATATTGAAATATTTCTAAAGTAAACAAATAGAATACCCCATCTGTGTAGACATCTTTTAAAATATGGTATTTTTTTATTACAATAATACGAATTATTTTTACATTTGTTTTTAAATTAAATGTTTCGTAAAGATCATAAAAATAATAGACTACGTGTATAATATATTATATATAACGTATATAATACACAATGTTTATAATAAAGTTAACAAAAAATATCGACGAGAATGACGCCATTTTGCCGCGAATAATAGCGGCGATGTTTGTTAAAACCACTATTTCTATACAAAATCTTATTCAATTGTCCTAATCATGTAATTAATATTGATCTTTACTTACTTAGTCATAATGTAAATCCATTTTACGATCACTTTCACTCCACACACAATAGATATTATCACAAAAAGAACACGCGAACAATGCACACGGCTCGCGCGTTTCGACGAAACCGAGGGGCGACTTTGTATAGATTATATCTCAATAATAGTGTATTTTATAAACTTTGTCTTCAGTCTTATGCTATGCTTATTTATTTGAGTATACTGTGTGAAAATTAGAGCGATACAAATAAGATTTGAAAAATGTTATTCACTTACATAGAGGATGCGGAATTTGAATGATAAGCGTGCTTAATATGCACGAACTTTTGACGTTTATTTTGACACACTGCTTCAGAAGCACAGTCTAACACATGAGAGGATAGTAATATTATAAAGTACCACATTCAAAAATATTTTTGCATTATTTCGGTCAATAAACTTTAGAACTAGGATGTTGTATAAAATTTTTGGAACTAAAGACTTATAGATTAAAAAGTGAGTAAAAAAAAATAATTTCTGTTGCTATATAGTATTTACTGATTTAGAAATAAAAATATTATCGAGGAAGACCATATATTTAAGTTATGTTATTATTCGTTACATAAATAGGATAATGCCAGTGTGACATGAAAATAACAGATAACGCTACTTCAAGGTTATGTTCCTCAACATGACATTATTATTTTTACAACCCATTTAATCTGTCTTCACGTTTGCTTGAATTTATTGAAAGGGAAAAAAATCTTTGTGTTAGACAATCAACTTTTGTCATATTTTATAGCTCTTTTCAGCGATTTACAGTAGTTAATTAATTATGTCTGAAAATTAAGACAATAAACAAAATATTCAAAGATCCGATTTAGGATAAATAATTTGTCTGACCTTATGGGCAAAAATGACACACTTCCCTGTAAGTATACACATATACATACAGACATACATATTGACATACTTACATAATCACATAATTTTACCTTTTTTAACATAAGAATAAGAAAAATTCTGCACAATGGTTTAGCTTGTACAGACTGTACATTGTTCATGTGTAATTTAAGAATAAACTAATATTATTATTTAATATTTTTTTAGATTCACACGAACAAATTTAAAAATAAAAGAATATATTAATTTATTGTATGTATAGATACTAATTATTTGTTTATTTATCCTCAGGCCACGACCACGAGCTAACCCACGCGTCCGCACACCACAGCTCGCGGCTAGTGGTGACGGCGTCGCGCGACACCACATTCCGCCTATGGGACTTCCGCGAGCCCATACACTCTGTGTCCGTGTTCCAGGGACACACTGAGTATGTGACGTTTTGTTATTTTATTTATTCGAAACTAATGATTTCTTGTGTCCCTAGGTGTCTAATAGTAAAGTATTTGTTATTCCAGGTCTTAGTTTTACATGTGCACTATACATTTCATCCAAATCCGTTCAGCGATTTCAACGCAAAGGATTAACAAACATACACACATGCAAATTTTCGCATTTATAGCAGTTTGTTACCATGATTAAAATATTACAATAGATAAATAATACATTTAGTATATTATCGAGCAGTCTAGAATCTAGATATTATTAATTAGAAATCATTTATGAACCTTTAAAATCTTAGTTTCGACTCCGCAATTTTTCATTTATTTAAAAATTACTATAGATTACTGTATGATTATTTATATGTCTGGTTTATTATATATTAATAAAACTATGCTTCGATAAAATCTGTTAATCCAGTTAAATATCAGGAAACAACTGTTTCCTATTTTATGTATGTACGAACCAGTTTCATTATTCAAATGAACTTTTTACAATATAGATCTGAGGGCACAAAAAAGAATAAATGTTATAAAGAATATTTAAAACAACTTTTAAGGCAAAAATTTGTAATCTCAATAGGAAAAAATGATCACAATTTCCTTACTTTTAACTATTGTCTCAATACTGATTGTTACTTGTTATTAAGTTGTTTTTGTTTGTACTTTAGGAGTGTCACCTCTGCGGTATTTACTCGTGAAGATAAAGTTGTATCGGGCTCGGACGATCGATCAGTTAAGGTATGTTAATTATCGTACCTCTAAGTGTAAAACTATAGTATTTTTTGCTATAAAGTAATAAGTTTGTGTACAAAATTTCATTCAAATTAGTCCATTTTTTTCATCGTGAAGGGATAACAGATGTACATACATACACAATACACACACAATACAAATATGTATTCCTATTTATAATAGCAGTCCAGCGTTATACATTTTTTTTAAATATATGTATGTATGTTAAAGTTATATATGTATAGTGTATCAACTATTTGGTATCCATAACACAGACCTCGTAGCTTACCATGGAACTGTGTGTTAATGTCCCAACATATTTATTTACTTACGTATGGTAAGCTACGAGGCTTAGTTCTGGATACCAGATAATTGATACACTACACATATATAACTTTAAACACATACATATTAGAAATATAAACACCCATTACTGGAGTACAGACATTCGTGCTCATCACACAAATGAATGCCCCCTGCGGGGTTCAAACCCGCGACCACTGACACAGTAAGTAGGGTCATTACAAACTGAGCCAAACGTGTCGTTTAATGTATTGTAGTGTTTGTATAAAGGGTAGGGCAGTCGGGCAGACGTGTCGCTTACGTAGATCGTGGGTTGTCGAGCCAGTGAAATGTGTAACATGTGGAGTATACTACACATACAATTGTTATACTTATTACACTTTATGGTATCAGTATGTACATATATAATATATTTTGAACTTACTTTACATAAAATCTTAATTTGAAACAAATGTATTAATGATCTGGAGGTGAGCATTAATGGCTACGACATAGTTTTAAACGAATGTAGTCTCTACTGTACAAAATTTTAAAACGTTCCAATGAAGATTCATTTTTAATTTTGGTATTAAATTAAGATGTATTTATTAAATAAAGATTTTCTCTTAAAAAAATATATTTTTTTATAGATTTTTTTTTCATTATGTCATATTTACTGCCTAAAAACACCATCCTGTCACGCATATTTTCTATATAAAATAGTTTCGATGTTTCAACTGTTTTTTTTTTACTTTACACCAGGTGTGGGACGTCCGCAACATGCGGTCCGCGCTGGCCACGATCCGGTCGGACTCGTCGGTGAACCGCGTGAGCGTGAGCGGCGGCGGCCTCATCGCCATCCCGCACGACAACCGCCAGGTGCGCCTGTTCGACCTGCAGGGGCAGCGCCTGGCGCGCCTGCCGCGCTCCAGTAGACAGGTGCGTGGGTTGCTATGTACTTGGTTTATACACAAATTATCTTATACTAGCGACTCACCCTTGCTTCGCTTCGGGTTCGTCTCTAGACAAAACAAATCTATCCCACGGGAACCGTACATTTTTTGGGGATGATATATAACCTATAGCCTTCCTCAGTTAACGGGCTATCCAATGCAAAAAGAATTTTTCAAATCGGATTAGTAGTTCCTGAGATTAGCGCGTTCAACCAAACAAACAAACTCTTCAGCTTTATAATATTATTAGTATATTAGTATAGATTCGGCTAATCACTTATATCTTTTTTATGCTATACGCAAGTTACTGTTTTAATATTGTAAGGTCAACATGACTCAATCTTCTAAAAACTTGCCTTACTGGTAAAAACTAGCCAAGTCTTGAACTCAAATATGTTCTTATTAATACATTTCAGGATTATCTACAGAATTGGCACCCATTTAGATGTCATCAATTCTTTTGTCGGTGAAGTCGACATCCACGCATATTCTTGATATTGAACTTGGCTCCTATTTTCACATTTATGTTTTTGATGGGATTGTATTCAATCTCTCTACATGTTATTCTCGTCATAGTATATCTGTTTACTAAATTTCATCCAAATGTATACAGCCATTTCAGCGTAAAAGAGTTACATAAAATACACACATATAAACTTTTGCGTTTACTTCCAATATTAAACGGTGCTACGCTAAGTCAAACAAAATAAATTATTAGTAGCTCAACAATTAGATAAACTAATTTAGCATCTGTCACTACGATTTTTTGCTCTTCTGCTACTTTACCTTTGTCAGATTTCATCAAAATCGGTTTAGCGTTAAAAAAACATACAGAAATAGTATGATAAAAATCTCATTTATAATCCTACTATAGATTATAATCATTTATTTATAGTATTTAAACAAATCATTATTTCTTCACCTTACAGGGTCATCGCCGTATGGTGACATCAGTGGCGTGGGCAGAAGATATTTCGTCGAACATAAACTTCTTTAGCTGTGGCTTCGACCGCCGCATACTCGGCTGGTCCATACAACCGTCTAAGGATAATTGAATCTGAGTATATAAATAAGATTTATTCCGATATTTATGAGTTGCAACTTCTACCAAAATTTATATTTTCAAGTCACTTATTGTGACTGATAATGTGACAGACGCATTGAAGTATTTCAAAAGTATGTAATAAAGAATATTTTATTCAATATATATTTAATAATTAAGAAATGCGTTATGGATATATTATAAAGTAGCGTTGCTCTACTCGCTTAGTTAGTTAATGTGTGACCAAAATAACTTATTTGCTTCTAGCAGAAAAAACAGGATTTTCATAGAAAGTTATGATAACCTTAAGACTTCGGGCTTCGGAACTTCGGGCCTTACAATAGCCATTCTTACAAAGGAGAAGTTTCCTGATGTTGATAGTATTATATTTAACGCAATGGAATTATAATATAGATCAAAACTAATAAATCAGTAATTATTTTTTTTTTTGAAATCTAACAATAAATGACTGAGAAATTAATTTAAATTTTGGCCGTTCAGGTCGTACGACGTCACGAAATTATTCTTACAAGCGCAACTTTAAAGTTCTGCATAACCTAAAGTCTCCTAAATACAAACTGCCTACTGCAATTTCGTCTTAAGGATCTATACACAATATTGACTTCTTAACGCGCCATCGATACGATCGCAAGCAATCTGAATTTTTCAAATTTATCAACACAGAATATGTGTACGTTCATTATACGCGCGTCGTCGGCAGTCGTTTTTTAAGTTTAGCAGTGAAGAATACGGTGGAATAAAAAGTACGAATAATTTTTTTTTGTCTTTATATGCTTAGTCCTTTATAGATCAAATAGTTTTTGAGATTTCGTATTAAGTGAGTGTGTTAGTGACCCTTCGCTTTTATACATCTTATATGGATAGATTAATAAAAGATATATAGACAACGCGCAAATGATGCGACCCGATTAGTGGTTTGAAATTCTTCAATAATGTATCCTTGTAGTTTAATTGAATAAGACTTGAAACAAGTTCTTGTTGACATGTTATTTATAGTGTGACAGATACAATTATTTTTAATAGAAAAAAATATAAAAACTCAAAGTTCTTTTTTTTACTTTTGTTGTAAATTGAAAAAATGAGATTTTCGGACCTTCAGTGCGTCTGAATATATTCAAATCACAACAAAAGAATATTACGCCATGTTTATAAGAGACTAGCTTTTGCCCGCGACTTCGTCCGCGTGGAATAGTGACTGCTTGCAGAGTCCCCCCTCACCACCGCCCCGCCCTCGCCTTGCATCGAGCTGAGAGCGCGCTCACCCATAGTCCGCGTAAAGTTAAATATGTATATTTTAAAACTATGATATCTCCTAAGATATTCATTAAAATCAAATGATGTCAAGGGCAATTTTGTTCAAAATTAAATACTTGTGATGAATAACGTATTTATTTAGATAAGGATTAATATCATGTTTATAAAAACACCTTCGAAAGTAATGCATTATTTTAGAACAAATTTTATTACCATTAAAAGGGTTATATTGAGTCAACCTTAAAAGATAGCCATATGCTGTCGTGGACTTTTTTTTAGAACTTTTAATGGGGAACAATTCCGTCATACACGATTTTTGTGTAACTTTAACCGTTTACGCAGCGCACGCAACGGAAGCTCTAAAAAGGAATCATCTTTTCCAGTTTTTGCAACATTTTTCATTTTTGCTCCGCTCCTATTGGTCGTAGCGTGATGTTATATAGCCTAAAGCCTTCCTCGATAAATGGACTATCCAACACAAAAAGAATTTTTCGATTCCAACCAGTAGTTCCTGAGATTAGCGTGTTCAACCAAACAAACAAACAATCAAACAAACTCTTCAGCTTTATAATATTAGTATAGAAGTGTGTTATGTGTTGCAATTTCCAAATATCAAAGCATTTGGGAGGGGACAGTAGTCAAAACATTGCATTCTTAGGATTTCATAACTACCAGATTTATTATAACAACCATACTGTTCTATTATATTATGATTACGTGTCACACGTTATCTTGCTTTTTAATTATATATTCTTATAATAATTAATAATTCGGCACAAGTAACTTAACTGAAAATTGCGTTTTGGCCCTTTATGTCAAAATTCATATTAGTGAATTGGAGATATATAATAAATAATTTCACATATTGTGTTGGACTATAAAATATATAGCACCTTTGATGTTGAAACGCTTAAGATTAGGTCGAAATAAAAAAATCATAAAATTATTTTTGCTAAAGACAATTTTAAATAAAAACAGTTTTTCTGACTATTAAGTTTAAAACTTTTTCAAAACTGTAAAGATAACTTACTTTCGTTTAAAATGGCTATTTAATTGGGACAATTTGTGTAAAAATATTTTTTCTTCTTGCTTATATATATGTAAAATTGTTTAATTATACTATTGACTCCTGCTCAGATTTTTAGATCAAACATTAATTAAAGGTATTGGAAGCTGTATATCTTATATACATTATTGAAAAAAAAAATAGTATTTAACAGTTACATTAAATATGCTATTCATATTGAGATTTAAAAATAATAAAGTTCAAATTTAAGAATAAGTGAAATATAATTACAGGAAGTCATACATATTAAACAAAACGTTTAATATCAGTTGTTCACTTATCCCATGTCGCATATCAAAAGTTAAAAGTAATTATAAAAATATTTTACATACTCGGAATATAATGTAAAATAAATAAATTTCTAAAATAAGCCATATTCTTGTTTTTTAGATACATTAACAGTTCTCTTTGGATAGCCATGAAGTTATTTTTTTATCTTAATTCGAAATATTTAAAGGTTAAAATAATAATAG
Source organism: Fabriciana adippe (assembly GCA_905404265.1). Classification (NCBI taxonomy): domain Eukaryota; kingdom Metazoa; phylum Arthropoda; class Insecta; order Lepidoptera; family Nymphalidae; genus Fabriciana; species Fabriciana adippe. Next base: position 7,000,470 of record FR990000.1, read on the forward strand.
TTGTATTATTAATAAATCTTTTATTATCTTAACAATTAAAAATAAAAGCAGTGTACACACTTACTATTATAACTACGATTAACTTACTGTTATAATGTACACATCAGTGCATATTATATAGATTAATATTAGAAAAAACAATAGGTACTCTGTGAATTAATGTTGTTATTGGTAATATGTAGATATTGGATAATGTGTTAAACTAAATCAAAAACAAATAAAACACTCTTTCGAATTAGATACTCTAGTGGAGAATATGTCGCAACAAAAACGTTTTACTCCATTTTTTAGCATTTCCCTGTAATTCTTACTTACTAAATAGATAAAAAAAAATGTCAATATAAATAATAAGAGATTTGCCTAAAGCAGGAGTCGAAATAGCTAATGAAAATGTTTGCATTGTCACACAAGTTATTGGCTCGAATATATTTATAATAAAGTAGTTTTTCCCTGCAGATCCACTCGCGTGGTAAATAATTCGATGTAAAGTAGCTATCACCATTTTGAAGTTTCCTACAAAACCTTTAATCCAATGTAAAGAAGTAACAAGCAATTATTAACTTTCGCATGGCCAATATGTTGGTCCTGTTTTTAGATAGACTCTGATTTAAATCGAAATATGCATAAAAATTGTTAAGTAGATAATATGATATTATATTAGATCATTCAAAATTATCTTCTACACGTAATTTTGTAGATTAATATAAACGAGTAAATGAAAAATACAAGGCTTATTACACAAGTTGTATTTTTACATATATACATGTTGATAATTCAAAGTGTAGTTATTATGTGATAACTTATGTACCTATACTATTCCTAAGGAGAATTCATCTTTAATAATTATAATTTACTAAATGTATGTATTGCTTGAAACATTAATGCTTAGATTGTTTCAATAACAAAATTATGATAATTCGCACAATATTTGTTATCAGGGCCGGACTTAAGAGTATGGGAGCTCTAGGGCAATTAAGAAGTGGAGGCCCCTAATAATATTGCAAAGAAGATATATAATTAAAGAATGTGCTTTGATTTTCTTTTTATTTGGGTTTGAATAAAAATTGGTTCACTCATTAATTTCACATAAAAAGAAACAAATTTTATTTTTTTTGGGGAGTCTGCTCAAGTGGGGATAATCCCCGGGTACCCTACCCTAAATCCGGCTCTGCTTGTTATTTAAAAAATTAGAACTATTGTTGTTGGCTTTTAGTAGTTTATTTATGTATAAGATTTGTTTTCATTGTATCTAACAAATGTGTGGTGTGTATTTAAATTGCATTGTGGCAGTATTTTATAGGTAACTTCCCATATAAGTAGCTATTTTCCCGACGTAGTTATATACTTAAGATTGTTGTTGGCTAAAATATGCTACTCTTTTAAGAGATGCTTGTCAAAAATCGATTGAGTGTCAAATGTGATTAAACTTAATTGGAATTATTTAATTATAATCCTTTTTTAATTAAGGGTTTTAACATAAATAAACATGAAATAAAACAATGATTCTATACATATGCAACATGACAGATCTCATGCTCATTATTATAGTCTTGGGTAGAAAAAAAATCATTATTAATTAATATACATCATATAAAATATATTGACTTACATATTTTTAAGTGGACAATAGCTTAAATTTTTTTTTAATAATAATTCCTTTATGCATTTTAATTTTCGTTATGTCTATTGTCTATACAATTGTACCATGCTGCAGAGCATTACTTTTTCAGCTTTGCAAAGTCAGAGTTCAGACCAGTCGTCGACTTCTTAAACTAACCTTAATAAGGTTATTGAACAACTATTTTCTATATTTTTAATATAAATATATACTTTCCTGGACGTAGATCAAAAAGTTAGATCTTAACGATTATGATATTTGTAATAACTGTTAAGAACTGGATGAAATATTTTTATATGTCTTAAAAGAAAATGTTTTTTTTTTCTTGGGAAATGATTAAAAGACTTCGTTTAACAAAAACCAGGGATTTTATAGCATAACATATACTTACCTGTTGCAAACATTCAATGATAAAGCAATCTTCCTAGTCAAGTGCGACGATGGGAACTAACAAGGTATTATAAAGATTAAAATATATTTATTTGTCAAGAAGATGAAGTTTGTGAGTATCATTTTAAAAATCAGCATAGACAAAATATAATTGTGTAAAATGAATAAAATTTTCATTTACCTGTTAGTACCCATTGATTCTTTACCAAAGATGAAACTCTGAATACGTCCTTAGTTTACAACACTATATTCTATTTATCTTGCTTTTTTTAGAGTTAAACTAAGTAACTTTTATTTTATTATACAGGTGTAGGTTGATTGTAACGTTAATTCGTCATTCATCATGTTATATGTGTGCGTGTACTTAACTAAAGTTTTTAATTATAAGTATAGTAAATTAAGTAAAGTTTTGTCACATCAAAATATCTATAAAATTGTTTAACTACTTAGTAACTACTATAAAAGTAGCTACACACTCAAGAATAAAGGTAATGGTAACATATTACGTTAGTGTGGTAGGAAATAATTGTGTAATCACTTTATCTAGTACATATAAAAGTTTGTTAATAGCAATTTAATGTATAATAGTTGGTTTTATGCATAATAACTGGATGTGGTAAATTCCTATGTAATTATTGTAACTATGGAAATCAGTTCTTCTTTAAATGATCTGAGTATTTTTGTTATGCCTTGTACGGTATGAAATATATAAATTGGACAAAAATATTGTTTTTTATTTAACTAATCTCAGCAATAACCTTTTTTATTACAAGCTTTTATTTCAAATCAAATCTTGCAACTGAATTTTAAAGCAGTTATCCTTAACCGATTGAGTTGAAATTTTGCATACATGTTAAGTTAGAATGATAAATGATTATGCATAGTTAGATAAGTGACGTTATTCTAAATCCAACATGGCGGACTCCCAACGATGGCGAACTATGTTTTTTTATGCACCCCCATGATATGGATATTAAATGAAAAGGTTTGCTGAGAAGAATACGAATGAGTATCTAAAAAATAAAAAATAAAATTGAGTTAAGTCAAACCCATTTAATACATTACATAATTTATAGTATATAATCATATGCTTGCTTTTAAAAATGTTTTTTAAATATTAATTTATAAATGTTACTGCATGAACAACTCACTATAAGCGCTCAAAATAATGTAGGGCAAGATTATTAAAATCTTTTATTGAGTAAATTAGGTACATAAGCATTCTTAAAGCTAAACAACATTTATGATTAAATATTAATTTACTTCACTATAAATTACAGTTGACGCAATAATTGTATTCTATATTAATTTCCAAATCGTACATAGCCATTAGGTAGCCTAGTATGACCTATATATATTCTAGGACATAAGCATCCTGCATGGAATGAGACCTACATATATCGATCCGTAGGGATGCTGTGGAGGTGGCTTACCCGCGCAGGTGCAATATGAGCTAAATTAGTAACCTATCCAATTATTTTTATATGCATTCCATAAATAAGAACATTATAATTATAATAATTTCTATGAAATTAATTGTTAACTACACTACCTCGCATTGACACCTCTCATTGAAGAAGGCCCTTGCCCTGCGGTTGATAAACTAAGTTATTATTTTATTTATATTTTATATAATATTTTATTCATGTATCAGCTTTTTGAAAAGTATTTTTTGCACGCTGAATGAAAGAAGTACCTACATGTTATCTTTTTAAATCGTATAAATGTTGTAAGCTAGTAGTCGTATCTGTTAAATGTGGAAAAATATTATATTAATTTATACGTATTATTTAAAATCTCTGTAAGCAAGCTTTAATATTAGTAGTTTTTAACGCTTTTCGACTTTGAATTGATGTTATACTTTATGTTGCTACTTTTGTAAATGTACCTAAATTTTAAGGAAAAACAATAAAATTTGAAGATTTATATTTTTTGATGCTAGCAACACTATAATAATATTGTATCACTGATGTCAGATTGGGGAGAATCCCCCCAAATTTGGGGGTATTTTATAGTTATGGTGGGATAATTGGGGGGGATACTATTTTTGAGTGAAATAAAAAAACTGGACTGGACGCATGTGGAGATGTTGACCCAGTAATGAAAGTTATTATTGAAATAATATAAAATTGTATTTAATTAATAAATAAATATTCTGCATTCTGGGGGTTATTTTCTTTAAAAGCTCAGTTTTGGGGGGATTTCGGGTAAGATTTGGGGAGAATGCGAAACCGTATTGTATTGATTAATGTCAAAAGAGAAACGCAACAAGCAGTTTTTGACTTTTTGTTATTACTTATTAACCCGCGTAGCGAAGATTTACTGACGAGACGTAATCCTTACTATATTATACCTAGTATTTTTGCAAGTAATGGGAATTAAGTGTTTTCGCAATTTTGTTTATAATTGTACCTACAGTTAATTAACTTCAACAATGGATGAGTTACGTGAGTTTTTTAAAAATCCATGCCCATCAGCAGCTCAAGTTGTTAGACTTAAGCCTCCTATTACCGGTGGGCATCGTGTAACTAAAGATGACCAAATAAATGACCTAAACAGACGTGAGGAACATAGACATTCAGTTGTTCCTTCAGGCACGGACTACGCTCGAGAAATTAAAGAGAGAGAAACAAAAATTTACTTAAGGGTAAGTAATAAGTTGTAACAAAAGTATTGAATGTCAACAAATATCTCTTCTACGTGACATTAACCTGTGCTCAAATTGATTTGAACAAATATCAGTACCAGACAATATTTAAAAAATAAAAGCTTTTTTATATTCTTATTTTATAATAAATTATATATTACTTATACCTACCTAACTAACCTAACTGCCTCGGTGGTGTAGTGGCTAGCATGTACGGCTGCACACCCGGAGGTCCTGGGTTCGAGTCCCGGGTCGGGCCAAGTTTAGTTATTGAGTCTTTCTATCTAGTAAACCTCAGTAGCAGCCCGGAGTTGGGAAGTTGGCGGTGTTTCACCCCCGTGCCTCGGAGAGCACGCAAAGCCGTCGGTCCTGCGCTTAACTCTCACCGGTCGTGTCGAATAGTCGTCCTACCGGAATATGAGAGTGACAGGAATAGAGAGTGCACTTGTGTCTGCGCGTACACTTATGCACTATAATATCTCCTGCGCAGTTGGCTAGTCTCAATGAGATTGGCCGCCGAGGCCCGAATCGGTCAGGAGGACATCACATATACCTATTACCGTCTATATTTAAATGCTAATTATTGCAAACATACACAACATATGAATTGAAATCCACAAAGAACTAAGTATTTGTTATTTAAAATATTCTTCTTACAAAATCAATTGAAATCCAGATAAAATTAGTATTGGCAGAAAAAAAATTGTGTTACTATAAAATTGTAAATTATAATTAATAATCTTTATTTAAAGATTATTTCTACAGGAGACTTATAAAAATTCATTTCATTTTTCTATATAAATTCCAGAATGAAAGAGAACGGGAGTCATTTGACAGCATTTCTGGTGGCTTAGATTCTTTGGAGCAATTGTCATCCTGGGGTGCTTCTACACAAAATTTAGAGAACTTGACAGAAGAAGCTATGACTCAGGTGTATAACAAATACTCCTTTAAATTGAGAGAAGACACAAAGAATCTCTCTATACATGCATACCAGGAAAAGGTAAAGTTTTTTTTTATTAATAATTTATAAAGCCTTAAAGTTTGGGTCTCAAGAGTTAAGAGCATTTTGTATTGGGTGATTTATGACAGTTATCTGTTTCCTGTTTGCTATATATGTATTCAGAAATATTTATAACTTAAAAAAATATCTGTTTTAGATCTTTCAGAATCCTTTGTAATTAAACTTATAACCAAATATTTTTAATACTTTAAAATTCACAGATTCTAGACCGAATCAAGGCTTTTCCAGTTGTTATAATTGAAGGACCCACAGGGTGTGGTAAGACTACTCAAGTGCCACAGTGGATTCTAGATGATGCATATAACAATAGAAAACCATGTAAAATTGTTGTTACCCAACCCAGGAAAATAGCAGCTATATCCATTGCAAGAAGAGTAGCTCAAGAAAGAGGATGGGATGTGGGAGGCGTTGTTGGTTACCAGGTAAATATTTATTACACAATTGACTATCAAAATAAAACTTATTAAAACATATAACCCTTTTAAAAAACTAATGTAATGTGTTTAATTCAACCCTATGTAAAATATATTATATTTGTATTTCAATATTATGTAAAAAATCATTAATATTGTGCAGGTTGGACTTGAAAATAGAACTACAACAGATACAAGAATTAATTATGTGACAACAGGTGTATTGCTTCAAAAACTTGGTTAGTATATACAATGAAAAATAACATAGATTTAATATTATATAGAATAGATTTATATTGCATATATCTTGACATAATATATGTTATTATTTTGTTTTGATGGAGCTCGCGATTTATATTATTGTTATTACTAATTAATTTTTGCTGTTATATAGAAATAAGTATGCTGGTGAATTTCTAAATAAAAAATGTTGATCTAGTATACTAATTTTTTTATGCGAATTTCATATAATAATATCTATTCAATGAATTTATGATGTATGGTAAATAATTTCTTGCTAATTAATATAAGTTTTAATGTCCATCTAGTTTCTATTGCTGTCTGGTAAAAAATCTGGTTTCTGGAAGCATTTTACATTCCATTTGTAGACCATTTAATGGATTTCGATGTCTAATTCAATTTGCTCAACATAAGTTTGTTTTAATTTGGTAGTAATTTAATTTCTAGTTTTACTACCTAACTGACTAACTACTGAGCTAGGATTTATGTTAGTTATGTTTAAACATAAATAATCTGTTAGTTTAAAAGTGGAATAAAATGGTACATGTACAATATTCATTTTATTGACAGCATAAATAAGTTTTATTTTATAGTGTTTCAATGTAAAAAAAGTAAATATTGCGGCCAGTCAATTGTCAAATATTTGGAATCGACAATGTACTTTAATACTAAATACCTTAACTATTTTCGTTGAAAGCTCTATTCATCATCCTATCCTATGCTTCAGTAAAATAATCTTATAAAGCATCTATATCAATCACCTATCGAGTAATACCTCACACGCTCATGACCAATTAAATAATTCCTAAAAGAAAAACATGCGTGTGTACTTATACGCACATAAGAATTTATACTTCTTTGGTGTAACAGAACAAAAATAGCTAAAGATTTCATCCCGAATGTCACTACTCCCGAATGTCACTGTTTGTAAAAGGAATGCAGCTAACTTCATGTCGCTTTCAGCAATCAGCTAACTTCATCATGTCGCTTTTTGACTGTCGGTGTGCGCGCGCATCTTAAAAATTTTACTCTCTTAATTTTTTCCAAACGTGCCAAACGAAGTATAACTTCAAAAAATGTAAATGTTTTTTTATTTAAAAGAATAATTTTTGTTACAGTAAATGCAAAGAATATGAATGAATACACTCATGTTATACTCGATGAAGTCCACGAACGTGGTCAAGATATGGATTTTCTTTTATTAGTGGTTAAGAAGCTGCTGTACACAGTGTCGCCAAGAGTCAAAGTAGTTCTTATGTCAGCCACATTCAATTCTAAAGCTTTTGCGGACTACTTCTTTATCCCTACACCTCGAGGCCATCAAATGTCGTCGTGTTTGAATGTTACAAGTGATAGACCAATGTTCACGGTCAAAACTTTTTATTTGAACCATCTTACTAAGTTTGGAAGTGTAAGTATTTAGCACATAATAATAAGATTGATTGCTGCGGCACTGTCAGCAATTTCATATTTTTATAATAATGTAAAAGTTTTTTAGTTCAATTACATATGTGGGAATGTAAGTAAGCAAAATATTTAAAATAAGGAATCGATATATTTTTTGCTTGCATTTGCTTCACTATGTGTGATTTTTCAATAGTTATATCTTACAAATAAATTCACTGCCAGATTTAATATATGTACTTGTTGTTTAATATTTATGGAACATTTGAAATATACATGTAAAAAAAAAACATTTTCTGAGCTAAATCTATAGTAGGAAAATTCTTTCATTTGACAATGTTTATTTACAATTTTAATACATAATATTCTGACCGAAGAACCTATACAAATATCATATTTTATGTAATATTCTTATATTAAACTGTCAACGAATCTATCATGTTGGTTTCTATAAAAATTTTTGTATTGTTATATTAATGTGCAATCTATTCTAATGTTACACAGTTAAAAATTTTTTTTTGTTTGTTTGTTCTCTGACACTACTGAACCGATTTAGATGAAATTTGGTAAGAAGATATATAGGACATAGGATAGTTTTTATTCCGGAAATCATCCCTCAAGGGGGTGAAAATTTGTATGGGGAGGCAACCTAGGGACAAACCCGAGCGAAGCAAGGGTGAGTCACTAGTATGAATATAATAATAATATTATAATCAATATATAATAAAGATTATAATCAATATATAATAAATATTATATAATCAATATGTAATAAATATTATAATTATAAAACTTAACAAATACTGTTTTGTAGCTAATTCAACAAGTGACACCCAAAAACAATGAACCAATGATTATGCCAGAAGCATACCACTTAGTTATTAAACTAGTGAATGCATTCGAACACATCGACATGCAAGAAGAGTACACAGAAAGAGAAGGTGCAGATTTGCCCTCTGTTCTCATATTCCTACCAGGTATATATGAGATAGAGGAACTGTATGCATGTTTGATGAACACTGACTTGAGGTAAGTTTAGGTTTCCATCTTGTTTTTTTTTTCCAAATAGAAATACAGTAATTTTGCTAAATATAGCAGAAGATCCAACACGACCGGTTCTTAAGTCAATATATTTCAGAATAGAAATTAACTTCTTTTTTTTCTTAAAAATCGAAAATGTGTTTTAAAGATTTTATTATACTTGAAATATTTATTTTTAGAAAGAAACTAGCAGATGCTGAATGTGCAAAGTACAATTGGTGGGTGTTGCCACTGCATTCCACAATTACGGCAGATGAACAAGTGCGGGTATTTCAAAGAGCCCCGCCAGGCCACAGGAAAATCATTCTAGCCACTAACATTGCTGAGAGTTCTATAACTGTACCTGATATTAAATATGGTAAGTTATTTTATCTTAATTGTTTAAATGGTTATACGGTATCTCCGTATAGGAAACATTATATATAATTATATTATATACAATATGTTTACTATGTTACCCCATAATTCATATTACAACAAAATATTTTAAAGTGTTGAATATACACTAATCGGGGAGAAAGTTTATCATTAACTAGCGACTTGCTTCGCTCGGTTTCGTCCTATATATTAGTATAGATATCAGAACTGCAATAGAATATACACGCCTTAGGCTAGTCTACCAAGTATCGCCAGCCATTTTTATTGAGAAATTTTAGTTTTGAATTTACATTCCATAATAAATTGATACAGACTATGCCATCTATTGACATTTATTTGAACTAGTTTGATCCTGATAAGAACCCATGATCTAAATAAAGAGACTAACGACATCTACTCCATGCAAATGTAGTTTTAAAATACACCGCCATCTATTGGCAACATAAAATAACTTACTGCTACAAAACTGTACAAACTAGAGGTCGTGACCGTCAGTAAAACCATTGAAGTGTAGTAATATTTTATGAAGAGAGTAATTATTATTAAAATTGGCATTAAGAGTATAGTCTATAAAATATTTTTCTTAGAACACTGAAAATAATTTGAAAAATGTAATTTTGGTGTATTTTGTACTAAATATTCTTAATGAACTTAAAAAGTGTATTATGTTGATCCTATACTTTTCTAATATATAAATAAAAATTGTTTTAATAACGATTAACTTTATTTAAATAAAACATCAAGCAGTATAATTATTTGTTCGAAAATAAAAACTAAAAAGTTCTCTCCGGCGGGGAATCGAACCCCGGTCTCCCGCGTGACAGGCGGGGATACTTACCACTATACTACCGAAGATGTGAGTGGAAGTGTAAAAATATAAAGCTGTATCAGTGAGCTATTCAATAATTTAATGACGTAATCTAACTACCGAAGATGTGTTAGGATTATCGAAATTTTATATTTGTATCAGTAAATTGCTCACATTTGATCACTTTAAAAGTTTTAATGTACATAATATATGAATTTAAACACATAAAATAAATATTTGAATTCATGAATATGTTTTCAAAATAGTTTTGTATAAAACCTACATATTTTTGGAAGGATTGAAACAACTAAGATAAAATAAGGAATCTTTTGTTTCAGTTATCGATTTCTGTCTAATGAAAGTGTTGGTAGCTGATCAGAACACAAATTTCACATCACTCCAGTTGTCCTGGGCGTCTAAAAGTAATTGTGAGCAAAGAGCAGGGCGGGCGGGGCGTGTTCGCGATGGACGCGTTTATAGATTGGTTACCGACAAATTTTTTGTAAGTTATAATATTAGTATAAAATAAATCATTACAATTTATGTATTATATTGACTAGGGATTTACACTCGCTTCGCATGGGTGCGTCCCTAGGTACGTTTTTTTAGAGTTTCATTCTTTTTCAAAAATAAATGTAGCCTAAGTTACTTCTTATAACATTAGCTATCTACCAGTGAAATTCCCATCAAAATCGATTCAGCCATTTTGGAGGTTAACCGGAACAAACAGACAGACAGACAACAAATTTAAAAATTGTTTTTTTTATAAGTACCATATATAATTTAATATTATGCACTTAGTAAAAAGCTGTTATTTTAACATTACAAACAGATACTTTAATTTTATTTATCTTTAATTCAAGAAGTAGAATAGATTAAATGAATTTCTATTTCAGGATTCGTTTTCACAAGATTGTCAGCCAGAACTCGTTAGATGTCCATTAGAACGATTGGTACTATTAGCTAAAATGTTAAATATGGGCCCGCCAAGTGAGATCCTAGCGTTAGCAATGGACCCGCCCGATATGTCAAACATACACCGCACGATATTGGTGCTTAAAGAGGTATGATTAATTCAGGTTTTTATAAATTTTGAACAATCATAAGGTTCATTTTCTTGTATTTGTAATTGATTATAGTATACTAATAACCTACATATTATGCAAGAAAGATGTAGAAAAAAGTGTAATAATATGTTCCTAAAGTAATAAAAGTAATAAAAACTTAAAAAAAAAAATAAAAACCGACTTCCAGGCACTGAAAAGTAAAAAATAACTAAACAGAGGTTTTCATTTAAAATAGATACCTAATCAGATATTTTCGAAGTCGGTGTGCTTTGATTTGTATTGGCTGGCACCGACTTCGAAAATATCTGATTAGGTATCTATTTTAAATGAAAACCTCTGTTTAGTTATTTTTTACTTTTCAGTGCCTGGAAGTCGGTTTTAATTTTTTTTTTTAAAAGTTTTTATTTTTCCATTTTTAGTGTAGACGTAATAAGCAAGTAATTTGTAAGAAGAAAGATTTTTAATAAAAACATAATATTCGATTAAGCCATTTATTTAAAAACCGCTTGACCGATTTCGATAAAATTTATATGGGACCACCGGGGAAGAATACTCTTTGAAACAAAAAAAAAAAGTTTCCAAATCGGTTCAGCCGTCTTCGAGAAATCCGTGAACATACATAAAAAAAAAAAGAAAAAAAAGATTCCGACGAATTGAGAACCTCCTCCTTTTTGGAAGTCGGTTAAAAAAGAAATAACGAAAAACAAATTAAAAAGTTCTCTCCGGCGGGGAATCGAACCCCGGTCTCCCGCGTGACAGGCGGGGATACTTACCACTATACTACCGAAGATGTGAGTGGAAGTGTAAAAATATAAACCTGTATCAGTGAATTATTTAATAGTTTAATGACGTAATCTGACTTTGTATATGTATTTTCGTTATTTTTATTAAATAATTACCAAAATTATACTAATAACTATTTGTGCTTTAATTCTTATACCACTTTTTACTTGCATTTCTGCTTAAGTTAAATAAAAATGCATATACTAAAACCTTTTTCATTTTCGTGCTTTATAAAAAATTTCTCAGAGATGAGATATTTTCCCGCAGTAAAAAGTATTCTATATGTTTACCGGGATAACCAGCTATCCCAGTGGTTTTCTCATGATGCATTCCCAGAGAGACAGACAAAAATTCTAAAAACTATAGATTTCACCTCTGTATGGATAGTAATGACTATTTCAATAAGATATTCCAAAAAAATATTTAATGTACAGATTAGACTCAGAATTTTAATAGGTATACGTGTAGATAAAGTTTTAAATAAATTAATAGTAAACTACTTAAAGTCTCTACAGAATGTCGTTGAAATCTTGAACTTTGAATTATACTCGTAGGTAAAAGAAAAAGAACTTTAGTTTTTTGTTAATTTATATACAGGGTGTTGAGTATAGGAACACTAAAAAAATTTGTTTTATGCCCGCTGCATAAAATGCCTGCGTGTAAACCCGGTCTTGTGACTTACCGTAATTTCTGTACGCAAACTTCAGTTGGCCTCAAAGGGTCTTTTGATCACATTAAAAAATTGGACCGTTTGGCAACAAAAAATATTTCGAGTTGATTAAACGTTTTTCCATACAAAATGTATGGAAAAAGATTTTGGCGATTTCTGTCATTTCTAGTACTCAAACCTTAAATGGTCCCATAGAGTCTTTTGATCCCTACTTGAAACAGGATCGATTGACGTGAAAAAAAATTTTTACGTATTTTAGCATTTTTCTCGCTGACTGTACATTTTTTCCAAAATCTGTGAATGCAGTTCAGAATATCTCAAAAAGTTATGGATGGTCTCCTAGGAACGTTTTTCTTACTGTCCCGTCTCAAAAATCCACCCTGTATAACGATTTAAATTTTTTGTTAATTATAATAATACATTTTTTATCTTCAAGATGGGAGCACTGATGAAGACTATTGATGAAGAATGGTCTAATTCAGACGGCGACATCACTTACATGGGGCGTATAATGGCAAAGCTACCTATTGATGTCAGATGCTCTAAACTTATTGTCCTGGGATATGTATTCGGTTGCTTAGAAGAGTGCATTATTATGGGTAATGGATTTTTAAATATTATATGAGTTTATTATGAAATATTTATCTTTTGAATAATTTTTGATAAAAACAAAACGATTGGATGCTTCAGTTAATTAAATATTAATGAAATATTTCAACACCTGAAATGAAATGATAAGTATTGTTGCAATTTCGACTTTACAGTATGTAAATGAGAAATTATTTTTTATATCAAATTTATCTATTGTAGAAGCAGCACTATCAAAGTTAATATTGTATTATTTGATCAGTTATTTAAGATTTTCAATTTATTCTTATTATTGTATTTTTTTTCTAAATTAGCAGTTTTTTATGAGTATATAGAAAACAAAAAATATATATTTTTAGCCGCGGGAATGTCAGTGAAGAATGTATTCAGCAGTCCGTTTAGAGAGCGACTAAACGCGTACAACTCCAAGCTGACGTGGGCTGACGGCTCTACGAGTGACAGCATCGCGCTATTAAATGTTTATAAGGTACTTTGTAATTATGTTTTGAAATATTATCTATACAGATTAAGGCTTTCAGTCTCGTTATATTTGCGAGACCCGGAAAAAAAAAATCGCGACTCGAAATGGTCTCGAAATTCCCGGGAAAAACTAGACTTTCGAGACTACTTCAAAAATAGGTTTCATACTCATAGACTAGGCAGTTGAGCAGTCGATATAAGGTATTTCAATAAAGTACTTTATTAATCATACTGTTACAAACTCAAATACAAATAAAATTAACAATTATTATATATATATATATATATATATATATATATATATATATATATATATATATATATATATATATATATATCTATTTAATCAGTCAAAGTAAGTACCATTGTTATCTATGCACTTAATATATTTTTTTTCTTGCAAGAAATTGTTCAAATTCCGGAAAAAGTGGTAATCTGTTGGAGCAAGGTTCGGGGAGTATGGTGGGTGTCAGAGGCATTCCAATCGCACTTCTAATTTAGCGACCGTCTGTTGTGTAGTGTGTGGTCTAGCGTTGTCCTGAAGCAACAGTGGGTTAGACCAATGACCAGTCTCGGTTGTTTAATGGCTAGCTTTTCCATAATGGTTTGCATTTGTTGCCAGTAGATCTTGCCAAATCTTAGAAAGCTGTAGTGGATGACATCAGCACTGGTCCACCAGACATTTACCAGTATCTTTTTCTGAGTCAACTCTCACTTGGGGCAGGATTTCTCCTGGGTTCAACCATTGTGATGAGCGTTTCCGATTATTGTACAAGATCCGATGCGATTCAAAATCCCCTCGTTATTGTCACTGTTGAGTAATGTAACACAATACTCGACGTGTATTTGTTCATCAATTCATGCGGTACCCCTTTTTTCAGCTTTTTCGCTGTTCCAATTTGTTTGAAATGTATTAAAATAGCTTTATCACTCACGTCGACGCTTGCCGCTAACTCTGACGTGGTTTGCGATGAATCTGTTTCCATGATCCCTTTAATTGTTCATTGTCAATTAGGGTCTTCGGCCATCCATGGGGTTTGTTCTATAGGTCAAAAATTCCAGAACAAAAACGTTGGAACCAAAACCGTGATTTATTTTACAATAGCTTCCTCATACACATCATTAATCCTTCGAACTGTTTCTGTAGCGCTGGTGCCACGATGGTATTTTAAGTTATCATATTGTGAATAGAGTGATGTCAAAGAAAAATTAAATGGCGCGAAAACAAATGAATCTCTAAATTCGGAAAACAAATAGACAAGCCTAAAATTGAAATAAATTTGAATTTGGAATTCCTAACCAAACGGAAGATATTTTAGATCAAAGTAGCCAGTTCGACAAAACGCCAATTTCATAAGTAAGGATCTAATATTTATGAGCTTTTTTTTTTAATTTTTACAGTTGGTACGTAAACACAAAGAGTATTTTACATACTTTCAAACAGAGAGGATCCGATTTTATTACTAGTACTAAGTAATCCGCGTTAGAAAAAGCTCTCTCTGCTTCTACGCTAGTATTAGATAGGGGATAGAGATTAAATAGTAATACAGCGATGGTTTAGTATTTCCTTCTATTGTCTTATCCTAGGTTTTATTTTATAGTGCTGCCACATACCGTATGCCGCAACCGGAATAAAAAAATCTCTAAAAATGTAAAGTCTCAAAAGTCTCGTTATTCCCGAGACTGGCGGTAGTAGTCTCGAGTCTCGAAAATTCGAAAAAATCGTCGAGACTCTCGAAATTTTCGAGACCGAGACTCCCGGGATGAAAGCCCTAATACAGATAAATAAAATTGGAGTGTCTGTTTGTAACATTAAAATAACCGCTTTTTATTAAATGTATATGTATGTATACGAGTATACGGTACATATACCAAAACAACATTTTTTACAATTTTTGTCTGTCTGTCTGTCTGTCTGTCTGTCTGTCTGTCTGTCTGTCTGTCTGTTTGTTCCGGCTAATCTCCGAAACGGCTGGACCGATTTTGACGGGACTTTCACTGGCAGATAGCTGATGTTATAAGAAGTAACTTAGGCTACTTTTATTTTAGAAAAAGAATCAGGGTTCCGCGAAAAAAATGAAAACCCATAAAATTGTGAATAAAATCCGCGTACGGCGTACGCACCCGAGCAAAGCGAGGGTAAATCGCTATATAATTTAAATGAATATCTTAGGAGTAGCAAGCTACTATTTGTGTATAAACATGGCTAACTGTAAAAACGTACCTAGAGACGAACGCGAGCGAAGCTAGCGTGAGTCGCTAGTATAAGATATAATCATATAAATTTGGTGCAATCTTGACCTTTTATTGTTGTTTGATTGTTAATTTCTGTTAAAAAAAAATGTATACTATGAAGATTGGAGAGATGTCGTTGAATAAAAATATTAAAATCTAAACAAGATAGTAATTATATTACCGATTATGTACGTAATAGAAGCTAAATAAACTGCTAAATTGTCGAATTTTCGTGCTTCTCCTAGCGGTTTATCACATGCATTCTCTATTAGTGAGTGAGTGAATGATGACTTTTATTAGGTAGTTTTTTAAATAAGATTGCACTTCTATTTCAATGAATCATATTTATTAATTATAAGTTTATTATCCAGTCCTTCTGATTACTTAAATCAGTTAGAAATAAAAATTAACCAGATTTAAAGCCATTAAAAATTATTTGAATTGAATTAAAAAATTGAGCTTTTATACAATTTTACATTCATTTAAGGTGTGGAACCACCTCCGTCAACAAAGATATTTCAAGCAGCACGGCACTAACGAAGTGCAATGGGCGCGGCGATTTTACATACAAATACGAGCGTTGAAGGAACTGGATGATATGGTGCGGGAACTGCGCATGCGCTGCTCTAGAGAAGGGATTGAGCCCTTAAAGGGGAACTCCCCGTGGGATAAACACGAAGTGCCCTTGGTCCTTAAGGTATGTATTGACACACGGATATCATAGAGCAAGGAGCTGCCAGAAGTGGCATTTTGCTTTTTTTTTATTTGATGCAATAATTATTAATAATAATTTAGAATACTATGGGATTATATATCGTTATTACCACTTCTAGTCTCTTTTCTTCCTGAAAGATTTGCTTATAATACAATATTTTATGTTATAGTATGATTGTTATACAAAAGTATTTATTTAAATTATTAAATTTAAATTTGTTGCAAAATTTAATTAATATTTATCCATCTACTTCCAATTTATACTAACAAGGAATACTGGTAAGTATTCAATGAAAAGATACATTTGTAGCTATTTTATTAAATATTTTCGTATTTCTATAAGAATAAATCGTTTGGGAAAGTATAGTTAAGATGTTATTTCATGGCTCCCATACATTATGCTAATGATTTTTCAAACTCACTAATACATTATTTAGTAACTTAATGATAGTTATTTATAGGATAATGTCTATGAATTAATGTGCTGCTATTTTGTTTTAAATTTTATACTACGAACTAAAACGTGTATAAAAAAATCTTACTACAAGCGTAAATCAAATTAATAGAGCAAACGAAGATGACCAAGAATGAATATATACTCTTTGCGATAGGTTCTATATTTTTCCATCGGAAGTGTACGTATTCCTGTGGGAAAATTGTGCCATAATGCATTGAGTGATATGACTGACTTCGGGACTACGACGTAAACGATGTATGCTAAGAATGTGATATTTTAAAGCTAGTAATAAACTTCAGACTAAGAAATAATAAAGATATTGTCATAGAATTAAACATGAAGCCAAACAATAATACTATCTCTACGTATATGCTATCTCTCTCTCTCTCTCTTTCAAGGGGAAGACAAATATTTTCTTCTCAAATATTGTAAATTAACGACTAATTCCTATATTAAATTTATATTATTCTTTAAAGAAAGTAAATCTGTATGGGAAAATCGTGAATAGTAGCATAAACAGCAAATCACGCTACTGTTATTGACTTGACATTTTTTTGGCGGGCTCCCATCTTTATAATTCTTTAGTCTGAGTAAAATAAGTAGTAATATTTTAAAGGCGTTAAAGAAGATTGTAGTAATGCTCTGTGTAAAGGGTGCTATGCTTTTCCAACGGAGTTGTGAATCATCCTTTGGGAAAGCATAGAGCTAATTGCGCAGTGTCATACAGATTTTATTAATCTATCTGCAGTTAGCTGTTTAGCTTTATCAGTTACTATATCTTAGGTAGTTCGAGTCTACTCACACAAAAAATATTTTTATATGCTAAGCAAATATTTATATTAAAAAAAATTAATTGAAGAAGAATGGATATATACTCTGTACGTTAGGTTCTATGCTTGTCCAACGGAGCACGGTCGTCCTTTGGGAAAGCATAGAACTTAGTGCGCTGAGTTAATCGTCGATACGCCCAGAGAATTCAATAGTAAAGTTTTATTTAGAGTTAAAATGATTCAAGAAGTATAAGTGGATATAAAAGTGATGGTATCCCCGTGGTTATGGCCAAGAGATCACATGAAGTGGGATCAAATCCCGAGTCCCGCAAGTTGCATCTCTGATAATAATTATAAGTCTCATGTCAAAAAATTAACCTTGGTGGACAAAGGCTTGAACCCCCTCGTATTTAAGGAAATCTCTGCAGTGTGGGGTTAAAAAGGAATGAATACAAGTCCAAACTATTGGTGACGGGTTCTATGCTAGTCTAACGGAGGTGTCCGTCAGACAATCATAGAACCCGTTCCATTAGGTAAATTTAGAGCTCCACATGAAGATCGATATCATCCACATAGAAAAAAAATATAATTGAAAAAGGATGAACAAATTCTCCTTGCGATAGGTGCTATGCTTTTCCAACGGAGTTGTAACCTATCCTTTGGGAAACCATGGAATAAATATAGTAATTTTATTACACATACATATGTAAATTTTTTTTATTCACATTGTTGTGTACTTTACTAATAAGTATCTTGTTTTACGAGTAGTAAATACGTAGTAACAATAAAAAAAAACTATTTAACACAAAAGTAATAAATGAACTTAAACTTTGTTTGAACTTAAATTAGAATATGGCGTAGAATATTGAAAATTTATGCAAGTGTAAAAGTTTGGACAGTCATTTGCATATTACATCCCAGGCGATTTATATATTTAAAATCCTTTACAGTTAAATTATAATGTTATTAGCAATTTCAAAATATGTATGTATATTTGGTTTTTACTCTCTCTAGGTATTACTAGCGGGCGCGTTTTATCCTCAATATTTTGTGCAAGCGGGCACAGACGAGGGTCGTGAAAGGGACGCAGTGCGCATTCTAGGGGGTCTAGATCCAAGGAACACTGTGTATTTGAGGGAATTCCCCGATAATCAACCTGGTATCGTCTATTCTACAGCAATTAAAAACATAATAAAACAGCACATTGGTGATGAACCTAGAGTCACCTTTGATAATAATAGCAGGTAAATATTTATATATATTACTGTACAATTGTTTTTTATAAGCATTTCTTAATATTAATTTTGTTTTCTGTAGAAAGGTATACTTGACTTTCCAAGACAACAGCCAGAATTCTATGACCGACAAAAATAAGAGTGGTGTAAGTTTCAATTTTAAATAATGTTATTTACCTTTAAATATCAATGATTATATATAATACATATGTATAATAATGATTTATATACAAAATATTTTATTACAGGATCCTACTATACCTGGACAAGTGGTATTGTCAGTATACAAAGCGGTTAAAGCGCGCCAATTGAATATGAATATTAGACTTCCTTTGTTACCGTAAGTTTTGATACTTTAATATAATGAGTTTTTTGAAGAAAATATAATACATACCGACTCACAAGTTGATTCCCAATACAAACTTTCATCTCCATTTTCACCTCCTTAAGGGATGATTTCCGGAATAAAAAATATCCTATGTCCTTCCCGGGGTCTCAAACTATCTTGTTACCAAATTTCATCTAAATCGGTCTAGTAGTTTTTGAGATTATTCGTTACAAACATATAAAAATTCAAATCTTTCCTCTTTATAATAGTAGCGTAGATAAAGGAGAAAAAAATAATTTAATAGTGAAATGTACTTTTTTGTTTTGTTTTTTCAAACTTAGAAATGTCCGATCTTTATTTTTTAAGACACAAAAAAAAATTTAAATACGTTTTATACTGCATTTCAGAATTGATAAAGCTGAGGCTCTCGCTGCAGCAATGAAATCGTTAAAGGAAAGTATGGACATAAACAACATGGTGCCGCGCTTGCCCTCCATTGATGACACTTACTTCCGCCTGAAGATATCACAAGTACTTTTTCAATGAAAATGTTCTCATTTGTGTTACCAAATATAGTTTTTAATTCACAGTATTTATTCGTATGCGTAACCATTTTTTAATTTTTTAAATATTTCATTGCAATATTAATGTTGGATGTTGTTAAGGTTGAATTAGAAATTAGATTAATATATTGCTTAGAATTTTGCAACTACAGTTTTGAATATTACTTATTAATATTCGTAACAAAAATCATAATTTTACAGCTGTATATAATAATATCACAGTTGCATGATATAATAGACATACTCTTAGTCTAGATTAAAAAAAAATATCATTTTTTTAATACCACGAACAGTTAATCAACGTGGGAAAGTTCTGGGTGCAATACGATGAGGAGTCAACCGAGAACGAACTCCGACAGATACAAACATACCTCAATAGAAATAGCTCACTACTGTGCCCGAGCTCTGTCACAGTGAACATGTTGGTGGCGGCGCCCTACGCCGACGAGAGGGGCACTATGTTGTATAGGGCTCGGGTTACTAAGATACTGCCTAGGGATATGTTGGAGGTGAGTGGATTGAAAAAAATATAGAAAAAAATGGTTTATACTTATATAGTCTATTGATCCATAGAGTCATCTTTGTCTAGACAGGGCAATCAGCACGATGGCACTATAATGCTTTAACTTTGAACATGAACCATGAAAATTGGTATTTTTTGTAACCAACTTTAGTTAAGATCATTTTGAATCTACGAATAAAGCGGATTTGGCGAATTTTGGCTGATGTATTTTGAGTTTTGGTACTCAACCAAAAATCAAAATGAATCCGCGAAAAAATCCTGAAAAGAGTTTTATTTTTAAAATGTCAAATATTTGCGTAAATCTAAGAAAGTATTATCATTTCGATTCGTTAAAATAGAGGCAATTATATGTATTTTTATGCAATTATATGTACGTTTATGAGCTTTACTTGTAACTAACAATTTAATCAGAACTTATCGAAATGAAACTTTGTATGTGGTTCGGATGACAATATTATAATTTGGTATCTTGGAACTGATCTGATTATGAAGGTGGAGGAGGAGGGGATACATAGTAGAACTCTTCGATGGCTACTAGTAAACCCCTCAAGTTTGGGCATGTGCAATTGCATATTATTCGTTTTGACGAATCCCATACACAATCAATCAATTCGTCAAAAGCGTGCGTTTTAGTTTTCAACCGATTTCCAAAAAGGAGGAGGTTCTCAATTCGACCATATATATATTTTATTCTTTTTTTTAAGTGTGTTCGCGGATTACTTCGTCGTTTATGAACCGATTTTGATGATTCTTTTTTTGTTGAGAAGGAGATATCCCAAGGGTGGTACTATGATAAAGAAATCGGTGCCAGCCAATACAAATCAAAGCACACCGACTTCGAAAATATCTGATTAGGTATCTATTCTAAATGAAAACCCCCGTTTAGTTATTTTTTGCTTTTCAGTACCTGGAAGTCGGTTTTTATTAAATTTTTATTTAAAACTAATTATTATACTGTGATTATGATATGGACGTTGCACAACAGGTGCTCTACATCGACTACGGCAGCGTGGGCGTGGTGGCGGCGGGCAGCGTGCGCGAGGTGGGCGCGGGCGCGGCGGCGGAGTGCGCGCGCGCGCCGCCGCTGGCGCTGCAGTGCGCGCTGGCGGGCGTGGCGCCGGCGCCGCTGCACGCGCACGCGCACTGGCCGCCGCAGGCGCTGCGCCTCTTCACCGAGCTGGTCGCGCGCGGCCGGCTCATGGGGAAGGTGCGCTTGACGAATTTCTCTATTATTTATTATATCCCTTATGTCATTAGGGTTTCGTAGGCCGTAGCTGAAAAGGATAAAGGTACTCTTATAGGAATAAACCCTTATTCCTATAAGAGTTCCTTTATCCTCTCACTTCGTCGTTCGTCTGTCTGCCACGACCCTTTTACTCAGTAACGCGTAGAGGTACCAAGTCGAAATTAATACCAAATACTCTAATGCAATCCCTTGGAGCTATAAAAAAGTGAAACTTCTAATTGTAAGTCAAAGCAAACATTTACAACGACGATTAACAATGATGAAAAAAATATTTCCATGCGATTATAAACTTATGTTTTATGCTACGTAACTGTCCGATTTATTAAATTCTGTTTACTTTATAAGCTGTATATATTTTTAATTGAACTCAACTACTTGAAATAAAACTTAGTCAATGCGTCAGTCGAATATATTTTATTAACTTTTTTTTTTGAAGGTGTTTTTTTTTTTATTTAAATGTTCCTTTGCCAATGATGGGAATGTAAGCCAAAAAAGACTTATATACTTTCAAAATATAAATGTTTAACTTGTATTTTGGCTAAAAAAAATAATAAAAATAGTTTTAAGAGTATATTTTTAATATAAATAACAAAATACTTCATCCAATCTAGAATCAAAGTCATCTAAAATATATTTGAATAATAGCTTACGTTTTATTTTCAGATTTACTCAGTGACACATGGAATAGTTCACATAGAACTGCTTGCTGAGGAAGGCAAAATTAATATCAATAAAGAATTGATTGCCAAGAATTTCGCTGTGCCATGCGAAGAGAGCTATGAGTCGAAAGTAAGTTATAGATACATTTTCTATACATATAATAAAACTGAAGAGGTCGAATGTCTGTATATAAAAAAAATGCTAAAAACCGAGTCAGGGGGATGTAAGAAGAGAAATAGAACAAATCCAGTATTTTTTCAAATTTTTTGTTCCTCTGTCTGTTTGTCTATTTATTTGTACGGGTTAATCTCCGAAACTGTTGGGCCGATTAAAATGAAATTACAGCTAAGTACACAAAAACTACTGATTGGATTTTAATGAAAATTTACAATAATATAGTTCATATATCAAAATAACAAATAGGCTACTTTTTATCCCGGAAAAATGTACGGTTCCCGTGGGGTAGATTTGTTTTTGTTTGTCTCGAGGCAAACCCGAGCGAAGCGAAGGTGAGCCGCTAGTTTAGTAAATAATACAACATATCGGACCACACTCGGACTTACGTTCGCTTCTTATACATACAGAGGCTAAGCGGTCGTGATGAGATTTCCCTAATGTCTTTTTTTAGAACTAACAAACTAAAACCATTACTACTTAACAGTTATATATGCACCTATAATCTTACTTTATCATCTGGCGATGCATTGATCTAAGCTCATATTATATAAACAATACATATAGATAAAATAGTGACTTCATTATTAAACTTAATGATAATTTTTCCATAATTGATTTTCAATTTTTGATACATAGTTATAAAGCAAGCAAATTATATAAGTAATATTAAAAAAAAATATCTTATATAATATGTTTGTAATTTTTTTTTTTCAGTTAAATCACGATTTGAGGCAAACTGCAGCGGATTTAAATTTGGCCCAAAGACGTGCATTCAATAAGGAGCAAACCGAACTTGCCTGCAGTCAGTTCCTAGATATAAAACCACCTAACTACAAAGAGTGTATTTCCGACGTTCAATTAAAAGGACCTAACAGGTATATTATAAAAAAATTCTTTAATTTTTATAATATACCTGTTGCCTATAATTATAACCTATTTTAGGCGTGACTGAGGGGGAGGGAGTGAAGTGAGAGTCAAATTTATTATTAATTATATATTATTATAGGCAGAGTTTGTTTGTTTGTTTAAACGCGCTAATCTTAGGAACTGGTAAACCGATTTGAAAAATTCTTTTTGCATTAGGTACGTAGCCCGTTTATTGAGGTAGGCTATAGGCTAATAATATCATCATGCTTCTACCCAAGAGACCGGAGCAGTAATCATAAATGTCAACAAATGGAGCAGACTTGGACTTATCGGTTTTACAATAATGTATGGATACATTATTATAAAACTGGTGTTCATAATCAAACAAATTTAACGCGTGTGAAACCGCGGGCAAAGCTAGTTACTTATAAAAATGAATATTTGACACTTAATAATTTTATAAAAATTACTCTATTCATATTTTGATCTGTTCTAATTTAATTGCGGTATCTGCCACAGTGCCAAAGAAGTTTTACTTCAACCGCGCGTAAAGATTACACGCACATATTTTTTTAAATGCCTTTAAATCTATTACTATTGCTATTAAAGTTGTCTTACACGTGCAGATAAATAGGATGTGCAGATAATGGTGTTGAGCAAATTGACTCGCCCGAAATTATTGTCATCATTAGACCGCAAAAATGATAATCATTATTTATTATACTATCGTGTATAACAATGTTTTCTTTCATGACCTCAGAGATTATTTAAAAATTATTATTGCTTATAAAATTAAGATATCTTGAACAACGTTTCACATTTACGTATAGTTTTAAAACATTCCCAAATAACATATAAAACTAACATTACTATTTTCTTGGATAAAATAACGTCATATCTTTATAAAAAGTTATATTAAAATATAACTTTATACTGATACTAGTGACTCACCCTCGCTATGTTTGGGTTTGTTCCTAGTTACCTTTTAACGCTTAGTACAGATTTCTCAGATATAAGATATTTTCCAGCAGTAAAAAGTATCCTATATGTTGACCCGGATAACCAGCTATCACCATACCAAATTTCAGTAAAAACCCTCCAGTGGTTTTTCCGTGATGCGGTCACAGACATACAGACAAACAAACAAAAATTCTTAAAACTATAGATTCGGTCTCTGAATCGATTATTATGACTATTTCAATAAGATTTTCCAAAAAATATTTAATGTACAGATTCGATTCAGTTAGAATTCTATTATATGTATAGAAGTAATATAAAAATATATAATTGACGATGTCACAACCATAGTGATCCAAGCGACATTTTTGTCAAAAGGTACTTTTTGTCATTAACATCCCAAACAAACATATATTTTTCATGCCACACTGATCCAAGTGCTTAAGATGAAAATGTGACTTGGACCACTATGGTTCTAACGTCGTTAATTTCTTTACAAAGTCCATTGGAGTCGAGACTGCACAACTTAATGTATGCAAGTCGCGACAAGCTCGTGCAAGTGGAATCCAGCTCCGTCAATGGTGTGCTTCTGGACACCGAGCCCCAGGAAATATATGAAAGGTATATGTTTTTTAAATGCTTTTCTTATTATTTTCTAGTAAATGGCGACCGAGCTTCGCTCGGTGTTCTTTTTTGTTATATCATATTTTTTAGATTAAAAAAGAAACTAAAAACTTGGATAAATACAAAAAAAAAAGTAGAACTTTGTATCCAATATCCAATATGATCCATATAATGTTAATCTTGCACCTTGGTCGCTTGACCACGATGCTTATGCCTGAGTGTAAGAAATACGAACATAAATATTGAACATATTCTGCGTAGAATAATGCAAAAGAAAACCGCATGAAAACTCGAAAACACGCGTTTTCCCAGACATGAGACTAATCTAGATCGATTTTTCGCCCCCGAAAGCCCCTCTCCCCACCCCATACCAAATTTCAGCGAAATCGTTAGAGCCGTTTCCGAGATCGCCGGTATAAATAAATATATAAAGATATAAATATACAAGAATTGCTCGTTTAAATATATTAGATATGCAGAGTAGAAAAAGTTTAGTTCGATCCATGTAGAATTCGAATCTGTGATATATGGTGCAACGGCGATCAGACACTACCATACTATTGTACCATAAAAATTCCTTAAATTGAATGTGGAATATATTAAAAAGCTCAAATTTAGGAATAATATAGATAAAGTGTCAAAGAACTAAACATGAAGCCAAACAATAATGTTTTAAAATTATAGATAAATATATATAATCTATACAGATAAATAAAATTGAAGTGTTTGTTTGTGTAAATTGTATAAGGTACTTAGAAGAAAAACACAATTTTTAAAATGTTTGTCTGTCTATCTGTTTGTTTGTTTGTTCCGGCTAATCTCCGAAACGGCTGGGCGGATTTTGACCGGACTTTATCGGGACGTATCTGGGGATGTATCTAAGTCGCCAGTCACTACTAAAATATTGAAAACGAATAATTAAAAATCTAATACATATTATACATATAGTATCGATCTGATGAGAGCTCATGCGTCCATGTCTGTCGCCATCGTGTCCATTCCAATGTCGGACTTTAACAAATATATTCTTGTATGTACAAGGTTGCTAGTGGCAGGGGAGGTGGGACAGAACGAGATCGGCAGCAAGCTGACCCTGCGGCACACCACGCTCATGCCCAACATCCGCGGCCTGCCCGCCATACTCGCCTTGCTGTTTTGTCCAGAGTTTGTATATTTTTTTTTATATGATTATATATTACTCATTTAATATTATCTTATACCAATTGTAATTTCAATAAACATAACGTACAAATGTTAGAGAAATGTAAATAATTGAAAGTTGCATTAAAGAGCACAAATTTGTACCTTCTGGCCAAAAAATTAAAATTATAAATAAAGTCTCCAACCACCACGTCGGAGGAGTTCCGGCACTAAAACAAAAAACGTACAAAATTCATATAAAACGTGATGGTAGTCAACCAATGGTGTCCCCGCAGGGCCGAGCTGCGACGCAACAAGGCGTGCACGCGCTACGTGAGCGTGCTGTGCGGGCTGGGCGCCAACGCGCACCGCGCGCCGCTCTTCCCCGAGCACGACCTGCTCGTCGACGTGGACGCCGATCTAGACGTGGATGATATTGCTGGCGTGAGTCTACTGTACAGTCTTATTAAACACTAGTGACTTACCCACGCTTCGCTCGGCTGCGTCCCTATGTACATTTTAAATAGATATGAATAGTTATTGCGAGTGTACCTTAGGTGAAAGATGTATGATATTGCAGATTTTTCTGTACGCCTTATGAAGTTTTTTTTTAACTTACCTACAATCTTCTATTTGTTTGATGCATCTCTTACGGTTTAGCCAGCGTTAGACATGTTTTCTAAGAACGACTCGATAGAACAAGCTATTGTGTTTTCTCATGGGAATGAAAGATTTTCCTGCAGTAAAAGATATAGTAAGTGATGACCTGAGTAATAAGTTATCATTACACAAAATTTAGTTTAAATCCGTTCTGTACTTTTTGCGTGAAACGCGCACATATATTTTGCTAAAATACTGTGTCTATACTAGTCTGTATAGACTATTTATAAATATAATATTTATAGATATGTATAGACTAGCGAGTGCGTAACTAGGTATTCATTCATTCATTGTATTGATTGAAAGATTCATTTGATTATTATTTATAATTATAATTGAAGTTCTATAATATCGTATAAAAGAACTTATCAATGTGCATATTGATCTTTACGCTGTGTATGTATAATAATAGACTTGTTTTCTATAAAAAGAATCATGAATAATATGCATAAATTGAATAAATCACTAATACGAATAAGAATTTCGATACGTCTATCACATCTTCGGTAGTATAGTGGTAAGTATCCCCGCCTGTCACGCGGGAGACCGGGGTTCGATTCCCCGCCGGAGAGAACTTTTTAGTTTTTATTTTTATATATATTCTTTTATTTGTGTTAATATAAATATATTTTTTATTTGATCTAGTGTATTTATTATATATATGTTATTTTGATTTCATTTAGGTACTAAAAGAGAGGAAAGATATTGCTTAAAATATTTCTTTAAGGAACACTAATAAAGATTAAAGAACAGTGAAAATTAACTAACCCAGCAACTTGCCCCGGTTTCGCTCGTGTACTTTTTTACTTGATATTTCTTTGAAATTAAATGTTATTTTGTAACAAAAATAAAATACTAAGTGTGGTCAAATTGAGTTTCTAAGATTCCAAAAATATTTTTATTTAAACTAAATTAATCATAGGTTTAATTTTAATTAACTGTATTGTGTTACAGTTTATAGAGATTAGGAGGGAGATTTTAAGTGCGAAACAAAACCCAACGAGTGATAGTTTTGATTAATTATTAACCAAAGACACTAAAAACCAAAGTAATAAAATAACAATTTATAGGCGCCGGAGAATTGCATGTATGCGGAAACACAACACGTGTAATCTAATTGACATAATTTTAATATATTATTTTACCTATTGTATGGTGTTCCGTACATTAACTATTACATAATAATATTAATTTAAATATATTATAATTTAACGTTTAGTATAGATTTCTCAGAGATGAGATATTTTCCTGCAGTAAATAGTGTCCTATATTTTTACTGGTATAACCAGCTATCATCATATTCAAATTATAACAAAATCTGTCCAGTAGTTTTCTCGTGATGCGTTCCCAGACAGACAGACAAAAATTTTTAAAACTATAGATTTGGCCTCTGTATCGATAAAAATTAATATTTCAAAAAAAAAATCCAAAAAAATATTTAATGTACTGATTCAACTCAGTTAGAATTTCGTTATATGTTTAGATAATGAATAATAATATGTTTGTCACAGATAAACCATATACGGTATTTATTGGACCACATGTTGTCGTGCAACGACGGCGAAGACATTCCTAATACAGATGACGAATTTAGAATTAACGTGCCAAAATTGATTCGTGATGATCTTTTGCAGTAAGTATGATTAAGTATTATTAATTGGGAATAATATTATTTTATCAAAAGAAGACATATATACAATACTCGTGTTATAATACTGATAATAATTTGGCAAGTCATCGTAGATTGATTATTTTATTTAACAAAACATAATATGTATAGTAAATAATAAATATTTTTTAAAACTTTACTTGTTTTTAAAGAATAAAGTTTATTATTAAAAAGACTTTTTAGAAAAATATAGACTAATTATTTGTTGTGAATATATATTTTGTATAATGCTTCTTTAGATTTCCTGGAATTCTATTTTTGGTATAATTATGTAATAAAACCTATTAAAATTCCACCGTCGATGTTTAGTATTAATAAACAAATACTACTAACAACTTAGACTACTGAAGCGTCGCCGCAAGCACCGCGAGCCGGAGAGCGTGGTGGGCGCGTGGGAGTGGGGCTCGGCGCCGGCCGACGAGCTGCTGGAGGTGGACGCGGCCGCGCTGCCGCGCCGCCCGCTGCTGTACGCGCTGCACGCGCCGCTCGAGCTGCGCGCCGCCGACCGCGACCTGCTGCTGCAGCTCAAGCGGGACGTGGACGAGCTGCGCCTCATCGTCGACAGGTGACGCACACACACACACACCCACACACACATACAAACACGCAGGGTGAGCTGCTCGTCACCGCCTACCACACTTAATAATAATTTAACAATAAATAACACAAAACAGTAAACAATATTACATACAAAAACAAATATACATATATTATTATACAGAATAATCTTAGTTTTTAAGCTCAGTTTAAATTAGGCTGTGTCGACTCAAAAGATGTGGTAGCCTCTATTGCCGTACTAGGAGACTTGAAGAGATCTTAATCTGTGCATTACTGTCGCCGAGTGACACACACGCATACACAACATTCGTAACAGGGTAAACTGCTACTATGATGCCGTCTTCTCTTGTCACACTTGAAGAGATGTTGATCTGCGCTACTGTCAGCAAGTGACATTATATGATACACACTCACATACAAACGTACACTTGTACTCATACTTACATATACGCATACGTACAGACATATATAAAATATACAATATGTACATTTTTTGTTCGAGTATATGTTCATTTGTTTCTTCATTCAGTTAACACATATATGTAATAGATAAATGTACATAATATATTTCAGATATGTTTGGATTGTAAACTTAACATGTTTTTTTTTTATTTGAATAACAACATAACATGCTGTTATAAAACAAATACAAGTATAAATAACTTTTAGTTTATGAACATGCGGATACGATTTATAACAATTTATATATAATTTCACAGAACGTCAATATCCTCTACGGTAAACTTAGTGTGCAAGCTGTGCGGGACACCGCCCATGCCCACGCACGCCATGCGCATACACCTGTGCTCCAATTCGCACCAGGAGAAAGAAGAGGAAGACTTACACGTGCTGCGGTCATAAATGTTTAGAAACTAATCAAAATACCACGATACCTGCAAGGAGCAATATTGTAACTTAAATTAATATGTCATAGAACTAAGAGTGGTAATTAATTAATTGCCATTTAAAAACATATTTTCGGATTTTTTCGCGGATTTATTTTGATTTTTGGTTCCCGAAGTTTCGAATGCTTTACAGCAATCATGGTCACGGGAGTGAAGCATTCAAAACGTTGGAAACAAAAAATTAAAATAAATCCGCGAAAAAATCCGAAAACATAGTTTTATTTAATAGCCATTTTTTATTTGCTTTTTGAAGAATAAGTTGCACCTTTGTTCCATGCAGTTTCTTTGGCTACGATCAAATAATTCATACCCGTAAAATCTATACGATGTTGAATTGATAGTTGTGTAATGTGATTTTTTGAAGTATTTTTTGTTACTTTAAAATTTTAGTTTTACAATAACTTTGTATAATGATTGTTGATTTTGGCTGATTCAAAGAACCAAAATAATACTGTTTCCTATAATATTTTGGAATCTTATAAGAATCTTGTACCTATAGTGTAATAGACAACTAGATAAAAAGTATAGATAAGTATGAATAAATATAAGGACTTATATTTGTTGTATTCACCCAATGAATACAAATATCACATGTAAATAAAACAAATTGTTTTATCAACTACTATAATTAAAAGGATTACAAATTCCTTATTTAGGAATACGGTATAAGATTAAAGATTAGTGTACCACAATATAAAATATATACTCTGTGAATCTTCTAGCAAATGGGTGATATTTGTCATTTGAATTTAGTTTTGTATTAAAAACGTTGATTTAAGCTTAAATATTATGTTTATTCAATACTGACTATAATATGAGATACTTATAGTATCAGGAAATATTTTTTGTAGCTTTTATGACCGAACTTCTCTTTTTTGTGACGTGACAATATTCAGATTTTTTTTCTATCTATGATTAATTTCTGTGTAGAAGTGTTATTTTTTTTAATTTTGTTATTATAATTATAAATCGGTCTGCATCAGCGTATTGACTTAAATGATTTGTTAAGAAAATAAAGTTTTTGTTCAATATTGATTTGTTTCATTTGCTCTGTAAAGGCTTATATTATGCTTTTATCTATATTATATCTATATTTTTATCTTTAAAATGTCTGACGATAATAGCCATTATCTATTTGGATCTATAAATATATAATTTAGGCGAATAAAGATTACTGATGACTTTTTACTGAATGCACATGAAATTATATACGGTACTTATAAGAAAAACATTTTTTTTTTAATTTTTATCTGTGTTTGTACTGGCTAATCTCCAAAACGGCTAGACTGATTTTGACGGGACTTTCAATGGCAGTTAGCTAATGTTATAGAGTTTAGGCTACTTTTAGTAAAAGAATTAGGGTTCCACTCAAAAAGAATAAAACGTACGTACGTACGTACGTAAGCGAGGGTAAGTCGTTTGTTTAGTATAAATATATCTACAACAAACTATCAATCGAAAAATGTTGCTAGGGTTATTGTACACCCATTTTAATGTCCCACTGCTGGGCACGGGCCTCCCTTCAAACGAGGGGGGTCGGGCTATAGTCCATCACGCTGGCCAAGTACAGATTGGCGGACTTCACAGGTTTTCCAAATACTTGTTAAGTTCTGTCAGACATGGTTTCCTCACGTATAAATGATAAACATGTTGAAAATAGTCGCAGGAGAATAGCAGAAGCGCGAGACCTGACATTTGAACCCGCTTCACTTGGTTTTTATTACTGTACTATTATTATTATCTTGTTATTATTTGCAAAATGATATATTTTGTATTCTACATAATATAGCATAATATTATCCTTATAAAAAATATTTGTCTACATTTGTTTTAAAATCTGATAACAAAATATCTTAATATAATAGTATTTGGTCTATAAAAGTATTTGTCTGAATAGTTTTCCAAAATAAAAAGAGAAAACAAATTTCGATGTATTTTAAAAGCAAAATACTTAATAACAATAGAAACAAAATTTATTAAGTAATAATGATTAATAAGTTATTCATAACATTAAAACGGCGTTAAACATTCAAGTCACGAGATGAGTAATAACGTGGTCTTCCAATTTGCATGTTATTATTATCCTTAGAGAAAAACTGTACCGTAACATAATGTATTTGTGGGTATAAAGTAAAAGGGCAATTTGATCAAGTGTTAAGACCAGTTTTTGCCTTCCAATCACTTCGTCGGGCAGTAGACATACAGGTGCTCTCGATAACAAGACGTCGAATTCGATACTGTGTGATATGTGATAGATACAAATAAATAAAACAACCATGTGGAAAACTCAAGAAGACTTAGAATTAGTTCTCAAGTAAGTGGTTATAACCTGTTAGTACCTATTAGTATCTAGCAGTAGTTTTTAAGTTTACTTAAATACTTACCACTTCAAAATACTATAAGTCTATAACCATTTTTGCTATGATATTATATTTTTATTATAAAAAAATAGATGTGCACTATCAATAAAGGTATTTTACATGTATACCATTTACATAATTGCCGGTAGGATAGTGGCCTTAAAATTTCAAGCACGAGTTTCAATTCTTTGGCAAAAAAATGTATTGAATTTTTTTTTTAAAAATCGACTCAGAGTATTTTGTGTAAAATATCGTAAGTATAATAATATATTTAAGTTAAAATTGGAAACATAATGGTCTAATAGGTTATGCATAATTATGTATTCTAACGCTTTTTTTAATCTCTGCTTCAACATTATAAGTAACCTGTACATAAAATCATAACATGGAATATTATTAACATGTATATATTATTAAACTGTATGTATAGTATATCTACCCACCCGACAAATATTTTTTTTTTAGAATGTTTGCCTGCTTAATCCCTCCCGCCGGTGTGCTAGATAACAATTGAATTCTCGGAAATTCGCACGGATTTCTTAGAATTTGTCCGGGAGGGATTAACGGGCACCGTTATTGTTAGATTTATACTAGATTTCTTAAAAGAATTAAAATACTAAAATTTTAAAATTATTTGAGATATAATTCTCGGTCTTACGTCGTCGTACGTCTTAAGTCGATTGTCGCATGTACCCTATTGAAAAATTTCAATAGTTCAATATTTATATGAAACTCTGTAATTGGTGCACGGAAAATAGTATTTACCTATAAAATGAAAACTAAAACAATACAAATATATATATATTGGAATCTATTCCTTAAAAGGGTAAATGGGGGTTATGCTGTTTATATGAGGATAAAATTGTTTATGATCAGAATAACTTGAAACTTGGTATTAATGCTCTTTAATATAATTAAACAAACATGTAATATAAATTTTTTTTAATTCAGCTCCTAAGTGGGTAAAACTGGGTGTTGAACTTTGAGTTGTTGAATATAGGTATTTAAATAGAGTAACATGGCTCAAGTTCTTTGTAAGTGCACACTTACTGTGTGGGATACAAAGTAGAGAACGAAAATTATTCTGAATCCAAAGGAAAATTATGGATAACTTTTCGGCTGGCCACAGCAGCGACAACTATAACAGACCTAGAGCGTGCGAGAGAGAACCTAGCTAGAGAGTATCCTGCTATTTATGTCCTCCTACTGAAGGTTGGCACATCTGCAATAAAAAAGTCGCTTAAGCTATGTAACGGAATTAGAGTGTGAGTAATTCATTAAACATTATAATGGTCACTTTGTTTGCTGGATGTGCTCGGGGGGAATCAGAACCTAGACAGAAAATTCATCAGTGTGGTATATTTGTGGTTGGTCTTTTTAGCGTAGACTAAGTTAAGCGAATCTAGAGTTTTAATCTAGACATAATATTAAAAATTCGATATGACAAATTCGATAAATTGAATGGAAATTAAAACTGAGCAATTTTTTTATTCCACGCGAGCGTAGCCGCGGGCAAAAAGCTACAGCTACAAAATAAGAATGGCACTTTACATGTGTAATTTAAAAAAAAAGGAGAAGGAGGGAGACTAAGCTTCAGGCGTAGGGGAGCAGGGGGGAATTGGAGCCTACTAAGGAAAAAGTTCAATAACAGGCAAATTAATGGGTACTTTAGGAACTTTTTATTAGAAACTAAACCCTTACTTATTTGACTATCATTTATTCACAGCGTCAACGTTACATTATTAGGCATTTGGCCACAGATAAACTTTTTTCAAAAAAACAGGATCGCTCCCATTACCCGACTTTGCGGGAAATGGGAGCCTATACATTCCCATATGTGTAATGGGAGCTACTTAATTATTAAGTCAGTCAAATAATTCTATAAGTCAGTCTGAATGACGACATTGTTTGCTTTATCCATTTCCCAAGCTTCTAAAGTACAATGACTGTTATGGTTGTCCATTATCAAC
Organism: Fabriciana adippe; assembly: GCA_905404265.1. Taxonomy (NCBI): domain Eukaryota; kingdom Metazoa; phylum Arthropoda; class Insecta; order Lepidoptera; family Nymphalidae; genus Fabriciana; species Fabriciana adippe. The sequence goes on from FR990000.1 coordinate 7,034,639, forward strand.
AGAATAGGTTGTTCAGCGGTGGGTTTAGAGTGCTCAATGAAATGTCGCAGCCATTTAACGTATATGCTTTCATTTGTCCAACCATTATAGGAGCATGTATAAACAGCTCCTGGTGGACCATCCTTTTCTAGCTGCGGTGAGTGACGTTGTCGGGAGAAAATAAAAAGAGGCGGAATAAATGATCCTGTAGCACTCATAGCACAGATAACCGTGACATTTTTACCCTGTTTTTGTCCCCGAGGTGCTATAATGTTTTCTGTGTCCTGGACCGTCGTTACGCCTGTCTCATCCATGTTGTAAATATGAGTCGGCAGAAAGTTTAGTTGGTGTTTGGTCATGACATTCTCCAGATTTTGAAAGAATCGATCTACTTTGACTTTATTGAACCCCAGTATTCTATTGATGCTTGTCGTTTCTGGTTTTCTTATGCATAAATCAGGATGTCGTTGAAAAAAACCAGCTAGAAAGTCTCTGCCCGCAGACTTCTTGGCTTCGTTAAATCGATCTGCGACACCACATTTTCCAGCCATGGCGTAACATATCTTACAAAACTGGGTTCTCGTCACTCTATAAAAATTATTCGACATCTTATGAAGATGATCAGCCAGAATAGTTTCTTGTTCCTCAGTGAACACGGAGGGCCTTCCTAACTTTGGAGGACATTTGTCGCTAGCATTGGTAGATTTAGCTAATCTGAACCTCTTTTTCAAGGTGCTGTAGGATATTCCAAGATCTTTTGATCTTGGAATACCCTACAGCACCTTGAAAAACCCTCTTAAGTTTTTTGATAGCATTTCTAAGGTTTCAATAGTCCAAGACGCTTTCGTCGTGGTACGTTCCCTTTTTCTTGGCATTTTGGCATCTGAAAAAAATACATATTAAAATGCATATGGGGTAATTGGACTTATAAGGGGTAATCAGAGCCTAATAAGCTCTGATTACCCTAATACCACCATCTTGAAATTAAATAAAATTATATCCTGAATTTAGCTTGTTATGAAATTATACGCACAGACACTCAAAATTGATAACATTAGCTATAAAATAAAACAGATTTGATTGTAACAAACATATAACTTCACACTTACCTGGCCGTTGAAATTTTGTATTTTTTATAAGCGCGAAGCACAAAATCGACAGGCGACTGTGTTCAAGTAATGCGTGGCACTGGCGAGCCTAGCGCGGCAAGAGAATACGGGCGCAGTGTGATGTAGACGCCCGAGTGGAAACCAAGTGAATACGAGCTATAGTTTTATCTCTAGTTGCATCGCTCCCATTACCCGCTGGCTCTCATTACCCCCCGTTCCCCTACATGGCACTGGGTCTTTAAAAATAACGTAGATGTTAGCCTGTTAGTATGCTAGTTAAAAACCCATATTAGCCGAATTATATGATTCTAAAGTCGTAAACATTGTATGCAATTGTATCATTGTTCTCTCTTCCTCTAACTTTGAAAAGACGACAGGGCTCACGCTGATGTTTTAACATTGAAAATATTTTTTTGTCGCTTTGTTATGGGCCCGATTTTCTGCGAAAGTGCGACATAGCCTTGGTGTCGTGGATTTTGGGACTACGTGGCCGATTGGGATGTCAAAAGACGCGTCTAAATGAGGGCTACAAAATACAAAAAAAAATTTTTGATAACACTCAAAAGCTTTTTTTTAAATCGAAAATATGTTTAAATGCGGTTGTTTTTCGCTCAGTTTCGGTGAGAAAAAAAAACATATCTCGAAAACAAGATAAGATATCGAGAAACTAAAAAAAACCCTAAATCTATAACTTTGGGCTACGTTTAAAAATATTGGAGGTGCGTATCACTGATGAGTTATTCAGAAGTTGTACCTTGTTTTTGAATGAAGTGATTCTTTGTAAATAAATAGAGGAGAAAGAGAAGAGAAGAGAAAGGAAGAGAAGGGAATGGAAGGGAAAAGGGAACGGAACCGGAACAAAACGATTTTTTTTAATGTGTAAATTTGTTACTTGTTAGTAAAAACAACACAATATTCGGCGTTATGTAACTCTCGATGTACGAGTCAAAATCATACTCATTTGAAAATATTACAGCCATCATTCATCAAATTATATATTAATTATTAGTGATAAGTTATAACATAAAGCTAAAAACTTTTTTTCTAGTATGAACGCGGGTGAAACCTGGGTTCTGTCAGTAATTAATATGTTAAAAATTTAATTCAGTTCATTTGGCAGATTCATTTTCGATGTACTCGAAAGTCGTGGCAGACACGAGATCTGTGGATTTTTTTATAGTTGATGTCGAGCCCCTTCTATGGACCTTGGTAGTAGAATGAACTATATTTCATCGATCTTGTTATTAGGTATTGTTGCATTTTTATATGATATGCTTTTTTATAGCAGCTAATCACTAATCATAAGTCCTTCATCATGGTGAATATGAGAAATGGGTATGAATTCATTTTTATGTAAATTAACTTAAAGATTTTCTACCACTACGACAGGCTCTATATTATAATTTGTTGTGTATAAATTACAACTTGAATTTAAAAAAGAATTGCAATTTCAGTTTTTATTCATTTACCTATAATAAAACCCGCTTGCAGGTGTTTACTGCCGACTAGCCGATTTTTCGTTTAACGCTCCGCAATTCATATTCGTTTTCATAATAGGCAAAAGGTAGCACATCTATTATTTTTATTACATTGGATCCAAAACGGGTCGTTACGCCACAATATTATTATAACGACCACCATTAGCTTGCCTTGTATGAGACTTGAATCCGCGTCCTCTAGCGTAGATGCTACAAGATCTTATCATATCTACGCTCTTTAAAAAAAAAGCTTGCTGTTTCTTATATATGTTAGCATTTATTATTTACAAGTTAGGGTAATTAGGGTAATAGGATCTTTAACAATATTGACTGATAAAAATATTCATCTAATTACTAAATAGTCTCAAGTTAAAAGCAACTGAAGACAGTCACATTAGGATTATTCGTCAGCTTGTATATCTTCTTATAAATTTTGTATTATTGGAATTTCATACTTATAACAAATTGTTGTAGTTTTGTAATGAAAAAATATCTTTTGGTTGTTTATGAAAAAATAATTTTAGCTTGAGTTTTGATAAGACTTTTTACGCAGCTATTTAGAAGAAGAGAAACATGGTTTTTAACTATATCCGCACGTTACGTAGATCTATACATGTACAAATAAAGTATGCAAAAAATTTTTGCGAAGAATGTCTCCGGTAAGTTAGCACAATAACTATGATTTATTAATAAACCTATGTAATGAGTTTTTTATACTATCTACTAAGAATGCACTACAGTTTTAATATGAATGGGTATGTATATTACAGTACGTACCTACATTGGATGTATTTGATATTATCTTCCGTGGGTTATCGTAGGTTATGAATGAGAAGTGCGAGTTTTTGTTAGCAATTTTAGTGGTTTTCGCGTCTTCTGTCAGTGCACTTGTTAATATGGCGGCACAAGTGATTTCCGGGACCCAAATTGCTCGGTATGGATATCTACTTTTAATTATGTCTTAAAATATATTTTCGGTATAGGTATACAATATTATTTACCCCGTATTATTTTGGTATTACAAAAATAGATGAATGCTAGTATAATTTCTTAATAATTATAATATGTATTCTTTGCAATTGGAAAAAACTTTGTTTTTCTTTTTAAAGTTATTTACATACAGAAAATTACAGGTAATTTTAAACCTGTAATTTTCTATAAATAAATTTTCATTAGAAAAAATAGTATCAAATTCGCGGACGAAAACTAATTGATTATATAATACAAACTATTTATTATCATAAATTGCCGACTTATCAGGTGTTCATTAAAAAAATAAGCTTGTATATTTATATTTATACGCGCAATGAAACCAATGAATTAAAAATACTCTTTTTTTCTAACTATAATATGTTAAATTATTAATATTTATTATGTTAGATCAATCGAGAATGATCTCCGAGAGCAAGTTTTGGAAATGCGGCAAAAGATCCCAGACTTCCAGCCGAGGTTAGCCATCGTGCAGGTCGGGGGCCGGGAGGACTCTAACGTGTACATCCGTATGAAGCTGAAGGCCGCCGAGAACATCGGGATCCTCGCTGAGCATATTAAACTACCAAGAGAATGCAATCAAAATGAGGTACATTAAACATTAACTTCTCTATAAAACTAATAATAACTAAGGTATTATTTTAAAAAGTCCAATAAACTAATAGTCTGGTCAATTTAGACATTCGAAGCTACATAAATTTACAACAAGCTGAAAATTGGTGAAATCGTTCAAAATATAATTATAAATAAAATTTGAAAGTTCCCCATCTTTCCCCTGTATGGAAAAATTTTTATTCAAGGTCAAAGGTCACAAAAATGAGGTTTTCGCAATTTTTAGCAAAACGGTAAGTTTTATCATAAAAATGCCTCAGACAAAAATTGTAGATCATAAAATTATCTATAAAAAAATGTATAAATACTTTTTTTCCTACGAGCCACCGTTATGATAAAACTTACCGTTTTGTTGAAAATTGCGAAAAAACTCATTTTTTGACCTTTGACCTTGAATAATTTTTTTTCCATACAGGGGAAAGATGGGGAGATAATTATATTTTGAACGATTTCACCAATTTTCAGCTTGTTGTGAATTTATATAGCTTCACTCTTATTTTTTGGTTTAATTTGACCGGACTATAAGTAGAAATCGAAGTTAGAAGAATCTTGGTACTATTACATATTATCAAAATTGTTGTCAACCCCTGTCGAGACCCCGATTGATGTGTCAGAAATATCTGGCAAAATAAATTAATACGCCTTAGAGTTTTAGTGAGGTAATTTTTTTCATTATTTAAATACTCAGGTATTTTTGATTCCTCTATTGTAATCAAAAGCTTACGTACGCTAGTACAATGTCACGAATATTGGACTTAAGTATATAATATAATATTTTCTTCCTGTTTTTACTCTGTTTAACCATTTCGAAACCACAAAATACAGTTAAATACAAATTTTTGAAATCAATTTGAGAAGGCTAAACTGGAGCAAAAAATATTTAAATTGATAAAGTAGTATAGTTAATAATGGATTTTTATTTTGAATATTTATGAGGTTACCCTCAAAGCAGACATTAAAGGCATTAATAAAAAACTTCTTAAAATCATTAATCTCACAGAAAATATACCCAAGACCATTATTTTGAAGTCAGTTAAATAAAACTCGAACTTTCAATCTACTGTTGATGCGAGTACCTTGTTGATCAGGGTGGTTATTGGTCCTTTATTATATTTTACAAATTACATCATATTATATTTTAGGGATACTAACTCATGTATCTATCTAATTACAATTACGAATATACAGATCTAAGACAGTTTTAATTACGTTTGGGGTAATTCAATTTAAGTCTAATTATTAGATTAATTAAAGAGAAATGAAATAGTTTAGAGAACTTTGATTATATAGAAGTTTTTTAGAAATTTATTTATATTCGCCTTTACCGGTTTGGCAAAAATATTAGTAAAAAATAAGTAAATAGTAATTTCATACGTAGCAAAAGTAGAGAAATTCAAAAATGTATATGATAATATGTATCGTGAATTTCTGTCTTCTTGTTAAATGTATTGACGTAAACAAAATTTATGATGTTGTCAAGTAGCTGTGATACCCCTGGCATCTGACCTCAACCTATGTGATACAATTACGTGATATGATATTGAAATTTGTTGTCTTCATATTATGATGTAATTCGACAATTGTGTTTACTACAAACTAATATTCTTTATTTATATTTTTGCCGAATTTCTTTTTCTTCCCGTTTTTTTTTAATTTCTAGTTTCTAACGTTTCGAAAGCTTTGCAAATACAGACACAGTCACAGGAGAGAAAGTTCTTTGATATGTCAAAAGTATACAGACGGTGTCTGCCTATAAAACTATATGGCAATAGTTTCGAAGAAAAGAGAAATGGCACAGAATTACCTTGCAATTTAGAAAAGCATTTGAAACGGCAAAAAATAGTTTTATTCAAAATATGAATATTATTAAATCTAAGAACGTTTTATTTTAATGATGTTTATTTCTATCAAAATGAAGCTAAAAATTTCAAAACGAAGTGCTCACATAGGGAACTATTATCTTTTATTCTACACAATTTACCTTTTTTTATATAAAATCTTGCATATATTTGTAAATATTTCTCACTGACACACATGTGTATGGTACACAGCTGCTCACACGGCTTGGCGAACTCAACGACTCACCGCTGGTGCACGGCATCATCGTGCAGATGCCGCCGGACTCCGAGCACCCCATAGACGCTCATCTCATTACCGACGCTGTTTCGCCACATAAAGATGTCGATGGGTACGGTTTAACATTTGAATACTAAAGTAAAATAAGATTTTATAAAAAGAGTAACTAATACAAAAACACCATAAAATTAATTTTATTATTATTATAAACTAAAAAGGCGTTAGAGGGTAAGCACTGCCACAATTTTTCATCCAGCTATAAGTTTTTCGGTAAATAAATAATATTTTTTATTAATAAATAAAAATAATTGATCTATAATAATTTTATTATTTAAAAATAAATACTCACTTATATTATTTTTAATAAGGTAAAACTATTTAAATTCAGAAACCTAGGAATTAATACATTTTTCTCTTTGGTGTGTAGTCTGAACACTAACAATGAAGGGCGAGTCGCGCTTGGAGATATGTCAGGCTTTGTACCTTGCACTCCGGCCGGCTGCATTGAGCTCATCAAGCGTACTGGAGTGACTATTGCTGGCAAAAATGCCGTAGTGCTTGGAAGAAGTCGGATTGTGGGTACACCCGTTGCAGAACTCCTGAAATGGGAGCACGCTACAGTCACTGTATGCCACTCGAAGACCAAGAACTTAAGCGAAATTGTGAGTTACCTGGGTTAAACGAAATTTAATTTCATATATCATTTCAATTTCATTTTTCAATTTTAATAATAAATATTATAAATATTATTATAAATATTTATAATAAAATGCATTATAAAAAATTATAATTAGATTGATGTCTAAGTAAATAAGTTTTGTATCTTTATTATTTTATTTCTATTTTAACATCCGCTATTAGACAATGAAAAAAAAAATAAAAATTACATAACGTAGTCGTTTGTCGTCATAATTCAAAAAAATATATTTAAGCGCGAATCGGACTCACATATAGGTGAGTTCCGCGTCGACCGTTATATTTTCCAGCAAAGTATCACCAATACCCTCTATTTCGTATATATTTTTTTCAATATCTCTAAAAATAAACGTTTTTAAATTTTCTTTTCAAACTAAGTCTTTTCTAGATCCTTATAACCAACTTCCAGAATTAAAATTAATTTATTTACGGTATATTGGGACTTAGGTTATTTATGTTTTTTTGTGAAGTAGGTTTGCAGAAAATAAAGACAGACACACGATAAACAAAAAGCATTCCATTTTCCTACGGAGCTCTATATTATATAGTGACATAATATATATGTAAATATACAGGGTAGAACAAATCAATGGGAAATGGAAGAAAAGTACCTTAAATATTAAAGTTATCAAAATTTACTCAAAGGAAACATTGCTTTATTTAAAAAAATAATAACTGCATTTAAATTTTTAAAAACTTTATAACATTTTTAGTTGGTTCCATTACCGGTTCAGGTATCATTTAAAAACAAATATAAATGCTAATGCAGTTAATTTTATTTGAAAAAATAAAATAATGTTTCCTTTGAGTAAAACTTGATATTTTCAGAATTTAAGGTACTTTTCTTCTATGTCCCCCCACTAGGGCTTTCATCCCGGGAGTCTCGGTCTCGAAAATTTCGAGAGTCTCGACGATTTTTTCGAATTTTCGAGACTCGAGACTACTACCGCCAGTCTCGGGAATAACGAGACTTTCGAGACTTTACTTTTTTTGAGATTTTTTTATTTCGGTTGCGGCATACGGTACGTGGCAGCACTATAAAATGAATCCTAGGATAAAACAATAGAGGGAAATACTAAACCATCGCTATATTACTATTTAATCTCTATCCCCTATCTAATACCTACTAGCGTAGAAGCAGAGAAGGCTTTTTCTAACGCGGGTTACTTTTGTAATAAAAACGGATCCTCTCTATTTGAAAGTACATAAAATACTCTATGTGTTTACGTACCCACTGTAAAAATGAAAAAAAAATGCTCGTAAATATTAGATCCTTACATATGAAATTGGCGTTTTGTCGAACTGGCTACTTTGATCTAAAATATCTATATCTTGCGCTTGATTAGGAATTCCAAATTCAAATTTATTTCAATTTTGTAAATATATGTGTATTTGTTTTCCGAATTTAGAGATTCATTTGTTTTCGCGCCATTTGATTTTTCTTTGACATCACTCTGTTCACAATATGATAACTTAAAATACCATCGTGGCACCAGCGCTGCAGAAACAGCTCAAAGGATTAATGATGTGTTCCCCATACACATTATTAATCCTTTGAGCTACTGTAAAATAGAACGCGGTTTTGGTTCCAGCATCTTTGTTCTGGAATTTTTGACCTATAGAACAAACCCCGTGGATGGCCGAAGAACCTAATTGACAATGAACAATTAAAAGTGATCGTGGAAACAGATTCATCGCAAACCACGTCAGAGTTAGCGGCAAGCATCGACGTGAGTGATAAAACTATTTTAATTCATTTCAAACAAATTGGAAAATGGAAATTGGAAAATGAAAAAAATGGGTACCGCATGAATTGATGAAGCCCCTCAACCAACACGCGTCGAGTGCTCCGTTACATTACTCAACCGTAGGGGATTTTGAATAGCATCGGATCCTGTACATGTACTGTAATCGGAAACGCTCATCACAATGGTTGAACCCAGGAGAAATCCTGCCCCAAGCGACAGTTGACTCAGAAAAAGGTACTGGTAAATGTCTGGTGGACCAGTGCTGGTGTCGTCCACTACAGCTTTCTAAGATCTGGCAAGATCTGTACTGACATCAAATGCTAACCATTATCGAAAAGCTAGCCATTAAACAACCAAGACTGGTCAATTGGTCTAGCCCACTGTTGCTTCAGGACAACGCTAGACCACGCACTACACAACAAACGGTCGCTAAATTATAGGAGCTGCGATTGAAATGTCTCCGACACCCACCATACTCCCCGAACCTTGCTCCAACAGATTACCGCTTTTTCCGGAATTTGGACAATTTCTTGCAAGGAAAAAAATATAATAAGTGCATAGATAACAATGGTACCTACTTATTTTGACTGATTAAATATATATATTTCGTTCTGCTTTTTCCATAAAAAACCGCTAATTTTATATGTAAGGACCTAATAATTGTTAATTTTACTTGTATTTGAGTTTGTAACAGTATGATTAATAAAGTACTTTATTGAAATACCTTATATCGACTGCCTAACTGCCTAGTCTATGAGTATGAAACCTATTTTTGAAGTAGTCTCGAAAGTCTCGTTTTTCCCGGGAATTTCGAGACCATATCCAGTCTCGATTTTTTTTCCCGGGACTCGCAAATGTAACGAGACTGAAAGCCTTAGTCCCCACCCATTTGTTCCACTCTGTATACTGGTTGCAGTGTAAATTATTCTTTAAAAACCAATTAAACAGTATCTATAAAGTCACAGTATCTATCCATGTTTAAATAACTTAAAATTAATTTATTACTTTTATGTGTAAGTGCTTGACTTTAAATTAACATTGTGTTTCAGACGAAAACTGCCGATATATTAGTAGTAGCAATAGGCAAACCCGAGCTAGTACGAGGCTCGTGGATCAAGCCAGGCGCTGTCGTGATTGACTGCGGTATAAATCCTATTCCTGGTAAGTTCACATTATGTTCATTTTTTAAGGTAAATCCTCACTATCGACAACATTGCAAGTATCTGTGCCACACAAAGACAGGATCTTAAATTACTTGTTTACAAAATAATTAATTCCCACAATAACATAATGAGTGATCGATGTGTGTAGTTATTTCGCTATACCGGTTTTACTTATACGTTGAAAAGTGATAATTTGTTATTGGCTTTAAGTAATCATGAACATTTAAAATGTATTACAATCACATATCGCAGTGATGACGTAAAATTAGGAATTTTAAATTATGTAGAAAAAAATATATATCAGCAAAGTTAATTTTATAAATAGTTATATTGGTGCTACACAAGAAATGTTGTGAGTAAACATTACAATTATTAAGTTTAGTTACTAAATTATTCTTCATATATTACATATATCTAGGGTTTCAGACATATATGTAAAGGTTTGCGTATCGTATATATTCTATAATAAAAATAGCATCTAAAATCGGACTATTATATATGTTAAAATATGCATGCCTCCTTCACGCTGAAACGGCTGTATGGATTTGGATGTTCAGTACAGTGGTAGATTATGGATTAACACATTTGGCACTTAGGGAAGCACCCGTGTGTAGTGAGGGTAAGTCGCTAGTCTAATTTATTTAGAAGAGGTACTTACTAATCAACTTAAATTATAGATTCATCAAAAGCTAGTGGACAACGTTTAGTGGGAGACGTGGCATACTCAGAAGCGGTTCAGGTCGCCAGCCACGTGACGCCGGTGCCGGGCGGCGTGGGCCCCATGACGGTGGCCATGCTCATGCGCAACACCGTGCTGGCGGCGCGCCGGCAGTTCGACCGTTTCACCAGTCCGAGCTGGCCTTTGCAGACCTTGCGTTTGAACACATTGACACCTGTACCTAGGTACTATACCTATCTAAATATGTTGTTAAGGGTCTTTTGCATGGTGTTTCGTTGTTTATCGCTCTTCTCTCTCCTTGCCATCGAGCAAGGAGGTGAGAGAGGACGGTTTGATTGCAATCTTCATAAATAGGTATATTGATTTTTTTTTCATTTAAAAATATTTTTATCTATAGGGGGTAATATAATTAGAATTATAATTGTAATATATATTTCAGTGACATAATGATTGCGCGCTCTCAAAAACCTAAGCATATCACACAGCTGGCTGAGGAAATTGGATTGTACCCGAACGAAGTATCGCAATATGGCAATACTAAGGCTAAAATATCTCTGTCTGTACTAGACCGCTTGAAAGATCAACCCAGTGGAAAATATATAGTGGTTGCAGGGTAAGTGTTTTATATAGATAATAATGATTCGATGAACTTCTATGTACTCGTAAAGAATAGTACCTACTCATATATTTTAAAATTTTCATTACCTACGAATTATTTAATTTATAAAGATGTTTTGAGTATTATTGTGCTAATTATGGTTATAGGCTAATTGGCTGACTAAACGATTTAATTTTAGAAACTTTAAGAAGATCCACTGTTTCTTACTATAATCATCCGAATTTATTAGTAGTACCTTGGCAACCGAACCGCGCTCGGAATTTAAATTAAAAAAAAAAATTACAGTAAAACTTAACTTTACAAGCAAAACCCTATCTAAATATAAAGTTTGATCCAAATCGTTTATAGAGCCGTAGAGTTAACTGTAAATCAATATTAAATAATAACATACCCAAACAGAATCACACCCACACCGCTAGGCGAGGGCAAGAGTACGACGCTACTCGGCCTCGTGCAGGCGCTGGGCGCGCACCGCGGCCGCAACGCCTTCGCCTGCATGCGACAGCCCAGCCAGGGACCCACCTTCGGGGTGAAGGGAGGGGCAGCTGGTGGTGGTTACTCGCAGGTATCTTGTCAAACCTGACATACTCGGATTTCATTTTACTATTATTAAATGTGATTATTGTAAAAAGGAATAAGAGTCGGATTATTTCATTAAATGTTTTGTGTAGAACTATGGTTGATTTAAGCATTCAAAACAAGTTTTCGAAGTTTTTTGCTTATTTTAACTTGTTATATGGAAAATAAGTGATTTTGTTACATTTTTCCTTTATTATTCACGTTATCAATATGACGCAAGTCTTATTTGAGTTTTTAAGTCTTATTAGCCTTTGGTTAGGGAGATTTATTTATTATTCGAAAAATATTGATTACTAAACATAAATATTCTGGTATATGACTTAATGAATTATTTCAAACAGGTAATTCCTATGGAAGACTTCAATCTACATCTTACGGGTGATATCCATGCCGTTAGCGCTGCAAACAATCTTTTGGCAGCGCAAATGGACGCTAGAATCTTCCACGAGCTAACACAAAAAGATGGTCCTCTGTACGATCGCTTAGTACCAAAGATAAAGGGAGTCAGAAAATTCTCCCCCATACAGCTGAGGAGGCTCAACAGATTGGGTATTAACAAGACTGATCCTGATGCCTTAACTCCGGAAGAAAGAACTAAATTTGCCAGATTAAATATCGACACTAAGAACATTATGTGGAACAGAGGTAATAATAATAATTAGTTGTTGAAAATTTCATATATTTGCGTGAAGCAAATAATTTATATGAGTGGTTATTTTTTTCAGTGGTGGATCTTAACGACAGGTACCTACGCAAAATCACAATCGGTCAGTCACCAACGGAAAAGGGATTCACGCGCGAGACAAGTTTCGATATCTCCGTGGCTTCGGAGATTATGGCCGTGTTGGCTCTTGGCAAAGATATAGAAGACATCAAAGAAAGGCTCGCTAACATGGTTGTAGCGTTGGACACAAGCGGCAATCCTGTCACAGCCGATGATTTGGTAAGCCCTGCTAGGACTCAAACGTTGCGTTTGTCTAATAAATAAAATAATATTCAAAATTGAATTAATTAAAATAATTAAAATGATATTTTTTATTTTTTTATAATAATAAGGCCTATAATAATATCATTTTTATATGCATAACAGGGTATGACTGGAGCTTTATTAGTTCTTCTAAAGGACGCATTTGAACCAACGTTGATGCAATCATTAGAGGGAACACCCGTTCTGGTGCACACGGGGCCTTTTGCTAACATTGCGCACGGCTGTTCATCCATCTTGGCTGACAAGATTGCAATGAAGTTGGCTCGCAAAGATGGATATGTTGCTACGGAAGCTGGTTTCGGATCTGATATTGGTATGAATTAAGTTTCGACACAAATGTTTTATTATAAAGATTTTAATAATTATCGGCATATTAATAAGTTACTTTAACTGTGTTTGGAACGCTTTTCTTATTGGTACATCTTAATTGTATGAGCATTTTTAACGTATCCTGTCATCGGTTTTAAATCTATCTGGGTCTATGAATCTATTTGAGTACATTTTAGTAGGGTGCCGCTCTGAAACTTGGCTTCCCAAAATCTGCGAATCGAGTGTTAGTTATTCTCGCATTTTTAAAACAATATAGTTATAATACGAATATATTCCATATTTTGACTCGCATCCTATTTTAGGTATGGAAAAATTCTTTGACATTAAGTGCAGAGCGAGCGGTGACACCCCGCACTGTGCGGTCATTGTGAGCACGGTGCGCGCGCTCAAGATGCACGGTGGCGGCCCCACTGTCAGTCCGGGGCTTCCCCTAAATGAGGTTTACTTGAAGGTAACTAGCAGTTCAAACTTTGGTGAAAAATATTATACGCTTTTCTGTTCAAGCCAAATAAAAATGCGAATTAAAATTTTAGGAAAATTTGGAGCTATTGAGCAAAGGCTTATGCAACTTAGGCAAGCACATTAGCAACGGTAACAAATTCGGAGTTCCCGTGGTCATCGCCATCAACAGACATGGGTGAGATTCACTTTTTTATGATGTACGTAATCCTAGACGACATTGGTATATTGGATCTTCTTAGGACGGAGGTATCTTCCCGAACTGGTGGTAGACTTAGGGTTGATCCACACTATAGCGCCGATGACAGCCCGTTCTCAGCCCGATATCGGTCTGGTAAAGTATTTCTATACAAGAAACGTTACTAAAATGTGCTTTACCGGAATTTACTCTTACTGATAGTGTAAATGCATTCATTGCTTCTTGTATAACAAAACTTTACCGGACCCGTATCGGAACGAGACCGAACCGCGATCGACTCTATAGTGTGGGTGGGGCTTTATAATGTACAGTAAATATTGTAATATATAATTGCTGTTTTTTTTCATTTAGAATTTTTGAAAACTGTACTCAAGTAACACGCTTAAAAAGTAAAAAGTATAAAAAAAAACAAAAGAACTAATATTATTTTTAATAGTGTTAAAGAAATTATAAAAAAATATTTTTACTCCATAGAAATGATACAGAGGCAGAACTGAACATGGTCAAGGAATACGCTTTAAAGAATGGCGCCTTTAGAGCGGTTGTATGCAACCATTGGGCTAAGGGAGGCGAAGGTGCATTAGATCTGGCGGACGCGGTCATCGCGGCTTGTGATAAACCCTCTAACTTCGAATTCTTGTACCCCCTAAGCATGCCGCTTCAAGATAAGATACAGAAGATCGCTACAGAAATGTATGGCGCTGGACAAGTAGAATACACTGAAGAAGTTTTGGAAAAAATGAAAGAATTTTCTCAAAAAGTAAGTACCTACACTATTTAGTAATGGTATAATGCAGCTAGTTAAAATTATTACGAATCTGCAACAAATTATCTGAACCGTCACATATGTAACTTGTTTGTTTTCGTGGAAATAACAAGGACATAACTAGAATCAAATGTGATATTTAAGTATGTTTTTATAAATATGTAACGTTAACCATATTTTTATACAGGGTTATGATAAATTAGCAATATGCATGGCCAAGACATCAAACTCGCTTACCGGAGATCCGAGCGTGAAAGGCGCTCCAACAGGCTTCACTCTGCGCATCAACGACATTTTCGTATCAGTTGGCGCCGGCTTCGTTGTCCCGATGGTGGGAGAGATATCTAAAATGCCGGGACTTCCCACTCGCCCTAGCATCTACGATATAGATCTGGACACCAAAACTGGTGAAATTAAAGGGCTCTTCTAAATGTTGTCTTATTTAAATTTATACGTTATTGTTTGTTATTTTATGTTTACACTTTTTGTTTTAAACTTTCAACTTCAAGACATATCAAATAAAATCGTTAATATTCTTTTTAAATAAACGAATGAAGAAGCGTGATTACTTTGATATTTCCTTGCAAACCCCAAACTTCCCTTTCTTCTAAAGTTTTACTTTCTTTTCGTTTTGTTGATTATTGTAATATTTTTTTTCAACTTTTACCTATAAAATACGTTTAAACATAAACAAAAATTTTATTATAAACATTAGTTAACTAACATCTTAAATAGTCGTATAAATCAGATAAAACAAAAATCTTACGTCTTTATATAGCGAAA
Source organism: Fabriciana adippe (assembly GCA_905404265.1). NCBI lineage: Eukaryota > Metazoa > Arthropoda > Insecta > Lepidoptera > Nymphalidae > Fabriciana > Fabriciana adippe. Next base: position 7,049,892 of record FR990000.1, read on the forward strand.
AGTTTCTGGAATTTGGATTTACCTAATTTTGATACGATATATGCCAAATAGTTGACATTTTTTAAAGGATTTTTAATCAATAATGTCTTACAAAAATAGAATTTATTTCTTGGGATGGATTTTCTATTGCATACATGTTCTCAAATTCCACAATTTTATTTACACAATGTTATCACGTCACGAATAGAGGAAAAATAGTTCAAATAAATGTCAACAGATGGCATTATACATGTGGATTTATTATTAAGGTTTGCGCAAAATTAAGTCCATAGATTTAAAGTAGATATTCACAGATGGCGTTGTAAGTTAAACTTTTATAACTACCACACCCACTGGTGAAATATAATATGCAATATGTAACATATTTTAGTTCACGCAAATCTATTTATAGAATAAAATAGTTCGGCAGATTGCAGATTAATGACATCTATTATTTATTCAAGCGAATAAAAAAATCCCGATTTGGCGCTGTCGAATTTCTTTGTATGGGATGGAGCATCCGTACTAGCATAGTATTGTTTTCTTTCTCCTTTGGGCTATACTGAATTCATTTTAAGATCAATTCATCAAAAAGACTGATCAAGATCTTACAATATATATATACTAGCTGACCCGGCAAACGTTGTTTTGCCATATAAATAATTTCTTATTACTAAAATGGCTATTAAAAAATAAGGGTTGATCGTAGAAGGGTGAAAATTGAGGATTGTATGTATTTTTGTATGTTGTATCATAAAAAAATAGAAATTAAAAATTTTGTCTAAAAAATAAAAAAAAATTTTTGAGGTGGACTACCCCTAACATTTAGGGGGATGAAAAATAGATGTTGGCCGATTCTCATAGATACCGGATAAGCACAAAAAATTTCATCAAAATCGGTCAAGCCGTTTCGGAGGAGTATGGCAACGAAAACTGTGACACGAGAATTTTATATATAAGATATATATATATATATATATATATATATATATATATATATATATATATATATTTATTTATTTATTTATTGAATAAAAGAAAATATATAATGTTTACAAAGTATTTATTTTTCTTACAAATAATCTAAATAGAAACACAATATTTACTTCATTAAAATACATTGTTGCTTAAGAAAAAAAAAATAGGCAAACAAAAAGAATTTGGCGTTATGAGGTAAATTTTTGAGAAAAATAAATTGTAAAGTATTTGATTACTTAACATTGTAACAACGTTTTTAGTAATTTATTAAGGGATTACACTGAGTCAAGACTATCGAAAAGCCAGTAAAGAAAATGGGAGGAAATATGTCAATGACAATAACTTCGGCAATTAGATAACTTTAAAAAACGTTATTTTTACGATTTGTTCATTAAAAATAATTTATTCTAAAACTTCAGCGGCAAAAAGAGTAATGTTGCATCCATACATCAATCATACAGTACAGATGTTAATCTACCAGAATATTCTCATATTCTGAAACTATCTCCCAAAGACCATACTAATGTCGATTATCTCCTTTACGATACGCGTATTAAATCAATAAGGAACTTATAAAAAACATCTTTGACTATTGTTAAACTAAAGAATTGAATTAAGATATACGAATCATTGGTCAGGTTCCTCCACCTCGTTGACGATCTCGGTGGGCTGGAAGTCTTCATCGTCGCTGTCGTGCGCGGCGCCGGGATGTGCCGGCACGAAGTGCTGCGGCTCCTTGTGCACGAACGTGCCCGGCGCGCTCCACGTGCTCTTGCTCTTCTGTTGAATATAGGTTTTCATTTGTAGCCAACTTATGGGTTTTCCCCCTTTAGCCTACGTCCGCACAGGCAGGCGGCTTGCTTAGCGCCTAGAGCCTAGCGAGTCACCCAGCTAGTAGCTTAGTGAAACGAACGTTTTAAAATATTCGCGACCGGCCGCACTGCGCTCTTGGCGCTTCTTGCTAAGCGACTAGCTAGGCGCCAAGCGCGCAGTGCGGCCGGTCGCGAACATTCTAAAACGTTCGTTTTACTAAGCTACTAGCTGGGTGACTCGCTAGGCTCTAGACGCTAAGCAAGCCACCTGTATGTGCGGACGTAGCCTTAGGGTTAAAAAAATTGCACCGAGGGTTTTTTAGGGGAAAAAATGTTTAGGGGTTTTTTCAGGGTTTTTTTTCTTTAATAGCATGACCTAAATATAAATAATATTTTATAAAGTTCCGTTTAAAGACTTGGAAAAATCATATATCTTTAAATAGCATTTGCATCATTTATCTTTTTTTTATTTTCTAAGTTATTTATGAAATTTATTATTATTATTATTAAATAGTTATATGTAATTATTATAATAATAACCAGACATAAGTTTTTTACGCTATTTGTAATAATTTGAATTAAAAAAAAATCGCTCCAGCGGTTTTGGAGGCCATAGGGAACATACATACACAGATCGTTCGTTTATATATTATTAAAAGTGTAAAGCAAATTCAACAAGGACGCACCTGGTCGCCGGCGCGCCGCACGATGTCCACGTACATGTCGTACACGTAGCGCGCCATGTGCGGCATGTCGCGCACGCGCAGGCCGGCCGCCGCCGCCGCCGCGCCGCGCTGCGCCGGGTAGCGCTCGCCCGGCACCAGCTCCAGCTCCAGCGACCGCTCTGTGAGCTACAACGGGGAATTAAACATTAATTTGGCATAGAAATAGGTTATAGATTGGTTTCTGTCTAGGGACGCTAGTATAATATATATAGAGGTTTACTCTTGCTCCGCTCGGGTAAGAGTAGGAGAGACGATTTTTACCAAATAACTAACAAACATCATACGGTAGATTATTTCTGCGAAAAGTTTATAAATTATAAACATAACTTTAATGTATGATACCTCTTTTTATTAGTGAAAAACGTTTAAAAATGCATTCAGTAGTTTCTGAAAACAACTCGAACAAATACAAACTCAATTTTATTTTTTATAGTGTTATTTAATAAAATAGCGATTTAGCGGTACATACAGATAGTACACCTTTTGACAAACTTTTATTATTGACAGTTTACGTGATGATGCTTGACACAGATCATCCTGAATAACCAAACGACAATATCCATTGACAGCAAGAATCGAATCTGTAACCACAAAAAACTGATACCTGATTAAAAATAATCGATGATTGAACCATCTTAGCAACATACCTGATTAAAAGTGGGCTGCAATTCAAAGCAGTTCTTGAAGAGGTTAGCTCTCGCGAATATATAGAGTCCGAGGCGAGCACGTGACGCGGCCACAATGAGCCGGCGCAGGTCGCGCACGTGCCCCACCGCCTTGGTCCGTACCAGGGAGATCAGCGCCACGTCGTTTTGTTGACCCTGGTACTTGTCCACTGTGGCCACCTGGTAATAATAGAATACCGTTTTAATATCATTGAATACCATACCTTCCTAGATTTACGCGATATTTGATATTTAAATGAAAGGTGTCGGGACTAAAAATCAAAATAAATTGGTGAAATATCGGAGATAAAAGTTTTATTTAAAAATAACATTAAACATACATAAATATGTCCCGTTTTCATAGTATTTATAAAAAATTAACGCACTTTTTACAAATAGCATAAAAATAGGAGCTATACGAAAAAAGAGAGACAATTATACACGTCAGATTTTTCATTGAATGATAACATTACAAATTAAATGCGTCAGAAATCCTGTCCAACATTATGGACATAATATAGCATCTCTCATGTCGCATGTGGTAGGTTCGTCGATAAAAGAGCTGATTTTTTACAAGAATAAGTTTTCTCCATTAAAATTTTTATTGTGTGAATTACTTATAAAGTTTCACATCTATAGAACTATTGTAATACCTACTTATAAAGTAACGTAAATACTATGTAGGTATCAATGGAAACACGCAATGTGTGAATGAAAAAAACGATCGCTTCGAGCTTACCTTATATGCGAATTTGCAGTGCGATTAATAAATAAATGAATAAATTCATTCGCGGTAATAAAACTCAACGTAAGTATTGACCAACAATTGGTTTATTATTTAGGATAATTTTAAATTAACCCAAATAATTAAAATTTTAGTAATCAATTTGTTTTCCAGGTAACGGTAGCAAATTATGATTTATTTGGTAATGAAAAAATAGTGACATGTATGTGAAATAGGGAAGGAAAATTGAATACATAATGTTTAGTTTTAATTAAATTAATTATAAACAAAATCAGCCGAGACACTTTTAATCTTTCAGTACTTTCCTATAGTTTTAGATTTTACTATTTATGAAAAAGTTACTTATCATTAAGCCCCTCATGTCCTTTCTGAATTCAATTGACGTTACGAAATTGCTTGTAAAAGTCAAATTGTAATTAATTAAATTATAATGAAAGCTCAATTTACCTTATGTGGATATCCAATAAGCGGGTTGTCGGCGCATCTTTTGGCGATGACGTCACGGATGAGGTGCTTTTGTCCATTGTATGTGGTGAGTATGGAAATCTTCTCTGCGGGCCAGCCTATTAGCCTCATGTACATGAACACTGCCACTACATACTCGGCTTCGGCTAAATTCTGTTCAAACCATAAAAGAAACATTTAAATGCAAGTCACATCTAAATGTAATTGTTTTTCGCTTTAGTTAATTACGATCCAAAAAATAATGTGAAGCTTCACAAGAAAGGTAAAAGATTAAACAATTCACGACATGCGTACCTATTATTTACTTACATTTTTTCTTTTAAACTGCGATTCTATCAATGTTATCACGGAAGTTATAAAGGTCATATCAATGACATAAAAATTCATAATCTACACATTAAAATTTCAATAAATTTATTCTTCGATTTTACGAGAATTTAAGAATTTCGTAAAAAAATATTTTGAGTTTTTCTAAATTCCTAATTTTTCCGGCTAACAATCCAATTTCTTCCCTAAAAACGAACGGACTACAATGAATATGTATTTAATAATATGCCAAATCGGCTCAGCTCTTTTCAAGCGATGCTATATTATATTTTTACCTGATAGAAGTAAGGGCTCGGTTCAGTTTCGCCGGCGCCATTGAAGTCGTCGACGTTAATCAACTGAAAGTCGTAGCGCAAGCCAGCGTTGGCCGCGCGGTACTCGGGCTGCGAGCACACGTGCGCCAGGTCGCCTAGGTTACGGTACCTCCACCGGTACAGGTTACAGATGCTGGGGAGATAGTCATTATAACATTATTTTAATAAATCGGTATAAATATTATGAATGTGAAAGTCTGTGAGTATGGATATTTGTTACTCTTTAACGCCAGAACGGATAAACGGATCTAGATTAAATTTGGCATAGAGATAGATTATAGTCTGAAATAATACATAGGTTACTTTCTTTCCCGGAAAAATATACGGTTCCTGAGGGATACATTTGTTCTGGGGTTCGCCCCTAGTTACTTAAAAAATGGGGGGTGGGAGTATGAGGGTGAAAAGTACTTTACGACCTATTCTCACACCAACCAAATAAAATCATTAAAATCGGTCGAGCCGTTTCGGAACAGTGCGACCACAAACACCGTGACACGAGATATTTATATATTAGGTTATGGAAATTCTAAGACGGTACGATCCTTTTTTACTTAATTCACAAATATCATTGTATCGGCAGTTTGTTTTTGTAATATATATTATAATTCGTAGCCTAAAAGTTTCCTAATAGTTCCTCTTTCTATTGGTGAAAATTGTATGAAAAATCCGTAGTTTTGAGGTTAGTCCGAACAAACAAAAACTCAGCTTGGCAATATACCTTAATTTATAATATATAGTGACTCAAATTATCGTATTATAAAGGAAGGAAATGAACCTTATCTCCTTTGTACGGATAGTGGTAGTTAATAGATAGTTACAAAAACATGACTTCCTCATACAAATAATTTTATCTAATAAATTCTAAGCATTTTGAAGACATTAATAGTTGTATAAATACTATGAAATGATTAAATTTTAGTCTATATTCTATAACAGATGATTATCACACGAAAGTATTTAGAATTAAAATTTAAGTTACGTAACAACTAGAGATAAATTATTATGTAAACTGTACCGTGTGGGTTTGGCACAATAATATATGATAGGCATATTTTAGCTCGTAATATAAAATTAGTTTTATTCGATGTCATTTTATTGAAATTATAAATAATATTACGGAATTGGTAAAGAAGTGTAAAAGATTTTCAATTTGAAAACTAAAAATGTAGTTGTATTAAGCTTATAATAGTGCACCGAGGCAGTTACATATATCCGCTTCGGTGGTCTAGTGGCGGGGTTCGAGTCCCGGGTCGGGCCATGTTTAGTTATTGAGTTTTTTTGTTAAGGAATTCTCAGTAGCACTCCGGAGTTGGAAAGTTGGCGGTGTTTCATGCCTCAGAGAACACCTAAAGCCGTCAGTTCTACGCCTTAACCTACACAGGTCGAATCGAAGTATCGTCCCATCAGACTTTGAGAGTGAAAAGGAATAGAGAGTGCACTAGTGTCTGCACACTGCTACACTCACTGCACTATAATGTATAAAATAGTGTCAGTGAGATTGGCCGCCGTGGCCGAAATCGGTCAGGAAGACATCATTCATCAATCACCTTGCATATGACTTAACAAGTGTAAAAATAAGTTTTACACATACGCAATTTATTTTCAAATAAAGATAACATTATGTAAATTGTACATTTATAGTAACTAATTATTATGTAAAGATGCAAACTATCGTTGAGGTCATCTCAGACGTGATGTCACGTATCTTTAACCGGCTTTGATCGTTATTCACTATTTAAAAGGAAATTTATATGTACATTGTAAATTTATTATAAAAGACGTAACAAAATTTTAAAGGAAGTTTTTATATTTTGCAGTTTAATGATTTCGCATTGTTGCCGAAGGAAGAATTCCGGTATTGATAGCCCATGATTTTTTCTTTACCATATCGGGCTATCGGCACTTGTATAAAGAATACAAAATACATATGTATATATTTTGCCGCATATTAAAATCGAACCCACGTCTGATGTAAAAGGTAGACCTGTTGTAATAATATAAAAAAAGAAAAGAATTTGACGCTAAAGGGTTACTAAAATATTTCAAATAATTCAATATATTAAAAATAATTTGTTAATATCGTGATATAAAACAGATATTGATTATAGTTATTACAGATAATTTAGTTATCATATTATAACAAGAAGTATTCTAGTACTGAGATATTTTATTAAAAAAATAACACCTCTTATATAAATTGTTTTCTTAATAATCTCGAAACATAAAATCAGATTATAATCCGAGCATAATAAATGTAACTGAGTAACATACATACATACATATGTATATATAGATACCATGCTTACGTGATTGTTACTAATGATAATGAATACATAAACCTTGAGAGAACAATTTAAGGACTTAAATGTATCATGTGTTTAAAAATAAACATAAATAAAAAAAACGGAAAAGTGCGAGTCTGCACAGTCAGAGGGTTCCGAAATTATACATTAAAATAAGTTTAGAATTAGAAATAAAATTATGTTACATCTACAAATATGCGGTTTTCGGATTATTCTGCTTTGCTTCTTGCTAAATTTATGATTCTAGGTCAACTGGAAGTACCCTATATGTTTTGTTTCCTTTGCGTATGTCAAAATGTGCGGCATAAACGGCCGTATCTTTTGATTGCGTTGAATTAGCAGTCACGTGTGATTTTTTCACAGTTCGAAGGGATTGCAGACCTTTGAGTATTTATATTAATTTCAACTAGATACTTCTACGTATTCCTGAGAAAATGGGTCTAGACAGACAGACGGACAACCGATAAGGGTTCCTTTCGTCCTTTTGAGGTACGGAACCCTACACACAATTTTTTTTCATTATATACTCGTACATAATACAGTACATTCATTTAAGTAAATAAATAATTTAATCTCTGCTTGTAAATATTCTACATGTTAAATCAATACTAATATTACAAATGTGAAAGTGTGTTTGTTTGTTTGTCTGTCTATCCTTCTTTCACATCGAAACAGAATGACGGATTTGCGTGATTTTTGTGTGGAGATAGTTGAAGGGTTGGAGAATGACATACTTTTTTACCGCGGGAGATTATCTCATTCCCACGGGAAAACACGTTATAATACAGCCCACCACAAGTCATCATACCTATGTATATAGTCTATTTCATACTAACCGTTAAGACGTGCCTAGGAACGAACTTGAGCGAAGCGAGGGTGAGTCGCTAGTTCAGTATAATCTTAAAAAATGTATTGAAAATTATAAACAACTTACCTAGGTCTCGCTCGTCCTTGAGCATCTAATTCAACGTACGGCACCCCGAGCCTCACCATGCGGGTAAAGAGACTCTGTTCCATGTTACAGTACTTCTGGAAGGCCATGTTCTTCACCACAGGAGGGAGCTGATGGTGGTCACCTATCATGATCCAGCGTTTGAGTCGAGACCTCCCATCTTGAGGGTTTTGGAGCAGGAGCGGTATGAATGTCTCAATTTCTAAGATCTGTGCCGACTCTTCCATTAGTATGTTGTCGTATTTGAAGCCTGTTGAGTAAAAATATATTTTGAATATGTAATTATATAATAATTAATAACTATTTTATTAATAATGCGTTTTAAGAACAATCTATTTCATGAAGTGAGTTTGCCGTTTTTTTTGTTTTTAAATGGTAGTTTATCAAAGTGTTAAACAGTAATCTCAAGAATATTTTTAAATTAGTCGAGTGAAAATATATTTCATTACTCGACCAACTAAAAATATTCTTGGCTATTTTTAGAATCAAATATTTAACAACTGTCCGTAATCGTGTAACGTAAATAAAGGGACGGACATGCAAAAAACTACAAGCACATTTTTCGTAAAATATTTTTAAAACAGGGAAATTCGGTGATTTCTGAATTTCTTCTTATTTTTTTGTGAAAATTTCGTCCAAAAATATAAAATGTCAATATGCTATAGCCATTTTTGAATGTTATGCATACCCATTTCCACAAGCTCAGAGCGTTTCAGGGCCGCGTGTGTACACGTCATGGCGATGATTTTCGCCTCCTTGACCAGCAAGTACTTGGAGCGGTCTAGCCCAGATCGCAACAATTCGAAAGCACGGAACTCTTCTAACTCCTCGAAAATGTGGTCTATGTATCTGTATGGGATTAAAAAGATTTGTAAATTAGAGCCTTGATAATCATTTATTTTATAATATAAAATTATATATTATATACTACAATACCATACAAACACTATCACATTTATATTACTAAAACAAAAACAAACCTATCCCACGGGGACCGTACATTTTTCCGAGATAAAAAGTAGCCTATGTATCATTCCAGACTATATATATAGTTATATCTATCTCTGTGCCAAATTTCGCAAAATGCAGATCTGTTCAGCTGTTTTGGCAGTAACAAACATCCATACTTACAAACTTCCACATTTATAATATTTATAAGATTAAACTTAAAAATTTATACTAAAAAAAATTACAATATGAGTAAACATTATGAAATATCAATATTTCGTAAGCAAGTACATGTCCAAAGTACTAAAAACAATGTTAAAGTACATTATTTCAAAGTACATCCTATATCTAATACCAAAAAATAAATCAATAATATATCATCCACTTCACATTTACACTCGAACTCAAGAGTGAATATTACTCAAGTATCTTAAAAATGTATAGAGAAGTAAAAACCAATTTCATTTAAAACATATTTGTAGAACTACAAATGGGTATGTTATAATTTAAACACTTGACTCAAAATTCTTAGTAAGCAGTTAAAATAATTATAGTATAAAAACCAAAAAAACACGCTTTAATTAATGATGAACTGAACTTAAAAGTAAAAAACAATGTTTAGTATAACAATAAAGAGATTAACAACGAGAAAATTATTGATTGTGACATAAACATTCCATTGGAGAGTTAGTATAAAAAATAATTGTACAAAGCACCCCACTTTTTTCCTATGACTCATTATTAAAGCATGTTTTTTTAGTTTTTTAAACTATAGTTTATAATTTATTTTCCCGTTTTTCGTTTGATCTGTTATAAAGGCCTATTTTTTTAGGTTTTCAAATGATTTTATTTAATTTTTTTTTATAAATTATTGTATTGTCATTGGTACTTGTTAAATGTGTAAAGTTTCATTTCAATCTGAAGGTTTGATATGGATGAAAATTGCGTTCAAAGATAAATAGGTGTATAATAGGGGTACAGGTGAAACTAATAAAAGCGTGTAAAAAATGATGTAAATTAGGTACTTAATGTAACATGTAAGATCTTACATTGGAAAATGGGCGTAACGTGAAATATTATTCAATCGACATAACTTTACTTATTCATTCAATATTACGTATTTAAATTTGCTTTATTTGAGAAATAATAATTAAGAAATCATTTCTTAATTTTACTACTTTTAACATAAAAATATTATTGTAAAGTATCTAATAAATGAATGAATAAAGAAAAAGGCGCTTACATAAATTAAGGAAAATTAGATTACAGAGTCTTAATATGTATGGAAAAACCTAACCCTTACTAATTGTAAGTAATTTATAAATGCAAAAATGTGTTGACGCAAAGTAAAATAAAAACATTACATATAATGACATCTAATTGAAATAATTATAAATTTACCTGTAACAACTCTTTGCGATTTCCATGTCTTCTTCATACGACTTCCCAGGGAAGAGCGGCTTTGGAGCGTCTTCGAAAAATTCGTGGAAAGGAAACTCCTTACTAATGGTTTCTATAGACTTTTTCTGGAAATTTAATATTTTATTTTAGCTACACAGCCTCTAATAGTTTTAGGATGCAAGATGACATAGCTAATTTTTTCATTTATCTTTTGTCTGTCAGCATGATGTTTGTAAATTTATGTAATTTATATTAATGAGCTTGAAATTCAGTGTTTTACTAGGAACTTCTATGTCACCGCCACCAATAATTTTAATTACCTTACAACGTAGATGTTTGCGTTAGTCATAATCCATAGACATATGTTCATATTAGGTCAAACCATATTTCAGAAAAAAGGCAATGTGGCCAACATTGGTAAAAATTGGTTATTGGTAAATCAAGACAAAATATAACAATCAATACTTATAACAACGAAATTTAACAGTACTTTGATTTCTTTTTATTTTTTCATTTACATCTAATCAAACGCTTCGAAAAGCAACAATTTGAGAATGTTTTTATGACTTTCTTGACGGGGAATCACAATTAGTAAGATTTTCAAGAAAAAATAATATTTAATGATAATCTAAATAATTTTACCGGAAATTAGAAAAAAAGTGTAATTATAACATAAATTTAACTTTCAGTTTGAATAACTTTTGAACGAGTAGGTTTATCGAAAAATGATAAGGAACATTTTTAGTATGTTCAATTCCCTACAAGAATGTGTTTTGGTCATTCGAATTCATCTATGGGTTTATGAGATATAAAATTTTGAAATTGAAAAATAATTTTTCCCACACTATTTCTATGGAAAATGGAATTTCGCGATGCGCGACCTCTAAATATTAATATTAAGAGTTTCGATTTTTACGGGCATCCTTTTTCATTTTTCTGTATCTATTTCACAGGGGATTTCGATAAAAAATTTAAGTCGATTTTTTTGAATCGATCCTAATATTTTGGCAGTGCCAAAATATTAGAAACTTATAAAAGTAAGAAAAAACATGGGTAATATCCTATTTTATATGACAAAATTATATATCGGAGGATCATTATGGAGACCTGGTCCTTTTCGCAGGTGCGTGTGAACGTCCGCCACCGCGGCCGCACATGGTACACGTGGAAGTGGTGCGCGAGCTCGCAGGTGGCGCCCGCGTCGCCGCCCGCGCCCAGCGCGCGCTGCAGCCGCGCCACGTGCTCCAGCAGCTCCAGCCGTTTGGAGAGCACGTAGTTCACTCGACCGTATCTAGTTTGGAAACGATTCTTGGTATTGGGGTTTTAAAAGCAAAGTATTTCATATTATTTGTAATCTATCTAAAAATATGTATAAATTGTTACAATCAAATACGCAAATCGCGACTATACTGTACATTAAAATATATTTATAGTAATACAAACCTTGAGAAGTCTTTGTCAGTCTGTAGAGATTCTTCTCCGTGTCCAAGACGTAGAAGATGTCGTTCATCCACGTCCAACTCAGCCACTTTCTCGAACAGCTGGTTAAGGGCCTGGTTACTGTGCGTCACTACCAATGTACGTTGCCACGGGAAATTGTGGTACAAGTTTGATATTATTTGGACTGCTACATCGGTTTTACCTAAATAAATATTTGAATCAGTAATCTACATTTTGTGGTTGCTTCTGTTATTTTAAATTAGATAACCCATATTTTAAGTTTGTTGATTATCTACACAAACTCAAAAGTAAACAATCATTAAAAGGCAGTTGTAGCCCAGTGCTAACGGGCTCACTTGGGGAACCGAGTGATGCGGGTTCAAGTCCCGGGTCTTGAACCTCTGATATTTTCATGTGCGCATCATTTTCCAATATGATTAGCACTTATCTTAAAGCGAAGGAAGACATCGCGAGGAAACCTGTATGTGTGAGAGAACTGGCAAGTTTTCGAAAGACATGTGAAGTCCGTCAACTCGCACTTGGCCAGCTTGGTGGACTATGGCCTGATCCCCCTCGTATTGCAGGGAGGCCCGTACCTAGCAGTGACACGTTAAAAAGGGCTGAATACATTAAATAGAATTCCTACACCAGGGTTATATCTATTAATTTTATAATTGCAAAAGTTCGTGTGTGTATATGTTTGTTACTTCTTCAAGCTGATCTGCTGGACGCAATTGGATGAAATGTATCATGTATGTATACTAAATGTAGTGTATACTAAGTCTACCTATATATGTAGATATAACCTGAAGCAATACATAGATTACTGTTTAATACCTAGGGATGCCGAAAGTCGCCAGTAATCTAATGTAATAAAGAGCTTCATTTTATGCTTTTCGCGTTTAAAGGCATGAATCACTGTGTTAAAGAGTCCGAGATAGTTTAGACTTTAGAAGTATGATGACTATCATAAATCTAGATTTTTTCCATTCTGTCAGTTAATTTAAAACAGCATCATCATACTCGTAATTATCAATCTGTATTATCAAACTTCCGTTTATATCATATTTTTAATCTCTACACTACTAAATGAATACATTATTCGTAATTACATGATGCATATGTTTACCGAGAAGAATTTTAAAGAAACCATTGTCTTATTGCACGGATGACATGATTGTGCAATGAACTCATACATCCTACGCATTTTATTTGTAGTTATCATAAATTATAATCTATTATAGTTTTATGATAATATGTTCCTACTGTAAAAATATGTGTATGGAGATCCCGTGTTCTTTTCTCTTAGAAAGGAAGTTCCTTTTTGTCAATTTTTTTATTAACAATGCAATATTATAAACCACTAGCGATTCACCCTCGCTTCGCTCGGGTTCGTCCCTACGGTATGTTGTAACAGTTAGTATGGAATAGACAAACTAAATATTATTACTGATTGACTCCCCATACAAACTTTCACCCTCTTAAGGGATGATTTCCGGAATAAAAACTAACCTATATCTTTTCTAGGGCCTCAAAATATCATGATAGTAAGTTTCATCTAAATCGGTTCCGCGGATTTTTATGCAAACAAACATACAAAAAAAATCATTTTTTTTTCTCTTTATAATAGCACTATATAGAACTTGTTTAAATGAATTAAAATTTATTTTTCAAACAAACTTTGGCTCTCTTTAAAATATTCTAAATAAACTCGATTTTACTCCACCTATTTCCTGTATAATACTCGAGTAATATTTGTGCATATTACCTACCTAATGGGCCCATTGGTTTCGATATCTTCTGTTTTTTTTTAACGTGCAGGAACGTTTTGTTACTTTACTATATATACACACACACATCCCCCCCCCCCCCCCAACGTGCGTGCACCTTGCTGTGGTAGTGAGGCTCATTAGCGTCCAGCAGTTCAGCCGGGCGCGAAGCCAAGAAACGCGCAGGGAGGAGCCCCACTTCGGTAGCCGGTGTACCATGCGGGTTGCTCCTGGTACTTTTCTGATAGCAGAGTGGACTATGGAGGAACCCCATGGTTTTTGTGGTCGACCTACGACGCCTCATTAAGACGGGGGAGGTTTTGTTGGGTTTTCGTGGATAGTACTGACTTTTCTAGCCGGTGAGTCCCACATACACCCACTGGTGGTGGTATGCGTAAATGCATTTCCCAACATAAAAAAAAAGTACTAATATAACTAAAAAAATACATGCCAATTTTATAAATAAAATCTTTACAGCAAATTATTTTCGATTTCGGATCATAGAAAGAGGTTTAAATTTGTTTTAACATATAGAGATAATAATAATAATATTAGTATATAATATCATTTTCTGTTATTACGGCTTAAGGTATACATATGTATTGTCACAGTCTGGACGTACATGTTGATCTACGCAGAGCAACTTAAGCTACCGGTTCAAATTTCAACTACGTAAGACTTTGGAACTGCAAAACAAAGTAGTGACTAATACGTTCTGTGAAAAAATATCCAAATACTCGTAAAGTGGAGACATCGTTATCACATTCATTTAATCTAACTCATTGTACGTTTTTTATTCCTAATTACTTAAATGCTTGTTGTTAGTCATTTTTAACCGACTTCCAAAAGGAGGAGGTTATTACGTATATACTTTTACAAATACGAAACCTTCTCTTTACATATGGGCTTACATATTTATAATAATGGCGATATTTTGCATGTGTGTAGATGTAGATGTATGATTGTTATTTCTCCTCGCTGGAACGGCTAATTTGAATTTGAATGAAACTACACAAATGTATTTTGACTTGGAGTAGCACATAGACTACTGTTAGGCACCCAGACGCGTACGAGCAAAGCGAGGGTGTGTCTCTAGTATAATATGTAGGAGAACAATATATACTAATATATTTTGTATGTTTGTTTGTAATGGATACACTAAAAATCCGCTGAACTGATTTAGATGAAATTTGGTACGAAGATAGTTTGAGACTCTGGGAAAGACATAGGATCGTTTTTTCCCGGAAATCATCCCTTATGGGGATGAGAAGGGGGATGAAAATTTGTATGGGGAATCATCATTTCTCAAGGGATATAAAATTTATCATACCTATGTATGATATACATAATGTATAACTATACACTAATATATAGTCTATCTATTCCATACTAATCGTTAAAACGTACCGCTACTGTCGTAATAAACCGTAACCGTGTAACGGATTGTTGCAGTATATATTTAATATTGGCATCGTATGGCCTAAATCTGATTGACGACCAGACCTTTACCTGCAGTAACGGATTAGTGCAATCTAAGTACTTCGACACAAGGACCGTGCTATTTTTAGTGGTTTTCTGCTTACGATTTATGACCAACTTAAAAATTGTGGATTTTTCATCATTATGTTATACAATATCTTCCTGAAATGAAGACGTAGGGTGTTCGCATACTAATTATAAGATAAAATGTCTCCACTAATCGTAAAAAATTACTTTACTTCAATAAGGGTAAAAAGTTATGACATATATTTAAACCTTTTCAAATTACCTTTTTGTGCTTGTGCTTTAGTAGTACGGTATATTAAACATGTACCTACGTTCATATGAACCCACTTTAAGTTCCTTTTTATTCAAAAATATTACACCGCTCTTACACTGCATAAGCTTATCGATACCCAAGTTACGGTATTTTATTTTAGGTCAATCGTACGGTACCAACTTTTTTCAATACAATTTAAATTTTATTTCACTATAGAAATTAAATTATTATTAGGCGTTTATTGTCGCATATTTGAGTAAATATAAGAAATTATTAAGTGTAATAAGGTCGTCGCCACTCTATTAAATATTTCTAATTAATTATTCTATTAAGTATAAACTGCCTCGGTGGTGTAGCGGCTAGCATGTACGGCTGCACACCCGGAGTTCCTGGGTTCGAGTCCTGGGTCGGGCCAAGTTTAGTTATTGAGTCTTTCTGTCTAGTAAGCCTCAGTAGCAGCCCGGAGTTGGGAAGTTGGCGGTGTTTCACCCCCGTGCCTCGGAGAGCACGTAAAGCCGTCGGTCCTGCGCCTTAACTCTCACCGGTCGTGTCGAATAGTCGTCCCACCGGAGTATGAGAGTGGCAGGAATAGAGAGTGCACTTGTGTCTGCGCGTACACTTGTGCACTATAATATCTCCTGCGCAGTTGGCTAGTCTCAATGAGATTGGCCGCCGTGGCCAGAATCGGTCAGGAGGACATCATTAAATATTTATAAAATACCTGTTCCTGGTGGTCCCACTACGAGTGTAAGTCCAGGCTGCATTCCGGATCGTATCGCTTCCACTTGGGTTGGTGTGAACAAGATATTGTTTCTAAAAAAAAGGTTATAGTATTCTTTTATAAGCTGAAATCTATACATATAATAAAATTCTAATTGAATCAAATCTGTATATTTAATATTTTTTTAAAAATCTTATTGAAATAGTCATTATTGTCGATACAGAGGCCGAATCTATAGTTTTTAGAATTTTGGTCTGTCTGGACCGCATCACGAGAAAATCACTGGACAGATTTTGATGAAATTTAGTATGATAATAGCTGGGTATCCGGGTCAACATATAGGATACTTTTTAGTACGGGTATATATCTTATATCTGAAAAATCTACACTAAACGTTAAAACGTAAGTCGCTAGTATCGTATAAAAGAAGTAATATAAAAATAGCTATTCATAATTATTTAATATTAAGTATAAAAGTAGTATAGTATTATGTCATCTTTGCTATTATTAAAAGTTTATGCACACGACGAATTTTTGACGCTCGTTTGACGCGCTGTCGACACGCGCTTTTCACGTGTCGCTAAGAACACAAGTATTTTGCTAAAAATTTATGTTTCTCAGCGCAGAACATATTATGCAAATGACGTACGTTCATGATAACCTTTAGTATACTTGCGTCGTCGGTGCGTTAATAAAACGTAGTGTGCATAGCAGTGTAGGCCCTAAGAAATGTAAGATGAGTGTTTAAGATAACTGAGTTCATTGAACTATGTTATTTAGCTTATTCAAAAATGACTACAAGTCGTGATCGTGTAATGCTATTGTAATTTCAAGGCCAATATTGGTCTAAAAATACATAATGAACTTTAAAGATACTTTAGTGTCATAATATTTCTTTTATTGATATTGTTAAATTAAAGGAGTAATTTTCTTATTTTGCTATTGATTGGTTTTATTTTAAAAACAATTATTACAGAGATTCAGATTTATAACGGAAATTCTAAAACTGAGTTACTATACTACTTTATAAATGAATTGTTTGTTTACAGAATCTATGTACATATATATAAAATCAAAGTCGGGTTAGTTACATCATTTATAATTCAAGAAGAGCTGAACCGATTTTTATAATCTTTGATTTTTTGGATTTGTCTTCGCTTCGAATAGCAGAATATATATTAAAACATCGGAAAATAAATCATCAAAAACAAATTAAAATTTACATGGCCAACGCTGCCTGATAACTATTTATATCTATTTAAAACATAGGGACGCATCCGAGAGAAGCCAGGGTAAGTCGCTAGTTTTACATATATGTAGGATTTGCAAGATGAGTATGCGTGAAATGATATTTTAAGAATAAAAGGAGAGGTATGTTAGAATTTTAAGAATGGAATGGAATGAAAAAGATGAATAAAAGAAAAGAATGATGTTGTGTTATAATGACGACACGACGGACGCGTGAACATTGTATTTAACTGATTTTTAAAAGAATAAATAGTTATTTGTGTATAGAACGCTTTTATTAGTATCCCCGGATCCTACATATATATTAAGATACCTCATACATATATTCGTGGAATATTATTTAAATATCTATGTATAATGTATATCTATAAAAACCGGTTGATAAAAACTTTAGCGTTTACAAATATTTTAATGAATTGCAAAATATTTAACAACTTTTTATGATCGGACTCAAATGACAAAAAGTAATATCAGCCGGAAGAAACATAATTAAGGTTTCACACGTTAATCATATTTTTAGAAAGTGATACGTGTAAATTAAAATTATAAGAAGTTGACTCATGCTTAAATATATGACAAATAATTAATATTTAATTTTAAAATGCTTTTATTAGTTTCAATTGTAACTAAGTGTATAATCAAATCTTAGAAATCGATTTTAACTTTCTTATTATTATATTGTCGTATCGATTTAAAACTTTATATGTGTCTGAAATCAGAATGACTATATATTAATTTGATACCTCAATGGCTGATCTGATTTCGGGGCCATGAGGTGGACATTCGAAAAGTTCAATGGCTACTAATAAAACCGTCAACGGTACGCATTTGGTCCATTTTAACGAGTTCCATACATTAATGTCGGGCAAAACAAATAAAATATTTTGGAACAACAAAATTTACGAATCCTGGTCTTTATACTCTTTGGAAGAAAAGAAGTGTATCATGAGAAAGACTAGTTAAAAAGTTAGCTAATCGTCGTCTATTTTTCAAAACGGCCAATTTACCGAAAGAGTTATTTAATACGGAATTATTGATTGTAATAAATAACTTTGTTTCTAAAATAGAGGATAAACTCTACTGTAAAGTACAACAAGTTTTGATAATTTGAACAAATAAGCACTAAGACGAAGTAATTATAAAAGTTATACTGACTTTTTAGGCTCATTGTAAAGGTACGGTCCTCTTTTCGGCTGCACGTGCGGCTGTACTGTAATTATTTTGCGTGGTTCATCCTCCTCCATCGCGTTTTCTCCTAGTTCTTGTTTGCGCACAACGTTTTCGAAGGTTAACCTAAATTATTTGGAAATAAGATAATTTATTTAATACAAATTTATTTCTTTACAAAAAATATCATAATGCTTTACGATACGAGTCTTTACTTAGGCGCATGATAGCATTAGAGGTTTAATTGACACATTCTCTTTTTAGCTTATGTTAAGTATTACACTTACACATTATTATATAGTAAAGAACGTATATTAATATTTATTGGCAAAATAATTTAACGTACTAAAAATGTTCTCCTCTGGTGAAAAATATATAGTAGGTATGTATAACAAAAACAAGCTTACTTGAAAGGTCGTATTAATTTCCTCGGATCATCAGTTTTCACTTTTATCTCATAACCCGGGAAACTGTTGCGTAGGTGTTCCATATCCAGGAACGTATCGTTAAAATCCAGAGTGGGGATTTCATTTGGCATTCTGTGTAAAGTTAAAAAACGTTTTACATAACTTGTATACGGCTTCCCATAAATGATCACTTCTTTTCAGAACTACTACAACTACATATGACTTTAGCTATAAGCGTATGGTAAGAAGTATGACGCGGACGGTGAGTTTTTATGTTGATACATAGCAATCGATAAACATTGTTAGTTTTTAATGCAGATTACACAATATAATAAAGCATCTATTTAAATGTTTTTTGAGTAATAAAACAGACAAAATTTCTATTAATAACATTTTAAAGATAATGGTTTTCTTTTTACTATTTAGATTGCAACCTTAAGATCTCTCAAATATACCTAATTTTTGATGTTCAATTTGGATATTTATGTTATTACTTATATGGCTTTATTACAAGAAACAATTCTATGTAAATGTGTATATGGTATAACGTACTTATTTTACAGTAGTGCCAACTTACCTGGTGTAGTGTGCTTGACCTGGGTCACCATATCCCAATACGATGTCATGCAGCCACTCTGGTACTACACACTCGGTATTCATCAGTTCCCTAATAGTTTCTAAGACAGCTTTGAAGTTATTCTCTTTGGGTTTTCGACGCATAACAATATTAAAAGTTTCGTATACATCCTGTATATAACATGAATATTCATTAGTCAAGAATTTACTCACTAGTTCAATATTTTTGAAGTTATACCCCTTTTGGCACGTTTGGAAAAAATATGAGAGTAAAATTTTACAATGCACCCGCACACTGACAGCCAAAAAGCGACATGATGAGTTTCCTTTTACAAACAGACAGTTGTGACATACGCGATAAAATCTTTAGCTTTTTTGTTCTGTTACGCTAAAGAAGTATAACTTCTTACGTGCGTGCATAAGTACACACACATGTTTTTTTGTTTATAATTTAATATATTTATAATAAAAAATAAACTAAAATTAAGAGAATCTATTTTTCAATCTAATCCTTCAACAAGCAAGCCTTAAATTATAAACTATATATGTAAGTAATTAAGTATGTAATGGTATGTTATTAAGTTAGCTTATTTATTTAATAACTAGTAAATACTTTATACCCCGCGAGGTTAAATAGCCATTGAAACACATGTTATGACTAAAGCATCAATAGATTAAGATTATCAGCCTGCTCTATTTTTGATAACATACGAACACATAAAATACTACTTTTGAAAAGTACTCTCGTATTTGTAAATCTTTTTATATGACAAGAGAATAATAATAATACAAGAACAGTGAACAAAAGCAGTCAAAATTAAAAGTATCTGTAAACTTGCCCTTTACTAGGAAGACCACAAAATTTGAGATCGTATTTGTAATTCTAAGCATCCAATGGCTCTACATTAAGTAACTCTAAGAGGCTTTATACCAAAGAAGTACCTAAACTATTACTGGATGATAATTAAGTTTGGATAATAGTAACGTTTCATTTCTATGCACATACTGATACATATATCTACGTTTGAACTTTAAAGTTATTTATACTTCAAACTCATGTTTTAGTACCACTTAAAATATAAATATTTTTCTAAACTCTAAGGCGTATGTTTTATCGACGTGTTTTTCCGCAGATGTAAACCAAATCCATCTTGCACATACCTGAGTTGTTATTATAAGAGAGATTCTTCGAACTAACTATTCAATCGAACGCGTATGGATAATATCCTCTTAAATTTTTGTAGGTAGGTACTACAAAAAATAATAAATGAGAACAACGTTAACATTTTTAATTAAGTATATAGAATTGAAATTATATTGTAATTCTGAAGAATAGTTATACGTAAAATTTCAGACTTATAAATATTATAAACAAAATCGCGCTTAATGATTTTGCGTATCGGAACAGGGACTACGGTGTGATAAAGCTCTACAAAATAATATGTAAAAAAGTAGATATAAAATTAACAGACTAAATTTTATTATTCGAGCAGATGTACCATCGATAATAGCACTTACGTCAGGCATGGATGGATTACGTTTTTCATTTAGCACTTTGTATAAGAGCGTATAGAATGGGACATTCATCCTGTGTTTTTGAATATACTTCAGATGTTTTCTTTGGCATTATTAGTATTAATAAAAAGTCGGATAATAAAGTTACACATCATCCCGTAAAAGTAAGAGCGTTTTTTTTTTTCTAAAAATATAGTAGGTAATATGTATCATTGACATAAAATGAATTTTAAGAATAAACACAACATAAGTGTAATGATGTTAATTGCAAAAAGAAACGCATAAAGAAAACAGGCGCCATGAAAAAATGAATGCATCATAAATTTCATGATTACAGTCGCCAATCGCCAGATGTTTCAGTAATTGAATCGGAACATTAGATACGTTCTGATTAATACATTAACAGCAGTACAAGAGCATTTGCATTTGATAATAAACATATCGTATATTACGATAAAAACATGCCTAGGATTTGTTAATTTGATTTGTTAATTATAGTGTATAATAAAACGTATATATATGTATGTACGTTTTATATCTACTATAGATAAAATATTCAGCTGCAGAATTTGTTTGTTTATTTGAACGTGCTAATCTCCGTAACTGCAAGTCTGATTTGAAAATCAGCATTCAGCATCATCTTTTTGCATTTTATAGCCCAATTACTGAGAAAAATAACAGACTAGCATCTCACTATAAGCCACTTTAGGGAGCAGAGCAATTACACAAAAATAAACTACTTACGTTCGATACAGATACTTAACGTCTGATTTCTAATATTTTTTTACTTAAATCTATCCATCCATTTTTAAGGTTAATTTCTATATACTGTTATCTATTATTTTAATTCTATGGGTATAACATGAGGCTAGGTAAAATTATTGATTCCAAAATCATATAAATAATAAACACTCTAGTTTTAGTCAACACAGTTAGCTACAGTCCAAGAAATCCAAGGTTTACAGCTAAGCCTTAATTCTTATAATTTACAAGGTGAAAATCGATTTATCGACTATCGGTGCGTTTTTCTTATAATTTCTTCAACAAAAGAATCAGTACTTTTTGAAATCGTGCCTTGTAGATTAAAGAGTAGGTGCTTGTGTTACTTAAGGCGGACCAAATTATACAAATCAACAAATGTTTAGCATATAGGTTTCCGGAATAGCCAGAGATTTCATAATAGCAGTTCACATAGTTTGTATGGTATGAAAACAAACATCCGAACCCACGTCATTGGGTGCAGCATTGCTAACATTTAGTTAGTCTGACGAAAAGGTTTAGTACTCTGTGCTAGTTAGATTTACGAGGAGTGTGTATGTCCCATTACGTTATGGAAGTTTTAACTTTTAGGAATTTTCTTACATTTTGAATTAAATTATTATAAATACCAGAAATTTTTCCAATATTTATGATTTGCTCAATTTTACTATATTTTCTGTTATACATGTTTAATTAGAATACATTTTAAAATTATAAAATATATATTATACTATTTGTGTCATTCATAAATCATGATGCACTTTTTTTTGTTATTCATATTTCATATAATATACTTAGAACTTTTATTCAAGAACTTAAATTCAAATTTTATTCTAAAAACCTTCAAATTCTGGATACATTTACTCATCATTGGTCCATAATTGGGTCACCTAATTCTACATAATATATACGAAATTTAAACTTTTTCGATAATCTATACAGATAAATAAAATTGGAGTGTCTGTTTGTAATATAAAAATAACCGCTTTTTACTAAATGCATATGGATGTATACATGGTACACATACCCAAACAACATTTTTTACAATTTTTGTCTGTCTGTCTGTCTGCCTGTTTTTTCCGGCTAATTTTCGAAACGGCTGAACCGATTTTGACGGGACTTTCACTGGCAGAGAGCTGATGTTATAAGGAGTAACTTAGGCTACTTTTATTTTAGAAAAAGAATCAGGGTTCCGCGAAAAAAAAAATTGAAACCCATGAAAATGCGAACAAAATCCGCGTACGTCGTACGCACCCGAGCAAAGCGGGGGTAAATCGCTATATAATTTAAATGAATATCTCAGGAGTAGCAAGCTATTATTTATGTATAAACATAGCTAACCGTGAAAACGTACCTAGGGACGAACGCGAGCGAAGCGAGCGTGAGTCGCTAGTTAGATTCATAAAAAATGAAGCACAACAGATAGAAAGGTAAGTAGGACATTATCCAATAATAATTCCATTATAAATTATAATGCTATAAGGTTTTTTTTATATCGGACGCACAAAGTTTTAAAGCGATCAGAATAAGATGTCGCTATCTTTCATTGTAAATAATAAATACATATACGCATTTTTATACCTACTACTCGATAGTCGGAATGAAGAAAGGTTTGGTTACCAAGCATCTCAGCATAAATTATAATACGATGCGTTACGTAATCGGGTGTATCCAAATTAACATACACGTGTATGTTTATTTTGATCCACCCGGATGAAGGACGTCTCTAAGTCGTGCTAAGTTTGGATGATAACAAAGGGCAACGTTAGTGGGAATGCCTATGCCTAGCAATACCGTATACACTCTAAACGTATATGTTTATTTTGATCCACCCGGATGAAGGACGTCTTTAATCGTCATGCTAAGTTTGGATGATAACGTAACGCAACGTTAGTAGCAATGCCAATGCCTAGCAATTATTATAATTATTTTAAAGTAGAAAAGTAAGCAAATTTTTTTTATAGAGTAAGACACGTTAAAAGTCAAATCTTGAATCAGATTTCAGATTCTTAAGTAGATATACACTTAACTTCTACAATTTCATGCTAAACTTTCTGAACCTACCTAATTCTCGCAAAGACCTTATAACTGCCGTGTTAAAAAAACAGTCTACATACATAATATTATGTATACATGTGCTACTGTAGTAGTTGCATTATAAGTCAAAAATTGCAATAGCACTTTTTAATTGATTTACCTCACGTGCTTGAACGTATAGTTGCAAATTCCATAGAGTATTATGTACTGTTCGGATACAGGTCGGATACAGGTTGTGTATTAATTACTGCGACCGGTCTCACTTTTACTTTTTGTCTGTGAGGTTAGCTTGAAATATCGATAAGAAAAGTGGATCTTTTAATATAGAAACTTGCTTTAAAAAACAAACGAGTAATTGATTCAATAAGCTTAACAAAGCCGTCATTGCATTACCTACTATATGAATATATAGTACGTATTGAACCAATAGAGATATTAATCAAACTTTATTACTTTGGTTACTCTGTAAGCAATGAACCTAGATTACGTCAACGTTACGCTCTTGGAACTACTCCATTAAAGGAGCACATAGTTAATTTGTATAACTTCATGCTAAGATTAGTATTGTTCTTTATAAGGAGGACCACCTAGTTTAATGGCTTCCATTGCCACAAAAAGTATAATTTAAGATTTAAACATTTTACCATGCATTATTGTCAGTTACATAGTTAAATATGTTGGTACAATGACACACAACATCATCTAGTTCCATGGTAAGTTGCGAGGGCTGTGTTATGGATACCAGACAGTTGATACACTACACATGATATATAACTTTAAATACATATATATTATAAATATAAACACCTTTGACTGGAGTACAAAGGTTCGTGCTCATCACAAAAATGAATGCCCCCAGCGGGCCTCGAACCCGCGACCCCTGGCACAGCAAGTAGGGTCACTACAAACTGAGCCAAACGTGTCGTCATTTTTTTAAAGACTTATTTACTTACTTCTTTTCCTTTACTAGCTTGATCCAAATCCAATCTGTACTGGTTTGGATCTAGAAGCAGTCTGAAGGTTCTAGAATCTCCATCTAGTTCTGGTCGCGGCTCTGGGCCTTCTTCAATAACTCGCCCTGATGCATCCAACATGCCCTCAACTTCGCATCCACGTACATACACAATCCCCGCTTGCTCTACCATACTTCTCTTGTAATCATATTTTGTTCCTGCAAATTAAAGATAGTAGAAAATCTTTGTAAAAATAATTCCTAAAATTGTGAAACAATGTTTATGTATTAGTTTCCTTTGATCTATAAGGCTGCAACGTATCAATGTTAAATATTTAATTTTCTTTTGTATTGAGCTTCTCATTTTCCTAGATTTCTGTAGAGATAAAAACTAATATAAAACATAGATTCATATAAAAACTAACCACCAACCAACGAACCAAACGTTAAGAAACTTTTGTTCAAATGAGATTCTTGTACGTTAAACGGAACGTTGGCCCCATAGAAAAACTGAGCCTATGGCTATCTATGCAGAAAACAAAATCTATGAAAAACCACACTACAATGATCATATTTCCTACAGCGTCATAAGGTTAAATATTTGCACTCCTTTAAACAAATTCCGTGAATTGTGCGTCATTTGTCATGAAAAAAACAAACAGAACTTTTTTATTGCAGCTATTTTCATTTTCTTTAAGTATCTATTAGAGATAAGGCCGAACTCAATGGAAATAGTACACATAGTAAAAATATTTTCTCAATTGACAAATACATTAAGTACATTAAACTCACATTATTGATGCCTAAAAGTAGCTTATGCATTACCATAGATCATAATATATATCTGAACTAAACATCCAAATCCGTCTAGACGTTTGCTGAAATACCTCAAGGAAAAACAAACGTACACATAGACATATATAAACTTTTTATAGGTAATAGTTGACCGACTTTACGATCGGTTAGCGTATTGGCATTTGTGGTATATGCATAATTCATTACAGATCGCAATTGTATTCTAGTGACCTTTGAGTGTTGCGAAAAAATTAAGAACAAAAAGCCACTACGAAAAATTTTATTTTTAACTTTTTTTATAGAATTTGCGCATTCGTAAGTTAATTGAGACTGACCAGCATCAGTAATATACAAGCATATAATTTTATTATATAAAAGGCAAAAGTGATTGACTGATGTATCAACACACAGGCCAAACCCTTAAGTCCAGCATATTGAAATTTCGCACACGTAATCCTCATATGACGAAGGCATCCACTACGGAAGGATTTTTCAAAATTCAACCCCCAAGGGGGTGAAATAGGGGATAAAAATTTGAATGAAACTTTTTATTTCTTGGACATATTTGCATTAATTTTTTTACGTATTTCAGCGTTTTTCAAAATTCAACCCCTAAGAGGGTAAAATAGGGGATGAAAGTTTGTATGAAACCTACCTTTTCAGAGATTTTTTTGTAGCGGGTTCTGCTAGTAAATAACGTACAAGTATATTATACAATATACATACGTATATAATGTACATTGCACTACAATAAGAGGTCTGTTCCAAATGAAACACTAAATATTTTGCCGCTAGTACTAAATGAACTGAAGCTTAAAATAACAAACAGTTTTCTATTCTCGTTTCTGATAATAGCACTTCATAGTAACATTTCAAATTTGATGGGTTTCCCGCCTACATAACATTTTAAATTTTGCTAGCTCATCATATTGCTAAGAAATAGGCAAAAAGTGACGCACGTAAACTGTAAAAGTTAATTAAGGGGAAGAAGAGCGAAATATATGTAAACAAAAGAAACAGAGAAACTACATTCTAAAGAATTGTTTTTTATAGAGATATAGACAAATAAGAATTTCATTGTTATGTTCTTCAGTCAGTACCCGTTGATATTATATTTTTTTAAATAGTATACAAGGGAAATAATTTGCTTAAAAATTTTTGGTAGCCATTGCTTGACTTTCAAAGTTATTTTATTGTTTTTATTGGAATATGATAAAATATAAAGTAAAAAGTTGAATACATACATGGCCGTACATAATATTACATTTTAAAAAGTTAACAATATAAAAAATATTTATATATACTAGTGAATGAAAAGGAATGAAAGAAAGTCTTACCTATTCCTTGGGTAGGTCGTACTGTTATCAAAAAGCAAACATCGTGTTTTCTTAAACTTTCCCATTCCTGTTTGATCTCGTTTCTTACACTCAATGTGACGCTAACATCAGCTCGAACTCTTGAAGGTGCTTTCTCTCCAATATTAGGCTTTGCCACTTCAACGACAGCGAAACTTTGTATTGGATGAGCCATTCGAGCCCAGCCACCGAAGTATACACTACCGTCTTCTGCACGCCTGTATGAGAAAAGGTTTTGTTTTGGAAAAAGACTTTTAAATGAATTTCTAAAACTATCAAATACATTTTATGTTTTAGTATTACATTGTTACTTAAAAAGAACGGTCGTATTGAAGAGAAGAATTGCAAGAATTGAAAAAGATTAAGAATGTGAACAACTTACCATGGCGCCAGCCGATAAACAGCATCTTCAATATCTTGGCGAATTTCATCTGTAAAAGTTTATAGTTTTGTAGATTTAAAAATGAATATACACCTATACATATAACTAACACGTCAGTAGGTAAGTGCGTACGACAATAACTTGTTCTACGTTATCATTGCGAGTGACAGTTAAACAAACAGTGTATGAACTGTTGATAAAATCTTGCAAATATAATCAAGGTTGTCTCGTCTGTGATCTAATTTGGGAATGCATTTCTTATACGAAAAAAGTACTATTTTATCACTACCTTCTTATTGTTATTCCCGATGACGCGACGTTAAGATAATATGTATAATTATTTGGAAAAAACTACATATATTTTTTTCTCTATAACTTAACTCCAACAGTTATAAACTTTGTTATTTATAACTTTCATTGATAATCTATATATACATAAAATGCTTTGTCCTGACTGACTGATCGATCAACGCACAGCCTAAACCGCTGGTCGTAGAAACGTAAAATTTGGAGGACATATTTCTTATACAATGTAGGCATCCGCTAAGAAAGGATTTTTCGAAATTCATCCCCTAAGGGGGTAAAATAAGGGTTAAAAGATTGTATGAAACTCTGTCATTCTTAACACGAAATTCACGGAAAGTGGTATTTAGCTTTAAGATAAAAAATAAGAAATATGTGTATAAGATTTTTTTCGAAATTAATCCCTTAAAAGGGTAAAAGGGGCTGATAAAGTTTATATGGGCAAACAATTATTTATGATCAGAATTACTAGAAACTTGGTATTAATGCTCTTCAATACAATTAAATACATATTTACTTTAGCATTTTTTGAAATTCATCCCATAAAACTGTCAAATAGGGGATGAAAGTTTGTATGAAATTCTTTAATTAATGCACAGAAAATAGTATTTAACTATTAAATGAAAACTAAAACAATACAAGTATCATTTTCTTTTTCGAAATTCATTCCTTAAAAGGGTAAAAGGGGGTTATGCTGTTTATATGAGGAAAAAAATTGTTTATGATCAGAATTACTTGAAACTTGGTATTAATGTTCTTTAATACAATTAAACAAACATGTATTGTAGATTTGTTTTAAATTCAGCCCCTAAGTGTGTAAAACTGGGCTTTAAACTTTGAGTTGTTGAATATATTTTAATAGAGTAACATGGCTCAAGTTCTCTGTCAGTGCACACTTACTGTGTGGGATATAAAGTAGAGAACAGAAATTATTCTGAATCCAAAGGAAAATTATGTATAACTTTTCTGCTAGCCACAGCAGCGACAACTATAACAGACCTAGAACGCGAGAGAGAGAACTTAGCTAGAAAATATCCTGCTATCTACATATTTCCTCCTTCTTAAGGTTGGCACATCTGCAATAAAAAAGTCGCCTAAGCTATGTAACGGGATTAGACTGTGAGTAATTCATTAAACATTATAGTGGTCACTATGTTTGCTGGATGTGCTCAGGGGGAGGGGGGGGGGGGGGGGGGTATCAGAATTCATTCCTCGAATATCATTGATAGATTCTGACTAGGCCTTTGAATTTAATCTATTGTAATTCCTTCTTAAAGTTTGCTTTGAAATGACCATTAATATATCTCAGGCCCAGTTCAGTCCACGCGAGAGTAGTTGCGGGCAAAAAGCTACAGCAAAAAAAGAATAGCACTTTATATGTGTACCTTTAAAAAGAAGGACAAGGAGGGAGACTGTAAGCTTCATTGCACATAGCACTGGGTCTTTAAAAATAGTGGATGTTAGCCTGTTAGTATGTTAGTTAAAAAACCCATATTAGCCGAGTTACATGCTTTTAAAATCGTAAACATTGTATGCGATTGTATCATTGTTCTCTCTTCCTCTAACTTTTGAAAGATGGAGTAGAAAAATGTGCAAAGACACAGGTAGTGGAGCTTGCTAAATACCTAAAGTGTAAAATTTAGAGAATATACGCTTAACATCTTTTACGATACTGGATATTTTGAGCTACGATCGTTAAAATTTAACTTGTTTTCCATATATCTTTAAGGAGTAATAAAACTTACACGAACTTAATTTTGCAAGTAACAAAAGTTTATTTTTGTCGTAGTTTGATCGCAAGCGAAGCCGCGGGTTCTGCTAGTTTTAAATAAAGGTAGTGCAAAAAGACTGACGTTTTGAAAAAAGATTGCAGTTTGACCATAACAATATTCTATCATATAAAAGATGTGTTTACTTCTAGTACATATCAAACATTTTATAGAAATATTCTACTATAGAAGAAACCATTCAGTTTCACAGTCATTGATTCTTAGAAAAGGCAATGTAATTCAAAAATTATACAAGATTATATACATAAAGCATGAAATCACTAAATGGTATCATTGAAAACCACACCTATTTCCTAGATAGACTCATAATGCCATGATTGTATGGAAACACATCATTATATTGTCATCTGTATCTAGCAAAATTACTCATTTAACACTAAATACTAGTATCTGCATGCAGTTTTAATACCATGAAGTATATTGTAAAAATTACGAAATCTCGTAAAATATTTATTATACAATGGCATTGAGAAATACCAGTGACTCGATGTTAGAGTCATATAGATAATTGATCAAGAAATCTCAAAATAACCTCCATCTTTCATATGTAACAAAAGGGTTAAAAATACAACACATTTGTACTTACATGTACTCTCCAAACGAAACAAGTTAAAGTTTCTCAGTAAATAATCGTGCAAAGTTAAAAACTGTAGATTAAGTTTTGGCAATGCAAGGCAGTTCTCTCCGCTGTATATTTCAGTGGGAACCACGTTCTCGTCCCAGATTATATCTTCTGTAGGATAAAGAGGCATTGAGTTCAACTCTTCCAACTGTGATATTCGACGTTCATGACGAGATATCTGATAAGAAAAACACAGTATTAAATATTTCTATTTTAAATATCTTAATTACGTTTCGTCAGTTTGTATACTTACCAAGAGTTCTTTTAAGAAACTTTTATCAAGTCGATGCCATGGTGCTTCTTCCTCTTTGCCTTCAGGTGGTACGAGGTTTAGATATGTTGCGATAGCCCGCAACGCTTTGTCACTTAAAAATAGTAAAAGTACTCATATATCAAAAATGCTTGCATATATTGTTAAAAAAAATTGGGTTATATGTTTATTTATATATTTTTTCACAACACCTAATATTTAATAAGCTATAATAAATAAGAAAACATAAAATACTATATAAACAATAAATTGAATGAAATAACATTTTATAAATTAAATGGCTCGTCAAATAAAAAAAATAGCAACACATCTTTTACTGAAATTAAAAAACAAATATGTTTATATATCGGTATTTACCTGAGGTTTCCAAAATGTTTTTGTAATGATTCTCTTGTATCAACACTTGCAACGTTAGCTAAGGCAAACAATCTTAAGTCTGGAAATTTAGAAAATGCGGCTTTCTGAAACAATGTTTATGAAACAAAATAATGTTTAAAATAAGATTTAAAGTGAATTTAAAATATATACATTGTTTTAAATCGTATATACGTAAAACAATCTGGGGGTTTCTTATATATTTTGCCTGTTTGAGTTCAGAGGTTGAAATATTTTGACCCAAAAGTCATTAAATAAAACAAAAACACAATATTGCGTATTCAACAATAATATGGGGAACTTTACGTACGTACGTGTTAGAATTTATTTTGAGATAAGCCAGTATTATTAATTAATTTTATTTTAAGCTATCGCTTGCGAACAGATGAATTAGTAATGAGCTCATAATAATTATATGGTTTTTTACTAAAAAGATTAATATAATAAGGACCACTTTTAGTGGAAATTAATAATGAGACTAATATTATTATTGCGAAAGTGCGTAGTTAAGTAGCGTAGTTGAAGGTTGTTGTTCTTCTAGGGGTAACATCATCGTAATTGTTTGTATATCTATAGATTTTGGGGCGGGATGAGATATGCTTTTTGTTTTGATACTTAGTAACCTCGTACAGAAAAAAACCATAATTGCGTAATATTTCATAGCTTATAAATTAATTAAACACAGGAAATAAAAAACACTACAGATTTATCTATATCTGCAGTTTATATTAATATAAATATATATTTACAAATACATAAATTCATGACCCCTTCGCAAATTTAAATTAAAAATTTTAAACCGAAAAAGGTTTTTGACCTTTTAAAAATAAATATTTATTTTAAAGTAATAATACGAGTATTTTTTTTCGATAAACCAAATGGACCGCATATTTCGTAAAAGATGCATACTGTACAGTGCACAGCAACCGGTAATATAATAAATTGCATAATATACCTAATAGGTACTTAATATGTACGTGCAATATTAAATATGTATATAAATATAATATGAATAGTTTTTATAATAATATCAATGTTTTTATCCTTACGAGGTAGAAAAATTATGAAAACTATGAATATTTTAATAAAGATAAAAAATAAAATGTGAGGCTCAATAGATTCGTCTCATTGTCAGTTAAGATATGAGCAGCTGGGTAAGTGGTTACGACTATGGTGTATTTTTTCTCCTTTTATTTCTTATCATCTCATAAATTGTTATTACATACATACGTGATTTAAGCATGATAAGTTATTTACTGATATGAGAGCGAACCTGCAATGAAGTTATCCTTGAATAATGCTCCAAAGCCATATCTCGATCTGTCAAGGGATCGCCAGTTTCATCACTGATTTCGAAACGGGCGTAGAATTTAAGCATCTGCAATAACTGTAACAAATAATGCAAGAATATAATGTCAATCATTTTATAACTTAAAGTAACATTTACAGGAACAAGTTCTAAAGAATTATTTAAAGAAATTACAATTTTGATTTGGTTAGGTATAGTTTTATATTACATACCTATATAAGTGGAGAGGATTTAGGATTATGTGTGTTTTATTTTTCATGTTACTTTATTATAAAATAAGTGGCAGTACGAAACTTTTAGGGCGCAACTCCAACTCACACTTGGCCAATTTTCTTTTTAATTATGTAGCTATATAAGTAAAATGTTGAAGGGTTAATACTTTAATGTGTGAGTCGGTCACGAATTACGATACACCGTAGCCTGTACCGTGTACGGCTCTTCTTAGTTTGCGGTCGAGGTTATACGTGCGTTGACGCTCGCGTCGTTCAGTTGCACGTGAACGTCAAACCTTTAATTTATAAATACGTTACAAATATGTAGATAAATAATTGAATAAATAAATAATATATTTTATTAAAAATAATCAACAGATTTTTTTGAAAAAAATGAAGATGAAGCTTTTTATTTCAATATTATTTTTTGGGATTTTTGCTCTTGTGTTTAGTGATCCTGAAAGTTCGTTCTGTTGTAAACCAGAACAGGGTGTTTTATCTGACGATAGCCGTAATTGTACAAATAATAGTACTAATACAACAACTCCAACAAAACTTTTGTGTGACATAGCAGGTTTTGTGACTATATCGTTTTTGGAGTTTAGAGTTAGTGATGAAGGAATACTTATAGTGGATTTTAATAACCAGGAAACATATACAGACAGCGACAAGTAAGTTGTCACTTCAGTTGATTTCGTTTTTTTAGTATATATATACACTAATAATATTAAATTTAAATCTAATAATATAAAAATACGTAAAATATTAAATTTCAAAGTATCGTAAAATCGCCGGTCTACCAATTAGCGTGCAAGTATTCACTTCTAGTGATAGGGATATCAATGGGGAAAAATTTTGAGAAATGGGTTGTTCAATGACGCGCGTGGTGCGGTTCGAGTCATCCTACTATCGTTTCGAGTACAGTGCCATTTATTTATTATAAAGTATAGACTAATGGCTTACTCTCGCCTTGCTCGAGTGCGCTCCTAGAAAAGATTTTTTGTTCCGGTTTCATACGCAAATATCATTATATAGGTAGATTATATTTCCTAATTATTTATGAATAAAAAAAGTTTAAGCTTTCATAATAATCCCTCTTTTTATTGGTGAAAAGCGTATGAGAATTATCCAGCAGTTTCAGAGATTAGGTAGGTACTCGAACAAACACAAACTTAACTTTATTTTATAACTAGGGACTCACCCTCGCTTCGCTCGGGTTTGTCCCTAGCTTGGATATAGTAAAATAGATATATGTAGTATGTTATCTTTAAGAGATAGACATATGCCATCAGGACTTTTTTGTAGACCTTTTTAAGGTATGCAATACTGTAGTACATTATTTTGATCTATTTCGTAGGGTTCAGCTAGCGTTTGCAATGTAAACGCAAAAAAAATGATTATTTACGACATCACATTAGAAGCCTCTAAATTATCAGTGTTTCTCTACTATATTATGCATGTATTATACATATAAACCTTCCTCTTGAATCACTCTATCTATTAAAAAAACCGCATCAAAATTCGTTGCGTAGTTTTAAAGCTAAGCATATATAGGGACAGACAGCGGGAAGCGACTTTGTTTTATACTATGTAGTGATTTGTAGAGAAGGCGTGCTCCTTGTGTTGTGCTGAGTTTCTTGCACCTAGGACGGAGGTATCGCGGTCCTACACATATTAAATAAATGATTTCTTAATAATATAATTCTTTATATTACTCATCATGTGAATTCTTTAGCATTTAAATATTATAATAATGTATTTCAGATTTTGCGTCGCAAATGGGACTGAGAACACGAGAGAAAGACTTGTTGTATTGTGTTCAGAAGAAGAAGAATCTATTTTAGACGATCGTATTCTAGGACATTGTTTGATAGTATCCGTTATTTTTTTAACTTTAACAGCTCTCGTGTATAGTATATTGCCGAAATTAAGGTAAATATTATTAAAATTAAATTTCAATTTATTTTTGTAATTATTGTTTGTAAAACTAACCGTACAGAGGTTTATTTCGGTGCGATTACGTCCAGACGTCCAGTGGTAACGCAAGTAATATTGTAGTGTACATTGTACAACATTTTACAATTACCGTTCTTGTAAAATAAGAGTAAGTAAATGGAAATGAAAATGAAAAAAATGAAACTGTTTTTTCGAAATGTCAAATTCTTACTAGGTTACTATTTTCTTATTCAGATATTATTTGGTATATTTTAGGGATCTTCAAGGCAAGAGTATTGTAAGCTTCTGTGCCAGTTTAGCGATAGGTATGACTTTCTTATCAATATTGAAGTTGATGGAATACGAGAATATGGACCTATGCGCCGTTAGAGGTAATTTTAGTTTTGTTTAGTATACTAATTAGTTGTTATATGCTAATAAAAATATTAATATATACTTGCTATATTCAGTTTAAGTATAAAAATATAAGTATCCGAAGCAATGTTAAAACTTAAAAAAAAAATTAAAATGTGCCGATACTAAAATATACACTATACCTACTACTAAAATTTGCCGATATGTAAAATGACCCAAACCATGTAATTGACAAATTGTACACTTCGTTAGAAGTCGCAGGTTAATAATGTACATAGAGAGCAAATTTTTCATTAATGCGACATTTGTACGTTCTCCTTATGATTAAGCGCACTGCCAAAGACACCCTACTTTTAAAAACAAATAAGAGTTTAAATTGGAGCAGTGAGTCAATACAGGTTTTCTGAACACGTGTCAATGAAACGTGAAATTGTTTGTGCCTATAAATTATTACTACCTAAGTTTTGCTCTAGACACCGCTGGTATGTTGCGATTAAAATAGCATATGTCTGTCTATCCAAATCCTCTACGCACAGTGAAAGTCTCGTTAAAATTATTTCAGCCGTCATTCAGTCAATCTTTTTCAAATAAAACACTCAAACGGTTGTTTGGGATTTAGTATCGTACAAATAATTATATACGGAATAGCTGATTAGAAGATCGTTACTTATTTCTTCAATTAGTATTTATTTTAAGCTTGCACCTATTTAAATATAAGCAGATAATAATTATATCTTAAGATATTTTTACGTATTATAATAAAATATGTAATATGTATACATAATACATACATAATATATTCCAAACAGTTGATAGCTGGCGACCGTCGTCGTGGTCGTAGCCGCAAAGCGCGGACGGGGTTAAGGTCATTTTAGATCTTTATATCTAATTCGTGAAATGCATATGAAATGTTCACTCTCACGAAATTCACTTTCACTGTCATTAAATTATAAATCTAAATATATATTTTTTCAGGTTTCCTCGTCTATTTATTTCTTCTCGCAAGTTTCTTTTGGACAAATGCTATATCAATACAAATACTTCTTAGCATTAGGTGAGTCAACATCTTAAGTAATTTCTGGTGACCTCTTTTCTAAGTTTTAAAGTTTTAACAGTTTTAATAATATTTAGTAAAGTCGCATTCACAAGTTTCGATTCTGGAAACAGGAATCGATCTACTTATTCTCACAAAAACGATTTTCAATGCCTCATGGAAAGTAAAATTTTTTTCACTGTAAAAAAATGTTTGTACCGCGAAAGTAATGGAAATCAAATGAGACAAGGTCTGGCGAGTACTGTGACGGAGTTTCGGTTGAAGTAATATTGTGAGTCCATTGTACGGTATATATTTTGCTTAAGAAAAAGTCGTCATTTTTAGCGATAAATTGGCGGCACTGGTTCTGTTATATCATACTTTGACGTCACATTCGGTTTGACCAATGGCGTTGCGTTCAACTACTTTAAATTTCCTACCTGTATTTTCACTTTTTAATAATTATTTTTTTAATCATTAAGAAATTACATTAAAAATATTAATATAGGCTTAATTTAAAAGCAATAAAGATTATAAAAATAATATTTCACCTTTATTTACATTACACACATATTCCGATTCCGATTATTGACGTAATAAAATCTATAAAACTTAGAGTAGCTTGTATACTTAAATTTTATTGTATTTTTACTTGTGTTTATAATTTATATATAAAATATATGTTGTAAAACGCTGTTACATAGATATTTGTTATAAGGAAATTATTCTATTCACTTCTGATATGTTTTATAAATAACATTCTACAATATTTATTTATTTTTCTATTGTAGTCTATCGTGTTTATTATTAATTTAAATAATAATTTTATGATAAAAAATTATTTATTATAATTTTCAGACGGGCGACTATAGCCGACTATCGCTGGAAATCGTTTCTTTGGTACGCTCTTTACTCGTGGGGCATTCCAATCCTATTGACTGTCTGCATGGCCATCGTCAATTATCACCCAGGCCGACACCCAAAGCCCGGTATAGGACTTAACACGTGTTGGTTTTATGGTAAATATTTTAGATTTTTGTAAACCAAGTCATTATGAACTTGTATTTTTATTTAAAGCAGAAGTTTTTATAAAAAAAAATATAGCATGTTTTATCAATGTATTTGTGATGGAAGTATCTACTCGGACACACACACACACACACACACACACATATATATATATATATATATATATATATTTCACACAACCATCACTAGCCCTTTAAAATCTTTAGAATTTTATTTTATACAGGAATGAACTAATACAAAATCAACCCTAAGATAGACGAGTATAATATATTCGTAAAAACGGAATCATGAAAATAAGTTTACACAAAAACATAATATAGAACCTCTTTCTTTTTAAAACTTAGTCAATAATAAGTACATATTCGTATCACAAATTATTGTTTTCTGGATTAATGTGCCGAAAATCCAAACCTTCCAATTACTTTTTATTTTTTTTATATTTCACCTGAAACCCCATTGATATTATATGTATTGTTCATTAAAGGAAAATTATTTTGAAGTATTTCTAACGATTTTCGAAACGGGAGAGATGAAAAATTGTTTTTTTCGGGATGTTCCGGTTATCAGTAGGATTCCAGATATATTCTGAGAATTTTGTATTCATTTCGTTATATATTTATTATTTACTACATTCACATAGGGTTGCTATAGTTTAATATGAAGATCTAATTAAGAAGAATAATTCTATAATACATTTGTTTCATATAACTTTGTTAGTTTATATATAACTTTATTAATTACCTATTACTCCCAGTCGGCATGATTTTTTCCGATATCAAGCATCGTCATATTTCAGCCAATTGACACAAAACCTTAATGAGTTATATTTAAACCCTTTTCTTGAATCACTCCATCTATTGATGAAAACCGTATAAAAATCCATTCGGTAGTTTGTGAATTTATCTCGTCCAGACAAACGCGGCGGGAGACTTTTATTTTATAACTAGTGGCTCACACTCGCTTCGCTCGGGTTCGCCTCTAGGCAAACAAAAACAAATTTATCCTTTAACCGTACCTTTTTCCGGGATAAAAAAATAGCCTCTCAATCAGTAGTTTTTGTGTACTAAGCTATATAAGTTACTATAGTTTTTTAACTATCACACGGAAATTCTTTAATTTTCCGGGATGAAATGTATCTAAGATGTTGACCGGGGATATAAGGTACCATAATGCAAAATTTCAATTAAATCGGTCCAACAGTTTCGGAGATTAGTCTGTACAAACAGACAAACAGACAGAGAAACAAAAAAAAAATAAAAAAAAAACTGGATTTGTTCTATTTCTCTTATTACATCCCCCTGACTCGGTTTTTCGCATTACGAGAATTTTCTATGTACAGACATTTGACCTCTACACTTTACAGTTTTATTATATGTATAGATATGTATGTAGTGGCAAATATTTTTATTATTTATTTACATAATTTTTTTTCTTTGTTTCATTTCAGATAAACGTCAGCAATGGTACTATATGTATAGTGTGATGACAATCCTAATACTTGCAAATATATGTATATTCGTCTATTTATCGATAAATTTATGTTGTCACACATTTGCTTCTAGTCACATAAAGGCACTAAGATACAAGTAAATAAAGTTTGAAATATTTACATCATACATGTTAAGATAGCTCTGTACATTATTCGAATTCGTCGCTGTGTATTAATCCTTAACTGTTTTTTAAAGGTTCGTCATGACAGTACGTATGTTCATAATTATGGGATTGCCGTGGATATTTGAAATGATCAGTTCGCTGTCGAAACCGCATATAATATGGTAAAGTTGTACAATAACTAATTAGAATCATATTTTTTCAATATAAACTATTATCATCATAATAAAACCATAACTATTTCATTATAAACTAATTAATTCGATAACCGGCTGTTGACATACTATAGAACTCGTTTACTAGGATTGATTTATCTGGCCATTTAAATTTTAATAATAAGAAAAAAGCCAAACTTTTTTGAAAGCGTTACTAAATATTTAAAAAAAAGTTTTATAGATATATGTACATATTACATATATTTATTTTAAATAAGCTATACCGACATCTAAGGTATTTTTATTTTAATTTAGGATCAAAATTACGCCCTCATAAGGTAGAAATAATTATTGAAATTTGTTTTAAAGTACTTTTTGCACTCAAAATCGTGTTGAAACGAAAAACTTATAATACCTACCTATTACTTCTTTAATGTTTTTCATATTGCAGGGTGCTGTTCGACATATTCAACACTTTACAAGGACCATTGATATTCTTGCTGCTGGTAGTACTGAGAAAACGAGTAATAAAGGCAATGTATGAGAAGGGTTGGTTGGATTGTATATCAGGTTTAGTGGAACGCCATCTAGCTGTAGGCGACGACGAAGAGGATGTTGTTCAGCACATGGACGTTGACCTTGACGAGAGGCCCACTCAGGTTCAAACTATAAAGTAAATCAACAAAATACTAACGTGGTTCCCATTATTGTGCTCAGAGTATTCAGACACTCCATGGCGGAGCTGAGGTACTATTATACAATAATATCACTCCCAACTAGTATGGTGGCCCTTTAATGTTAAAAACCATCATGCCTTTTAGTGTGTGCCGTCAAAGTGTGCCAAAGAAATAATCATACACTGGTGCCACATTACTTTTTCTGGGCCAGTCGGGTAAAAAGTTAGGTGTTATATTTCATCAGCTTATCATGGATACCGCAAAAAGTCTTTAGACGATTGATTACAGAACTCTCTGCCTATTCCTAATGGAACTGCTATGATAATTCCTTCTGTAACCAATTAACTATACTGATAGTTATTTTCTTATCCTTAAAGACCAAGGATAAATAAATAAAAGCGCTTCCAAAAAATCTTTTATTAGTTTCGTATGACATTTCTGAACTTCGTTTGAAGCTTTAAGTCATACCTATTTTTTAATTTAAGAAACGATCGAATATTTAAGCGAATAGCGTAATTTACCGTACTCACATGAATTTAATCCTTTAAAGTCATTTTTCCTTTGATACTAAACCATTTTTAGTCAAATCCGTTCGTTTACGTGACCAAACCTGTTTTTTAAAGTTGGGAAATGCATTTACGCATACCACCTGTATTCAGGTGGTTATATGAGACTCACCGGCTAGAAAAGCCAGCCTCCCCACTAATATCCAACAAAACCTTTCCCGTCTTAATGGGGCGTCGCAAGATCGCTCACGACGCTCCGACGACAGGTCTGCTAAAGCAGACCACAATATCTATGGGGTTGCTCTAATAGTCTACTCTGATATCAGAAAAGTAACAGGAGCAACCCACATAGTACACCGCCCACCGAGGTAGGCCGCTTACCAGCACGTTTCTTGGCTTTGCGCCCGGCTGTATTTGCCGGACACTAATAAGCCCCCCCACCACGACAAGGTGAACGCACATTGGTGGGTATGTAACCAAATCTGCTTAACTTTAAAAAATAAAGACTTCTGTTTTTATTTTTTAAAGTTAAGCAGGTTTGGTTGCTTTTTAATATAAATGTCATGGTGCATTATCTGGACCTTTGTCCTTTATCTAACTTTATGTCAGTTCATGGTGCCAAGACAAAGTATATTATCATATTTTTTTAATTATACTCCTCTTTTAGTCTAACTAACTATACTCCTCTTTTAGTCTATTAAGCGTTTTCTCTATTCCAAGATTTCCTAAGAGATCGCTCACATTGCGATAAGGTCGATAATAATATTTGTGCCATTTATTTTCTTTTAACAGTTTTATGTTATATGTCTATGTAAAAAATGTTGTATAATGTTACTTTAAATAATAAATATTGGTCAAGTGTGAATTGGACCGCCGCTAAGGGTTCTAATTCAATATTGGCTTCTTTTTAATAGTATTTTTATAGGTATACTCGTATACATATATTGATAGGATCCCTGGTGCGCAAATCTGACATTATCTTGGTCAATATTTTATTACAATAATTTATTTTTTGTAAATATGTTTTATACAATAAAATTAGTCAGATAAAATTGACGTTTTTTTTAATATTGAAATTTTCATGAAATGGATATTCTGCCCTTATGATAATTTTTGCCTCTGCCAACCAATAAGCAACAAGAAGGTACTCATTAAGAGGACTGGGAAGCTGTAAATTTTCATACAAAAAGCGATCACGTTTTTCTCCCCATTAACATAGTCTAATTTTCATAATTTTTGGAAATGTTGTAGATAAAATGTCGAGCGTTTTTATTTTTTTTAAATTAACCTAAACTGAATTACTAAAAAAGAAAAACGTACAGACCTAGATTAAGATGTACTGAATCTAATGAGAAACAAATTTGTCTCATTACGTAAATGTTTAGGGGGGTGAAAACGTTATCGCCCGACACAATATTTCAAACAGAAAATGTAGGTAATTGCCTCTAAAATTTGCAACTCTCTCTATCGCAACATACAGGTTGGCAAAGTGAGCGGTATGAAACGGATAGCATTTTTTTAAATCTACTCGCGCCGCGTATCAACACTTCACAATCCTCTTAACGCTCTAAAAGAACAGATTTAAAGGTAGAAAATAACTGACTAACCATAAAAAAACATATGATTTCGAATGGAAAGTACCACTTATGCTTATTGTTTTGTCTACATTTTTTTATTTTTTAGTTCTTAAAGATACATACTTATATTTAAAAAAAATATGAGTATCATTATTCTTAATTAATAAATAAAATGTGGTTAATGTTTGCACATGTTTAAGATTCTACATTTAAATAGTAACGGATATATTGTGTGTACAGACAGAGACAAAACGGACTCGCGGCCAGAAGTCTTCTGTATTAATTGAAATACGATTAATAATAATAATTAATTAATAATGCAGATAGATATTTATAATCATTATAATATTGTTACGATCTATGACTTCGGGGATCGGAAATTAAAACTCTTTGGCACTATTGATATTTTATTGCTTGTTCATTAATGATTAACAGAGTGACTTATGGATTCACTAATTACGCGCGGTGAACACACAGTTCTGGTTAAACTCAGTTAGAGATGGGTTAATACCGATATTTCTCAGGATTAGGTAATACTAATATATTCGTCGGGCAATATTATAATATTGTAACTAATATTTTAATATTAGTGATATTTATCTCAGGTATGTCACTCACTATCGTATTCCTGTTCAATATTACTTATATTAGGTTTGTTACTAAGTATTTAAAATTGGAACTAATATAGGAATATCATGTAATATTCTATATCTATGGTAATAAATGAATGTAGGTACACTATGATCGTATTAGCAAGTAATAAGGCCATTTTTTGCTTGACGTTCCCTTGACGAATCCCAGAATCTAACTGACAATGAATCCGAACGATATTATCCGACTTATTTTGAATGGTTACCACAAAGATTATGTGAATATCAAATATTAGCATATCAGAATTTGTCAGATTACTAATACACAGAACCTTCAATATTACTAATCTCTTAGCGAATACTAATATATCAGTCACACCACTAAACTTAGTCACTGAACACTAATTTTCACCACTGGATACACTTTCACTGTAACTTCACTCCACTTTTCTTTACTTTTCACTTTTTCGTACTTCTTCTCAGTTTCCACTTAGCTTCGAAATTCAACTGATCTCTCGACACACTGCCGGCTTTTTTCTATGCATAAACAAAGAACATTCTAGTATTCGAAAATTCGCAACCTTTTAATTATTATTTTTGGTGTAATGAGGTTACACACTCTCCATTAC
This sequence comes from Fabriciana adippe, assembly GCA_905404265.1. NCBI lineage: Eukaryota > Metazoa > Arthropoda > Insecta > Lepidoptera > Nymphalidae > Fabriciana > Fabriciana adippe. Next base: position 7,092,387 of record FR990000.1, read on the forward strand.
GCGACAATATTATAATAATCTTCAATAATATTATTATTTTTTACATTCTATTTATAAATTGGAATAAAAGACAGGTATTGGGCGCACTTTCTCTCTTTCTAGAGAGTGGTCAATTTCATGACAGTATTGCTCAGTCCATTCTCTAGGTCTATGGCAATAATATTATGGGAGTGACATCTGTCGATTACTCTCAGAACGACGTTTGGACAAGTTATAATTGCATTTGAAATAAAATTAGCAGTTCCATCTAGCGACGATGTAAGAAGTTTTATTAATATAGTTCTTATAAGCTGTTTTAGGTTTCCGAATTCGTTTTGTAGAATGTGGATGCATTAATTTCATACAATTTAATGGTGCATACGTTTTTAAATTTTTCATTTTGGAAATAATACCTAACATTCCAATTATATTCCAAAAAAATATTCCATGTTCGAAAAAAATTATGAAACCCCTCAAGTGCGGTCAACCTTAAAAAGACAAAACCCTTGCATGATAGCTTTATAAAGGCCATGAAAAACGTACCTTATAGTACTCGTAGTAAAATTCGTAATTTTTAGTTAAAATAAATAATGTCAAAAATCAAGCGTGTCAACTACGCTGACGTCGCGCACCGTCATGAGTCGCCACTACACGTGTGCCCCCAAATTGAGACTCTGCATCAGCATCTCAGCATTTTATGTATGTCATATGCGTCGCTTAGCGGAGAACCGCTGACGTCGCGCACCATCACGAGTCACCGCTACGCGTGTGCCTCCAAATTAAGACTGCATCAGCATTTCATTATCTTATATATTCCGATAGTAATAAGTAAATTGTATTCAATATGTGTCTCTAACATCGATCACTAGTGTTTCCTAGTATTTAGTTGTAATATTTCTATTTTAAAATAGTTTTAATTAAAGAATTTAGCAAAGGCTTTGGTTTATTGATTCCTCGGATTGTCATAAACGTAATTGGCGCAGTCGGTAGGATAATTCGATGCAGTTTCGAGACGTCCAGAACCAAGAATCGGCTTCAGGCGAATCCATCTACCTGTTTACACTCTCAAGTGTTTCGTCGAGTTATCAGGATCTACGCGGCCGAAGACGCAATTAAAAATCAGTGCAAAGAAAAACGAGAGGACATATGTAAGTGCATTGAATTTTTTTTCTATAAATGTTGCCAATCCTTTTTTCCAACATTTTTCATACAAAAAATATCAGGAAAGGAATAGACATTCATAGAAATAGAAGAAATTTTAATTCATTAAATTTAAATAGAGACTACAATCGCTCTAATTTAGTCAAAGAAATTAACTTACTGTACTTTCTACCCCTATTTCAACCCTTTCAAATTTCATTTTGCTGACAAAAAGTACAACTACAGACAGACTTACTTTCGCATTTACAATATTAGTATGGATGCGGGTTAAATATTATAATTAAGTACTAACCATTAAGGCCAAATCTTTTAATATAGGTTCGTTCACAATTATAAAGTTGTTAGGTATAAGAAAAAATATGATTTTTACGCTTTTCCGTTAAATCTTTCCAATTTGTCTCTTCGTAAGAACCTTCTTTGGACTTCAACGAATATTTGAAAAAAAATCTTGCTAAATCGGTCCAGTCGTTCTCGAGTTACTTAGCAATACATTTAGCCATTCATTTTTTTAATAAGATTAATTAGCTTAGGAGATATTTTAGCATATATTCGTGCATGGAGCACTCATCATAGCATGTTAAACATAGATATATTTAGAGAAAATGTTAATTAGACTATGGAATATTTAAAATATTAAATTCTGATTTAAGGATCTACTATAATATAATTAAACCCGGTAGCTATTTCACTGATAGGCGTATTGTAATAATTTATAAATTCCCCGTTATATCTCCCAATACCTTCGAACTATAGCACCTTTCGATTGTTCCCAACAAACTACTGCAAATCTTTATACTTCCGTATTCCTTATGGCAACTTATGGAAAATCATTCATGTACATGGAGGCTGAATGCTCGAAGTTTAGTCATTACCTTCTCTGTGAAGAAACCATCAATCTCTAGCCACCAGAACAGCCTGATTGTATCCAATATCGTCATTAACCAGTCTTTGGATAAATCGTGCTTTAATAAATTTGGATAAAGGACAAAAAGCATTTTGACGCCGTGCCTGAAGGAACCAATACCCGGGATCCTGTACCAGCAACATTACGCTTAAACTCCTCAAATAGTTGCTACTCTAGGGGTGGAGGTGTTACATACGCTGACGTCGCGCACCGCGCACGAGTCGCCACTACACGTGTACCCCCAAATAAGACTGCATCAGCATCTCAGCATCTTATGTGTCATATGCGTTGCCTAGCGGAGAACCGCTGACGTCGCGCACCATCACAAGTCACCGCTACGCGTGAGCCTCCAAATTAAGACTCTGCATCAGCATTTCATTAACTTATATATTCCGATAGTAATAAGTAAATTGTATTCAATATGTGACTCTAACATCGATCACTATTGTTTCATAGTACTAAGTTTAGTTGTAATATTTCTATTTTAAAATAATTTTAATTAAAGATTTTAAGTATGTAAAGACTTTGGTTTTTTGAGTTCTCCGGCTGTCATAAACGTAATTCGTGTATAAATAATAATGTATAGAAACAATAGAAGAAAAAAAAATACCTAGCTATGTTGAAAATTATAATCTATTCATGTTCTACAATGTCTATGTCTGTCAATTTATATACATATTATGTCTTCTTATGATCAAAAAGTTTAATAAATTTCATAAAAATTTAATAAATTTCAAAAAATTTAATTAATTTCAAAAAATTTAATGAATTTCAAAAAATTTAATGAATTTCAAAAAATTTAATTAATTTCATAAAATTTCAGAGAGACCTAGAAAAGTTAGAGGTGATTACAAAAACAAAACTTTCTTTTCTCACGTTGAAAAGTTTATAATTTAAATAATGATAATAAATATAATAAAAATATTAAAAGAGGTTACACAACAACTAATCTATACAAATAAATAAAATTGAAATGTCTATTTGTAATGTCAAAATAACAGCGTTTTACTAAATGCATATGAAATTATATACGGTACTTATAAGAAAAACAAAATTTTTATCTGTCTGTCTGTTTGTTCTGGCTAAGCTTCGAAAGGGTTGGATTGATTTTGACGGGACTTCCACTGGCAAATAGCTGATCTTATAAGGAGTAGCTTAGGCTACTTTTATTTTAGAAAAAGAATTAGGGTTCCGCTCAAAAATATTAAAACGTACCCAGGCACGCGACGCACCCGAGCGAAGCGAGGGTAATTCGCTAGAACTTAATACATTTTGCGAAGGTTCACTGATCACTATGTACGAAATTAAAAGAGTAACTTTGACTAATACGACTATTAGTTTAGATTAAATATCATTAAGAAATACAAATCTACTTATATCATTAATGACCTTTGTAAACAAATAAAACACGCTGCACTGTGTGTATAGCTCACAATTTTTCCACGTCAATATAAAGGCTATACCGACGGACATACAGACATAACGAAATTATATTAATGTCATTTGTTTGGTCTGCTTTTGCCCTTTGCTTACGGGACATAAAAAAAATTGTAAACTTTATTGAATATTGATTCAAAATCATTGTTGTCTTGAACTTCTTTTACGTCCCATTAATGAATTAAAGTTAAACTTTTATCCTATTGGAACGCAATAATTAGATGGTTTGGCACTGATTAGGTACCTTAAAAGTTAAAATAATAAGTATATATAAGTAGTAGTATAAAATACGAGCGCTTCACCCTCATTTCGCCCGGCTTCGTCCATAGGTAAGTTTTAACGTTTAGTATGGAATAGAGACTGTATATTATATCTATCATACCTATGTATGTACCAGTTGCGAAGGGTGAAATTTTAGCAGGGGAAAGCCGTTTCAAAAAGAAAACAGTCAAAAACATTGATATGCAATTTTTATATATCAATGCATAAAAAAAGGTAGTGTAATTGTGAAGATATTATTTTTTTTATTTAGGCCATTTTTTTATGTATACACGCTGAATTTTTCAAGTGGGCGTGAATGACCATATCCGAAACTATGAGGAATAGCGAAAAGTACTTAAAGGATTCTCGGGCCCGATTTTCATGAAAACTAAAACTGCATCATTGAATTTTTGAAATATCAATTTTCTTAGCCAGGAATTGAACCTGTTGATTTTGAAAAAAAAACACACACTGTATCATTACACAATTCGATAGTATTGCTACTAAGGAACGCATTCTGGAAAGTAATGACATATGGCAAACTTAAGGAAAATTTTGAATTTGGATTTTAATAAACTGCTTCATATTTAAGCAACACTATTGCTATATTTACAAATAAAAAAAAGTCCACGAAATAATCCGAAAAGATAGTTTTATTTAAAATGTCAAATATTCGCGTAAATCTAAGAAAGTATTACCTCATAAAATATTAATAACGCCATCTATGAAAAGATCATTACGCATCACCAACTAAGTGAAAGTACGGAAATTTGATTTAAGACAGCATTATTTTATTTTTATTTATTAAGAGTAGTGTATTTTACAACCTTTACTTTTTTAGGATTTAAATATTCTCTTTTGTTTTTTGTTAATTTAAAACAATATATTAAATATAAATACCGCCATCTACTTACATCTCTATGAACTACTTCAGTCTTTCTTGTTGATGAGATTGATCTCTATTTATTGTATTTTATTTATCAAACGAAATTGAACGAAAATTATGAAATAAGTAGATACCATACTCAAAAAAAAAAACGAACAATAAGAAGCGTGGGCTTTATTATATCCTAGAGCAAGCAATACGCCCGTTTTTTAAAGTGTCTGATTAACCTATTTAGTATTTAGCTTAATTCGTCAAATAATACTTATTGTTAATTAACGTAACGTTTTTAAAATAAGTTTAACATATTAAAATTGACACCAAACTTAAATGGAATCTGAGAATAATAAACATGGTAAACTAAATATTTTTCTAATATAGCACATTCACACATTTTTAATAAAAAGTTTTATGAAAATATTTAACTCATTTCAAGTAATAATTAAATCATATTTCAAAAAAATGAGTAGCTTAACAACTTACTTTTTATTTATAAAACAACTAATTTTGAAAGACTAAAGTCAATAGTATGCAAATTTAATGCCACAATGGCTGTTATATGCGCTTGTAAACAAAACAAAGCGTTTTTCATATTAATTTATATTATTTCATTCAAATAATAACATTGCTAGTTTTACTTGTTATTGGTCAATTAGTGACGTTTTGTAATTTCTGACCAATCACGAGCAGAATAAGATGTTCGGGAGCGGCTTTTCGAGCAACAAAAATTTGATTAGTGCGAAAATGAAAATGTTAAAAATGAATGACGCCATGTTAAAATGTTTTATTCAAAAGTATAAATGAAACGCAATTTAGTATGAACAAGGTAAGCTAAAATACAACTTCATATCGTCGCATTTCTAAGAAGAAAAGCGTAAGCAATTTGGAGTACAAAATACATTTTTGCGCTCTAAGCATGACGTGGTTTATGATTTTTGTAGGCCTTATATTATTTTGATAAATTGACGTAGTAATAATAAGTAGATTTTTTATTTACCAATTATGTTAACTCAAAAAATAAATATTTATAATAAATGATGGATTATTGGATTTCTAAAACGTAAGACGGTGGGAATAGTTTTGTACCCTTCGCCACTGGTATGATGAATTGTTGTGGGTTGTATTACAATGTGTTTTCCCGTGGGAATGACATAATCTCCCGCAGTAAAAAGTAGCCTATGTCACTCTCCAGCCCTCCAACTATCTCTACAAAAAAAATCACGCCAATCCGTCACTCTGTTTCGACCTGAAAAACGGACAAACAAACAAACAAACAAACAAACAAACAAACACACTTTCACATTATATTGAGTATGGATATCCGAATCCGTTCTATGCATTATTTAGCAACAATCATTCAAAAAACTTTCCAGAACTTAATATTGATGTAGGTACCTATAAATGTCTATAGATACCGTACAGGTAAAAATAAATAAATAAATAAATATATTGGGACATTAACACACATCACCATCTAGTTCCATGGTAAGCTACGAGGCTTGTGTTATAAATACCAGATAGTTATACACTACACATATGTAACTTTAAATACATACATATTATAAATATAAGCATCCATGACTGGAGTATTCATTTGTGCTCATCACACAAATGAATGCCCCCAGCGGGACTCGAACCCGTGACCGCTGGCACAGCAAGTAGGGTCACTACAAACTGAGCCAAACGTGTCGTCAAATGAATAAAATTTATTAATTGCAATATTACCTAATTAATTATTTAGATTTGTTTAATATGTATCTGTACGAAAAAACATTTGAAACGCACAGGTAGGTAATACGCCAAGTGTAAGAAGTGGTATAGCGAAATGTTTATATTGGAACTTAATTGACTATGCGAGGAAACGGGTCCTGGCGTAAAAGGAACGTGTTTACTCCGTCGGTGACAGCGGTAGTGGCGCACGCGCAACTCACACAAGCTATCGAAGAGCGATTAAATATATCATATTACTATCATAGATGATAAAGTCCCCTCAAACGCCAGTTGTAGGGTGCTGTGACTAGCCGCGTGTCGTTGCAAAAGTTATTGTTTATTTATCGTGCATAAGAAATTAATATGAAGGTAAGTTTTATAGTGCTAACCAAATAATTAATATTGTTAAAGTATCTTATAGTTAAACGTCTTTTGTCTTATTTCGAAAGAAAAGGCATTACGATATAGGGTAGTTTGACGAACGATTAATTCGTTAGTAGTTTAAACGTGTTTTAGGCATTTTAAAAAGTACCTAATAATATTAAAACGATTTCGTTTTCATTATTAGGTACGTATAATTATAAAATACAATAATTAAAATTGTCTGTTTTGATACGGCACCGCAGCCAGATAAGTGGCAATAGCCTAACAGATAAATTTGAATGCATTATGTTCATATCCTATTTTATTTACGTACAACGTAGATATTAAATTATTCTATACAAAATACAAATGGATAATGAGTTATTTAACCATAGTACATCTCATTTCTTATTTAATTGATATCTTTTTACACTTTTTTATATTATCAATATTTTCTGTAAAAGTTTCCTCCTACCTCGCCTTTAAAATAATTATCTAAATCATTTTTTTTAATATGCAAAAACTATATAATTAAGTTATTACGTAGAAAATATTATATTATCAAAACATCGAATCAAGAATAAATTCAAGACTGTACCAATTAGAATAAGAGTTTTGATTAGATAACGTAATGATTTTATACTCTTCGATTAATTTTAAAAATCAAGTGTTTGTGCAACATACACAGAGTGGAAACAAGTAGACAAAATTTTTATCGAGTGATAATGTGAAATAGATATTTCAGATTCTCTAGCCGAAACTAATCAATGTATTCCCCCCTTTTTAAGGCCGTTTTTATTTTATACTAATTTTTGCTCGCAGCTACCGTCGCGTGGTCCATCAATAAAAAACCCTCACGAATAGTATAACTTCGTATTAATACAAGAATTTTAGGAGTTTGTTCAAAATTTCTTTTATATACGAATTAGACAACATGAAACAAGTTTAATTAATAAACAATACAGTATTTGAAAAGTACATACTTTACCATTAGCCTAGCTTGACTTAGTTTACTTACCTATGTACATAATATGTAACATATATATATATATACTAGCGACTCACCCTCGCTTCGCTCGGGTTCGTCCCTAGCTTGCATTAAATCACGATTTATCAGTTTTCGACCGGAGAGGAAAAATGATTAAATTACTAAAATGGCTATTAAAAAATAAGGGTTGATCGTAGAAGGGTGAAAATTGAGGATTGTATGTATTTTTGTATGTTGTATCATAAAAAAATAGAAATTAAAAATTTTATCTAAAAAATAAAAAAAAAAATTTTGGGGTAGACTACCCCTAACATTTAGGGGGATGAAAAATAGATGTTGGCCGATTCTCATAGATACCGGATAAGTACAAAAAATTTCATCAAAATCGGTCAAGCCGTTTCGGAGGAGTATGGCAACGAAAACTGTGACACGAGAATTTTATATATTATAATATATATATATATATATATATATATATATATATATATATATATATATTGTTTACGTCCTAAAACTTATAAGGATATTATATACGCTACATATGATACATATCTCAAGAAGGCTATCGCGGGTAAATCTAAAATGTAAGTAATCGTTTCATTTCTTCCTACCCTAATTTTAATCGGCACGAATACTGTGTTACTCGAAGGAATATTTATCTACATTTATACACTAATATTATAAAGAGGAAAGATTTGTATTCTCGTATATTTGTAAAGAATAAACTCAAAAACTACTGGACCGATTTAGATGAAATTTAGTTTTGAGACCCTTGGAAGGACATAAGTTACTTTTCATTCCGGAAATCATCCCTTAAGGGGGTGAAAATGAGGATGAAAGTTTGTATGGGGAATCGACCTAAGAACGAACCCGAGCGAAACGAGGGTAAGTTGCTAGTATAATATAAATAGGCAAAGACGAAACAGTTTAGTATCTTTTTCTCTGTTTGTCAGCTAATTTTCTTTTTTTTATTAACAAGCTTTGGTAATCAATAAAAAATTTTGGAAACAATTAACATTTATACTTATAGGTATACCTACACTTTTCTATGCGAGGAAGCTTGTAGCTGATGTGCGTAAGAGATTTATCGTTTTTCAATTCAAAATTACCTAATCGAGTTTAGAATTGTGTTAAATTTTTATTATATTTTTTTTCTGTATTATTCACATATCGGGTTTCTGAGCTTCAAACATATTACAAGTTTTTACAATAATGTTTGGAAGTCTGCTCGATTTGTTGAAATTTATGAATACTGCTCCGCTCCCTATAGCCTTCCTCATTAAACGGGCTATCTAAGCAACAGAATTTTTCAAATCGGACTAGTAGTTCCTGAGATTAGGACCTTCAAACTAACAAACTCTGCTAATGATATATAACCTATGGCCTTTCTCAGTTAACGGGCTATCTAATGCAAAAAAAAATTCAAGTCGGATTAGTAATTTCTGAGATAAGCGCGTTCAACCAAACAAACAAACAAACAAACTCTTCAGCTTTATATTAATATAAGATAACAGAAATACGATTCCACAGGTGTCACCTGTAAACTACTTCATTCGTAAAAACAGATTTTAAATATAGATTTAATTATGTACAGTAGTATGTTATTTAAATAAAAAGCTATCGTTCTTTATCTGAAACTATAAAACGGCCGCCATTCGCGGTCAAAGGTTACAATTTGTACTTGCTATACATATAATTAACTCCTAACCTTAATAAGCTAATAAATTTAATGGTATAAATATAGTATCTAAGGTTAGTTAATAACAAATCTTGTTAAACATTACGGTACCCAGTTCATACAAAAGTAGAATAAGTCAATTACTTCACGAAGCGACACTATACAGTATACACACTACAGTGCTGGAAAGTCCAAGTTCAGAATATGGGGAGAATCCGGTTAACTTAAAAATTTAATACTAATTAGCTATTGTGACAACTAATCAGACGATATGTACATATTAGCGAAAGTACAAAGCACTCATCTCATATTTTCGTTTAAACAGCTTTGGAACGTGACACTACGATAGCCTTGTTATCATTTGATGTCGGTACAGTGAAAAAATGTTACATTTACTTACTTATTCATATAATAAACTAATTTTTGAACGTAGTTTTGCCCGTGTGAGAGGTATTCTCCGTATCAACAGGTTCATAATTAAAGTATTTTTAAAATGAATCCAAATTCAATTATTACTTATTATTCAGTGGGAGGTTATTAAGGGTATAAAATTATCCCTTGTATTCTACTAGGAAATGTGTTATCCATGTATCAATTTTTATTCCTTCAATTGTTCAAATGCTTGACCGAATCTCAAATTCCCATACCTCCAAATGTTTAAAAATTGTCACCATTTACAGTAATTTATACAGAAAAAGTGTCTGTTTGTAATGTTAAAGTAACGGCTTTTTATTAAATGCATATGAAATTATATAGGGTACTTATAAGAAAAGCACATTTTTTTTTAATTTTTGTCTGTCTGTTCCGGCTAATCTTCGAAACGGCTGGACTAATTTTGACGGGACTTTCACTGACAGATAGCTGATGTTAGAAGGAGTAACATAGGTTATTTTTATTTTAGAAAAAGAATTAGAGTTCCGGTAAAAAAAATTAAACGTTCCTAGGGAGGAGCGAAGGGAGGGTAAGTCGCTAGTGTAGTAATAGTTTCCTAAAGTATTGTAATTTACATTAAAATACTTTACTAACATTTAAATAAATTACTTCTTACAATGTATGTATAAACGGATTATTTCATTTGAACTCATGAACAATAAACATAATAGATTAATATTATAGATTACAATTAATGATCTATGATTTTTGCATTTGAATATACCTACATAATAATATGACAAACAATTATACGGAATTCAAAGAATTGCTTGCGCATCGCTGAAGGCGTGGATAAACATCAGTTTGTTTTTAAAATAAGCGACAATCAAGTTTTGTACTTTCAAAATATTAACCTTGATGAAAGAATTTTGCACATATATTTAAATTATTATATATTTTCAACATCGGCATTTCCATGTACATGTAAACACACATAATTAACTATAAAGAGTTTTAATTTAAGCTTAAGCTACCAATAATCTTACTTTCCTCATTGCCAGTTCGCGTTTGAAACTGATAGATAGTTATTATAAATTGACCTTGTCTAAGTGCAAAATAAAATTACCCTCCTGACTTATCATTATCGAACACTAATTGTCAGTTGACCCATTTTCTTGACCACTTGGACACTTGCATGATTCAACAAATTAGGTGACCTTATCATAAATATTATTATCTATTAATCGAAAAATCTTATACTACATTATAATAAAATTTCATTAAGTCTAAATATAGTTTATCGATATTTTTTGTTGTGAGAATAAATGCGAATAACAAATCATTACTATGTATTAAATAATAATAATAGGTAATTATTTGGCTTTTAATATCTCATAGTATCTATAATGAAACACGTAGTAGTATTACTAGCAGTGAGAGTGACGCATAGTTCGACTGAAATATCTTCATGGTTAAGTTGTATCTAAGTTTAATTAAGAATCTTTTTGTACAATTCAGATTAATAATACTTAGTCTAAAGGGAAGAAAATCAGTCCTTTCGTGTTTTATCTGCTGCTTTACATGATAACACCTATGTGTTAGGCTTAGGACACTTCATTATTGAGCAAAGGAATTAGACTTTTCTAAAGACTTAGTATAAATCTAAGTATTTGCTGAAAAAGATTTGTCTGCGGCTTTGGTCATGTGTGTGGAAGTGAGTAGATCGAGAAGATCAGATTAAAAATAACCTGTCACTTTACCAGGACGCGACATTAAAAAATGGCTTATGAATCTGTACAGTGTACAGTTGTTTCAAGTGATAGATATGCGATCAAATAGAACTCATTACAAATTACAATTTTATTATGTGTACTTAGAGATTTTACATACAAACGTCAACTAAATTATAATATTTATTGATACAAAGGGCAATGAATGAATGTTTACATTTTTAATTAGTTTGTTAATGAGTTTAAAAATAAAAAAGTTCAATAAACTCGCAAGTATGTACTTGCAACCGGATTCTGCGGTGCATGATACTGACGCAACAAACATTTGCTATGTATACAACATATTAATATGTTCACATAGTAGGTATCTGTAATAATATTAATTGACATGATATTGATTGTAAGCCAGAACAGGGACGATAAACGTTTAAAATAAAACTTAAAACGCTTGTCTAAGAAACAAGCTTTTATTTTAAACTTATTATATATATTTAAGGAACAAGGATTTTCTATGTCCACGAGCTAAATTCTCGGTGTTATATTATTGCATTGTTATCGTAGTTGCATTATAGATATACACGTTTCAGTTCATTGGCAGCAAACGTTTAGCAAATAAAAATTTAGCATTAAAATTCGCAATATGGGCCACTATATTATATATGTATACCTATGTATGTATATATATGAAACCTTGTATGTACGTGTGTGTGCATTTGGTTACTCAGTTGATATCAAAAACCCTTTCAATAAGGTTACCCAGTTAACAAGCTTAACGAAATCATTTCCTTCATAGGGTTAACCATTTGTATTAGGGTTACCAAATAACCCTATCTGTACACAATTTACAATGTGATACAATATTAGACTTAGAAATTATTCACAAAAAATACATATTAGAACGAAGTAAAGAGAACAGGCATGTATTGAAATTTTAGACAAAGAGGTCTATAGGCTATAGCGAAAATCATTCCCGCTACTAATTCTGCTGCAAAGAAAATAGATTTTATCTTCTATGCTTTAAGGAATATATTTTATTATCACTCCCTAAAAAGAAGATTAGGGTTAATCTCATAGATTAGACTTATAAACGATATGGTAACCCTTTCGAAAAGGTTAATTTTATAGGGTTATCATTACAAATGATTAACACTTTCCATTTGCTAGAAGGTGCGTTACACATTTAATGGATAACAAGGTTTTTCTAAAATAATTTTGAATGAGTAACCATTTTATAGGGTTTAATTCTAAACCCGGGTTTTACGGTCCCTGCTAAAACTGAAGGCTGGACAGATTTGTATGAAATTTAGTTTTTAATTTAGAAAATTTTACAGATAAATTATGTTGAGACCTGGCTACTGTTAGACAATTAGGGACGTAGACTAAGTAGGTAAGTAATAAATAAATTTCAGGATAGATAGAGGAATACGAACGAAGCAAGTTAAAAAAAAGCATGTAATATAATATATAGATATGTAATATTATATATGATATCTATAAATGTGTATTATTGTGTTATAAAGTGAAATGTGCACAAATATACAATTATATTTCCAGTAAATTAATTATGATAAAGTAATTGACTAAAAAGTAAACATCTGCAATATAATATGTATTTTATAATAGATATAAGCGAACGCGCTATTATCATTTTACAATTGCCCTCGACATTAGGTAGGTATTGTATTCAATATATAAGTACCTGAACAAAGATATGTATTAGATTTTTATTTTACAGTTAGACTTATATTCAATGTTCTCTATACTTTCTTATGTATTCAACAAAATTTTGAGTTTACTACCTAATATATGACACGAGCCTACATAATTGTTCTCCAATACGGATATTGTTGGGGAATTCATTTCCGTTTACCACCTGAAGACATACAGGTATTTGTCGGACTCAGCGGCTAGAAAAGCTAGTACTACCTATTAAAAATCAACCTCCCCCTTCATGGCCGCTGTACCGCCGGACGCGAATGAGTATCCCCCTCCCCCCACGACAAGGTGAACGCATGTTGGGGGGGGGGGGGGGGATATCTACTTATATTGTAAGTGTATATCAACAAAAGAAACATGAAAAGGTATTATTTTACTTTCAGGAAGTAATATTTCTTTTATTGGCTGTAAGCGGAACGGCGCTTTCAGCTGACCAATGCTGTAACAATGATGAGATTATAAGGCCCATGGGCTTCTGTGGTAACACAACCAATAGAATTCAAAGGAACTGCACGCTTGGCCACATGCTTCTTAAGGATATCATCCTAAATGGCGATAAACTTTCCACTCAGGACTCTCCTGAATATATTTTTGTGGAAGATCCTAACCTGTAAGCTTCTTAATAAGTTGACTAAAATGATATTTTTAATAATTTCAAATATAAATGTACTTATTCAAATATAATTATACTTTTGTATACTCTATTACTATAGCATCATTTTTACAATGACTAATAACCTTAACTAACGAGGAAAAAAGATCTTTCAGTATATTGTGGTTATTGGAAACATTAACTGGTTAGTTTTATCATAAAACCTTTCAAATAGAATTTAAAAGCAAAAGGAGTTCAGTGATCGATAAGGTTTTTTTAAAAAAAAAAATACAAAAAGAATAGCTGGTATAATTAAAAAATAATTATTTCCAGTTACTGCATTGGCAAAATGTATCGAAACGCCAGCGATACAAGTTTAGGGACGATTCCAGTGGCGGTCGTATGTTTTGAAGAAATAAAAGGAAAAAGTGACAACCTCGAAACAGGAGGAGTCTTGACTCTCATATCAGTAGCCTTCCTCCTAGCCACATTCGCTGTATATATGTATTTGCCGCAAATGAGGTAAGCAAGATAACTACAACGACTCTTAAAATTGTTTAGTTAACCCATTTGTAATATCTAATAATACGAGCATATTATAAAAATGGAAATACATAATATATAGATAGTTGTTGTTATTCTATAAACATTGTTTTCTTAAGTTTGGTTTACAATAAAAGTTGATTATGAGTTTTATGTTTACAGAGATCTGCAAGGCGTCTGTTATATGTGCATGTGTGTTAGTATGGCGCTGGGATTTTTATCTCTGGGAGTATTACAACTCCGTCCCGGGTTCCAAAATGAAGTATGCACAATAACAGGTATTTATAACAAATAATTATCAATGCTCTTGTACAAGATATAATTACGTGTTAAAGATCGAAAATAATTTAAATATATTCACCCAGGTTTCCTTGTATATTTCTGGATGATGGCAACATTCTTTTGGATGAACGTAATAAGCATCAATATGTATAGAAGTGTACAGTAAGTAATTTTAAATTACACTTTTATTATCTGGATATGATAATATTATTATCCTTTTAAATATGACTGGATAATGTAGATACACATCATTCTGTGTAAACAACTTAATAAATTTTACATTTTTCAGAGATTCTAGTTATTTAAAGAAGACAGAAAAGAAACAATATTTCCTATATAATTGCTACGCCTGGGGATTTAGTATATTCTTTTTGGTTGTGTCACTAATTACTAACTTCGTGGAAGGTGATCATTATAAACCTGGAATTGGCGAAAACAGTTGTTGGTTTAGAGGTAAAGTAAAAGTACTATAGACTTTAAATTCTTTTTATATTGTATACGTTTTAATTAAGAGTACCAGGTCAAATAGAAATATCTCACTTCCAATCATATTTTGCTTACAGGACGTGCAGAAACCTGGTTATACTTCTATGGACCTATAGCAATTCTCATAACCGTCAACGTTATTCTTTTTGTCCTTTCATCTATCAACTTATGGAGACACACAAGGAAATATGAAGTTAACAAACTAAACAATCTTAAATATAAGTAAGTATTATTCAACTATTAGTGTAGGTATAATTAAAGTGGTCCCATAGTGGTCGCCATATTAAACTATAGAAATTATTCCATGGAGAGAGAACAAGAGACAAAAGTATTAGTCATAATCTAGGATAATAATTGCTTGTTATATTCCTACCTAGTACTCTTGTAAACAATTATTATTTTATAAATATAATATATTTATAGTTTTATAGTATCAGGTCGGTATTCAATTAATTCTAATATAATATTATAAACGTGAGAATTTACGAAGGTCCCAAGAACGTTGAAAAATGCTTTCACGCTAATGATGCTACAGGCCCAAACTAGTGTAAAAATATATAATAACTATATGAACTGAATATTGATATATATGTATGTATGTTTTAATCGTTTCTGGACTTGGCACTGTACACAGTGAAATCGCTATTATTTATTTATACAAAATTTTTTTCAGATTCCTGATTTCTCTTAAACTATTCCTCGTAATGGGAATATCATGGATTTTTGAAATTGCCAGCTTTGCACATGGAGGAGAACATATCATTTGGTAATTTTTCTACTTTAAGAATTTCAATTAATGTATCAATTTAATTTTTTTAAAAGAAAGTATAGAAGAGCAAATTTTTTTTTGCAGGAAAATAATGGACATCTTCAACTGTCTTCAAGGGGTTGTAATATTTTTAATACTGGTAGTGTTCAGAAAACGTGCAATGCAAGGATTGGCCAAAGAGAATTGCTGTTTGTTCATTACTCGTCCAGTAGCTGAAAAGCTAAGTCCACACGATGATAGTGATGATCAACAAATATTGTCGGATGATACTGTAGAAGTGAGACTTAATTAAGCGAAAGTCAATCAATTTGCGGTGATAGCAAAATCCATTTTTATGTTTTTATTTTCATGCCGGTTTCATGTATTTGTAAAATATTAGATAATTTTATTTTTGGTGCCACTACATACAGAATGGTCGTGCAATTGTAACTATAAAACATCAGATAATTGATTAAACCTCGAATTATAAATATGTTAGGATTAAGTGGTCGAATCTCTGTATGTACATTAATAATATAGGGTAAAATAATTTAAATAACATTTCGTTTTACAATTTCAAACATATCTATAGAACCTGTCATAGAAATTAATTTGCCAAGGTGACATAGACTTTAAAAAGTATTATAAGAAAAAAAGATTTTAAATCTACGACATTTAATCTAATCAAATTATATAAGTTAAGTATTTTAATTGTGCCATATAAATTAATGTTATTAAAATTCAAGTCACACTCAATTAAGCTAAATTAAGATTAATGTAAAGATAAATATATTATTCATTGAATAAAATTCTTATTATAATTAAAGTAAGCATTTACATTGTTGTAAATACTACGATGTTAAAATTATAATTTTGTAAGTTTTAAGTTCATAAATATTCTGTTATGCATGTTTTATTAAGATATGCGCTCGTGTGATTATAGCATAAAGTATTTAACTCTATATTTGTTTTATTTAACACTATATCAAAAAACGACTACTACCAAAATTATTTTATATAAATACTTCTTATACTAACTTATATTCATGTGCGCCAAATAGTACAGTCATCTGGTAGTTTTACCTGGAAAGTTTTCCGGGAATTTTGAAAATAAGTTAATTTATAGATTTTGAGGTGCTCTTTTCGAATTTTTACTTTACCACCTCGTATTTTTTCCTGCTCGCGTCGCCATATTGGTAAAATGGCGTCTAAAAGCAGTTTTTCGACGACATCTCCTTTTAGAGTCATTTTACGATAAGAATACACAAAATTAAACTAGAAAAAATTTCCTACAATTTATGTCCTAATATTTTTTTCTGTAGAATCAATAGTTTCGGCGTACGCGCACCGCAAAGTGTTAATACGCGTTTTGTGTTATTTAATGTTCTTGTCTGTAAATTTACCTATTTTCAAAAATCCCGGAAAACTTTCCAGGTAACCTCTTTTTAGCACCAAATGACTGTACTAAAACGTTTTATCAAGCATTGGGATGAAAACAAGACGAAGAGCATTCAATGATCAGTGAATATTATGGTAATATTGTGAAAATTGCATTATTTGTGCGTGGTACAATACTCGTAAGTATTTTTAGAAAATATAGTTATAATACTTAA
Source organism: Fabriciana adippe (assembly GCA_905404265.1). Classification (NCBI taxonomy): domain Eukaryota; kingdom Metazoa; phylum Arthropoda; class Insecta; order Lepidoptera; family Nymphalidae; genus Fabriciana; species Fabriciana adippe. The sequence continues at coordinate 7,109,833 of FR990000.1, forward strand.
TCTTAATTTGAATTAAACTCTTTAATCTGAATGTCATGGACTTATAGAAATATGTCATTGCCGTTAGCATAGTCACGCAATGAAAAAGTAACAAAACGTCAAATGTCAAATCGAATAATCTGTCAGAGATCTCGGAATAATAGGTACTCGTACAAACTTAGTATTTTTTTTTAAATATAACTTGTAAATTATAATGATTTAGTTTTACTTAGCATATTTGAAAATGTTACAAAAATTAGTGCCTTGACAATTGTGCCTCAACATCAAGTTTCATAATCTTTTGTATGTTATTAGTACATATGTAGCGAAAGCCGAAAAGTTTCTTTAAAATGATTTATTTATATCTAAAAACGTATCTTTTTATAATTATACTTAATATAACCAAAGCAATAGAAAGCAATGTTGATCTTAATGAAGTATCGGAACAACAGAATTCTATAAAGATAAACAAATGCTGCGAGCCGAACGAGCTCATGGTCGATTCAGTTTGTAGGTTGACTCAAAAATATAATGAAAGTAAGTATAATTCATAAAATTTAAAAAACTAACTAATTTTGATAATATTTTTTTATATATGATAATTTTATTGAATATGTAAACAGGTGAATGGGTACCACAATTCAAAAATGAAGATGGCAAAGATGCAGTAGTGAAGTATTTTGGATATGTTAATGGAGTACCTAATTGTGCAACAACTCAACAGCGGCCTATATTTGATTTAGGAAAATCTGAAGATGAGTGAGTATTGGGAATTTGTAAAAATTAAAGTAATTTACCAGATAATATAAATATTGTTAAAATAATTTTATTTCTCCTATTTTTAAATGGTAAATTGTTACAATTAAAATTACTTCTAACTATAAAACGACACAAGATTATTTTCTATTACAGATTAAAATTATTATCTGATGGACGTCTGCAACATCTTATTCATCATGAACATAGTACTGATCATATTAAAGATGATCCCATACTAACCAATTCATTTAGTATTCATGAACCAATATCAATACCTGATGAAAAGGTGCCATCATCATATATTCATGATCAAAATAAATATTGCTTAGATAAGGTTTGTTATAAATACATAATTATGTAAGTGTTTACTACATATATAAAAAATTTAATAATTAAGATATATTTTTTCATATATTTCAGATACTAATAACAAGTTCAAACACAACTGGTTTATATGCTCTCGTATGTGTTCCAGAAGTGATTATAAATTGGAAAGAGACTAGTTTTCTTATGAAAAAAGTTTTAAACCCTATATTTCATGCAATTGCTATGATTCTGTTTCTTATTATCGCCATAATTTATTTTGTGCTACCGACATTAAGAGATTTAGCAGGCAATATTATAACAACTATAAATATATGCTTGATAATCAGTCAAGCTGCTGATTTAGTAAGAATATTTACAGAATACAGTAATCACATCAGCTTCATGGTCACAGGTAAAAAATGATTCTATTCTATAAAAACAAGTAAAGCAAAAAAATATCTAACTTCTTAAATTCGAGTACCCATGCAAAGTAGTTGTTATGGTTATTGTATTATTTATAAAAATGCTAGTAAGAATTCTTCATAGGAACGAGCAATTATACATACATAGGTATAGATTGGATTTTAGCATGATGTTAGATAGCCAATATTAAAACTTTCCTCAACATAATAGGTTATCCAATGCAAATCAGACTAGCAGTTTCAGACATTGGTGTAATTAAAAAAAGATACAAAGCCTTCTGAGTTATTATACATAAGATGATATTAGTATGGACATAATGTTCATGAAATTGTATAATTTTTAAAAAATAGTACAAGATCACAATTTTGTATTTCAGATGTTATTTTATATATAAGTTTGCTAGGTGCATTCTTTTGGTTGAATAGTTTTGGATTCTACATATGGAAAACATTCAAGTGAGTTTCAAAATAAATGCTTAAAATAATTGTGTTTAAAACAGCATAACCAAGAATAATACAACAGAAACTGTCTTTCAGGTCACGGAATGTATTTTTAAGAGTGACAGATGTACGCAAATACTGTTATTATTCAAGCGTGGTTTGGTCTTGCGTTGTTTTAATGACTGTAATGGCGTTATGCGCTCATTTTTTATTAGACACTGGTGTAGATCCATATAAAAAAATGCGACTTTCAACAACTATATTCATTGAAGATATGGAACAACAAGAAACTATTGGTAATTTAATGTCATGATATTATTTTACAATCTTTAAATTAAATGTTTAGTGTTATAAAGTATATTATCTCTTATTACTTTCTTAGATTTACGCGAATATTTGAAATTTCTGTTCGGATTTTTTCGCGGTTTTATTTTGATTTTTGGTTCCCGAAGTTTCAAGTGCTTTACAGCAATCATGTTTACGGGAGAGACTAAGGATCTAGACGGACGGGACAGACAGTCTAACCACAATAAATAAAACAGCATAGCTATCTGTTACAAGTATATAATGCCATTGAAATGCCTAAAACCTTATTAAAATAAATTATTATAAAACAAAAACATTACCTAGAAAATATCAGGTGCAACTCAGTGTAAGAACTAATATTATTTATGTTACCATTACAGGCTGGCTCGGTATTGCTGTATTTTTTACACCAATTGCTTTTACTATCATTTTCAATTTGTTTTTCTATATAACAACATTGAAAGTTATTAAGAGGATAAACATATATGGAAGGATTCACTACAAATTGAAAGGATGGTAAGTCAACATTTTAAATATATTTATGCAAAATCTGTATTGTGTGAAAACAAAGTGACGGATTGGCGTGATTTTTTGTGTGGAGATAGTTGGCGGGCTGGAAAATGACATAGGCTTTTTACCGCGGGAGATTATCTCATTCCCACGGGAAAACACGTCTCTCTATTCCATACTAACTGTTAATAATTGTAAATAATTGTTTTTGTTACAGTTTCAACTTATTTGTACAACTGTTTATAATTATGACAATGTCGTGGTTATTCCTTCTAATGTCATGGTTGAATTTTGATGGTTTACTATACGCACATATAATAGTAAATCTACTACAGGCGATATTAATATTCTACGTGTGCATTGTGAGACAATCGCATGTCATGTTTCTATTGAGGAAGAGCTGTTGTTATGCAGAGCCTGTGCCCACCGGCGAGTGGGGAGATGAGATGACTCATATGAATGGGGGTAATTATTAATATTATTATCAACTAACAGTTATTATTTAAAATTGACACATGGCTCAAAATTTGATAAGTATTATTATTTTCTATTTAAATTAAAATTGATGTATTTATTATACATGTAAATTGATATACATTTATTTTTTCCGTCAGATAATATTGTTTTATAAAAGATGGCCCAATATTTACATGGTAAACATAATATTATTGTTAAGACAATATTATTCTCGAGATTTTTCTTATTAAAACGTAATGTTCTTATCATATTACTGAGAAGTAATTATGACTAACAATAAATAAAAATCAACACTCTGCTACTTGCACAATATTTTTTCCTTCACTTATATTTGTCATTATAATTTTAATATGGTCATTTGAAAAGTCCCAATAATATAATAATGATAAGAGAAATTGGTAATTCTAACCTCTTTATTAGTAATAAATGCAAATAAAATCACATCGAATTTTTAAAACGTCATATTGGAATGTGCCTTATAAATTCATTAAGCATCATTCAGAGCAATATTTATTTTTTGTATATGGTGCTGTATGTATGAATATTATAATAGCACATAACTTATTTAAAGTGTTTGAATTTTATATTATAGACTATATAATTATATGCATGAATTGGTCTCATTTACAATTAAAAAAATAAATTATTGTAAAAATATCTCAAATAAACGGTTGATGGGTTAAATGAAATCTTGTAATTAGAACTAGAAACTTAATGCTATTTAAAGTTTTTATCTGTATAAAAATGTATTAATAATTTTAAGCATATACAAGCTTTTCTAGATGGTAGCTTTTCCATTCATTCTTGGCAGCTTAAATTTAATTAGCTTTTATCAATTATTACAGAGAGCTGATTAGATTTTAGTAAGCAAATGGTTGTAATGTTAAAGTTGAAAGATATTGCACTATAATATAAGTATTATAATATAATTTCTAATCCCTCACTTATTTGGTAAGGTTATTTTGAAACTATCCGATATTAATTTTAATAATTTGAATTGTATGAAAGCTCATTAAAGATACTTAATAATTAAAATAATTAAAAAGAATTAGATCAAAATTGAAGCAACTTTTTCCTATAATTATAAGGTATGTATCTATATTTTGCATGTTTAATCTATATTTTTTAAAGTTTTTTTTTTTTTGTATGAGTGGCCTAAAATTCTAAGTTATCTTATTGACAGTGAATGTAAAAGATACACGAATATGTATTTTCTAAGACTGCATTTTTTAGATTTAATTAAAAGTTTTTTGTCCATTTTTTTAAATATTTACACTTTATATTATATAGTTTAACATCGATTCGCTATATAGTTTTCTCACCGATACGTTGCTCTCTTACATATAACGAAAAGTTATTTAATTGTATACTAAGTCGAATTTTAATAACAATGTAATCTTCACTGGTGTGGTGTAATATTTTACACTCTTATTTTTTAAGCAATTTATTGTAGAAATCTAGTTTTATATTTACAACTTTTATTTTAATAAAGCAGTGATTAAAAAAAACATGTTTTTAATTGTCTCGTCAGTCCATATCAATAAAAATATTCTAATCAAATGTATATGAAAATATTGAAATAGTAAGTGCGAAAATGATTATGAGTATTTTATTTGTTGAGTTTTCACCAATAAAGTAAAGGGAAGGAAACAGGTTCTTTTTGGTAACTAGTTTCCATAGTGTATTGTCATTATCTTTTAATTTACACGTAGTTTATGGCAAGTGCAAGGACCAATTTTTTAAAATCTGTTTCAGTACTAAAAAAGAACATAATTAAAAGAATAGTAAGATATTATTTTATGAAAACTCTTACTTGTTATATTTAGAGCGTATTTATGAGTCAACTCAATTGATTTAAAAAAATCTTTATTCAAAGTAATAATGCTCTTTTCAAAAAAGTTAGTACATATTGTTAAACGTATGACTCAATTTAACCGTACTCTTGCCTGTAGTGCATGCGATATTATAATCATAAATGTGTTTAAATAACCATATCTACACCTGACAAAAACTAATTAGAATAAACGTAACTTAAATTTTTAAGCTATATAAATGTGTTTTTCAAATAACTTCTTACATATTTAAATACTGTTAAAATCATAAAGACGATATGGAAAAACCAACTATCAAACGTATTCCGAGTAAGAAAACAAGGTGATGACTCAACATAAAATCAAACATTTATCTTCTTTAATTTTGGGGTAACGTGTATAATAAAGAAGCACGATGGTATATATATATATATATATATATATATATATATATATATATATATATTCCATAATATTTGCCAAATTACAGTTCCTATATTATTTTTTAAATAGCTAGGAAATAGTTAATTCAATTCGTTTAGTGTATATTGTATTCCTTAGACTGGTTTAGTGTCTCCGGTTTGACCCTACTCTATACATCCGTTGATAGGTTAGCAAGGGTTATTTCACCCTACACTTATATACCAATCGGTCACCGAACTATATATTTATGTTCCTAACGTTTTCCGCTTGTCATCCATTACTTAAGAGAAAACGCTCTTACAGATGGGTTGAATTCTTTTTTATATTCTACGAGTATATATGTATATACATAATCCTAAGCATTATTAAAAGCATTAGTTTCTTAATTTTGCTACATATGCAAAATAAATAAAGCTTGATTGCAATATTTTGAAAAACTTATAACGCAAAACCACTATAAAAATCTATACAGTAAGTAAGTAGATGATCGTCAATTGCTTTTAACAAAAATGATGTGAGATACGAGGGTTGTCAATAATACCTATTTCCGTGGAGAACGGCAGCACTATAATGCCGTAGTAATTTACAGGTATAATGTATATCCGTCAACCCTAAAGCAACCGACTGTCATATCAAAGTAAGTATGACGACTGGGATGAACCTCACTCGCGTCTGGTCTCAACATCTTCGTTAGACGACTGTATGGATTAGTAGACTGTGGTACTCACCTGTGTGAACAGCTGGCCTTCAGGTCTTCGGGAAAGGGGTGCCAGCTGACAGCGTACCACCAGGTGACAATCGTCCATCACTGTGTTGAAGAACCTTCGAGTTGGCAAAAGGGCTTCTAAATCTATCATCAGCTCTAGGAACCTCTCGCAATACCTGATCAAGAAAGAGACACCTTATTACTGGTCTACTATTAAATGTATATGCGAAAGTTTGTATGTATGTGTTAGTTTCTCCTTCTTGCTGGAACAAGTATAATATAATAATAAAATTATACTTATTTAGATGAAATTTAATTTGCACATAGGCTATAATATAGGCACCTAGGGACGCACACGAACGAAGCGAGGGTGAGCTATCTATATCTAGAAAGTAAGAAATCGACTGACTGATTGACTCGCTGACTAATCAGTTAATGCACGGCTGAAACCGGTGGGTCTAGAAGCATGAAATTTTGCACAAATTTGAAATCTGAAAAAGGGATTTTCGGAACTTCATCCACTAAGGGGTTAAAATCGGGTTCATTTTTTACACAGTCGGGTTTTTTATATTTGTGAATAAATTTTTTCTTACAGCTTTTAAGTTTTGGTCAATTAGATATTTTTAATTTTATTTAATAATTTCTTATCCAAAATTACTTTAAAACATATAAGTTGTATATAATTTTGTAATCACCTCTTAAAAACCTGTATTTTGATATCCCTGTCGATTTATTCGTTTGAAAAAAAATTTCAAGACACAAATTAGCGCCTAGAATCCGACATTTTGATTTTAAGTTATATCTATATACCCTATGACACTCGCGTTATCAAGACGAATCGAATGACCTATTAATCATAAAAAAAAACGGTTAAGCCATTTAGTAACTACGTAGGAACATAGGATCGGACATACATATATACATACATACAAGTAAAACACATAACCCTCCTATCGGCTTCACCGCAGTCGGGTGATAAATGCATATTTAGTAGTCTTGAGCTCTCACAAAAAGCCGAAGTCTGATCAATAAATAATGATAATTAAATATAATTACGAGTATACTGATTTCTATATTTTCTAACATACTACAAGTATAAAATATAAAATAATAAAATATCAATATTTACCGTACAGCATTTACATCTACATCCCCATCTTCAGGTATACTCTCCAAAATTCGCATGAATTTGATCATCAGTCGCTGTAAGTATCGTCTCTCCCAGTTCAACTTTTCAAGCAACTCTGGTTTATCTTTCTTTTGTATGGCCCGCCAGTATTTACGCCACTTAGGTACTGCTTTGAATTCTTGGTTTCTTCTACCTGGAAATTATATAAAAAAAATTTTGTTTATTTTTGCTAAATGGAATTTTTCACCAATTTATTTGTAGTGCCTAATATTATTAATGTTTTAACACGCCTTTATATGCTTCACTAAAAACTAATTATATAATCATATCTCGGAGGTCGATTTTAAATTGATCTGAGTGCTAATGGATATAAGAATACTAGTGATACCTTCATATACCTTCATAATCATACATACATACATTTAACATTAAATTGATTCAAATCGTGTTTTTTTAGTTTTTTAAAACTATAAAATTATTTAAATTACTGGATTTTAACTCATACAATATATTGCAACTCAAGAACATAATAAAATTCAAGATATTAGAACAGATATAATCATTTTAACCAATAAAAACTAACCTTCTTGCAAACTGATCCACATACTGAGTGACACAAGTCTTTTAACTTGGTCCCGGCATAATTGTACTTCCATGCTACCAAAACAATGGTTCAGAAACAGTAGTAATGCGGTCTGTTCACGCATATTACGACTTTCTTCTGACACACTCGCTCGTAGCACTTGTTCAAAAAAGCCAGGGAAGTGTTCCGGTTTCTTAAGAAAGGCCTAAAAACAAAAAATTTCAATTTTATATATAGAAAGCTATCATAAAATTATTAGGTACTAGCAGAACCCGCGACTTCGCCCGCGTTCAATCTACAAAAAAACTCTTTGGCTTTATGTTATGCATATATCGACTCACGTTTACAATAATGTATAATGTTTACAATAATGTATAGAAGTCTGCCCGATTTGTTGACATTTATGATTACTGCTCTGCTCTCTTGGGTAGTAGCATGATGATATATAGCCTATAGCCTTCCTCAATAAACGGGCTATCTAATGCAAAAAGAATTTTTCAAATCGAATTTGTAATTCCTGAGATTAGCGCGTTCCAACAAACAAACAAACAAACAAACAAACAAACTTCTCCTCTTTATATTATTAGTATAGATTCCGTGAATAAAATCAAAGGACAAACTCCATAAACATATTATACGAGTAAAAGTACTTAACATGATTCTTTACACAAAATGACAATCAATAAAATGAAAGTTGTTTGTTCATATCCATGACTTTAGAATAGAATGGATCTCAATTGAATTATATATAATACGGCTAGTATTTTTTTATACAAATCAATTTTTGAAGTCTATTTTATTTCGGTAGGTACCTAATTAATTAATTATTAGACAGATGTCGTAATGAAGCAGCCATGAGATATGATAAATAATATGAGGAGTTGTTTTAAATACATTTTTTCCTTTGCAGGGTAGACAGAACCTAATTGTATTTTAATATATTTCCACTGTTGCAGAAACATATCGTACATTTCCCAAAGCTTTGATATCTTTGCGATCAATCTTTAGCTTCGTGCGAGCTTACGACCGACAGTTGTTATGTTAGTTTACAGTTTTAAGAATTATATAACTTTGGTTCCAAGTCCAAATTATCATTAAAGAATACAAGCTTAATATTTTTACCATAAGGGTTACAAGCGTTAACTTAAATATACATTTATCAAATAATAACTGATTGCGCAATATATATTTTAGTATTTTAAATAAAACTATCTTTTCGGATTTTTTCGCAAATGTCAAATATTCGTTATTAATATACTTTATAAATAAAATATTCTTTACCTGCCATGCTTGCACTCTTTCTCTGAACTTTTCGTTGATCATGACAATGACCGACATCATGTGTGCGTGTGTCGCTTTGCCGGTTTCATAATGAGGCCATAAATATGTTTCCAAATACTGGGAGAATTCTAACATCATAATACGGCGAACCGCAAAGCTGCAGAAATAGATGGAGTATGCAATTTATTATTATATTCTTAGTTGAATGATAACCTTAGTAGGATATAAAGTTTATGTACGATTTTTGCCTCTTCTTTTTTAATATTTTGATCGGCTGCCCTAGACACGAGGCCTTATATAGAGGACTTATATTTGGTGGAGGTACTTAACAGAGTGCAAGGAATCCCCCCTTATGTAAATCTGCCATGCTTAAATAAATAAAAAAATCCTATATATATGTTCTTATACAATGGATTCATTGTAAAAATATCCAATTTTAAATAAAAGCATGCCCTATACACTGTTCAGAAATATTTTTTATTTATGACTAAATAAAAAATCGTGATATGTAAATATCTAATACATCATAACTAACATCTTTCAACTTTTTGATTTTGATGCACATACATTATATGTGTATTTTTTCTCACGTTTACTAATCACATATTACAATATTATTGATAGTTAATGAAAATGCATTGTTTAAAAATCTTATAAAACTATATCCATCAGAGGTTTTTAAATCTTTAAATACTATTTTATTTAAAAATTATATTTAAACATTATTGTGTAAAAGTTTAGTTTTAACATTTATAACTGGCAAATTTAAAAATAAAATAGGTCAATGTACTCAATCTATAAGGCCATTGACCCTGAAACAGTCATTTGTTCACTTCACTAGGGCTCAGGTTTGAATTGAGAAGTAATTCTGTATCTGTTCTATATAACTTTACTTACTTGGAGCCAAGGATTTCTGCCTGGTATATTGATTCCACAATAGATGCATCATAAGGTAAGTGATCTTCTTTAGTATGAGGTGACCAATACTGGTTTGCGAGCTGAAATGTTTAACAACCATATTGATTTTAAATTCTATGTGGAATGTTGTATAGATTTACATATGTGTGTTATCAATACTAGTAGGCTAATTACAAATATAATTTAATATGTAGCCAACATGATGTTATTTTAATTTTAATATGTAATTAAGCCCTAAATTATAACATATCAGCATACAAATATAATTTTCATAAATAATGATGGCAAGAAATTTTAATAAAATATATAATAAGACAAAGTAAAACATATTTATATTTACAAGTTTATTATATGCTATACATTTAAGTATTACGATTATAATATTATATTTTTTTTAAATTCCTTAATACAGTATCACATACTTTAACTTTAAGAAGTTAAAGTATAGTTAATAATTCTTGTCCTTTTGTATATTTATTGCGTACATATTTCTACTGAATTGAGCATTCTTGTGGAACAAACAATAAAAAAGTATAATTTGGTTTCTATTAAATCCCAAATTTTCTTAAATACAATTTTTTCGAAATGTATTTAATATAAAAGTTTGACACTTCATTAGTAAAAGAACTTGGATATGATAATGTTAAAATGTGTTGAAATATTTAACAACCTCAAAAATTCTACTTATGACTCAATTCAGTAATGCTTATTAAATTTTTCACTTTGTGGCTCATGAAAAAAAACACACTAATACACTTATTTAAGCAAAAAGTACTTTATTATATTGTGCTAAATCTTTAAATATATGTAAAACAAATATACAACAATTGCCGAATATATAACCTTTACTATGTATACAAACCTGAGTTATTCTATCAGCATTAATTTGAGAGAGTGTAGGTAAAGGTATTTTTGATTTATCGGGTGGTGGTTGAACTTCTGTTTTCATTTTGTTTTAGTACAAAATTACAATTTCAAAACACGAAATCCTATCGTTTACACAACAATTCAAAAATGTCAATTTCTGTTTAACTCAGTGTCGTCACTGTCAGTTTGACATATGTATTGCGTTCTGAAATTTTATAAAATATATTTTTCTTTAAAATCACTTACATTTATACATCATATATCTGGTTTCTTGATAAATGTTTAAATAAATGAACCAATTTCTAATCACTTATATCAGTCTTATTTCTACTTGTATTGGCTAGTTAATGTTACGTTATTTCTTACAGGTAATTCAAAAAAATGATGTTCGATCCTCCCGACTTTCCATATAAAGAATTAACAGAATCTATAAAGGTTCATTATGGTGCAGAAGGCCTTCTTTATAATGATACAATGGTTAATAATTCAGTTACAGCTGATAAAGATCTTGTTAAAGTAACAGAGGCCATTATTTCTTCAGTAGAAAATCAGTTAACATTTAACACGAATAACACTGGACGATTTTTTGATGTTGAAAGTGCTACTTTACATGTACAACAGGGAAATGCTGAACAGAATTCTGAACCTTATATTTTGGAGCCAGATAACTTATTTAATTATGAACCCACTTTGCTTGATGATAATATTGTCAACCAATTTTTTTTGCCAATACAAGAATCTTCAGAAAAAAACAAGGTTAATATATAATTTATGCAGTCACTTTTATTTAATAATTATACTTATTTCATACTAGCTGACCCAACAGACAATGTCCTATCTCAATTTAAATAAAGAAAAAAGTACCTTCAGCTTCTCTAGAAATTTCCATTTTTCCAGGCAACCTTTCCAATTTTTTCTTTACTTGCTAGCTTACTTGGACTATTGTAAGACATTTAAAATAAACTAAATCAGTCCAGCTGTTCTCGAGTGGTGTGCTTACCAACAAACAACATTTCATTTTATTATATTCATAGATAAACAAAATAAGTATATATACATATACATTACATTCTAAAGATATCTTATTACTTATGTGAAAACATTATTTTCAGAGTTCAGAAAATATTGGTCCTGACCTCTTGGCCCTTCATTCGTGTGTGATATGTCATGAAATATTTACCACAGATGCGGATCTACTTGACCACACAATATCTAGACATGCTTCAGATCCCTCGATTGAGCAGGATTCAAATATCTCTCTATATAGTAATATTAATAATATGACATTAGACGGTAAGTGTCTACCTACCTGATAAAATTTATTTTATAATAAAATATACATTATACGGCAGTGGTAATGCGCTTGCTTGGAAAACCGAGTGAAGCGGGTTCAAATCCTGGGTTTCGCACCTCTGATAATTTTCACGTGTGAATCATATCCAACATGATTATCACTTGGCTTATGGTGAAATAAAACATCGTAAGGAAACCTGCATGTCTGAGAGAACCTAGCAAGATTTGAAAGACATGTGAAGTCCGCCAACCCACTCTTGACCAGCGTGGTGGACTATGAACTGATGTCCCCTCGTATTGAAGAAAGGTCCGTGCCAGTAGTGGAACGTTAAAAAGGGTTGAATACAAATATATTATTATTTTTATTGAATGTTTCTAGTAAAAAATAATATACCTACCTACTATGTATTAGAAATTTTTATTCTAAAGAATTAAAAATTGTTAATATTATTTATACTTTAAAAAGATACGAAAGTACACCTACTTTCGTAATATTTTCAGACCATAAAGGTATTTATCGATACCACTTCCTTGCTCAATGCACTAATAAAATCCAATTAAATAACTAAATATGTCTAAAGTTCGTCGTATGAGTTTGTTTTGTAATTTCCCATTCTTTCTAAAACTAAGCATAGTTCAGCAATGCAATTAGGTCGAATGCCTTGATTTTCTCTCATTTTTGGTACGATACGCCTGACTAAGAACGACGGGCCCGCGACAAAAGGACGAACATCGCAGTGCACTGTGCAGTTTATAAAATAGGTCAGCAAATTGCATGTACAGCTAAATGCAGATACTTATTAGTTTAAGTAAACAGAGGAACTGGCCTTAACTCTTGCTACAGGAATATTTTAATAGTAACGAAGTAAAAATACAAAGTGCGATAAATCGTCGTTTTAACTATTAATATTTATATTTTCTATATTATGTATTCTGAAGCATAAATTATGGTATAGATATATTTAATCTCATTTTTTTAATATTTGTATATTTTTAGAGCCTAAAAATAGCTCAAATTTTGACTGTGAATGGCTGGTATGCTGTACATGTGAGAGGATCCTGTCGACTGCGCTCGAGTCTGAACCACGTGGTAAGGACATTTACAATACACATGTATTTTCACGAAAAAATAAAATTATTTAATTATAAAAAATGTAAAAGGAATTAAAAATAAATATAGGTTTCCATTACCTACTAGTTATTGTAGAGTCAAGTAGAAGTTCAAATGAGCGCTATAGCTGGTATGCGGTGTATGTGAGTGAGTGCTGTCGACCGCGCTCGAGTCCGAGCCCCGCGGTGAGTAATTAGCCCGCTATTGACATACATAATGGTTTCCCTACACTGGAAGAGTCTACAATATTGTATTATAGAGACAAACGAGAACAATATGCTCATCTAGTTGTAAAACAATGAACATGGGTTTTGGTATTGCCGTACATCATTCAATATCTACACCGACATATACTGTAGAAGTATGTATGTATATCTGTACTTATAACGAACGTCAAACAATTATTATAAAAATATCTGTATGTCGGAAAGACTATATAGGTTATAGTAAGAAGAACTACACACGGATAAAGAAATGCTAGTAACCGGAAAATAGACATAGGCTGTGGTAGCCCAGCGGTAACGCGCTCGTTTGGGAAACCGACTGAAGCGGGTTCAAATCCCGGGTCTCGCACCTCTGATATTATCATGTGCGAATCATTTCCAACATGATTACCACTTGCCTTACGGTGAAGGAAAACATCGTGAGGAAACCTGCATGTATGAGAAAACCTAGCAAATTTTCAAAAGACATGTGAAGTCCGCCAAATCGCACTTGGCCAGCGTGGTCGACTATGGCCTGATCCCCCTCGTATTGAAGGGAGGCCCGTGCCCAGTAGTGGGACGTTAAAAAAGGGTGAATACATAACCGGAAAATAAAAGTAAAAATGATAATTTTATCGCGGGAAAGAAAGTCCCGAGGCATAGATAGAGTACGGCTTGTTCCATTTTACTGACTTAAACAGACTGAAGGTTCGGGTGATAGTTACGAGAAAAGGAATAAGGGTTTCACGGGGCAATCATGAGGGTGTGTCGGTAATATTTAGTAAGAATGATTATAACTTAATTATGATACGAGATCTGAAAGCACGCAAGTGACAAGTAATAATTATTTTTTACATTACTTGATCCCAACGTAAAGATCATATTTGTAAATCAAACTTGAATCAAAATGATCAAATCAGCAAATACAGTCACAGAACTTAGCTATATATATTTACTATTAACTTCAAAGATATACACATGCTGGCTAATATAGTATTATGTGATCTATGATGCTGGTAAAATATGTATATGATGTTGTCCACATAATGTTGAAATTAGAAAAAGAAATGTGTATACCACTAATAGAGATTTATATGTTAAGATTATACATTAAGTTCTTTGAGAGCGTAGTAGTTTCGTATCAAATATTATATTAATCAGAAACCATCTCAGAAAACAAATACATGTGTATGTATGTATATTTTGCCTATACCTGCCAGAGGGCTCGTAAATCGACGTGAATTATATTCAAAAAAAAATGCAGCAAAATTTTCGACATTGAAATTAGTTATGTTTTTTTAACATTTAAAAATTTACTATCAGAACAACTATGTTGTACGGACATAAGCGGCAAGGGAAGCGTAGGCTCGAGGAGATTAAGCTCCATGTTCGTGTGTGACTACTGTAGTTACTTGTTTGCCAACGGGGAAGCTCTCGACCGGCACAGACTCGCATGCTTCGGACAAGAAGACTTTTATCCTTTACAAGCGGTTAGTCTTTTTATTTTGTACTAGCAACACTATCCCCTTGGATTCCCTCAGTCGTTTTTATTTTAATTTAATATTACCAAAAATACTGAATTTGTTTTGTTACAAGCGTTAAAAAACGTACATATTCTTTTTCGCACAAACAAGTAGGTAATACAATAAATACATAGAAAGTGACGTGGACAAAGGTTAGCATAAAATAACTTTCTGAATTTTAATGCGCTTTTTTTTCATCCATTTTTCGTCCACTTAGGATTATAAATACAAAAAACCTTTGTCCAATGTCAAAACTTTTGCCCTCTGAGTCTAGCAGTTTGGCACATGAACGTACCTATAGTGTATAATGTTTATACAAGTGTGTATGTATATATATATTTTTTATTAGTAATAGTTTTAAACTATTTCTACTGACTACCTTAGACAGCGATTTTATTGCCTGTTAACATCAATAATGCTCGTTGCAATATAAGATAATAATTTTAAAGTATGGTTCCCTTTTTAGATCAAGGCTTTACGCAAGTGTCTAAAGTACTTGCTCCATATTCTCGCAAAGTTGTTGATCGACAACTTGTTACCTCACGTGTGCTCTTCCACGATTGTGTAGTGAAGAGTGTTTCCCAAAGTAGCGGAACCTTCCAAAAACGAAACTCTAAAATCGTTATATAAAATAATTTAAATACATTATATTAAAAACTCGCAGCTCAACCTCGCTTCGCTGGGGTTCGCCTCTAGGAAAACAAAAACAAACCTATCCCACGGGAACCGTACATTTTTCCGGGATAAAAAGTAGCCTATGTGTTATGCGAGACTATAATCTATCTCTGTGTTAAATTTCATCCCAGATCCGTTCTGCCGTTCTGGGATGAAAATGTAACAAACACCCATATTCACAAACTTTCACATTTATAATATTAGTATAGATAAAAACTATGGGTATAAATTAAGAGATAGCCCCGTAAATTATCGAACTTTCGCAGTAAAGTATGATACATTCTTTGTTACCAGGAGGAATCGATTTTAGAATTAACTACAACACAATCAAACAAAACGTGTATTTCCTGCACTATCTGTAGGAAGCAATACAAAAATGAAGAAGAGTTGCGTATTCATAATGTAGAATGCTGTCGGCCAGCAGGCAGACAGCGCCGGCCATACTCCACTAGCAATAGAAACAAAATGTGGAATTGTGGATCATGTAATCAACTTTTTACGACTGCTAGGTGAGTGATATAAAAGAATACCTTTAAATATATTTTAAATTTTAAGTTAGTTAGTGGAACACTATAAATACATTGTAAAATGTAAATTTCATATCAAAATTTTTGAACAAAGCGGAATTCGCATCATCCCCCTGGGTATTTGGGCGCCAATTAGCCTATGCATTCGATACTCGATTTTTATATGACAAAAGATTGTGTTTTATATTTTGTTTTGTAAATCTACAATTTATAAATATTTATATCCACTTTGAAAGGAAACTATGTGACCAAATTTTCTGCGATTTTATATAATAAAGAAAATATCCTAAATATTGTAGAGATACTTAGGTATATACCTAATACCTACGTATATATTCCCATATGGTAAAGTTAAAAAAGTGACAGATAAATACGAGTCACCAATTTAGTTTAAGACTCTTCACTTTCAAAAAATGCAGATTATTTTCTGCACCCTGCGCTGGATATAGCGTAAAGATGTCGGGAACAAACATACCTACAGTAGGTAGAATTATTTACTTATATGTATATATTATTTTTATCCCATTTTAGTAGTCGCTATGAATTTTTTTTTTGGGGTTTGAGATTTTAGAGACAAAAAAATTCCATAGAAGTGTTTTATCTATTTTAATTTATAGGGAATTGTATCGTCACAAGCGCGGAGAGGATAGACCGCCAGGAACACCGTTAATGGCTTACGTTTGTGAAGAATGTGACAAGGTCCTAGGCAGCATGTGCGCATTGCACACTCACAAAAAGATGCACAAAGTATCGAAACCCGTAAGTTTTTAATTGATTCTCTATCTCGACCAAAGCTACGTTTAAAAATTAATTAAACTAAATAATTAATTCTAAAAAAGTTTCTCAAATTATTTAATATAGTAAAAAAATAGTATAATATTTTCAATGAGTAAGTGATATTCAAACCATATTTATCCTGATGATAAATAAGTATGTGTTACAAAATCAATGCCCACTTATTCCCTAAGTTCTAGTATACATACGAGTATGTACGTAAGTCGTAAAGCATTAATGAAAAGCACTTAGTAGTTTCAAGTACTTTTTTTTCATTTAATCCTCATAGTTGCTACTTGCTATGCTACGTAGATTCCGCTGTATAGACATAAGATTTAGTAATCAACCGCTCAGAAACTCAATGGAAGATTTAGTTCTTTTTTAATAGTTTTTTAAGTCATAAAAGTAAATACAAAAAATATTATGGTGGTTACTTTATTCATGTTTCAATTCTTTCAAGATTTGAAAGCGAAGTTTGACACAGTATTTTTATTCCGATACATCAAATAACGTGTGCATATATTGACAATACAGATGTTTGCGCTGGTTTACAAGTTCAAGTATAACTTGGGAACTATTCTATACCTACGTAATATTATAATGGAGTATTATAAAATGCTATGTGGCCTAACCCACATAAACGCAGTCGCACTCGCGTCATCTGTTGTTTTTCTCGCATAGGAACTTGCAAAGTTTACCAGATTGATTAAATTTTATGACTACTGCTCCGCTCTAAGCATATATTGAGTTGCATGATGCTAAATACTGTATTGTTTTTTTAAACTCATACTACTAACTAATAATTACTGATATTGACGCATATTAAAAATACGAGTACAAATCTACAGTTTTATAATTGGACTACTAATAAATGCGAAAGTTTATATGTATATCTTTGTTGCTGTTACTCCTTTACGCTAAAATGGCTGGACGGATTTGGATGAAATTAAGTACACATAAATATTATGATCTAGAAGTAGCGCATGGACTACTATTAGGCACCTAGGCACGCACCCGAGCGAAGCGAGGGTAAGTCGCTAGTAAATAATACCAGTAATGTATGAGTATTCATCATCTAGTGCCACAAAATATAATATAATTTAATTATTTTTTGTAAGGGATATCCCTGCACAGTGTGTGGTCGTCGCTTTAACCAGTCTGGTCACCTGGCGATCCACATGCGCATGCACACGGGCGAGCGCCCGTATCCTTGTGACTTGTGCTCGAAGGCATTTAAAGTTAAGGTAAATCTAAAACTATAGATAAAGATGGACAGACTATACTTTGCTGGGTAATCGACTGCCGTAAACGTCGACGTATTAACGTGTACGCAAGCTTATGCAAAGATGATTGTGTTAATACCGCGTATATGCAAAATTGATTGCTGGGTTTCTTATTTAACTACTTATAGTATAGTCAAGTAATATGTGTTGCATTTTAGGAAATTTAAGATTTTTGATTGGTGCAGATACTTGATCTAAGGCTTGAAAGTCAGGAATAAGGAGTATTGGCTGTGCTCTAGTAAAAATGAATAGAGAATGATAATAACATTGTATATTTTGTATACTCGTATACCTACACTTGAAATATGCTTTGATTTCTTTTTACCTAAAAGCATTTTTTTTGCACTGTCTATTTAAGAGTTGTTTTTAACGCCATCTAACATTACT
The DNA here is from genome assembly GCA_905404265.1 of Fabriciana adippe. Lineage (NCBI taxonomy): Eukaryota > Metazoa > Arthropoda > Insecta > Lepidoptera > Nymphalidae > Fabriciana > Fabriciana adippe. The sequence continues at coordinate 7,128,527 of FR990000.1, forward strand.
ACTGAATGATTTTAGTAGGTACGCAAGGTAGAGCAGGGGTTACTTTTCCTAGTAGGTTTTTAAAGTCCAAAAAGAAGTATTTAGAGAGATATACAATTTATATAAAATAGTATTACGATTAAAAAATAAAAATACAGCAGTCAAAACATATGAAGACATCATACCGCTTACGTCTTTACATTTACTTTGTTGTTTCCAACTTTTCGGCGGGAATGCAGTCGGTTAGGTCTCTCAAACCGCTGGGAATATTGTAAGCTAGGAGTTTTAATGTTCTTTATGTGTAACTTTCACAGAACATTCTTAATCCGAACAAACTTTTCTCTTATAATACTCTTCGCGATGTTTAGTCGACCGGCCGTCTACAACTGGGACCACTTCTATAACTTTTCGTTTGCCAGTTTTGTGTAAGCTGTAAAATGAAATACGTTTAACATATTTAAAACTTCATGCACGTGCAACATTAATTTAACATTTACAAGAGCTTTATGGCAAAACATTAAAACATTCGTGTTTGATATAATTTCATTTATCAAAATCAATTATCACTATCATGTTATAATTTCTTTAATCTAGCTAAAGAAGCGTATGAATTCGCAATAACAAACGTGGATGTGTTAGGCAGGTTCCCAGAGTTTTTTCCATAGTTAATATAATGGTGTGGCGGCAGGTGGAGCGCGACGACCATCGCCGGACACACACGGGCGAACGCCCCTTCGCGTGCAACGCCTGCCCCAAGACGTTCACTGCTGCTGCACGCTTGCGTGAACACGCGCGCATACACACCGACCAAAGGTTACCTATCACACCATAAAGTTAACTCTCATCTATATGCGTAGCTGATTTCATTCTAAACTTCAAATATGTAACATACAATAATAATTTTATAGGCAACAATTTTTCATATAATTCCACCTTTCTTTTCCAATTAAAAATAATATAATGTATACTTTTCACTCTGTCCTTCGTTTTCCAGCAATATATCTATGAATGGGGAATACGATGAGTGGGTATATCCAAATCCGTATTTGTTTTAAGAGTATCTGTTCGAAACATGCTCTTACGACATGTAACGTTGTAAGCCATACAATTTGCACATGTGCACCATGACAATCTCAAAAATCCACTCGGTATTCTTTGAATCGTATCATATATCATACAAAACATTCATTGCGTGAGCACGCACTTTTACATATAGTCAAATAATGTTTATGTTATATACATATCAGAGTACGTAACTGTCTTAATTCTGGCGACTGGCAGAAATATATTGGTATAGTATTGTGTCTCTTTTAAAGCGACATGCTCTACGTTTGAACCCGGTAGTGTGATCAGGCTTGCTTACTGTACAAAGGTTATTGATAACACCATAAAGTTATACAAATATTAGTATGGTGGTCTTATTTGGAGTTTTAGTAAGAACGCTATTTTGTATTTGTTCTTCTAGAGTAATTTCATTTATATAATGGTTATGAATGTGGATTTGTAGAAGTAGACCAAGGAAGTAAAGTTGTGTATGCTGGAATGACGGCCGATAGGTGGAAGTGAAAGAAGGAAATATGTTGTGTCGACCCAACGTGGCGTGTGATAAGGACAAGGAGAAGAAGAAAAATTATAGTAAAAGTAAAATAAAATCCAAAGTGAAAACGACGATAACATGGAAGTCCTTGCCATCGTTTTTTTCACACATTTTTTCTGAATAGGGCATTGTAAAGTTACAATATTACAATCTTCATATGCATATATCACAAGCATTAACAAATAATATGCCTTCAAAGGGAACACAGTAACTCTAGTCTCTACTTTTGTTTTATCATTATGTCGATGTTTTTATATTAGCAAAACTATACGTGTGTAAAAATATTAAAGATGAATTATAAAATGAATGAGGCAAAATAATTGATGTACAAACAATACAACAAAGTGAATAAAAATATAAAGAAACCTTAAATACGCCCGAAAGAAGTATGCACCTCTTGAAGATTACACTATTTTATAATGCATTGTAATGATAGCTATTTGTTCCAAAATCACAACTAATAATTAGGATTCAAAAAACTGGTTAAATATCTAAATACTAATACTAAAAATGTTTTGTAAATTCTATAAAACAGCAAAGTTTCTAGGTCTTTTCCTTTAACGCAAATTGTTCCACGTATGCGTTAAAGGAAAAGAATATGAGGAAGCCCGCGAGTTTTTAATATATTTTTATATTTCCAGCCACATTTTTTCCTGTAGCATTTACCAACTAATTGTAAATTAGTAAGTAAAAACATGACCTCTTCTCGGTCAGGTTAGTGACTACAAATTTTGGAGTAACTTAAAAGTCGACCCTTTTTTAACATATTTTTATTTTAGGAACATTCCTATATCTATAATGCTTTAATTTACAACTCAACACTTCAAAGTTGCAATAACTTAATTTATCGTATATTTTAAATAAATAAGCAAAATTGAAGTTACGAAGCCTGTCCGTATTGGCTCTACCTTTACTGTCAATCAAATTTGTCATAATTTAAAATTTTTACTTCAACAAAAGCGCGCAACATTCATTTATCAATACAAATTCAACTGACAGACAAAAGCACTTCAATTATATAAGATCCGTAAAATCAAAATTACAGAAGTTTTCTTTTTTTCACGTTTAATAGTGATGACACGTTCTAATTAGACTTGCAACGAATATTCGGCTACTATTGGGTATTCGGCCTATTCGGCTACTTTTATGCTATTCGGCCGAATACCGAATACTTCAGTAACATGTTTTGCTGTAATCAGATAATAATAGGAAATATGCGTGTGCCTATAGCCTATATTCATATTTTTTAATGTAATTTCTTTTTGATTAAGAAAATAATTATTAAAAAGTGCAAAAACAGGTGGGAAATTTAAAGTAGTTGAAACGCAACGCCATTGGTCAGACCTAATATGCCGTCAAAGTATTATCATAACAGAGCGATTAGCGATTTTGTCGCTTACTAATGAGTCATCATCTCGGTGTATATCATACTGTGACGTCACGCCAAGTGTGCGAAATAGCGAGCGTTTAAAGTATCCGTAACGGCATGATGTTAAAAAAAATTACTAAATTTTAGTTTTTTTTTTTGGAGCTGGATATATTGTTTTTTTTTTACAATTGTATAACAATGTAAGCTATTATATAAAAACTAAAAAAATAATAATGCGTACTCCGCATTGGTAAAATAAAATATTGATTTATTTTATAATAATATATTTTATCATTTAAGTAGTCATAGGTATATAATCACCTTCTTTAGTACAAAAATTAACTAAGATAAAACTCAAATAAATGTCTATGCACTTGCATTACCATAATTAAAATTTAGAAGTGGAAGATAGAACTGCATTTTCAGGCAGTAGTTTACTTCTAGACAATCCCAGATTCAGACAAAAGACGCTCTGAATAAAAATTATCTTCCTGGCGCCAAACAAGAAACTGTGCTGGCCGAATACTTTTGCCTAATATTCGGCTATTCGGCCTGAAAACCCGCCTAATATTCGGTATTCGGCCTATGGCCGAATATACTATTCGTTGCAAGTCTAGTTCTAATATAAATAAACCCCTAATGCATACTGAAAATTATTCAAAAGGCAACTCTAGTAAAACGACATCTCTAAGCGTCTTCGTACTATATAGGCTATCAATTTAAAAAAAAAAAGAATCGGTATTAAATAGTATTCTCCTGACCGAATTACTGTGAACAAATGGTTTTATATTGCATAAGTATATATGTAAGAAGACACAGGTGCATTGCTTAGTGTAATGGGACGATGAGATTGGGACCGCAATACGACTGAAGTGAGATCAGGTGCAGGACCAATATACCTGCTCCGAGGTACTTTTGGGTCGTCTTGAAATTCAAACCGAGGACCTCATGATTTGTAGTCGTCTAGCTATGAGACTAATGATACTGTTTAAACAACACAAAGATAAACTTAATGATTAAAATTGAAGTATTCTCAGTAGCTATTGACATCATAGCTATAACGGTATTAGGATATGATTTTCGCAGTAGTTGACGTCAGCCTCCGAAAGATGGCGTCGCAGTACACATTATGCAGATTACTTTACGAATAAACTCATCAGAAAAAGTTTACTCGACTGCTATATAATACGCATAGATTAAAGACGAAAAACAGAGGTACAGAGGACAAAAATACTTATTTGCCACATAATAAGTCTTAATGTAACCATATATAACCATAAATGAGTTTTATAAAAACCATATACTCGTAGTACCTTTGCTTTATAACTTGTTCTAATATTTTATGTAGGGCATTCTACAATTTTACAGAATAACATTTTCTAAACGTTCTGCATTGCTTAAAAGACGTTTTTTATTAATAATAATAGTAGTGTCCGACCGAAACTGGTTTTTCAGCCGAAACCGAAACCGAAACCGAACTTTCGGCCTTGCTCTCTGTTTCGGCCGAAACCGAAACCGAAACCGAAACTTATTTAAAATTACAATTATTTACTGAAATTTCCTATTTTTTAACATTTAATTGCATATATGTATATATACAGTTAAATAGTGTTAAATAAAAAAAAAAAACAATCATTAAAGTCGTAACAAATATATTTTTATAATTAAATTCATTACTTTAGATTTCATTATTGCATATGTTTTCGGCATTAATGATGTTCTAAAATATTTTTCCGACTTCATTCAGTACTTGTGAACTATAAGGGGATCGGCAAAGTTGAGTCGACGAAATGCTTCGCCTTCCACCAATACATAGGGCAGCATATCCACAATTAGAAGATTCATTATTGCTTTATTTATCCTTTTTGAAATTTCATGATCATCAGGCTATTGTAAAAGTTGAGATTTAGTGGTACAACTTGGATCGTCGACTGCACAAGATTTGGTTGATCTGAACTAAATAATTCTGTGATTTTTGTATCGGTCCGCCGTACTTTAGTTTCTTTTTTCAATTCAACAATTTCTGACTATCTTTTTAACAATTGTCTGTACTCCTCGTCATGATTTTTTGATTAATGTAGCTTTATTCCGTGCAATGTTTATTTTTTAGGTTCTTGGCTTCCTAATGAATATAAGTTACAAAGTTTGCAAATAGCTTTAGATGAATCGCTAATGCTTTACTCAAAAAACTACCCAATCGGAATTTTTTCTTTTGTGACATTTTATTTTATCTGAAATAATAATTATAATTAATTAGAGTAATAAATAATATCACATAAGTAATGTTAACATTATTATTAAGAATTAGTTGTCAATAGGCACAAAGCATTCAGTCTTATTTAGGGAAATTTTATTGGGGTAAACAAATTCAAATTTAATTTTAAATATAAAAAAACGCGCGGTAAACGGAAAAGAACGAGGCGAGATGATTGACTAAGTCAGGGGTTCCCAAACTTTTTCAGTTCGCGGCGCACTTACAGGTTTAGTATTTTGTCTCGGCGCCCTAGCTAGTTGAAATAGGGTACAATGATACTAAGTATGATATAAAGCTGAGTTTTATATTTACATACAAGCAAACATTTGTTATATAAAAAAATATGAAATAAAATACAATGTCAAATTAATCAATGTGACGTGTGAGCTTGGTGATCTCCACATATTTTTTCAAAGCGTGGTATAAGGCTTGACACCGCTACTCTCATTTCTTGTTCCACATTGATCTTTGAGCGATATTTGCTCTTTATTACAGCTACAGCTGAAAATCCGGCTTCACACAAATAAGATGTTGCAAAGGGAATGAGAATTCTTAGAGCTTTTAAACTTAAAGTTGGATATTCATTTTGAACCGATATCCAAAACTCCGCCAACTCAGAACATGTGAATCTTGTTTTAAGGCTGCTGTCGCAAGAGAGTTCAATGAAACTCTCTTCTTCTTGCGAAGTGAATTCTGGTGGAGCTTGTGCATGGAAAGGATCTTGGATCCACGCAAATTTTTCGACATTGTCTTCGGCAAAATATTTCGAAAACCATTCAGTGAGCTTCGAAAGGTGTTCAGTGAAAAGGGACATCAAGTCTTGTGAGACAATAAGCTCTTTAGAAGTCGCATATTTATGCAATTGTGGGAAACAATCTTGACCGCCGTCTTCATTAATTTTTTTTATCCACAACTGCAGTTTTTTCGTAAACGCCGCAATCTTTTCCAATAGTTTCAATATATGCATGTTATTGCCTTGCAGAAACAGATTCAAATTATTTAGTTTGTCAAATATGTCGCACAAATATGCTAGTTTTAGCAAAAAGTCTGTTTCGGCAAAGTATCTGAAGTTTACATGAAATTCCTCTCGTAAAAATGTGTGAATTTCTTCATGTAATTCAAATGCACGAAATAAGACATTTCCACGTGAAAGCCATCGTGAACTACAGTAATATAGCAGGGCCGTGTGTTCAGCTCCCATATCCATGCATAGTTTTTTGAAAAGTCTGGCTTTTAGGGGCCTAGTTTTTATGTAGTTTACTACGTTAATGACATGTTCTAATACCTGGTTCAATTCAGAGCTCATTGACTTCGACGCAAGAGCTTCCCTATGGATAATGCAATGGGTCCACATAGCATGCGCTGCTTTTTTACGAATAAGCGCTTGTATTCCTCCATACCTGCCAGACATTGATCGAGCACCATCAGTACAAACACCGATACACTTTTCCCAATCTAAACCATTTTCTGTTATAAATTTGTCAAGAATTTCAAACAAGTCTTGAGCCTTTGCGCTTTCAGTAATGCTTTTACAGAAAAAAAGGTCTTCAACGATAATATTGTCATCCAGAAAGCGTACGTAACAAATAAGATGTGCATCTTTATTACTGTCAGTAGCCTCATCAAGTTGCAGACCAAATTCCTTGCCTTTCAATTTTTCTATTAATTGGTGATTGAGATCCTCAGCTATGTCATGGATTCTTCGACTAATAGTGTTGTTGGATAAAGGTACTTTGGAAATTAATTTTCCCGCCGATTCTCCCACCATAATATTCACGATATCGAGAGCAGCCGGTAGAATAAGCTCCTCCGCGATAGTGTGAGGTTTTTTACATTTCGCCACCCTGTATGCCACCTTAAATGATGCTAACAGTGCGTTGCCAGGTACTGAGACTTGTTGAGTGAACACGTTTTTTTGTTTTCGTAAATTTTGCAATTTCCTATTAAAAAAATCACGCGATTTTTCAAGCATAGCAGGATGAATGGTTTCAAGATGTCGCTTTAATTTACTTGGGAGCATGCTTTCGGACGATAGAATCTTCAAACAGAGAACACACTGCGGTCTTTCTTCATTGTTTACTTCTATTGAAGTAAAACCAAAGTCCAAATAGTTGTCATCATATTTGCGATATTTCCGCTTTTTTGCTTCCCCGCCATTTGTAAATGTTTGACCACTGTCACTTACACTACCTACTTTCTTATTTAATAAAAATCTGTCCATTTTTTGTCCGACTTTTGACGAAAATACAAACTAAGCGACAATCAAAACAAAGCGACCCAATGAACACAATAAAAACAAAGAAATCGACCTCATCTGGTCTCGTCTGGAAATGTACTATGCTTGCTATCTATGCGTACTAGCTAGTTGGATCGCAGGCGGGTCAAGGCGCGGGAGAAGAGGGGTATCGACGGTTTCCGAGTCATGCAGCGCACATGATTTGTTCATTTTGTAACCGCGAATGCCTAAGTTTAGTTTTCGGAGAATGGTAAACAGGAGCGCCTCACGGCGCCCCTCTTTACTCTCTACGGCGCACCAGGGCGCCGCGGCGCACACTTTGGGAACCCCGGGACTAAGTAATTCTCGCGAGCTACCTATATCTTCCTATTCCTTCAAGTTAAATAAAATTAAGGAAATAAAGGTCACACACAATATAATCCTAGCATTTACTTAATCGTTTGGATGAGAAGTAATGTTAAAATAAGGATATAACACGTGATTCACCAACAGTAACATATATTAAATATGCATGCAAATCCAAGTTAAACTAAATCCAATATAACCACTTTTATTTGCCGTTTAAAAATAAAACTCGACAAAAAAATGTGCAAAAATAATGAGTTTAGATAATTTAATGAGAATAAAACGAAGTACTAATAAAAACAAAATAAATACTTACCAAATCAATCAATCGCAAAACATAACCTCAATTCACGATTAAATGGACGGCTGCGAATTGAGCCGGGGCCGCGCCGGCGAGCAGGCATGAGTTAGCTGCGAAGTTTACCGAACGACGCACGAAAATTCACGAACATTTGAGTTTCGGCGGGCCGAAAGTTTCGGCTACATTGTGGCCGAAACCGAAACTAAAGCCGAAACTAGAGTTTTTGGCCGAAACTGGCCGAAACCGAAACCGAAACCGAAATTTCGGTCGGTCACTAAATAATAGTAATAGCTAAATTTATAAAAAAATAAATATTAACATTAATTTTACCCTACAATGAACCTAAATGTTTCCTTTTTACTTTAGAAATAATAAATAAGTGTATAGAATTCAATTATTTTTTATTTATTATTTATAGATCGATTATGTTTCGACTTAATACGACAGTAAATTATAAGTAAAACATGCGAATGACTAAATGAAATAAAAAAAATCAAATGCCATATTTGTATTTAATACACATGAATGAAAGTGATTATCAATTCGAATTAAAACTTTGAAAAAATATGTAAACTAAAAATTTCAACAAAATAAATAAACTTAATAATATGTTTATACTATATATATATGTATATATATATATACATTATATACATATATTATAAAGGAAATTTGTTTACGTAATTAAAATAGATACGAGATAGCATCAGTCGGAATGGAGCAGTAAAATCTCGCAAGTAATTTCTTCTGCTGACCGGTTCTACTTTTATTCAGGTTGAACATTTCCATGACTGTTGGATAGCTAAGCTTGGCTTTGTAGAATTTACATATATTTTATATTGATTCTTTATTAAAATTATATGATTTTTAGCATTGATTTTTAAACAAATAGTTAAATAAATTAAATTCTCAATATTATTTCTCCGTCGTAATATTTGAAATTATAAAATTGTTATATTACAACAAAATAATAATTGAATAATATATAATTGACTAGCGACTTACTTGGGTTGGTCCCTAGCTCGCTTCCCAATACAAACTTTCATCCCCATTTTGTAAGTTCTTGCGAAATTTTCTTATTATTTTTAAGGTAAGAACCTTCTCCTGACAATAACAAACACAACAAAAAAGAATTAGTGAAATCGGTCCAGTCGTTCACGCGTGATGGCGTGACCAAGGGAAATAGGGATTCGTTTTTATATATAGGTATAGATTTGAACATTTGGTATTGCTGTCAATTATTAGTCTACATATAGGGAAAACGGAGAAACGAGAGTAGGTACGGTAGTAAAAACGCTATAAGGTAAAACGGGAGTATAGCTTTTACCCGACTGCAGCGAAACCCAAAAGAGAGTTATTTATAATGTTATTTACGAGTACTATTCAATTGATTTCCGTTGTGGTATTTGATCTTTTTATATATTATAATTGCTTTTGCCGCCACTTGACATGTTAACGCTGTTGGCAAGTTGTAAATTATACTTAATACCAAAACACACTTAAAATTTAAAGTTTATGAGTTATCTATGTATATAGTAATAATAACAATAGTTTAACGTAAAATTAATATAGGTAATATATCCAATATTGGATATACATATATATATTAAAAACAATTTTTTAAAATAAATTAGATAATTTATCATAAATAAAGACGGGTAAGTGTGTTTGTTGGTTTATTGGTCTGTCTTTCCACGTAGCAATAGTGTGATTTTTGTAAAAAAATAATTTATGGGTTACAGAATAACTTAAGGTATTTTTTATTCCGATATATTAAGTGGTTCCTGCGAAGTGTTAGTCTATTGAAAAACGTTACTTAAAACGCGCACAGCCAAACAAGAATGTTTCACACGTATGATATATTATAGAGAATTCTGCCAATATTGACCGTATTTTTAGATTATTTATTCCTATAATACCTTTTACACATTAACTTTTTAGATATTAATTTCCCAAAGCTCACATATTAATAACATTCCAAGGGTTCCAAAGATAAAGAAGGGTGACTCATATATTATATTTTTTGAAGACTACTAGAGTACTATACTATTAAGTCCATTTATACAAACTATTTTATATATCAATAAACTTTTGCTGTAGGCCTTACAAATGTGATATCTGCGGTGCAGCGTTTCGAAGGCCATACGCACGCACTGTCCATACCCTCATACACACAGGAGAAAAGCCCCATGAATGTGACATTTGTGGAACCGCTTTTAGGTATGTCTATCAATTTCTTTGTATTATATTAAATATAATATACTAGCAAATTACCTCCATTTCGCCGTGTCCGTCGCTAGGTGCCTAACAGTAGCCTATATGCTACTCCAGTTCTCAATTATCTGTGTACTCATCCAAATCCGTCCAGCGATTTCAGCGTTTAATTACGTGTTTGACATATACGCATACATACAAACACATATAGTTACGCATGTATAATAGTAATCCCATAATTTAATGGCTATCATTGTGTCATTACGCTATGGCTCCATAGGAATAAGTTAAGAGTGCTAAGCTCAAAATGCTATAGGTACATACTCTAATTCTACTCTGATTTTTTCGTCTTTATATACGGTCATCAAGACTTACGCTCTTATATACATATCTTCACTATATTCCTTACATATAGAAGGGTATCTCGGCAGCTTCCGCTTCGCTCATTGTCATCATCGTCTTCACACTCGTCGAGGGGTCCTTGCACTTTGACCTGACCTTGTAAAAAACCAAATCTATTGACATCTTTTACTATCTTAACTTTTTTTTTTGACCGTTCTTTAAGGAGTAGGATTAAGAGTAGGAGAATAATACGTTATTTTCAAATATTTATTGAAGTCCTATCTTGATAACATGACTTGGTATCATGAGGCATAATATGTATATCAGAATGATAATTCTTAGTATACTAAAAGCTGCGGGTTCAATTCCATCACAATATGAATATTTATATGGACCATACGTAATCTGATTAAGATAGCACATGGTTGGGAACCGTCTCCCAACATGCAATGCTTTAACAAAAGAGTAATATTTCTCTACATTTTTGTTGTATACATCGAAATGAAAAGAGCGGATAAACACTTAAGGACTCTTTAAATAATTAAGTATAAACAATTTCTAAGTATTGTAACATAAATAATTATATATTGCCTAAATACGTCAAGAATCCAACATTACTCTACAATGTAAATGCTATGAGCAATACATTGTAAACGTTATTAGGAGAATGTTGTACACTTGTTTGACTAGCTCAATGCTCTTGGTAGAGTAAAATTTTGATTGGGTACTATCTCTCTCACTGTATATTGATTTTTTATTTAAAATATTCGAATCGCAAGGCAATATATTATGAGAACAATTATTTCTTAAATGGTTTTTCCAAGCAAATACAAATACATGTTCTGATTTTGAACTCATTGTGATTTAAGATCCCTATCCATTAATTTATCACTTTTTAGATAGATGGCGCTGCTTGTACTAGAATTTAGGTAACTACTTAATAACTTTTTAGTTCTTTTTCAGTAATTTTAGTAATATATATTATATGCATTTATTTAGGCGTTCGGGAGATATGTGGAAGCACAAAAGGACACTTCATGGAGTACTTAGCGGCAATGGAGAAACAAATTCAAATAGTTACTTTAAATAGAAATATATTATTATGTGAAATAGTTACAATATTTTCTAAATTTTTTAAAGATAGAGTCTCTGTATTAAAAATTTCTAATAAAATTAATAATTATATATTGGACGTTCTCAGTGATCACTCAAATAAAAGGCTGTGTTTTCTTCAACAGTAAATATTTATTATAAAAATTGCTCTTATAGCCACATTTCTGTTTCTATAATATATATAATATTTATGTTCATTCTTTGTGCCATTGTTTCACAAAATTATTCCTGTTCTTGTTATTTTCGACACAACAGCTTAAACAATAATTATATTACAATATTTCTTACATTAGAACGCAAGGAATCAATATTGAATAACTTCTAACTTGAGGAACGTATAACAATTCGATGCGCGGAACGAGTTTATTCAAAATTGATTTCACAATTTTCTAATGGGAGTATTTTTCTAGAATATACACAATCGTTTCAATAAGAAATCCTGTCATTTTTGGTAACCAATGGCAATGAAAAACACTAAGAAAATTACACTTACATAATGTTATTAAAGTTACGTATGATGGTGTCGGCGGTGTTTCTTTGAAACGTCTCCGACGATGAAAAGACGGAAGAGACAAGGTCTACTGTCCACAATTATTGCTGAATTCACAACACAGTGCGCGAGCGCACCCAACGAGCGTGAGTCGAAGTGACAAATAATAACTAAACGGATGGTGAAAATGTAATAAATAGTGCTCTCCACTAAATTTGTACATAATTTTGAATGAAAACACCAGGATGCTACCAAAAGTTGACGTGTTGAGCACGACGTACAATATTCAGTTTATTAATAACTTTATATATTTTATACAATTTTGATATATTTTATGAAAAACAGTAATTGGAAATGGAAATATAAGGTATTGAGTAGATTATTTAAAATCTGTTATTTGTACATTATTGCAAGCATATGAAACAGTTCATGCCCCTGTCGCATGCGCGCCGACGATGCATTATACTAATTGGTACAGTTGAGATAATTTTTAACATAAAACCTTAAGTGTAGACATAACTTACTTATATACTTTAAGTACGTTCAAAATAAAGTTCAAAATTTCTCCGGCTCCATCTGACAGAGGCATAATAGTAGGCTAAATTTTAGTACAAATTTGTAAGTATATTTACTCCGAATAGAGTCGTTTACCCATAATTCACTAACTTACTTAAGTAAACCATCACAACCAACCATACGGACAAGTTTAACAAAAAATATCTAGATAAGTATGCAAAGTAAACCGTCAAATGAGGAAATGTTCGGAACTCAACACTCATAACTATCCAGTGCATCACTTACGAGTTTAAAACCCATGAATTACGACTAACTAAACATGTTCCAATCTGTACTGGCAATATTTTGTGACACCTTACATTAGAGGAATTATATTATGTAACTTGTAAGTCTGTACTTGAGTGTATTGGACAGAATAGAGGTCGTATGATACAACACGGTGACATGCGACGGCGGCGCTAGAGCCACGTCGTATCGCTGTCGATAGAATATTATTTTACATTATGTATTTACAACGGCCGCGAATCACCGCGCCATAATGCCCAACTCCAAATATAATATGTACACTAAATTTAAGAACATAGAGTTTCTCTCATTAGCTACCGAATCACAATTCAAATATTTGAGTAATTGACAACGGTGGACAAACATGCGCCGGAGCACTAATGCATCTTACTTTATTGAAATTTGTACTTTGCTCTATTAAAAGTCGTGCTAGGTAGGTATGTTTGGTCCATGCAGTCGCAATTCCATGCTACGCGACGGGACAGACGCGTCGTCACTACGGGCAAAAATAACGAGAAAGGGCGAATATGAAATATTGGATGACCAAAACAAAAATGCTTTAAGCTCGACAAAATTAGTTAATTTGCCCGTAGCAACTACTACACCAACCGCAAACCCCGATGATGCGCGGATTCATCAAGTCCCATTTCACGCAAGTTGGCCCCGCAACCCGACGTCACTAACCAGAGGACATATCATTGCTACGCCTCATTTCATACTGATGACGCAGAATCGGGTTGACTAGAACTCTCTTAGGGAGGTCGGGTTAACTCTATCTATTGTTTTGAACATTTTATTAATATTTTCGATGTCTCAAATCTCATTGCATTTCCAAACCTAATAATAGTTACAATCATTTTATCTTTTCTACTTGGCGATACTACACTTGAGGATGACCGATGGCCGCCTTAAGCACGTCGATAAAAAACTAGAATTAAATACTGCAAATAAATTGTCATTTGTCACTTACGATTTAACTAATTACATATTAGGAACTGCATTAACTATTAGTAGTAAATACCGTAAGAAATTATTCCATGATAATTTAATTCATAGATATACATAAGTTTTATCCCTAAATTATTATTGTTCTTAATTGGTACATATCGATAAAAGTAAAACGCTCTTTAGACGGTCATCGGTTTCTCGGACAGATTTCGATAGTTGAACAATTCCGCTTGTGAGATGCTTAAGTACGAGCACTTTAATGTTAAATCACGTTTCTCAAATTCCAATTATTCAATGCATAATGACGCTTAAATCGTGAGACTTCCATACATGACTGTCGATAAGGCTGTTTAATTGACACCCAATTACAGTGCCGCCCTGGAGCAGTGGATGCGGAACTAATGAAAGTTCATCGGTTAATTTAAGTACTTACTACGTATTTAATTACAATTTGTTCGTCATCGTTAAAATGAACTACTAAAAGTTCATAACTTCAGTCTACAGTGCCCTACAACAACATTTACGCATTAACTGCAATGTTCGGCACATGTCCACATTAGTCTGAAGTAATTCGCGGCCCCGGGTCGTGCCAGGTGTGTCCCTCGATATAGTATGAACAGAAGGTACAGACAGGAACCAAAGAGAAAACTGAGAAAGATTTCCACCGTCCTCAGAATACACACAGACAAAGGACACACCTCCACGATAGGCAATGCAGTACTTCGATGTAACAGAACCCACCCGAAGTCACACTTTGACGTACACGTACATCCGACAGAAAATATCAAGACAGAAATAATTTCAAATCATCACTCTCTTCTCTTTCAACGTAATAAATATAGCATTTATCTAATTAATTACACAATAATTTCAACAAAAATTTCAAACACCTGAGTTTCGATACGAACGATAATAACGTCTTCGGCTAAGTCACTCCAGTTTTTGCGTTCACTTAAAGAAAAAAAACTATCAAAAATAACTCGGCTCGCGTTCAAGTCCCGCGTGTCGTCCGAAGCTAGCACCTTCCCAATTATAATCACATAACACTAACTACTGACTGCGTGGCGGCGTGGCGCCGACTAGATGTGCCGCGCGGGCGGCCCTCGCCGCGCCGCGCGGCCGCCCTCAGCTGGCGGCGCGGCCCGCGCGGCTATCACAGGCGCTCAGTGCGGCGCGGGCGCGTCTTGCCCGCGCGGCAACCACTAACTGGTGGGCACCAGCAGGCGCACGAAGCTGTCCTCGCTCCAGCCCCAGTCGTCGGGCCACGCGTCCTCGGGGGGGTCGAGCGCCGAGCGCGACGACAGGCTGAGCACGGAGCCCCAGTCGATGGCGCGCTGCTCCTCGTCGCCGTAGCCCGAGTCGCGGTCGGGCGGCGGCGGCGCGGGGAAGGGCGTGGCGCGGCCGGCAGCGGGCTCTCGCGCGCCCAGCACCTCGCAGCGCGTGGCGCCGGCAGCCTCCGCTACGGCCGTCTCCTCGGCGCTCTCGCGCTCCATCTCGCGCTCGATGCCGCGCAGCGTGTTGCACACGAGCACGGAGCGGCGTAGTGAGGGGTCGGCGGTCTGGCGGAAGCGCGCCAGCTTGAGCGCGCATAGGTTCATCATCTTGAGGCGTCGCTCGCGGTAGCAGCGCCGCGAGGCGCAGCGGCCGGCGGCGCGGCCGTCGCAGCAGGCGCGCGCCGCTG
Organism: Fabriciana adippe; assembly: GCA_905404265.1. NCBI lineage: Eukaryota > Metazoa > Arthropoda > Insecta > Lepidoptera > Nymphalidae > Fabriciana > Fabriciana adippe. Next base: position 7,144,197 of record FR990000.1, read on the forward strand.
CGCCGCCCAGCTCGAGGTAGCTCTTGCCGTTCTCCGCGCGGATGGTGTCGTGCGCGCCGCACCAGCCGCCACACCAGCGCCGCCGACACGCGCGCCGCTCTTCGTCCTCGCGCCAGCACTCGCCGCCGCCCGCGCCGGCGGCCACCGCCTCCAGCCGCGCTATCGAGTCCTCCCAGCGCGCTACCTTACCGCCACCCTCGCACGGGGAGCCGGCACGCCGCTTGGCGCCGCACCCGCCGCCCGAGCCCTGCAAACATCAAAAAATACACCATTAGTATTTAGCTCATTATACATAGTTTCTATTTAAAATGTTTACTGACACACTCAAAACTTCGTTCCTACAAATACCAACACGATAAAATTACACAACTATATTATATAATAGGGGAAAATTATCTTTTTAAGTAATAATTCTAATGAATAATAATAATTATTGTTTATAGTTTATATTTATTGACACGTGTTATCTGTACATCGATCGGGTGAATTTGTTTAGTTCATTCATTGGCGAGAATATATTTTACCAAATGTTAAATGCTATTTGTTAATCTATACATATAATAAAATTCTGAGTCGAATCTGTACATTAAATAGTTTTTGGAAAATCTTATGGAAATTGTCATTATTATCGATACAGAGACCGAATCTATAGTTTTTAGAATTTTTGGTCTGTCTGTCTGGAAACGCATCACGAAAAAACCACTGGACAGATTTTGATGAGGTATGATTATAGCTGGTTATCCGGGTCAACATATTGGATACTTTTTACTGTGGGAAAATATCTCTTCTCTGAGAAATCTATACTAAACCTTATAACATAATTAGTGCCGAACCCGAGCAGAGCGAGGGTGAGTTGCTAGTGATATATAAACTCTTATGTGAATAATAAGAAAAATACCTATTTTGTTTAACTTTATCTTCATAGAATGTATTTTAAAACAAACCTATTTAAAAAATAAAATAAAAACTCTTCTCAACGTACGGACCCCTCTGTAAAACCGTTGAGAGGATCCCTTCAATACAACGATAAGGCAACGCTATAGATACCTGAACCCAACATGCTTTGTACAGCGGACCCTTCCCTTTTTTTGGGCACAATATGCACCCGGGGAGCAACCCCTGCAGATCGGCCCAGGTAGAGAGTTCGTGTTCGGAAACACAACTATGGGATTTACCCGGACAACTGTCGCATTCTTTGAAAACGTTTTATAATATACAAAAGTTTTCAACTGGAATAACATAATCAAAGTTGTGAAAACACTTATTCAACTAAAGTTACATAAAATCACAATAGAGTTGCGATGTTTAAAAATGTAAAAGTATAATAAAAAAATGTATGTACGTATGTATGTAAATATGTATATATATAAGTGAAAATTAAATATAGTTTAAACTTTAAACTATATTTGTGAAAATTTTAGCTTATCGTATTACACTGGAAGTGGAAGAACAAGCTGTTCTAGTATAATTGCAGCTGCATAACATGTAGAAATATCCCAATGGGCATAGTGCCTTAAAACATAGTCGATTGCAAACGATACATTGCTGGTCCGCAATGGAAGTTAGCAATGCGTCTAAGAAGGCAACTAAAATGGAACGTTTTAAAAAATAAATTGTTGGCGAACCCACCGGCGGCAGATGCCCGTGCACCTGCTATCACAATTAGGTGGCACACGCTTTTACGCACATCGCAGAATAAGTGTTTCAATAAGAATTCAGACTTTACATTTACTATTTAGTTACGTGGTAACTTAATAATATTTTACAAAAGAGAATACTGTGTAATATATCAATATAAAACAATTATTTAAAATAGTAACGTACAGAGTTTAAGTTATTTCAAGACGTTGCATTTAATGTGGTTGATAACGCAACGAAATCAAAGTAACTAGCTAAGCATCGTGTCGCGAGCCAGCGCTGTGCGCGTTGACTCAGCGGACACTCATCGCAACGCTGCAAATAATCATTTTGCGTCACCCTTTTATCGCTCCGCGGAAAACGGGCCGCTCCATTGTTCACCCGTGAGCGCAACTCGCCGTCCCCTTCGCCTGTAGCTATAAAAACTGTGCACTTTGCAACACACAGATACAGACGAGGCCGCGTGATATTATTCGTATGGCAGGAGAGCGAGTCAAATGTATGTAATGTAGCGGTGTCGTCGCCAGCGCTGGCGCTCATGAAAATAAATTTAGTATATGACGTTGGCGCTGCGCGTTGCCGCTCGGCGCCTTGGAACGTGGCCGTGCGACGTTGCCACACCGCGCGCTCTTTCTAATCTTGTAAAGTTCTTTTTCTGATGCGCGCCGCGTAGCTCGTTCTGTTCGCTTGAAACTTGGAAACGTCTGACTTTTATTTAATCGCTAGCATCGAACGGTATATAGTATTTAATAATCAGTTTTACTTTAAATTATATTCTATTTTTAACTTCAGGTTACTTTTGTGAACAATAGCAATCAAAATGTAGATATTTATAAACACGTGTGGCCTGGCCCATTCTAAGGTAGAGACGGAAATAATCGGTCAGTCAGCTCAGCGAGATGGTAGGAAAAGTTTCATCGGAGGGGCGAGTCGAACGAACTTTCTATGGCATTGTAAAAAGCGAATAGATGGCTGGCGGTACGGCATTGCCTCATAGCGCGCTAAGCCATGTCGTTGTCGAGCAAGCGAGGGCTGCCGCGGGTGACGGCGGGGCGGGGGGCGGAGAGGAAGGCGGGGGCCGGCGGGGCGCGCGTGTGTGGCTGTGTGCGAGTGTGCACGTGCACGCGCACACTAGCGCGCATATAATAACATCGCGTAGCGGCCGTCCGCTTCTATCTAACGCTACAGCTACCTACGCTCCGACGAACGTTATATTATAGTCAACTATAAAATGGGGTAGATAGCGTGGGGTGTGCAACTCTGCTTTATAAAGCTAGGCTATAAGAGAGAACGCAAAAAGCTTCTGTTTAGCATAATTAAGAGCTTATTAAAAATATTTAGTCTCTTTGTATTTTGTTGACTTAGGTCTTTTATGACTTATCTTTATTAATAAATATGCTAATTATAGAATATGAAAGATCTATAGTATAAGAAACAAAAATAATCTTTTTTTAAATGATTTATGGAGATAACATTAAATACAGAAATAAAACAATTCCAATAAAAATGTAGAGCACAACGGTAACGTGGGTGTTTATGACAAACAAAGCTTTTATAGAATCTTTTAGTAATTTCGCATAACATTGAGCGTAATAAAGATAAATTAATCACTCACTACAATTAATCCACATAGTATTTTTTGCGGTTCATTCATAAATTTTCATAGCGTGAAGAGGTGTTAATCTGCGATATCGAATTGGAGAGTCTATTGAATGACCGATTTACGATTAACATTCCTTTTCAGTACAATAGAGCACGTGATCGAGTTCGCAAACTCATTCATGGGAGGGTATCAGTACCGGGCTATCGGCATGTTTACAGGTGGTTAAAGATTACAGATCGGCCTAGTCCGAGCTTCTGACACCGTTATACGTTTTTATGTGTTTCAAAAGATATATTGATTGTATTAGCTTTTCAATTCATTGTGATTTCATAGTGCTTTTTTCATTAGTTATATAAAATATTATACACGCATACATTTATCATACATAACATAAACAAGTAAACTGTCACAATACCGTCGATTACTTACATCAATATTAATTTTTAGTTATAAGTAGGTATATTAGTAGATCTGCCGCAAAATTGTGATTTTTTGAAGAAATAATAATTACAATATTGAATATATATAACTGTCATATCTTTGTATAAAACTAATAAAGGCTTGTTGATGAATAGCCTTTTATTTCATTTTCTTAATAAGCATTTAATTTAATTTTCCTTATTTATACTCATAATGTCCCCAATATCAACACAATTTCCAAGTGTCCAATGCGACTGAACAACATATATCGAATGTAAAACTTTCCTTGTATTCGTATATAATATTCGGGTTTCGGTTTAGCCAGCGCCAAGGCGCTCTGGCACGCACATTTCCGTGAGCGGCGAGCGGCGAGGCCGCGCGGGCGTGTGTGCGTGTGTACGTGTGTACGCTGCTTGTGTGTGTATGCGCCTGCGCCGACCAGTCTCACATCCTGTTCTCGTCGGAGCCCGAGCAGCTTCGACTGCCTCGCCAAGCTTTTTATACTGACCCGTTTTGATATTAGCTTCCAGTTCTTAGTTTTTGCATATTATAATATTTGGAATTTTGTTTAACTTTTGTAAATATTAAGTGTATCTACATATGTACATAATACATAAATCAATTACAAAATATAATAAACATATTTAATAATTATTTCTAGAGATATATACTAAATAAAGAATGTATTTAAGAAAATTATTGCGAATGTGTATTTTCAAGGCGATATACGTACCTACAATAACAAACTGTTTTTTTTTGATTGTTTATTGCGACTGTTTTATACGTTCTAGCAACAGACACATTTTTGTAAGTTTTAAAATATGCGTGTATAACACGGTTAAGCAAGAGCTCGGCGGAGTCATACCGTTCCAAGGTGACAAAGGAAAAAATGAAACGGAGAACCGTTTAAGTGCAAACAAAAGGAATCCCTCAGGAATGTGTGTCCGTATAAAAAGAGAGGGAATTCCCGAAACGTATTGTTTACATTGTGCGGGCGCGTGCGGAACGTGGCGTTATGCGTTTATTATGATGAACCTTGCCGAGCTGCGACTGCGGCTACTTGATGCAATGAAAGGGAAAATTTTAGTTTTTGTTCGCGGATGACGCATTCGCTTCCCCGAACGCCGTGGGCAGAATGACAGGAATGTCGGTCCGCCATTCGCGCAAGGCCTCGCTAGTTGCTCGGATATTTCCTTCTTGCACCGACTGAATTGAAAGAATTATAAGTATTCATGAGAGTAATGGTCATTTGTATATCGTATATTGATCAAATGCTTGTAACAATGTTCTATATTTCAATATGTACTACTTTATGTATAATTGTAAACCTCACGTTATGAAAAATAATAAGACTACAATATTTTTTAAAAGAAATCATCTTCAATCATTTAGACATCATTTAGGGTCTCAGAAGAAAGTAAAACACAAACAAAAAATATATACTACATTTAGTGTTTTAACTTTTAAGTAATATATTTACAATAATACCTGTAGAAATATTACATAATCTCTAATAGACAAGCGCTTTTCCGTCATAAATATATGATTGTTCTAGATACCCTACTAGTGCCTACAAATAATTTAGAATTAGGACCTCTTATAAGGCATACGTGCTACGACAAAATGCAGTTAGCAACTAGGAAACAAAATTTTGCCCTGTAAATTACGACTCGAAAATAGAAACACAAATGTTAGTAAGTGTAACAAACAGGACCGGTTCAAGGCGCACTTTGCGGTTAGCACTGACATTGTGAGATGGAATATATACGCAGTGCATAAATAACGTCGATCTGCAGGATGAAGTTCGCATCGTGCGCTTTTGAGACAATAAATCAGCGGGCGGGCGTACGCTGGCAGATAATGACGTCACTGGCACGTATCTCGGAGAATCCCCGGAAGAGAGCGAATAAAATAAAAATGTCACGTAGCGATCAGCTGTCGGGCGGCGCGGCGCGAGCGTGACGGCCGGGCCCGCGCACCGCAGCGATACGCATAACGACGCCGCAATAAAACTTATTTTTATGTTTTTCGCTCACAATGGCCGCGCGAAGGTCGAGCTATCTAAATGGGTCAATACACTCTGCGTAGTACGAGCGTCGAACACGTGCTCCCGCGTTTGTAAATAGCGAGATATCGGCCGATTGTTGCAGTGATTAATGGGGGCGCGTAATGACTCGGCGCCGGCCGCCGTTGCCGCCCGCGCCGCTCGCTAATGTGTTCATTCATCGTCCCGACACTATTATTATTTGCTGCCAGAGATGGTTTTGTTCGCATTCCGACAATCGATTTGACGACATTAGGGTGCTGCCCAATGTCAAGGTTGCACTTGATATGCGACCACCCCCGTCTTGCTGACTTTGCATACTTAACTTGTTTAACGCCTAAACTATAAATTGAATGATAATCATGGCCTACGTTGCTTGCGCCACGTTTTATGGGATGCATGCATAATTTCATGTAATACATATATACTGACATCGAAAACTAGTGTATTTTTCAAATATTTAATAGTTCAAAACAAATACTCATATGCTAAAGATATATTCCACATACACATTTGCCAATTTTTTTCGATATGCTTAATAGCGAATGTGAATACAACAAAACTTGTACGATTAATTAAGTATAAATAATATATATTGAGTACATCGAGTAGCAGGTATACATCAAGAGAACATTAAGCTGTAAGCGGTTAATCTATGCAGGATCCATCGACAGGCGTCCGCGATAAGGGCGAGGTCACGGTTATCAATGGCGGCATCTCCATACGCGCTCGCCGGCCACGACATCTCGCGCCCATTCACTATAAAGACGCCCCCGCTCTCGCCGCCCCAGCCCACCTCGCACCCTCCGTAGTGCATCCATGCAACAAGTTAGGGCACAGTTTCTGTTTTGTAAGGAGTTTCTCAAGACAAGTTTATGCCCGCATTCGTACTTAGTAACTTTGCGTCCTCGTTTATCTAAGTACACTTAGCAGTTTCGCTTTCTATCTCCGAAATAGATTACGAAATCTTTTTCACATTATAAATACAAAAATGTTTTCAAACTCATAAACAAATTGTACCAAATTAATTAATTAATATATAACGTATTATAAAAGCGCATATTGCTTTTGAACGGTGATACAGCAATTTAAATAAAGTTCCTAGTAAAACAGGATGGTACATATTTTCAGGCCGTGATGCCCAATTAAATATGGATGTGATTGAAAAACGCGTGTCCGGTAACGAGCGTGTACATAATTGGTGGGCGGTGGAAGGCCCGGAGTGACCCAGTTGCGTTGCCCGGCGACCCGGGTGTCCCGGCCGCCCGAGCTGCCGCCCTCACCACCCGCCGCCCTGGCCCACCCTGCCGCACTAAATAACCTGCCCGAAAGCGACACCTTAACAAAGGTCGTTCAACCATCACAGGGTACTCAGTCGTCTGATTTTTCACCTATGATACCAAAGATGAACGATCTTTAACAGTTAAAACTAAAAAACATTGCGCCGTTTTGCAGCAGTGGTATTCATTATAAGTTTAAAAGGATAACGCGTTGTTCTGAAGTCACAAAATCCAATAAACGATAAAATGTATGAAAGATTGTTTTCTTATTAAAATATACGGTGCGCAACGAAATGATGTTCCCTATTGAGGCAAAGTAGAAAACGCGCGAGCAAATAAACTTAATTGTTATAAGCCGGGTTTGCTGACTGCCACCCCTTAAAGACGACTCCACAAAGGGCGGAGGGGGTTCCACGTAGAGTTGTATTTCTCCGAACTTGTGCTAAATTTCACTTTCTCTGAAGACGTTGTGCGTACACTTAGCCGCCCACACCACCACCCGTCCTCGCTAACAAACTTTGTAAAATAGTTTCCATCGCCTACTTCAAAATAAGTTTTGATTCTACTTTTGAACCCTTGATTAATGCCTTCATTTCGCAAATTAAAAACAATCGTCGGAGCGAATAGATATTTTAATATCATTTCGAAGTTTGGAACATGATTCTCAGAGCACACTTTACCTTTAGTATGACATCGTTATCTTAGCGAACCCTAAACGAATAAAACATAAAAAACGTACGTCAAAAAAGTCCTTCTACTCACAAAAACCCTACCGCCTCCTCGCCCTCTCTGAAGTTATAAAACACTGAAGGCGAATAAAATATCGTCGGAGTTTGTAACCGTATCACGAGAGAGTTAAAGTCGAAGTTTGCATCGCGGAGTCATTTGGCTGAAAGGCGAGCACACGAGCGTGGAAGCTTTAAAGTAAAATGAAAGCCGACTCGCTCTTAATTCACCAGTACATAGATACGAGCGAACGTCGATAGAGCGCCCCCGGCTAGCGCCCGCCGCCCACCACCACGCGCCAGGCATAAATAAAGGGGGCGAGCTCCGCTTAACAAGAGAGTGAGCACCCTCCCTCGCGGCATCGCTGGAAGGGAGTATTAAGGGGGCTGCGGCGAAGGACGAATTAAGGAGATGAGAGCACACGCTCTCGAGACGCGAAATATCGTGCTAGGCGGGGAATCAGGGAGAGAGCTCAAAGTCAGAACTCTGCTGACGCTGCTTTATACTTCTAATAAAATTGTACCTATGTTGATAATATTTTAAAGATTTTTTTTAAGCTTAGATAAAACAATACACTCACAATCTTCTTTATATTTAAAATTACACTTATAATTACAATTCATACCTTATATTATAATTAAAAAAAATATACATTATTATTCATTTTCATGGCATTATTGTAGAATTTTTTCTATAAAAGTTAACGTTGCCCAAACTCGATGTCAACGCTGCGTTTCGTACGTAGCACGTGAGTCACCACGTCTCATAAATTACAAACTATATCCCTCTGGAGTTAGGGTTTGTTTTTGACAAAATTGCTAGCGCTCCTTTGTCTTGATGGCGCGCAATGTAGGAAAGTAGATCGTATTTCAGTACAGTAAAGTCGGTATTAAACGGGTGGAATTCTAATATTCTTGGGAAAAGGGTGGGTATAAATTTTCCATGGGGGCAGACGGGGCGACGTCGCGCGAGGGCGCCGCTGAGTCACGACGGCGACGGATGCGGCGCGGGGCGGGCGGGCGCGGGGGCGGTAAGGAGGGGCACATATTGTAAGTATCTACCACTCACATGTCACAAAGTTTTCTCCGCATCGGGAAACTTTGTTAACGTCAACTGAGCACGTGGCCTTCGCTGATATTATGTACATAATTGCCGCGTTTCCCGCGTTTTGTGAAAAAGTTCTTCAACAATCAACGTCAATTTTTGTGATTAAGAATTTCATTTGTTTTAGCTCTGTGATTTTGTTGGGGTGGAATTTAGATCAAACAAGAGACAATCGAAATCAAACATAATACATATATGATAATGTCGAAGTAACTGTTAAACAATTTGTTATAGATACCTTTTGAAGAGAAATTAAAATCTTTGAATTACAAAAGGCCCGATCCAACATTCGATTTTAATACAAATCGAATATAATCTTGAACTCTAAATTGATTAGTTAATATGATGTAAATCTTGTCAATCTCAATTAAACATTTAAATCTGGACTTCAACCTTGTTTTTTGTAAAAGAGTTCCCTCAGCACTTGTGTAATGCGAAGTATGATATTTATTAACAATTGCGAACGATACGCAGCAATCGCGCGGTTACATCGGACCGTCACCTTGAAGGTGATAAGACGTTGATAAGACGCGATACGGCGCTTGCAACATTCCGACCGCTAACACTACGCTTTATTTAGTATATTTAATTATTGTTACGTATATACTTTATATCATATGACATCCAATTTCCAATATATTTTTATTTATTATATTATTTAGTTTTTATTTATTTTTATGTATAAAACATTTGTTTGTAATAAATTGTGAAATTACTTTAAAACAAAAAGTAGCTACAATATAAGCAATAAGGCATACATACGTCATCTAATAGTATATACTATTAGATGACGTATGTTTTATTGCTCTTTCAAAATAAAACCATACTTATCACATTATCTATAAAATATATTGTTATGCTTCAAAATACTATTAAATATTATGTGATGAAATAATCATGATGCGCTACACACAAGTCCGCATCACTAAGTCGATCAGAAGACATGGTGTAACGATGAATACAATACGTCGTGTAACATGAAAACATAATATAAATGAATTCGTAATCTCAGACATGTACGAAGTCAAACCTACAACTAAGCTGATCTACTCAGCTCCCAATTACATTAGGTACTAGCGCAGAATAGGGCGGCAGACTCCTTATATACCCACTCCCCCCTCTTTACGAAAACTTGCTACAAGACGCGGGAATGAGTTTTCCCGCGTAAACTTTATCGGTCGTTCTTATATTTTTTCACAAGTTTAATTTAAATGATATCTAGACTTGTTAAACTAGAGTTAATTATTTTATTAACAAATTTTTAGCATAGAAATATCTCGCAAACTGCTGCTCTATGTCAGTATAGCAATATAGCACACGGTATAATATCTATATATTTTACTCATATTATGCTATATATGATGAGCTGATATATAAGCGTATACAATAAAATTTCGATGCGTTCGTTCGTAACTTTATTTGTTCATACGCAAAACGCCGACCCTTGCGCAGTACGAAAGACCTGCGCCCGAGGGAACATACAAAGAGTATTCCCGAACTCAGTTATGAATCCCGCTAACCTATTGCCAACTTGGAGATTAGGGTCTTTGCCAAGTTAGTAAGTACTTCATGTAACATTTTAGTAAATTATTTCTAATATTTGTAGACTTATGGATCAGAATGTATGACAGTTTTTTATACTTATGTTAAAGCTAGATTTTATTGGAAAATTAATCAATTTTAAGAAATTAAGAACATATTAGAGGATGCGTGGTAGCCATGAGCATGGTCGCGAGTGCCGCTGCTTTGCATAAGTAATGACCATCGGCGTTCCCCCGCACCGCGCGCCGCACCCGCTAGGCCTATCGATTGCGGCGGCGCGAGGGCGGGCCGCATCGCAGTAATTGTCACACTGAGCGAAATTAAACTCCACCCTCGCAATATCGACCTTACTACCCTTGAATAAAACTTATTTTCTGTAAAATCCAATCTTCAATTGAATACCAAATGTGTTATAGTCCGCTCTAAGTTTGGAGGCTGCTCGTAATAGAGCCTTCGAAGAGTCTATGACAGAGCTTAATTAGACAGGCGCGATAGCAACAAATGGATTTTACTTGTTCCATGTTTTGGTAGAAATAACGTTTGAGTGGATGCGAAAGTATCATTTAAAATCAGTAAGTATAGATGGACACGCGGCGAAAGCGAGCGTGCCAGTAGAGAGGATTTATTTTTGTTCCATTAATGAACATAGACTACATATGGAGGATAAACGGTATACATAAATATGTATATGTATGTATATTTTTACAATTATGATGTTATTATAACAAATCTTTTATGAATATTGCAGTATCAATCAAAATTGACACATATTACTGGTACCTACTCGTATTCTCTACATCTAACTTAAAACTTAGCGCTGTAGCTCTAGTTAGCACATAGTAGTTTTGCTGCGTACAGCGTTTTAGAAAACAATTCCGTATCGTTTCGCGCGACGGCGTGCACGTCGCATCGCATGTATTAATAGCAGTCGTCTAATCGAGCTCTGTTTTTTAGCGCACCAGCAGCGACGAAAGTATGGTGAAAGTGGCGCGTTGACGTCACTCACACACGCGCAGCACATGCGTGCCATACGCTGGCTGGCGACGTGACAGCTGCGCCCGCGCCGCTCTCCGGCCCAATGTACTCTTGCTTCACGCCGCCCGCCGGTTGCGACACCGCCTGCGCATGAGAAACACGCCAACCGACCGGCTCGATACTCCGCGGCCTCTCTCGACACGTTCTCTTACTCAACAGAAAAATACTTTATGCAAGTCCCACTTTGCTCTACCAATACTACGATGACGACGTAAGTGGACAATAAATTGACACAATAGTATTAGGTTTTGAACATTCCTCATGCCTAATAATTATTTTTTATACGGGCGTCTTGTTATTATATGCGGGCACTTAACTCCTCACTTTATTCATAAAAGTGTTATAAGTTTGTCATAAGATAATGACAATAAAAACAAAATGATACGATAGATGCCTTTAGAAAATTAATATTTGAAAATGCAGCGTATACGTCACTGCAGTGTTGCAGTTTTCTGCAATGGTAAGTGGTTAGGAAACTTGCGGGAAGCATTCTGACATAACGAAATAATAAAATGAAATAAGTAAAAAAATGTATCTATTGAAATATATTCATATTTAGAATAACTGATTGCAACGTCAAAAGAATAGAAGATGTTAATTAATAGTATAAATAAAAACAAACTAAATAATTAATTTCAATTGACATCTGCTTTGAATTCAATGTAGATAAAACTAAAGATGATTTGTAGATTCATTCAATAGTAATAGTGACTCTTAATAACTTCAGTAAAGGTTCGTATGGCGATGTGCCGAAGTACCAAAGTCGATCGAAGTTCGGGCGGCAACACTCCGCCCGTGGCTACCAATTAATTATATGAAGTGTGAGATGAAAAGGAAAACACCCGCCGATCAGCTGATCTGATGCGTGTATTCAAAGCGATCGCATCAACACGTAGCCATCCCCGCACATGCATTTCAGAACCCGTTTTAGGTCCCGTTACACAAATTCGTAAGTATAGTCTGAATTCTAAACACATACCTACAATTTCAAACAGGTCATAAAGATTCTTATTATTTATCTTTTTTTATATGCATAGATTAAAATAGTGCTTACTAGTAAAATTTGAAAAACAAAAACAAAATCTGAGAAATTTGTTGAAATTGTTTTTGTTAAAAGTGTGATGCTCAAAATATTACCTAGATTTGAGGAAGAAAAAATAGTTAAATATAAAAACAGTAGATGAGCTAGATTTCTATACATTCATATATAAAATAAGTTTAGTTACAAAAGTAGGTATAAGTTAACCTTTTGATACAAAAAAGCTAAATCATTTTTTCATTGCAAAAACCTGTGAGCGGTGACGTCACGGGCTCGGTGGGAGGACTAAAAAAGATTAGAAGAGGAGGGGTGAGATCGTTTGCGGGGGCGTACTGACTATAAGCAGTTTCTACTACGATTATTATGTTAGACATAAGTCACCACTAACTCGAAATACAAAATACTGGAAATACACAAACATATATTTTTGTGTAGGTATGTAATATGTATCATTTAGTACTTGGTTGTGTATGAATTGTTTGTAGTGAATTTTATCAATATTTATCAATAGCGTGACAATATTTGTTATAATTTAGAAAAAAATATTCAAAATAAAAAAAATATTTTAAATAACAAAATATATTAGAGAAAATCAAGAACTTTTCGACTTCAATTCGACAAAGCGCTTGAGAAGAAAACAAGTAGTAGAAAGCTTACGATAGGATGAGTAGGGAGGGTTCCCCCAACTCTGAAATGTGTCGAAACCCACACATTCGCGCACTACATTACTGTAATTATCCAATTATAAAAATATATTTAGAAATCTAGAAATCCAAAATAAATAAGTTTACTTTGATTTGTTATCGGAAAACGTACGATAGATAATTAATTAAATATTACTAGTATTTTGAGAAACTTGAAAAAGTAACTAAAAAAATTATTTATCAAGTAATAATTTAACTGTAAATCATAATTATAATAATAATTTAACGTATATTTTATAATATTATGATATTGACAAAATCATTATGCGTTTTATAACTACCATAGAATTGATAAAAAATAATGTAAAATTTTATCTAAACTATGTCAAGAGTTATTGTAAAATTAACGTTACTAATGGATGCGATACTAAATAATGAGAAAAGCCGAAACGTGCGTCTCAGCCCCTTTGCGGCTGATTACGGCGATGCTACGAAATAAGAATGAATTTTTAATGAACCCCCGCCCGCCGGGTGATGTACCCCTGTTTTCTGAAGGCTGCGCACTTAGAAGATTAGTCCCTGGAGCCTTCTAGTCGAATGACTAACAACAATCCTATAAGAGGTCAAAGGCGTTCTTTTACGATATTAACTTTACCAATCTTTGATAATCACCTAATCGCCAAAGTTGTGTAGTGCACTAATCAAAGTAACACAATCGACGAAACAATAAATCTATTAATACCTACTATAAGAATTAAAGATAAAAATTCAATTCAGTGCTACAAAATAAACATTTATCATATGCTAGTTGGTAACTAGATGGATGAATGAAATTGTAGTACAATAGTAAGTGTGCTAAATTATAAACAAATCAAGAAAGATTAAGCACTATTACGTTAATAAATGATAATAAAAACGATTGTATAACCAGTAGTAATACTGAAAAGTAGTGAGTACGGAAGGTAACACAAATACGCAAAAAGCCTAAGGCAATAAAAGATAAGGCGACGACCCCGAAGTGCAATACTATGTAAATATGCTTTACAGTGTAAACAAAAAGAATATGGATGTGTTACGCGGTGCTACGTCAGCGGCGCGTCACGGGCGCGACGTCACGGGCGGAAGTCCGCACTAGATATATTTACAGTAGCCGTGCACGGGTTCAATGTCGAGCTATCTATCGGCCATCAATCAGCAGTCAGCGCCGATAGTCGCGGCCCGCGGGACACCCGCGCGGTCGCGTTCCGTCTCTCCTTCACACCCACCGGCCACACTTCGCCTCGGTACCGCTCGACAGCCCACACGATGCAAATAGCACCCGATCACATTCTTGTACGTATACTGTAAAGTAATCACCTCGTTCGGATATAGCTTTAATTACTCTACGTTAAATTATATTAACGTCACCGCCGCAACGTTTACCTGCGCTCATTGAATAAATTGTTGCGAATTGATTTGCATTATTGATTGCATAGTTACGATAGCGATCGATGAGATGCGATATCGACATACTCCATGCGTGACTTACGTTGTTAACACGGCATGAGCTGTGGCGATGCGCCGGTGCGGGTGGACGCGTCCGGCTCCGGGAGCAAGGCCGGCGATGTTTACAAACTTCCGTTACGACCCGCGAGCACTTGTCACTCGGGAACGCGTTCCTCGACCGACACACGGCTACGCAAATAATGGCGAGCCCTCACCATTGACCCACTTTGCCTCGACTACTCGCCCGTCTAGACTCGAGATACGATCGTTGATAGACTGATTGCCCACATGTTGTAATCATTTTACTATTAGCATACCGAGCGTTGTCTCCTTGCCATTCGACTATATCGCATCTATGTGCGTAGTGACAAAGGTTATTAACCTTCTTCCGAGAAATCTTTGTAACAATGTGACTTTTTTAACCATACTAATCCGTTAGCTGTCAAGAGCGCCCACTCATTGTCACATTCCAGATGATATTAAATACAACTAACCTTAAAAACTCTCATAATAACAGAACGAAAAATATTTTGCACGATTGAAATACTCTTTTAAATATAACACAGTAAGGACAAGATGAATTCACATAAAGGATCTTAACGATCTTTTGCATTAGTCAAAGTTAAATGATTAACTGTACTCAAGAATAGATGGTACACTTGAACATGCACCCTTATATTCGGCATGCCCTGTATAGGGAGGTGAGGGGTGAATGCATTGGGGCGGCCCCCTGCGGGTGCAGTAGGCGCGTAGTGACTGCAATAACGGAGCAGTGAAAGTGTCGCGGCCCGCTTCAACCGTCAATGAGTGAAGACGTACTCCCTTCACCCCTCCGTCTTCTCAAACTTGTAGTTAATAGTAAGTTATTCAACTAGATAACACGTATGTGTGGTTCCCAACGTGATCTTCGTCGCTTTTGTTGAGACTTCATTTTAAATGAATGACATGAAAACAGTGTAAAACATATCGTAAATGTTCAAATGAATAGAATAAGCTCATTCGTAGCTACACATAACCAGATCAAGTGTCCACATATAGTCTGCACTTAGCAAGCGAATCAAGTATGTAAAGTGCAAGTGAACGCCTATCAACTGACAAGCGACGGCGCTTGCCTATCAACAAACAAACGTACGGAACGAGCACGTCATTATCTCAAGTCATGAATGAAACGGAACGTAAATTGAAATGTATCGCGTGCCATAATCCGCGTGCATTAATCTCACTCAAACGGCGATCGTTGCGTAACATTGAACACAGCAAACGGCTCAAGTTCATTGATCCACTTAATGTCCGCTAAATGTGTCGTTGTTGTCGAATGTCAAAACAATGTTACATAATTAAACGCGTTTACATGCCATCTGCGCACGTGCCTACCGCCGAGTGCCGATCGGCGCCTGCCCACTTCCGACTGATCACCAAACGATACGTCACCATGTTTATTTATGAGCTTATGATTATAAAATGACGTTTTAGTCCATTCCGATATCGTTGACCGGTTGCCGTATAATAATAACATTCATTCATTCATAAGTGATTTATACTAACTACCTACGAAATAGATTTGTAGTGGTATTAATAAAGCTATTATCGCATAATTATACCTAAACAAGATTTTACGCTACTTGCCGTCTCGCGTCTGTAGTAAAACATAAATCACAACAATGTTTTGTTTACATTTGTTTCGTGTCTAATGTCTTTTAAAATTGCTTAAAGTTTTTTTATTGCTCGAATATATTTTGATCAGTCTACAAGTGAAATACCTAATACATACCAAACTATACACGTTTGAGCACATATTTTAACTGTGAGAATGTTCTGTTAATACAAATATAGAAAAAGAACCACTTTGCATATCAAGTTTTATTTACTGCCTTACTTGTAACTTTCAGAAAATAATAAGTTTGTATCTCACCACCCAACAACAACATTTTATAAACAACTTTGCAAGGATATTACTTTAAAGATTTATTATAGTTGTTAAACTTTCACCCCGACCTGAACTTGACCTTCAAAATAAGAAAATGGCAATAAAAAACATCAGTCTTGCGATGACGTGAATTTACATAAATTATCGGCGGCAGCGCGTCTGGGCGCGTGTTTACTGCACTGTTTACATAGGCGCACCAGAGTTCAACGACTCATATATTGTTTTATGGACATGTAATTGGGTCGCCGGAATCTGGGCCTTCACAAATAAATAGAGCGTACCTGAAAATGTCAGTGTGAGACGCGTTTAAATTTTAGTTTGAATTAGGATATGAAATGATGTGCTAACAAACTATGAAAGTAAAACATATATAACTAAGTTATAATATAAGCGACTCTCCCTCCCTTCGCTTCGGGTCCATCCCTTGTGAAAAACAAAAACAAATCTGTCCCACAGGAATCGTACATTTTTCCGGGATAAAAAGCGTATGTGCTATTCCAGACTATAATCTATCTCTGTGCCAAATTTCATCTCGATCCGTTTAGCCGTTCTGGCATGAAAGAGTAACAAACATCCATCCATCCATCCTCACAAACTTTCCCGTTTATAATATTAAGTATGGATTCTATTCGAACATAGGTTCTTTCGTGTGAAAAACTCAACCAGATGATAAAGTTTTAACATAACATATTATGTTGCTTTTTTAATATTTCTATTATAAAGTTCATTTGCCACGATTAACCATTTACCTAGCTATTTACTGATGTGGGCAGGTAGAGGCGCCAACTTAAACACTTAAGCCTTTGCGTCAGTCACAACAAAACGTATGACAAAAAAAAAGCAAACAAATCAATGTCGACAACTTAATACTAATATAATAAAAATCGTTCGCATTCATTCAGTACACCTGACATCGGGTAAGCCTCATATTTTTTCTAAACAGGTGTTACCGTTCGCCCATTCATGAGTTAGTGTCGATGCCCTATATTATTGTAATGTCTCTCAAGTTCATTGAGTCACACAATAGGTTCATAATTGGTCGTAAACGTTTATGTCAAAACATGTCGGCACGATTCATAATGATTTACATAATGCGCCTCGTTTGCATAAGCAATTATTATGCGTGTCTTCATCGATGACGTCGGATGCGTTACGGCAAATTCATTCATTTGTGTATATATTTACTTGTTCCACGTGCTTGATTGTTAACGCCGTGTGGTGTCCGTGTAAGTAATAAAGGCGGTGACGGATAAGATGCGCATCAGTGCCGCGAAACACATTGCGGACTGACGACTCGCTATTCGTATTTTTCGAAGGAATACCAACTTTTAAGTTTTATACATATACATGTATAGCCAAGTTAAATTGATCTATTTAAAATGTTCGTACTACTTACACAATAAATAAATTTTATATTTTCCATATAAAAGTCAGGTAAATTTAAAGTACATACAATATTGTATAACACAAAAATATGTAATAATATTATATATGCTAAGTTGTGTAAAACAAAATTCAGTTATGAATATTAATTAAAAGATGGCTAACTAAGAGCTTTTAAGATCACCAGTTGAATTTAGTAAATGAAATTCTAAATGTATACAAAATTCACATTCCAGAACTAAGTTCGTTGTTAGTAAGAAGAATGTTAAATGCCTCCATGTAAGCGGTTTACGTGTGACGTCTGATGGCGGATGCACGTGACTGCAACAAGTCGCATTCCTGAGTGCACCCTCGCCCCACCCTCACCCTACAACACGCAATGGGCCTAAAGGGAACTGAAGTTTGTTGCTAAATTACCTCTACAATAGATAAGAAATTTGTAAAAACTACCTGAGCTTTATCTTGAATCTTAAAGCTAAAACTTATATCACTTGTAAGATATTTGTAAATGTACCTACTAATTGCAAAATAGATTTAGGCATTTAAAAAAGTTAGGATACAATTTAAAACATTTCCTTGAATCAGTTTAAATTCCGGCTTTTCAAGGTAAAGCGTTGAACTCTTTTATCGTTAAATTGACAAATTTCGCGAATTTACCAACTTTATCGTACCATCGATAAAGATAATTTTATAATAACATTTATTAGCATGTCGCTTTTAAAGGAGTTTATTAGAATCCTTTTTTGAAGTATGAGGAATAGGTACGCACTGGGCGGGGTGCCCTAGCCGTTGTCATGACAACACACTCCTCGCCTTGCTCATAGGAAAATCAAACGATTCCCGTTTAAAACGAAATAAGATAACTTTGACTGTTATTGTAATTGTCATTTGGGATAAATCTTACTTTCGAATGGTTTAAAAGAAGCGATTTTTTTTATTTTATAAATATAAATTGGACGAAATAAAGGAAATCGACCGTTACGGTACAGCGTAAGCTGCCGAAAAATAAGCAAGTCCGTAATAAAGAGTTGTGATATAGAAAGTAAAGTGCGTTCGCGCTGGCAAGCGCGCTGGCGAGCCACGGCGATAATTAATGTGGAGTCGAGTCGAGCGAGCGGCGCCGGCAGCCTCGCGCCCGCCGACAAAAAACCCGCTCCGGCACAAAAACACACGCCGAGCGAGACGCCGCTATGCGATAGAGCGGGACAGCGCTACGTGTATTTCTGTGACGAGTTCTCGTTCGCCTCGAGCGCCGCGCAGTTGTCGAGAAATTATATTTGATTTAAAACTCTACAGAATGCGCCCTTCTATCTATCACATGACGTTTGACAGATCGCCGGAAACGCACCGAGATGTCAGATTCGAAAAAAGGCGCGCTTTCCAATGAAACAACTGTTTGGAAAATTCTTTCGCAATTTTGGCAATTACATTGTAACAAACTAACATACAATCTAGTTTCTAAGTAATCTTGTGTTCAAATTGAGTTCTACGTCAAAGTGCATATCGTAATAAAACGTCAAAAGAAACTAATGATATTTTATATGTATTACAACAAAGCGATTTAAATGGACAGTCAAGATTCCTATGCTTCTTTTTCATTCATTTGTAGTATATATAATAACACTTAAATGTAAAAAAATCACACATGGCACTAATATTTTTATGTTTAGTAAACTTTATGAAATAAGAGTTTCAAAGTTACGCACACAATACATGGATGTGGGTAAAGTTAAAATATGGAGGAATAACTTATTAAAAATATGATATAATATAGTTCCCTTAAACTCAAAAAATATATATTTCTTTTAAATATAAATCCCTGTACGTAAAGTTGTATAAAACTTGCAATATCAAAATTATAAATATTGAAATTTTGCAATATATGTACTTATAAAAATCACAAAGTCTAAAACACAAAATATATTATAGTATAAACTCACAATAAATTATATGAAACAGTTATTTCAAGCTATAACTATCATGGAAAAGTACATTAATATTTTAATTCTACCCATTTATAATAAAATCACTGTTACCCAACAAAAGCAAGATTCACAAGTGATTTTAAATGAAATCGTACGGAGCACTTGATACACAGAACAGAGCACGGTAACATTAAGTAATATATCTTACCTGGAAATCACTCCACATTTTCATGGGGATACACCATAGTTCCGATACGAAAACATCACACGTTTACGATAACAACTGTCAAAGTCACTAGCACGGCGTCACTCACGAGCGTTGTGTGCGGAGGCCGAGCGCAGACTGAGGTTGGCGCGTCGAGTGTCGCGCCGAGCGCCGAGCGGAGGCGCTTAGGCCCTTCCTCCACTGGCTGCCATCGGCCCACCTGCAACTCGAACAACAAAACCGAGACCGCTGTGCCGGGTACTGCCTTCTGCTGTTACCTGCTAGAAATGCTACAAACGACTAAAGAAAATCACTCACTTCTAGCTCATATATTGACGAAATAAGATTTGATGTGTGTCATATCGCAAATTGTGATTTGCCAGTTTTATTATATTAAATTTGGTGTTCAAATTTTAATTTCTAATAACACCGTTTTTACACTTCTAAATAGTTCGTATATATATATTATAAGTAGGTACATTTTGCGTTGGTATATCATACAGCTTTTACTGTACGGCACTGAATTGATAAGCTAAACCTAATAAAAACATTCGCAAATCTGATAGCGACTGATTGTAAAGAGGAAACATTCGCATTTCTTGATAACGTAAGATAACTTAGGAAATTGAGTTCTAAGACGAGGGCATAGAGCGTTCAAGTTTTCACCACTGATAACAGAATGTGACAGACAAAAAAGCTTTCCAAACAAAGTTTCGAGTGCAGGGCGCACTGGCCGCTACGTAGCGGGAAGTTCGTAGCAGTAAAACTTCGTAGCGCCTCGTAGCGTGAAAGTTTTGATTTCAACGATTTGCGTTGCGGTAAAGAGGGCCGCGAGGCCACACTAGCACTGTGGCCCTGCGACCTGGGCCGATTACTTTTCCTCGTACCAACAATAATTTCAAATTGTATGCTATACATTGCTCTTAATGTCAGTGTCAGTTATCGCTACGTGTAAGCTAATACAGCAATGTATATTGACTACGAATAGTATTCAAACGTTTTGTGTAGTCCTTAGATTTATCTGTTCCTTCATCTCTCACGAGAGTGCGCCACTTGCATGAGCCGCGACGACGCCCTTGCTGTGTTGTAGTAAGTCTTGCAAAGCATCTCATGGTGTGGCAGTCGGTCAGACACGGTACATGCCGTGTGCTGTATGGGGCATGGGGCCGACCGACTCGCGCCGCAGCAATGTGCCGCACGCAGATCGATACTGTTGCCCAATAATACAACAAAGAGGAAAATTCATTCGGCGGTAATTTTAAACTATCTACCCTATTAGCACAATGGGAATATTAAAAACTAATGTTCTGAAAATAAAATGTTTTGCAATGCATTCACATTAGTTGGCGAGCAGTAGATATTGCTGATAGCCATGACAAAGCGGTTTGATAATTGTGAGGGAATGCAATGTAAATAAGGCGATAAGTACTTTTATTTTAAAATCTGGACTTAATAGATTATATATTTGTTCTTCTATATCTTAAAAAAATCTTTTAATTTGATCAAAACTTAAATACAATGGTAGTAAATCGCAAATTAGGTATGTCTATACATATAATAAATATATAGTTTAATTTGCTCTTAAACTATTATTTTGAATAGGTAAATGACCAATTTACATGAGTTTTTTACTTTTTACTTTTATAAATTTTAAAGTTTTTATAATTTTAAACGTATGGGAAACAGAAAGAATAGTAATAATATTAAGTAGGTTAGGTATAAATAAGGTACTTACGAAAGAACAACATTTTTTACTTCTAATTTATCCCAAACACAATCTAGGAACTTAGCCCTCTATTCATTTTTATTCCGTGTAAGGACAATTATAGTGAGATAATTATAGATGTAATTTATTTTATACTTAAGCTAGTACTTAAAGTGAGTATTGAACGATTCGAATTTTCTATAAATAACAATGCCATTATTTGCTACGCTACATACTTTTTTATATTCTCGGCTATAACTGTACAATTATAGTTAAATTCAAAAAACCCATCCAACAAGCAAGTGGCCATCATCGCTAAGTACTCAGTATATTTTTACGCGCAAGGTGCGCTTGCACATACATGTTGCCATGTGCATATGAGCCACGCGTTCTGCGCTGTCTGCAACTATCGTTCTTACTAATAAGAATAAAAGTATACAAAATATAGCTCTCTCTAATATGACACATAAACACTTAAGTTAAAGTTGAATTTGCTGTGAATATTTAATATTTATTGTACACGTTGACCACTGTACGATTTCGAACGAAAAGCTGACTCCTCAGTTGGTGTCGCTTTACACTGCTATGTGAGAAAGCAGGCCATGTCTGTTGGTAGGTATTTTCCAAACTTATGTGCGATATTTTAATTAGATTATAAATAAAAATACAAAGAAACATCTAATCGTATTGCTAATAATTTGTACGTACTAAATGACTCAAACAAAACGCACTAGCAACATGCCCCGACTCCCCCTGGCTCCTTTTATACATTTGCACCCGAAAAATATTCTTCGGCATACAAAGTTAGCCACCTCTCTCAGTTCTTAGTATTAGATTCTTTAAAAATCATTTCTTAGCTATTCTTAATCATCTGAGCATATTATTAACGTGATTCGAATTAACAGAAAATGATTGAAAATATATTTTAATACAGTACTTTTCATTTAGTGTTAGTCAACAGAATCATCGATGTCCTATGCGGACTTCGACAGCTGTATATGTGGGTTTTCATGATTCAAACAGTGTGCATTGGAAAATGTCAAGTTTGCTGCATTATCAGAACGACTGAAACCTTTACAGCTTTTAATGAAAGGTTTAAAAAATAAAAGTTTACATAACTTTACAAAATGCATGAGCCGACGATATGTTTTTTATAATTTTTAACACAATACAAAATTTATTCTGATTTAACATAGCACTAATTACATTTTTAACTACATATATATTTCAATAAAGTATTTACTTTTTTGTTCTATTTACCACAAATTCTAATTTGACAATATTATATGCACTTCCATGCATCGCTTGTAGTTAATAAGAACTCTATTCAACATACATTTATATATTCAAAAGAATATTTTTAAACTTGGCCTATTTTCTATTAAAATCCACTTCGTAAAACTTCTCATGACGATGTCATAAAAGAATAAATTCATTAACAGCAGCACTAGCGCTCTGATGCCATCAACATTCATTGAGCTTGATTATCTTATGTCCACGCTGGAGCCTTACGCTCAGAATATTATGAAACATAATTCCACAGTATCGCCTTGTTTATGAATTAACTAACAGTCTCATTCGACTTCGTTGCATGACGGATCTAACTAAAACACATTTGATACAATTATAATTGAAGTAATATATATATATATATATATATATATATATATATATATATATATATATATATATATATATATATATATATATATAACGACGATATATATATATATATTACTTCACTTACTTCTGGATCTTGCAAATCCTTCAAATTTGAATTTCAGAAAATATTCTGAATTATCAATCTAAATATAAGAACATTTTTCTTCTTATATTTGTGTGTAATAAATTATTTAACTTTTTAAAGTGTTCTATGGTTACCATGTATCTAGGTTTATATTGCAAGATAGCTGGAACCATTTTGAAAGAGTTTTTTAAAGAAAGTACAGAAAAAATGAATAAACTAAATTATATACCAAAGATATCAGCGAATATTAAATTAGCGACCAGTTTTATGAGCGCGACTTAACTCGAGAGACTTCATCTTAGAGCATAACCTCAGTATGGCGTGCATCGATAAAATTTTAAATATTTTTCGTATATTAAAACTAACTGTAAAAACTGCATTTAGTTTACTATTAAAGTTTTTTTAATAAAATGAATAAACTATCCAAAAAACAAATAATATTTGTTAAACATACATGCACTTATGATTTTACGCACATTTTTACTATAAATAATTTTTGTTATGAAATAACGTTGATTAAAAAGTTTCCTCAAAATTAGTCAAGTAGCATTTGCAAACGTTACTAACGTTTATAAGTACACATTAAAAGAAAAATATCAAATGCATATAAAATGCAGACGACAAACGATGTCTAAGTAATTGCGGGATGGGGTAAAACCTACATACTACTTCATAAATATAAAATATTTATGTACATATACGTATGTCCATACAAAGGGTAAATGATATATATATTTGTATATTTTAAAAACGACGTATATTATAATACAAATTATAGTAACCTTTTTATTAAATTGTAAGTTTGTGTTAATTCTAAAACTATATTCCTGATATAAATTAACTTTCATAAATCACATACAATTTACTCATGATAAATGATCAGTGATATAATATAATATTTATCATTATGAATATTCATGTATGCACACCATTATTTTATTTATAAAAAAGTATTTTACACAATAATGCGAAACTAATGCACAGGTTTTCAACCGCTAGCGTTTTATATAAGCATACAAGTCCTGGCCTTATCACAGAGCCTCAGTCGCAAACAATTATAACCTTCAAATGCATTACATAAATATCATTTCGTAGAATCAGTACTGAATACAAGTAGTCCTTTGATGATTGTGCTAGGGTGAACTGTACTGAAAGTATTTCTTACTGTAATGTAGAGTTACATCTCTACAAACTTTTTTACATATTTTATAATTATGAATTTTACTTTTAATACTGTTTATCTTAATATATGGAGCCTTCATCAATATTTTTAATTAGATAATAGTAATAGAATTTAATTTTTAATATTATTTTGAATAAATAATATTTAAAATATTTTTATATTTATTATATATATTCCCATAGTATTTAATACTCTTTTTCTGATTGAGCACGAGAATTCTTATTATACTAAAGTATATATTGGATTTATAAAGTAGTCCTTATCGCAAAACAATAAAGTTCATATTTCCAAATAAATCGAACCACGTGCGTGTTAGCTTGTATAAAGAATCGCGTTTGCGCTACGTAGGGACAGCCAGCAATTATGGTCAGATAGATGACGTAAATGTTCGTCATTTAAACATTTTCCCTAGAAACCTACTTATAAATAAGTGGTTCTACATAATAAGTTAGCTATATGTAACAACTTACGTACTCTTGTATATTGTCTCAGGAATTTTAGTCACAATTTTTTTTTTTTTATTATTATTATTTAACTCGCGTATACTAATTTAAGATATATTTGTCAATTATCGGCGACTGCGCCTGACAAATTAAATATAAACTGACAGTCGCACTGTCTAATGAGCCCTCGGCCAGGTAACTGAAAAATGTAGAAGCGTATCGACCGGCATCAATATTATATAAAGAATGAAATGCCTATTTTTTATTTAAAAACATTAATTAATTGAATTTTTCAATCTTAATAGCCTCATAATATTAAAAACCTATTCTTGTCATGGATTCTATACTCAATATTTCATTCAATTCAATGACAACTTGGTAACAGAATGTAGTGACACTGATTTCTTTCTGTTCCGAAGAAAAATAGCATAACGTAGGTTATCTGTGAAAAAAAAAAGAAATTGTAAATTATAGCAATTTTAATTATATTTGTTACGTACAAATCGCTAATTGCTCTACATTTTTCATTATATTTATTATAGAAAAAGGGGAAATCAGGAGATAGAATGAATATCATTTGGTACAACAAGATAATAAAAATCTACACATGCAAATTAGTCGGAGTCCTAACCCATTAAATGAGAGTAAAACACTTTCATACTTGTATGAGAGTCAAAATTCGACAGAAGATGTATACGGTCTACATTCTAGTTTATTTAAATTAATAAACATATTTCAAACAGTTAGGATAGCATTTATCAGTCGATTATCTCTTGAAGATATTGTATAAATGGAAATAGAATGTTTCTAAATATAGCTTTTGTATAATATTAGTACAACCATTTTAGTTTATTACACATTTGATTTTAGTTGTTTTTGTTTAGTTGAGTTTACATGAAAATACAGGGATTGAACCCTAGGTTTTGAGATCCAGAATATCAGTTTATTCTAAGAACAAAAGCGTGAACTACTAATATCATGAATGTGAAAGCTGATTGATATGTTTGGGTGTTTGTTACTCAAACAAGCGTAAATCATTGAAAAGATTTAGATAGAAATTAACATATTGATAGTATATGTTCTGTATTATTATGTATTATTTTGCTCTCGTAGGATATTACTTTATTGAGAAAATTGAAATAAAAATTACCATTCTAAGAATATATATTTCTGATGATTCGCTGAATTTCCTTTGATATATATTTTTTATGTATAATTTTTATACAATTTATAGTAGAAAAATTGTTCCATTTAAAGTTATTGAGTATTTCTTTAATATAGTTTTGGTATAACTGGTCAAACCTTCTTTGGTATAAAGCCAGCAACTTTAGTGTAGGGTCTTAAACTCTACACTAAACAAATAAAACAATAAAAATAAAAATGTTTAAAGTATCAGCTTCTATTACTTAAATCATCAATCACTAAGTCTAAAAAAGAAACTGTTAACATTCAAAACGGTAAATGAAAAATGAAAATATTTATTTCATACAAAACACTTACCGCTTCGTTTGGGTGCGTCCCTAGGTATATACTCTATATTTTAGGAAATACACACATACAATCCCAGACTTTTTCTTAAACCTTTTTAAAACCTACAATTTTTAGTACATTGTTTTGATTATCTATTTATGCTTAGCCAGTGTTAGCTATGTAAGCGTATGAATATAAATATGTTGGGACATTAACACACAGCACCATCTAGTTCCATGGTTAAGATACGAGGCCTGTGTTATGGATACCAGATAGTTGATACACTACACATATATAACTTTAAATATATACATATTACAAATATAAACACCCATGACTGGAATACAAATATTCGTGTTTATTACACAAATGAATGCCCCCAGCGGGACTCGAACCCGCGACCGCTGGCGCAGCAAGTAGGGTCACTACAAACTGAGCCAAAAGTGTCGTCAAAGCGTATGGAAACAGTTTTTTGAAAAAACACCGCCATAGTTCAGTTATTTTGTACAAACTATTTACAATTTATACACACAAACCTTTCTTGCAAATCGCTCTTCCTATTTGTGATAACCGTATCATAATCCATCTCTTGGTTTAAAATTGACCATAGAAACAGACAGAAGTAGACAGCGACTTTATTTTATACTACACTAGCATTTCCCGCGGCTCCGCCCGCGTTCAGATGATCAAAAACCAAATTCTTAGGTTTTACACATTAGTATACTCTTACATTATACATTACTTTCATTGCGCACCGCATGATTGGTAAATAATGGCAGAGATTGACAATGCCACAAAGGTTCCTCCGTTAAATTGAACTTTTTGTTTTAGCAATAACATTTATGTATGTCTATACTTCTGTTTTGTTTGTTTTTTTAGTTTTTCACGATAAACTCTCAAACTACGGAATTAATTTTAATCATTTTTTACTAATAGACAGCTATAGATTAATTTAATATATAGCTGATTATTTAAATTACATAATGATAACTTTTCTTAATTAGCGCTAGTTAGCAATATTTTCCAAAACGATTTTCAAAAGAAAGTGTAATAAGTAAATAATTGTAAGCGAATACATTTTTTTATTTCATATGGCTCTGCTAATATGATTAAAGTCGTAAGCATTTTATTGTGTCCTTTAAGACTTTACCTTCCAAGAAAAGGTGTCAAGAAAAAGTTGAGGTATAACAGTTCCTAAAATACTTTTTCATAATTTTTGAGATATGAGATATTTTTAGTTACCCGCTTTCGCGGTTTAACAGCCATAAACTTGTTTTCCATAAAATGTTATAAAATAATATAAATTGAAC
The DNA here is from genome assembly GCA_905404265.1 of Fabriciana adippe. Lineage (NCBI taxonomy): Eukaryota > Metazoa > Arthropoda > Insecta > Lepidoptera > Nymphalidae > Fabriciana > Fabriciana adippe. The sequence goes on from FR990000.1 coordinate 7,172,055, forward strand.
TTATTTTTACGGTGCAAAAAATGAGTAGGTATTGTGGAAACGTAAATATTATTCGTATTTATTTTAGTGTTAACCATACAAAATACGTAAGTAAGAAAAACAACATAGCATTTTGCTATACGAAACCTAAAATGCGCGAGTTGGATTTTTACATTAAAAGATTAAAAAACATTAACATTATTTACTAAACAATAAAAATTTACAAATATTCTCATTTGAAAATTGTTTCGACCAGCAAAATATTACTAATATGTTATTAATTTACAAAGCCAAAAAGTTTGTTTTATTAAAAATTTAAGCACGGGCAGGGCCGCGGGTAATTTAGTAGTAATTATAATAAAGTCATAGAAAGGTTATATCTGTACATTTTTTTTGGATAAAACTACGTATTTTAAAAACACATGGCGACATCTATTGTCAAATAGCTAAATAACACATAAATAAATTTTCATTATAGTAACTATTTTAATGAATAAAATAGCGCTGTTAATATTTCTTTTAAGATAAGTTTTTTTTTAATAGTTTTAACATAATATATAAGTAAGTTACCTTGCTAAAATATTAATAGCATCATCGTGCTTTTACTTTAACCAGTTTTGTATTTTTTCTCAGAAATGAGATATTTTCCTGATGTAAAAAGAATCCTGTGTGTTGACCCGGTTAACCTGCTATTACCGTACCAAATTTAATAAAAATCCCTCTAGTGGTTTGTCACATACAGACAGACAGAAAAAATTCTAAAAAGTATAGATTCGGGCTCTATATCGCTAATAATGAATATTTCAATAAGATTTTACGAAAAAATATTGAGTTTACGGGTTCGGCTTAGTTACAATTTTATTGTATGTATAGTTACTAATTTATGAAGCGAAAAAGTTTGCTTTACTGATAATTTAAACACGGGCAGAGCCGCGGGTGATTTAGTAGTAATTCTAATAAAATCGAAAAAAGGTCATATCTGTACATTAATTTTTTTGGAATTAAAACTATGTATTTTAAAAACACATGGCGACATCTATTGTCGAATATCTAAATAACACATAAATAAATATTAATTAAAATAACTATTTTAATGGATAAAATAGCGCTTTTGATAATTTGATTTTCAAGGTAAGCTATTTTTATAGTTTTTACCATATTTTGTAAGTTACCTTGCTAAACTGTTTACAAATAGTATCGTCGTGGTTTTCTTCCTACCAGTTTTTGTATTTTTTTTCATAAATGAGATATTTTCTCGCGGTAAAAAGTATCCTATATGTTGACCCGGATAACCAGCTATCATAATACCAAATTTCATCAAAATCCCTCCAGTGGTTTTTCTGTGATGCGGTAACAGACAGACAGACAGACAGACAGACAGACAGACAGACAGACAAAAATTCTAAAAACTATAGATTCGGCCTCTGCATCGATAATAATGTCTATTTCAATAAGATTTTCCAAAAAATATTTAATGTACAGATTCGGCTTAGTTAGAATTTTATAATATGTATAGATATGTATAGATGATGATGAGCGACTTGTGCCCGAACTACATTTTGTATTTCCCCATGAATTTAAGACTACTGTACTAAATACGTTCATTTTTACTCTTCTATTAATAGTTTTTGTGTAGTAAATCGTTTTATACGAAGGACTCGGCCGAACCAGTTATTATGTTTTCCGATGGGAATAAGAGATTTTCCTGTAGTAAAAGGTATCCTAAATGTTGATCCGAGTAATAAGTTATCACTAAACAAAATTTAGTTAAAATCCGTTCAGTACTTTTGGCGTGAAATACGACAACTATGGTTTAGGGTCTATATTCTATACACAATACTTAACAGTAATTGTTAAGTTTTTGAAAAATATTTTATGTATACAGATTTCGCTTTTTTGAAGTTATACTTCTTTTGGCACGTTTGGAAAAAGATATAAGAGTAAAATTTTTACGATGCGCGCGCACACTGACAGCCAAAAAGCGACATGATGAAGTTAGCTGCATTCCTTTTACAAACAGAGAGTTGTGACATACGGGATGAAATCTTTAGCTATTTTTACTATTTCATTATATGTATAGATTAGCAAAATGTAAAGACAAATACATTCGAAAAACCAAATGATACAATGTTTATATTACCTGTAATTTTCACAAATTCTTAAATTCAAATTAACTTTATTTTCACCATTACGTTATTTAAATAAATAAAATTATTTAGTTAAATACAAACATACCACCAACATTTTTGTTATATACTAGAAAAAAGTACTGCTTTTTTTCATTTATTTTGCTTAAATGATAATCATATTTTATATGATTGTTTATATAATGAGTAATTATAGAACTAAAAATTAAACAAAAAGAAGTTAAATAGTAAGATAAAATTACCGCTAAACGCTGCCAGTGGCTCTTTGAGGACCGTCTGTCTAGAAGTAAACAAAAGTGCAAACTGCGAACCATTCTAAATTAAATTCAATTTACGCCATTCCTTTTTTTGACAAAGAATTTATATACTAAAATGGCGATGTTAATAAACAAATAAATATAATATTTTATTTTATATTAATCAATTGTTTTGTAACCATGGAACTAGTTAGTTCAGTAGTGAATCCGCTATACTTTTATAATTTATATGTATTTTGACAAAAATAAAATATAATACATATTGTATAAAACTCTATTTAACTAATAACTATTAGGTCCCTAAAGGTTTGTATTAAACAATAATTATTTTATAATTTGGCCAAATGGCGTATATTTTCCGTGTATGTCTTTAATTTTCAAATATTTATGTAATCATTAAACAGACGAATCGTAATATGATGCTTGCAAATTATGTGACATAAAATTATCGGTCAGGAGGCCGATTTCGGTCATGGCGGCCAATATAGCCTAAACTAGCCAAGTGCGCAGAGATATTGTAGTGTTAATTAAATATATCTTTTCATTTTTACTTATTAATTATTATCAATCATAAACAGTACAACAATATATTTGAAATAGGTACAAATATATATATATATATATATATATATATATATATATATATATATATATATATATATATATATATATGAAATTTTCAGCTTTCTTTCAGCAGTTTATTATAGCAGCTTGGATAATACATATATCTTAATTGAAAAATATCTTAAGATCTCCTGCAGTACGTCATATTATATTTTTTGGTTTAAATTCCCAACCGAGAGTAAGATGGGACCAATAGCATAATATTTAATGGTCACTCATCCGATTGTCGGCTTCGGTTGTATAAAATTGTTTTATAAGGCTTGATTATATTGTAAACATTTCAAACACGATTTTTTAATGTATTATATCAAATTTCGATTTTTACCAAAAAATATTCTGTCTAAGCTACAAAAAAAATATGTAGAAGGCACTGATACAACAAAAATGATATAAATGTAAAAAGCCAGTATGTTTTTAGAATGATATCATTTATCGACAATAGAGACCATAAAGGCTGCCACATCCAAAAACCTAAGAAGTTATAATACCAAAATCAATAAAAGAGTTTATTATTTTAAGGGATATTCTTACTTTAATATATATATATATATATATATATCACGCCCTGCTTATAGTAAAACATTAAGCTATGTGTCTTTATTCAATCCTACTATTTAATATTTAGTTTTTTCGGAGAAAAAAGTATGCGGAGAATTTTTGTCGTAATTTTCGACATCACGATCTGATGTACTAATTTTAAATGAATTTGTAATTTGCTGAGAGCACAATAAAGAACCTTTTCGTATAACGCAGTCTCATTAGTTAATATAGTAGAGTTTCAATTTGTTGAGTAGATTCAAAGATAGAAGTTGAGCTCTCTGCACTACGCGATCCTTCATAAAATTAAGGTCAAGACTGCCTGGTCAATTCAAACAAAACTAAAACCTACATCACACTAATAAACTGTCCTATCCTGAGTATTGAAAATAACGAAAAGATATTATAAGATGCGGTTTTTGTTTAGTATACACATAGAGAAACAATAGATTCACTATATAAGGCAAGCAAAAAAAAATCATTTAAAGATATATTTTTATAAACAATCGACATTGAGTATTTCAAACTATATAAACATTAATTTTGTATGAGGTTAAAATAGAACTTTTATTTCATGGCATTTTTTAAACAAATTATAAAAAATAAACATTCTCTACCTCTAGTCTATCTAGATAGATATATTTTCTTTACTCTAAAACAACCGAAGAAATTTTAATAACTTTTTTTATTTAACAGACAAATAATAATTTTAATTAAAAGCTAAATTTCTTTTTATATGGTTACATAGATGATGCATATAATATTATTTGAATATTCCGTTCTACGAAATTCCCATAAACAGCAGCAATTATTTTTGATGGTTTTGGTCTAAATAAAATGATACACACGAGCAAAGTCGCCTGGTGATTCTAGTATAAAATAAACTCATTTGATAAAATCGACGTTCAAAATGAAATAGTACGAACAGGGTTTTTGTACATCATCATTTAAAATAAACGAAATAACATTTCGAAAATATGTACATACATGCAATTACTATAATCAGTATCAACTTATAGCACAATGATATAAATATATAACTAGTACTTTCTACGATACCGATTGTCATGAGTTCGATTCCCAGGCTTGGAATAATCGTAGAAATATTTATCCTGATAAGATTAAACAGGCTGTTTAGGTATAGCTTAAGTTGATTGAATTATAAAAATAATATTTAATGCTACTTTTGCATTATCAATGAATCAATAGATCAATTCGTTTTTGACAGGCTACATATTATCCTTATACATTAAGTGGTTCCCTTCAAATACTAATTTATTTATTATAGAAACTTACTGAAGAACTGTTTAGTTGGGACATAAGCGAAATAAGGGCAGGATTTAAAAAAAAATATTAAAAAAAAAACCTCCACGACATTTTTCCTTTCTGGTAAGTTCACTACATGATCACAAAATTGTAAGTGATTTAAGGTAAAGACAAGTCGTTAAAAGCATAATAAGCAAAACTCTTTTGATTCGAAAAACTAAAGGGAAGAAAAAGAAGATATCGACATTTCTACAGGTCATAGGGATCATATAAGTAAAATATATATATTATAGAAAGCTCATTATTTGCTAAGCTTTTATGTGACATTTTGAAATTTTGAATCAAATAATATAAGGAAAATAATTAAATGAAATGATATATTTTCTGACGAAGCGGGTTTCCCCGTTCAGATTGAACTTACTATCTCGTAGATATAACTCCCCCAACGTTGTTATTGAGTCATAGTCTACGTCACACTTAGAACCATGCATTGGTTGTTCACTATGCACATTTAAAAATAGTAACTTTTAAGAAATAATATAAATTCTATATACATATGTCATGTGCGATGCATAAATAAAAAAGGAAATAAACAAATACCTAGTAATTTAAAAAAAAAATGTTTAATATTATTTAATATTATTTAATTAATATTAACTAGCTAACTTTTTCTCGCTCTCTCTCTCTCTCTCTCTCTTTCGCTTTCCGTTATGCTTAGAATCGATTAATATTCGTGTGGTTTAAAAACAAAAACCGGGATCTAAACTCATCTTTCTAAAATAATAGAGCAACTCGAAGAGGAGAAAATGCGCGTTCACAAATTCAATCCCAGCATAAAGTGAACGTGTGTGATCATACACTTATCAACATGTGGTGCTAAAAAAGAATTGTTGTAACTGCTGAAAGTAGGAAATTCTTTCGATGACTATGAAGTAGCACTAAGAAGTACAAATTAAGTACTTAAAATTAACATATATTAAAAGTCCTCCATAATTAATGTTTTTTTTAAATAACCATTATTATATATACCCTTTAATTACAATAAAAAAAAAATTATACTTTCTAATTTTTACAAAAAAATAATATAAGTACCAAATATAACATAACATATATATCCTATTAAATGTTATAAGAAACAACAAAAATAACTTAAGTTTTTAAAAAAGTCCTAGATTCTTATTTTAGGCTTTTCCTGTTTTCAAACTTTGAAGATGAAATGCTTAAAAAAGCACCAGAACTGAGCCAGAGTTAAAGATAAAAAAATTCAACTACTTCAACGAGATGAGTAATAATAAAATATTTTTTCGAATACATTCGCGGATAGCTTATTATTTCCAACGATCACTGGAAAATTGAAACAAAGAAACAATACACTCCTTTGTTCAAAAATGCAGGTTAATATAAATACGATTTATAAGCTTTCGACTATTTTCTGAAATGGAAAATTTCAGCATAGAAACGGATTACGTGTTATAATGAGTTGAGCACACCTTGTCCATTCTTTGCAGGTGATCCGCAAAGGACTCTGTGTACTCATCTTATTCTCATTACCGTAGAATAGAGTACAATAGAAGTGGCAGCCTTAGATTTGGCGCGCTCGTTAACTTATACCGTTCAATCTTAAAGGCAATCATAACTAAAACGTAGAAGTCCTTGTCTATTTATATCTCTTTATATATAATAGTTCCACCAACAACGCTTTATGTAAATTTAATATATTTCATAATAAAATTATTTTAAAAACTTTTAATTACATATCATTTCTAAAATATCCTATTCCGAGCTCATTATGATTTCGCGACTTATGTCAACGTTCGAACACACAGTGTCAACTGCAATATTACTACAAGCAATTTTAGCCCTTGTTAGCACGAAATACGGTATATTTTCAAGTATTTAAAATTCTCGTTTGTCTAAGGTGGCCTTACACTACACGTTCGTTGGTATCGCTGTCGCAGCGCCGATGTTTTCCTCGCTCGTTTTTATCTCTATTACTGCTCTTTGACTTTGTCTGACGTACATATAAAACCCAATATTTGTATTATATGAACCTTATATTCAGAACGATAAAGTTACTTTTCGCTTGCAGATTTGAAATTTGCTTGAATTTTGGACTCATTAGACGGGTTTGGAATTTCGGATTTGGTAAGCAGGAGCACTGATATGTGAATATATCGAAGAATCATAATGTTCTAAATTTAACTTTCTCTCAAATAATTACTTTATTAAATAATCTACTTTAAATGTTGTTTTTATTTAATTAAATTCTGCGTTTATGTATCCAAATTAGCAAGTGGCAACTCTATATTTATCTGATTTTATTGCTTTTCGATCAATTTTTATATTGCATATAGCTTAAACTTTTTCACTAATTCCGATGTTAGTTAAACAGTTTAAGCTATATGCAATAAAAAACATTTCATCATCTAAATTTCCAAATTTAGAGGTCATGTTTTGTAGAGTCATACTCATATGAAAATAAGTCATATTTAGAAATGTAGAGTCTGAAAATAATCGTATAGGACGTCAAGGCTGGCGTAGGTTTCATATACGAAATGCGGCGATGGCGTCGCGACGGCAGCGGGTGTCCGCGCGGCCAAGCCGAGGCCCGCTCGCTGACGCAACGCGACCTCTTTGTCCGGCCCCACGGACTCCGGCGGAATGTCCGCCGACGCTGACCGCGCTCTGCTAATTACGAATGTCAAATGTTATCGCACGCAACCCTCCGCGTCCGCCGTCCGCCGTCCGCACTCCGCTGCGCCGCTCTTCATAATAATAAAACCTGATATTTAAAACGGAACGTCCTTCTAACGCCGTGTAGTTGCGCCGACGCCAATCTACGATAATAATAAGCCGGGCTCCCAGAAAGTATAGCGTTGAAGCGCTTCAATATAACATTCGAATAAACGAGTAGTATCGTAAAGCGCTACAGCGCTATAGAGGACGGCTTCGTAGCGCTCACATAAGTACGGCCAGTTCTATGCGCGCCTGTATAGCTATTAAATGTATATAGAATATATAGTAGTAATCGCTCGACGCAGCGGTATTATGTCGGAAATATACCGGCCGCGCCGCGCCTCAAGCCGGTACACTGTTTTACTATTTAGTTTGTATGGGAAGTTTATTTTAGATTTTTTAAAGTGATAGAATGACTTATTCAAATTGTTTCACAGGTAAAATATAAAGTGTAGGATAAGCTTTCCTTGAAACTATATTGGGTGGTTGTTGTACTCCAAGTTTAATGAGAAATCATAATTAGTTATATTACGTTAAAATGGTACAAATGTCTTCTTTTAACGTATAATCACTCAAATATTATTAAAACAAAAATTATATTTATTAATTACGAGACTAAATAAATCGCTACACATTTCATATAAACTTAACTTTTCTAGAGCGTTATTAAAATGAGCTAAATTCACAATTTTCATGCTTACAACAAAAAATATCTAAAAACATCGTTATCTAAATTATATAATGTTTTTATATATAAAAACGAATATATATAAATACATATATAAATTAAAATATAGTGTTTAATTATATAAATTAATTTTTTCGTATGTATTCTATAAACATTTCTTAGCAAATACGTTAAAGAACTCTAACAAAATTATATAAAATCTATACATATAATAAAATTCTATCAAAGTCGAATCTGTACATTAAATATTTTTGGAAAATGTTATTGAAATAGCCATTATTATCGATACAGAGGCCGAATCTATTTTTTAAATCTAGTTTTTAAATTTTTTGTCTACCTGTCAACGCATCACGGAATAACCACTGGACAGATTTTGACGAAATTTGGTATGATGATAGCCGATTATCCGGGTCAATAAATAGGAAAAATATCGGAAAATATCTTAACTCTGAGAAATCTGTATTAACCGATAAATCGTACGAAGAAACGAAGCCGAACGGAACGATGGTGAGATGCTAGTACTAAATATTACGTTACATTTTTAATCTACTTTTAATAACGATATTGTTAAGGATAACAAAAACTAAGGAAAGGGTCGTAAATCCAATCATCATACACAGTCCTATATTTTAATGTTTTTTATTTTCCAAATTATTATAGTTAATATTGAAAATAAAATGTATTTTTGACCAAGACGACAATTTTATTACTTTTATGGATTTTTTTGGAGATATGTTATTTCTATCAAAGAAATTATAACGTTTGAAATTACAAATGTTATATTTAAGAAATTTTTTCATTAAGTTAACACTATTTTCTTTCTCTCATATCGATTATATAGATTTCTATCATTAGGTATAATATAATGTTCAAAATAATTTCAATAATAATGTTATAAAAAAATTTTATCAAATAAAAAAAACCGATAGTAATATATAATAATTTAATAGGTACACACTATTATATTTATTCCTTATAAGTAACTTTAATATATCTTATTAAAAAAATCTTTATAATAAAATTACAGTCAAAAATCCACATGAAGTCAATTTTGTAACAAAGAAAAATATAAATAATGTTGCGGCTTGTGGCGCGGCGCGTCCCTCTGTCAGCTATAGCGTGGCCTTATAGATGGTTGTTTGCGCTCACAGAGTGCGGTGAACAGCGCTCACCGGCGGCGCGCCTGTGTGCGTGTTCACGTGCACGCGCACACAGCCACGCGCGCACACAGCCGCGCGTGTACGGGTGCGTTCCGAAACCGCTCTCTATTCTATCTATGCGAAGGCGTCGTATCGCCACGTATAGCGGGCACGCTCGGGGCGAGGAATTTAGAGGCGGGGGTCGTATCGTTAATTGTTATGAAGTTGATTTCGGTCCTGAAATTCCGTAATAGGTATTTTGAAATAACGCCTCTTTTTCGAACGACCTTAGCTTGTCATGCAGAATATTCTCGTCTTGTGCCAATTCGGTGTTAATTGTTATTAATCTATTTGAGCAAATCGAGGTGGTCGGTTCAAGACGCGCGGCCACCTTGTTTACGCGCTGGCTCTGGAAAAGTTTAGGTCTGTTTTCGTTTGTCATTCCATTCGGAGCGCTGTCGTTATCAAGGAGTGATAACGATGCAAATGGCACCGTGCGCGCTGTACACAGGGCATAATATCGCGGTCACCTTTTGTATAGCGTGGTATCAAAACAAGTCCATGGTTAGAAACACGAGGAGCCTTGGGTCATGGCAGTGGTGATTTCATTTATGGCCGACCATGGTGGTTGTCTAGATTATCAGTTATTAACTAGCGCGGTGCTCATTAAGACTCAACTCTATAAATGTAGAGATACTAGAAATTAAAATTATAATTGAATATTTGATTTCTAAAACATTTATTATTTTTTTAAATTGTTTTATCTTTATCAAAATAGATATATTATAACAAATTTAAATATAATAATAAATAAAACTACTTAATGTAACTTTAAAAAATATCTTGGTAATTTCACAAACTCCAATCATACAGATAAATATGCAGCCAATTACACTTTAGACTTTATGTTCGTAAAAATAAAATCTATTTTCAATTGATGTACAAGTAACGTATAAGAGAACAAGAACATACCAAAAATATCCTCGAAAACTTTTAGAGCCAAAGAATACAAAAAACAATAGATTAAATCGTTACAAATTTCGGCAATAATTATAATTCCATTATAGAACTTTACGTAAGCCAATATTTTTAAGAAACTTCACTGGTATAAAGTAAAAAATATTCTTTGCCTTTATTTAATATCGCAACTTCGCATGATGTCGCTTGACAGAAGTCTTGACTTCATTCCACGATATATAAACCTGAATTTAAAATTCGAAATATTAAAAAGGTTGTACCTTGTGCATTAAGGTGCTAAAAGTTGTTGCCAGGAGTTGGATCTCCGATCAGAGACGAAAGATATTAGTAAATATTTTCATCCTTACTCTACAAAATATATAAGTAGAAGTTTTAAAATAATATTGAACATAGAACAAAGATGTTTAACATCTTTACCTCCTTCTCTGAAGGTCGGTTATTACCTAGAAGTACAGCTACACGTTGCCAGCAGTATAGCAATCGTAGTTTTTCTGTTTTGCGTCCATTGCGCGCAGTGCTCGGGCTCTGCCAAGTCATTGACATGCGACACGCGACGCCGAACTAAAAACTAAATGCGAATCATTTCAATGCATTATAACTCTTATTTGAACGGTGTAATATCTATAATTGCATATGCCGTTTTATCTTCAAAACAAAGATTGCTTTAAAAATGGTATCGGAATGACTAGTATTTTGTGGTGTATATTAGTATCCCGTAAAGAAGATTTTATTCTCTCTGTATAGTAAAAACGTAATGTTATTACTGTACGTTGTTTTTATTTTGATTACGGTTCATATATTATGCGGTATAGTTTAATGAGAAAAAATTATAATTGTTTTGATTATTGTCCCAATAATACTAATCGATATGATGACGATGCCATTTCCGAAAGACATTCTGAGGCAACAGATGGTAAATCCGTCACTCGGGGATGTTCGTCGAACACATGGCGTAGTGCCCTTAACTTAACTTCAGCTACGATTATGACGGCTCATACATTGTTCGTTTCCTTGCTACATTGTCAGTCGTTCAGTGCTCAATCTGAAATGTATGCTACATTGTATGACGTAGGTATTCAACATCCCAGTAACGGTAATCATACTACGGCTACAGGTTATTCGAATTTATCATTAAAAATTTCTTTGAAAAAATAAAAACAATATGTTACATAAAGGAATGTTTTATGAGATGAATGTAATATGGTCATTTTTTATATTCATTTATAAAATTTTAAAAAATTGCTTTGTTCAATATTAGTTGGTAGTTACTAGTTACTAATATTGAATAATAGCCCAATCTATACATTAATATAATAATAAAATTTTATATAATAATAAAATAAAAATTTAAATAACATTGAAATAGACATTATTATCAATACAGAGGCCGAATCTGTAGTTTTTAGAAATTTTGTCTGTCTGCGTCTGTGACTGCATCACGGAAAAAGCACTGGAGAGATTTTGATGAAATTCGGTATGATATTAGTTGATTATCTGGGTCAACATATAAGATACTTTTTACTGCAGAAAAATATGTCATCTCTGAGAAATCTATACTAAACGTTAAAACGTAAGTAGGGACGAACCCGAGCGGAGCGAGGGTGACTCGCTAGTACATAAATATGTGCGTAATATTATGTAATATATTGATCTATGATACATAAAGCAAAGTGTACAAATCTAAAGTAGATAGGAATATTTCCAGCAATTACTTAGTTATAGACAAATGAGCACATAAAAAACAGAAGTGAAACAACAGATTCGTAGAACTCACATATACTAACTAGTTCTAAAAAATAATAGAAGACTTTTAATATGGCTGCCTTATTTCGTTACGTTCAAAAACGAAAGGCTAGCGCGCCATTTTAAAGACATGTCGGACTGGGCGCCACGGGTAAGTCGGCTGCGTCATGGATGGCTGCTTGTGAAATTTTCCCGTTGCTGCGGGCTCGAGTTCGGGCTCGGACTTGCTCGAGTTGGCTCGATCTCGAGCTCACAGGGGGGCGAGCCAAGTCGAGCCGTAATACCGAAAGAATACCCTACGAAGGCAAGCGCCTGCCAGTCGCGAGTAGCCACAGCCTAGCAAATCTCAATATTTTTTATATTAATAAAAAGTGAAAATGCATTAGTTAAGCAGTATTTTCTTATAAGAAACTTAACTATAGTTAAACATTATACTGCAGCGATTGAACTGCAATATATGCTGAGGGAAACGACTGCGAACCCTCGATGCAATCGAACTCTATCATGCGAGACTTGAGTAGTATTCTTAGTGTAAGAATATATAGAAATAGACTTTTTGTGGTGATTTAACTCTACTTGTAATAAGATTATATATTAATTTACATTGATTTTAAAAGATACTTTGTGTATTGTCTATCATAATTAGCTTCAAAGACTAATTAAGAAGTTAATACAAAGTGCAATTACACAAAATGATACTAAAGGCCTATGTTTTTTTTTTTGGTGAAATCATAAATGAACAAGTCCACAAGAACGGCGCCTTCTTTATTTCCAGTAATAACAAAAAAAAAGATATCATAAAACTTATTTAAAGTTATAAAAATAATTATTTATACTCGTGCATAAGGAAAAATAAAGTTTCCCAGTAGCGCACAAAAATAAATAAAAGCAGTAAACTAAAGGTCCTTGAGTGTAATGTCGTATGGCGTATGGAAGAAATCAAAAACTCGGCTTTAGTAGTCTGTGGCGCCGAGTCGAGCGGGCCGCTAGGTGGCAGCACATAGCTCGCTATTCACAGTGTATATTATTTACCGAGCGTATATATGTATGTCGTTATATAAGCGAACAGAAAGCTACGTTCGGTGGACGCGAGTGCGGGGCGGCGCGGGCGGTGCGGGGGCGCGCGGGCGGGCGGGGTGCTCACGCACACCACACCGCCCACGCACACAGACACCGCGCGCCGCGTCCGTATGTATCGAACGAGCGAGCGCGCCAACCGACCGACTCGCTCGACGTATTCTTATTATTATGAAAGGAGAAACGCTTTTTGTAGGGCAAGAACTAAATTTGTAGTACCATTACCGCTGCTGATAATAAAGATTGTAAACGCATTTCTGCTCGCTGAAGTTTGCGCCGTCACTCATAGATGTCGCGTTTTCTTTAGTTTTTCGAAAACCTGCAACGTTTTCAAATGTACCTCGTAGGTACTTTGTTACGCTGTTACTTGTACTTTTTAGAATAACCGAGATTTCATTTAAATGTAGAGTGTTACTGCAGTATTGAAAAGAGTTGCGAGTTGATGCGACTCTACTAATGATTTCTCGGATTATATAAAAGTTATGTACGTTGAGCAAATATCTGCTACAACATACTACTGTAAATGTTAACAAAATATACTAAAATAATTATTTTAACAGTCTGCATTTAGAGTAATTAAAAGAAGCACATCTCTATCAACAAACGATATAGTATTCTATTTCAAACTTTAATTATTTCAACATAAATGTCTCAATTTTAGCTTTTGTTTTATAAAAGGAAAGTGACCATTTGACAGACAACTTTATTGAAAGCAAAACTTGGGAAAGTATTTTCACGGAAAGAATAGTTTGGCGCCATACAACGCGAGGTGGCGCCGCATTGTGTAATGTCTGTCAGTACTAAGACCTAGGATTCCCGCCAAACCGTCACTATCGTTCGAGGCCCGAAAACGTTAACAGAACTTAAAGTACTTGCACTTTTCAATAAAACATGACTTATATGCTTATCTTTTAACTTACATTTCTACTTTATCTTATAATATTAGATACTTATATCATAATAACTTATTTATTATAAAATAATATATTATATGTACATTAAATAAAAACTTTAGCAAAAAACAATGATATAGTGCGGGTTTTAGTCCAAGCGATTCGCACTTATTACTACACTGCGGTTTTCGAACGTGTGCTATGTAGTATGTACATATGTCCTGATTCGTTTTACTAATAATAATGGTATTTAAAATTACAAAATCAAATTGTATTATATATTCAGTTTCCCGTTTTGTACTTTTAACATACCGCAATAATAAAATGTGACATGTTTTAAAAACGTTTTTTTATAATTAAATAGGTATTTGATAAAGATATAGCAACTCCCGCCAAAATATCGCCAACGTTCAGGAACGGTTACTTCCTAGTAAGTAGGACGATCGCGGCGTGCTCATTACTGTAGTGCGGTTTCTGAACGTGCGCCATGTTTGTTTTACTTATACTAGTTCGGAATTTGAAATTTAACTATCGAATTATGGATTTTATTACTAGCAAGATAATACAAAGATTTATTTATCTTTAAAACATTGTCATCTTCAAATAAAAACCTATAGTAATGGTACAAGTCTTTATCGTTGAGTTTTAACACGATTTTATTAGCTACACTTGTACAAAGTAACTAACTATTTAATCAAATTTTGGAAGACGACTTTAAGAAACTTCTAATTGTCGTATCGATTTGAAACTTAGTAAGTCTAAAATCCGAATGACAATACACTAATTTGATACCGTCGAGGTGGATACAGGTGGTGGATTCTTTGTGATTGAAGTCATTTAATTCCTTTCTTTCCTATCTGTGTATAACAGTTAGTCAAAAGCATATTTTTAGTTTTCAATATGTATATTTTTTATGACCATAGTGTCTGTGCATCATCAGCAACTGAGAATGTTCAACAGGGAAAAAATTAACACGTTCTGATTACCTATAAGAAAATAATTTGGATTTATAAAAAACTTTACAAAATAAAAATAATAATAAAGTTTTCTACCTAGAAATTAAAATAACAAGTAAGTCAATTGCTCTTACTTAACGAATTTAGAAAGAAAGTAAGTAATGCGTTTGACCTTTTTTTTTCATATGGACTTAGATAGGGTTATAGGTCAGAAATAATACATTCATCTCCATTTTTTTTTGTCACATTTATATAGGTAAAAAAGAAGACCAAGCAATGGATTAATTTACCTACCACCTATGTCAATTATTAAACTATGGCTGCGATAAATCTATAATTCCCTAAGTCATATATTTTTAAAATATAGCGCATTTAATATGTTTCATATGTATATAATAGTCTATAGTGTAATATCATATCATTAGTATTTTAGAGATTTTCAAGTAATGTTGCATAATCAATTGTCAATTATTCTTTGCTAGCGGAATTAGATTTGATCTTCGTCGGACAAAAAATACTAACCCTGCCAATACAATCTTAAAAATTTAAAAACATAGCATTACAAATTGAACTTTTAATAATCATACTGTAATGTGCGATGAGTATAACGAAACTACTACTACGAAATAGCGTGTTCATTTGGAATAGACACACGTAGCCACAGGCTAGAAAACTTAATATATCAGGTTTATGTAAAGTTACGTATTGATTTGTTTATAATTTAAACAAAGTTCGGCACAAACATATAAACATCATTAAATGTGAGTAAGTATCTACACATTTGAACCAAGAACAACGATATGCGTTAGGTAAGTGTGCAGCGTTTACGCGGGCCCGACCGCGTGACAAAGCTAGTTACTTATTTTAAAAATTTATAAACAAAAAACCATTGTAAGCTTAGCAAAACAAGTAGCAGGGTCATGAGAATACTATGCAACGAGAATACAAAGGAAAACATATCATTTTGGTACTTGGCCTCAAGTATAGTAATTAGTTAAAAAAAAAATACACTAAATATTTTTATTGAGTACTTGCGACTTACCCTTGCTTCACTTTCTACCCTAGGTATATTTAAATTTTTTTTGAGCGCAACCCCAATTTTTTTTTTCTAAAATAAGAGCAGCCTAAGTTACTCCTTATAACACCAGCTATCAGTGAAAGTCCCATCAAAATCAGTCCAGCCGTTTCGGAGATAAGCCGGAACAAACAGACAGATAGATAAATATACAAATATTTAAAAAATTGCATTTTTCTTATAAGTAGGTACCTTATATAATTTCATATGCATTGAATAAAAAGCTGTTATTTTGACATTACAAACAGACAGAATTATTTGAAATAATAGCCCAATTAAATTTCCTTTTTTTATATCACACTAAAGCTGTGTAGACGCCGGACTATCACTATCCAATACATCGCATGTCGCAGATTCAATATCCGTTTGCCAAAACATTTAGGTTGAACATATGTATGTTAGATGTAGAGTAGTAGAAAATTTCCCTCTTTCATACAAGAACAGTACAAAGTATCTGCATATTTTTTTATAGAGATATGAAGTTTATTAGCCAGAGAGTAAGTGCTATTATTTAGTACTTAAAGCGGTACCTGTGGGATAGTGCAGAAACCTAAGCAAAGTTATGACATTTAACTAGTCTAGTTTTAAAAATGTATATCATTATAACCCCCCATTCAAATCACATTCCCCATACAAGTAACTATTTATAACATCACGTTAGCTTGTAAAAGTTTGAATAAATCATCTTATTCCAAATTTTATCCTGTTTTAATAATTGCAAAAGTAAATTTAGAATTAATGACGAGCTTTATTTGTCTGTAGTTGATTCAATATATTTAACTAGATGGCGCTATGTGCTGGCTGACGCTATTTCTATATACCTGGTATTGATTATAGCAAAAGCTTCAAATACTGTGGAAATCTATAATATAATGGTTAACTTTATTTTTTTAATAATTAATTTTGGATATAGGATATATACAATTTAATTTTTAATTTATTAAATCGATCAAATACTTATCATTTATTATTATAAACTACTACCATTTATTTTTTTATAATAATTAATAATTAAAATTCAGAGAGATACATATATAGAAGTATAAATTATATAAAATTGATTATGATACGACCATCAAAAGTCATGCTTTTATTGTATAAAACTAACGTTCCATTCGTAGATAAGTAGAGTGATGGTGTTCTAACACTTACCTCTATTTTTGGATAAAGTTTGGACGATGCATATTCTTTTTCTGCTCTCAGCATATCATCGTCGTAAGCAAATCAAAATAATTGATAATTTGTATGGTCAATACTGAAAACTCTATGCACACTTACTAGAGTTAATACTGCCTTCGGCATCATTTATCAGTCAAGCTGATTCGCTATCGAAAGACTAAACTGTTTAAAAACCATGAATTAGATGGTATTTTTAATTTTCTTCATAATCTATACTAATATTATAAAGAGATAAAGTTTGTGGGTTTGTGAGTTTGTGAGGTTGTAAGGGGTAATCTCAAGATCTACTGAACCGATTTAGATGAAATTTGGTAAGAAGATAGTTTGAGACCCTGGAAAGGACATAGTATACTTTTTGTCGAGGAAACTATCCCTTAACGGGGTGAAAATGGGGATGAAAGTTTGTATTGGGAAGCAAGCTAGAGACGAACCCAAGCGAAGCGAGGGTGAGTCGCTAGTTTTTAAGAAAGTGTTACCGAGACAAATACAAATCTATCCCACGGGAACCGTACATTTTTCCAGTATAAAAATTAGCTTATGTACTATTCCAGACTATAATCTATCTTTGTGCCAAACATCCAAATCCGATCAGCCATTCTGACGTAATTAAGTAACAAACATCCAAACATCCATCTAAACTTTGACATTTATAATATTAGTAAGATTACTTTTCTTATTGTTTTAAATGACGCCTAATCAGTTTTGTGTTGTAATTGTTAATAGAAGTTAAAAAAGAATCACTTACGAGTATATCCTTTTCCTTACCAATCCTTCACTTATATTGTAACAATGAAATGCGAAAATGTTTTGTTGTTGCATTATTTTAGATTTTTACATACAGATAGTTTAAGGGTCGAAATATGCCAACTACTTTATATTTATATTATATATTTATATTTAAATATGCTACTTTCTATATCGTTCTTGTCTATTCTAAAATATTATTTAAGTACTGGCCTAAGCGATGCCTGGCGTTATAATATCATTATTGACCGACTTCAAAGAAGATGAACTCAATTTGGTTTAATTTTTTTATTCGATGAAGTATCCGATAACCACCAATATGTAAGCCCCTAAGTGCGGATTTTACAAAAGAAAATATAATGTTCATGTTTTATTATTTGTTAAAGTATTTAACAAAGCTTAAAGGAACTTTTAAAAAATGAAATTAGTCAAGCGCGAAGGAGCAAATTTAAAACTTTTTTCTGGAAGGATTTTTGCAAAATTTTCCTGAAACAATAATTCTTTATGAAGTCCTATATACCTTTTTTATTATATATATATAATAAAAAAACAAGCATTTATATACGCTATAGGACCGCCACTGAGTCATCTAATTCTATATTATAGATACGCGTGTATCTACTAGAAAACTTTTACCGTCGACTTAGAGAAAATAGTCTGTGGCACGGATAGACAGACACGCGAGTTATTATACATTACGTGTAAAAACTTCACATCTCTGAAACTTCATATTGTACTGACGCATTTTTTTTTAAATATGTTGTAAATTGCAGTCATAACAATTTATTGTATAAATTAAGATCAAACGCCAATGATCGCTTTATCCTCTAAAGATTCATATCTACTCAGATCTAAGATATATTGGTAGTTCAGTGAACACTGACCAACGTAATGTACGTTGTTGAAGTTAAAAATTTAAATTATTTATTAAGCAAGTTATTTCCTATAGTCGATAGTATCATCGAATTTATTTTTATTCTATTAATAAAAAGATGGCGTACGAGTTGCATAAAGTTTTTTTGGGGTATGTGCGTGTATATCTATATGTATATCGAATATCTATACATATAATTAAATTCTAACTGAGTCGAATCTGTACATTAAATATTTTTTTGAAAATCTTATTGAAATAGTCATTATTATCGATATAGAGACCGAATCCATAGTTTTTAGAATTTTTGTCTGTCTGTCTGTTACCGCATCACGAAAAAACCACTGGACAGATTTTGATGAAATTTTGTATGATGATATCTGGTTACCCGGGTCAATATATAGGCTACTTTTTACTGCAGGAAAATATCTCATCTCTGAGCCAAACGTTAAAACGTAACTAGGGACGAACCCGAGCGGAACGAGGGTGAGTCGCTAATCTATCTATATGCATGATATGTAGATATGCTATGATAGTTATCAAAACTATTCGATAGGTAGCGTAATAGTCAACTTATCATGTTATCATATTCGATCAAAATTAGAGATTCAATATATTTATAATGCTTTAGTGGCAAGGAAGTAAATAAAAAAGGGCAGATTAATGTAGGCCTAATTAATTATTGTTTTAAATAGGTAATCCATAGATATAGTAAGTTTCAAATTTGTAACTATGCCTTTTCATGTAGGTACAGGGAATATATTGTCGAGAGAGCTAAAATATTTAATGATGACAGAATGAGTTTATCCTACAAATATTAGAGATTTTAATTTTCATTGCCGATCGCCACAGACGCAGTACTAACGTTTTGCATATTTTAGCGCAAAAAAATATAGTGCAAAATATTATCCATTATAACATTGTAAAATAACTTTAATTAGTATAATCCTTAAAGCTACATTGAAAACAAAATCATAAAAGATTATTATTTTTTAACTTTATATAATTAGGCACAAATATTACCTACTCTGGTCGAAAACTAATATTAGTAACTAAACTTTGAAGGAAGTAAATATCAACTACTTAAAATAATTTAGTTTTCATTTAAAAAAAAAGGAAACTAAAACTTTGACACGTCTAATGTTAAGGCGAAGCACATAGGCAATTGACCCAAAAATTTTGAAACGTTTTCTATAAATTTCACACTTACCTTTGCGGGTTATACACAGTGAAGTCTTCATTTGCTCCCCGTAGTTCCAGTAGCTACTGTTGGTAGAATAATAGTACCTACACAACAGGCTAAATCTTAACATAACTAAAATAAATATTTGTATAATTTATCGAACTCGCGATCTAAGAAGATGTTTACAGTGATAGGTAAGCAATAAGCACATACCCCATAACTCTTTAAAACGAGGCTTCTCTATTCTACTTGATATCGGATATGTAAGTAAACCACATTATTCGAATTCAAACATTAAGTAAAAATACGTTTTATAAAAATATAGGTGCCTATTATAGCCATATTTTCGTTCATATGTAGTTAGTTAGTAATTATCAAAAATGTACATACACGTCGCATAATATTTTCAATATAGATAATAATATATTTCAATCAAATTTTAGCGAACGATACAACATTTAAATCACCGCCGTAATCAATACATTAAAATAATCGCCATAATCAATAGTTTAAAGAGATATTGCAAAAACTCGCAGATAAAGAACTGAGCGTGATTAAGATATACCTACTATTTTTTTTAAATTTATGAGTTCACAAAACCGACATACAAATGAAATAAACAAGTTTAATTAAAATTATTCTAAAGTTTACAATTAGCCAAATGATGTCTTCTAAGATATTAATATCACGTGCATATGAAGAGAACTAAGTACTAACTATAAAAAAGCTAACTAAAAAGATGAAAACAATTTCACGATGGAATATAGTAGTATGCAGTCGGAGATATACACGTTTCATCCTTGCCGCGTGATGTACATTGTACATACTCGTATGTACATATGTCTCCGACTGCATAATACTATATTCCTTCGTGAACTTGTTTTCATCATTTTAGTTAGCTTTTATCCAGTCGGGTTTTTTTTTATTTTTATAATATATTTATTTATTTACCGCTTTTTAATATTTTTAAGTAGGAAAATTAACGAGAATAGTTGTTAACCAACTTTAAATCATTATATATCCTATACTGTTATTTAAAATGAAAAATGATGAAAGAAACCTAACAATGATTTTTAAATACCTATTCAACGATACCCCACTTGAGATAGTTCGTCGATTTTCATATTATAGCTTCCAAAATCGGCCATTTTGATTTTCCCAAATTTTTATGCTTTCTATAAAATTAGCGCCGTCATAACGAATCAAACGACATGTCATTTATCAAAATCGGCATTTGGTCTAAATAGTGCCACAAAGGTACAAACCCACGTACATACATATGTACATATATATATATATATATATATATATATATATATATATATATATATATATATATATATATATATATATATATATATATAGACTGATAAACACATTACCCTTACTGTATTATAACATAACATAAAATATAGTACTAATAAATTACCAAAGTAATATTTAAACAGCTTTCTCTTTAACGAAGGTACGGAATCACTGAAAATATCTATATCATTTCTTAGGGCATTTGTCACTTATGTAGCAATGTTTTGTTTTACAGTTACTAATTGTATTTACTCCTATGTAATTTTTACTCTGAGAAAGATATTGTATTACATAGTAATAAAATAAGTAAAGTCCAATAATAAATAATAATTACTATATTAAAAATTCGAAATGTCTATTTGTCCGATAATAATTAATTAATCGGATGAAAAAAAAAATTATTAGACCGTCTATGGTGTGTATATATTGCGACTGCGAATATTTTTATGTTTCTCTAAAAACAATTCTAACTTATCAAGTTATATAGATTTTTAAGAATATCGATAGTTATAATTTTAAATTTTGAATAAAATCGAATGGACTTAAATTAAAAATCGTTTATCGCCCGATAGGTAAGAATTATCGTGTTTTATTATGACGCAGTAATCTATATTATAATAAAATCGATTTTTAGCTGCATAGGTTAGAACGCTTTTCTTTTTGTTTACACATAAAAACTGTTGAACTTAAAAATCGTGGAGATCTATAAGAATAACTTTTCAGCTCGGTAGGTTAAGGTTTTTTTTTTGCATATTGTAACTTAATATTGCAAACGGATCCCTTAATCGAAAAATTATTTTCACAAACCCGCAATATTTTTGAGACCTATTCATCGACACTCCCACACCTGGACTAGACATGAAAAAAAATGCAAAGGTACTATAAAAAGAATTTTTTTTTCAAGATTCTATTTTACCACTTTATCGGCGTGGCTAATATGTATATCCATGCCAAATTACAGCTTTCTAGTACTAAGAGTCTCTGAGCTAAGCTGCGGACAGACGGACGGACATGGCGAAGCTATAATAAGGGTTCCTTGTTGACTACGCAACCCTAAAAAGTGGTAGCTATTCGTACAAACCGACAATAGTTGGAAGAATAATTGTTTCTTAATCATCCGATTAACGACCAAGAAATAATGTCATTTACCTAAATACATATTTTGATAAATATTTTTTATGCTTTTTCCGGGTAAAAGTAAATTTACGCTAACTAATTAGAATGTTAAAGATTTAAGTTTGTTTTCCGATTTGAAAGTTTTTAATCTAATTCAAATAGCCTATATATAATATAAGTATAATTTTAAATCAATCATGAATCAAATTGAAAACATTAAAACAATTTTAATTTTAGTGATGTCTGATTTTTAACTCGACATGTGTACGAGTATATAATAAAGAGCCCGCCCGCGCCAACGTGCTACGCTATCATTATTTTTATGGAAAATGGATAATAACTAAAATAATACTTTGCGAACATGGTGTTTTTTAATGAATTTGTCACTTTAATTAATATTATTATAATATCCTAATAATACTAATTCAATATTAGTTATATTATTTTCTTAAGATTTTAGTATTCCCTCCTTTCATAGAGGCTGTACAAATATAAAGTAGAAACTCGACTATCCGGCCCTCAGTTGTAAGGATAATCGCGATTATCCGGACTACCAACCGCGACCAATTATATACCTCCAAGTCGAATTTATACAAGCACTAAAGCACTAGCGGCTCATTCTAGCTTCGCTCGGGTTCGCCTCTAAACAAACAAAAACAAATTTATCCCACGGGAACCGTACATTTTTTACGGGATAAAAAGTAGTTTTAGTTAGTTAGCAATTGTTTCATGAAAAAAACCTGCTTTTCTTCATACATTCGATTATCCGGATGCCTAAGGACAACAATTAGTCCGGTTAATCGAGTTTCTATTGTAATTCATTTTTTTTAATATTACATCACATTTAATATTATACCTAAATATAATTAAATTTTATGGTTTGATTTAATAAAAATAAATATTTAATCTACGTTAAATTATTATCATTAGTAATGTATTAAAAGTTCAGAAAGATATAAGCATTTGTCCAGTGCTTATAGCATTAATAATAGTAAATCTTCTAGTAAATGAAGCTTTTAAAGCAGCATTATTAAAACTCTATCTTATGTAAACAGCATGTTACTATCACTTTTACTACATTACTATAAAGTTGTAACAAAGTATACGTAATCTGTGATTGTAATAAGCACAAGTACCTACCTATGGTCGATGTTAAATGTGTCGGCCTTGCTGATTGCTAAAGCTGGCCGTGATTGTCGGCCTTCTCTAATCTCTATTGCACTGAAAAATATTTCTTTACGTTCAATACCTATTGAAGTACCAATTTTTGTTTTTTTTTTTTTAAATAAAACTATCTTTTCGGATTTTTTCGCGGATTTATTTTGATTTTTGGTTCCCGACGTTTCGATTGCTTTACAGCAATCATGGTCACGAGAGAGACTTAAGGTTAGTCCAAACATCAAAATAAATCCGCGAAAAAATTCGAAAAGATATTTTTATTTAAATGTCAAATATTCGCGTAAATCTAAGAAAATTTTTGCTTTGTACCTTCAGTCATTGCATGCATGCCTTATTATATCACAGTTATTGAGTTCTATGTTTGGGCTACTGAAAGAAATGTATTTTATAAAGCTAAAAAGATTATTTTGTTAGAGCATGCTAAACTCTGAAACTGAAACAAGATTTAAAAACATATCATTGCATTTTATAGCCTATTTATTGAGCAAGATTACATATAGACTATCTAACATAACCCTATGAAGAATCATATATCGTTTCTACGAGAAGAGCAATTATAAATGAATAAATTACGTGACCAACGAACAAAATTAGCTAAAATAAAACTACACTGGGTCACATTAAAAAACATCCATTTTTTTTATTCGATAACACTGTGTTAGTTAAGGTTTAAGTTAATAACAAGGGATTATTAAAAAGACGGCTATGATAAACCACCAAAATAAATATCATATCGATAAGTATTTACCTAATAAGATCATATCAAACACTTTAGAAATAACGTCGTTTTATTTTGTCTTCTTCAGTTCATCATTCAGTCATGAAATTTTTATCCAATATTTTTATTCTAACCTATAGAAGGTTGGAAACTATATCGCTTTTTGTTGATTGCCAAAGCTTGACTGTGATTGCAATGAGTCTATCAACAGTATAAGAATTTCTTGATTGGACTGAAAGCATTTCGGGTAGGCTCAAACTAAAAAATATGGCTAGAAAATATCGCCCGGGACACAGCCGTCCTAACTTCCATAGTTGTTCAAAAGTTTCATTCGCATAAGAAGTAAACATGGGTATTGACTATAATATATTATGTAGATTGTAGATATCATATATAAATACTTTATCCATCAGAATTATAAAAGGACAAGCAACTTTTTTTAAATAAAATATATACATACAAAATTTGATACATCTATACTATAATAGTATAAAGAGGTAAAGTTTGTGAGTTTGTAAGGTTGTAGTAGGTAATCTCTGGATCAACTGAACCAATTTAGATGAAATTTGATAAGAATATAGTTTGAGGCCCTGGGAAGGACATAGGAGTTTTTATCCCGGAAATTATCCCTTAAGGGGGTGAAAATGGGGATGAAAGTTTGTATTGGGAAGCAAGCTAGGGACGAACCAGAGCGAAGCGAGGGTGAGTCGCTAGTTATTAAAAATTTTATACACCTAAGTTTTTATATAAGTAAAAGTAATAGTAATCTCTAAATAGTGATTTTCATATTTTCGTATTTTATCTGAAATTTAAAATCTACTTTTAATTCGATATTTGCAAATAAACTCAAATTAAAATAATAAATATAAATTAATAAGAAACGTAAATAAACGTAATTATATAATTTTATGGTTTATCTATTTAAAAGAAGTAAAAATATTAAGGAAACAAGTAAAAAGTAGTATTTTCTTATTAATTGCCATTTAATACATATTTATATATTTATTATAATACACGTCTTTTATATATTTATATGTATTCAATATTACTGAAAAACATATTTAATTGCATTCTGAAAGGAGTTTAAATCAAATATTATATACTAATAGACAAAATAAAGTGAATGGCAGTGAGGACACATCAATTTAGTCGCTCTACTAACACAAACAACACTGAATAAATGATGACGCATTATCAAGTGGTAGAGCCACTCTGTGTTCATCATTTGATCATTGTTTTAACGAATCGTTAAATATTTTAAGACTGACTGTTAACATCAAGATTTCCAAGATATTAAAAATCTAAAAAAAATAATCTATACTTATTTATAATTATTAAATTCACGTCATCTGTGTTAAAAATTGAATATTTATCCAAAAAATGTGTTTTTAAAGTGCTAGGACAAGGTAGAAAAAATATAAAAAAAATCAGAAATTCTTTCAAGTTGCGTATCGCACGACTACAGTTTGAGAGATTTCGTTGGTATTATTTAATTATACATGTAGGATACATGAAAAATAAAGCTAAATGTCAAAGGAGTACTTTGAATTGTTTGCACATACATATATAGAGGAGGATAGTCAGCATATCCTCTCTGTCCATCCACCGAGAGGCATAGTGTGCACCTGATACAATTACAAAGTTAGTAAGGCTACTAATGTTAAGATCATGGATTCGAACCAGAAGTCAGAACAAAATCGGTGTAGGGTTTTCTATAAGACATATCTAGCAGTAGTGTTGGATTGGGAAGTTATTTGTGCTACGTCTTTATGTTTTCAAGACCATGTATCGGTTACCATCCCATTGGACTATGAGCGTTAGATAATAGTATAATAAGCACTTTGGTACCATAATTTATGCCACGTTAATGCTAATCTCAGTGAGATTGACCTTCTATTAACCACAATTCGTGCATGATGACATTATTAGTGATCTTTCTTTCCTTTATTAAATCTTAGCATAAATTACAAGTTCAGAGAAAATATCAGATAAAGTTCCACCGAATATATATCGTTGTAAGATAGCGGGCAAATAAAAAAGAGGTGCTAAGTTACTACGCGACGCAGTACGATTTGCTTCTATTCTAAAGAACCTCCAAGGAAAAAAGGAATATAAATATAGAGTTTCTTTTTTAGAAATAAGAGAGAAATAATATAAAGAATACCTTAAACTTAATCATTTTGTCGAGTAATAGTTGTCACTTTAAATAACTAATTTATCAATAAAATTATAAATACTGATTATTTATAGTTATATAGGAGATTTTGAATCTGCAGTACGTATTTTTTGTTTCTTATTCCTAGGAAAAGCATCCACGTGGCATTATGAATTTTATTTTAAAAATTGGATAATTTATTAATTATTCTACATTGTTAGGCAAAGAAGAGATAAGAATTAGATAAACGAGTGTAAAACTTGTATATTTTTTTATTCACTACGTTGAAAATAACCATTACTTAGTTTTTGTTATTGCATCAAAAATAATGAACAGCTTCAGCCAGGCACTTACGCTGGCATACAATCTCGTAATGTGAATCTCGAGTTTTCATTGCAGGATTTCAAGAACATTAACACAAAACTATGGAAAAGAAAGCAAGCCACTGAGAAGTTCTTTTCACTGTCAACTATTTTTTTTTTTTCTATTCTAATAATCTAATAATTTTTAAAAGCAGTAATATGCACATTGAACAATGCATTTATTTTTAATTTATGGAAGTACAAGTATACGTGACATAATATATTTTTAATTAATAAGTTTTTAAACTAAATTAAAATAATTAAACTATATTTTTACGTTTAATATTTTTCATAATTTTTATATAATATAATGTTTCTTTTTATCTTTAAAAGTTATATTAATTTAATAAGATATATATTTTTTATTGAACAAAATGTCTGTAAAATAACTTAATTTAATACTATGTAGTATGTACCTAAATTATTGATTAATCGCGTTATTTTCTATGCAAAAGAACTCCAATCTCAATTTTTCAGCAAAAAACAAAAGGTAGTGTTCATCTATGCACCGCGAGTCAATTTATTTAACGAAAGCTTACGGATTAAACTCATTTCTTGCCAAAGCGAGGACGAGGCTTGGAAAATTAACACTCAGTACTAGTTTATAATCATTGAACGTCAGGGCTTGTATTGTCGTTCAAAAATAATAACGTTATTTTTTCTAAAAATATTCGCCATAATAGTATGATTTTCTTTGTGAAAAAATATCTTTAATGTAGTTTGTTTGCTCAATTTATTTATGCGTACAAATTGCAATGTATGTACAATCATTACATACAAATATGTACATGTATTTGTATGTAATGATGTAGGTATACATATTTGTATTTAATTGATTGTTTTATTGTTATATGATTTAAAAATATTGTTTTCCAATACATGTTTATATAGTAAAATAAAATTATGCCCGTTTGATATATAATATTGAACAATTGTTTTTCATTGCTTAGGTTATTTTATCGAGTTCAAACTTTTATTAGAACATAACAATAATGTAGTAATTAATTAATCACACTAGACGCATTTAACTCTATTTATTACATGAGATAGAGAGAGTATTCTGTTCTCTACTTTTTCCAATTATTTTAAAATATGGCTAATACAAAAGCTTTTCCTGAGCAGGAATCAAACCGCACTCTTATTTCGTCTCAATTCTTATCTTGCCAGTATTTCATATGCCACAATAAATATATACAAAAGTGTGTAACAAGTCTTATTATGATCGATATGTACTAAAAATTTATGTTATTATGTTAAGTATATATTATTATGGTAAAATTGGTGAATTATAATATCGATACAGCAAATTAGTAAATCTGTATCAATTCAGCATATTTCTGACCTTTGCCAGCTTTAGCTCCGCCCACGGGCAGGCTCCGGCCGCATCCGAGTGCCGGCTCGCTTCCGGGAAACTTCGGATTTCCAATAATTACTCACGCTATGTAGATGTGCTATAATTATATTGTATAATACGAATATTTAAAAAGATTTTACTATTTTGCGCATTTTTTTAAATATTGATGATATAGATTAAACATCAGAGTCTCTGTTGATCTGATGATCTATTTATTTATAAAAGTTAAATTAATAATTTATCGCATTCATATTTAATTTAAAAAAGATTTAATTTCTAAATTCAATTACTCAATCCTAATTAAATATTACAACCATTTTTAAAACAAACTTCTAACAAATATACGTAACTAGCTGCTCACCCTCGCTTCGCTCGGGTTCGCATCTAGGAAAACAAAGACAAACCTATCCCACGGGAACCGCATATTTTTCCGAAATAAAAAGTAGCCTATATGTTATTCCAAACTATAATCTATATCTGTCCCAAATTTTATCCAGATCCGTTCAGCCGTTCTGAAGTGAAAGAGTAACAACTATCCATACTCACAAACTTTCACATTTATAATATTAGTATAGATAATCTATACTAATATTTTAAAGAGGCAGAGTTTGTTTGTTTGAGGGCGCAAATCTCACAAACTACTAATCCGATTTGAAAAATTCGTTTTGCATTACATAGCCCGTTTATTGAGGAACGCTATAGGCTAGATCATATGATAAATATATAGTCTATCTATTCCATACTAACCGCTAAAACGTACCTATGGACGAACCCGAGCAAAGCGAGGGTGATTTCATGGTAAGCGAGACGGGAATAAAAGGTAACCACATATTATGTAGATTACGATGTAATCGATGTCCTTGTCAAATTTTATTAAAAAATTTTCAACAATTTAAAGATAAAAAAAATAACAAACTGACAGTCACACACATTTATAATATTATATGGATAGCTGTTATAGATTAGTAATATGGTGTATTTAATCGATTATACTCGTACATATTTTAAGTTAAGTGGTATTTATTTCCTTGCAGACAATAAACATGGGCAGGAACATAGTAACCTATTTACAACTTTTCTTTTTTTCTTCACTTTTCCTTATATGTATAGAAAGCCAAAACTACTATACCAAATGCTGCCAAAACTACTATACCAATATCCGTCAATAGAAACAGACTGTTCAATTAATATAAATATTCAGCGCGTAGGAATTGAACCTACGATTCATTCGTTCGTTCTAGAAGCCCAGTGTTAACACAGTACCATTCTAGTCAAATGAATACGGTAGTATCACAGTGTACTAAAAAATAACAGTGGGCTATCGCCTTTGATGTTTGAAGAAAAGCCGACACCGCGTAGCGTACTTCGCAATACGCAGGGTTGTTACAGTTTTTTTTGTAATTTAATTAAAATATAATATTATTATTTAGTTATTTATCGAAGTTCTTCATAGCAAAGAATACAAAAAGGCATTTCGCCGAGGCAAATTCAAATAGAGTTTTACAAAATTTCATATAATAATAATAATAAGCCTTTTATTTCTTTAATAAAAAATAAAATATACAATTGGTTTAACAATTATTTGATTTGATTGAATGAAACTAGATAATTAGAATGAAATAAATTAAGTTATAATAAAAATAAATTAAATCTAGCAAATTATATTACATAAGTCAAATTGAATTTAGTTATATATAATATAAATTTATCATTATTTTCATTTTTTTAGCAAAGTTAGTTTTATATGATATAATGTAATTAATAGATTTCCAAATCACCTATCATAAATGGGCAACGGACAAATATTTTCGGTTTCTAGATTTACAGGATTTGAAATTTCTGTTATTAAACTTAATTATGTAAAAAATCCTCATCCTAATAAATAATTTTAGCAAAAAATATATAATATAGCACAGGTGGTATGAACCATTTTAATTGCTTACAAATTAAAATAAACGCGCGACAGCCCTTAAAGTCGTGTCCCGAGCTGCTAACTAATTCGGGCGGCAGAAATGTATGCAGCTCGGGCTCGCCTACCCGCGTCTCACCCCTCACACCCCGCACGATTGCCCTGTCTAGACGGCTTCGTTGGATGACTGTATTGTTTTATAGACTGTGGTAGTATAAGGACTTATCTATTTTCCTTGTCATAACTAATTAGAGTTATTACCTAGGGAGAATATTTTTTTTTTTATTCAAAGTAGTCAGTTCAATAATTTCAGAGATAATTAGTACAAACAAACCAACAAATAACTACTTTTTTTCAACTTCTACTACTCTTGATAATAGTGTAATAAATAAGAGCAAGAATTATTAACTATTAATTTTAGTATATTTAACTTATTTGGAATACCAGAAACAACAATTGAAACAACACAGATTATTATAGACGTTTGACACATATCGACTGTTTCGTTCAATCGTTACGTTACGCTCGCGTGGGCTCGACTATTCCCGAAATACGAAAGTTTTATTATATAAACATTTTTACAATATATAAGAAATAAAACTGTTATTTCATTAAAAAATATCATTTAGAACACATATTATTTTATAATTGTTAGATATTTTATTATAAAGTCTTACCGATGCTTAATCCATAGTTTTTAGAATTTTTGTCTGTCTATCTGTCTGAGAACGCATCACGAAAAAACCACTGGACAGATTTTGATAAAATTTGGTATGATAATAGCTGGTCATTCGGGTCAACACACAGGATATATTTTACTGTGGGAAAATATTTCATTTCTGAGAAATCTATACTAAACCTTAAAACGTACCTAGGGATGAACCCGAACGGAGCCAGGGTGAGCCGCTAGTATGAAATAATGTATTTTTATTATTTTTAATTATTATTGGCGACTCTGTTTCATTAAAAAATATGTTTTTTTTAACAATGCGAAAATACCTACATCTAACTAAATACTTTTTGTAATCCTTCATGGTATAATCGTATTATTTCGAAGATCGTCTCTCAAAGATCAATGTCTGAGACAATACTCTGGAGTGAGACCAAAATAGATACGAAGTTCTTTGTAGCAGCCCCTAAATAGAGTGCGTAATAGAAAGGGAAGGCCGGAGAAACCCCCGAGCATGCGCAACGCCAGTACTAAATATCGGTTTTATTAGAACGTTTTTGTTGCTTTTTTGTATTAGTCTTTTCTTGTTCTTATTTTTGTGTTAAGTTTTTGCTGTAGTGCCATATAAAAGGTGCATTTTATTAATACTGTAATGGGTATTACTAGGTACCAATCAAACTTTAAAAAAAGCATAGCAGAAACTAGACAGTCACGTCAAAATTATGTATATTGCTTTTAGCAATTTGAGATTGACTTGTTACTTATTTAACCTTCTTTGTTATTATTATTTATAATTTACTTAAATAAATAAGTAGGATCAAATTCTATCCAGTTTGAAGTAGAAATACATATGTAAGCTTTGTTCTCGTTCTTCTAAAGTTCTCCATAATAACTTTTCACAAAACCCCACCAATTTTCTTACCTTTTGTACCTGATTTGATTTTTTACAGGACAGGACAGGTATGAATATCATAATTATAATATATATATAACTCAGCAATATTTTTAATATAATAGAAATATATAAGTGTAATTTTATTCAAAACTAGCGGCTCACTCTCGCTTCGCTCAGGTTCGCCATTAGATAAACAAAAACAAGTCTATCCCACGGGAACCGTACATTTTTCCACGATAAAAAGTAGCCTATTTGTTATTTTAATGTATGAACTATATTATTGTTGAGTTAACTATATTATTGAGTTTCATTAAAATCCAATCAGTAGTTTTTGTGTACTAAGACGTAGTTACGAAGGTTACGTAGTTAAGTAAGAAGTACGTGTTATTTAACTATCCCACGGGAACTCTTTAATTTTTCGGGATGAAAAATATCTAAAATGTTGACCGGAGATATAAGATACAACCATGCAAAATTTCATTTAAATCGGTCCAACAGTTTCGGAGATTAGCCCGTACAAACAGACAAACAGACAGAGACCCAAAAAATTTGAAAAAAATCTGGATTTGTTCTATTTCTCTTCATACATCCCCCTGACTCGGTTTTTAGCATTTTTTTTCTATGTGCAGATATTCGACCTCTACAGTTTTATTAACCGACTTCCAAAAGGAGGAGGTTATCAATTCGATTGGTATTTTTTTTTTTTATGTATGTACATCGATTACTCTGAGATTTATGATCCGATTTACGTGATTCTTCTTTTGTTTGATGCGAAATAGTTGCCATGTGGTCCCATAAAAATTTAACATAGTTTGGCCTGATAGTTTTCATTTTATGAAAAAAAAATTGTGAAAATTTTTGTTTACGTGGACGGAATTTTATGTATGTTCGCGGATTGCTTCGTCATTCATGAACCTATTTTAATGATTCTTTTTTTGTTTGAAAGGAGATATTTCAAGGGTGGTACCATAATAAGAAATTCAGGATCTGATGATGGCATCTTAGAGAAATCGAGGGGAACCTTCGAAAATCATAGTGGCGACTAGTGCGCTTGTTAATTTTTTTTCATTAAGTATTTTAAAGCACTACTATTTAATGAAGGTCTGTAGTCGATCTGATGATGGAACCGAAAGACAGTCGAGGAAACTCCTCAACGATTTACAGCAATTACCTGGTGTTTGGGCTTGATTAATTTGTATGGATGAGAACTTTACACCTAGATGGGTTGTGAGTGTCATTAGGGGTCTGAATAAATGGCTTAATCGAATATATTTTTAAAAATCTTTCTTCTTACATATTACCTGCTTCATACGTCTACACCAAAAATGGAAAAATAAAAACTTTAAAAAAAAAAAAAAACCGACTTCCAGGCACAGAAAAGTAAAAAATAACCAAACGGGGGTTTTCATTTAGAATAGATACCTAATCAGATATTTTCGAAGTCGGTGCCAACCAATACAAATCAAAGAACACCGACTTCGAAAATATCTGATTAGGTATCTATTCTAAATGAAAACCCCCGTTTGGTTATTTTTTACTTTTCTGTGCCTGGAAGTCGGTTTTTTTTTTTTTTTAATCATATGTATCTATAATAGTGTTGGTACGAACCATGCTAATATATTAGTCACTAAGATACTTCTCTTAAAGCTAAAAAAAATTGTCGAAAAATTGTCTACAACCCAATGTTATTGGCTATCACAGTTATTTCGGTGTTATTATTTTAATTTAGAGCGAACTTTATTCCAGAGGACGCTGGGAATGCGGAGGGTGCGCCTGTCACCCGTCGCCCGCCGCCGGACAGATGTGCCTGCACGTGGCGAGCGCTGCGCACAATGGAACGCACTCCCGATAAAAATGGCGGCGTGTGGGGAACTTTCCCGCTCTTTTTATAGTTTTGTATTCGATTTTATAGTCTGTGTACATTTATTATTGCTATGAATGAAATGTTTTAAATAGGAAAATATTAAATGTTACGTCACAATAAAAATGAAAAATATATAGGTACATACCTATGTATGTGTGTTTTTTTATATTATTAAATAATGTTTCATAATATTAAATAGGTATTAATATTTATATAAATACAACGTTACTTAAAACGTATCTTCTTTAAATTACAAATCTAAAATACGCACACAGTCAGGTTACAAATCTGTACTTTATTATGTCGATGGTGTTTCGTATTTTTTCCTAAATTCGATTTTCCCTAATCGTTCATAAAAATAAATTACATTTATACACTAACATTAATTCTTTAATTCAAGGATCTTTTCGTATATTTTCACTATTTCAGGAGCCAGACTGCTTGCTCTAGATTCTGATCCTGACCGCCATCGCGGTCTCCGTAGCTCAACCTAAATGTATGAAACAGAAAATGTATTTGTTTTACTTTTTATGAATAAATTATGTAGTGATATGAAATTGAATTAAAAGCAGCTTAAATTGTGACTCTTATTTATATTTACTTTTGTTTTATTATTATATATATTTTTTTTGTATTTCTAATACTAGAGTGAAATCACTCTTATAAAATGTAATATATATATATATATATATATATATATATATATTTTAAATTTAAATAATTACTTTTCAGTTAGGTAGGTACACTGAATTTAAAGCCATTTAAAAATAATTATTAAAGCCTTAGCTTGAATTTTTTTCTTGAAATTTTTATATGAAACCAGCCTTGAAGTATAAGAAAATGAATGCGTAGTTAACGAAAACATTGCGTACAGATAAAAAACAACCTAATACAATCCTGTGTAACTGTAACACGGTGTGAAATATGCCTGCCTATCCATTGGCAGTTGTGGGTTGAGTCTCTTCTTACTAAAATTACATCATATTAGAAGCCTCTATAAAGCACTCATTATCTTTCATAGAGCACAGCGACACTACGTTCTGACTACTTCGCAGTAATAGCGACAAGCTTTAAATTAATTATATAGATACATATTATAATAATCACTTATAATTTTCATAACGATATATAAATAAAGAGCCGATTGTGTTGTGAAGGAAGATAAACTATCGTAATTCAGGCTTAATGTAGGCAAAATTAACGACGATATTAACGTGTGCCCATTACAGGCTGTCAATTACTACGCATAGTTATCTAATGTCCTGCGAATGGAATGCAAACATGCATAGGTTCGTGCAGAAATTGTATGGAATCAAGTACATATTTTCATGACAACCTAAAAGATATACATACATATCCCCAAATATTCATAAATCATATTTGTTTCTTGTCAAAAAAATTTTCTTTATGTACGTACAAGATACTTATTTATCCTACAATACCTCCAGAATCATTACTTTATTATACATTGATGTGTGTATAAAGTTTGTCAGCGTACCAAGAACCATATTATAGTCCAAAAGTACCATATAATATATACTATAATATACCTTCATAAGTTGTTTCTAAATCAGTTACTAATTTCATTTATATGTATAGATATAATTAACATAATCTATGCTCCAGTGCCCCGTATTATTTGTACATGGTAAAATAGCTTAAAAAGAACCATTAACTTCGATCCTATCATTTATTTGTTAAAGCCCGCATGAATCCAGTCAGGCTAAAGAAAAGTAAGCGTGCCTCTACGTCCTTTCAGTATTAAAGGTCAAAATATATAAGAAAGTTCTCAAATAATTCGATCTATATTGTAATGTTTATTTTTACAAAATACTTATTGTAATACATGTTCTAAGCACAAGTTGGAAGCCAAATGAATCTGATACTATCAGAAAGAAAATTTGTGGATCTTATATATTAATTTGTTACTTGTTATTGATTGTATTTCTAATACTTTTCGATAATATCACAATGAAAGTCCGCATAATCGACGACATATTTGGCTCAATTTAGTGACCCTACTTGCTGTGCCAGCGATCGCGGGTTCGAGTTCTACTGGGGGCATTCATATATGTGATGAGCACGAAGGTTTGTACTCCAATCATGAGTATTTATATTTATAATATGTTGTATTTAAAGATATATATGTGTAGTATATCAACTATCTTTATCAAGTTTTCGAAAGATATGTGAAGTCCGCCATTCAGCACTTCGCCAGCTTGGTGGACTATGGCCTGATTTATCTCGTATTGAAGGGAGGCCCGTACCCAGGAGTGGGACGTTAAAAATTGCTGAATACGTACACCAACTATCTGGTATCCATAATCCAAGCTACGAGAGCTTACCATAGCTCTATATGGTGCTGTGTGTTATTGTCACAACATATTTATTTATTTATAATTACTTTGCTTCTTATTACATGTACTTCAGGCATAGTAGCGAGAATGATAGCTATTTCAGGATGCAATCTGTTCTTTAAGCTTCGTATCTTATTCTCGTAGTCGGAGATTGATTGACAAATATCTAAAATTAATCACCTTAACATTCCTGTATCAATAATACAACGTCATATTACATTAATTTCTGACAATAATACAGGAAGAGTGCCGTACCTGTTTTTTTTAAATAGTAGCCGCGCTCGCATATTCTCTTCGGTTGAGAAAGTCGGTCAATAAAATAAATAGACAAGTTCTACAGCATTAAGGTAGTCATATTTAAAATATTTTTATACAAAAAAAGTCATAAAATATACCTACTATATTTATAAGGCTTATCTATTTAGTATGTGGAAAAATATAAAGATGTAAGTGACATTTATATTAAAATATTCTCATTAAAGTCTTTTTAAAAATATTATATATATTGAAGATTCACTGAAATAAGAGAAGGCGGTATTTACTTCGAAAAATAAAATTATCATACGTACATATGAAATATCAAGTTGTAATAAACTAATTTAACCAATCATTTTATACTAGCGACTTACCCTCGCTTCGCTCGGGTGTGTCCCTAGCTACGTTTTAATTTTTAATAGCGGGACCCTAATTCTTTTTCTAAAAAAAATTGCCTAAGTTACTCCTTATAACAAAAGTAATTTGCCAGTGAAAGTCCCGTCTAGCCGATTCAGAGATTAGTCGGAACAAACAAACAGACAGACAAACGTTTTAAAAATTGTGTTTTTCTCATAAGGACCGTAAAACGCTGAAATAAAAATACACAATCAATTAGAATTATTTTATAAAATTATTACATTATGTCTGAACACTAATTTTATCTACAACTAATAGGTACTAATAAAGCTACCGAGTACCGAATCTGTTTTTTATTGTTTAATCTACAAGTAGACCTACAAGTTAGATTTGAAAAATTATGTTTGCATTTAATAACCTAATTATAGAGGATTGCCATAGGTATACATAGATCCTATTATATTAAATAAACGGAAAAAAAAGGTGGTTAAAAGGTGGTTATTTGAAATGAACTAGTAGAATAAATATCACACGAGAAACACTTAACGTACCTACTGAAATAAAAATTAGCCTGTGTCACATACCGATCTATGAAGGAAATAGGTTTATAGAATAAAGGATATATCAACAAATACAAAATACCTACTATATATTTCCATCGCATATACTTTAGTCATTAATGCATTGTTGAAGACTATCCTAACACATATCACGCTACACCCAGGGAGAAGCATATTTATATAGGTTAGTGTAGATTTCTCAGAGATGAGATATTTTCCCTTAATAAAAAGTAACCTACATGTGGACCCAGATAACCAGCTATCATCGTACAAAATTTCATCAAATTCTGTCTAGTGGTTTTCTCATGCTGCGTTCCCAGACAGACAGACAAAAATTCCAAAAACTATAGATTCAGCCTCTGTATTAGTATATTATATATATAATACTATATATTATCTACCTCTTCGTCCTCAAGAAGACCTCTTTGCGATTTCAAAATATTCCTATGTCAATACTACATACATAGGTATAATAAAATATAAAAATGTAAAAAACTCAGGAAAATATATCTGCATAAAGTAACCAACATTATGTTAAGACCCTTCGGTTTAAATTATTATTATTTATAAACTAAAATAAGTAAACAGTTTCATTGGCAAAATGTATAAAAAAAAATATATTACAAAAACAAAATAATTTTGCTATATTATGGATTTCATTATAGAGTTATTGACCTGTGTAATCTTTGATATGTTCACAATAGTATGATGTAACAATTTTTTTTTTTTTTTGTAAAAGCTAAATCTTTGCAATTTTTTTCTTTAACATTATTATATACGTAATAAAGCTGTGAGCTCAAATGATTATATAACTAAGAATACAATTAAACAATAATTTAATTATGTACGTCAAGAATAATCTGTGTCTATGATAAAATTTGACATGCATCGCAAATCAGTCCCCTAATTGGGTAAAAGGAGGAAAAAAAAGAAGTAAATTTCACTTTGATTAAAATTAAATTAAATAGTTTTACGTATATAGTATATATATAATTAATTATATTATGATTATCATTGTATTTTTTTCTTGTCGAGAGAATAATTCTAATAAAATACCTATATAATATTATAATAAATGTGAAAGTGTGGTAAACACATTTTATCCAAACTTCACGCTGTAGTGGCTGATATAATTTTTTTGCACAGTTTATGTGTGAAAGTGACATAAAAGACATACTTTACCCAGGACACATATACCTACCTGAGTAAAGTGTGTCAACCAAGTGGTTCCCGTGGGATACAGGCGAGGGCGGGTCATGAGAACCATGAATGATACTATAAGTTACATATATTATGAAATACATACATACATATATAATATACATTTTAACTGCCTCGGTGGTGTAGTGGCTAGCATGTACGGCTGCACATCCTGAGGTCCTGGGTTCGAGTCCCGGGTCGGGCCAAGTTTAGTTATTGAGTCTTTCTGTATAGTAAGCCTCAGTAACAGCCCGGAGTTGGGAAGTTGGCGGTGTTTCACCCCCGTGCCTCGGAGAGCACGTAAAGCCGTCGGTCCTGCGCCTTAACTCTCACCGGTCGTGTCGAATAGTCGTCCCACCTGAGTATGAGGGTGACAGGAATAGAGAGTGCACTTGTGTCTGCGCGTACACTTGTGCACTATAATATCTCCTGCGCAGTTGGCTAGTCTCAATGAGATTGGCCGCCGTGGCCGGAATCGGTCAGGAGAACATTATTATTATATATTATTATTTATTATACATTATAAAATATAATGCAAAAAAGAAACTAAGAAATTATGTAGCACTGCCTACGCCTGATTACGGTTCGCTTTGCATTAAGAATAAACATTTGCAATTATCCACTATTTAACGTGACGTCATAGCTAATGTTTGTAACGTAACTTTATAATTTTAAGTAGCGGTACGAAACCGTCCGATAAACGGCAAAGTATAATATATATTATGTACACATTTTAAAAAAAGGAAAAAATATTCTAAATTATTAGTTTATTACTAAACGCAGACAGTTTGTACAAGTACCTCGGTATGGACAAAGAGCGCTCCACGCAATCAAACGAATGTGCTCTGCTGGCCTCTGGCAATGCAAGTAATAAAATAAAATCTATAATTAGGTAATCATTTTAAATTAATATAAAATACAATTTCTATAACGTTATAATAACCCTATTTTTTTTTTAATTTAGCGAAATAACCACCGTTAAAAATGTCACATTTTTCAACCAAGTTCGATGTTCGAAATTTTATAGCACAATTAATCTTATTGATAAACTATCTATAGTTATATATTTTAATCAATGCGTGATATTTTTTACGGAGCACTCTATGTTAACCAAAAATGACAATTGTATCAGAATAAGTTGTTTTTTATTTATAAAATATAAAATAAGATATTTTGAGTCAAAATAATAATATATATAGACGTAAAAATTAACATTAGTAATAATCGTTCGAAGTAATGTCGTAAGGTAATTTTTCGTTAACTGGGTTACGGAATATGCTGGTCGCTGGTCGCCGACCCATTTGACTCAGTTATGTAAAGGTGAATTCACTACGTACTTTATACACCACGTAGGTAATGGGAAAGAATACGATTACCGTTTGGGTCAAGACTCAAGTAACTAATTTAATAACAATATTTACTATCAATATGCCTAATATGCAATAAAAATATAAATTGGTTATAATAGAAAACGTTGTATCCAGCAATGGCGGCAACTTTAACGACATCATCTAATTTAGAAACTGTAGTTTTAAATTTTATTAACATTAAATATTCCGTTTTAAATTTCAATTCACATGTCATTTAATTACAACATCAGCAGTATCTGTAGAGGAAACAATTAAAGCATAACATTTCTGTTAATGCCGAATATTATTCATTTGTCAAGTCATATCTCGAAATGGAGGAGTATATCTAAAGAAAAATGTGACGCTATTCCCACTAATGCAAAGTAGGTAGTAATTCGACATTCACCTACCGATACTGAGACCAGCTCGTCATTACGATGGCCAACCGGTTTAGTGATCGCATCAGAAAAACAGCTACGCCTCTACCACGACGGCGAGTGAATATCAACATCATAATATTTAATTATTTTAATCCACTATTTTTATTATCTTTCTTTAAATATCTTATAATAATTGCCGCTAAATTGGTGTTAGTTAAAACAAATTATACTGAGTGGGAAGAAGAGTTTTTTTTAGTTTACACATTCAAAAACCATTGACCACGAAATACTTTTATAGTAAAAAAAACTTTAAAATTCAATAGTTGACTCTATATAGATACATGTAAGGAATATTTATGCGTTAGTCATATTAAATATTTTGTACCTCATTGTGTTAGAAGAAAAAAATACATAAATTGTCAAAACGTTTTTGTTAGGTATATCATAAGGACTGGACTGCATCTATTGCAATATAGTCACCACAGAGTATTTTATTATTATTTAGTTAAAAGTCTAACTTAACTGCTTATACAAGTAAAATTTCAATCGGTTTAGTAGAGCCAAAGTTTCAGCTTAAGCTCTTCGTACGACGCGGTGTCGGACGAACCGGGGCTCACTATTGTCGGGTAGTTGTGAAATAAAGTGAATATAATCACACGCGCGAAAACGCGAACGTGCCCAACATCGTACAAAGGGCAGTTCATTTCACAAGTTTTGTAATAAATAATGAAACATTTCTTTAAAAAAAATAGTTTCTGATAA
The DNA here is from genome assembly GCA_905404265.1 of Fabriciana adippe. NCBI lineage: Eukaryota > Metazoa > Arthropoda > Insecta > Lepidoptera > Nymphalidae > Fabriciana > Fabriciana adippe. Next base: position 7,212,874 of record FR990000.1, read on the forward strand.
ATTCAAAAAATATATATTCATTATTTACATACTTGATCATTTACACATATATTTTATAGAATTAATAAATAATCTAATAATAACTAATAACAAAAAATAAAGTACCTACATAATATGTATGTTTAGGACGATTATTTTAGAAGGCATATTTTTGTCAAAGGCAAATTCAAACTGTTTCGTGGTACGAGGTGTCCGATATGCGTGATCCGAGAGCGCCACAAATTCGGTGTTAAAAATTTATATAACGCCGCGGATTTTATAAAGCACCAATTTGCTCGTATTAACGCAAGCACCGTGCTATACACACAAGCTATGTTTGTTGTTTTGACTTGAGAACTTATCAATAAACAAGTCAATATTATAGGATAGCTATAATTTTATCGGAGAGTCCACGATGGCTTCAGGCAATTATATTTGAAGCAACGCAAACAAAAAGAAACACGAGAATTTCTCTTGATCTCATTTAAAATCATATCTTAAATCCTTACGCTTTTAATATAATATATAACGGTTTTCGCGAATTTCACCATGAAAAGTTATTCGGTATAATGATGTTCGGCGGAAGGTCAATAGACGAAAATTTAGAAAGCTTGGGAATAAATAGAACCCGTTGCTTAGTTCGAATTAGAAAGGCTGGTGGCGCTAGTGGTGTATATTTTAAACATTTTCCTTGTACTATAAAAGTATACCTAATGTTAAAAGTACTTAGTGGAACTTTTAGGACTTGCCTATATCTACTAACCTTAGTTAATTAATATGTATGTTTTGTGTTATTTATCGTACTATACTTTAGCTTTTTGTCTTATTTTTTATTAAACTTAAAAATATCATTGTAAATCAAAAGAGCTTAACCGTAAATTAATTCACAAAAATTGCAATGCTTTTTAAGGCAAATTAACCACACAGCCTCCATTTTATACAACTCACATCATATTGTACGATGTACAAATTAATATATTATGTATAATGGTACAAAACGGAAATATAGTAATAAAGTTACAAAATAGAAATGAATATGATGTCTTTAAATTTCCAGTTGTATCATATTATCGTGTAATTAAAATTAAATGCTTCATTTCATTACTAGCTGAATACTTTTTTATATCCGCAGAATAAAAAGCGTCGCCATCTAGTGAAGGGAATTCGAGTTACGGATTCTGTAGAGCGTAGAGTAAGGCAGTACGGGGAACTCTTTATATATTAAACCTACGTTCAAAAAAGATTAATTCAAATAGTTTTCATTCATTGAGATTTGATAAAAATTGATTGAGATGAAATTTAATTGTAATTCCAACATATTTTTCCAATATCCCAGTATCAACTTGTACAGCTCTATCTTCAACTAGGGATCATAAGATTGTTTTGACTATACCAATATTTATCAAGAAAATTAATTGAAAACTCTTTTAAAAATAACATTGTAAAGTGTAATTGTAGCCGTCATTTATTTTCTTTTAATTTGTGATGTGTATTAAGTAATCATTAGTAATCAAGAGTATTAAAAAATCAAGAGTAATCTATACATATAATAAAACTGTAGAGGTCGAATTTCTGTACATAGAAAAAAAAATGCTAAAAACCGAGTCAGGGGGATGTAAGAAGAGAAATAGAACATATCTATTTTTTTTTTTCTATTTTTTTGTTTCTGTGGCTGTTTGTCTGTTTGTACGGGCTAGTCTCCGAAACTATTAGACTGATTTAAATGAAATTTTGCATGGTAGTACCTTATATCCCCGGTCAACATTTTAGATATTTCATCCCGAAAAATTAAAGAGTTCCCGTGGGATAGTTAAATAAACTTATACTATACTAATACTAAACTTATACTAATAGCTTAGTACACAAAAACTACTGATTGGATTTTAATGAAAATTTACAATGATACAGTTCATACATCAGAATAATAAACAGCCTGCTTTTTATCCCGGAAAATGTACGGTTCCCGTGGGATAGATTTGTTTTTGTTAGTCTGGAGGCGAACCCGAGCGAAACGAGGGTGAGCCGCTACTTATTAATAAAGTTAATATAAAAAAAATGTTCTGGCTATCACCGACGTTATTTTTATTTTTTGCATTATACTTTAAATAACTTTAGTATGGTTTACACTTGATAAAAATAGTAGAACTTTCACAAATGAGAATTTTCTAATTACGTAACCTTATAATTTCTAATTTTTGTAGCTCTAAGCCCATAGGATTACATTTCAACGGCTTCAAGAGATACAAGGGTTACGGTTACATTACATTAGATAGCTACTCGTTTGCTAGATGTTTTCAGACCGTTTAGTCGCTTATTAACACATAAATGGAGAAAAAACGTGTATTTTATTATGAACTTAAAATAATAATACTGAGATAAATACATCTAGTTTCAAATAAAATAACTACTCGCTTTATTTGAAAGAAGAAAAATTGAAAGAAAGCCTTCTTACTGAATTAAAAATATCACTATAGCGAACCTATGAGCCTGTGACATCATCACAGACAAGCAGGCTAATTTGAAAAACTAAGTGAATCGGGTTCAAACCTACGAGTAGGTCTCACGTTTGAAATTCTCATTTCTAAATCTCATTCTCAACATGAGTACCATTTGCTAATACGGTTAAGAAAAACATCATGAAGAAACACATGTCTCAGAGAAACTAACTGGTTTTCAAAAGACATGTGAAGTTGGAGCGAAAACACAAACTTATATTAAAATGCGCAAATTAAAATATTTGAAGTTTAATAAAAGATGTTAGTAGTTTACTTACCTATTATTTTGAGGTTAAAAATTCCGCTTATATTAAAAACTTTAAATATCTTATATAAAAACAATTATATGAAAAACAAATTCTCTGAGTATTCGATGCGCTACAATATGCAAGTAGATAGGGAGGGTATAAGGGTGCGTGCGAGGGCGAAGGGCGAACGGTCGCAGGGGCGCTGCCAAGGGTACGACGACTAGACTGCGTCGAGATAAAAACTTACAGGCGTTCGGAGTGTTGTATTATATGGGCTTATTTATTTTAGGAAAATATACAATATAGTATGAAATACTATGAATGATTTTAGTTGATTGCTTAGAGAAAAAAATAAACAAATTAATATATGATTGATTTGTCACGAATCATTTATGCAAGATAATAGAATAGAATGTACGTCGATTTATTTATTATTTTATATTTTATTTACTTTATTATTCAGCTAATAGAACCTTTACTTTCATTTTGCATATAGATATATTAATTACTGATGCATTTAAAAAAAATAACTAAGTGAGGACTATCTGGGATTTGACGATATTAAAATAGTGTAAAGTAAAATCGTAACAAAATATAAGTATCTTCGTGTATTATCTATACATTTAGTTTGTATCCATTAAATTCTTAAAGTTGTGTATTTATAGGTATATTTATTTTCATATAGATATACCAATAGAAAATCTCTACAATATATCTCTTAATACATTAAAATAATTTTTGTAAGTTTTTAAAAAGTTTTGTAGGTTTTTAATAAGTACCGCTTAAAGGTATGTATATTTCTCGCTTAATATTATTAGGTTTGTACCTAAAAATATTATGTCCAGAACTGCAATTTGCTTTTGCTATGGTATTTTGTCGTCACTACGTGACCCCTGATGTGTCTATTACTACTACTGCTACTTGTTCTACGCAGACTATGTAAAACAAGTAGCTCAGGAGTCAGCTATACCTTCAGGTTAACTGATCATAACTATATATTTAGTAGTTATGTACCTACTAAAGCTTAGACTACGGCGCTGCCCGCGTGTGCACCTATAAAGAAACCAAAATCAAAAGTGTTATATAAGAACGAATGGAGAAATGGAGTTTTTGAGTTGTCATTATGAATCTAAACTTATTCAAATCAAAATTAATAAACAATATTTGAATCAAAAATAGTATGATTTTTATCCAAATGTAATGTTATCTATACAATAAAATAATTCCATTTGTAATTCAAAAAATTAAGCTCATTTTGTAGGAACAAATATGATGTATACTTTTATACTTTTTATTTTATACTAGCGACTCACCCTCGCTTCGCTCGGGATCATCCCTAGTTTGCTTCCCCATACAAACTTTCATCCCTGTTCTCACCCCCTTAAGATATGATTTCCGGGATAAAAACTATTTCACTCACTTTTTATATCATATGATTTTAAAAAAATCCTTTTTTTTAATTTTCTTCTATATAAAACTTGTCCTTAACTTGACAATAACAAACACAAAAAAAAGAATTATCCAATTTGGTGCAGTCGATCGGAAATTATGCGCGTACATACATTTCGGTAATACATTTTTATTTATGGATTAAGAACACCTTTGATAGCCAGATAGATTGTGTTTTGACAACAGATTAAGAATTATGTAACTAAAAGTGACATTCAAAAGTGAACATAATTAAGTACCAATATAAGATATTCATTTTTATTTATAAAAAAAAATAAAAACCGACTTCCAGGTATTGAAAAGTAAAAAATAACTAAACAGGGGTTTTCATTTAGAATAGATACCTGTACCTACCGGTGCCAGCCAATACAAATCAAAGCACACCGACTTCGAAAATATCTGATTAGGTATCTATTCTAAATGAAAACCCCTGTTTAGTTATTTTTTACTTTTCAGTGCCTGGAAGTCGGTTTTTATTATTTTTTTTTTAAGTTTTTATTTTTCCATTTTTAGTGTAGACGTAATAAGCAAGTAATTTATAAAAAGAAATATTTTTAATAAATAAAATCATATTCGATTAAGCCATTTATTTAAAAACCGCTTGACCGATTTCGATAAAATTTATATGGGACCACCGGGGAAGAATACCCTTTTAAACAAAAAAAGAATTTTCCAAATCGGTTCAGCCGTCTTCGAGTAATCCGTGAACATACATAAAAAAAAAAGGAAGAAAAAAGATTCCGACGAATTGAGAACCTCCTCCTTTTTGGAAGTCGGTTAAAAATAGAATAAAATAATCATCCTTCTTCTATATTGCTGTAACGGTCATAATTTTCATTACATCCGAAATATTCTGTAGATACCAATCTTCTAAAAAGTGATTTATAAATTACAATTTAGATTATAGACGAAGTCCGCCAAAATAAATGTCGAAGTCAAAAATAGTAGCTTACGATTTGCTGTTTATGCTAATATTCTCGATTTTGCAATACCAATCATTTACTTTCTTTAAGCAATAAGGGATTTTTTAAACGGATTTAGACTAATGCCCGTCATATAAAAAGTTTAATTTAGAGGGACAGATAAAAAAATTACAAATTTATTAATATGACAACTGCCTATTATCTGCCAAGCATTAGGTACTTATACTACAAACTACAAATATATTTATTAGTAGTGTCCGACCGAAACTGGTTTTTCAGCCGAAACCGAAACCGAAACCGAACTTTCGGCCTTGCTCTCTGTTTCGGCCGAAACCGAAACCGAAACCGAAACTTATTTAAAATTACGATTATTTACTGAAATTTACTATTTTTTTAACATTTATTTGCATATATATATAGACAGTTAAATAGTGTTAAAAAAAAACAATCATTAAAGTCGTAACAAATATATTTTTGCAATTAAATTCTTTACTTTAGATTTCATTATTACATATGTTTTCGGCATTAGTGACGTTCTAAAATATTTTTCCGACTTCATTCGGTACTTATAAACTACAAGGGGATCGGCAAAGTTGAGTCGACGAAATGCTTCGCCTTCCACCAATGCATAGGGCAGCATATCCACAATTATAAGATCTATTAATTATTGCTTTATTTATCCTTTTTGAAATTTCATGATCATCAGGCCATTGTAATAGTTTAGATTTAGTGGTACAACTTAGGATCGTCGACTGCACAAGATTTGGTTGATGTGAACTAAATAATTCTGTGATTTTTGTATCGGTCCACCATACTTTAATTTCTTTTTTCAATTCAACAATTTCTGACTGTCTTTTTAATACTTGTCTGTACTCCTTTTCATGAATTTTTGATAAATGTAGCTTTATTCCGTGCAATGTTTGTTTTTAGGTTCTTGGCTTCCTAATGAATATGACCTGTTACAAAGTTTGCAAATAGCTTCAGATGAATCGCTAATGTTTTTCTCAAAAAACTACCCAATCGGATTTTTTTCTTTTTGTGACATTTTTTATCTGAAATAATAATTATAATTAATTTGAGTAATAAATAATATCACATAGGTAATGTTAATACTATTATTAAGAATTAATTGTCAATAGGCACAAAGCATTCAGTCTTAATTAGGGAAATTTTATTGGGGTAAACAAATACAAATTTAATCTTAAATATAAAAAAAAACGCGCGGTAAACGGAAAAGAATGAGTCGAGATGATTGACTAGGTAATTCTCGCGAGCTATATCTTCCTATTCCTTCATAGTCAAATAATATTAAAGAAATAAAGGTCACACACAATATAATCATACATTTACTTAATCGTTTGGATGAGAAATAATGTTAAAATAAGGATATAACACGTAATTTACCAACAGTAATATATATTAAATATGCATGCAAATCCAAGTTAAACTAAATCCAATATAACCACTTTTATTTGCCGTTTAAAAATAAAACTCAACAAAATAATGTGCAATAATAATGAGTTTAGATAATTTAATGAGAATAAAACGAAGTACTAATAAAAACTTACCAAATCAATCAATCGCAAAACATAATCTCAATTCACGATTAAATGGACGGCGGCAAACTGAGCCGCAGCTGCGCCGCCGAGCAGGCACAAGTTAGCTGCGAAGTTTACCGAACGACGCACGAAAATTCACGAACATTTGAGTTTCGGCAGGGCCGAAAGTTTCGGCTATATTGTGGCCGAAACCGAAAATAAAGCCGAAACTAGATTTTTTGGCCGAAACTGGCCGAAACCGAAACCGAAACCGAAATTTCGGTCGGTCACTATTTATTAGATATAAAACTTTGACTGTGTTAGAATTTTATTATTCCTACGTATAAATATGCAGAGTCACATTTAGAAGTATCACTGGTTTTGAGTTTATCACCCAACATTTAAGACATTACACAATGATGAGATGAGAGGACAGAACCGCTAAGTCAAACGTTAATGCGAAATCGTTAGACGTTTAGCTTTATTAGACTATAAGGTATCATCGCCTTCTAACGTCATATTATATGTCTGGACAAGAAAGGAGTCTATTTATATGTTTAAATAACTGACACCTACCTACTTTGCCCGAAGGGATACTTAAAGGATAAGTATTAATTATTATAAGACAAAAGAATATATTATATAAACATGCAACACATTTTTTTTAAATATAGGTATAGCAACGATTTTGTTTTAATAATTTATGGCATAACGTAAAAATTGATATTGACAGACTGTTTTATTGAACTTATCACACAAACCTGTCCGGATTTGGATAAAACGCGGTGTTAGGAACTACGACTCACCAAGCAGAGTTTCATTTTAAAACCATTCGGCTGATAGCCACTCAAACTGAAGTAGGCTGAAATAAATATACTTAACTTGCTTAAATATCTAAGTATAATAAGTACTTGGGAAGACTAGGGAAACGGGATACTAACATACGAATACTTAATAATAATGTTATCTCTGTCTAGACCACAAGAAAAGAGCGAGTGCGTAAACATTTTCCGTATATACTTTTTGCTAGTTTAGAAAGACATGTTGCCGAGAGGCAGCCGAGAAAGTACCTATCATAAAATTTTGCCAATTATTAGGTGTACTTGATGTGGTTATAAAATTATAAATATCATAGTGTAAAATATAAATTAAGTTTTTATTACTATTGTCAGCTTCGTACGTGTCTATTTATTGTTTGGAAGATGGAACATAGTGGATATTTTATAGATTTGATACTGTTAAGTTTTATTACGAGTGCATATTATATACTTTTAACTGCCTCAGTGGTGTACTGGCTAGCAAATACGACTGCACATCCGAAGGTCTTGGGTTCGAGTACCGAGTCGGGCCAAGTTTAGTTATTGAGTATTTCTGTTTAGTAAGCCTCAGTAACAGCACAGGGTTCGGAAGTTGATGGTGTTTCACCTCCGTGCCTCGAAGAGCACTTAAAGCCGTCGGTCCTATGCCTTAAGCTTAACTCTCCCACCGGAGTATGAGTGTGACAAGAATAGAGAGTACACTGGTGTCTGCGCGTACACTTGTGCATTATAATATCTCCTGCGCAGACGGCTAGTATCAATGAGATTGGTCGCCGTGGCCGAAGTCGGTCGGGAGGACATTTATTATATTATATAGGTACTTAGTATAGTGCCTGCCACATCTTCATGTTAAAAGGATAATGCAAGTACTATAAGTTTATTATACTAGGTATATTTGGCAGTGTATGAGGTGAACAGTCGACCTCTTAAGGTATTTTCTCTTAGGTTACATAAAGGGTAATAACTGTGCAAATACTGTGAACTAATATTCTGTTTGTTCCACTAACAAAAGACAAACATGTCTAAACCTATCTCGAAATAAAGTATAAGCGAATTTAAATAAAAATAATAATTACTTTGAATATATTTTTGGATGAGTTTTACTACGAAAAGAACAAAAAAACTGAAAAATTATTTAATTAAGATTTAATTTTTTTCAGATAAGATTGAATAAAAATCTGAATAAAAATTCCACATTAATTTACCTCTTGATGTTCTAGAAAGTAAAAAGTGTATATTACTCTCCAGCACACCACAAATATCCTAGAATGCCCAAAAATGGTCAACAGATTTGTTGCTGTATGAAAAATTGAAAAATAAAAAACCAACAAACAAACTTTGTCAAACATGCACTTAACTGTCCTATATTAGCCATACATAGCATTCCATTAAAAGCCGGTCATTAATCGATTTCCAATCACAGGAAGGCTCAGGAAACCGCGGGAGTTTAAATAAACTCTGTCACTTAACGTAAAAAGCTGATGTCATGAAAATAGCTGTTTTTATTACTACCGTACCTAAGTACGCGTTCATTAATAAATAGCTGGTTTAATAAAAATCTAAATACATTTCATGAAATTCTCCTGGACATTTACCAATAAATAACATTTCAATGAGAATAAATAATATTGTCAAAAGAAATAAATATAAGAATCAATATTATCAATTTATTTTTCGTAATATCCTCCAGCCTCCTGACCGATTTCAGCCACGGCGGCAAATCCCCCTAAGACAATACCTACATCTGTGCAGGAGATATTATAGTGCACAAGTATGCACGCAAACACAAATGCACTCTCTATTCCTTTCATTGTCAAACTTCAGCGAAACTCGAGTGAGAAACACTAATTTGTCACTACAAGCTGTTATTAAAAAAAAATCGAACTCGAACCCAAGACCTCCGGATCGGCAGCCATCTATGCTAGTTACTAGACCAGCGAGTTAGTTATTATTTTTAGATTTCTAGTAAAGATATGGCCAATATGTCACATATTTTGTATTCGCTAACTTGCCCGCCAAAACCTGTAAGGGATGCGTCGCATTAACTTAAAATTTGGCAAGAAATTAGATCTCACAATATTAGTGATAGAAACAATCTAAATATCGTTTATTTGTTAGTATAATAAATATGTATGTAGGTATCTAATAGATACTTTTGATTACAAACTTAACATTTGAGCATCGAATCTAATGTACACTGATGTATGGGAACATTTTATTTTTTTACGAGGTTGAGTATGTCCTAAAATCGACGTACTTTTCGAAGTGTACCTAAGTGTGCTATGAAACCATAACCCCCAAGGATGTGATAGTGGATTTGTTTATTTTCATGATAAGCATCAGTCCTTCGTCCATTCCTTGTAGAGTAGAATAATCAATGGCGTATCAATAGATATTCATTATCAGTGAAGGTCAAAATGGTACTTATAGATCATGAAATTATTATATTTTTAAATACGTAGAACTTCGTCATTAGAAAACAAGTTATATATTACGTATGTAATGTAATTTACACAAAACACAATTATTAAACGTAAAAACTGCATAGCAAGGACAACAATATTTTTCAATGAATAGTAATAAATAGTATGCACGTGTTGCATCCCTGTTTATAGAAAAAATAGTATTCGGTTCAATTCAAGATTTATAATTCATGATTCGCATCGCACAGCGAGGCATGGCGCAACACATCGAGTAACAAGTTACATAAAAATACAAGTCTGCCAGCGCTCCGCCGCGCCGCTCAGCTACCGGTTGCTCCATACTGCTTCGTCCACTTTTTACGTGCTATGTAAGGCATAAAATTTTGCTTTGGACCTCGAACAGAATTAGAAACACCAGGGAACAATGACATAATTTTTGTTGTGAAGAAGTTTGGGATTTTGAAATATTTTGTATTTATTTATAATTAATATAAGAACTGGTGTTACATTGTAGACATCTTTCATCTTAGATTTTAGTTTTGACATTAAAATTTAATTTAAGTAAGTATTATATTTTTAATTATGTAGATAAAAACATACATTACAAACGAAATATGTATATTTCTAATATATTTAAAACTATTAAGTAATATCTATAAGTTTTACTTCCACTTGCTACAAAATGGCATTATGTTATCGAAAGTTAAGTAAGCCTACGGGAGGAAAGAGAGCTGAAGGCCGAGACATGAAAAACAAAAAGTTAAACTTACTGCAAGAACTCGCATGTAAAATATTACCAAGTTTACACTAAATTCAGGCTTTATGTTTTTGAATAACCATTTTACTGTAATTAGCTAGTTTCTACAGATTTAAGCTCCAGCGTAGAATTTGCAGTTGGTAAACATTTTAATTCTTTGACAACCGCGAACTGACTCTATAAAATACATTGAAAGGAAGGCATTATGTAAGCATGTAAATCTATACATATTATAAAATTCTAACTAAGTCGAATCTGTACATTAAATATTTTTTGGAAAATCCTATTGAAATAGACATTATTATCGATGCAGAGGCCGAATCTATAGTTTTTAGAATTTTTGTCTGTCTGTCTGTCTGTCTGTCTGTCTGTCTGTCTGTCTGTCTGTCTGTTACCGCATCACAGAAAAACCACTGGAGGGATTTTGATGAAATTTGGTATGATGATGGCTGGGTATCCGGGTCAACATATAGGATACTTTTTACCGCAAGAAAATATCTCATTTCTGAAAAAAAATACAAAAACTGGTAGGAACAAAACCACGACGATACTATTTGTAAACAGTTTAGCAAGGTAACTTACAAAATATGGTAAAACCTATAAAAATAGCTTATCTTGAAAATCAAATTATCAAAAGCGCTATTTTATCCATTAAAATAGTTATTTTAATTAATATTTATTTATGTGTTATTTAGATATTCGACAATAGATGTCGCCATGTGTTTTTAAAATACATAGTTTTAATCCCAAAAAAATTAATGGACAGATATGACCTTTTTTCGATTTTATTAGAATTACTACTAAATCACCCGCGGCTCCGCCCGTGTTTAAATTATCAGTAAAGCAAACTTTTTCGCTTCATAAATTAGTAACTATACATACAATAAAATTGTAACTAAGCCGAACCCGTAAATTCAATATTTTTTCGGAAAATCTTATTTAAATATTCATTATTAGCGATATAGAGCCCGAATCTATAGTTTTTAGAATTTTTCTGTCTGTCTGTATGTGACCGCATCACAGAAAAACCACTAGAGGGATTTTTATGAAATTTGGTATGGTAATAGCAGGTTATCCGGATCAACACATAGGATTCTTTTTACCGCAGGAAAATATCTCATTTCTGAGAAAAAATACAAAAACTGGTTAAAGTAAAAGCACGATGATGCTATTAATATTTTGGCAAGGTAACTTACTTATATATTATGTTAAAACTATTTAAAAAAACTTATCTTAAAAGAAATATTAACAGCGCTATTTTATTCATTAAAATAGTTATTTTAATGAAAATTTATTTATGTGTTATTTAGCTATTTGACAATAGATGTCGCCATGTGTTTTTAAAATACGTAGTTTTATCCAAAAAAAAAATGTACAGATATAACCTTTCTATGACTTTACTATAATTACTACTAAATTACCCGCGGCCCTGCCCGTGCTTAAATTTTTAATAAAACAAACTTTTTGGCTTTATAAATTAGTAACATATTAGTAATATTTTGTGGGCCGAAACAATTTTTAAATGAGAATATTTGTAAATTTTTATTGTTTAGTAAATAATGTAAATGTTTTTTAATCTTTTAATCTAAAAATTGGGCAAATGCAAATCCAACTAGCGCATTATAGATTTCGTATAGCAAAATACTATGTTGTTTTTCTTACTTACGTGTTTTGTTAGGTTAACACTAAAATAAAAATAAGTTCGATTTATATTATTTTATAACATTTTATGGAAAACAAATTTATGACTGTTAAACTGAGGACACAACAGGACACAATAAAATGCTTACGATTTTAACCATTTTAGCCGAGCCATATGAAATAATAAAAAGTATTTGCTTAGAATTATTTACTTATTACACTTTCTTTTGATAAATCGTTTTGGAAAATATAACTAACTAGCGCTAATTAAGAAAAGTTATCATTATGTAATTTAAATAATCAGCTATATATTAAATTAATCTATAGCTGTCTATTAGTAAAAAATGATTAAAATTAATTCCGTAGTTTGAGAGTTTGTCGCCCAAAACTAAAAAAAAAAACAAACAAAACAGAAGTATAGACATGCATAAATGTTATCGCTAAAACAAAAAGTACAATTTAACGGAGGAACCTTTGTGACATTGTCAATCTCTGCCATTATTTACCAATCATATGGTGTGCAACGAAAGTAACGTATAATGTAAGAGTATACTAACGTGTAAAACCTGAGTATTTGGTTTTTAATCATCTGAACGCGGGCGGAGCCGCGGGAAATGCTAGTTTTAATATATACCTGCATTTATCACAACGTAATATAAATAAATTTTAATTTGTTATGTTGTTCCGCAGTGACTATTACCTAATAATGTTCTAATGTAGTCGTTTAACCCCTTACGGGGTACCTATGTAGGAGGTGCTCTATCTTTACACTTTAGTTTCTGCCGAAATCACGATAGTCTGCTATTATTATTAGGGCCGTTATGATATGCAAATTGAGTTACTAAATTCATAAAGAAGTAGTTAATGTGTCCGATAGTCCAGCCGGGCTTGAAGCGAGAAGAGGCACTTAGAAGGCGAAGTGTGTGTTGCTCCTGGTACTCCTGTGATAGCAAAATGGACAGTGGCAGCAACCTCCTGGATGTTGTGGTCTGCCTTAGTAAACCAGCCGTCGCGTCGCGTCGGGACGTCGTAGTTAAGTACGTAAGTGATCACGCGACGACCCATTGAGACGGAGAAGGTTCAGTTGGATTTTAGTGGGTAGTAGGTACTTGCAGGTTTTTCTAGCCTTGGATTTTTAAGAGCGCTCAGTGTATTAAAACCATATTTAAAATGCAAAATGTCAAATTATATAGAAATTTGATATTTTACAAAGTGTGTGGTATTCGAAAAATTTAACAATTGTCATGTATTTTGTGATCGCCAGCATTTAGACTAAGAACAAAATTAAATAGGCTAAAAAAAAATAATATACCTAAATTATTCCTATGTTATAAATTATTTTTTGAAATACATATATAAAAATATTATACGAGTATATATAGATAAATTCATATTCATCGTTAAAAGAATTATGAGGGTATTAGCTTATCTCGTTTGAAATTCTAGGACATGAAGTACTTCTCTTCTGTAAAAGAATAAATATTAAATACCCTTAAGCTAATTTTTACTATACCATTTATTAATGTCACAAAAAACCATTTCAAACTTCTTCAATTAGGTAATTCTCATAGCGCCACACATTTTTTCGTCCAATACAGCTCTCAGTCATCAATTTACAGAATAGAGATTCACTGATTTTGATTACCTAGTTATTTCAGTCCTAGAATAAGTAGAGATGATCTCTCGCGGAGTCGGTCATATATGTAAACAATAGAGTACTAGTTTTCATAGCATTTCCCTACGTACCTACCTATTTTGGTTTACGATAATTGTAGATGTGGCAATAACATATTCAACTACCTATAAACTTAATAAAAAACCCAAGAATATCCGTCGGAGGCTGCCATTAATTACTAGGCTTATTTGTTTATTTTTATTCGATGGTTAAAATTTAAATTAATATTTCATTCATATTTGGGTAGAGGTTATTTTTTACAACACGCTCAAACAAGCAGAGAGTATATAAACTGATTTTTTTAGTTTTTATCTCAAACAATTTAATATATAGAATTTTTAATTTCAAAGTAAAATATCGCATGTACATTCCAATCCCAACCTTCATCACCTGCGCTGGAAGTTGGGATTGGATTGGAAGAACGTCCACGATTCGATCCCCTTTGAGGTTAGTCTTTGTTGGTGATACAGATATTTATACCGGTACTATTAAGACGAAAGCGCTACATCGAGATCGAATCAACACCTACGCGTCGTCCTAAATTCAGAAAAGAATGGAGAACTAACTGATCTTATTCGCTAAATTCTCTCCCGCAAATAGCGTGAAATTTTGTATGAATTTTATAAATGCTTGAAGATTTGTAAATTACAAAACTATTTTATTTAATTATTATTATTTTTTTTTTTCATCAAAAAATTTGTAATCGATGAAAAAGTCGAAAAAATCCTTATAAATCCATTTAAGTTTTATATAATAAATATAAAATTTATTATATAATAAAATGTCTAATTTTAAATCTCACAAAGTTATTATTATTACATTTTTAACTAAAGAAGTAAAGGCATTCGGATTCCCAAAAACGTAATAAACAATATCGTAGTTATTATTTTATTTTACAGCCAATGTAATGAATTAACGATTATATACATATATAATAGCTAGAAATTATTCATAATGACTAAACTGTGTCAGTAACGTGACAAGAAATAAATAAATAAATATGTTGGGACATTAACACACAGCACCATCTAGTTCCATGGTAAGCTATGAGGCTTGCGTTATGGATACCAGATAGGTGATACACTACTCATATATAACTTTAAATACATACATATTATAAATATAAACACCCATGACTGGAGTACAAACATTCGTGCTCATCACACAAATGAATGCCCCCAGCGGGACTCGAACCCGCGACCGCTGGTACAGCAAGTAGGGTTATTACAAACTGAGCCAAACGTGTCGTTAAATAATTTTCTACTTTCTATCTAGATATTAATTATAATAGCTACTTAGAATAGCCTAAATTAATAAAAATTGAACTCACACAATATTTTACTCATAATACTTAACTCACAATAATTTTACTCATAATAGAAAAACGAGTGTTTTTCTATTATGAGTAAAATTATTATTCAAAACATTAAAGGTACTTAACCTTTAATATTAAAAGGAAATTTTATAATTGTTACAGAAGGATTTGAGAAGTATTAACAAACGTTATATTCTCAAAGGCAGGTTAAGGTATGTTATATCTAGAAATATTCTTGTTACTTTATCTACATATGTCTAGTTATAAAATATAACATATTGGCTTAAAATTAGTTGTTTAATTCTAATTATCACATAATCCTATTAGGGTTAGATATTATAATTATACTATAAATAATATCCAGACTTCACCAGATTATTTATCCAGGCTCATTTTGGCTGTAACATATATAATGCGATTTGTTCTAAGAAGTCAACACAACACCAGGAAAATTTTATTTATAAAGTTTCCCAAAATTGTTATCGGATCCCCAAATTTTATATATACCTAAGCAAAAAGTTATTTTCCTTCATATTATGTAAAATTGACATTAGAGGCTAGTACTGCTCTGCTTACCTGAATGTTAATTAATAAATGTTTTGATTACATACAGGAGACATTTAAAAAAAGTAAATAAAAATATATACCCTCGACCTGGTCGCTATTTAATGAAATGAGGCAGTCTTATCATCGCCCTCAATTCCATCCGACACTAAGATACCGTAAATACCGGCGCACTGTTTCAAACTAACGTATTCTTTGTTAAATGTATTACATTAATAGTACTTTAGTTATATTAAATACAAAATTTAAACGAGTAAGTTCCACGTGTTAAATAATTATTAACTAAGCTATTTAATTGCTTGTAAAATTTTATCTAATGCTTTATATTCATTGTATGAAAACTTAGTTGAAAAAAGTATATTATAATATAAATATCGATTACATACTATAGCAATAGCTTGATTATGATTACATTGATAAATATTTTCAACTCATCTCAAATATTAAAGAACCCTCTACAATAAACTATATGAAATGTTCTTAGAAGTTATTATCTCCAACAAGTAGATCGTAAACGGGCGTCGTCGCCGGCGTCGGTGACACATCGCCGCGTGATTCACAAGGCGAACTGCGCGAGCACAAGAATCCCTGACGTCAGCGCGTCCGGGGCCTATGAACTACGTTATGCGGGAATTTATCGAATGGCCGACTTTTTATAGACATTATTTACGAAATATTGTAAAATTCTATTATTATTTTTTTAAGTCAAAAAGCATGATACATATCTAGCTATAGGTAAATCTCGTCATTTAATGTAATCCAAATATTAAATGAAACAAAACGTAAATAATAATTTAAGAATCTTCCATAATTTGCTTTTAGAATGTAGAATTTCAATAAATCAATATCTATATAAATTATACTTAAAATTTAAAAATAATAAATTTAATATTATTTATATCAGTCACGTTGAAACATTAAAATAAAATGAAAATTTGCAGAATGCATTACGGTATGTAAAACATGCGAGCGAAGCGTAACATTGTGAAAGAACATATTTCGACGTTCGCAGAATAGGTCCCAAGGCAGCGCCGCCGGTTCACACCCGCCGCGTTCCGTTCTCCGACCGCAATGTTCGAGTTTGTATATCTTTGTAGTCATAACCTCCACATCACCTCACGCGCCCAATCCGCTCCAACGATCACGACCTTCCGTAATTGTTTAAGGGAATAAAGTGACAAAATTGAAAAACTTTTTTTATGTCGCCATAAAATGTAGCTATCGCTTGGAGTCGGTATTGATTTAATATTTTCAATTAAACACTTTTGAAATAGTCTGGATGTTTGTATAATAAATGCTTATTTACTTTACTTACTTCAATACTTATACATCGAACTCTTTTATTGTTGTCTTAACTTATTATTGATTTACTTTTCATTCGCTCCACTCACGTGTTAGAGCAATAAAAACAAGCCTACTTAGCCTATAACGAAGTTTCCTCATTATTTTATCTACTAATGAACGTCGCGTTAAAATCGGTTTAGGCGCTCCGAAGATTAATGAAAAACAAACAGAAACACGACTTTTTTCAAAACGTAGAAACAAGATAGTTTTGTTATATTAGATTATTATAGGCGAGCTTTTTGTTGTCACCAAAAACATTTTTCAATAGAAATTGTCAATAGTATCCTATACAATTGGATAAAATATGAATTCTCTACTAATATTATAAATGTGAAAGTTTGTGAGTACGGATGTATGGATGTGCGTTACTCTTTCACACCAGAACGGCTGAACGGATCTGGATGAAATTTGGCACAGAGATAGATTATAGTCTAGAATAACACATAGGCTACTTTTTATCCCTGAAAATGTACGGTTCCCGTTGGATAGGATTGTTTTTGTTTCCCTAAAGGCAAACCCGAGCGAAACGAAAGTCAGCCGCTCGTAATCAATACTTTGCATCTCAAAGTTCCCTAATAAAAATCTTCATTACAATTATTATAATTAAAAAAGAAAAATTAGTAGGAATAAAAAATATTATTTATTAACGTCACGCAACCTTTGTTATTTAGGGATAACAATTCTTATGATCGATTTATAACATGAAATATTAAAAAAAGGCAATTGCCTTTTATTATTTCTCATTTTTCATACAATTTTTTACAATATTATATTTTTTTTACATGCAAAATATCTATACTAATATTATAAAGAGGAAAGATTTTTTAGTTTGTACCGAATAAGCTCCGAAACTACTGAACCGATTTAGATGAAAGGGGGTAGCGGGTTAAGGCGGGTCTGGCGGCCCCCACCGAATCTGGTAAAATCATTCCAAAAATCTTGAAGAGGGTCGAAAAACAAGCAGTATAAGCTTTTTACCGACATTACAACCCCAAACGAAAACACAGTAATGGCGAAAAATACGATTTTTTATGATTTTTATTTTTTTCAACCAGTTTAATTTATTTTTAAATGGTTTAAACGCAATTAAAAATTTGTTTTGGATGTGTGGAAGTCCCCTGAATTTTTTCAGATTTTTTGGTCAAGTAAAAACATGTGAATTTTAGGTTTAAATGCGAAAAAATCGTGAAAAACGCGTCATTTTCAAGATTCAACCCTCTTATTTTTAGGGTTGTTTTCATTTTCCCGAGGGGTGCTGTATAGTATAGATAGCGGCAATCGCCTTCTTTCGAATGCAGGCAATTGGACTCAATTTGGTCAATTCTGGTGAGCGGGGCGATTTTTTGAAAAAAACTGGAATTTTCAACTTTCGGTAAATTACGGCGCGTACTTGGTGAAACCTGTGTTAATAAATATTTATGGGTGAATTTGTTGTCAAAAAATTTTTTGACATCAAATTCGTGATCAGCGAGCTCAAAAACCCCTATAGAGATGTATTTTTTATAGCAAAGACGCATTATACCAAGTACGCGCCGTAATTTACCGAAAGTTGAAAATTCGAGTTTTTTTCAAAAAATCGCCCCGCTCACCAGAATTGACCAAATTGAGTCCAATTGCCTGCATTCGAAAGAAGACGATTGCCGCTATCTATACTATACAGCACCCCTCGGGAAAATGAAAACAACCCTAAAAATAAGAGGGTTGAATCTTGAAAATGACGCGTTTTTCACGATTTTTTCGCATTTAAACCTAAAATTCACATGTTTTTACTTGACCAAAAAATCTGAAAAAATTCAGGGGACTTCCACACATCCAAAACAAATTTTTAATTGCGTTTAAACCATTTAAAAATAAATTAAACTGGTTGAAAAAAATAAAAATCATAAAAAATCATATTTTTCGCCATTACTGTGTTTTCGTTTGGGGTTGTAATGTCGGTAAAAAGCTTATACTGCTTGTTTTTCGACCCTCTTCAAGATTTTTGGAACGATTTTACCAGATTCGGTGGGGGCCGCCAGACCCGCCTTAACCCGCTACCCCCTTTAGTAAGATAATTTGAGACCCTGAAAGACAGGATAGTTTTTATCCTGGAAATCATCCCTTAAGGAGGTGATAATGGGAATTGGGGATGAAAGTTTGTATGGGGAATCAAGCTAGGGACGAATCCGAGCGAAGCGAGTCGCTAGTTTGATATAAATTGATTTATTTTATTTATTTATTTGAATTAAAACCTCTTTGTAGGCTAAAGACCTCCTCCATTTTATCCTATTGTTTTTTTCTATCTCTTGCTTTTATTTGCCATTTGTCTCCTGCTATTTCTTTAATGAGACAGTGGTAGCTCAGTGGTAAGGCGCTTACTTGGGAAACCGAGTGAAGCTGGTTCAAATCCCGAGTCTCGCACCTCTGATATTTTCATGTGCGAATCATTTCCAACATGATTACCACTTGTCTTACGGTGACGGAAAACATCGTAAGGAAACCTGCGTGTCTGAGAGAACTTAGTAAGTTTCGAAAGATATGTGTAGTCCGTCAACCCGCACTTGGCCAGCGTGGTGGACTATGGCCTGATCCCCCTCGTATTGAAGGGAGGCCCGTGCCCAGCAGTAGGACGTTATTTTTTTTTTTACTTTAATATAATCGAACCATCTTCTCATTGGTCTTCCTCGTTTTCTTTTTCCTGTAGGTCCTATATCCTATAAATGGTCCTATAAATAACATTACAAAATTTTATTTCTATTTATAAATAAGTACCTACTGCCACCACACACAGCACTAATATAGTGCTATTATATTTTACACGGCGTAATCATAATAAGCTTCAATCCTTTTGGTAATTTAATTTAATGCACAACCATTAAAATCCTTTTTGTACGTCGGTATTACTCAGGTACTCAGTTTGGTTTATTAATTATTTAGTTCGAAATTCTTACATAGTCATGTTTCAGATCATCACTTTAAAAAAACTAAAACTTAAACCTGAATATCAGGACTACTAATGTCAACTATTAATAGTTGACAATCGATATCGCTAATAGAAAATTAAAAAATATAGAAAAATGACGTGACTCTTTTGCGTAACACTTAGCAATTTTTTTTATTAGCGTAAAGGATTGTCATATGACATCATGTATTTCAGCCCCAGCAGTATTTAATTGGACTGTTTTCCGTTTTTAATTTTTTTTTTTAAATTGTACATATTTCATTACAGTTAATGATTTTTAATTTGTATTAATTAGTGAAAATCGAACATCTCTGCGATAAGTCTTGTTCAAATCCGTCCCCCGAGGCCCGAGATGATGGGATGCACCGATTAAATAAACTGATATATCCACTAAACTCATTTGTCCTCTTTTAAAAGTAATTCGAGTTTTATCTATTTCAAAATATTTATGTTAATTGTATCACAACTATGTATAATGAATTCTTTTTAGACATTTTTTCGTACATTCTTCTCAAGATGGCTATGAAGACTATTTTTGCAATATCGGAACAAGTCATAGTTAACTATACAACACTTAACCAAATAGTAAGAAATTAATATTTTCATTATAGAACATGCAAATGCAAATTCCGAATCGAAATATTTAAAAAGGTTAACCCTATTACTATATCGTTTTTAGGTAAGTCAATATATTTGGCTACAAATGATAAAAGGGTAAGAAATAAAAAGTCACTAAAAATTCTACATCCATTATATTTCAACGTCATCAGTGGTGATAATAATTAAAATTAATACATTTCAGACGCTTTCAAAATCTTGTTATTTATACAAGGGATCCTAGTGAACTAAATACTTATTTTGTAATTAAGCTTCTCTCGTGTATCAATTATCTCATTTCGTCCGTGTTATAACCAAAATAACATCGATAAAAATAAATCGGTTTGAGATATTGAATGGAAGTTGAGAGTAAATATTAGTAAAAAATCAGTCTAGATAAAAAAACTTGTTCTCTCAATCGATATCGGTTTGCTAAATCGACGCCACCTTAGCCTTAAAACTAAAGGAACATAATTTAGAACCTATAATTAAAAAAAATAATATTAGCATTCATAATATTACATAATAGTACCAAAATGTCACATTGGAATTTAGAGATTCACAGGGGCATGACTAGTCATTAATGTGAGAGAATTTATACCTAGCAGTGATTTCAAAAGACAGTCTTGTTTACGGTTCATCTCACCGAATAAAAAAGTTAATACAATATAATACAATAAAATGGTTAACAAAACGCTAATACGTTACCTGTAACATGTAGTTAGCTACATAATATAGCGCTTTAAACGGTGTGACAGCAACCAATACATCCTATCTAATTCCATAACCTACACGTGAGACATGCTTCGTGAACCTCCCCACTTCCATCCACTGCGCACTTCCCACCGCACAGCATCCGAAACTTAATTAATCGCGGTCTTGTCACATCAATAATTTCACAATAAAACATACCGACGTCGAATGAGAGACGGCAAGTGTTTTGGCAGTGTAAGAAAAATGACCAAAAATCTGTAATGCGTAGGATAATTAAGATCACAATACAGTTAATACTTAAGAATAAAACCTTACCTTAGTCGAATACGTCAGGCGGTGACTAATGTTGTACAGAGCCGGCGGCCGCCGCGTGCCCGCGCTTACACTATAGCTAACTCTTTAAAAAATATCACTTATCACACACTTAAATATAATATGTTCGTATTGATAAAAATGGAATCTGTCATATTACAATACACGCTTCATTTTTAAACTGAATCTCTTCCAAAAATGGCTGCTTTAAATAAACAATAGTATCGTCAATATAATATACTGATTAACGTACCTAATATTAAAATTATTTTTTGTAAGATTAGATGTATCCCAATCACTTCCAAACATTCTATTTTGCTATTACGTTCTTGACAGATTGAAAACTAATATTACAACACTAGGTTTGATTAATTTATTACATAAAAAAAGTTTGTTACTAGTCTATTTCTATTTATTATTACTTGTGATAATACTCTATAAAAAGAATGGTCATATAATCATAAGTCCATTACAAATAAAATAGATTATAAAAAAGGGTGCGTTATTGTAATATCTCCAATCAAGCATTCGAAAAGCGTTATAAGTACATAGAGACAGAGGAACAGCGCGAGCACGAGGGTATATCTAAAAAGCTAACTACAACACTTAAATCGATAAATTTTGAAGGAATGTTTCATACAACATTAATGTAATGGAAACAATTGTGCGATACTTCACGTCACACGATTTACACAATAATTGTACTGTCACTTATAAAAACATTCATTATTAAAATTGAAAATGTCGACGTATAGTCTACTTGTATCCATTTAGTATAATACTATAATATAGTGAGTGAATATAAAATATTTAAGCTCAATAAGTTTAGTACCAGCTTAAGATGAAACAGCACTGTTTTTCGAATACAAAATATATAATAACTTGGAAAGCATAAATATTTTATATTACAATTGGATAAATTAAATTATATAATTTTAAATAGAAAATACCACGTTCATTCAATTATCGCATAATATTGCTTAATATCGGCAATGTACAAAACGGTCACCGCGCGGTATACTGTGCTCACGAGTGTAAACGTACGAAATCAACTTCTTATACTAAACAATTTGCTGTATGATGTAAAAAGGAAATCAAGCTTGCCTTATATAGCCATGTATATTAATTAGTAATATTAAAAAAAATACTATACAAAATGTCTGTAGTCCCGTTTACATTTTTTAACATACTCATTATTCATGTATTCACAAAATGTATAGGATAAGAAGTAAATAAAGCACGTTTACACTCGCAAGTTGACGATAGTGAGTTCGTATCAATACTCGTATAAACTAGGTAGTGAAGTCAGCGGTAGCAACCTCAGTCTTGTCAATCTGATGTGGGCCAACGCTTAGACTCCAACATGTTTCGCCGTACACTGAAAAATATTTTCTTTGCATTAGCAATAATATCATCATTGAACATTAAGTTAAACATCGTT
The DNA here is from genome assembly GCA_905404265.1 of Fabriciana adippe. Taxonomy (NCBI): domain Eukaryota; kingdom Metazoa; phylum Arthropoda; class Insecta; order Lepidoptera; family Nymphalidae; genus Fabriciana; species Fabriciana adippe. The sequence goes on from FR990000.1 coordinate 7,236,048, forward strand.
AAGATAAAATTATAAAAAAAAGTTTTAAACTCGCAGGTTTTGCTAGTATTTTTGAGTAGTAACACTTCAACTGGCCATATATGCAGCGCTGGATTTACACTAAGGGCACCAGGGGCTAGTTCTCAGTGCGGCAAAATTTTAGGGGTAGCAAAATTCGGAGGGTGAATAAGAAAGTCCATCAAAATGCTTTTTTATTTTCCAAAAAATAAATAATTCAAAAATTTAAATAGTTTCGAAAAATTGAAAACATTTATAAATTATTTTTTTGCATTTCTCCAAAAATTCATAATAAAAAATGTTTTAACTTTACCCATTTTATGCAAAATTTCGATAATGGGGCGGCATTTTTTAAAGTGCCCAGGCGGCCCAGGCTAAGGTGGAATCCGGCACTGCATATAGGGTCAATGGCAATAGTGACACACTTCAATGTATCATTACCTACCTCCTAACATTATAACTTATTAGAGCAAAGCTTTTAGTATTTAATTACTACTATTTAATTATTTCATTATCATCAAGATAATAAAAAAACATTAAAACAAACAGATTTACTCTATATCTCTGAGCCGCCAATATTCCATATCACCGTTTTTAATCAAAACACCATTTATTTACAACAATAATTATATAAATCTGTCTACATAAGATTGATTATTATTATTTATCTAAATTGCTTTATTTGTAAATTCGTTATTAAATTTTAGAATCATTTCCTTTCTTTGCTACAATAGATAATCTATACTAATATTATAAAGAAGCAGAGTTTGTTTGTTAGTTTGTTTGAACAAATCTAGTTAATTAGAAGCTAATCTCAGGAATTACTAATCCGATTTGAAAATTTCTTTTTGCATTAAATAACTTGTTTATTGAGAAAAGCTATAGGCTGTCATCATGCTACTTACTACCCAGGGGAGCGGAGCAGTATTCATAAATGTCAACAACTTTCATACATTATTGTAAAACTGATGTTTATATTATGTTTAAGTGGTTTAAGCTCAGAAACTTTGTCAAATACTCATCGTGTAGAGGCTATATGAAAAAGGCATATATGTATAATCAAATTTAACGCGGGCGAGACCGCGGGGCAAAGCTAGTCTGATATAAAATAGATAAACACTATATTAATAGATATTTAATACTACATAAGAATAAAAAAATTGAATATTGACTAATATATTTACTGCATTCAATACGAATTTTAAAAATTAGCTTTGAATGCAGCAGAAATATATGACAACTTTTGAGAAACTTTTTTTATAGTATTTTTTTATAACAATTTTATTTTTATAGTCAGTCAACTAGGAGCTCACATTCGCTTCGCTCGGACTTGTCTCTAGAAAAATAAAAACAAATCTATCCCACGGGAACCGCACATTTTTTCGGGGTAAAAAGTAGCCAATGTGTTATTATTCTGATCTGTGAGTTATATTATTGTAAAGTTTCAATAAAGTCCACTCACTAGTTTTTGCGTGAAAGCGAAACAAACATCTACACATCCATACATCCAGACATCCATACATCCAGACATCCATACATCCTCACAAACTTTCGCATTTATAATATCAGTATAGATTTTATCATTATAGCTATAAGATGAACGGCGATGAGGCAGCCTTGTTAACCTACTTCTACTCCTCGTTACAATGAGACAATTTCATTAGAAAAATACTCCTAATCCTAAAATAGGACGAGTCAAGAAAATATATATTTAGGCCAACCGTGGCCAGTGTCGTAGTTGAATATAGAAGAGATTCCATAGCGCTCTATTTTAATTTTTAAAGCAAATAATTGGGTTTTAGGACGAAGAGTATATCTTTAAGTTCTACATAACTATTTGGTACATTGATACGGGAGAACAAATGTATTTTCCAACTTGACTGACTTTGTCTGTAATATTAACCGATTCATTGCGGGTGACACCTTAGGGGTGTCATACATTTCTTTCCTGTGTGGCGTGTGACACCCGAGCGGTGTCATAATTCAATTCGTCGAAACTATGTTAAAATGACATTTTTAAAGGTTTTCGCTAAATAAATCTATCATTATTTTATCACACAGATCATGCCTGTACTGTTCGTTTCAGGATTTAGTGTGAATAGAAAATTTTCAGGGGTTAAAAACCTTCTCATTGTTCCGAATACATTTCTTTCACGTGTGGCGGATGACACCCGAGCGGCGTCATCATAATCTAATCCGTTGAAACTCTGTTAATCGTAGAATAACGTATGGAACTGAACATTTTACCCGTTTTGAATAGTTTTATACCCGACTGCGACGAAGCCGAGAAAGGCTATGATTATGATGTACGATTTGATGTTTCCTCGTAGCTACGGAACGGATAACGTGTTTTCTATAATGTATTTTCTATAATATATATATCGATATTGATCGGTAGATTCTTCTTTGGTGACGGGAATGTCCATGTGTAAATTAAAATAACAAAATACCGGGTGCTATCTTTTAGGCTTTAAATCTTTTTTATCAAAATGAAGGGGGTCTCAAAGAAAATTTATGTTATTTTTATATTCAAAATAATTACGTTTAAAAGCAACTTGTAATAGTACAATCTATATTTTCTTAATTTCTGTGCATGTCCTAATATCTTTCATTTTCTTTTTTTTTAGGAAGAACATACTCTTCATATGATTGAGAGTTCTGTTCCAAAGTACACTGCGTTTCGTCTTCGTCACTCTGCGATTCAGGGATGTATGGGCGTTTTCGATTCAATTCAAAAAATTGTAACAATTCTTTAAGCTATAAAAAATATAAAATCGCAGTGTATTACAAAATCTATACTAATATCCATACTAATATTATAAATGCGAAAGTAACTGTCTGTCTGTTTCCTTTTCACGCTTAATCCGCTGAACTGATTTAGACGAAATTTGGTATGGAGATAGTTTGAGATCCCGGGAAGGACATAGGATAATTTTTACCCCGGAAATCATCCCTTAAGAAGGTGAAAAGGGGGGTGGAACTTTGTATGGGAAATTAATCATTTCTCAACTAAGAGATATAAAACTCATCATACCTATGTATGATATATGTATATAGACTATATAGTCTATGTATTCCATACTAACCGTCATAAGGTATCTAGGGCCGAACTCGAGCGAAATAATAGACGTCATCTCAATAGCTAAACTCAATACTTTCAAACTTTTCTTGGGAATTTTAGTTGCCAATATTGCACCAAGTATATAAAAAAACTTTGCAACACCAATTTCAGAACATATTTTAAAATATATTCTTAAGCTATTTAAATTGTATAGTCAAAGAAAAAAGAATACCAAATGTGTACAATATCTGATTCAAAATAGTCATTTCAAGTAAATCACGTATCTAAACACAAGGAACTCTTTCTAAACGAATTAACAAACTGCTTAGGTCTGATATTAGATGCTGACTGAACGAAATCAAGTGTAAATAAGCCAAAAAAAGAAAAAAAAAGCACAAAGTTTTCGTATATGGCTGAAGGCACCGTAGGGGTGTCATTTTAACGTATGGCGCGTGACGCCCTAGAGGTGTCATGAAAAATTTGTTCGCCGCCACGGGCCGTAGTTCGTAAAAAAGGCCGTCGCAATGAATCGGTTAAGTTGTGGCTTTTCACAGAGCGCGACTTAAATACAGCTTTGAAACACTTTTTCGATACTGATAGTGATGGTGCGCAGTAATAGAAATAAAGTATGTCCACACCAGTACGCATGAATGTTCATCTCGCGTTTTCATCTAACGCATGCATGAAGTGCCTTAGCGCATGCAATAACGCATGCGCTAAAACTATTTCGACAACAGCGCATGCCCGTTGCGCACGCTGATCTCTCACTGGTGGGTTCACGTGCAACATTCCGAGTATTTTACATGACAATATGACGTAATTACGACATATTTTTTTAAATTTGGAACTAGAAGAAATTGATTCTGTAACAGTTAATCGTGCTAATGACGTATATTCTATAGAACCACCAATCGGACTTTCCCAATCAACTTCGACACAGCCAGTGTCAACCGAGGATTCGCGGCCGCAAACAGAAAACACGTCAAACGTCTTGCGGGATACCAACAGCCAAAATATCATCCTGATTCTTCAACCATTGCTAACATTTAATTATAACTAGTTAAATTTTCATAAATGAGTCCCCAGTAGCCAAAAATTTAAGGGTAGTTGCTAATTCTATTTCAGCAGGTATCGCTTCTCGATAATGAGTGTTTTGTTTCGTAATTTTTGGACTCATTATTTGCAAAAGGTTGTTAAAAATGGCTTTAAACATTCGTGTAAAGTTTTTATAAAAGATATTGTCATTGTTTAACTATAAATCTTTCAATATCATGTTGTTCCGTTTCTTGAAATAATCTTTCATCCAAATCATACCTATTGACGTCTATATTCTCTTTGGCAACCCTCAAGGTAAACAAAAAGGTGAAGGTCAAAAACGTGAAAACAAACAATAAGTATATAACAAGATAAGCGTAAGATAAGGCGCAAATCAAGAGAAATAAAGAAAGTAAAAACTATAAACCACTAGGGCTCAACCTCGCTTCGCTCGGGTTCACCCCTCGAAAAACAAATCTATCCCACGGGAACTGTACATTTTTCCAGAATAAAAAGTAGCGTATGTGCTATTTCAGACTATAACCTATCTCCGTGCCAAATTTCATCAAGATCCGTTCAGCTGTTCTGGCGTGATTGAGGAACAAATATCCATCCAAACATCTAAACTTTTACATTTATATAAATAAAATGAATCACCGAAATGTATGTAACTTCCGATCGACTGCACCAAATTGGGTATTTCTTTGTTTTTGTGTTTGTTATTGTCAGGACAAGTTTTGTAAGAAGAAAATGAAAAGAAAAAACCTTTTTCTTGTTTTTTTTTTTAAATCTCTTGATATGAAAAGTGAGTAGTGAAATAGTTTTTATCCCGGAAATAACCTCTTAACCTCTTACCCTGAGAATGGGGATGAAAGTTCGAAGCTGAAGTGGGGAAGTAAGCTAGGGACGAACACGAGCGAAGCGAGAGTGAGTCACTAGTTTATAATATTAAGTAAGATTTGTTTATGTACCAATACATATGTATATCTTATATACCATTTCTGAAGGTAAAGAATTCAAATTTACCAAGAGTCCAATATAAATCAATAACTAATTGCGAAAAAATATAGAATATGTTAATAATATGGTGCCCATTTCTAAAAGAAACATTAATTAAAGTGGCTGTGGCTAAGTTTAGTGACCGGCCACCATCTTGGACTAAAGGAGTTCTCTATATAAAAATCCTAACCTAAACAATATTGCTCAATTTAAGCTCGTATATCAAGATACTGGCCGATCATAACATTAAAAGCGAGAACAAGAACGTGAAACTGTATTGCACACCTAATATATTATATACAAAGTAGACAAAATTCACGTACCACAAGTTATGCTTCAGTAGGCTGCTCCACGGGTTCAGTGCACGGCTCATCGGTTGACACTGTTTTCACTTTGATTTCCGTTTCATTCTTTTCTTCTTTCCCATTGTCTGTGTCCATAGAATCACTATTGGCCCCATTTACCTCTTTACCGTTCTCAACAGAAAGCCGTGTACTTAAGTCATCGTTGCTAGCGTCACCATTTTGAACAACTTGTGTTTCACCATTCGTTTTACCATTCACTTGTTCGCTATTCCCCTTAAGTTTTTCTTCCGTGTTCGTCTCTTCTTTTGTTTCTGTAGCGCTAGTTGGTTTATCTTCTTTCGGAGAGTCCTTACTTTCTTCTGCGGTGGATGTTTGTTTTTTCTCATCTTCTTCCATTGCTGTATCAGTATCTTTCGAACTACTTTCTGCTGCCTTTTCTTCTGGTGTTATTTCTATTTTTACGTTACTCTCTTCTACTTTCTCCCCTGCAGTCTTTGTTTCAGTAGTCCTAGTCTCCTCTGATTTTTCTTCAGATGTTTTGATGGTGTCTTTAACGGGTGCTGGCTTTTCCTTATCAGATTCTATTTTATCCTTATCGGGTTTCGTATCATCTGACGGCGGCTGGTCATTTGATTCCGCTTTTTCGACAGCAGGTTCCGCTTTTTCTTTAGTGGAATCCGACATTTCTTGAGTGGGGTCTGACTTCTCTTTAGTAGCTTCGACTTTATCTTTCGCATGCTCTCTTTTCTCTCCTTTGGATTTCCTTTTCAATCTTTTTGTAGGGTTTAAACTTACTGACATGATATGGGCAATTTCTTCACACCGTTTCATTTCGATTTCTAATTCTTTTTCTAATATATTTTCTGACAGTAAAGGTTCGTTGTCCGAATCTGCCGACTCCTCTACAATAGGTTTCAAAGACTGTTTTACCGGAATACTGTCCAGATTTGTCACATTTTGTACTTTTGTTAAAATATCGGCACATTCTTTTTCTAATTCCTGGCCTACGTTTTGTAAGTCTTCCATGACTTCACTTGAATTTGGCTCTTCAACAACTGGTTCTATATCAGCAATTTCTGCCATCTCTGCCAAATTTTCTTTGTCTTCAGTTATTTCTTCAATTTCAGTAATAACAGCAGGCGGAGTTTCTTCGGCAATTTGTGCCTTCTCTTCTACCGGTTTCTCTTCTGATACAGAAGACTCTTTTGGCACATCTACTTTTTCTGTTTCAGTCTTTTTATCGGTTTCTACTTTTTCAGTCGTTTCTTTTTCTGCTGATTTTGCAGATTCTGGCTTCTTATCTTTGGACGATTCTTCTTTAGCGGGTTGAGATTTCTCAGTGACATCTGTTTCCATTTTTTCAGTCTCTTCTGGTTTATCACTAACTTCAGTTATAATGGGTTCTGCGTCAAGAATTGGTGCATCTATTTCGATCGAATCTGTTACTTCTTCAACAACAATTGCGGGTTCGTCATCCATTGGTTTTACGTCTACACTATCTTTTTTAACTGGCGCACTATCTTCATCGACTTCCATTTTTTCAGGTTCTTCTTTTTTGTTTTCTACCGCCGGAGCTTCAGAAGATTTTTGTTTCGTCGATTCCGCTTCTACTGCATCCTTACTGTTGTTACTCGCATCAGTCTTAGGAACTTTAGCAGGCTGCTCATCCTGAAATGTAATCATTTCATAATTAAAATTCATCGCTGCATATGTTCAGAATCAGTGAAGATTTTATAAATGTGTTTAAGTATTTTTAAGTTTATTAAATGTCTCTCTCTTTCAAACTATCAATGTTAATTTGATACACTTTGCCAAATTACTCAAGTAAATATTAACTTTTTGGATAATAGTAATTAAAGAAACAATGTAACACAAATAAAGGGTAAAATATTTTATTATAAAAATATTTTATTTATTCATGCAAAGAAAGAAACATAATAAGTTTGAATAAAATGATTTATTTTCAAATATAAATAACAATCTTTGCTATACACAAATAAAATTTTATATAATATTCCAAAAAAATAAAGAAAATATATGTGCAAAACAACAGTATAGCTAACTAGACAACCAATTACTGCCAATAACAACTTTGTAACTATTTATAAACAATATTATCAACACCTAATCTATTAAATTAAGCCATCACCTTTTAAGTTATTCATACTTTCATAGAAAATTACTTAAAGTTATAAAAAAATGAAGTAAAACTTCGTTGGCGCTGTGGGAGATGTAAATTAAAATAAATCAAAATACAAATATAATAACTTTTGTAAATAATTAATAATAAATTTAACTCTCACATACACTATACCCACTTTTCCAATGCAGACTTATGGATTAAGATCTTGAAGATCCAACTGCAAGGTTGCTACGTTCATCGAGTATTCAATCAAAATCATTTTTTTATATACAATAATAAAAGGGACAATATGTTTTAGCCGGGTTGCCTATTAAAATATGCCCACTAGTATTTTTAATTAAATTAATAAGAAATCGACTTTTTGGAACGAAATCGTTCCACTTGTTTTTAAAATAAATTATATGATCATGACATATATTCATTATTTATACATCAAACTAAAGCTTACTTTTTTCTGTACCTTGCAGCCGGATCTTAGGCCATTACCCCTCAGTCACACCTAAAAAAGTTTTACTTTAATATAAACTTTACAAAGCACTATTCTACACCATCACCAATATGCATATTATATTTTTGAGTGCAGCAATGACGAACCATGTATGTAAAAAATTTGCATATTAACATTAACCTAACCTTTTTACAACTCTTTCAGTTTATGTTATTAAAAAATAATAAAAATATTTTATTAAAGTTGGTACTAACGCAAAGGAGAATAATTTTGATTTAGATTGGACATGTTTATTCTTTAACAATTGTTCATAATAAATTTAAAATATATGAAAATTATCATATATTAAGTCAAATTAGTCTATAACCCACAGCATATTGTTTGAATATAAAAATATACTTATAAGTTAGTGGACCTATTCACCGTGACATAAATACATATAATTTCAATTTCATTTATAGCCATCAGCAATCATAGTGTTTCGGCTGTCAGTGATTCTATCAGCTGACCTTTGCTCTTAACGCATATGCCAGCGATCAACACGTAATTATACAGTTCTTACTGCTAGTTATTTGGATTTTTATTAGAGTAGAGAGTAAGAATACGTCATTGCTATATTATGTTGTATAATTTTTAATTTCATTTGTAAATTGTAACTAAATAATTATGTAATAATTAAATCTTGGAAATCAATTTTTAACCTACTTCTTATTATCATGTCTATTTTAAAGTGATGTATTAAATTTTGTTGATAATACAATCATTCAATGTCGATGGGCATATTTTTATCAATAATATTATTATCATCATTTTCATAACAAACAAAAATTGTTAGCATTTAGAATTGAAAAATATTGAGCTTATGTTCGCATAATATACACGATGTGAAAAAATATTATATACCTATTTATAATGAGGCAGGGAGAGAAAAACGTGTTCGAGAAACTGTACACAAGGCAACATCACAGCATCTGCAGATCCGTTTTGTTTTATTTGAGACGGTGAGTTGGGCGGACGAGTGTAATTAACGTTTTAGTTGAAATTATAATAAATTTAATTTCGTTTACTATTAGCGATATTGACGGTTCAAAGTCTAAATCAGCTAAGCGGGTTAATGTTTGTATATGTAAATATATTGAATGATCAATACAATATTATTATTATGCTATATGATAGATATAGCATACTATTTTTTTGGCAGACTTTCTATTTGTCATTTTTGGGCTTTGATTTTCATTTTATTGATATTTTTTCGTTTAAAAAATATAAAAAGGTTTATAATATCGCATTCAAATTCGAGAATTAGTAAATTTAATAAAAAAAAAATACATAAATCGGCTAGATGATAGCATACTGATTCGTCACGGGTAATGCATGCAAGGCAACATCACGGCACCTGGGGGTCCGTTTTCCGTTTGTGCGAGACGGCGAGCTGGGCGAACGAGTGTATGACCGCGAAGGCGTCGGTCGCGGCGGCGGTGAGAGGGGCGTTGCCCTCCCGGCTGACGAGGGCCGCGTACATGCCCGCGCTGCGAGCTGCCTCGGCCTCTGGAAATTATATAAAACTCATTTTTAACTAGGTTTTCACGTGGTTCTATTCGCGTGGTAAGCACGTTCTTAAAAAGCAGCACAGGGTAAATAAACAGGGATAAAATTTCAGGAAATAGGCAAGTTTACAGCTCTACGTCATTGAAAATAGACAGAAATAAATATGTTAAAAGCAGTGAAAGACGTAACAAATCAGAAAATAGTAGTGAATGAGACAAATGGAACACATAAAAAACGTGACTGGACTTAGTGTGTAAGGTATTCCACCAATTTTCAGTCAATTACATGATAACTTTTTTTCAACAAGTAGGGTGCAAAAAATAAGGGTAACAGAATGGGAAAAACTTATTAGGGCACATTATATGGGTGTACCCGTGAAAGGTGCCAATCTAAATTTACAAATTGTAGATTGCAGTTATTGTTAATTGATTTTGGAGATTTTTTAAATTTTAATTATGCAAATTTAGCCAAATGTTTAATTTACCCGAACTACCGATAACTACACCGAAAAATTCAACAATTTTTTACACAAATATAGTATAAAACATTATTCAGATAAGTTAGGAAAGAGATAAGAAAGCATCTTACCTTTGGGAATATCAGTGAGAAATAAAATCTCATCGGCTTTGCAACCAATCTTTTCAACAATGGATGTATAACTTTTGGCCTCTTGCTTAGCTCCAACTGATGTATCAAAATGCCCATCTATATATGGAAGGAGATCGCCAGAAAGAGATTTCTCAAAGAGTAGCTTCTGTGCTTGGACTGAGCCAGATGAGTAAATGTAAACTTTCTGGCCCTCAACACCATGCCATTGTTCAAGAGCTGCCGACACGTCATCGTATACACTAAAAATAAAAAGAAATTTTGTAATGTATATACTCAGAAGCAACATACAGCAGTTTCAGCCTTCGCACATGATAGGTCTTTTTAAAAGTAGCCTATATTTAGACTCAGTCCCAACCACCACTAATACCACTACATGTTCCCAGACTAAAAACTCAATCTTTAGCCTATTAAATATATCTAAGCTTATTGTTAGATTACATTTAACTCCATCATAGCTCTGCAATTGTGTAAACAAATGACAAACCATCAAACGTTTTTGTGCATGATATACTATTACTAAAAATAATGATGTGATTAATATTATTATAAAAGCATAAAAGATTAAATTATTGAAAAATTTTACATAAATATGCAAAATAACAAAATATTACAAACAAACACATTTATTGTTGACATTTTGTTTATCAATATTTTCAAATAGTATAAACGCAAGTAGTATAACTAGCAATATTTCAGCTCATCACTTTATTACTATTTAAGGGCTGTAATTTACTTGTTATTTGAACAACTAATTATTAAAGTTAATGTTTGTAAAGCTAGATTCAAACAGTGTTACTAATGTCGAATTAGAAAGAGCCAATTATTATTACTCTTTTTATTCTTGGGTATTTGTCTGATAATAAAATATGTAAAACTAAATATATTGAAATACTTTTAGGATCAATTAATTATAATAACAATCTACATGTTACCAGAATTGACTGACCCTCAAAACTACGTGGAAAAGAAATGCAACAAAATTGGAATGCAATGAAATTCAACTTTTACCTTAAGTTCAATCTACTTCGAGACGAGTTCGACTGAGTGAAATGGATTGAATGTATATTTTGATTGGGTTATTTAAAATGATAAAAATAATTCATAATAAATTATTAAATAATAATAATATCTGAGATATATAAGGCCCATAGTTGTGCGTAGACTTTCTTGAGTGATACACGCGCAAACAGTTAAGACAAAAAATCACCACTATTATAATTTTATTTAAGAAGATACACAGAACATATAATTTTCTGATGTAAATATTATTTAAATTTCATGAAATTTAAATAATATTTGCATCAGTAAGTAGTGACGACCTTGTCCTTGATATATTAACGAGACATGAATTATGATGTGTTCTGAAATTAGGCCCATTTACATTAATTAGACCATCAATTAGATTTTATATGCTAAAAAAGCATTTACTTTTAATTATGATATGAGAAAATTGGCCATACAAAGATTTGTGGTAAATAATTCTATAATTTTTTTTTCTTTTGTTATTTTACATAACACTAGATAAGCAAATGTTGTTTGACCTACTATTGACAAAATAATAACTCCTTTTCAATGTTACACGTGTTATGAATAAAAAAATTTAAGATTACTCACTGTCCTTTAATATCCCCTTTATCAAAACCTTGCTTCCAAATCAGTCCCTGTAAATGTTTGAGGGGGCCCGCTTTACGATCAGACGACATCTGCCACTTAACGTTGTTCACTAGACCCTCTATTTGGTCTTCCTTTGACGCATCCTGAAATTGAATTTAAAATATAATTTATTTAAATTGGACATTGGAAACTGATTTTTATTCTTGTTACTAAAACAACATCTATACTAATAGGAGCGCGGCGGTTGTTTATGTATTAATTACTTATAACATAAAAGCCAAAGAATTTGTTTTTTTTTTTTGTAGTTTTAATGCGAGTGAAGCCGTGAGTTCTGCTAGGTTAAAAATTAATTTATAAAAATGTAATATCTACATTTTTATAACTTCTAGCTGTAGCGTCTTATGGCGTATGGGATGCTAATATTTACTTGACCGTTTGCTGTACCTACAATACCTGAGGATAGTGCATTTTTACTGACTCAAATTTTATAGTAGAAAAATGATTTTTATTTTATAGTCGTACTCAACGCGTCTTTTAAAAACCAGTTGAAAATGGATTAAGACATCCCTTTTTGAAATGTGTCCTGATCTTCTCACGAAAATATATAAGTTAATCATGAAGAGAGGCAGTGGTAACGCGCTCGCTTGGGAAACCGAGTGAAGCGTGTTAAAATCCCGGGTCTTGCACCTCTGATATTTTCATGTGCGAATCATTTCTAACATGATTACCACTTGCCTTACAGTGAAGGAAAACATCATGAGGAAACCTGCATGTCTGAGAGATCCTAGCAAGTTTTCGAAAGACTTGTGTAGTCCGCCAACCCGCACTTGGCCAGCGTGGTGGACTATGGCCTGATCCCCTTCGTATTGAAGGGATGCCCCGTGCCCAGCACGTTAAAAAGGGCTGAATACATACAATCATGAAGAAAAAGACTCAGATGTGATGATGGGCTTATGACTCGGACGTGATAAAATAAAGAATTAAAACTTTATAACAACATCGTTTATTTTTAGCTAAAAGCATGTTCAGATGCGAATACCAATTTTTAGCTTTAAGCTCAATGCTTGATAAACCTATAAGCAAATAAAAATATTGAATATTTATAAAAAAAAATTAACCCCAAAACAAAGACGTCCATTATCCCCATTAAAAAGCTAAATAAATATTTAAAAGTGCCAATTGATTATTCTTTTATTTGAAATATTCTTACTTCATCTTAAAAACTACTTACTATTTTAGTAAAGTTAATAAATAAATTAGCTATTTTTTACAAAGATCAATGAATGTGCAGCATTATTTCTATCTAACCTAGATGCTATATGACTTGATGATATCGACTTTGAAATTGGTATTCTATTTGCGAACTACAAGTTTCATTGGTGGATAAATATATTTATAAATTAACACCATCTACCCAATACATAATGCTCGCATTACATAAGATCTATATAGATATAATATTATCTGTTCCAAGTTCATTGAAACAAAATAAGTATGCACAATTTTAAAAATTAGATAATTACCTCTCCAGGAATCGCAACTAGCCCTTCAAGACTCTTTTTCTCATCTTCGAGGGCCAACTTGCGCAACGCAGTGACTGCTTCTTTCACGTCGTTGGTTTCCCAGTGATTCTCCAGAAACTGCTTCACATTTTCCTCAGCATACGGAAACAGCTTATCCTGTAATAGTAAAACTATCTTGAAAAACTGTATGTACATCTGTATGTTTATTACTGTCATTGAGTTGTATGTATAATTATTACTGTCATTGAGTTTTATATCATCAAAACTAGCGACTTAAGAGTCGCTTCGCTCTGGTGCGTCCCTAGTATGTTTTAATTTTTTTGAGCGGAACTCAATTCTTTTTCGAAAATATAAGTAGCCTAAATTACTCCTTATAACATCAGCTATCTGTCAGTGAAAGTTCCGTCAAAATCAGTCCAGCCGTCTCAGAGACTAGCCGGAACAAAGAGACACACAGACGAACAAAAATTTTAAAATTGTGTTTTTCTTATAAGTAGGTACCTACCATATATAATTTCATATATATTTAATAAAAAGTTGTTATTTTTACAAACAGACACTTCAATTTTATTTGTCTATATAGACTGATTCACATTTATAATATTTTCATTATAGCGTGGTCCAGGTGACACTTGTCCATATGAGTAGGTACCATATGAATTGGGAAGTGACAACATACAATCATTTTTATCGATAAAGATTAACAGAGTAAAATTTCAAAGAAAAATATTTTAAAACATGGTTAAACATAACCTTCTCTCAAGACTGTTATGTGCTAATATAGCTGCATCGGTTACGTAGAACGTTAGTACGTAATTTTTTGTTCTAATATTATTATTTAAATTTTAAACACAAAAAAAAATAATGTACAAAAACTAAAAAATACTTCCAAATATAATGAACATCGACTACCCATCGTGCCAATAATGTCCCGTCACTAAGACGTTACATTACAATTACATGCTTAATAAATCGAATATTTTTTTTTTAATGTATTTAAAAATAGTTACATATTATAGGGTAAAGTTTGACTTACTACAGTTATCAATGTTAAATTTAGTACCTACTTAATTTTTAGGTAAGAGCAGAAACAATACGCCATGTTTGTAAATCATTCACATTCATTAGAAACGGTTTCCAGCACCATGCAATTTTTAAAGTATTTTCCATTAAGGAATTAAAAAGAAATTTAAATTTAAAAGTGTTGATACTAACCATATCAAGTTTAACGATTATAACTATTGGCAAAATGGCAGAAATAATAATAATAAATATGTTGGGGCATTAACACACAGCACCATCTAGTTCCATGGTAAGCTACGAGGCTTGTGTTATGGATACCAGATAGTTGATACACTACACATAATATATAACTTTAAATACATACACATTATAAATAAATATAAACACTCATGACTGGAGTACAAACATTCGTGCTCATCACACAAATGAATGCCCCCAGCGGGACTCAAACCCGCGACCGCTGGCACAGCAAGTAGGGTAGGGGTAGTCACTACAAACTGAGCCAAATGAGTCGTCAAATATAAAAAATAAAGATTATAATTGGCGAAAACTACGCTACATTTGGCGCACACTTTCCCTTTTAATTACTATTTATGAGCATATTTCCTTCAACTTTAAAATAATTATTTCACAAAAAAAAGTGCGAAAAAGAATTAAATATTTTTTAAGCAAAGGAGGTACTTCTGCTACTAGCTAGAAGAACTAATTAGCTTTACAAATTGTATTGTAAATAGATATCAGGGTGTATATATTAAGAATTTTCTTAAAATTTATTTTTGGTGACCCGCATAAATGTAGTAGGAAGCTAAATGAACAAAACGTTAAAAAATAATGATAATTTCAATTACTTTTGAAATAAAAAGTCAACTTTTTACTTTCAAAATCACTTTAAAGCTTTTAATGTAATTTTTCCATCCTTAGTGATAGAATTATTCTTGCAAGTTAGGGTGTACTATTCAGATTTAAGACCACTCATCCTCAAAAACAATAAAATCGGTCCACAATTGGAAAAGATCCTAAATTGCGTTCTTTACATAACAACATATAAAAGAAACGTGTACCCTAATTGAGCAGAAATAGGTAGGTAATTTCACCCTTTTTTATGGAGTCGGCGATAACCCGTAGTAAGAGATTATAATATTGCATTATGACTTTCTTCTTCAACCAGTCTAACTAAACAATAATTCAATTAATAATGGTTTAAAATAAATACAGACTTTTACTGTAGTAAAATCAGTAACCTCGTGACCCAGTCGACGATGAATAAATAATGTTAATTTGTTTTAAATAAGCACCGATTAAGCTAGTTAGAAGTTTGTAATTTTAATTATATATTTTAGTTAGCAGAAAAATACGTTTGATATAACATTACAATTATTTAAAACGGAAAAGGCTAAGAAATTAATAAAAAGAGTTTGTTAAAAAGTATATTATATCGTTTAAGTTCATTAAAAAGAGCTAATACCTACTAATAGTCTGTACTTACTATTATTTTTTTTTTCCTATAAAAACCAAAGAATTGCAACAAATTAATATACATTTTGAGTCTAATAATGAGGCAGTTGAGCACCGCCCTCGAACACAGTGTGGCAAAAAGCGGTACGGTCCTCCCTGGTAACTAGGGAGTATTGAATAGCTGCGTTAAAATCGACATAATACATAGTTAACTAACCTAAATAAAAATATAAATCAAAAATGATGTACTTGTGTTTGTCTGTTCGTAAAGTATGTTGCAAAATAAACAGCCGTGATATTTTAATTATTATCGAAATGATTTCTTAGCCATTACTAGCGATGTATCATGGATAGCGACGACATGTTACCACTTAATCAATGACACGATTACATGAAATGAGTTAAAAACTACCGATTTTTTTTTAATCAGTACAAAGTAATCAATACACTTTTATAATAATTTATATTTTGTATTCTTATATATATTGTATTTTACTATAATAAATAATACAATAATTTACTCATTGGCTGTAGGTACATGTAAATCATACAGTCTTTGCGAGAATATATGAAATAGACAATATTTATTTGCTCTTTTGAATTTCAGCTCAAAAGAGAACAGAAAACATTATTAAAATTCATCTTGGTCTGTCTAGTTAATTAGTACAAGCGTATTTCTCACATACCTCTCTACATAAATGAATAAATAGAATACAATTTTTAAAATACATACTTCCGAACAGCTAGATTGATATTGTTTACATTGTTAATTTAAAAAAAAAACACAAAAAAATATATATGTATACTCAGTAGGAGAACATGAGCCATCACAATACTTAACTTTTTCACAAAGAAAGTCAAAATCACTTAAAAAGTAATAATATATCACTGTTCGGGATTTTTTTAATTCATATTAAAACCACCCCTGTCCGATATCAATTTGATCCACAACTGGTGAATAATATACCTATGCCTGTAACATGTTTACAAATTAAATATGAATCAACTATTCCTTTCAAAAATCATGCGGTAATTTTGCAGAATCAATATTCAGTAAAATGAATTAAATGGTTGTATTAATAATAGTTTAAATAAATAAAAACTTAAAAAAAAAAACAACTTCCAGGCACTGAAAAGTAAAAAATAACTAAACGGGGGTTTTCATTTAGAATAGATAACTAATCAGATATTTTCGAAGTCGGTGCCAGCCAATACAAATCAAAGCACACCTTTTTTACTTTTCAGTGCCTGGAAGTCGGTTTTTTTTTTAAGTTCTTATTTTAACCTTTTCTATTTATTTAATTTTTATTACTTATATATATATACATGATGTAATACCCGTATATGTTGACAAAAACGTAAGAATGAAGTTTCGCAGGATAACATACCAAAATGTTTTGACTAAAAAACAATAGATTCAGTTTTGTAACTTGGATTTTTCATTTATTAAAGTTTGGTAGTACATAGAATATGCAAGTATTATTATTATTATTTGATATTGAGTATTTTGTGAACAAAAATGTAATGTATGTATGCGATACTCTACGGTGACTTGCTTCATTAAAATTATTGCAATTTTCAGAAAATAGGCTGTCCTCTTTGACGATTATGTATGTATATTATCAAACATTGACTGCCCTGATTGAATATTAGATAAATATTAGATTATGCAAATTGGCCGATTAGATGTGCCCCGCAAGGCAGACTGCGGGTTTCATACGTAACGTTAACGTAAATAATAAATATGCATGACCTGCATGGCAAGTTAAATATTTACCTGATATCTATTACATTGTATTGTTAACGCTTATTTCATAGGATAGACTGGTCTAGGAATAGGCACTTAAGGTGCAAACAATTCTAAAATTAAATTAAATATCTTTAGATAATCAGCTTAATTTTTATTTTGTACTTAATAATCACAGCTTTCATAAAGCAACATGAAATGTAACAAAAATATACAAAATCTTTAGAAAAATAAAAAAATAATAGAAGTGATAATTGCGTACTCTTACAAGAGCTATTGGATAAGAGTACGAGAGTCGGTGTGCTTTGATTTGTATTGGCTGGCACCCGAGTTCGAAAATATCTGATTAGGTATCTATTCTAAATGAAAACCCCCGTTTGGTTATTTTTTTACTTTTCTGTGCCTGGAAGTCAGTTTTTTTTTTTTTTAAGTTTTTATTTTTCCATTTTTGGTGTAGACGTAATAAGCAGGTAATTTTTAAAAGGAAAGATTTTTAAAAACATATTCGATTAAGCCATTTATTCAGACCCCTAATGACACTCACAACCCATCTAGGTGTAAAGTTCTCATCAATACAAATTAATCAAGCCCAAACACCAGGTAATTGCTGTAAATCGTTGAGGAGTTTCCTCGACTGTCTTTCGGTTCCATCATCAGATCTGCATTCATCATTGGACTCCAGACCTTCATTAAATAGTAGTGCTTTAAAATACTTAATGAAAAAAAAATTAACAAGCTCACTAGTCGCCACTACGATTTTCGAAGGTTCCCCTCGATTTCTCTAAGATGCCATCATCAGATCCTGGTTTCCTTATTATGGTACCACCCTTGAGATATCTCCTTTCAAACAAAAAAAGAATCATTAAAATCGGTTCATGAACGACGAAGTAATCCGCGAACATACATAAAATTACATCCACGTAAACAAAAATTTTCATAATTTTTTTTTCATAAAATGAAAACTAGTGGGCCAAACTATGTTAAATTTTTATGGGACCAAATGGCAAGTATTCCGCATCAAACAAAAGAAGAATCACGTAAATCGGATCATAAATCTCAGAGTAATCGATGTACATACATAAAAAAAAATATACCAATCGAATTGATAACCTCCTCCTTTTGAAAGTCGGTTAAAAATTTTCTCATAATTCGTGTCCTGTAGCTAGTACAGGCTTCATGCCACCACTCCTTGTTTTTTTTTTTTTTATTCGCGGGGAAACCCCTTTACGGGTGCCCGTGCGCAGGGGGACGCTGGGTATGTAGGACTCCTGCCGCGAGAAGCGTGACAGACTACCCACCAAAACCACCACGGTGATCACTAAAGCAATGCAAAAGACAAGGCCACGGGGTCGCTTTCGCATTCGACCGCGACCCTGTCAGCGTTGCCCGATGTCGAACTAGCCTATCAAACATTGACTCCCCCCGAATTCCACTAATGTCAAACGAATCGACAGGACGATGTGCCGGGATCACTTTCAGCAGCACATCATCCTCCCTCGTGGACCGTGTCCATGTCATGTCACCAATCCTGGCATTTGGAATATCCTATTCAATCTTCATTTGGGGGTTTCACTCGTACTTCACCACGTGGTGGGCACTTCCACATTTCCTTTTTGGGTATCTTCTTTAGGACTTTTTTTAGCTAAGTTTTTCAGCCTTCTTAGCAGTAAGTTTTGCAATCCTGTTTGGTTTCTTTTTTGGTACTACTTTTGAGGCCAAAGTGTGAAAAAATTAACTGCTTCTAAACTGCAGTGTGACGCGTGGTTATCAAAAATCAATAGTATTGGATTAATGTCTGTGTGTAAGAGTACACGCGTACTCTTATAACATATCTAGGTGAATTTCTTGCCGATCAAGCCGCATAATCGCATTTTTCAAAATATTTGTAGTTTTATCGCAAATACACTTCAAAAATGCTAAAATTATTTAAGGACACAGATAAAAATGTTTAAACTTATGTAATTTCTGCGTTTTTGTTGGTTTTTTATTTTTTTCGCATAGCACTTCTCATTAGCTTACACTTTTAAATAACACTGAAGTTAGCCGCGGATCGTAAACAACGTCGTGGATATTGACACTGCGTACTCTTAAACAAAACTCAAAAAAAAGACAGCTAGTGTTTGTTACTTACGCGTAAGTTTTCTTTGAATTATGTAATCATGACGTCTTTATTTGTTTACAAAAAATTATAAATCAAATTAAATATAATAATTTCGTGCTTTGCTAACCGGTGTATAACGAATGTTATACACCGGTTAGCAAAGCACGAGCGTATTTTTTACTTATTCAAAAACGACTGAGGCCAATAGATTCAATGGAGGCTGTAAGCCTCCATTTCGGCGCTTCCTATAGAGCGCAAGTAACGTGTCTACTCGTTTTTTTTACATTGTCTATAGTACCAAAAAATCATTATGATAATAATATTATATTTAACTAGCGACTTACCCTCGGCTTCGCTAAGGTGCGTCCTAGGTACGTTTTAATATTTTTTAACCGGGACCCTAACTCTTTTTTTAAATAAAAGAGCTCATGTTACTTCTTATAGCATAAGCTATCTACCAGTGAAAGTCAAACTGTCAAAATCATTCCGGCTGTCTCAGAGATTAGCCGAAACAAACAGACAGACAAGTTTTAAAATTGAATTTTTTAGAAGTACCGTATATATCATGTACATTTAATACAAAGCTGTTATTTTGACATTACAAACAGACACTTCAATTTTATTTGTCTGTACAGATAAACTAGATTTTATTTTAAGGTTCTACTCCAGTTAATCCACCACACATATTTATAGATCGTCCCTCACGTAAATCCGGAAACTTAACTTTTACGAGTAGGTACATTATCTTTTTGTTTGTTTGTTTAATAATAATTAATCATTGTTTCCTTTATGTTCGTCACGAACATTTCATTTGCATTGCAAAAAAGGTTTATTTTAACTTATATTTAATTGCAGGTAACGTCAGAAGTAAACAATAAGACAATAAAGTGGATTTTGAGAAATCTTTCATGCTCCTACATAGTTCACTACATATCAATTACATACTCCTGCACACTTCATTACATATCGCTAAGCTTTTTTTTAAATATAAAGAGCGAACAGTTTGTGAAAGTAAGCTATAACTTATGAGTATAATGATATTTCTCAATTAAGTCAAAAATTATCATCCCTTCCATATTTAATCTTGGAGGCGCAGCTTGAAATAATTGGCTACATAAGACAAATCTAAAAATAGGTACATATTATAATAAAATTCTAACTGAGTCGAATCTGTACATTAAATATTTTCATTAAATAATCTTATTAAGATAGTCATTATTATCGATACAGCAGCCGTATGTAGTTTTTAGAATTTTTGTCTGTTTGTCTGGGAACGCATCGCGAGAAAACCCCTGGACTGATTTTGATGAAATTTGGTATGATGATAGCTGGTTATCCGCGTCAACATATAGGATACTTTTTACTGCGGAAAAATATCTCATCTCTGAAAAATCTATACTAAACGTTAAAACCTAACTAGGGACGGACCCGAGCGGAGCGAGGGTGAGTCGCTAGTCTTCTGATAATTTTAATTCTATTTGTTTATATTATACGTTTGCGAAATGAAAGGTTACGGAATTTAATCTAGTAACCGTAAAAGATAAGCCGATAGAGTACGGTAGACACTGGACACTATTGGGTACGCAATTCTACACACTAGTTTGTGGCTGATTCTACTTTATAAAGCCTATCTACAATGGTATTCCACCAAGTTTTTTATTCAACCAAGATAAAAGTCACAAAGATATTTAAGAGTTCCCAATTTATAAATATAGTAAAGATCAAAGCGCAAATAAATGTGAATTTATAATAGTATGCTTCTATAAAGAACATTATAAATAATAAATTGCAATTACTTTTATAGAACAATAAATAAACACTTCTATCAAAACCGTAATTTGAAGTCTTAACATGTTATATTAAACATTTTGTAGCTTTGTACCTACTGTTAATATAAATTTATAGTTTTAATAAAGTCTCTAAATAGGTCTCAGGTCTAACTCGTGTGATACTAGAGAAACTCAGTCTACGATGCGACGGGGTGGGTGAACGAACTGCAGGCGACGTCCAAACCGGATAGCCTAGCCAGCCGACCGGCCCGGCAGGGATAGCTGCTTTGTTTTCGAATGTTATCACGATATGCTCCAAATACATTTTCAACAGGAAAATCTTTATTTTTTTACAGTTTAACCTAACCTAACCGTATGAAACGATGCCCATTTACCTATTTTATAAAAATATAAACACCAACCTATTTACTGTTGGTATTGCAATTGATTTTATAGTTGGTAAATATAAGTACTGGTAATACGATAGGTACGTCTATACAGTACTCAGTTACAGATTTACTATGGTTTTCTCCTTCTACTAAAGTTACAAAGATATTATTATCATTATTAATAAAACAGATGAAATAAAATAAGCCATCTCGTATCAACATTATTATGAAATTTGCCTTACAACAGGTAACCTATTTAACCCCATTAGTACCACCACCACTAGTATAATGATTTCAATCAAGTGACGAATCAATGACGGCAGAGTTTTTGTTTGTGTGTGTTGAACGCCTTAATCTCGGAAACTATTAATCCGATTTAAAAATTCTTTTTGCATTAAATAGCCCGTTTATTGAGAGGCTATATATCATCATGCTACTACCCAAGGCAGCGGAGCAGTAATCATAAATGTCAACAAATCGGGCAGACTTCCATACATTATTGTAAAGGGAAGGGAAGGAAGAGTTTGTTTTATTGTACTTTGAACACTGGCGAAGCCGCGGGTTCTGCTAGTGAAATCATAAATTTAACAGACAGAAAATGATATTTCACACAAGACATAGATATTATCGTCTATTCATTTCATCATTCTAAGTTTTTAACATGTTTTTACTAGCTAACAATAAAGTACATATACCTATATAAATATAATAGACAATACAATAATTTGATTTTGATACACTTAGCTGATCTAATGAAGCTAAGAGAATGTAACTATTTATGGGTAGTAACTAGTAAAACCTTTTGAGTTTGGGCTTTCTCGATTTATTTTGGCGAGCCCTATATATTTATTAGCCAAAATCATTTTTTTAAATGCATTTTTTTTTGAAATGAAACTCCTTTATACGCGCCATGAGGAGAAAAGTGTTGGCGTTACAATTTTTCTAACGTAAACGGTTGTTACGGTAGTGAATTTATTTTTTTTATCATGTTGAATGGAAGCTCAAAAACAAGTTTCGAAACTACTAAACAATTTTAAATTACAATTATCGTTTTTTATTTATTCTACCAAAATTCATTTTTTTTTTTTTGAAATTCAACCTGCCTGAAGCAACGCGCGATAACGACCAATAAACGGACTTGTTTGGGCCAAAAAATATAAAAAAAAACAGAAAGAATCAGAAATAATTCATAATTCCTTCACAATCAAAAATATGTGTAATGAAATCATCAAATAAAAATGTTTATGTTGGTACTTTTAGCAATACTTGACAAGTTTCATGTTCAAAATCATGTTTCATTTTTTTTGACAAATACCACTGTTGAGTGTACTAAAGGCAGAATGCAAAAGAAATAAAAGTGTGAATGGCAAAAAGGGAAAGTGACGCATGACCAGTTTTATTGTTTACCTAGACCTTTTTCATTTACCTACCTGAATTCCTTGAATATTGTAATATTGTTTTGTTAAACAGGTAAATTATGCCTCATCAAAAGTTAAGGAATATGATTTTATTCTCTTTATATATTTTATAATTATCAATCTAATAATTACTGTTTTTAAAAATAAGTTGTTTATGCATAGATAGCGGAAGACATACTGTACCTATACTAAAAAATAATAATTATCATAATAATATATTATACTATTTCACAATCAAGTACCATTAAACACAAGATAAAAAAGTGAACTCAATCACATGTCGGCGTTTCACTTTCTGTGAAGCACACGTTATAATGTATACAAAAACAGAGCTACATTTTTATAGGTATGTACATATAAGTGTAACTATCGTGGCTACCGGTACAATGACCGATCACGGTCCATACCTACTTTATTGAATATAGGCTAAGCCCAAAGGCTACATTATATAGTAATAAGTCTATAACATAATTTTATAATTACAAAATGTAATTAAAAACTATAACTTATTAGAAAACACGTATATTTGCGTAAACCGATACGCAAATGTATAGCATATACAAAACATCAATTACATTTATCATCCTTCTCATGAATAACAGCTATCAATATGACGAGTGCAAGTGAGACAACTCTCTGAATCCCACGTTCGCTTGAAAAGGACAGTTAACCGTTCCACATTTTTTTACCAGCCAGCTGCGACGAACAGCTGTTTATGCCGGTAGGCGTTGACTCGAATTTTTATTAAACACGTTTTATAAAAAACGTTGAGTATTGCACGATAATAATAATAAATGTGTACGACATTTTAATAGTTCATAAACAGACAACGTCTATAATGAAAATTAAAATGTAAAAATAAAAAGTGGAACCATACATTATGAAATATAATTGAATAATCTTTCACGTTGATTAAACTAAAGATACCTATAACAATTACTTTACAATAGAATCAGAATACCGAAGGAGGTACCATTTTGATTTTGTCCTCCATGTTGCGAATCCTAAAACGCGACCATTTTGCATTTCTCAGTCCCAGACAGTACCTAGAAATTTTCGCGTAAACTATGTAAGAAAGTAACTATATTATCTTAGTCACATCCTGTGGAGTTTAGATGAGAAAAAATAAGAAATTATCACGTGTTAAAACAAAACACCGGCCGGTCAATTATTTAGACCTACCTTAACAAAGCTCAAAGATGTTGTTGTCCCCTCGATGTCCAGGAGTAAAATTTTGCATTTCTTCACGATGTCACCTATCTCTTTATTCTCATTAGCCATTTCTGCTAGGTACTACCTTTACCAGGTGTACTTTTTATCAAAATTTCTATTTTACTTGACTAGAATTCTTCCACGCCACACTACCCCACACCACAGAAAAAAAGCATTGATTGAACGAGACACGAGAACTCGACGTACTGAAGGACGCGCGGGTGCCGGCTCGGGAGGGAGCGGGATGGGTGCATTCATGAAGAGAGCGACGGAGATAAAAGAACGGAAGGATGTAGCTACTATCAATGCATCCAACATACACAATAACTTTTGATATTGCCAGCTAATTCACGTTATTTATTAATATATTATACCTTTAAAATCAAGTAATAAGAATATATTTGAGATTTCTACTTTAACATGATACGAAACTTAAGTTATATATCATTTCTGCTTTTTAGACTACATAGTATCCAATAGTTATTGAAAACAAATTAAATATTACTAGTAGTTTTGCGAGCAGTAAACCTCGCGAGCACAAACTGTGTATTGAGTAGCTATTCTGCTCATCGCGCCGAAGAGCCTCATCAGAACTTCACCAAATTTTTATGAGACCAAGTTAAAGTTACTACCTTTTAAATAAAAAAGAACCATCGAAATCAGATTTCATAAGGTGGAGATATCCAGTAGCCCTTTTTTAGCTCATTTTTGAAGTCTCTCCAATCAAAGAACCCCAATGACAAAAAAATCTATAAAGTCGTAAAACCTGTATACCAAGTATCGTCCAGCTGGGTTGTAAAATACGACCTATAGAAGAGTACCAATAAACTGACAGAGGAAAGCAAAGCCAGACTTGAAACAGTGACGCTTCGCTCCCTCAATCTCAGATGTAAACTTTTAACTTTCGTTAAAAATGATTTTGTATAGGTACGTACACATTGGAAAAGAAACAAGTTGTTTGAAGCAATAATTGTAATTTTTAACTTGCTTCATAAATTAAATTAAAGGGATAATGAAATTAATTTTTTTTAAATAATTTAATGTTATTTTATTTTGGAACAAGAAATAAAAAAAAAACAACTATAATTTTAGTTATATATATTTATTCTTACTATATTACATATTGTCAAATTTTAATATTTACTATCAATATCTAAAAGTTATAATGTATTAAATATTATAAAAAGAATTACAATCTAAGTCATCTATTCCATTATGTTTTTAGATGATCAAATAAACTTGACTTAAGGTATTTGATTGTTTCATCAGTCTTGATTTTCTTTATCAGCCTTGGTGTGCCAACATTGCTTTCCGCTTTACGTTTCGTCACCTAAAACATAGAATATATAGTATTAATAATTAAATAATTAAAAATAACGATTAGCTTTACACAGGCAATATTTTCAATTGTTATACTAAATTAATTTCAAAAAAATATGTAATATTCATTTTTCAGCAATCCCATAAGACTCAGTAGATGCACTATATGTCATGGAGAAAGATATAGACCCCTTATACTGTCATAAAGGGCTTATATCTTTCTCCGTGCCATGCAAATGTACGTTAAAAATCATTACATTTATTTGGAATTGAAAAAAGATGACAAAAATCTCTTTATCATTTACAATATTTGTAAAAACTAATTTTCTTCATGGTTCAAAGTTTAAGAATAAAATTATACCAACAGCCTCATTTATAAAATACCATAGATGACCTCAGACTACGTATAATTTTTACCAAATTGATTAAAATAAACCTTGATAAGTTTTTTCTATAAAATTTATGTATTTATTATTAATCTTACAAGGCTATCAGTACCTTAGGTTTTTCAACAGGAGTGATTGAAGTGAAGACAAAGTTCCCTCTGTTGCCTGAACCAATTATTTTAGGTGCATCATCGTCCGTGGCTAAGGGAGTGGCGAGGGCGGCGAGACGCGCCAGCGCTCCGCGACCGCGGGTCAGTAGAGAGCTATGGTAGTTTTGCTAAAGATTCAAAACAATATAATGAAATGTATTAATACATTATGTATCATTTGCTATTTAAATAGTGAAATTCTTAACCTAAACAGTTTAGGCTACGCATTGTCCATCGGTTAGAATATCAGTCAGTCTCAGATATCACCTCGAGGACCGCGAGCACACCGGTGTGCTAGATAACAATTGAATTTTCGGAAATTCGCACGGATTTCTTAGAATTTGTCCAGGAGGGATTAAAACTATGCAGTTTCATATTTGCGCATGCTTGCTCTAATTGCATTTCGCGTGTCATGCGGGAACATTAAAATAATAGTTCTACTAGAATTTAATTTCATTAAAATTACTTTTTATCGATTCGGTAAAATCCTCCTTATATAGCAAAAAAAAAATTATATAAAATAGGTAATTTATATTTATAGTATTTTAATTATTTTACCTGCAATATTGTGAAGGGCTTCTTAGGACTAGGTATGTCTTTATTGGTCTTTTTCTTATGGTCTTGTTCTGGAGTGGATTTTTTGGGGTTCTCAATTTTCTCGCTTTTACTTTCCGAGATCAAAGTAGACATACTCCGAGAGCTTAAATTCGCTTTAATAATTGTTGTCCTATTTATACTTGTATTTAGATCTACTTCATCTTTTTCTTGCTGCAATGAAATAATTTGTACATTAAATAATTTGAAAAAAAAAAAAAACTTTTTTAACAACTGTAAATGAGAGGGGTTTATTTGTAACTACATATTTAAATTCCACTATCTACTCTCATATTATGCTTTATAAGTCATAACCATCTGAATTTTGCATGCTTACAAAGTTTCAAATCGATTATGATCCACAATTAAAAGTAGGTTCGAATTGTCATCCAAGATTTGATATTATATAAATAATAATAATAATTAAAAATTAATTAATAAAGGCGTATTATAAATATTTTTCTTCAATGGATACTAATTTTTTCATTATGTGAAATCGCCTATGGCTGAGTGTATCCGTGACTTGGCGTATGCTAATAAATCACAAATATCGTATAAATATCCCATGTTTTTCGTTAATAGCTATGAGAGCTTAAAAGCTCCAATCGTTAATTATTTTATTTTATGTAAGTACTCTATCAGTACATACATAAAAGTAAAAAATAATTAAAATGCTAAAATATTGTATAAAATACCTTTATGGTAATGTATTGCTCCACTAAACTATCACTTTACTATATCAGTAAACAAACAAACCTATTTCACTCTAAGATCCGTAAACTATACCGTGTATAAAGTCACGTAAATATACAGTTTCTCGGTAGCACGAAAGAAGAGCAAGCCAATAAATTAACTTTTTATCTCTAACTAGCAGAACCCGCGGCTTCGCTCGCGATCAAACTACGAAAAATACAAAATTTCATACAAATATGAAAAAGGAATAAAATGTTTCATACAAACTTTTATCCCCTATTTCACCATTTGGGGGTTGAATATTCATTCAATAAATAATCATGCTAACTAACCATCTGTCTCAGGAACATTTCCCTTTCATGTCTCTGTTTCCGCCATTGCTCTTCGGATTCAAAATCTTCCTCTTGTGTGTCGAGCAACTCGTCTGGGTAGGTGCCGGTTTCTATTTCACCATCTGTACATATTTAAATAAATTTCAATATGAAGCGAAGTATTCTTTCCGATTTCTATTTGCTGTCTCCGAATGTATAATATTAAATTTAGTTTTATGAATAACTAGCAATTCAGGGCGTTTCGCTCGGGATCGTCCCTAGTGAAAAACAAAAACTAATCTACACCACGGGAACTGTCCAATTTTACGGGATAAAAACCTATGTGCTATTCCACACTATAATCTATCTGTGTGTTAAATATCATCGAGATCATTTATAATATTAATGGGATGAGATAGAATACACACACTGTACTCTATATACTTAACTAATTAAAAATAATATTAAGGTTATTATAAAACATCATGCAATTATGTACCCCCATTAAACTTTTTTAAAAGACTGAAAGTCAAAAACATTTCTACTTCGTTAGTTTTTAATTAATAACAACTAACATGATTAATTATTAAAAAAAATATTCAATGCACTAAATCCCTGTAAATTACAAATTGAGATTCTACATATAGAACTCTATTGAGTTAAATATTATATTATATTCAATTCTTAACAATTATCTTCGTAAGGTGAAAAATACCTGCATTTCTCCATCTAAATTTACGTTGCCGGTGTCCATCACCGAGATCACCATCTTCGAACAGTAATTCTTGTAACAGTCTCACTTCACGCTTGTCCTGGTCCAGTACTTCTCGCCTGTGAAAAAATTAAATTTAAAAAAATATCACAGTATAATTTTCTTATACAGTCGACCCCCCGGTAATCCGACGAACGTTTTGCAGGGCAGTGTCGGACTATCGAATTTGTCGGATTATAGAGTACTGCTTAAGACCCCCTATAGTCCGGATTTTTTTGAAAAAAAGTACCTTGTAATCCGACAATTACAGATCAAAATAAAACGATTCTACTTGAATTATAAATCATAATACATATATATGTCGGATTTAGTAAATTAAACAACACAGCACAATACTGTGTAGTGACGGCGTGTACGAGTTGCAACCTGTTTAATCATGCACTATCATACATTCCTGAAGATTTGTCAAAATAATGATTGTGTGTTCTACATTCAACTGTGATAGGCATGTCGGATTACAAGGGGCCCCGGATTAGACAGGGGCCGGATAACCGGGGGTCCACTGTAATAAAATAACAATGGAGGAGTCATAGCAAAAGAACAGCATGTAAAAAAAATCTTAAAATATAATAGGTACTACCACAGATTAACAGAATAACTAATTCAGGATATTTGTTATGGCTTGAATAGGCGATGATAGATGGTACATATATATTCTAAAACTACACAACTACTTACAAAAACATTAACAACAAATCAATACATATTCTTATAATAAAGCTGCCTATTGTACATTATATGAACTATTTTTTCCCTTCCTAATAACATACTTCAAATGCACAGGCATTCACATTGTCAAATGTGTTGGATGTGGATAAAGAAATATACTCAAAAAAAAAAAAAAAGAAACATTTAACGAAAAATGTAACGTTTAGTATAGATTTCTCAGAGATGAGATATTTTCCTGCAGTAAAAAGTGTCCCATATGTTGACCCAAATAACTAGCTATCATCATATCTAGTTTCATCAAAATCTGTCCAGTGGTTTTCTCGTGATGCGTTCCAGGACTGACAGACAAATAGACAGACAGGAATTCTAAAAACTATAGATTCGGCCTCTGTATCGGTAATAATGACTATTTCAATAAGATTTTCCAAAAAAATATTTAATGTACAGATTCGGATCTGTTAAAAATTTATTATATGTATAGATGTCGTGTGTAATCTGTTTTATTTTTACTTTTTGTATCTTTCTGATAATAATATATAGTGATGATAATAAATAAAACTAAAGTGTCTGTTTGTATGTCAAAATAACAGCGTTTTACTAAATGCATATGAAAGTATATATTAGATACTTACAGTAAATAAACAACTATTAAAATTTCGTCTGTCTATCTCTCCGTCTTTTTGTTCTGGCTAATCTCCGTAACGGCTGGACCGATTTTGACAGGGTTTTGACTGATATACATATATATATATATATATATATATATATATATATATATATATATATATATATATATATATATATATATATAATATATATATATATATATATATACACACCACTCTTTATAAGGAGTAACTTACGCTACTTTTATTTTAAAAAATGAATTAGGCTTCCGCGTAAAAAAAATAAAACCCATAAAATTGTAAACAAAATCCGCGTACCTGCTAAATCTCTAGTAAAGAAAATTATTATTACATACATGTGTATCTGTCCCAATTCCCTCTGCAACTGGTCCTGCTGGAAGGTGTCATCATCCCCCTCCTCACGCTCCATCCGATCCAGGTCTCTTTCGTCTTCATCTCCCGAGCCTATCCATTCGTCTTCAGATGTTAGTTCTGCTTCATTTTCAAAGAATTCGCCGACACGTTTCTTCTTCAAAGGCTTGGTTTGTACTTCCACCTATAATAGATTTTAATGAAAAATTAGATCCTCAGAATCGAAAGCGTATTCGCGTAGACATCAGTCCAAGTTTAAATTATAGGTTAATTAATGTATCATTCATTTTAAATCAACTCGATTCATTTAAAGCAGGAGTTCCCAACCAGGAAAGCATAGAGAATGTTTATTTTGTATAACTTAAACTAAAATTAATATTTATATTAATCGTTAAAATATTGTGTGTATTATTAAAGTAAAAAAATAAAGGAAGACATGAAAATATTTTATATATTCTGGGGAGGTTCAACAAAAAAAAGGTTGGGAAACCCTGCTTTAAAAATATTTATTTAAATCAAATGATGAATAATTAAATATATAATTAAATATATCATTCATTTTTTCAAATCATTGTTTTTTAAAAGAATAAATTAGGTTTACCTCATTTTCTTCAGAATCATATTCAACTACCCTGTCTATATTATCTTCTTCTATTTCCGATTCATCGTCTTCTTGCTCATCTTCAAATTGGTCTTCTTCATCATCTGCAAAGTATTGCAAAATAGTAATTATTTCAATTATATTAATTAAACTAAGTTGTTATATATTTAATTAAAAACCTTAATTATTTATATTTTTCAGAAAAAAATACATGAAATGAGAAAAACCTCTAATGAAATACATGTATCTGGATGCAAAGACACGAAAATACAATCACGATAAATTACTTTTCTTAGTTAGTTCATTTTAATCACATGTACAAAATGTATACCTGATATTTGTAACGCCCTTTGTTCCGCTTTACGTTTCTTGAGCTTCTTAACTTTTTTATGTGTGTCATTATCATTTGTTTCATCATCAGAATCTATGATGAATTTCTTCTTCAAATTCTCTTCTTTGGGTTGAGTATTGGAGAAGTATTTATTTTTCTTAGGAATAATGTCCGGTCCATCTAACTCATCTAATATTGATTTTAAGATAGTGTTTTCTTTATCAACTTTTGCTTCATTACTCTGCAATGTATCTGAACTACTTGTTTTATCAACACTACTTTTGGCATCTGGTGTTTTATTATGAAAATTTTCTGGAATGTTTTCTTTTGTTTTCGCAAATTCATCATTTTGAGAAACAAAGGGATTGTCGTAGAACTTTCCAGTACAAAGCGCGACCACATTATCGCCCATATCTCCAGTGGAGTGTTCGTTTGATTTTTGAGTACTATTTGTATTTTGATATTGTGATACAAATGGGTTATCATAAAATTTTCCAGTACATAAAGCGGCAATATCTTCGCCAATTTCTTGAGATTGTAGATTTTGTGACGTCGTAAGAGTTTGCGATAGCCCAGTTTCAACAATATTCAACTGTAATTAGATATTGAAACTTATAAAAATCTTTACATATAATAAAAATAAATTTAAGGCTGTATTTTTATCCCTCTGAAAAAATTATAAATATTGGTCCTACAGTAACGGGAGTTGGGACTTTTTATAAGAAATTTCCTCCTCTTTTTGAATTTTTTAATTTGAAAAATCTTAATTAGTTTTTGAGATATTTGCAAAAAATTAAGCTCTCTTTTTTATTTTTAGTTAATTGTTTCTAACTTATGCAATTTTTATAAGCGGATCTTGATTTTTTTCAAAAATCATCTAGATGCCATTCCAAATCGAATGACACCTTGTTCATATTTTTCCGAGACTACTGAAAAAAGCTGACCTAAAAGGCACTTGTTGACTAAACTTATAATGTCTAGATATAATATGCTATATAAACAACATAAATTGCAACATAATTAAAAAAAAAAATAACTCCACAAAGGAGGATAATTATATCAGTGATTTTGAGTTTAATTAATAATTTTGACTGAAGTATCTCTTTAGTGAAAAATATTTACCTATTTCCCTTTCTAGGTAAACACTTTTAATAAGGCAACATTAATACTTACTTCCTGTGACTGCATTCCGAGAATCAAGTTATCAGTCAAATCTACATTTGATTGATTTGCATTGACTGAGTTCATAATGGAGAATGTTCCTAAATCAGCACTAGCATTTTCTTCACTATTTTTATTTAAAGATGCCAATACAAGTGTAGGATGTGATTCTTGAGTTGAGAATAATTCCTCGGAAGATCTATTGGTTTGAGCAAGTTGCAAGTCATCATCTATAAAAAAAATAAATAGAAAAGACTAATCTAAAACTAATAAAATAAAATAGTTTGATCATAATAAATGTTTGTACCATACAATACGAAATAAGCAAAGGAATTAAAAATAAACTCCCAATAATTACAAGGGGACAAAGAGTTAGAAGTTCATCTCTTGAGGATAGGTTAAAATAAATTATATTTGAATGAAATATTTTGGTTTGTTCTTGTTACTATTTCAATTAATATTTTTTTGTTCCAATTATTTACCTTGTGAATCTTTTAAGATATTGTCAGTTACTTTTATCTCTGGTGATGCTGTTAAATCCTTACTATTTCTGTCATCATTTTTATCATCATTAATTTCATCATCAGAATCCTCAAATGCTTTTAATATTCTTCCTTTTCGGGGTTTAGATTCTTCCTCTACTTCTTCATCAGATTCTGAACTATCACTAGACTCGTCGTCCATATCTTCATCGTCGTCTAATTTATTTTCTTTGTCAGATTCTTCAGTTTCACCTTCTGCCAGTTCATCATCACATTCAGAAACTTCAGCTTCATCATCTAGCATTGGATTCCGCTTTTTAGGTTTATCTTCTAAAATTACATCATTTTCTATAGGTTCCTCTTCACTCTCCGAACTTTCTTCTACTTTATCTTCACTCTCAATGGATTCTAATTTAGCTTCAATTTTTTCAATTTCATCATCTGATATGTTTTCATTCATTTCAGATTTCAATTTATTTTCTTCTTCAAGACGTTTTTCCCATTCTACTGATCTCTGCTCAGCTATCTGCTGTTCTAATTCTTGTTTGAGTTTCAAATGTTGTGTTCCTGGCTTGTACCTACATATTTTAAAATATTTATAACATTAGTAAGAAGTTGTTTTTTTTTTTTCAAAAATCATCTACATGCCATTCCGAATTGAATGACACCTTGTACATATTTTTCCGAGATTGATGAAAAAAGTTAACCTAAAAGGCACTTGTTGACTAGACTTATAAGAGAGCACTGTTGTTTAATACTTTGATTACGAATGTTTACTCGTTGATTGCAACGTTGTCATAGACTATGACGTCACGCCAAGCGTTTAAAGTATCCATATCTATATGATATTTTGAAAACAATTTTTTATACAAAATTTTAGTTTTTAGGAGCTGGATATTTTGTTTTACAATTACATAATGATGTAAGCTATCATATAAAAAAAAGCAAAAAAACACTCATATTCCCTATTGTGATGTGACTTACTTTTTTTCTCTATCCTTCTCCATGTCTTCCAGTGATTTAAGATTAGCAAAGTAAGTGAATCTTTCTTTTAACAATTCAACACCACTTAGTTTATGAGGGGCTTCATCTTTATCATTTAAATCAATAAGTGTTCCCGGACATCCCATCAATTTTGGCATAGGATTTATTTGTATGGTATTATTTTTTCTTTCTTTATTTTTCCCACTTTCTATTTCATCTGCAAAAATACTTATGATTGTAGTATATTAAACAGCAGTAATTGTCAAATCTTATATATAAGTCCACTGTACTATAATACTATTTTCATTATAGTATATTGCATGTGACTTACTCAAACCATTTTTTTTTCCAATGAATATTCCTAGGATAACAATTTTGGTTAAATATTTCTACTGTAACCTAAATATTATGAATGTATGGTACTAAACTATTGATAACTGTTGTAAGTAGAAGAATCTCTATGTATCTAAGCATGTAATTTAACATCAATAAAATTGAAGTGTCTGTGTGTAATGTCAAAATAAGAGCTTTTTGCCAAATGCATATGTAATTATATATGGTACTTATAAGAAAAATATTTATTAATTTTTTTCTGTCTATTTGTTCCAGCTAATTTCCAGCTGATTTTGACGGGACTTCCACGGTCAGATAGCTGATGTCATAAGGAGTAACTTAGGCTACTTTCATTTTAGAAAAAGAATTAGGGTGCCGCTCCAAAAAATTAAAACATACCTAGGAATGCATCCGAGCAAAGCAAGGGTAAGTCGCTAGTCATAACGTATAATACAATATACACTGATTTAAAAAAACTTACCACTAGTTGTTTCAGCTTGTTCAATTATTTTGCTGATTTCATCAAAATTGAAATCATTGTCCATAAATTCATCTTCTTCACTGTTTGCTTCCTTAGATTTATTAGCATCATTAAGTGTGCAAGTTTCACTAGTTTTATTTTCCTTATCTAAAAAAGAGTGTACTTCTGAATCATAATGCAATACCATTATTTGACTTTCCTCCTCAGCTTTCTTTTCTTGGATATCATTTGGTAATTCATTTTGTTGGATGCCTTCGTCACCATTTATTGAATTCATTTGAAAATCATTTTCACTTGAATACTGTAATAACGATTTTTCATTAATTCCAGATTCTTCATTATTACTTTGATTATCTTTTGTTTCATCTGGCAAAGAATTTTCATCCATATTGGATATGTTATTTTCACAAGGCATTTGTTCTATATCATGACTAATATCTTCATTTTGTGGTAAGTTGTCAGATTCGATATTTTCATCAATGTTTGAAGAGCTAGTTTCTTGATTGTCTTCTTTATCACAGTGGTTAATTGTTTCACTTTCTGTGCAAGGTTTATTCAAACTTGGTATTTCTACATTTTTCGTATTTTCTGTATCACTATTAACAGTTCCTTCATTTTCTGAATTCTCCTCATCCTCTGACTCACTTTTACACAATTCTATAACTTCTTTCTGTCTCTGTTCTAACATCATCCTGAAACATATACATTTTATCTATAAATACAATGTTTTTGTTTTTTACTTGTAAGCTGCAGCTATGAAGTATCAATGCAACCATATCTGGCCTATTGTGATCACCACATATTAAACTATAGTAACCCACTGAACCCTGCCACTGTCATGAACTGCACGATTACTTTAGGGTTACACTCCTTAATTTCATCAGGACCTAGAAACTGTTTCCCATAATACATTCCCAAAAACAATGTTACTTTATTTTTAAATTTGTACAATACATATAAAATAAGAAATAGTAAACATTTACAACAACTTACGCATATTGCTTTAACTGGTCACTATTCATTTTAATTGGCAAAGCTTTACCATCAGAGGCAACTGCTAGTTTTCTTCTACTCATAAGATCTTTTAAAGACAAGGCTTTTGGCCGATGGTAAGGTAGTGACACTTCCCGTTCTCGTAACATCCTATTAGATTCACTTTTTATCCTTTGCATATTATCCATTGCTTGCTTAGCAGACATCTAAAAATTGTATAAGAACTTACAATTACAACTTTATAATAATTATAATTTATAATGTATACATACATATTGGATGTTGTTTAAGTTACTATCTTTAGTTGTACATTGTTATATGGTACTTCAGATCATAGACTATATGAGTGTAAGGAGTAAGAAATATATGCACATACAACCATTTGCATATATAACAGTAGTTTGATTATGAAAGACAGCTTGTAAACAATTTTGGATAATTAATTATCTAAGTACATATTTAGAATTTAAATTACCTATATTTTTATTTAAAATTTATAAAAATTGAATTTGAAATTTGAATCATCAATATTATCATACACTTAATAAATGTAGGACTAATAGGTACACTTTTAAGAAGTTGTTAATTAGTGCAGTTCCAAAAACATCTAATTCTTGTATAATATAAAAAATATTGTTAAATAAAATAAGGAAGATTTATAAGAATAACATAATATATAAGAAGTTTTTTACCCTGTGTGGTTTTGGTGATGTAGATTTTGTCATTTTCACACTTTTTTTCATCTTGTTTGGTACAATTTCACCATTGCTCTCTTCATCAGAAGTATCAGTATCACAAATAGATTTCATTGAGTGTGTAGAATTTAAATTTTTCTGTGGACATTTCCAAATAAATTATACACATATTTTTGCATAGTGTCCATTTCTATCAAGAATGGTATATCAAATATCACCTCAAAAGATTGGGCTTAGAATGATTTAAATAATTATATTTAAGAAATATAGAAACTACTATGTGCTGACAACAGATTACACTTTGTAGAAAGAAATCAGTGTTAAATTACAAATGTATTTATTGATTCATTTTATTCAGTAACAACTAACATATATGAATTCAAAGTTAACACCTCGTGGTTAATTTCTAAGAAATTAATTGTTAACTGGACCACCAGTGGCTTGGCGGTCGTTGACAGATTAACTGAATATATAGTAAGTATCATTATGATAAAATAACTAAATTAAATGTTTCAAAAAATCCTTTAAATCAGCTAAAAAAAAGTTGCGAGGTGTTTACATCCGGTAGGTACAACATTGCTTTTACTGTATACCCTTGGCTCATAAAGTAAATAGTTCATAAAATTTTCATGAGTACAAGGACATCATAAACGTCAAGCAACATTCATCGTACATGTTTTAACTACTAACTTTACTACACTACAGCTTTACTTTGATGCCCCAGCTCATCAAGTAGTAGAAATGAAGTAGAAAGTAAAGCAGCATAGAGTGCACACAATTTCTTACAATACCTATATCTTATAACATATACTCCTTAACACTTATGATTGCCTGGTACTTATGATGATGTCACATGAGGTGCTCTTAATAAAATATAAAAAGTATCATAATTATCAAAATATGACACTTTTTCCTGTCTAGCTCTCTCAAGTGTACTGAATATAATGTGTGATAATGACCTTTGTTTCAATAAATTAAAATAACATATTTACATACTTGTTTTATTTTAATACAAGACATTTCATCATCTGAATGATCACTATTAGAATTCAAATTATGATCATTTTTCTCTTCTATTATGACACTCTTGGAATGAGGGGCTTTGAGTTTCTTAAATTTATCTTTGAGTCTTTTCTTTTTATTTTCAGTTCTCAAAGATTCGTATTTTGTTGCGCTGCAGGTTTTATTTGAAGAATCACTGTCACTATCAGTATTCTTATTTATTTTAATCCTTGTCCCTTTAGATTTATTCGTTCTAGATGATTCAAATTCATTATATGGCTGTCCAGATTCGTTATGTTTGTTATGTTTTTCGATGATTTCGTTATCAACATTCATATCATTATCACTGTCAGAAAAGCCGATAATTCTCTTCTTTGCAATAGTTATGGGTTCGTCGTCGTCATCACTCATAAATGGATTAAGGTTATTCTCAGGAACATCATCTACTTCTAAAGCTTTTTCATCGAGAGTTAACATATTTTCGGCCATCATTTTTATGTTATAATTTTTTTACAGTTCACACAACTTTATAGTTCATATTGTTAAATACAATGTAAAAGGTATATCACTCAAATCAATTTCCAAATTAAGTGTTTATCATCATATAATAAAATAATATTCGATTCTTTATTTTCTCGCACGACACAACAAGATTCCCGAGACAAGAAATTCGCGCCTTTCCAGTAAGTAGTAACTGTCAGTGTCAAGTGTCAGTTTCTCCACAGTCAAAATCATCATCGCATTTAATTTTATTATAAACGGTCATAACATACTTTTATCAATTTTTGTTGTGTGTTCAAAATTGATTTCAAATTATATAAGAAATGCACATTAGAACTTTGAGTAACACTATATAAAATGTTTTGAAAGAAAACAATATTGAATATACATATTAGATGACGTATACTTAAGAACTCTCCAATATTAAGCCACACCTAACCAATGAAAGTGGTGAAAAAATTACTGGCATTATAATTTGTAGATATTTATTTTATATATCTAAGTCTAAATTAGATGTGTTGGTCATCGCACCTTGGGACCTCTCTACGATAAACAATAGCATTCCCAAGGAGGTTTGATGTCAGACAGGAGGCCGGTCGTACAACTTTTACCAAATCCTATCAACAGTAGGGACGGATCAAATGATTGGGAAATCGGCAGGGAGATAATGATGATGATCATAGCATTCTTTTATTAATCATCTATGATATACATATCGACCAGCTTCTTCGTTTACCTTTCATAAATGTTTTTTTTTTTTGGATCTGCCATATTTTCTGACTACAAGCACATAGGTTATCTATTCTATTTTTATTTGTTCCTGCTACTTCAATGATTGTGTCTTCTACTTTAGGTGGTGAGTGCCTGCTACCTCAAGAAAGCTACTTATCTGTATGTTAAAGAAGGCCCCACTAAAAGACTACTTAAGAAAAAAAAATCACTTTCATATAGTTAATGCTTCGTCTGCACTTGCAAACTTTATTCTAAAATTAGATTTTTGCTATTTATGTCCAATCCAAATAATTTTGAAGTCAATAAAAATCGCTGAACATACATGGATGTTCAATTGATAGGTAATAAGGTCCTCTGCCCACCTGCCAGTTGATCTATCAGTCATGTTGCACACTGTATATTACTAAGTGATATTGATATGAATAACATAAATCCATACATATTATATAACGTGATAACATAATAAGATCATCGATTTAAGCCTTACCGTAAATGGTGCGTAATTAATATTGACATATCTAGTGAGATACTATCTCACTAGATATGTCAACTTTACTATTATATACTCACATAGAAAGGTTTCATCAGCAATAATACAATATCACATAATTTCTTTACGTAAGAAGGTAAATCATTAATATATATTAAGAATAAAAAAGGGCCAGGAATAGATCCTTATGGAACACCTATTTTTAAAAGAAATCCAGAAGATTTTACATTATTTATATCAACCCTCTGAATTCTCTGATTGAGGTAGGAAGCAAAAAAATCAAGTGCAGCACCCTGAATGCCATAGAGATTCAGTTTAAGCAAAACTGTTTGGTGATCTACACAATCAAAAGCTTTAGACAAATCGCAAAATACACCAATAGCATTCTGTAATTTTTCCATGCGTCGTAAATGTACCTAAGAAGCGCAGCACCCGCATCAATTGTCGATTTACTTTTAGTGGAGCTATATTGTTCACTATGCATGATATTGTTATAATAAAAGAAACTACTTAATTGGTTTAAAACTATTTTTCAAATATTTTGCATAATGCACGTAATATTGAAATGGGTCTATAATTTCCAGGTTCAAATCTATCACCACTTTTAAATAGTGTTATAATTTATACTATCACACTAATACTACAAAAATAGTCTCAATGACTTTTGCCCTAAAGTGCATGGTTTTCGAGATATCTACCAATAACGTGTTTTCAAGATGGTGCCTGAAGCTCCATCGGAATCTGTCAGCATTTTATGATTCTATACCCAGTAAGTGATCCTAAACCTTATAAAAAAATATTGGATCGGATATTTAGTGCAAAGTTGACCAAAAAATACGTCTATTTTTACTAGCCTAATCAATCAATCAATATATGTAAAAATTAACAAGGAAACTAGTTTGCTGTTCTAACATAACAAAAAGTATATTTTAAATAATAAACTCATATTTAAAAAATACTTAAAAAAATAAAATAAAGGGGGTATAAAATATATGATTCTACCTCGAGTTCTACTTTAGAACAGAATAAAAGATTAATTATTGTTATTACCTCCATACCACCAAATAGGTGTCGGTTTAAGTGTCTCTTTTGTTGCATTCTATCTCTTAAAGATTGATTTTCGCAAAATATATTCTAAACATTGTCTACATTATACTTTTAATATAATTGAAAAACCGGAAAATTAAAAATATATTTTTAAACCAGTTATATATATATTTAGATATGTCAAGCTAAAATGCTTTCATTTTAGAATATTGAAATAATTAAAAAAAATATATTTTAGTAAATTGTTACACCTGGATTTTCGCGGCTTAATGATGAGGCAGACTCATTTTCCGAAACAAAATCACATATAACTGCTTCAGCAGTAGTAAGTAGTGAGGCCACTCCGCTAGCATCAGTTAGGGCTCTTCTAACAACTTTAGTTGGATCTATAATTCCTCTTTCT
The DNA here is from genome assembly GCA_905404265.1 of Fabriciana adippe. NCBI lineage: Eukaryota > Metazoa > Arthropoda > Insecta > Lepidoptera > Nymphalidae > Fabriciana > Fabriciana adippe. The sequence continues at coordinate 7,276,572 of FR990000.1, forward strand.
ATCATATCAACATATTCATTATTTAAGGCATCATATCCATAATGTAAACCCATCTTTGCAACTTTTGATACAATAACAGAACCATCATAGCCAGCGTTATTGGCTATTGTTAAGCACGGTGTACGCAAAGCGTTTTTTATAATATTAATACCAATTGCTTGATCAGAATTTATTGGTTTCAACTTTTCTAGTAAAGGTATACATTGCACCAAAGCAGCACCCCCTCCAGGTACTATTCCTTCTGCGATTGCAGCTCTCGTAGCATTAAGAGCGTCATTAACTCGATCTTTCTTTTCGTTTACTTCTACTTCACTACAACCTCCAATGTGCAGTACAGCTACACCACATTTGAGTCTAGAAATTCGATTTAAAAGCCTTTGTTTATCGAATTCACTAGGAGTTTCATCATATTCGACACGTATTTGTTCAATTCTTTGTTCAATTTCTTTTTTATCTCCCTGTCCTTTCAATAAGATGGTGGAATCTTTTGTAATGATAACCTCACCAACTTTTCCAAGACTTTCAAGCTGACAATCTTCCAATCGAATTAAGTTTTCATTATCTTCAAATACAACGCCTCCTGTAGCAATAGCTAAATCAATTAAAGTATTTTTTCTATATTCACCGAAACCAGGTGCTTTTACAGCAGCGATTTGTAAGCCAATCTTCAATCTATTGACTATTAAAACTGATAATGGTTCACCCTCGTAGTCTTCAGCTATTATAACAAGTGGCCTTTTTTGGCTATTAGCTATCTCTAATGCAGGCACAACTTGATTAGCAGAAAATATCTTTTTATCAGAGAACAGAACCAAAGCATCACTATATTCCACTTTAGGTCCTTTAGTCGAGTTAATGAAATATGGAGAAACGTAACCTTTTTCGATTTTCATTCCTTCTATTATTTCTAATTCGTCTTCTAGTGTTTTACCATCTTTAACTGTTACAACTCCATCTTTTCCCACTTTATCCATAGCACGTGCTATTAGTTTTCCAATACTCCTATCTCCATTTGCAGAAATAGTAGCTACTTGTTCTATCTCTTCGGATGTTTGAACAGGTTTAGAAATTTTTTTCAGATGTTCTGTCACAGTTTCCACTGCTAGCATTATACCTTTTCTTATTTCAATAGGATTAGCACCTTTTGAAATGCTCTCAAAACCTTCTCGAGCAATTGCTCTAGCCAAAATAGTAGCAGTTGTGGTACCATCACCGGCTTCTTCGTTGGTCTTATTGGCAACATTTTGAACAAGTTTTGCACCTATATTTTTAAACTTGTCTTTTAATTCAATACCTTTTGCAACAGTTACTCCATCTTTTGTTATTTTTGGTGGACCAAAGCCCTGTTCTAAAATCACATTTCGACCTTTTGGTCCCATTGTGACTGCTACAGCATCAGCAAGTATGTCAACTCCCTTTAACATAAGAGATCTTACATCAGGCCCAAAACGTACTTCTTTCGCATATTTGCGATATTGCAAAATAGAATAATAATACTGCTTGCGTAATATTTTGAATAAATTTTGCATGTTTTAATTATTATTAATGACAAAGAAATGTGAAATATTGTTACAATAATAAGAACTGACAGGCTCTTAAAATATTCTTATTTAGAATGTTCTTTTATATTTTTAATCTCAATATTCGTTTAATTTTTTTTAATGGTCTAATATATTTTATGACTTAAATTGCATCAATTAATTATTAATAATATATTATTTTTAAATATAGAAATACAAAATGTGTAATTTTAATAACTAATGGAATCGTAGTAAGTTTTTTTTTTCCATGGAGTGAAAAGTGTTTTCTTTATGTTTGCTGCAAACTTCTTAAAAAATATTTTATCATCTCTACTGGTAATGAGGGAACTGGCTCTTTTTTATCCAAAGAATCGAGTGTGTCAAAAGGTAACACTTATCATAATTCCAAGTTGACCTGGCTTGTACGGTAAATATATTGTGTTTAATATACATATAAAATTTGATTTCATTTGTTTGGTCTGTAGATAAATAAACTATTAAAAATCATTTATAATTTTGAATATAAATGAAAAAATAAGTGAAACTAGGTGATAATTTGAATTTTATTTTTTAAGTTAAGAGAAAGAAGATGTAACATAATTTTAACATGTAGTAAATTAAATTTAATTTAAGTTATATAATTATTATAAAGTTATTAAGATGAAATAATTATATCACATATACTTATATGTCATATAAATATTTCATCTTTATTAAAATTTAAATAAATATGTTATTTTATTTGGGTTAGTTTTGTGTTAACAAAAGTTCAAAAGTCGAATTTTAAAGGACCTGATTACCTATAAAATGAAACATAAAGTTAATCATAAATCTTTTTACAAAAGGTCAAATATCCAAATGGCCTGAAATGATTCAGATCAAATCAAATTCAGGTCATGAAATAATCATCCAATATTACTGTTGGCAGACGATGATTTGATTTGGTAGAGGTACAGGGAGATTTGATCCAAAGCGGATGAGATCTGCTGGATGGCTGGATCCATGAGTAGCGGCTGTTACAATCATGGATGACAATTGACAATACAGTTTTATTTAGCAAGGTTAAACAATGAAATAATATTAATCTGTGGATAGTGCCTATTGCCTAGGATAACTTTCTAAATTCTAATCTGTGGTGATCAGGTACGTCATTGCAAGTTTAAAGTTACCGTTGGCGTTGTAGAATTTTTGAAAATTAATTGTAACATATTATACATGTATTGAAGTGTAAAACTATTTTAATTGATACAATATGAATACTAAAAGAGTAGCTATTAAAATAGACATGAACATTGGAGATCAGTTAACGTATATATCTTGTGGGCACATAGTAGTTGAAATTATTAAATTTATAGCTTATCAAAGACTTCAAATTCCATACACATATCAGTGGTTAAAGCAAATTGTTAATAAAAGAAAGTCTTTTGAAAACAAAAAGGAAAGTTATCAATCTGAAAGGCACTTTCATGTCGCATCTACGGCATTGAGTAATCTCGATTTTATTATAAAGGTAGACAAATACTACTTCTTTTAAAAATTTTCGAAAGCTTTTCAGATTTTTTAAAGTATAATGTTAATAATCCAATGAGATATTTTTGTTTTAGAATCTTTTAAATGAAATAAATGGTTCATCTCTTCCTGAAGAGATTTGCATTGCATTTGGCGCAACGCCCGTGACGTGTAAGGAGATATATCGCATTTTATTGCCTACTGTATGCCACAAACTTCAGTGTCATTCTAACCATATTGCAAGTGATCAAAAGATACAAAGAAATGTGTTCAAGTAAGTAGCTAGAATTTAATTTTCCAATATAGTTACTTGCATATTTTAAAACTGTGTGTTATCATGCCTTATTTTTGATTACAGGAATTTAGTAACATCTGAAAAATTAAGTCAAGTATTTTTTGATTCACTTCATCCAACTAATATGTATCTTTTCATGAAAAAAAGTACTACAAGTAACTTAGATGTAGTGTGTAATGATAGTTTTGTGCTTATAAATGGCTATAGAATTCCTAAAAGTTGCAAAGTTGTCGCTCTTGACTTTAGGAATCAGAATCCTGAAAATATATCTTGTTGCAACAAATTTCAAATATTTGGGGATATGATTAGCAAGGACTTAGATAACCTCAAGTTAGATTGTAATTTAGACGATGATTTCACCGAAATTGAATCTACCCATGATATTAAGTGGTTTCAGTCTAACTATATAATGAAAGGTTTTAAAGATTGCATTGTTAATGGTAGTTCAGTGACAAATACGTGGCTTGAACCTTGAAGATACTTCTTCCACTTTAGGATTAAATTATAGGTAAAATTTTATATTGTGTATATCAAAAATACCTTTGTTTTGTCTAGTTTAATGCTCAACATTGACTGATTTTTATTTATATCATAATTATTGCTTATATTGACGTAGTTAAACATTTTGTTACTACATGTTGTTATTATTAACATTGAAATATACTTTCAATCCAATGTTATATAAAGTAAATCTGATATCTGGTGCCATAAATGATTTTTCTCTTTTTTAGATTTAGAGAGTCTGAAAATGTAATTAGTAAAATAAATTATTTTATTTTTTTATTAATAAAGATAAACAATACATTAATTTTATTTTGTTTTATTGTGTGATATAATTGTTGCTTACACTGACTTTGTTTTAGCAATTATAAATTTATATGGTGAACTTCAGGTTGTCCATTACTGAATATTGTTCTTTCTTTAGTAACAATACAGGCTTTCTTAATGTCATAATCTGATCTTATTGTACAGTTTTTCCATCTCTCACAATTTGCATAAGCTTCATTGAATTCCACTATTAGATTCTCTCTTCCCCCATTAGGACCAATAACATATTCACATTTTATGGATTTTGTGATCATATCTCGAAGGCAGCATTCAAGCTGTTCATAATATTCCAACCAGTATTTATCAGGTAACTGTTTTAGCTTCAAACCTAGAGATTCTATTAGAAGGCCAGTGACAAATATGTCATCTATCCAGAAAAATGAGTTATACATAGCTTCATCACAGATTAAACTAGCCACTTTGGGGCTTATTATGTAATACCAACCAGATAAATAAGGAGGATATATGCTTCTAGGGTACTCATCAAAAGTTACATACCATTTGTTTTGCTTATTTCTTTTTGGTAGAGTATAATTTAAAATATATCCCATCAATAGCTCATCATCTTTTGGTAAAGTTTTTAAAAATTCATAAGTCTTTTTAATGTTAAATACAGTGTCATCATCAATTTTCAAAATATATGATACTTCGTTGCATTCGCTGGATGCCCATTCTAATCCCATGAGGTGCTTGTAAGTAAGATTTCTATAGTTTTCATAGAAAGAACCTTGGAGAATGTCATTAAATGTATTGCTTTCATCAATAATAGCTTCCTGTGTAATATACCTGAAAAGTTTGTTGTACAATATAATATAACTTGTATATTTAAATGACTATAATTTTATAAAGAACTCCTTCACTCCTAAGGGTTGTAATTTAAATAATATTACTATGTGGAGTCATATTAGTTAAATTATAACCTTCCTCATTAAATTATTAAATGCGAAAAATCAAGCTAGTAGTTCCAGAGATTAGCGGATTCAAACAAACATTCTTCAGCATTATAAATTAATACAGATAATATTATTTTATCATAATAATATACCATAAATCATAGATATCTTATTATAAGTACTTACTTTTCATTTGAAGGTATCTTTGCTAGGAGAAAAATTCTTGTTATGTTTAAAGATGCCAAATAGTCAGCAGGCATTGCCCTCCTATGGGCACTTCTAAGTTCTACATGTCCAACATAAGAAGTGACTAAAATCACTATAAAAGGGGATTCTGCAAATCAATACATTTATTAATTATTTATGTAATGTAATATATAAAGCTGTTGCTTGTAATGTAATTTTTCTCATATCTATTATATGAAATGAAGTAATTTGTTCTTATATAATATTTAAAATAAAGTCTCTAATTACTTACCACTACATTGTTTAAGCTTCGGTTTTATTAGAGTACTTTTATAGTAATTATTTTGCTTAAGCATTATTATTGAGCTCTTATATTCGAAATTGGAGCTACGATATATCCATATTATTAATGTTAACAACGCTATTACAATGAAACATACTAATTTTTTGGTCATTTTTAATGCAGAAACTAAATTACATTTTGCTAGAAGTTTAAATTTTAATGTTTGGTTTTAGAGAAAAATTATTTAATGGAACTTTACATATTTTAATTTTCAAGGATAATTATTTATTTTCTTAAGTTTCATTTTGACCAAAAGACGACTATCATTTTATTTATTATTCAATAATGTTTTGATATTGACATGATTCACACACATTGATTCACACACTAGTAGCACGTACTCAAAAGTGGATATTACCATAGAATAGATGATAGATGAATACCTAATAAATAGAAACAGACGTACTACAATAATTCAAAATGTTCAATAATTCCTAGGATTGTCGTTTGGTCACCATTTATACGTATTATTATGACAATTGACAGTCAGCTGATTCTGACATTAAAAAGAAATACATACCAACATTTCGCCATTGACTTATTATTATGAGTGCTGTCAAACTTACCTAGGTCATCATGGGGTCTCATCAGAACAAAGATAAATTAGTTCAATTATATGACACTAGCGACTCACCTCGCTCCGCTCGGGTTTGTCTCTAGTTACTTTTAAGTTTTAACCTTTACTATAGATTTCTCAGAGATGAGATTTTTTCCTGCAGTAAAAATTATCCTATATGTTAACCCGGATAACCAGCTATCATCTTACCTAATTTCATCGTCTGTCCAGTGGTTTTCTCGTGATGCGGTCACAGACAGACAGGCAGACAAAAATTCTAAAAACTATAGATTCGGTCTCTGTATCGATAATAATGTCTATTTCAATATGATTTTCCAAAAAATATTTAATGTACAGATTCGACTCACTTAGAATTTTATTATATGTATAGATTATATTATCATTATATACAAAACCTCAAGATATTGTGTATCTCAATTATCATTAGTGTCTTTAAAGTATCCTCAAAAAAAAACTTGTGTTCTTTTTAGGGTTTCGTAATCCCAAACGATGGTACGGAACCTTTCGTGTGCTATTCCACTCGCATTTGACCGATTTTTTTCAAATACAGTTAAGCTACAGCGATCAGTGTTCGTTACAAAAATTAAAATTATCACATTTAGAAACTTAAATAAAGGTTGGAAATGTGTATTTTCGATAAGTAAAAATGTTAGTTGATATGTTTTTGTAATATATCGTCGTTGATAGTCCAATGCCGCGTAACTAGCATTGTTAAATACCGCGAATGTACACTATCGCAAATTTTACAGGAGGGCCAAAAAACTGATTTATTACAAAACCAATCGGCCGATTTTTGAATGAACTGGTCTTAAGGATAATTTCGTTCAGCTTTAGCTAATGAACTCAGTTTTCAGTTAGTATTCTCTGTAGTTTTTATAAAAAATCACTTACGCTGTATGGTCTCAATATGTTCCATAGCATTATCAGTAGATACGCGAAATTGCAAATAAAATAAAAAATCATTTATTTAAAATTTTCAACTATTTCAGTCATTTTACTTAATTATTATAATCATGATCATTTTGGCACATGTTAAAAATAAAAGAAAACTCCCAAAAATATGAAAAAAAAAATCAAAAAGTAGTCTCTTATGTGCAGCTTATTGTATTTTAGAGGTAGTCAATAATAATACAATCATCAAAAGTAATTTTAAAACAACTAAGTGTCAAAGTAATTAGATATCATAATTCTTGAGGAACTAATCGATTAGTCTCAAAATTAGTATGTAGTAGACAAGTAACTTAGAACGATAAAACGATCCAAATAAAATCAATATACTTAAATAGCACACAACATATTATGATAGGTAGAGATCCATTACAAATAATAAAAAGACAATAAAGTAATTAATTCCTTTTAAAAGACAAATTATCATAAAGTGCATGGCAATCACGGGGTATTACACTTTTTAACTATTGAAGGTGTTCATATTTTGTCTCTTGCATTGGTAATCTGGATGAATAAAGTAGAGAAATGCTGGATAAGGGTGGTGAAATGGTTTTAAGCCTGCGAAGTAATGGGCTAAAATCAGCTTGAAAATTATTCTTGTATGCAATTGTTCCGTTCGGGTTATACTTCAACACGCTTAGATCAACAACGCAACCGTCACCAATCCCTCGTCCAGGTCTTATTAAGTCGTATATTTTGTACTTTTTAGCGCTATATTCTTTAATGAATGTATGGTCTGGCTGTATGGCTGCGTATGGAAATCTTCTCCTCCTAGCTGCTTTAGTTAGAGATTCATAATGAGACAGCAAAAAAAACTCTACATTTTTTAATTTCCTCTCAATGACCTCAATGTAAAGCAGTTAGGTAACTTTTAACGGAATTTCGTGTAATTTCAGTATCATGTGAAATATATAGAATGTTCGGTATTACGTCGTTCTTGATTTCTATCACCCAACCAGTAACGGACTGTCCATTCTTTGATGCCTAGCGTAGAAAGAAATGTCTTAAGAAAAACCCTCTTTTATGTCATTTATTTTTAGGTAATATAGTTTACTACAGAAGCGTCTTACAGAAGATGCGAGAGTAGCGTACAGAAGATATTTTCAGTTGTTATTCTGTTAGTTGATTTTTTCTCTACAATAGAATACATCTTCTTCTCTTTCTATGACATAGACCAAAATGTTTCAAACATAAAAAGATAAAAGATATAATAAAGAATCAGTACTTTATACTTACATTATGAATAATCAACTAAATATATATAAAAAAAAAAAACAATTTTTAGTCGGTGCGCCCCCCGCTAATCCAGTCGCACTTCGAAGCAAATGAGCAGTTACGCGGTAATTCATATTGTAACTTGTTAGACGGTAGTTCCACAGTATCGCTATTTTAAAATAACTAATCATCCAATTGATCGATTCAAAAAATTGTCAAATGCGTCGATGCCAATCACAATCAGCTACCTACAGCCGCGAAATCTCAAATTTGATTTTTTTGTAGATATGCGGTATTTAACAATGCTAGTTACGCGGAATTGGACTATCAACGACGATATATTACAAAATATAACGAGGATTATTTGATTTTTATTTAATTTGTTTTTAACTTCACGTACCGATCGAAACATTAAGATATAGTTCCCGTCACATAAAAAGAACGCTGGCCGTTTACCTCCGCACTGAGCAATTTATAGACAAAATTGGTGGTATGTGAAGGGCGCGATGAGGGAAAGCCCCGCCGATATGTCTGTGCGTGCACGCTATTGGTTCGTCTGTTCGTCTGTCGTCAGTTGACCCACGCATCCCGCGTTGAAATCACGCTTCGTTTGCTCTCATAGTACAGTCGCACACATAACTTTCCTTGCACGACGATTTATAGTGCCTATTGTTTTATGAAGAAAGAATCTAAGAAAGGATCAGTTGATACTGGTGATCAGTTGGACTGCAGAAACTACGAAAACTTCTGAGACTACAGTGAGATCGTAAAAAACGCGAACAGTTCAGAATTTCTCGCTGTTTTTCGAACTCCCGGCAAAAAAAAAGGATAAAAAAGAAACATGATGGGCCTTAGTTTAAGTTTTCTGATAAAAACCTACTATAAATTTTAAGATCGAAATAAAAAATAATTCTCAATTAAACATTATCTATTTTTTTAATTTCAAACTACTAAGTAGCTAGTAGGTACCTATTATGATTCTACAATAAAATAATTACACTTAAAAAATAATTTAGCCTAGCACTTTAGGTCGACTGTACCCATGCGCAGACACATCCTCTCCACTGTCGCTCAGCGTTCTTTTTACGTGATGGGACCTGTACGTAGGTAGTAGTAATATAGTAGTAGGTCTTATAGTACAAATAAAGGAAAAATTCCAAAAAATAAAAAAAGTTGAAAATTAAGGTAGCTGGTACTTATAAGTTTTCGCGAAAATCTAAATTTGCCCATATCTTTTTATCGTATTGACTCAGGACCTTGACTTTTATACACCTAATAGGGACTATAGACCTCAGTATCTGGTATAAATTTCAACTTGCTAGGTTCACCCGTTCCTGAGACACCACCACCACCCGTTCCTGACACACGGACAGACAAGACGGACAAAAGAGTGATCTTATAAGGGTTCCGTTTTGTACCTTTTGAGGTACGGAACCCTAAAAATGAAAAGATGATTGAAAATTATGGTAAATCATTAATATTTATGTACATATAGTTATGAATACTGAAGAATAGTATTCGTTTCGCAGCGCTGTAAAACCTTAATTAATGAATAAAATTTAAAAAGTTTACAATGAAAATTATTCCTTAAAAAGCCCTCTATAAAAATGGTCTGATATATTTTTTTTGTAAAATGATCAGAAAACAAGTTATAACGAATAATTAAAAAAAAATCTCAAATTTTCATCGATTTTCACTTATAACTTCGTTATTTTTGGTTCTACGACTAAAAGTTACTTGACCACAGTTGTAGAGAATTTTATTTGCAACGAAAAATGGTTAAACATAATTTTTGTGAGACCTATAGTTTGTCAGATAAACCATAAAAACCATTTGTACCACTTTTTCCAAGATGGCGGCCGTGGGACAAGGGTTGCAACCCCACAAACTTGGATTTAACTTTACACTAACCCCTCCTTGATATCTAAAAAATAAAATTGCGTCCTCTGACAAATGCACGCTAACCTCAAAAAAATGTAACATTTCAATGGACTATCAGTCAAACATTTTTTTACCAGCGTAAGAATTTCGTTTATTTGCACAATATTAAAATTCAATAAACTTTCTGACGATTTATCGAACAAATAAATAAATGTAACGAATAAATATACCTAACATGTTTGATTAATAATGTCTAAAGGAGTTTTATAAGAAAAAACTTAGACTTCGCTAATTTGTTATCACAATCGTATTTTCAGAATTTCCACGTAGAGATACTAATAATACCATATCTACCAAATACACCAAAACAATAATAGAAAATTGCTAAAAAAATATGTACACATCTTCGAAGCTATACTAGTTTAGCCTTCAGCGTTGTAGGAGTCTTATCATGTTATATAGAGACATACAGTAAGCTGTTGTCCTCTTCTATATATAGCTGTTGACCTATCATATATTGATCTATATATATCTCTATCAGATATTGAAAAAGCCATGAAATTATAATTTCACTAGTGTTATTATAATTGCACGACTTTTACAATGTCCCTGCGACATATACAGTGCCGGATTCAACCTTAGCGCCGCCCCTGGGCACTGTAAGAAATGCCGCCCCATTACCGAAATTTTGCATAAAATGGATAAAGTTTTAATAAAGTATTTTTTTTAATTATTAATTTTTGAAAAATGCAAAAAAACATTTGTAAATGTTTTTAATTTTGCGAAAAATGTGCTAGTATTTTTGTTTTAATTATTATATTTATTTTTTTGAAAATAAAAAAAAACATTTTCGATAACGCAAAGATTTTTTTATCCTTTGAATTTTGCCGCCCCTGAAAATATGACGCCCTGGGTACTAGCCCCGAGACCCCTAGTGTAAATCCAGCGATGGACATGTATACATACATACCTACAGCTTGAACTTCAATTTTGCTTTTGTAATTTCGAAATCGGAAAGAATAGGAAATATTATTTACATCACAGACCAACATTCATTTTATTTTATATACATATTCAGAAGCAAAACATAATAGCACCGACGATGAGCAAACAGACAATGTCATTTTTATCATTTATTATGTTATCATGAGCCCGCCTACAGCTGGGGCGTAGGATCAGTGATCAGTTGAACGAGGAGACGGCACTAGACACGTTGTAGCCGCGTACACCGGTGACCTCATACGATCAAATTAAACCTGACATTATAATGAGTGCAGCGATGGAGAGTGCGGAAGACCATGAATACGTCTTACAGGCGAAAATAATTACTATGGTTTGTCTCTTTGGTATCTCCATGATATTCGGATGCATTCCCATGGTAATTTCGTATAAGTATGGGTGGTTTACAAAATCAGACGGCGCTAATATGAGGAACTCCAACAAGTTCATAATAGGTCTACTGTCTTTTGGAGGAGGTGTGCTTTTTGCAACTACCTTCATGCATTTGCTTCCTGAAGTCGATGAAAACGTTAAATTATTACAAGGTGAGATTTTAGTACTTTGCTAAAAATGCGTACTAAGTATATCCTTATGTCCTGCGTACATTTTCAGATATTTTGTCATTTGAGTGAATTTATAAATTAAAGTTAATTTTTTAATTCAAGTTAATAGGTAATATGCCTATTATAGATTTATTTAGAAATATAACATTAATAACTTAAAATAACATTTTTTAATACCTGATCCCGACAAATTAAAACATATTTTTTGAAGTAGTTTGGCCTGTTCCGTTAGATAAGGTGTTTGCAAATTCTTAATTTGAATCGCATTAAATATTTATTAAATTCTAAATAACTAACATAAACGCAACTAATTTGTTGTGACATTTAAAGGTAACATTCGGAATGTAAACACATGGCTAACTAGTGATTGCCCATGACTCTCCTTAGACGGATGCAATTTTTATTCAATCATGACTTACTTTGAATTAGAAAAATATATTACCTTCAATTTAAAAGAATAAATGGGTATTATATATGAAAAAAAAACGCCTGCTGTGAAAATATATAATAAATTAAAATAAATGGTATATAAGTTAACTAAAATTATAGTTATTTAGAAGTAGGTTATCTATCTAAAAATAACATTTTACCAATCTTATGTAGCTTACTACATACATATAATACTTTCTTAGATTTACGTGAATATATGTATATGCGCTTACTGCATACATATGTTTATTTCGAATCGATCTCTCGGAGGAAATTGTTGAGGAGATTAATATGCTTGACAAGTATGTCTTGTAATTAGTAAATTAGTAAATTTTTAATTTTTGTTTTGAAATGGTAGGTATGGTATCTCAGACAACTTGTAGAATTTCATATTTCTCAGTCATAATTTCATAACTCAGGCCCATAAAAGATCGACTTCTGCACCCTCACATAATAACAAAGACCTCATTATTTTTAATTTTAATTCTCGATTATTTCACATATTATGAGATTTAATATGGATAATTTAATAATATCCGATTTTATCCATCATTCATGACAATGCTCCGTTTATTTCTGCGGATTCTACGGAGGTTATTACGCCTATAGTAATTCAAATCTTTTTTATCTCAGTTCATTATTCTCAATCACAGATTACTCACGCAACCTCAGAAAGCATAAATGCTACAAACTTGTATGGCGGCTAGAATCCTCATTAGGAGTACGTATTAGCTAAGAAGATATTTTTTTTTAAATTCAACCCTGAAAAAGGTTTAAATAAGGTTAAAAAAAACCGTTTTATTTAAAGTTACAATACTGATAATATTTTTTCTGTTTAAAAATTGCGACTATTCTAGCTTAATATTTTTTTAGGAACAAGAAAAAAGTAGCTTCTCTTTCTCATCTTTTGAATATAAGAAATAGGGGATGATGTGAAATTAGAGATTTTGTCATTTTCAGAGTAACAAACATGGAAATTGATATTTATAATCATTGGAAGAATCGACTGAGAAAGATTTTTTGGAAATTTTTATACATAAATTAAATATGCGTGTGGAGCCGCGGGCAAACGCTAGTTTTTGATATAATTTTTAGTATGCTGAAGAAACGCCAAGTATAACGTATCAAAGGGTCGAATCGGAGTCCCTTTAGCCTAGGTCGTCTTTCTGGCTGTCGGTCTATAGGTCTTTTCAACCGTTACACGCACCCTTAAAAATTGTTACAGTATATATTTAATACTGTATCCATGTAAATAAAAAAAATATTCGTTTGTGCAAATCTGTTAAAATCCGATAGTGCTCCATTGACCGGCTTATTTTTTTTTGTATGTAGGTGTTTTTGTGTAAAATGAAAGTTTATATCATTATACTTACGCTATCTATTATTTTTATGTAGTTCGGTTTAAGATGGCATTTTAGCGCATTAAGTTCAATTGCGTTCAAGTTAGTGTTTAAATTAGTGTAGGTACATGAATAGTTAAGTACTGATAATAATTTCACGTCATCCAGTTACGCAGGTGAAGCTGCAAGTAATAAAAATAATAAAAGTTAAGACTATTTTTATTTTTTCTCGCATCGTAAAAAAATTTTTTATAAGCGATAAAAGATTAAATAAGTTTTTTTTAATAAGCAAAAGACACTCAAATACACACCTAGACACTAGATAATTGTTAATAGATACATTTGTGACTCAATTTCGATTGGATCGTAGTTGCATTACGTTGAGCTTTGTTTCGTTACCTATTGTTTTACAACGAAAATACAGCGTATTATTTTGGACCTTAAAATTGAGGAGAATATGCTTTTTATGAATCAATTTTCTTTTTTTTTTATTAAGTAGGTGAGTTTCCATAGCAAAAAGGCTAAAACAGAATCCTTACAATCGTCCATCTTACTCGTGTCTTCTGTACTCAAATAAAAAAAATAAAACAAAATATTCTCCATTGATTAAGGTAATAAAAAAAAAACAAATAATATACAATTCAAGGCAATCTATACATGTAAGTAATTATCATTTTAAATTAATGAAGGGGGGGGGGGGGGGGGGTTGGGGGGAATTATAGTTCACATAATGATAAGAGTGTGCGTTATTTTTGGATAGGTCTTCTAAGCGTTATTTCGCAGGTAGAGTTTCGTGTGGAAAGAAAAGTGTGCGAGTCAAACTCGCACTTGTCCGATTTTTTAATGAATAGGTTTTATTTAAATAGATTTATTTGGAGTGATGCCACATATATTTAAAAAGAAATTCCACCTCTAAATGCGAAATAAAATTTTAACTTGACTTCAAAAATATTTGATTTGATATCTACTATAAATGAAAAACCTCGAAAAATAACTATTTTTAACTTTTTAATGTCTGGAAGTCGGTTTATTTTTTTTAAGTTTTGTATGAAAATCAGAAATAGATATCATTTTCAATATTTCGCATTTGGCATTTTAATGTCCCTTGCAACCTGGCGCCTACAGCGATCGCTCATTTCACTCTACTCTAGGCAGTGCAGTTATTAACTCTTTCTCTTATAGTCCATCTATCTATCTATGAATAACGACAATTATGTCGTAATCGAAAATTGCAAGCTTTCACATACTTTTAAATATTTACTCGTCGTTCTTTGCGTTTTATAACGATGTTCGCTACGATCGCTACATTGATAAAAAGCGTTTTAACGAAAAAAGATTTAAAAGTGCAAGCATAGCGTTAAATTTGTTATCGATGTAAAGCCGTTTATCACATCTCAACTATGACAGTAATATCTAACAACAGATTAATATTCTATTGAAACCACAAGTGTTTGAACTATTTTTTATCAGAGTACATCAAGATAGAAGCCTATGTGACTTTCGGCACATAAAATATCTCCATGCAAAAACGTGACGATTGGGTGTTGCATGAAGGATAAAACAACATGCCACTTGCCGCAAGTGGCTTACGCATTTATAATATTAGTATCGAATGTGTTACAATACATATTAACATTTTATATTAATTTAAAAATTGAATATTCGATTCAAAGGGATCGTAACAAGTTTGTGAGGACAAAGTAAATTATAATTAAAACATTAAATTTTTTAAAATACTTTAAAACGTTTTTTTTGTATTCTTCATCTAAAGTCAAATAAACTATTAAAGTTATTATGTATTTAATCTATATTCATATATTATTTTACTCGTCTTGACTGTTTTACTAACGGCTGGAGTCTGGGCCTGTAGTTACTTGTATAAAGGGGTAAAATTGTTACCTTTATAATTTATTTCCTAATTAAGTATATTGACAAAGGTAACTGCAAAGATTTTTTTAAATTTTGCTGTTTTTTTGAAAAATAATATTTTTCTAGCTTTTAATTTTTATTTATTTATTATTTGATATTTATGTTCTTGGACAAAATTAATGAAACATGTATTTTGAAGTTCAAAATATTTTAAAGTATTGAGTATGGATGGATGGAAGGATGAACGTATAATACCTATAGACCATATAACAAATAATAGAAATAGAGAAAGTATAAAAAAATATAAATTTTTGATCTCAAAATTGGTCAAATGTGGGTCGAAATTTATTAAGAGATTTTAATTTTTAATATTCCATTTTCTAGTGTTATGAATAATTTATATAAAACCCACACTTACGTTTACATTTAGTATAAAAATAATAATTAATAAGTAATATTATACGAACATGCGAAAATTTTTAAGTGTGAATGTTTGTTGCTACTTAACATGTAAGCCGTAAATTAAATTTCATTAAATTTGGCACACGTGAAGTGCCTAGATTACGTATGTCTTTTTAACGTTAGGAAATAAGTTCCTACATACATTTACGCATACTACCTGTACTTACGGCTGAATGCGTAAGCCATCCATATCCATACTAATATTATAAATGCGAAAGTAACTCTGTCTGTCTGTCTGTTACCTTGTCACGCTTAAACCGCTGAACTGATTTATGTAAGTATATGAAAGAAATTTGGTATGGAGATAGTTTGAGACCCTGGGACGGACATAGGATAGTTTTTAAAGAAAAGGCGGGTGAAAATTTGTATGGAGAAACAATCATTTCTCAAGTGAGGGATATAAAAATTTTGATTTTTATATACCTACTCAAAATATACCTATGTATGTACTACAGGTATATAGTCTTGTAGGCACAGTTCTATATCTATACTTTTAAAAAAAATTTAGGGTTCCGTACCCGAAGGAAAGGAACCTTATTACTAAGGCTCCGCTGTCCGTCCGTTCGTCCGTCCGTCTGTCAGAGGGCTGTATTTCATGGACCGTAATAAGTAGAGAGTTGAAATTCTCACAGAGTATGTATTTCTATTGCCGCTACAAACAAATAATAAAAAACCAAGATAGCAAATTTCAAAAAGGCTACCGTACAAATAAAAAAAAAAAACGATTATGGTACAGAACCCATCGTGTGCGAGTTCGACTCGCATTTGGCCGATTTTTATTTTTAATTAAGACCTCTTTTAATAGCCATTTATAAAGATTACCTTTTCGAGAGATTTGGAAAAAAACGTAAAAGTAGCGAGTGACGCTTTTAGCGTATAGGTACTTATACACGACGTTAATTTCTATTTTGAATTAAATGATTTTTATTTTTAAATAATCTTACATTGCTGCAACGGCCATACTCTATTCTATACTAACCGTTAAAATGTACTGTGGGCTGAACTCGAGCAAAGCGGGGATAAGTTGCTAGTATTAGAAAGTGCATGTAAGGAGAGTTTAAGCTGTATCTTTCCATTTTCATAAGTGTTAAAATGTCAACGTAAATAAAAAAAAAATCTATTCAATTCGTTACCGATGTCACGTAGGAAAGATATGATACGCATGTACTCGTATATAAATGACATTTAAAGATTATTGCGTTTTAAAAATTCTTTGTCTCATAGCTTTGAGCTACAATTAAAAGACCTATGTAATTGATTTGAACTATTAATTGGTTCGATATGATAAGATTAGCAATTATAAATATAATTTTTATATGAATAATTTTGTATTATCAAAATTATAAAAGTGATTTACGATAATAAATATTACATACGTAGATATAGTTTATGATTTAAATATTTTAAAAATGCATTTTTTCCATAGTTAGCTGATAGCTTATGGTTTGCTATAATAAAAACATACGAAAATACTTACGTCCAATTTATATCCGTGATCATTTTTATTATTTAAAGTGGTTTAGATTCTAACTTAATCTCGACAAATTTAAGATTCGCAATTTTTAAGTCGTATGCAATTCGTCAAAGGGGAGATCCCACAGGATTCTAGCGTCGGTTATTGATGCTTAAACTACTTAGCGCAATTGCTCCCTACTGAATTGTCTAATTTCTCTCCGGGAAGTTCAATCCATAGGACAGTTATTTATGACTCTACATTTTTTGCTTATTTTCCTTATACTAATGAAATAATTGGTAGGAGGTACTGCACCTATTTGTATAGAATTGTACGTAATTGTAGTTAAAATTAATTATTTAAATAAAAATGTTTTAAGTAGGTAGGTAATTGTTATTTTAAGCACTAATATTTTTTTTTATAAATGCAATATTTTTTTAAGAAGATGAAAAATGGGAGGGAGACATTCCTAAAATTTCCAATTTTAGTGAATAAAATAATCAAAATATAAATATACTTACTTGCAATTTGCCTTGCTGTACGTACGAAATATTAAATTTTGTTGCAATTAATGATGGATCAGGTCTATTGATAGGAGAAAAATTTACCTACATTGTAGTCAAATTTTATTTATTGTTTGTTTATTGTAATCTATACAGATAAAATTGGAATGTCTGTTTGTAATATTAAAATAACCGCTTTTTACTAAATGCATATGGATGTATACACGGTACGTATACCAAAACAACATTTTTTTACAATTTTTGTCTGTCTGTTTGTTCCGGCTAATCTCTGAAACGGCTGGACCGATTTTGACACGACTTTCACTGGAAAATAGCTGATGTTATAAGGAGTAACTAAGGCTACTTTTATTTTGGGAAAAAATAGGGTCCCTCGAAAAAAAATTTAAACCAATGAAAAATTGAATAATATTCGATTCAAATAGTATAATCATATATATATTCTATATTTCTTCTATTTAAACTATAAACTATATATAATATACCTAGAGACGAACCCGAGCGAAGCGAGGGTGAGTCGCTAGTGATTAATAGTTCTCTTGCTACCAAGAAAGTAGCTACATAATGTTCTCCTAACCAGATTCGGTTAGGCGACCAATCTCATTGAAAATAGCCAACTGCGAAGGACATAGTACCTATAGTGCAGAAGTCTGTGCGCAGACACAAGTGCACTCTCTATTTCTTTAACTTTCTCTCACGTTCCGATGGGACAAAAACTCGCTAAGGCGCAAGACCGGTAACTTAATATGCTATCTGACAGAAAACCCCAGTATCTATTTAAGCCCGATCCGGGACTCGAACCCAAGATCTCTCAAACTGCAGCCATGAGCCATGCTTCTGTACATGTACATGCTAGCCACTAGACTAACGAGGTAGTTACATACTTAAATATGTACATGTGACGGCGATCAACTTTTTTCTTAAGCTGAAGCAGTTAAGGCACTTTGTTTAAGGCCGATAAAAAGAATTGTATGATCAATTCAAATAATCCTATCAATTAAAATGACCTGTGAAGTGTTAGTCTGGTATATTCAGCATATTATTTATTTCTTTTTATTCAGAAAGCGGCGATTTGCCAGAGATGCCAATATATTTGGCTTCACTCCTAATGTGCGCCGGTTTCTTCATGATGTATCTTATTGAAGAGTTAGTTCAGCTTTACATCCACAGTCGCGAGAACAAAACAAATTCTAGCTTTTCTCGGGTAATGAGTATACGTAGAAGCAGCGCAGAAGCTGGATCATCTGTAGATAAATCAATAAAAGAGTTGGAGGCGAATATACATCAACCTGGTCATAGTCATTTACCTTTTGAAGCCGAAGATAATCTGATATCAGCCCTGAGAGGACTTCTCATCGTTCTAGCTCTATCTATACACGAACTTTTTGAAGGTCTTGCAGTTGGCTTGGAAGCGTCATCTAGAAATGTTTGGTACGTAAATATATTTAATTTACTTAAGTTTATATTAAGCAGTTGTTATTATTGTTATTATTATGAATACTTTATTGCACACCACACAAGAAATAAAAAGAGAAGTGAAATATATAACAATAAAAAAAAAAAGATGTACAGCAGGCGGCCTTATCGCTATAAGCGATCTCTTCCAGGCAACCTTAGGGTAGAGGAATCAGTATATTAAATGGTAGGCGGTGTACTTGCATAAATACATATATACATACATATACATACATACATACATACATACATACATACATATATACATACATATACATACATACATACATACATACATACAAATAGTAAAACGCAAAAATATAATCAGTATATTTAAGGTACATATTTCCAATAATTACATACATACATATATTATACTAAAACAAGCTAAAGAGATAGATAATGCGCTTTTAGCATCGTCTTAAACTTGTCCAAATTATTAGCACGTCTGATGTGTACTGGTAGAGAATTCCATAGACGTGCGGCTTTCACAGAAAAGGAGTTAGTAAGAAAACAAGAGGAGTGAGAAGGAATTTTATAGTTGTTGTTATTTAATTTCCTTAAACGTTACAAAAATAAAAAAATACATCAAAAAGGAGTAGCTACTCAAATTGGTTATGTGTTTTTTTTTGGGTCTGCTACAATCATCATAGCAATAAAAAGCAAATCAAATAAAAAATAAAAAAATAAAAACCACCTCCAAGACAGGAATAATAACTTTTAAGGATTTTTTGAATTAGGTTTAGGTACTTACCTACTTTCGTAAGTTAAAAGTAAGTAAGTACAATAAATACTTCTGATTCAAAGTTATTTTCTTGGTCTAAAGAAAAAAAAAACTAAGCGAAATGAGAATTAAATGTAAATAAAGGTAACTACGCGAGACAAATCATATGATAACTCTAGTTATTATTCAAAAAATCTATGTTACAATGTATAAATAAATTCTTTAATTTTTAATGTCTTGTTTATAGCTTAAGAAAACATTTTCTTATCATCACGTACAATTGGCATACTTATTTATTGTTTTTCCTTACAAACAGATGCTAGTAAAATCCTATTCTCAATAAAATGTAATCCTACTACCTAATATAACTACTTGATATATTTTTTGTAATCTATTTTTTACATGGGAGTTTGAGTTATGACATTGACTATGATACCCTTGTACAGCATATAACTTAATAATCTAAAGCAAATAAAATCCTTGATATAATTACGATATAATTCTGTCAAAAACAATCCATAAAAGTACGTATATGATTGAAGTTTTTGATATAATAAGTAGGTAGAGATCTACTTAATCTACTTAATAATTATTTGATAAAAGCAACTAAATTGTGTATTGCATATTTTCACATATGTATGTATACCAACCAGGTTTAAGGGCAAGAGTTTTAGATATGAAAGTTAAAGAAAGAAAAATATATGTATAATTATAACTGCTGATTTTTTGAGAAATATATTATTAACATTAAGGTTTTGTTTTCTAACAAATAAAAACTTTTAATTAATTTATATTTTCATGGATTCATTTTAAAAATACTGAAAGACACTAAAAAGGAAAAACCACCTAAAAATATCAAAATATTACTTGAAGGAAATTCCCCTTTGTAAAATTGCCTTATTTTGTTTTTTTTTGTTTAACAAACGCATTATAATGAGTAGATAAATGTTATATTTTTCCAGGTATATGTTTGGCGCAGTATCTGCCCACAAATACATCATAGCATTTTGCATAGGAGTAGAGTTTCTTGTTGCGGGTACGAAGAAATGGCTATCAATAGTGTACATCTTCACATTTTCCTTTGTCTCAGCACTGGGAATAGGAATTGGTATATTATTGGTAGGGGGCGCTGGCGCGACGGGGGCTGGCATCTACTCTGTTGTATTACAGGTAATTACATCTATACTAATATAGTATATATTATAAAGTAAAAGAGTTTTTTAAATAACCGCGATTGTCTTCAGAATTACCAGTCTAATTTGAATTTTTTTGCATGTTAAAGCTTTTTTATTTGGGAAGGCTTTACGGATCGCTCGCTATGATTAACATAAATAAACTACGCTAGTAGACCCGTGGGAAAACACATATAACATAGCATATACCAATAAAAAAAGAATGGAGACATATAAAAACCATCACACAGATAAAAAATGTTTGAAAATAAAATTAATTAGATTTTTTTATTATACTAGCATTTCCCGCGGCTCTGCCCGCGTTATTACCGCATGATTGGTAAATAGTGGCAGTGATTGACAATGCCACAAAGGTTCCTCCCTTAATCTCATATTTGATTTAGTAATATTGCACATTTTGTTTTAGCAATCACATTTATGTATGTGTATACTTCAGTTTTGTTTGTTTGTTTAGTTTTGGGCGATAAACTCTCAAACTACGGAATTAGTTTTAACCATTTTTTACTAATATACAGCTATTGATTAATTTAAAATTATCTGATTATTTAAATTACATAATGATAACTTTTCTTAATGTTAATTTGTCGCGAAACAGGGATTGGTTAGCGCTAGTTAGTAATATTTTCCAAAACGAATTTCAAAAGAAAGTGTAATAAATAAATAATTCTAAGCAAATACTTTTTATTATTTCATATGGCTCGGCTAATGTGATTAAAGTAGTAAGCATTTTATTGTGTCCTTTAAGCCTTTACCTTCCAAAAAATGTTGTCAAAAAAAACTAAAAAAGTTGAGGTATAACAGTTCTTAAAATACTTTTTCTAGGTTTTGAGATATGGAATATTTTTAGTTACCCGCTTTGTCAGTTTAACAGCCATAAACTTGTTTTCCATAAAATGTTATAAAATAATATAAATCAAGCTTATTTTTACGGTTGATAAAATGAGTCGATATTGTGGAAACGTATCTAAATATTATTCGTATTTATTTTAGAGTTAACCTAGCAAAACACGTAAGTAAGAAAAACAACACAGTATTTAACCGACTTCCAAAAGGAGGAGGTTATCAATTGGATTGGTATTTTTTTTTTTTTATGTATGTACATCGATTACTCTGAGATTTATAATCCGATTTGCGTGATTCTTTTTTTGTTTGATGCGGTTTAGTTGCCATGTGGTCCCATAAAAATTTAACATAGTTTGGCCGAGTAGTTTTCATTTTATGGAAAAAAAATTATGAATTTTTTTGTTTACGTGGACGTAATTTTATGTGTGTTCGCGGATTGCTTCGTCATTCATGAACCGATTTTAATGATTCTTTTTTTGTTTGAAAGGAGATATTTCAAGGGTGGTACTATAATAAGGAGACCAGGATCTGATGATGGCATCCCAGAGAAATCGAGGGGAATCTTCAAAAATCGTAGTGGCGACTAGTGCGCTTGTTAATTTTTTTCATTAAGTATTTTAAAGCACTACTATTTAATGAAGGTCTGGAGTCGATCTGATAATGGAACCGACAGATAGTCGAGGAAACTCCTCAACGATTTACAGGAATTACCTGGTGTCTGGGCTTGATTAATTCGTATTGATGGGAACTTTACACCTAGATGGGTTGTGACTGTCATTAGGGGTCTGAATAAATGGCTTAATCGAATTTGTTTTTAAAAATCTTTTTTTCTTACAATTTACCTGCTTATTACGTCTACACCAAAAATAGAAAAATAAAAACTTTAAAAAAAAAAAAAAACCGACTTCCAGGCACAGAAAAGTAAAAAATAACTTAACGGGGGTTTTCATTTAGAATAGATACCTAATCAGATATTTTCGAAGTCGGTGCCAGCCAATACAAATTAAAGCACACCGACTTCGAAAATATCTGATTAGGTATCTATTCTAAATGAAAACCCCCGTTAAGTTATTTTTTACTTTTCTGTGCCTGGAAGTCGGTTTTTATTTTTTTTTTTGCTATACGAAACCTATAATGCGCGAGTTGGAGTTGCCCAATTTTTACATTAAATGATCAAAAAATATTAACATTATTTACTAAAAAATAAAAATTTACAAATATTTTCATTTGAAAATTGGGCCGCTGGTAATTTAGTAGTAATTCTTAAAAAGTCATAGAAAGGTCACATCTGTACATTTTTTTTGGAATAAAACGACGTATTTTAAAAACACACGGTGACATCTATTGTCAAATATCTAAGTAACACATAAATAAATTTTCATTAAAACAACTATTTTAATGAATAAAATAGCGCTATTGATATTTCTTTTAAGATAAGCTTTTTTTAATAATTTTAACATATATAAGTAAGTTATCTTCCTAAAATGTTAATAGTATCGTGCTTTTATTTTAACCAGTCTTTGTATTTTTTCTCAGAAATGAGATATTTTCTTTATGTTGAGTCTTAATTATATGTTGAGTCGGATAACCTGCTATAACCATACCAAATTTCATCAAAATCCCTCCAATGGTGTTTCTGTGATGCGATGTGATGTGGTGTCACAAACAGACAGACAGACGAAAATTCTAAAAATTATAGATTCGGCTTTTATATCGCTAAAAATGAATATTTCAATAAGATTTTTCGAAAAATATTGAATTTACGCATTCGGCTTAGTTACAATTATTCTATTATATTATGTGTAGTTACTAATTTATAAATCCAAAAATTTTTCTTTACTTAAAATTTGAACACACGTGAGGCCGCGGATAATTTAGTAGCAATTCTAATAAAATCGTAGAAAGGTCATATCTGTACATTCATTTTTTTGAAATTAAAACTACGCATTTTAAAACACATGGCGACATCTATTGTCGAATATCTAAATAAAACATAAGTATATATTAATTATTATTAATTAAAATAAAATAACTATTTTGATGGATAAAATAGCGATATTGCTAATTTGATTTTCAAGATAAGCTATTTTTAATAGTTTTTACCATATTTAGTAAGTTACCTTGCTAAATTGTTTATAGATAGTATCATCGTGGTTTTGTTCCAACCAGTTTTTGTATTTTTTCTCAGAAATGAGATATTTTCCCGCGGTAAAAAGTATCCTATATGTTGACCCGGATAACCAGCTATCATCATACCAAATTTCATCAAAATCCCTCCAGTGGTTTTTCTGTGATGCGGTAACAGACAGACAGACAGACAGACAAAAATTTTAAAAACTATAGATTCGGCCTCTGCATCGATAATAATGTCTATTGCAATAAGATTTACCAAAAAATATTTAATATACAGATTCGGCTTAGTTACAATTTTATAATATGTATAGATTAATTAAACATAGAACTTCCTCCTTCTTTTTTAAGTCGGTTAAAAACAATTATAACGCCAAAATTACTGTATATTGCACGTGTACGATAAGCATAGGTACTTTAGTACGTACATTATCAATTATGCACATATTTACATATTATGTATACAGTATGCATCGGTATAAACATACTTGAAGATTACGAAAATTATCAGTTGATTGAGGCTTATTAAAATATTTTTTTATTTCTTATCTCATTAGGTTGATTAATTAGCGCTGACAATGTTTTTCTTTAAGTATCGCCTCGTATTTAATTACTAAATCTCTTGTTCGCTTTCCGGTCGTGTATTTATACTCATATTATACCAAATATTTGCTTACACGTAGATACTCGTAATATTGTCTTTAATATTTTTAAATATATTAATATCTTATGGGGTAACTTAAAGTTTCTCCTCTACCTACTATACTTAGATATGCCAAGATCGATCAAATCGATCTTCCGATTGGAACAGAAACGAAAAAGCGGCACGGACTTTACAATGGCAATCCTTTATTAATAAAATTTTGAATATTTATTTTAAAATAATATCAGCCATGTTTCTTTCTAAAATACCTAACCAATTAGTATAGAAACCTTACTTTTTTGTTCACCGTAAAGTTTGCAGATTATGTAGATATTATGACAGTAATTGCACCTTATAATAAAATCTAAAGACGAATCTCATTAACATAATAGGCTAAGTAATTAAAAACAAAGTCTATTCTATAGGTCATCGCGTGAATATTCGCTGATTTGAATTGACATTGCAAAAATTTAAATTGGAAATCATTCGTAGGGACTAATTTTTATGTACCTATTGGTTTGTTTTTAACCGACTTCAAAAAAGGAGGAGGTTCTCAATTCATCGGTTTTTTTTAATGTATGTTCACCGATTACTCGAAGACGCCTGAACCGATTTGGAAAATTCTTTTTTTGTTTCAAAGGTATTCTTCCCTGGTGGTCCCATATAAATTTTATCGAAATCGGTCAAGCGGTTTTTAAATAAATGGCTTAATCGAATATGTTTTTAAAAATCTTTCTTCTTACAAATTACCTGCTTATTACGTCTACACTAAAAATGGAAAAATAAAAACTTAAAAAAAAATCGACTTCTACGCATTGAAAAGTAAAAAATAACTAAACAGGGGTTTTCATTTAGAATAGATACCTAATCAGATATTTTCGAAGTCGGTGTGCTTTGATTTGTGTTGGCTGGCACCGATTTCGAAAATATGTGATTAGGTATCTATTCTAAACGAAAATCCCTGTTTAGTTATTTTTTACTTTTCAGTGCCTGGAAGTCGGTTTTTTTTTAAGTTTTTTCTGTTGGTATATTTTGCTGAAGACCGCAATTATATAGCGGCAACTATTTCTTCCGGCGATTATTATAACAAAATGCTATTTGTAAAACAACACGCATAGTTCAAGAACTCCATTAAAAACTGCAATAGGATCTCATTAAAAGCGACAAAAGCCACATAGAAACCAATAAATATTTATTGAAAGCAATAAGTCAATACCATTTCTTTGTTATAAATATTTAGGTAAATGAATTTTTTATCGGCCATATCAAATTTCGATTTCAAAAGAGATCGTTAAGCACCTCGATAGATATGAGTAGCCAATATCTACTGTAGCAAATGTCGTAACTTTAAGTCTTCGACTGCAACATAATACTTAAAAAGTACTAATTTGTAACTATTTACTGATAAAGAGAGAGAGAGAAGGGGAGAGAGTGAGAGTGTATTAGTATATTATAATATTATATACTTATACGAAAGTTACAACGATTTCATTTAATTACCAAATATATTTGATTTTGATTTTAGGTACATAAAAAGTATAGATAAAAATATTCGCGCATAAAAAATGCAACTGTATTCAAAGTTTCACACACAATAGAGTAATTATGAAATAGTAATTGGAGACATACATACGTAACATGTTTTATAATAGCTGCGTGTGTATATGTCTTAGACTCTATAATACTGTTTCTTCGTCAACTTGTTCTCATCTTTTTCTTTTCACGAAATTGGGTTTTTTAACCGACTTCCAAAAGGAGGAGGTTATCAATTCGATTGGTATTTTTTTTTATTTGTATAAGTATTTTACTTATAAGTGCAATAAAGAATAGTATAATATTTTTTTGTTGTTTTTTCTCATTCCAAATTACATTTAAACATATAAGTTGTATATCTCGTAATATGGCTCCAAAAATCAGACATTTTATTTTTATAACATCGATACACTCTGTATGACTCTTACAATAAGACGAATCTAATGACACCTCTCAAGCTAAAATCCATCAATCCGTTTAGGCTATAGAGCGTGCCAAAGAAATATACATACATACATACATTCGAAAAATATAAACCTCCTTCTGACGCAGTCGGGTAAAAACGACAAGAGCTACGTGATTAACCGACTTTTAATATATATAGCATACATTTAACATACATTTAGTTCTAACTAGTATCTTACTTTACCTTTGTAATGGTAACCGCTACAACGTTCTTAAACAATACATATATTATGTACCTACTTAATTATTTCGAAAATATTGGTATTAATATACATTTTATTAAGATTTCAATGTGTATTATTTGATAGAGATGTTTTCTTTGTATTAACATATTTAATACTTTATATCAGATGTCATTGTTTGCTTTAACACTTGACGTAGTTTAACAAATTATATTTAAAATATTTGGAGAACTTCTAATAATTATTTAATGGAATATTTCGCATATGTTTGTGAATTCGGTGAATTCTAATGTTCCTTATATGAATGTGAAGACTGAAGGAGTAGGTAGAACTAAACCAGCAGTAGATACCTACTGCATTTCCATAGGATAAAAGTACGTCTAATTCTATACAAATAAATAATATTCAAGTGTCTGTTTGTAATGTCAAAATAATAGCTTTTTACTAAATGTATTTATATGAAAGAATATACGGTACTTATAAGAAATAACAATTTTTAGAAATCTTGTCTGTCTATTTGTTCTGATTAATCTCCGGCTGGACCTATTTTGACGGGACTTTCACTCGCAGATAGATGATGTATTCTTTGTGATTATAATAATATTTTTCATGTGTATACTAAATTTCAGATTTAAGAACGCATTTGCGAGGTAGGTATATATTTTTTTTTACAAAATTAAAGGCTAAACGAAACCAGCTGACTGACGGCAGGCTATTTCTTAATTGCATCAATGTGATGTAACATTAAAAAATGAGCCTTTAGAAAATGCTTGCAGTTTTTGGTCGTTCGCCTAATTATATTTAGCATTGCTCCATGACACTGAAAGAAAAGCAAGAAAATAATGTCATACGAGTAGTCTAGACTTTATTTGCGCTAGCGCACAGACTAGTAAAGAATAAAATAATCGGGCAGTAACCCAAAATTTTAGTAGGTCGGGCAAATATAGGCAGGTAAATAAACAAATAAGTAGTACCTACAAATAATGATAAGATAACGATTTTGCCATCTTATGAAAAGAAAAAAAAAACGATAAAAATAATAATTAGCGTATCATATTTTTCATCGTCACGTGTCGCCATTACAAAACTGGAATTTCCATATATTTTATCTTACTAATTGGACATGAAAAGAGATTTGCCAAATAGATGATAATAATATATATGTCGAAACGCTAATGAACGCTATCTATCGTCTGTTTAAGAAAACAAAATAGCGGCTTTCTAATTTCTTTCTGTAGGATGAGGAGTGTACATACGTAATGTATATATATATATATATATATATATATATATATATATATATATATATATATATATATATATACCTCTTAAATAAAAGCGGTCAAGTGCGAGTCGAATTCACACACGAAGGGTACCGTACCGTCGTACATTTATGTACTTTTTATTAGGTACTATAAATTTTACTCTAAGTAAACTGATCGTAGATTAATCAATAATGCAGTAACAACAAAAAGTAAAAACATGTTTTCTTTTTTTCCAGGGTATCGCATGCGGCACGTTAATGTACGTCGTATTCTTTGAAATATGGAGGCAAGATAACACAGGCTTGCTATCGTTTGTGTTTTCCTTGCTTGGCTTTGTGGTTATGGTATCATTGGATACTATTGTTGAAATAGGTTAGTATACTATTATAAACACGAAAGTTTTTATTTGTACTCTTTCATGTTGAAACGGCTGGGTGGATTTGGATGAAATTTAGTCCACAGATAATCTAAAGTAACACTTGCCCATGTATACTGTTAGTAACAAAATTTGCTAATAGATGGCGCTACCTGTATATGTCTAAACTCTAAATAGCAGCAAAGTCGCCGTTTCCCTTTACAGCGTTAGAATTAATTAATATCTTAGAAGTTATTACAAATTTAAAGCTGTTAATCGCTCACATATTTTTATCTATTTTAAACGTACTACTAGGAACGCTCCTGAGCGAATCGAGGGTAAGCCGCAAGTAATATTATAAATACAAAGCACCTAGGGGTGCACCCGAGCAAGATGAGGGTGTAATATAAAAAAAAAAATTCTAATTAAAAACATTTAAGGACCCGAGTGGTAGTACGTTTATGTATCTCTTCTCTCCCCCTCTACAATATAATTACCTTTATATCTTTTCAGTTGCTTGAAAGTACTGCAGTATGTGTTTGGTCTCTTAAGTGAGTGATTGTTTGATCATAAAGACTACATGCAAGAGTGGATGCGTGCGCACGACGAAAATGTTCATTTAGGGCCTACGCAATTTTTGAATTATTTAAGATAAAATTAAAATCTGTAAAAGTATTAATTGTTGCAAATTTTGACCTGAGTTAGTTCAATAAAACTGTAATTAGTAATGATCATATACGGATTACTCTCTTATATGATATAAAAGGTTTTTTACATATACATGTATTGTATATATACATGTACTTTATAAAACAAATACCTCGTCTATTAGATTTTCTTATTTTTCCTATTCGAAAACATGAAAATATTGTGTTATTTTGTGGTACCTACCCAACGTTATATTTTGTATATAAAATGTCCAGTAGATGACGCTAGTTAGATACAAGTGTTTCCACGTAAGTTTCCTGACAATATTCGTATTAAAGAGTACTATAATATATACGGACTAATATTATAACTGTGCTTCTCTGAATTATTTTGAATGACTGTCAAGTTTTCAGTATTAAAAAATATAAATGACAAACACTATTATACTTGCACAAATAACCTCTAATTCGCATTATTGTTTGTCCTGAATAGACGATAGATGGCGTTGCCACATAAGTGTTGAAATAAAATGACCATTTTATTTTATAATTTGGGAAGATATGTGAATAAAAATGTGTGAAATATAGGAGAATGCTATTATTTGCTTAGACATTTTGTTTCTGTTCCTTCATTATATTGATAAATATTTTATTTCGATACATATTACATATATCTCCTCATCTATTGAAATTTATTTAAACTATCTTTTGTTTATTCTTTAAGGCATTTACGGTCGTTTGATAGGCCTAGTTTTACAGCAGCGAATTTATAATACGAGTGCTTTATATATTGTTATAAAATTCTACAAGTTTACATGTAAAACATTTAGAAGTTGTTTATGATGCAAATTCATAATAGTTAATGTCGAGTGTGCTCGTGCTCTGAAAAAGTATATGTACATAATATTATTAAATATTTATAAGTAAAATGTGTCCTTTGATTTTTTATACTTGCTGAAATTCTATTTTACTAATAAATTAAATTTTGGAACAGATATGAAAAAAAAAAAGAAATAATAGGTATCGTGCGCGGAATGTAGAGGGCAGCACTATTATCCCTCTTGTGTTTTATTCCCAAAAGTAGTGGGATCAAAACATTTATTTGTAAACACAATATTTATAAAAATGGAAAAAATAATAAAATATGTATTTCAACCAATAAATCAATAATGCTGTAGGTGCATGGTCAGAATAGTGAAAGTTAAGAAATTATTCAAAGTCCAACCATGTTTATGGTGTAGTAGAAAAAAGTAATAAAAGTGAAACTGTCTTAACCGCAAAAGTTATACCACAAAGCGTGTCAAATGTTTATGATGTGAAAATTATCGTGTGTATAAAAATTTACTTTAAAATACTTAGATCAATCAAATAATAAAAAAAAAAAAAACATTTTTTTTCTCTTAACATTATTGGAAAATGATCCCAATAAATTAGGTGTTTGCCGCTAGTTGACGTAAAAGTCTATATTAGTTAACCGCTATCACATATAAAGTAACAGCTTTGTGTGTCCTATTTTTAGAATATGTACCATTTTTTTTCGTATTTATCTTGTGATCATCTATCTATGCTAATATTATAAAGACGAAAGGTTTTTAGTTTGTTTGTTTGGACCGAGTAAGCTCCGAAACTACTGGACCAATTTATATGAAATTTAGAAGATAGTTTGAGACCCTGGGAAGGACATAGAATAGTTCTTATCCCGGAAATCATCTCTTAAGGGGGTGAAAATGGTGATGAAAGTTTGTATGGGGAATCGCTAGTGTACTAATAAAAACGTAAATTCGTAAATTGAAAAAATAAGAAACTGTAATTTTGAAAACGTAAAAAATCATATAATTAACGTTAATTTAGGCACTAAGCTATATTGAATAGCTGTGTCTAGTAAAATGCAGGAAAGAGGTTATAAATAATACGCCAGTATGTAGGTAATATTAACAAATCAATAATTTAATTAGAAATTAACACTGTAACTAACTACATATGCTATTCTTAAAGAAAATAGACATTATCTAGTAGATTATATTAGGCAGAATATAAACGAATATTTGCGCAGGCGGTAAGTATAATCGTACACTATTGATTAAATTGATCTTATAACACAAATCTAAGATACGGTTAAAATATTTTATTATTGGAATATGCACTTAGATAGAACGTGTGACCCACCGTCCACGCTACTTAAACTAACGATCGAAAGAGACATAGAGAAATTTCGAAAATCTTAAAACTAACGCCTGTACAGAGGGTCGATTATGAAAATACTACTGAGATATAACTTTTAATTTACTAATATCGCAATCTTGTCACATTAAAACCTTTTGAAATACAACTATTTAATAAAATTTTAAAAATTATAACCTCAAATTCTATATATTAACTGGTTTGATTGATATTGATATATTTTTATACTAAATAGTCGTTTCTCAGACATAATTCCGTTTTCTAAAAATGCGACATATTGAAATATATTTGAAATAGAGATCGTAGAGGCCCCCTGTACATGAGTATAATAAGTCAAGCCATTCCTTTTAACAATCCTATAATCATTACTTCTAAGGCCGGTACAACATTATTAAGCGGACACACGGCTCTATAGCCACATTTTAACATATAAATAAATAATAAATATTTTCAAAATCTTAAAATACCTAATAACGACGTAGTACCAACAAAACGTAAATTTTATGCAAGTAGCATGCATAATCTTCTTCATCAATCATCTTTTATGATTCTAAAATAATATTATAAGTATTCAAAATTTTAAGTTTAAAGAGCTTTTATGATCTGTTTTTATGTTTATACAAAAAATTTAATATTATCTATATTATTTATTTATTTTTTTAAAACTGTAAAAATGTGGCAATAGATGAACCAACGCGACCCGCCTCATACTTACAACAACATACTTTAAGTAATAAATTTTTAAATATTCAACTATTAAATAGACTATTGCTTAAAACTGTAATCACATTACTATTTTTGTTACTGGATATATAAATTCTTTCATGTAGAACTTAGAGTTTCACTCAATCATTTGAAGAGTAATTAAAAAAACTCCATTTTCTATATGTAAGCGTAATACATATTACTATACAAAATTATTAAATAATTGGACCAAAAGCATAGAAAAATTACAAATACATATTACATATGTTATAGATATATATTACATATATATTACAGATTAAAAATCAACGGTACATAAAAGTTTAGGCACAATAATCTTAACCTAAGAAAAAAAGCGTCGTTCGGCAAATACGAACTGAATGAAAAATCATAAGAACTGAGAAATTTAATTAATAATTTATTTCAAAATCAAAACACGGAATATTTTAATATTAATTTTTAATTTAAATAATTGAACCGTAATAATATAGATCTCACTATAGTTTAGATATTCAAATCTCTATACACTAAATTATTATTTAAATGCGTCTCAAGAAAATATCAGCCAAAGCTGAGGGTATCTATTTCATTCTATCGAAAATATCTGTATTCTTTGAGCTAAATTGGTACTTCCTTACAACGTTATTGTATCAAGCAAATAATTTATTTAAGCTAATAACTCTTATAATAGGGTTCTAAGATTTCATTTGGTGTGCTTTATATTTTTAAATATGTACCACCAAGTTTATATAAACGAAAGGAACTTTGGCACATTACCTAAAGTTACGTGCAAATTAAATACGCAAATTGTGACCGTTTGAAAATAGCAATAAAACGTAGATGTCACAAATTTTTGAATAAAATACACTGAAAAACAAATTTATTTTAATCCCCAATTTAATATTGAATAATATTTTAAATATTCTGAATGTACAGGATTGGTACTCTATGTTTACATCTAGTCACAAATAAATAATATGGCACAAAACAATGTTGCCACGTTAAATCAATTCATATATTTTGTTTTATTATTTAATAATCTACACTATTTACAGGGGAAAAATTTAATATTAAAATGCTAATTTGACTAGGAAAATAACATGTGCCACGGAGTTCGTTGTGTTGGAATCAAAGGAAATACATGGCAACACCATTTTGTAAATGTTTGCAACGTTTCCAAGGTGTTTAAGATTTAAGTAGTTTATTCGCTCGCTGATTTGCAACTGCTATACGTGTCTCGTTACTCTCACCCTATAATATACAAAACAAAATCATTATATTAAAGTAATAGACGGTGATTACGATTAATTGTTGCCAGCTTAAAAATTATTATATTATATTTTTTCACAGTGCAAGTTTTATAATTTATTGTAATAAATTAATTTTTAAGCTGGTAACATCGTAATGAAATGGTTATGATCGTGATTTATTGGCGATATAAATGAATTCAGATTGAACAATGTGTTTTCAAAAATTATGTAGGTAGTGTCTTGCAATAATAAAAATATTGTTAACTGTCAATTTAATGTAGCTTAATAGCAAATTTATTGGAATTAAATACTTTAAGCTTTAGCCTTATTAGTTTATACAAAAAATGTTGATATTTATGATTTTAACATAGTATTTTGCTAATATTTTATTTAATGTAAATTGTGGTTTATAAGGTATATTAATATTATATTATGTACACGCTTATATGCAAGCGCTATTGTTACATAACACAAAGGCATTTTAGCTTGTATCATTAAGTGCGTTGCGTAGCTTAGTGCGTTTGAGAAAACAAAAGTAGATACTCACATTGTACGTCGCAGACTTGTCTGTGTTTGTGTTTTTGTGTTTGTCTCGTGGTTTGGGAATAAGACTACATTATAATTGTCCATTTAAATGTATGCAGTGACTAGTTATAATAATAATAGTTTTCGTGCACGATTATATAACTCACCTTAGAAATATAAGGTATTTGCTGTTGCTTTATATAAGTAACAGTGACTTTAGGATTTTTAATTTTATAATAACTACGTAATTGTATAATTTTATTACTTAAAGTACCTATTGATGTTTATTGACACGCATTTACTAACATTATGGATACAAAGAAATTTAAAAAGAAATAAGTTAGAAATGTACAAAAAATCATAAATAAAACGTGTAACTAAATTAATGTAACATTCTCTTTCTCAAATAGATTAAGTAGTTGTTAATAATTTTTCTATAAACATTACGATACTAGAAATATTAAGTTATTGAGTGTTTATATCAATCAGTTCATAGAAGCAGATATGTTTGGAGATATGCAACCTGTAAGGATTTTTAATTTTAGGATGTGAATATTATACTATAGCAAAAAATAAAATAATCTAAAAACGTGTAATATAAGAAAATAGATAAAAAATAAAATAAAAAAAATATTTATTGTAGAATAAATAAAGCGCAAAATTAAATCTCTTACAACTAAAATTGGACTTAACATAAATGCTCCTATGAAATGCTTTCGAGATCTGGTGCTCAGATTCAAATTTCCACAAGACTATACCACTAATTACTTAATTTCGAACTATTATCACATATCAACATCCGTCTCGATCTAGCCGTCTTAATTCTATACTGAATAAAAATTATAAACGAATATCTAACACGTAGTTGAATAAAGATATAGTGAGTAAGATATATTTTGTAATTTGGTTATTTTTGTTAAATCTTCAACATGCATAAAGCACATTCTAATAATAATTTTAACAACGGGTAAATGCATTTTAACAAAATAATCTCAATATTCAACTTCCTACGTATCTACAAGGTAAGTTAGATGATTTGAACAGTTTCAACACGAATTGGTCTACACAAAATGAGCACCAAACATAGTATTTTTTTTTTCGTTGAGCGTTTGGATTACACAGGAAAGCAACATACGATAATGACAATATAATAAACAGGTAATGCAGGTATTATTGGATTACACTATATAGTAAATACTGAATAGATACAATGGCCGATTGCGGGAAAACCATTAGATAGTAATACAATTTGACACTAAGCAAAGAAAGTTAAAAGACACATTAATCAGTTAAACATTAGTGTTTTTTTTATATATTAAAAACATTGATATACAAAAACTCAACGTACACAATTAGCGTCTTAAAAGTGTCCTCAAAAAGATGCATAGTTCGAAGTTATGCTTTTCGAATAACAAAATTAAAAAAGTACGTACGTACGTTTACGTTTCGTTTAAAGAAGTACCTTATGTGGTGTGTGTAAGTTCGAATTTGTGTTTAGACAATTGGAACTTTCGATTTTTTACATTCTATTTTTTGGTTTGACTTACGTCACGTCACGTCACTTTTTGAAGAGATATTTGCTAGGAAATGTGTATCTATGTTTCTGTATATCAATGAATAAAAAATATAATTTGCCTTGTACTTACTTGGAAAAAACGATAATAAATTAAACTAAGCAGTTATAACAAAACACCGCAGAAATAAAAAAAAATGGTAATAAATCATTTATAATGAAATTAATTAATCATTACAAATGATTTATAATTATTGTAAAATCAAAACTATTATTAGATAAACTGATTAAAATGTCTTGTCTGTACGCAACCGGCCTAACCACGAGACGTGTGTGTGTGTGCAGTGCTTCGTCGTTTACTTGAGGAGCTCGTGCGCGCGCTGGTTGGCCAGCGTTATCCTCGTTTCATTCGATTCGCCCTACGATTAAAATTGTTTTGCGTCATGTATCGCACAATCCATTTAATATATAAACCTTTACCAATAAATGTATATACATTCATAATATAATACATTCTATATACATAATATTTTTCAATTGTTAGCATATATTCGTATGGGTGTTTTACACAATAAGGTTGCTAAAGATTATATAATGAATTTTAGTATGGCCTTATAGTATATATATATATGATAAAGGTTTGGTTAGTAAATGGACTGTTAATTTTGAATGTTTTGTGAGTTACAGTAAATGCCATAAGTAATGAGTTGAGCAAAACGAGTGTTATGGGACTAGTTTTGAAGGTTAAAGGAATGTTAGTCACTGATGGATCTAATGATGTAAAAATGTGTTGAGTTTCATTGGTCATCCGATGTCCGAGATACGATGGAAATTCACAACATTCAACTAAAACCATACACTACTTATGTATGAATCATGCTAAATGTTAGCTAAGTGAAATTTAGATGCCAGGAAAGCATTCAGAATTTCGAAGGCCAATAAGCGATAGACGATAGTCGCAAATACAGTTTTAGAAACGAAATCCACGCCCACATCTAAAGTGAAACAAACACTAGAACGGTGAAATGTTATGACGTACAAGAAATGGGAAAATTCATTATTTTCAATAAACCCGTACACTCTCAAAAATATAGAAAGCATCAAACAAAAGTTTATTAGAATTATAAAATATATGTTTAATATATATTATATTTATACGCGAATTCGTCTTGTATAATTCAAATGATAAGGCGCGGGTCACACTTTAATCAATCATACGATAGAATTCTGACGAGAATTCTGCATTCCCTAAAAAAACCATTATGATTTGAATAGAAATTATACTATTTTCTTGTATGAATATTAAGTATATCCATACTAGTCCATACTAATATTATAAATGTGAAAGTTTGTGTGGATGGATGGATGTTTGTTACTCTTCCACGCCAGAACGACAGAACGGATCTGGATGAAATTTGGCACAGGGGCAGATTATAGTCTGAAATAGCACATAGGTTACTTTTTATCCTGGGAAATGTACGGTTCCCATGGGATAGATTTGTTTTTCTCTAGGGACAAACACGAAGCGAAGTGAGGATGAGTCGTCATTATACATATTACATAAAGAATGTTATTGAATATAATGTAAGAAATTATATGAATACAAATAACTTATATACAATTACAAAGTTGAACGATTCGATGTAGTAATTCACACTTCCACATTCTTAGAACGATTGAATTTCAAGTGTCACCCGCAATCCATACAATATGACAAGCTACAAAATTACATTTTTTATAAATGTTACTTTTGACGAATTTGCGTATAATTTTCCAGACAATTGACAGACTGGCAAACAAAGAACATTTAAAATATAAACATATACAAAATTACGGTATATGTCTAAGTTTCAACCCCTTCCAATTCCCATTACACTGTTGATCATAACCTCATAATGCCACAACTAAATGTGTGATAATGACACGATTCTTTAGATACACTAACGTGTTTCACGAGGTTTAACCTACTCTCTCCAATTTTATTTATCTTTATTACTTTATTTACCTAAAGTAAAAAATATATATTAGAACAGAAGCATATTAATTATAAAAATATTCTAAATGAAAACCCGATTTTGACAATAACTTCATTACGTACTCATTCATATACAATATAGTATTTGTATATTATGCCTTATGACTCTGATGACTGATGTATGTAGGTACTTATGTTATCATTATTTAAAGTTATTCCCACAAAATCGAAAAAATAAATGAAATGTATGGATATAATATGCTCTTCAGTCCTTTTATAAGTACTATTTACCATCAACCATGATCAACAGTGTAAAATAGCCTTAAATCACAAACGTAAAAATTGATAAACTCGCGTGTCAAACCAATCTAAAGAGACCCCCAAGTTTTTACCTTGCGGTTGATACGGTCGATCTGGCGATTCTGGTTCTCAAGTTCGGAGCCCATGTCGATGGCCATATTGCGCAAGTTACCAATCATGGTGTTCACTTGACCCATGTTCTCTTCCATCTCATCTTCGCGGGCGTCATTCGTTATCCTGGAATTATTAAATATTGTGATATCAGAAATAGTAATGTAGCTTTTGTAAATGATTGATGATTTTTTAATAACAATGTAGTATAGTAAAAATTAATAGACACGTTTCACATTCTTCTAAGATAACCTACGGTGAAGTATGTCATGTAATATAACAAAATTGTAACTTAATCGAATTTGTACATTAAATATTTTTTGGAAAATCTTATTGAAATAAACATTATTAATTTTTGTTGATGCAGAGGCCGAATCTATAGTTTTTAAAATTTCTGTCTCTCTGTGACCGCATCACGGAAAACCCACTGGAGGGATTTTGATGAAATTTGTTTAACTTTAATTGTACCATCTTGTTTTCGGTAAAAGGCCTAGAAAAGACCAACGGAACGAGGTTTTTTATTTTGTATTTTATTTAAAATATTAAATTAATATTGTGAAATTATCAATCAAAATCTAACATTATAAGTTCACACGAACGCAAATTGTTTTCTTCTCATCTTTTATGTATTCACTTTTGTAGCCGCCCGGGAACAGTATTGATTTAGCTCGACATGTACCTACAGGTAAAAAGGTCAGCTTAACACTCGCAAATGACATATGCTTTTGATATAAGGTCAAAGTTGAATTTTCTTTTGTATAAACACGTGTCACACAAACGCAATGATATTTAAAAATGAAGGCTAACGATTTAATGTTGATATTAAATGTTAAAAAATGTATTTATTTTTGGAAATATGAATTAAAATTAGGTAAGTTAGTCAAGTTATTTGATTATCTTGATGCAATCGAGTAATTAATTATTATTGTTTTGCTTCCGAAGAAACATACCAATTTTTGTAGAGAATAATATTATCCTAAATAAAACTGTAAAATTAAAGTTTGACATTTTATATATGTATATAGTTAACATTACATAAGTAATTTACATTAATCTTAATACTTTAAGCCTTATAGCATCCAGTTGCTAGGCATAGATCTCACTCAACGCGATCAAGCCACGAGGGTCAGCGTCTACCACGCTGATTGTTGAACTTCACATGTCCATTAGTTTTTGAAAAACTAGTTTGTTCCTTTCAGACATGAAAGTTTCCTCACAATGTTTTCTTCCCCATAAGATACAATATGACAAGCTACAAAATTATATCTTTTATAAATATTACTATTGGACGAATTTGTGTATAATTTTCCAGATGATTGACAGACGGACAAATGAAGAACATTAAAAATATAAACATATTCAAAATTACAGTATATGTGTAACTTTCAACCCCTTCCAATTCCCATTACACTGTTGATCATAATCTTATAATCCCCTGTGTGTAATTACTTATAATAATGCTGAATATGAATCGCACATAAAAATATCCAGGTTTGAACCCGCTTCACTTGGTATACCAAGCAAGCACATTACCACTAGTCTACCACTGCCTCACCATATTATAATCACTTACTCTGATCATATTGTCTAAGAAATAGTAATCATAGTATATTAGCTCACCTTCCAATGTATCCAGCTTGTGGGCCGATACCGTTACGCTCGTCCATCACACGTTGTGGCTGGTTGTTCACCACTTTGCCGTCGTCGTTGCCTTTCCATGTGCCATCGTCTTCTTTGAAGGATGCACCCCTGTTATACCATAATTTGTTTTAATTAACAATTTTCACGCCATAGTGACTCTACAAACATAATCAATTTTGTACTAAAATTGTGATTGCATATTAAGAATATAATATATACATAGCTTTGCCCCTTTCATACAGTTAGGTATGTGGAATAAGACAATATAAGTAAATCCTTTAAAAAATCTTTTGCTACAAAGATCTGTTAAATAATAAATCTTGGTGGGTTGTAGATACATTATTCAGGATAATCAGATAAATATATAATACCTGCTCATAGTTTTACAGGTATAGAACTATTGCCAGGATAAATGAAATAATAAAACTATGAACTACTATAGCCGTTACAACAAGTAAAGTATTTATTATAATAAATCCTCTTCATACGTACTTGTTGCAGGGAAGTGCGCAGATGCCGCAACATTTTTCCATTCCTGAAAGATTTTTCTCAGCCTCGCGCATGTCAGCATTTATCTGGTCCATTCCTTCCTCGATCCTGTCCAATTGTTCTGTCCACACACACACCAACAAAAACTTTTAAATTTGCCCTTTCAGCTACTCTGTTTCGTGTTAAGCTCCTACTATTTTCTTTTTTTTTAATAATTTACTTTTTTTACTTTTCACTCGCGAAATTTTAACTTTTTAATGTAGAATTTTAAATTATTTTTTTTTGTAAATTCTCAACGCTCTCGACAATAATCAGAGCTAAGTGTAAGACAACATATATTCTTCTTGGTAAGTATGACTTTAGTAATAACTTCTATATTCATGCATTCAGTACGTAGTCTAAAACAGCAATTCTAATTCATAAAGCTTCTGGCTTCCTTCTGATTGTGGAACATTTGCGTTAGTTGTTATTGTATTGTCTTACACTTGATCCGATCAAAATTGATAACTAAATTTAAATTTACCTTTGATATATATGATGTATGTGCTGAGACTAAGTGATAATAATAACAAAATACTTTATGACTAACACTTAGAATAATAATAAATACTAAAATCATGCATTCAACAGCAAGATTGAAGTACGTGCATGGCTAGATGCGTGATAAAAACTAAATAAAACAATACAGATGATAAAAATTTATTTCTGAACGGCTCCATTCACATCGAGGCAAAAGTGTGAATGGAGTTACGATTTATAAACTATTTAATTATATGGTGGTGACATTTTTACCTTTATTAATTATCCATTATTATTTAACTGTTAGCACGTTTTCAATCGATATTAGAATGTTAAACTTGTTGCCATTCAATGAATTTTTATAAACATTTGGAACTGGCATTTCAGACAGAAGCCTTACTAAGTTATGAGTGATGGTATAAAGTACTACTGGATGCTTACCGCCCTGTTCATCCAGCATGACCAGGGTTTTCATGCCCACCTCGTGACTCTACAACACAATAATGATGTCACTATAGCTCGCCAAACGAATGCGGCGAGGCGCACGGAGCGGCGCGCGCGCACGCTCAGCCTGCGCGCGCCTCGCGCCTAGCGCCTCAACAACTCAACACAACTCAAACTGACAACTAAAGAAAAAATAAAATAATACATGAACATGGTCGCGGTGAGCCACGCCGAGGCAGGCGGCCACTCCTCCGCAGTCAATGAGCGATGATATAAATTAGCAAATGAGCGTTTTGATAAAGCCATTCCTGGATGAAATGTGAACATAGCAAAGTATTATATCAATTGATTGAAGAGGAAATGAACAACTATATGGCGTGGAGGAGCGAGCGGACGGAGGCGGTGCCGCCGGCCTCGCGCTGACACAGATCGCATCGAGCTAACAGTTACAGACCTACGGCTCTAACATAAACAATACGCTGCTAGCCATGGAGATGAAGGCGTATACCATTTGCTCTATACGTCAACAGACACACTCGGTAAACGCGCATTCATTTCAGTACCGCAGTTTATTAAGAGAAGAGGAGTAGATTCGGAAAGATAAATAAATATACCTATAAAAAGCGTTCCGGTCGATAATATCAACGGAAGAAATAAACAGATTGCGCAGCTCATACAAATTAAATCTTCAGCAAAAGATAGAGTAACAGTCTTTTGCGACAATTAGCAACGAGCGGCCATCGGGCTTCTATTTACACTATATTGTCAAAGTCAACCCCATCGAAACATAGAAACATACGCAACATCGATCTGAGATAAGTCGTTATTCAAGAGAAACGTCAAAGAAAAACAAAGAGATTAATTATTTAACTGCACATTCAACACAGACGTTCTCACGGCTCGACTACCCAGTGTTCAGAATATCTCTTACCGCCCTGGTGACTCAACATATGAAGCGCTTGCCCCCCGGCGTCCTCGCTCTATACATAAAATAGAAATCAAAATAATATATCGCAGGAGAGAGTATCGGGGTGTGTGGGTTGCGGGTTGGTGCACGCGTGGTGGCGGCGTGAGACCGCACGGGACGCGCGCGCGTGCGGTGCGTGCGGCGGGCGAGTAGCGAGTGGCAATTGCGGGCTTGCGGCGGAGTGCGGCGTGACGCGCTACGGCGCGACGTGCTGCGCGTGCGCGTGCGAGTGCGCGTGCGCGTGCGCGGTAACACACACTACTCGAACAACGACATGCATGCAGTGAAGCTTGCAAGTAAAACCAGATTCAGTCTTATCTGTGCTCAGTTTCATATGAATCATGATTATTTTGTGTAATGTTTAAGAGTCGTGCGTTGAGGAGAAGCGTTTCGAATTTACTTCGCTCGGTTTTTTTTATTTATGTGATTGATAGGTTGTCAATTTAGAGTCGAGTACGAACATCTGAAATGCAGAATGTATAAGTTTCGTACGATCATGTCAATTTGTTTGAACTAGCCGG
Organism: Fabriciana adippe; assembly: GCA_905404265.1. Classification (NCBI taxonomy): domain Eukaryota; kingdom Metazoa; phylum Arthropoda; class Insecta; order Lepidoptera; family Nymphalidae; genus Fabriciana; species Fabriciana adippe. The sequence continues at coordinate 7,318,979 of FR990000.1, forward strand.
CGTAGACAAAAATAGCGATCGTTGATAAGTAGTGCAAATTGGTGTAGATTAGCTACTTAACGCATAATAATGATACAAAGATGTGGGTTTTCCGTGATCATCTCGGTGTGTGAGTATTAAAATGTCGATGAACTAAGTTAAAGGATGCCCGCACCTTTGCATTGCAACGATCGATCAAGTACACAATAGATGCGATACCCCCTTAAACTCTTCGTTATCGGCGAAAACTAGGGCTGTAAACCCTATGTATGACGTTCCAAATAAGGCTAGCGAAAAATTAAAAAAGATAAAATTGTAAATTATTTAGTGTTGCAATTGCAGTTCACTCACCTCCCTGGTCGTCTAGAGCGACCAGAGTACGAATGCCGGCCTCCTTGCTCTACACCAGCCGCAGAAACAAAAAGTCAGAGAGCATGTTAGTTGTGAGGGGTACAGTGGAGTGAGTGCCTCCGCCAGGCCGTGAGGCGCTGGCGACACGCGAGCACCGCGGCGTGTTCAGTTTACGGTATAAAACAGTGTCGGGAGGATATCTTTCAAATTCAGTATTGGGTGCAACTTTTTTGTTTGACTGATACCATATGCACCATTGAAATACTTCATTTGTAAAGATATTCTCCATTGAAGTTGAACTGTGTCACTTTGGAGTTATGGAGAATCTGTACTGTGTTAATTTTGAATTGAACTCTGGTACAGACTTAGGTTTCTATTGAAAGTAAAATGTTGAAGAAATGTTGATAAATGTTTAAACGTAAAAATACAAAACTAAAAATATGTTATACATTGTAAGTTAAACTGAAGTAAACAGGATGAAAACAATATATATTAATATTCATATTGAAAATTGGTCTGTATTTGTTGTGAGAGTTTGCAAGGTGTAGCTCGATATATCTGTTGGAGTTAAGTAGTAGGTACGGCGTGTGATGACGCCCATTTTTGCAGTATTGTGAATGTTGGAGAAGGCACGTAAATCATACAACATAATAGTAATACAGTCAACAACAGAGAACAGCCACTACACAGAGACCTACATAAAGATAGAACTAAAGATTATAGAGACAGAACTTAACTTAATAAAATCATTTGATAATCATTTAAATTGTTGGGATGTTAATTTATGAAGTATTGAATTATTTTTATGCTGTATTTTGAAAACAGAATCAGAAGTTAAATGGTTTCGTAGTGTTAAAAATAAACAAAAAGGAACAATAAGGAAGTAAGAAAGTAGAACGTGCTTTGGAAATAGTGATTTTTGCCACTCGGGCGAATTGTCACTTTAGAAAAATGCGTCCATAATAAGGAGTATTATTTTGAAAGCAAGCCCAAGCACAATCGAACATACTATATTTAGAGGAAAGCATGTCTGGATCAAACAACAATCTAGGGTTGAAGAGAAGTACTTTCAACTATTAGGGGATTTTGGATTTAAATCTAGTTAACATGGGCTTACATGCTGTGGTTATGTTACTTCAAAAACAGGCTATTTGGATAGATTTGTTGGGTGCTGACAGTTAATATTTCATTTGTTTGATTTAAATCAAACCAGCAAATAATTATCAAAATGAGTCTCGATTTGTTAAATTAACTGTCAACGCCAAATTCATAGGTCACAGGATTGTTAATCACTCACATAAATGTACAATGCTACGAACAACACAAAGGGCTATAGATTTCACTAACAATGTCGGATACAAGTAGGCACGGATCATGCAACACCCATATGGTTATCATAAATAAATGTCACTTGGCAAAAGGATGTAAACAAAAAATAACAAAAAGGAAAGAACATAATTGGACAGCTACAATAGATACATACACATCGAATAATATATAATAGCGACATCGATAACACAACAGCCAGGGATAGCAAAGGCTGCGCCCTAAAGGGGTCGGTGGGGGGGAGGTTTTTGGAGGTCAAACCGAGTTAGGGGATCTCCGGGACACTTCGCTATACCCCTCACTCCCTCGCATCGAGAACACCTCTCTCACAGATTACAAATAATTACATAACAACGGAACTCAACATAAATGTACAAACTATCGGGGAAACATAAAGTTACTTAAAATTAGACACGTTTAGGGAACGACTCCGCATATCACATCTAATTGCCAATGGATATTAAATAGAAACTCTCTCCAGTGATTTGTTCGCTTGTAAATTCAATAAAATATTTAACTTATAGATAGTAAATTTATTATATCATCTGAAATATAAGGTTAAAAAACATTTTTATTTATTAAAATTACAACAATATTATTCTTTAAGATTTCCTTTCGTCTTGTCATTGTAGTCACCGTATGACTTAGGTAAGGTATACATGGGTCTTATAAAATAATAATATAAATTATATTAGATTCCAGAAGGTATTCTCGATATTTCATATTTTTATTTTATTATGTTCTTATTATTATTAAAATTATAATAACTGCCATAATGTAATCCCATTTATATAATTTAGAAAATGCTAAATGCAGTATTTTCATTTATCAGCATGTTACATGATTATATAATAGCAGTTAAATACATTTTTACAATTAAATTATTATACGTATTAAGACACTTAGTGATGTTTCATATTGAAAGCTTACCTCCTCACATAGCTGCATCATACGCCGAGTCGACTCCAGGGACTGAAATTTAAATAGTTGATAATTATTATAAAATGTATGTAATATTATATTGAGTAGGTATGCTACATATTCTGTAGGTAAGATATAGAAACAATATTATAAACCATACAGTCTTCCAATGATTTTATTTTCATGGTGAACAATTTCGAAGTTAAAGCACTGTAGCGCCATCTCGTAGCAAGTTACAGTTATACCCGTCAACCCTAAAGCCGTTTCCCAAGATTAAAGTAAATATGATATTTTACTTTTTTTCAGATGCACCCATTCACACAAACACACCCACACGCACCCATGCACGCACGCATGTACATTCACGCACTCACACACTTATGCATGTAATTTTTGTTAAAAAAAAATGTTATAATTCTGATTGTTAACTTTCTACTCTTAGTGCATGAGCGGGGCACCCAATAATAAGGGTCCACACCCAGTACAGGGGCCCTTACGACTAGCTTGCAATGCAATGTTTTAGTCAATAAAAGTATTTTTATTTTAGAGTCGGGTGCGCCCTAGTGTCAGCTTGTATAGTTGTCTAGATCTCCGTTAGACGACTATATGCATTAGTATATCGTGATATTAAAAAAAAAAATAATATAAAAATAAAGAAAAAAAAAACCAACTACATAATACTATGTCCCTTCGACAATTTGTTCTCTTCTTTTAAGTTTGTTTTTTAGGCAGTAGTTTTTTTTTATTTTTGTAAATTATGTTTTATTAACAGCTTTATAGTTTTGGTCACTTACAGAGACATCGTTACTTTTTTTAGCAATTTCTTATCCTAAATTACTATTAAACATATAAGGTGTATATATTTGTGTAATTGCCTTTAAAAACCTGTATTTTGATAAACTACTCTATTGATTCAAACTAAAAAAAATTTTTGAGACACAAATTGGCGGCTTAGGTCCGCCATTTTCATTTTTACTGATTTAATGATACCTATGTCGTATATAGCCTATGACACTCGCGTTATCAAGAGGACGTATAACCCTCCTTTGGGCTTCGCCACAGTCGGGTAATAAAAAACGATGAAAGTTTGATATAAAAATTGTCTACTTTGTGTGATATTTACCTCATCGGTCACCTGCCCGGCACGTAATTGGATTTGTTCGAGCTCGCTGCGCGGCGCTCCATTTTCTGCGGGTGGTACTGCCGCAGGCATCCTGAAACAATGGTTATCTCTTGGTTACTAATAGGGTTTCAATTAAGTCTACAGATGCAAGTAAGAAACAGTTACGAACTGTAATTATAATTTAGTGTAAACGGCTAAATACATAATCTATACATATTATAAGATTCTCAGTCGAATTTATACATTAAAATATTTTTTGGGAAATCTTATTGAAATAGCCATTATTATCGATACAGAGGCCGAATCTACAGTTTTTAGATTAATTTAAATAAAATTAATTTTAAAAAATCGAGTCAAATAAAATCCATAATAGGTCTTGAAGAAAAATATAGACAAAGGTAGGGAGATAAAATAATGAGTTATATAGAGAGAGTAACATAAAACCATAGATCACATAATACTATAATATATTAGTAGGTACAGATGCCTCATCCCATACAAAGAAATTGGACAGCGCTTATTCGGGCTATATTTGTTTACTTGAAAAGATACAAGATGTCATTGATTCGCAAATAGTTAAACTGTTTTATTTCACAAATATGCGCAAAGGAACGTATGGTAAATATTGTAAAATTTCAGTGACTTAAACAAATTTTATAAATAAAAAATAATTGTGATAAACGACCGTGATAAACAATTCATAAAAAGTAATAGCGCAATCTCTGAATGTACGTACACTACAAAACCATCATCTGATCCCAGTAAAATTACGCAAATTTGATTTACAGGCGCATTACGTTTCACTTTACCTAGATTAATTATTGTTTAAAACAATAATACACCTTTTTGGGATCTATATTTATGTTTTGTTAATTTAACACAACTTTACTAACAAATTGATACATGTAACGTCATCTATTGATATTTATTTGAATAATTTTTTCTTTGTTCGTGATGAGACTCCGCGATACAACTTCTTCATGTTTATGAAGACAAACAAAATTGATAAGTGTTCACATTTATTGTAAGTAGAATTACCAGGTGTTGATATAATTTCCCTATATAAATAATATTTTAATAGATTATATGAATTACTAGCGACTCACCCTCGCTCCGCTCTGGTTTGTTTTGTTTGATGAAATATTTTCCCGCAGTAAAAAGTATCTTAAATGTTGACCCGGATAACCAACTATCATCATACCACATTACATCAAAATTTTTCTAGTGGTTTTCTTGTCATGCGTTCCCAGGCAGACAGAGAGACGGATAGACGGACAAACAGACAGACAGATAAAAATCGAGATAAGAATCGAGAAACCTATAGATTCGGCTTCTGTATTGATAATAATGACTACTATTACTATTTTAATAAGATTTTCCAAAAAATAATTAATGTACACCAATTCGCCTCAGTTAGAATTTTATTATATGGTTAGATACCTATATGGATTAATTACAAAATGTTTTTTAACTGCAAAATATCAAATAATAAACAAAAACATTATATTATCGCTAAAATGTTTTAAGCAGCATGTAAATATTAATAGAATAGTCAGTTTGTACTTTGATAAATTTTATTATATTTTACGGTTTTATTGTAATAAAAAATTAAAACTTAAAAAAAAGTTATTTAAAGGGGTTAGAAGTAAATAATGCTTAAAGAGCACAAATAAATATAGTTTTAGGTTTAATTCCATTTTGAAATAATATCCTTTAAACAATTAATACAAAAATCTCTTATTCTACGTTTAAAGTAAACGATATATGTATATGGCAACATTTAGAATAGTAGCATATGCAGCAAAATCACGCAACTATTTTCAACTTTGTCTTTTTTTAGCGGACTCCGTCCATAATGTAATTCTTTACTTGGAGTTAAAAGCATACACGCATAATATAAAGAAACCTCATTCATAAATATAGAGTAACGACCTCATTCATAATAAAAAAGTCATCGAAGACTATTTTCATTGATAATAATTCTACTTTTTTAATTATTTCTCTGTTAGTTTTATTTTTTTTAGATTTTATGAACAAGAAATGAGTACGTAAGACAACATGAAATAAGTAAGTCGCATTCTCATTTCTCAAGCTGTCTGCACCTGCGTGACTGCAGTTCGACCGGTCCAACAGCGACACTATTCCTCTCTCTTTCTCACATTAATTGATAACCAAACGCTTCTACTGCGCATGACAGTTTACTTCAGGCATACTTACATTATCTGTATTTAAATTGTCAAAAGTAGTCTATTAAATTATTGTTTCCCTTGAAAATGATGACAAATTTCGATGCAGAATTGTTTATAAGTGAAATTTACAAGAGAAACGCTATTTGGGATACGTCTTCTCCAGATCACGATAATCCAATATTACGAAGGAAGAGCTGGAATGAAGTTATCGAGATATTTGGAAGCGAAAATATGACAGCGAGTGACAAAAAAATATTAGGCAAGTGCATTTATAACATAATTATACAGTAATAAGTGTTTTTAAAATAAATTAGGTATTTATGTTTTCAAAATGAAATTTGCTTTAATATTTCATTTGAATGTTATAAATAAATAAAATAAAGTATATTGTTTGGATATAAATACGTATGTATTATATATAATAATAACACTAAATACAAATTACCTTAAAATATAGGCCTAAGTTACAACTTGAATTTACACTTTTCAGAATATACACTACGAAAGCGATGGAGAAACATGAGAACAAGTTTTGGCAGAGAACTAAAAAGACAAAAAAATTATGGGGCAGGAATTGGGCGTAAGAGTGAATATAAGCATTACAAACAGTTAATATTTTTAACAAATGTCATGAATATTGTTGAAAAAGAGTCTGATGAAGAAGCAGAATATGTGCATTATGATGATAATCAAATAAAAGTAAATTCTGCTCTTTCTATTGAACACAATAATGTGGATAAATTAATGGACGAAGACATTTTGAGTGATAGAGAGGAAGATGAAGATCGCTTGTTCCTATTGTCATTGCATAAAACTCTGCAGAGGATTCCAAAACATAAAAAAATTGCTATAAAAATCAAAATGTTATCAGTATTAAATGAAGCTGTATCAGAGGATGATAACAGTAGCTAATAAAAAACAAACTAATAATGAATACCATATGGCGTTCAAATTTTTCATAAGATCTCTCTAGTCGTCAGTTATTATTGTCAATAATAAATAACTTTAAGTGTAAAAATGAGCTTTTACTTATTTAACTGAATTGCATTTGTATCTACAAAATATGTCTTAATAATATACATTTTCTAGTTATAACACTAATTAGTAAATCAAGACTGTAATGATTATAGCAAAAAGAAAATCAATACTATTGTAAAACTAGTGGCTCACCCTTGCTTCGCTCGGGTCATTCCTAGTTTAAAACAAAAATAAATCTATCCCATGGGATCCGTATATTTTTCTGAGGTAAAAAGTAGCCTTTGTGCTATTCCAGACTATAATCAATCACTGTGCCAAATTTCAATTTCATCCAGATCCATACAGCAATTCTAGCGTGATTGAGTAACAGACATCCATCTATCCAAACTTTCGCATTTATGTAGTAGTAAGATTCTACCTTAAGTTACCAAAAAAAAGTCCTTTTTCCAGTTTACACATATTCTTCTGTTTTGAAAATTTTTAAAGCTATTAATTTAAAGAAATATTTTCAAAATAATATTAGTATGGCTACAGGACACCTATAATTAGTCAAATATGAAACAGTACTTTTCTCCACTCTGCTTATTAACTATTGATGAGCTTTTGTGTGATCAATAAAAAAATACGCAAATTTTCAATTTTAATTCAGTTTTTTATAAAGAATAGAAAATAAAAGATAATGATGAAACAATTCAGTACCATTATTTAAACATGATATTCAATAATAATTATGGTCTAATTTCGACCACTGGTATGAAGAAATAGGCTATTCATTTGTTTGATATAAATTTAAAAAATGTAAAGTTTTAAATAAATAATTAGCATTGATTATTATTATTATATCTAATTAATTTAGTTATACATTCCATAATAATTAGTTAGGTAACCAGTGAAATATAAAATGCCAAACTATGTTTATTAAGCATGTAATAATTATATTCTTATGAGTAATTCTGGCCACTGAAAAAGAGAATAAGAAATTAATATAAAGATGTATATATATTTAACATATATACAGGGTCGGACTGGGCCGGAAGGGCCCGGGTGGCTCCACAAGCCCGGGGCCCGAGACTAGATAATAGATTTAATCATAATTAATTTTTAACTTCTCGCTATGAAAATTGAAAACTTTGACTTTGAACTTTGACTTTGAATCGATAGAGTTTTTAAGAACATGTAAAAATTAAATTTCATTTTACCTCTGAAACAATGTCAAATGTTAAAATAGACCAATCGGAATCCATTTATTTTTAAGAGAACAAAAAATTAAAACCTGAAGTTTTATATTTTGAAAGCGTTAGCAAGTATGTAAGGTACAAAAATCTGTAAAATGCTTCCGATGTCCAGCTACCCTCAAGAAATGGAGGGATGAAAAGCGTTGAAAAATAGTTTCTATCAATTTTCGGCTTGCTGTGACGTCCTATCGAAAAATGTTCTTTACAAAAGTTGTAAATCTAGTAAAAATCAACAACTTTTATAAATGTCACTTTTTACAATACCTTAAAAGTTTTTGAGATATTTACAAAAAACCCAATTTTTTTTTTGTTTTTATTTTTGATTACTGCAATAATCTTTTGATTTTCATGATACTAGTTACTAGGGGAATGTAATATTCGAAATACGTGTACCAACATTATTCAATATTTAGCCGTTTTCGAGAAATTAATGTTTTATGGTCTCGGGAGGCTGAAAAACGCCCCCAACTTCAAGAGGATGCTTACATTTAAAAAAAAATCGTTCGATTTTAAGATACCTAGGGTTAATTTTTTGTTTTGAACTTTACTTTTCGATGAAATAAAAACATTGTATGGTCATCCTGTAAAAACACCTTTAAAAATTGAAAAAAATAAATAGAGAAATCGATAATTATTTTTACTTTGTAAAATGTATTATTTTTAATAATAATTGAAAAAGTGTGCTGTAATAACCAAATTTTTATAAGCTGATTACACCAATGCATTTTGCGGGAAAATAAAAAAAAAGTGGGGGTCATGTAAAAGTATAGGGTAAGTCCGGGAGAGTAATGTCAGTGTGGAAGTTTTTACACAAAGACATATTACTTATAATTAATATTTTGGTGTTAATTTGTAAAATAAGATAAGCGTAGTTAACTTTTACGTTAGAATATAATCTTTGAGATAATAGCAGTAATTTTTTTCCCTAAATTCTTTAGTTAAATAGTATTAAATTGTTTCATAATGTAACATTGTGATCTTGTTTTGTTAACAACCCACCAATTTCTATTGAAAATGCTTTACGAAGTGTACAGAGTCGATAGACATCTCTCCCTAATGATCGGGAGAGATGCCCAATAATATTTTGGGGTTAGATGCCCAGTATATTAATTGGTTCCCCCCAAACGTGCGTTCACCTTGTCGTGGTGGGGGAGCTCATTAGCGTTCGGCAGTTCATCCGGACGCTAATTAAGGCAGTGGTAGCCCAGTGGGTAACGCGCTCGCTTGGAAAAGCGAGTGAAGTGAGATCCCGGGTCTCGCACTTGTGATATTTTCATGTGCGAATCATTTCAAACATAATTACCACTTGTCTTACGGTGAAAGAAAATATCGCGAGGAAACCTGCATATATGAGAGAACTTAGCAAGTTTTCGAAAGACATTATGAAGTCCGCCAACCCGCACTTGGCCAGCGTGGTGGATTATGGCCTAATCCATATGGTTGCACTTGTTACTTCTCTGACGGCAGAGTGGACCGTGGGAGCTACCTCACGGTTGTTGTAGTCTGCTTCGGCAGACCTGCTGTCGGGGTGCCCCATTAAGACGGGGGAGGTTTTGTTGGGTTTCAGTGGGTAGTACTGGCTTTTCTAGCCGGTGAGTCCCACATAATAATAATGTTCTCCTGACCGATTCCGGCCACGGCGGCCAATCTCATTGAGACTAGCCAACTGCGCAGGAGATATTATAGTGCACAAATGTACGCGCAGACACAAGTGCACTCTCTATTCCTGTCACTCTCATACTCCGGTGGGACGACTACTCGACACGACCGGTGAGAGTTAAGGCGCAGGACCGACGGCTTTACGTGCTCTCCGAGGCACGGGGGTGAAGCACCGCCAACTTCCCAACTCCGGGCTGTTACTGAGGCTTACTATACAGAAAGACTCAATAACTAAACTTGGCCCGACCCGGGACTCGAACCCAGGACCTCAGGATGTGCAGCCGTACATGCTAGCCACTACACCACCGAGGCAGTCAACATAACACATAACCACCATAACCACATAACCACCTGTACGTCTACAGGTAGTATGTATAAATGGTGAGATGCCTATTTTCTACTATTTTTTAAAAACATTTTTTAATCTAGAATATATTGCACAATAGTTCCAAATTTAATCTGGATGGCATAAGTAAATATTGAATTAAAATAAACTATGCTTATTTTATGTAGTATCTTACACATATAATTAATATTGATCGTTTTTTAAAACTATAGGCAACTCTCCCGGACTTACCATACCTTAAAACTAGAAACTTGAAGCAATAAAATACTTTTTTTTATCTCGATACAGTTTTCCGCTGAGATACAGCCATTCAAAAATCTTTAAAAAATTTAGGACTTTTTTCGATCCTTTGATTTTTTATAGTAGTGTATCAAGAAAATGCAGATTTATGCGGAAAAACTTGAAAAATATAAAACCTAATAGATAACGCTAAAGCCTCATCTTAATCAATTATTTAGGATATTTATCAGTATATATTGTCAATTATGCCATACTTTTTTTATTGTTAAAGATTTAAAATTTAAATTTAACTTCAAAATCAATCAAAAATTAATAAAAATATCGATAAACTCAAAAAAATAACAATAATAGATTTTATTGGAAAAAATACAAAAGAAACGGTATATATATATACGCTTTCCAATTTTTTTATTTTTTTCACTACTCATCAAATGTAAAAATGGAATGTTTACGGCGACATTGTATATATAAATAATAGCGTCAAATTAAAAAATTAAGCACACCATTTTTTTCGTTTTTTCCCGCAAAATTCATTGGTGATTCAAACTGATTGTTTATAAAAATTTGGTCAACTTACGTCACATTAAGCCGAAAATTAAAATATATTTTTTTAAACGTTTTTCATCCCTCCATTTCTCGGGGGTAGCTGGGACATCGGGGACATTTTACGGTTTTTTATTCCTTATATACCTACTTACGTTTTAAAAACATAAAACTTCAGGTACTCGTTTTTTGTTCCCAAACCGGATTCCGATCGGACTATAATGATACACGTCTAAATAAGTTGATTCGATCAAAAGTTATCGCCGTTCAGAAATTTTCAAAACTAATTTCAGGGAACAGGAATGGACTGTTCAGGTTCAACCATTTTCGAATTTTTCTATTTCATTTCTCTTTTTTCATTCTTCTCTAATTGTATGAACGAACTATCTGATCTAGTTTACATGTAGGTCGCAAGAGCCGGGCCCCCTATCCTACCTACCACCTGGCTTGCGGGGCTTATCGCTTGCCTGTGGGGGGCCCGCGCAGGCTGGGGCCCGGCTGGCAAATGCCAAATCGACTGTATGGCCAGTCCGACCCTGCATATATATTATTAAGAAGTCAAAATATTTTTATGTTTATCATAAGCACGTTCATTAAATACGTTTGTGAGAAAAGAAACAACTAAGTACATTTTATCAAAGTCAAAACAGCTACATTTATGCCACACATTCAATTGTGTAAAAACGTAATTTTCAATGCAATAGGTTTCAATTTCAACGAAATGTAGGTCGTCAACGTTTTTATTTTCGTTTTAATCTTTTAATAAACAGTCGATGTGCATTGAACTTGGCGAGTATAAATGATGGGTGGTGAAGCGACCTTGATCACCCCCAACAAAGGATGGGGGCGACTCACCTGCGTCACTACCACCCATGTCGCTATAACTGTTCGTGATCATATTACCGTTATATAAAAACATACAACTCATCTTTGAGTATTCGTATTAATTCACGAATTTATTATTACAAAAGGAATAATAAATTCGTGGTAGGAGTTACTTAAGATTTAAAAGTTGGCCTACTTGGCCATTGAAACTTGACTGTTTTGCCAAATGAAGCCTATTAGCCTTTTTTTAATGTAGAGCACATTAAGAAAAATCCGAAAAGATAGTTTTATTTATTGAATAAAATTTGTTAATAAATTACATGCCTCAATCATTTTAAAAGCTTATCAAAAAAAACCACAGGCGTAAGTGAAGTATTATAAGTTTTTACGTATGCAAGTGCTTTTTATTTTTCACTAGCGACTTACCCTCGCTTCGCTCGGGTACGTCCCTAGGTACGTTTTAATTTTTTTGATTCCAAAATAAAAGTAGCCTAAATTACTCCTTATAACATCAGCTATCTACCAGTGAAAGTCCCGTTAAAATTGGTCCAGCCGTTTCAGAGATTAGCTGGAACAAACAGACAGACAGCCAGACAGACAAAAATTTTAAAAATTGTGTTTTATTTATAAGTACCGTATATAATTCCATATGCATTTAGTATAAAGCTGTTATTTTGACATTACAAACAGATATGTACTTCAATTTTATTTATCTGTATAGAATAGCACCCTCGCTGCGCTCGGGTTCGTCCCTGGGTACGTTATAGCGGTTAGTATGGAATCAATAGTCGATCCCGTGCTCTGTGAAAAAAAAATCGATCCGAACCCGTACATTTTTCTGGGGTAACAAGTACCTATGTGCTATTCCAGACTATAATCTCTTTGTGCCAAATTTCATCCAGATCAGGTTCAGCCGTTCTAGCGTGATTGAGTAAGAAACATCTATCCAAACTTTTATATTTATAATATTAATGGGATTATTTAATTTACGATTGGCAAGTAAGAGAATCTCATGCCAACCTATCGTGATGGTGAGACACCTACATAATTATCAAATTTAATCTCTAATTTTTTTGATTTAAAAATCTCCAAATAAGATGATAGTGATGAGATAAGTAAAGAAAAACAAGGAATGATTTTCACAAGTTACAGAGCATTAATCAAAGTTCGTGTAGATAAGTAGTTAAAAAACGAAATATGTAAATTTGAAACTCTCTATGCTCTACCTAGTTCTTAATTCAGTTTTAGCACGAAATCCTTGCCTTTGAAAGTAAAAGCGGGGATAAATTCGCATTCACGGGGCAAGTCGTAAATGATGTGAACCTCTGGTTAGCATGCAATAGCGTGAGTTCTGCGACCTTTAAATGTTAATCATAACTTCTTGTTGGCTTTAAACCAACTTACCTTTTACTTATTAATACGTTTAAAAGGTAGGATACCAACAAAATAAAAAAAATGCCTTTGTCTTTTATAATTCTACTAAATTAAATTGAATACAACTTTATATGAATTTAATTTTATTTATTTTAAATTAATCATTTACGTAAAAAAGAAAGTAGATCTAATACCGTAATTGTTAGCTCCAGTCACTAGGCCAAGAAACTGAGATGGAATAAATTTACTTAAAGTTACTTTAGATGTACATTCAAATGATTTCTAGCACAATATAACTTTTAAATGGATAACAGGAGTGTAAATATTATAAAAAAAAGTTCGTATTTGTGGGTCTATGTTAAAAATATCTTATGTCAAGATTTAAAAGTATTTTGAGCAAAAAAAAAATCCTATTGATTAATCAATAGCATATTACAAAATTGACGTACAAAGAAAATATATATATGTAATACGTAAATTATATTTAATTAATTTAAATTTCTAAATATAGCTGTGGCCTGTGGTCATAATAATCTTGACATTTGCCGAGATAGGGCAATGGTTTGCCGGGGGTAAAATCAATAGACGCGCGCACCTCCCCCCGGGTTGCGCCCCCACACCCATAGTATACACATACAACTTAAACTTATTTAGTGTTCAAGTTCGCTCGTTATGCACATACTAATCTTCACAACTGCCTGTTAACATCAGCAATATGCGATGGTCGAGCCATGTCATGGTTGGAGACGCAATTTATGAGGCGTAGAGCCTAATAGCTTGTTGACTGAACTTAATTGCGAAAATGTCAAAATATTTTACACGTATCTTTAGTAAAGATAAAGTTAGCTTTTAAATATTCAGACGGGCCTAATTTAAAGATCTTATATAGCTTTTAGTTACCTATTTAAATAAATATTATAATTTGTATTTGTTTTTAAGCAATCATGTTTTTTTTTGTTATTTATAGTAATAACTAGCGACTCACCCTCGCTTCGCTCGGGTTCGTCCCTAGCTTGATTCCCCATACAAACTTTCATCCCCATTTCACCTCCTCAAGAGATGATTTCCGGGATAAAAAGTATCCTATATCCTTCCCAGGGTCTCAAACTATCTGCTTACTAAATTCCATCTTAATCGGTTCAGTAGATCCAGAGATTACCCCCTACAACGTCACAAACTCACAAACTTTACCTCTATAATATTAGTATAGATGAATAATAGATCATTTTGAAACCTGTATCGTATATAAAGTAAAAAGATTTGTAAAAACTAACATACGTGTTCTGAAGCGTCATTTTAACTCATAGATCTTACTACTACCGGTTTTTTTCGAATCATTGATATTTTTCTTCCATGACGCTGTACTGAGAGAACGTAGTAAGATGATCTTTCCCAAGTATGGACATTGTACATATTATATTGAAGAAGCATTTCCAACGCTTATCCTTCCAATACGGTTTTAACCGTAACAATAAATAAAAAATAACCGAGTTGGGGATAAAAAGTAACTTATTTTTCTTTCCACTATGCCCAATGTAGGACCTTGCCAAAGATCATCGAGATGTCTATAGCGGGTTAAGCATGAAAAAGTAAAAACAGATAAGGTTACTTTCACATTTATAATATTACCAGCGATTCACCCTCGCTTCGCTCGGGTTCGTCCCTGGGTACGTTTTAAGGATTAGTATGGAATAGATAGGCTACATATTATGGTATACCTACCTATTATCTATACATAGGTATGATGAGTTGCTGTGGGATGTATTATATCACTCTCTAGCCCTTTAACTATCTCCACACAAAAAATCACGATATTCCGTCATTCTGTTTCGACGTGAATGAAGAACAAACAAACACTTTCTCACATTTATAATATTAAAGTATGGACTAGCGATTTGCCCTCGCTTCGCTCGTGTGCATCCATAGGTACAGTTTAAAAGATATTTTTTAGACGAATCTACGAATAAATATTATTTATTCGTAAAGAGGAATAATTCCATAATATAAATTGTATTATATATCTTTGTGTTTACGCGGCACACGCAAATAAAGCTCTTTTTAAGAGAAATAATTCAGTAATATAAATTGTTTTCATATATCTTTATGTGTTTACGCGGCGCATGCCAATAAATCTCCAACTCTCTTTGACATTATCGTCATATTTCCCCCAATTAACACAAAACCTTATTAAATTATACACCTAAACCTTCCTCATGAATCACTCCGTCTATTTGTGAAAAATTAAAATCATATGAAAATCCCTTCGGTATTTTTTGAGTTTATCGCGTTCAGACAGATAGACGCGGCGAAGGGACTTTATGTAGTATGAAATATGGATAGTATGAATGTGAAAAGTAGGTATACGACTAATTATAATTAACGAATGCGAAAGTGTGTTAGATGTTTTGTCAATCTTACACGCAGCGTGAATTTTTTATAGGCTAAGGAGTGTTATGGGTTACGTTATGTTTCAGTACATGAAGCGTTCAAAGTAAAAAGGAGACACTAGTTAGAAATATTTTCATAGATAAGTGAAGAAAAGTTTGAGTTTCTTTGACATAGAATTAGATATTCTTTGTATTTTTCAAAAGGCTTAGAATTTTTTGCCTTTGTTCTTTACCCTTATTCAATCAGCTCCGCCGCATCAGGTCAAGGTCACGCCTGACAGTATCGCTTCACCATAACGCGACAGAATACTAATCCTGTTATTTACATATTGTAATGATTTTAGTTAATTGTACTGCACTGAATTTTTTTGCGGTTTATTCAATTCATTTTAACATTAAAAGAAATTTATCATTTTATATGTTAATTAATGATATAAGTGTAAATAATAATTACCTACCAATCTATCTATACATATGATAAAAATCAAATCGAGTCGAATCTGTATATTAAATATTTTTTTTTTAAATCTTATCGAAATAATCATTATGATCGATATAGAGGCCGAATCTATAGATTTTAGAACTTTTGTCTGTCTGGCTGTCTGTCTTTCTGGGAATGTACCACGAGAAAACTACTAGACAGATTTTGATGAAATTTGGTATGATGATAACTGGTTATCCGGGTCAACATATAAGATAATTTTTACTACTGGAAAAGATCCCTTCTTTGAGAAATCTATACTAATCATCAAAACGTAACTAGGAATAAACCTGAATGAACAATGGATTTATCTGACTGTGTAAACAGAGACCATTTTGTTTTTAATTTTTTAGCATGTGGCAAAGGTAATGTTATAATACCTATTATACGTAAATCTAATAAAAAAATCAATATGTTCTCAAAAATCATCTGGGTTAATTTTCAAGTTAAGATTTTATATATGGTTTTCATAAATTTAACTTCACATTAAAATTGTTTCCATTAGATGTATTATGCATGTATGTGTATTCAGCCTTTTTATAAATGTCCCACTGTTGGGCATGGACCGCCCCTCAATATATTATGGGGGATGAGATCTTAGCGGGTGTCCTCACAATATTTTCCTTCACCATATGGATGTATATTAAAAAAAAATTAGATATTTATTACTTAGTAATTTCTTCCGCTCAAGAAAAAACAAAAAACTAAGTTTTAATTGAAATGGAAAAATTGTACTACCTTTTATTATATAAATTTTCTAAGCATGAAGGATGGCCTTGCATATAAAAAAATATTTTTAAGTTTTCCTTCAAGGTCGATTAAGGGTTTATTAGTTTGTGAAAATAACCACTGTAAATTACATACATTGACAAGATAATATTATAAATATTGATGAACTACACAATCTACTTCACAAATAAAGTACATTAAAAATATAGTTTGCTAATTCTTATTAAATTGTTCTTAAAATTTAGTTAAAAATTGGAGTGTTCAATAAAATGCTTAGAATAGTATTCATAAATTATATTTAAGCTTATAGCTGGATTGCATGTTTGTTCTACAGGAGTTATTCTTCAATAAATGACCATAAAAGTATTCAATTTCAGATTGTCTCTAATCCTCCAATTGATTGACAGATTCAATAGATTTAATGTGGTAGAGAAATTAGATTTTTGGTTTATTCTTCATTTTATAAGACATTGGCAAATTAAAGTTATATCTTAGCCGGTATATTTACTTTCTTCTATTTAAATGTCATAAACAAGTAAGGTTCTCTAAGATTGGTAAATACCATCTGGTATGCATGACAAATAATGTATAACATATTAATATGCTAAGTTTGTTTAGCTATTACATGTTTATGAATCATAAAGGCTCTTTAATGAAAGATTAATCATTCAATTCAAGGGCGTTTACTGAAAACAGTTGAATGAAAATAAGACATTATTTATGTGTTTGTAATATATATCAATTGACATATTTGATGTAATTTTTAAATCGTTCCAGTTAAAATTAGGTATTAGCATACAATAACTCAACATTATTGTTTTTTATATTTACTAGAATTTATTTTATTATTCTTCCTTGCTTGAGGGAAATTGCTTGTAATAATTTGGAATAGACTATCAGTGTATTTTTATCAAAGCAATCATTGATAAATTAATATTTTGTAATTTGTAATTGATAAAACAAAAAATATAATAAGATAATAAAAAAATTTTTTTGGTAGTAATATACTATAAAAACACCATAAACTCTAACACTATGTAAATTTTTGTACTTGAATGTGACAGAGAAGTTATATTGGCTATATATAAGGCATTGACCTTAGCACCTAATATTTTGATATCTATTTTTAGCTCCTGAGAAAACTTTTTAGACTGTCTGTTTCACTTTTCAAGATGATGAGATGATGATGAATTATTATAAAAATAAAAGGTTGGCCGATATGAAATATGTATGCTAGTTTTAGGCCAAAAAATTGGAGATATATATTTATTTAAATTATATATTGAGTGGGAGTGGTTTTAGACTAAAATTAATGGTCATACATTATTGGCAAAAAATAAGAATTGTATGCATTCTGACGTCATTCAATTAATCAACTTATGACATCACCATACATGGATTAATGTATCTAAAATAAATTAAACCCCTTGCTATGAAATTCATTGTTAACAAATATTTCTTCATACGTAGAAATAACGTGAGAAATATATGAGATAAAATAAATAAAATTATTGATTATTTTGTAGGTTTATTGCCACAATATAATACTCGAAATGAAACTTACTTGTTAATTTATGGGTAGCACCGAAAAAATTAAATCCTCTTGATCTCACTTAGCACACACTAAGCACCAAAATACTGCACAAATATGAAGTGAAAGACTTTCTCTTCTTCGCTACAGACTCTCGGTCGATCGACTCACAGAGGTTAGCCAACGAAATGCGCAATGTATTGACTATGCGCATTGAATTTTGTTGTCATTGTCATGCGCGTGAAACTTCGTTACTAATATTCATTGAAAGTACACTATTAAATAATTGTCACAATACTTGTATATAATAAGTATAGATAAATGTATATTTTCTAGTGAAAATTAATATATATAATCCACGTTTTCAATAATTATTGTGATTATGTTAAGCCGACATCTAGCGTTAAAAAGAAAAAAGTTAAAAGTAGGTTTGACAGATAACGCGATATTTAATTTTAACTATTACCTACTAGATGGCGCTTAAATCAAACAAATAAAAAAAAATAGGTCAAGAATAAAATTAAGTACCCATCTTGTTTTAGAAATACAAGATTTTTAGAACAAAGGCTGCATAATGAAGCATAATTAGTTTTTTTCACGCGAAGGTAATATTATTGAATAGTACTTGATTTTTTTTCTAAGATAAATATTAATTTTACAAGTAATCCTATTCTAATTGTACGAACTAATATTGTATTACTACAAGCCAATAGGCACGGTAATGTTATACATAATTACCGTACAATAGGCAATATATTAAATAAAATGATATGGTGTATTTTTTACTACTACATTTTAGTGTGTACTCTTTTAACATATAAGTTTTTAATATTTTTTATAATATTTTTTTAATATTTTATATTTTTTTAAATAATTAGCAATAAAAATGATAAAACATTCGAAACGTTGGGAACCAAAATTCAGAGCAGGTATTAGGTAATCAAAGAGTGTGACTCGGATCGTCATTAGGGTTACCTACCTAAATATTATTATATTTTTTTACTAGTGACTTACCCTCGATTCGTTCGGGTGTGTCCCTAGATACGTGTACATAGCATTGCTACAGTTTAATAGGAAGACCTTTTTAAGAGGAATAATTCTGTAATACATTTTTTCATATAATTTTATTAGTTTACGTTTAAAGCTCCCAGTCAATATGATTTTTTCAGACATCTTCAACAATCATCGTCATATTTATGAAAAAGAATTATGTACCTAAACCTTCCTCATGAATCACTTCATTGTGATGTAAATTGTATGAAAATCCATTTAGTAGTTTTTGAGTTTATCGCGTTCAAACAGACAGACGCGGCGGGGGACTTTATTTTATAATATGTATGGATATTCCTACTTTGTTGATAAATACAACACATACAATAAAAAGGTTTGTTGTATGAATATCCACGCGCGTGTCAGACTTGCACTTGGTCGATGACTTCTTTTATTTTTAGCTAATCACGCATGTTTTCCGTGCGTTACTTAAATAGGTTTCGATTACGGATAAGGCTTATCCTGTCAATTGGTCAAAGTCCATTTTGTTCAAACCTTTATAATTATATTATTTTTTTTCAGTTTCTGAAAGATTGTGAATAAAATAATAACTTTTGCTTTTATAATACACTTTTTACATTTTATAGTACACGTTATATGCACTCACACATTCTGTACCTACGAGTATATAATATATACTAATATATTATATTAAATTGTATTCGTTCATAATATTTTTGTATCAGAATTATAGCTATGTCTGAGTAATTGCTAGCTCTGTGTATAGATTTTAAATATTTTTTTTTTACTCTACTTAGATTGCTTTATTGGTTTGGGCAGTTGTATTGTTGATAATCCAATACTCTTATATGATAAAGAAAGTATCCGTAAAGAAGTAAGTTTCTATTATTGTATTCAGCCCTTTTTAACGTCCCACTGCTGGGCACGGGCCTCCCTTCAATACGAGGGGAATTAGGCCATAGTCCAACACGCTGGCCAAGTGTGGATTGGCGGACTTCACATGTCTTTCGAAAACTTGCTAGGTTTTCTCAGACATACAGGTTTCCTCATGATGTTTTCCTTCACCGTAAGGCAAGTGGTAATCATGA
The DNA here is from genome assembly GCA_905404265.1 of Fabriciana adippe. Lineage (NCBI taxonomy): Eukaryota > Metazoa > Arthropoda > Insecta > Lepidoptera > Nymphalidae > Fabriciana > Fabriciana adippe. The sequence goes on from FR990000.1 coordinate 7,339,295, forward strand.
TAGAAATGATTCGCACATGAAAATATCAGAGGTGCGAGACCCGGGATTTGAACCCGCTTCACTCGATTTCCCAAGCGAGCGAAGAGAAAAAAACCATTTCCTTTTCTCACCTGAAATGTATTTTGTTGACCCACTGACACTTGGAAAATAATCTTTAATTTGAGATTTTCCCCGAGGGCGATAATATTAATTTCGTCAAGAGTCTGAGGTTTCTCAAAGGTCGACAACAATCGTAACTTTAACGTAACCCCCTTTATGATGCAGAAGTCTGTTGTAGATAGACTTATTATTAGGTAGATTGTCTGCTCGTTAGCCTTATAGTAATATAAAATAAAAAAAATATGATTTTAATATCAAGATAATTGTTTTTCTTGTCGCAACGACCTACTATGTATTTATAATAAGTTCGCATTATGACCCGTAAAAGAAGGCATAATAGTTTTTTTTGTTATTGATATTTTAACGTTGAACGTAACAGCTTGCAAAGCCTAAAGGTCAGGGCATCACGTTCAAGCTATAGTATACAAATCTCTAAATTACTGAATGCTTACATGGAAACTATCTATAAATAAATATAATAAAGGCGTGAACTTACAAGTTACCACAGCGTTAATCTGACAAATAAACGGCGATAAAAATAAAATTTTACTTTGAATTTTAGTTGAGGATGTTAAGCCAATTTTTACATAACTTTGTATGGTTATTCACGATTCGTATGTCAGACAAAGCGTGTCGCTCTTAACCGAGACTTCCCCTTTTTCTTCGCACTTGCGTCACCAATCTTATTCATTAAATATTATTATTAACGTATCGAGACAGTTGATATGATACCTAAACAAAATACGTGTTGGGTAGTGAAATTTTAACACTAACAAAAAGGGTGGTTTTAGACTTGTACGTATTAATAGGGTTAGTGCAAACGCTACCACGTCGAAGAAACCGAGAGGAGTCGAATCCGCAAACTCCGACATAGTATTAAAATAAATGATGGTAATAAGACACTTTATTCTCCTAACCCTATTTTTTGAAGAAAAAATACATTAGCAGGAGCAGAGGAATTATATATAAAAATCGCGAGTGTAACCGTGGGAGAAAGTTAGTGATAATATAGGTTTATTCACTATTCATCGCTTTAGTAAAGAATCTCGCCAGCTAGAAATTATAGGCTTTTTTTAAGTTCTAATTCCAGTCAAATTGTGTAGTTTTAGAAGTAGATATGCATAAAAGAAATCTATTAAAAAGTAAAAGTACCATTTCAATTGAAATTTATTTATAGGAAAAGAAAATACAGTGAAATTACAAATATACTTTAACATACTTATATGCATACAAAACAATTAATAATTACTATACAAGTCATGTCCCCGTTTGTGGTAAGAATGCTAATAAAAATATCATTTATTTTGTAAATTAGACCGTTTATTACATAGGTACCTACTCAGCGTAGGGTAAATGTTCTTTTGTCGGGGCGCAAAAATTATTCGCAAGTAACAATATCTTCAAAATATATCCCTCTATCGTCACCACAACACTTGTGTGTTATCTGATATTTTAATATCAGGTCTTCAAAAATTTTGCTCGAGTCAAAAGTCTCTCTCATTCATTTATTACAAAGGCTCTTTGTTTACCTTCCAACGTTTTATATTTCATGACATCTTTGCCAAATGTGAATCATTTTGTATAATTATTTCTTTAATAATAACAAGGCTGGTCTTAAGTACCTACCTAGTTAAAAAAAATCCATACTATATTAATAAAGAAATGATTATTATTTGAGTATTGTATTGTTTTTAGCATCTGTATCTGTATAATCAAGCTTATTATATTTTTATACCTAATATATTTTTTATTTTAACCTTGTTATTTTTGGTCAACAATTTCTTATCGCAAATTACTTTTGAATATTACTTATATTTACGCCTATGATAAGACTTTTAAAAACCTTCATTTAGAAACCCCAATTAAACTGGATTGGTTTTAAAGATTTATTTTTAACTACCGACTCACCCTCGCTCCGCTCGGGTTCGTCCCGTTTAGTATAGATTTTTCAGAGATGAGATATTTTCCCGCGTTAAAAAGTATCTTATATGTTGACCCGGATAACCAGTTATCATCATACCAAATTTCATCAAAATCTGTCCAGTAGTTTTCTCGTGATACGGTGACAGATAGACAGACAAAAATTCGGCCTCTATGTCGATAATAATGACTATTTCAATAACATTTTCCAAAAAATATTTAATGTACAGATTCGACTCGGTTAGAATTTTATTATATGTATAGATTAACAAAATTGGCGCCTGAAGTCTGCTAATAATATCCATACGGTTTTCAACTAATGTCCTTATGTTATGTTTGTTCCAATAAATAAAATATTTATTTATTATTATTATATACCCTACGACGCTCGCGATGTCAAGAAGAATATAACGATGTATTAATTAATATATAATCATCATAATTGGCTTAGCCATTTAGTAATTACGAGGGACCATAGGATCGGACAAATGTACTTATATACATACATATGTGTATACATATATAGGTCAATGACATAACCCTTCTTAGGGCTTCGCCGCAGTCAGGTAATAAATAACTTAAATTATGAACTTTAATACTTAATATTTCTTCGGCATAGATATTTTTAACTGATTTTACGATTCATTATAAAAGCAAAGGTCAATGACTATTGTTTTATACAATATTAATATGATTCTGATGCGAATATTAATAGAGAAGCTTTGTATTAACACAATTGTCTAGACTTAGTTTAAAATTCACGTTTTAGTTCGCTCACATTACACATTATAATGAATGTCATTGTTGAGGATAAATCGATACACGTAGGTGAATGGTAATGCAAATAATAAATACAATAAGATTATTTATTATTTATCTTATTATTTACTTTTTAATTTAAATGTATGTTTTCAACATGCGATTCATTTATTTTGAACTCGTAATTTATATTTTGTTCTATTCGTTGATGTGAAATCATGTCTTCATTAACCTGTCAACGACCGCCGAGCCACCGGTGGTACAGTTAACAATTAATTTCTTAGAAATTAACCAGGAGGTGTTCAGATTAAATAATTTTACTATATGTATATGATGCTAATAATTTAACTACATTAAAATACAATATTTTTTAAAATAAGAACCTATTGTTTCTCTAGAGATGGAAATTTTTGGTTGAAATTTTATGATTAATAATTTGGTAACATGTACAAAATAAAACATGCTCAATTGAGTTGTTCTTTTTTTTGCAATCGGGTAAATATTACTTATCTAATTTTTACTTAAGACTTAGGTGTATGTTAGCACAAATAGATATCTGGATATTTTAGAATACCTACTTATACGTATAAGCTATAGTTTAGCATAACGATGAAATAGTAACTTACACATGATATGATCACATGATCTTTTATGTTTTATGGTATGGATAACTAATTTCTTGTCAAATACAAATACATTTGAATCAATGTTACTCATGGTTATACATATATCTGCAAATTCCAACAATTTCAATGGTCAAATTTCAAAAATGTGTTTTTCTAATATAGAGCCATCAGCCATGAACGTGATTATTACGTATATGTTACTGAGAGCACAACAAAAGCTTGTACTTGCCTGACAGGTAATTAGAATTATCAGCTTAGCTAAGTTTCATTTCATTGGCCGAGTGAAAACACTTACGAAAGCTATCTCTCGTGTCAGCCGTTCACGCACCCTTCCTGAAGTGCGAGTACTTTATTCGAATAGACTTTAGCAAGTAGGGACTTTTATTTTCAATTTTTACATTAAATTAAATGTCGGTATGATAAGTCTGTGAGGAGGCCACTACCTTCGAAGCTTCGGTGGTGGTCTTGCTGAGAAGAACTAGTGAAAAACAAATTTCAACAACAATTAACACATAACCTCTTACTGACTGTATTAAAATAAAAACATTGAAAATATACATATGTAGGTACATTACAGAACACTATTAGTTATATAATAATTGATAATTCGAATGGATAATAATTAATTAGTAAAATATTGATATATATAAATTAATCTTGTATTATATTCAAATTTAAATATTTATGCACATATGTGCTCATTCATCTAATCGTACTTAAAGGTTAATAGCATTTACTGATCAATTTTAACTTTCTTTACTATTCAAGCTTTCACTTAGTTCGATATTATTGACTATTAAGTAAAAGCGATAGGTATAAATGTAAGTAAGTACAATTCGTGTAATATTATACGTGTCTTAACTAATTAATTAAAAAAGCTAAATATGTAAAATTGACAGAAAGGTCATGTAAAAGAAGTATCATTTTATATTTTTCTAGCGACTCACTCTCGATTCATTGTTTTAACGTTTTGCTTTATACTATGTATCGATTACATGTTATAATGTTTAATAGCGCATTACAAATGTGACAGAACAGATATGTTTTTTTTTTGTATGTATTAATTAAGTATAGTTTATTAATAGCAGTTTATTTTATTTTTAAAAGTAATCAAATCAAATGGGTGGACGACATAATATCGGTGGCGAGGAAAAACTGGACCGGAGCAGCGCAGGATAGGGAAAAATGGTTGAAATTGGAGGAGGCCTACACCCTATCAAGGGGTTCCTATAAAAAATGTTAACAATATTTATAAGTTATTACTAACACAAACAAAGAATTACTTACTCACATTAGTTTAAAATATATGTATACATTGTAAATATTCTATAAGGCTTATAGGAAATAAAAAGGCTTTATTATTATTATTTGTATCTCTTTCGAATTCTCGGGGTCGAAGGAAGGGAGCCCGGTCCTTTGGAAGGCTTACGTCTGGACACGTAGAGGCCCTTTAAGAGATTCAAGCTTGTTTAATGTGACGCATCAGCCGGGATCCATCTCTGAGTAACCTATAGGGAATTGCCCATAGATGGCCTTCGGATAATGCGTAAGGACTATGGAAAATATGGAAAACTAAATAGGGTTATGGAATGGAGTTTGAATGGACTAAAAATGGGCTATTGGATGAGACTACCGGACGTCCGCCTGCTCAACAGTCTCATAATGAATATTTGGCGGACGGTGACTCGCCTCCCACTAGATGAGCCCCCACAAAGCGGCATAGTGCCTTGGGCGCAACATCAGCGTGGTCGGCTAAGGGTGTTGAGAGGTGTGCACCGGTTTAACCATCGCGAGAGTGCTCGTGAGCGGGTTTACCCGTTATTACACAGATTGAGCACTTCCACCCTTTCGAGCACTTGGCTCTTGCGCTCCACTCTGGACGGCCAATGAAGGCAAGCCACTCACCAACAGCTCGCCACAAGCTGCCCTGCGGGCTTATTATTATTATTATTATTTGGACTGTCGCGAATGTCTGCAATTTCAAAGAAAGTTTTCAAAATTTCAAAGAAAAAAGTAACCTTATAGGGCTGTGGCGTAACCTTTGTTATTTTTCAACCGATAGCCATAAAAATTAAGACATATCGAAAATATTATCTGTACTGAAATAACTATATTCCAGTACTAGTGTATATTTTCACAAAAACTACTTCCGCGGGTAAAAGTAAGTATTTTATAACTCGTGTCGTTGGCTTTGCGTGCACAATGCACATATATTTTCTTTTACTTTGTAGAACCCAGGAAGTGAACATTGAATAATAATGAAACATACGTTCATTCAAAACCCACCTAGTCAATAAAAAGTAAATAAATATTTTCGCTGTTCCATACCTTAAAAATATTACATAAAAATTCTTGCGGTTTTTTCCTCGCGTATATTCCTGATTAGTACGCAACCACTCTATGACTCTTACATTTTATTGGAACGCGTAGAACATATAAAATTTGGTTCAACTCAACTGATCTAATGAAAAACTATGGTTTATTTAAATTATTGTAGACTGCATATTTAAGAATTTTCTACAAAAATCCATTTAGTTATTCTATATAAAAGTTTGATTAAACGGACAGTTAAAAATTCTCAAAAACGAGGTCTTAGTTTTTATTAGGCCCCAGGTATCGCTTAAATACAAATTCAAAAAATATTCATTTGTTAACATAGGTTCTCTTACAATTTTATTATATAATTTATGACTGTTTTATATATTAACAGATAAAAATAATTCTCTTTGTTTCTTTAAGTATACGAAAAATTGCGCACTTATATGAATTATCAGTAACAATACCATATCGAAGTGCTTGAGATAACGCTTATCGTAATGTCTGTAACGCCGTTACGACGTTACTAACGTCGTTAATCGTTACCAATAAAATACGTCAAGCCGTATCACGAGATGTCTAAAGTGATAGAAAGGATTATGGAAATATTTGATATTATAGGCTCCATTTGGAAAATATAAGCCTGATATAATTCTTATGTAACTTTAGTGGAAGTAGTAATGACTAACGTTAGTGATGACGAACTAACGCAATTTTACTGATCTACATACATACATGTAATTATCAACAGGTGTGAGATTGCTGAATTCTAAATAATATAATTCTATTTCATAATTTATTCCGTTTCCCATCAATTTTTTCCATATTTTCCACTGTCTTAAAAACACTGAGACTTATTACACAGTATTATTTTTCGTAGCTTATTGTGAGATTTGTGATATAGGAATCTATTTGTCATGAACATTTATAACGTGATGGTAATATTGTACAATCCTAATACGTTATAGAATATTTCTTGATGTCAAACATCTATTGGCGCGCCTTGGCAGTAAAATCGACTCGTGGTGTGACGGCAAACGGCCGCGGCGTGACGCTGTCATGCCATCATGTCCCGTCTACGCCACCGCTTTCGACTCCATTATGTGTGTGTGCACGCGTATACTATACAGTATACATGCTCCATTGTAAAACAGTTTCTATTAAAAATACTTACATATTTTTTACTCTATTTATGAATATTGTATTATATTCTGTAATTATGGTTATAATTAAAATAATAAGAAAAATAAATTCCTAATATTAGCGAAACTAGGTTTTCTTTATTTTATTTCATATTGCGTTATAGGTTTTTATTAATTATGAATACTTATATTAACATAGATGTTTCACATCTGCCGAGCGTCTCGTGACAGTCAACTTTTTTTATTTCCATTTCCATTTTTCTTGAAATTAGTTATTTTGTGTAAATCTAACTTTATTGTTAGTATAAAAATAATTAATTTTAAATTAGTAGTTAAAAAAATAACGACTTCACGCGATTTTAGGTTAAGATCTATTAAATTTTAAGGTATTTCCCATTCAAAACATAAGTTGATTATTAATTTGAATTGATGCTATCATTACATTAGTGATTAGTTTCATTAATAAAGATTTAATAATATGTACATACAAAATGAAGTCGCTCTTTTTGTCTGTCTGTTTATTCGGTAACTTCTTTTAAACCAAGCAATACATTTTAATACGGCTTTCACTATCATATAAAAAATTTCTTTCGAAAGTTTTATATATATAATACATGCATAGACGATACGTTTGGCTCAGTTTGTAGTGACCCTACTTGCTGTGCCAGCGGTCGTGGGTTCGAGTCCCGCTGAGGGCATTCATTTGTGTGAACACACGAATGTTTGTACTCCAGTCATGGGTGTTTATATTTATAATATGTATGTATTTCAAGTTGTATATGTGTAGTGTATCAACTATCTGGTATCCATAATACAAGCCTCGTAGCTTACCATGGAACTAAATGGTGCTGAGTTTTAATATCCCAACATGCATATTATAGTAGGGAAAAGCCGAGAATTTCAAAGATTTGTAATGATATCGTATAAAACATATTTTAGGGCGCTTACATCGCTAACGCTGACTAAACCTTACCATAAACATATATCAAAATAATGTAGGTACTATGGAATTGTATATCTTTATAAGGTCTACAGAAAAGTTCGCAATGGCATATGTATATATCCTAAGGATAACCCACAGTAACCATTTTTATCTTTTAAATATTACTAAAAAATAATGGGTTTTTACAAAGCTATTTAAAAACAATATACCTACTATAATTGCTTATACAATTAAATACGTTAAGTTGCGCATTTAATGTAGATCAAAAATGCCCTTTACAGCATAACATTGTAATTAATATCTTTGAAGATCACAAAACTATTAATCGCTCTAACTATCACAAAACTATTAATCTCTCGCAGTCAAACGGTTAACGCTGGCTTAACCCTTTATTGTAGGTTTTAAAAAGGCCTACAAAGAGGCCGCGATAGCATGTGTCTATCTCCCAAGGTACACTTAACTAACTATTTTTATCTATCTAGGAACGCACCCGAGCGAAGCCAGGGTAAGACGCTAGTAAATAATAATCGTGTCTTAGAAAACACGTCACTACACAATGCAACCATACTAATGGTTTAAAGTTTACTTCATTGAATTAGATTTTTATAAGTACTTTTCAATTGTTACTTTAAAAAGTAAGTTTTTCATAGAAATAAAAAAAAACATGTATACGTAAATAAGAATCGGACAAGGGCTAGTCTGACTTGAATCGTAGAATGCAACATTAAAAAAAGTTTGTAATCGCAAAAAAAAAAATGTTTTGCGATTACGAACTTATTTTATATAGGGTATATACTAGTATAGGTTTTGATTCCATTACGAGTTTCAAAATTTGCGACATAAACGGCTTTATCTTTTGATTGCGTTGACTTAGAAGTTTTTTTTATAATTTCAATGGATTGCAGACTTGAGTATTTGATTTTAATTTCAACTTGATATTTCTACGAGTTTCTGAGATAAAAGGTATTAACAGACAGACAGAGAGTTATTGGTATGTCACTATGTGTAAATACACATACATACCAATAACTTTTACCTAGTTATTTATAAATATTTCTAGTGCATTCATATTTAAAATCAAAACTGTATAACTTAAAAAGATGTAGAATACCTAGTAGTAGATTTAAAGTTGTTGGAGTAGAGTTAAATATATTAATGTAATATACCTGATAGTTTCTTTTACAAAATAAAAAGTTTGTGTAAAACATGAAGTAAATCTACAATAAACAGCTTCATAATGAGATGAGAGATTGTGACTACTTTATATTAAAGTCACGACGAAACAGAATTGCAAATAATTATGCAGTATTAGGCAACTAAGTCACGTTTCAGGAAAAATCCAAATTAGCAACAACAAAGGGGATTCCTTTGTAGCATTATTTTTGATCTATTGATTTGCTATACTTATGATTACATTTTTTTATATTTTTCTGAGTACCTACATAATACAAATACAGTTGACTTGCACTTTGAATAGGTATAAAAATTGTACGCTAGGACTAATTTTAAATTATCGCAGCGCATCTCATTCAGAATTGATTTTGGGCAAGGTTCAAGGTTTCTGTACCACAACAAAATATTTGTATTACGTAGGTATTTGCCAATATAATATGACTCCATATTGAAAAAAAATTAAACCCATACTGAAATCCACTCACGCTTAGGTTTTATTACTTGAATTGTTTCACTTTGAAGTTTCAAATATCATTTTTTAGAGTTTTTATAAAAGAGATTAATAAACTCATCGGCTATGGTGCAATAAAAAGTAAAAAAAATAATCAAATATCGTGTTTCCTAAATCCAACAAAATTAAGAAACTTTTGACTTCTATTTTTTTAATGTTTATAATTTAGCTTTACTACCTTCTTGACTTTCATAATAATATGTATGAACAACATTTTAAATTATGTTTCATATATACCTACTATCTACATTTACCTAATAATAACGAAGAAAATTTAAAAATTCGTTAAATTACAGAGCAAGCTGTTACTTTCAAAATTAGCACCATTTCAAATTATGACAGATTACAGTATTATACTTGTTGTGCATAAATTCCAATAATTATAATAATTCTTGTATTTTTATAAAAACTGTTTATTTCCGGCATTGCTAAGATCTAAGCTGATATTGTGTGGCGTTTTTAATGTTTACCTGAAACGGAAAAACTTCTTTTAATATTAACGTTTCCATAGATTCCTGGTTTTTTTGCAACATATGAAATAGGTAGATAAAAATTCGTCTATGATTCTTTAAGTAACAACCAAAGTACATACAAAAATTATATACTATATATACATGCGTATATGTTATTCAATTCATTATATAAAATACTTTAAAATTATTATATTTCAAAGTAAAATATGCAACTTGCGATGCACTTTTTTGAATGGACGACTTTTGTAGCGCTACTATAAATTTAGCGTTGTACGTAATTATTTTTTTACATATTTATATTAATTATAAGTTTATTAATAAAAGAAACAAGATCTTGTGAAAGCTTTTTAAAGAGAAAATGTTGCTAAATAAAATGGAACCGGACTTATGTTTATCCTTACGAGCGGGAATCCCGAAAGCGATAAGTAAATTATCTTGCACGCTTGCCTGAGAAACCAGTTTTTAAAATAAGTAGGTATAGGTATATCGTAAAAGCTCGCATGGAAATAATATAATCAACATTATAATTGTAAAAGTAACTCTATCTTTTTATTACCTTTTCACGCAATTAGTAAGAATATTTTATCATTTGGACGGACGTATCTTTTACTATATTTTAATAAAATAATGTTTATTTATTGGTTATTTCATCATCGTAATATAAGTTTTTAAAGTGTTTGAAATGCAATATTTCTTTCGTACATTTAAAGACCGAAACTAATTTTATTGAATTATAGTTTAAGACTAAAATTCGCTGTTAGCTTCACGCATTAAAATCTAATTAATTGGCTATTACTTATTTATCGATGTAAAAATGTATGTTTATTTATTGGGGCATTGATTTCTTTTCTTCTTAATTTTTTGATTAATTTTAATAAATCAGTTATTTTTTGTTTTGTTCTAAGTAGATCACTTAGTGTAGAAGTAGAAGTAAAAGCGAGGCGTAATTTTTTCCTCTATCGTTTTTAAATACAAAATTAAATTTAATACAATATCTATGCAATATTGCTGGTATAACAACTATAGCTGGGAATGAGATTTCAACCATTTAAGCTAGCTGCATAAAATGTCTTATTTTGTTGGTTTTTGTATAGGAGTAACGTTATTTCTAAGGATTTTCACATAAAACGTTTTAAAAACGATCTTAAACTACAAATAAAACATTTCGGAAACTTTAAAATTTAAGTTTGAAAGAGAAAGTTTTATTTGCTTACGTTTTATTTTCTTGCATCCCAGAGCAAATACCATGTTCAAGGTTAAGATGAACTGGTTATGCGCACAGAGATCAAAACTTTTTTTTTAATCTGTCCCTTGCTTATAAAAGGAAAGGCAAATATTAGACGGAAATATGTGTGTTAATTATTATGAGTATAATATTACATGCAGGGGAGGATTAAATATAATTATCCCAATATATGAAGCAAAAGATTAGAATTGGTTTATAATTCAAATATATTAAGCAACTTGTCTTGACTGATTCGTTAATACGCATTTTATTTCATAAAGATATACGTCAGTAGGGCCTCTTTTTTTAAATTAAATCCATAATCCTATAGGGTAGCAAAGATAGTACGGGAAACAGTTTTTCATGATAATATGACTTTCGTGACGCCAATGTTTATCAAGTATCAAGTATGGATATTATCATCTTACTTTGGGTTCGTCGATTTATGTATGTATAATGTATATCGTATACAAAAATAATTTTGACTGTCAAATTAAAAGATAAATTAAAAAGAAGGCGCTAAATTACTAAAATTCAAGTTAGGATATTTTAATATTTTTATTGTATTTTCCAAAATTAATGGAATTTACTTTGACTTTGTTGGAGATTTCAAATATTAAATTACTTTATAATTTAGATACAAAAGGTCGGACTCCATACAACGTACATATTATATACATATTCGCAGAAAGAACTGGTATATTATATGTTAGCTAGATTTTAATAGATAAATGTGACTATATAAACAGAAATACATGTAAGAATTAGCTCTACATTCGGATGTGGATGCTATATTAAATAGAATATTGTATGACAATTTTATTTTTTGTTTAATATTAAGTTTCGAACAAAATCTAGTAAATCGAAGGTAGTGGGTTCCAATCCCACTTGAACGAATATTTAAGCATACAGAACTCAAACGTCAAAGAAAAAAAAGGGAAAATTTATTTAAATAAAACAACTTACTATTAAATATTCTTTTTATTTATTTATTTTATTAATAAAAAAATCTTGAAAAACGTAATTTTATGTCTATATTTATTTATAAATAAACCTGTGCATGTTAAGTATGTCAAGTATTCATGTAGCTATTTCTTTCAACATACTAAGTACACACATCTTGTGCAAGGGCTAATAACAGGTGTATGTGAAAATATTTGCAGGTTGTGTCCCAGTATTTCTGTCGTTTAAATTAGTCGAATGACTAAAAAGAATAACTATTTTTTAATATTACTTTATAAGTACTTTAAGAGCAAAGATATTAATAGAATGTAGTAGAGCATTTCGGTTTTTTACGGGTTAATACTCAAAACGAGGTTTTTACTGAATAGGGTTCTGATGTCAAAATTTGAAATTGTATGAATAAAAAAATCTAATACTTTAAATACACACACGCAGCAAGATGTTAAATTAAAAAAAGCAGTCATGAGGACTGCCAACAGAAATGAAAACTTAAAACTATAAACAAACAGTTGTTATTTTTGGATATTCAAATTAATTGTTTGATTTTAAATTAAAATTTGTAAATTAAAACTGTTTACATTTATCTGGTTTTGACATCTATCGGCACTCTGAGTGTTAGCGTTAACACGTCACGTGACCATATCGATGACGACTTACATGAATTTACTCCCCATCCAAACCTGACTATAGAAGTTTTCACTTCAAAAAATATTTTTATTATTCTAACACATAACAGATAATAATTTTTATAGTTACGATAATACAAGAGCTATACTAAATTAGTACGGCTGATTCGTATTACTCAAAATTTTAAACTTTTGTTTTTAAATAATTGTGTTTTCAAATAATGGTTTTATATTAGCAATTTATACATTTTTAGTTAGAATATTCAGAAAAATCACTTATTCTAGCCTAATATTATATAATTTTATTTTTTGCCCGAGGCTTCGCTCAAATGGTTCGGGAGGAAGCAATTAAAGGTAATGCTCTTCCATTTTGCAATATCTCCATGTTAAATTTCACCGAAATCAGTTCAGCAGTATAAGCGTAAAAAGTTAAGAAATTATTATTATTAGCGAGTATATAGTAATATGTTATCTGTATTATTAGTATAGATTTATGTTAATATGTTATAGCCTTAGACTAAATAATTAGACGAAGTCTGCAGAAATAAATGTCAAAGTCAAATAGTAGCGTCATTTGCCGCATATGCTACTATTGTATAGTAACTATTCTCGATTTTGCCTTGAAGATTGCTTACTTTCTTTACGGTATAACGAAAATTTAAATATGTATTATATTTGGTTAAAATATTTTGGAATAAAATATGAATAATAAAAATAATACTATATGGACAACAAAAAGCTTACGGTATTGACACTATTAGATTTTACAAACGCTTTTAATACAGTAGATTTTGACATTTTACTTGCCATTCTAGTTTCTCTTAACATATCTCCTGAGGTGGTTGACTGGTTTCGTTGTTACTTGTGTGATCGCCGGCAGCGCATACGAATCGAAGATTCGTACTCTGAATGGTCTACAATTAATGCTGGTGTTCCACAAGGTGGCGTGTTGTCTCCTCTCCTTTTTTCAATTTTTATTAATTCTATCTCTCAACAAATTTCTTCTCACTACCACCTGTATGCCGACGATTTGCAAATTTATGCCATGACTACTGTCGAGAATTTGCCTAATACCATTAATAATATCAATAAAGATTTGTCACTGATAACATCATGGGGTAATTCATATGGACTCAATTTAAATCCTGATAAATCTCAAGCAATAATTATAGGCAGCCAGAGACTATTATGCAAAGTCAAAAATATGCACGTACCACCCATACTTCTTAATGGTGTCCAAATTATGTTTACTGATAAAGTGAAAAACCTGGGTATTTTAATTGACCAGTATTTATCGTGGGGACCGCAGATAAGTGAGCTGAGCAGGAAGATGTTTGGAGCGATTTCTTCTCTTCGTAGATTAAAAAATTTTCTGCCCATACCTACCAAAATTGTGCTGGCAAACTCTCTTCTACTACCGATTCTTGATTATGCTGACGTTTGTTATCTTGATATCAACGAAGAATATTTAAATAAACTTGAGCGACTTCAAAATCTTTGTATACGGTTTATTTTCGGCCTTCGAAAGTATGACCACGTTTCAGAATTTCGCAAAAAACTCAAGTGGCTTCCTATTCGTTTCCGCAGGAATACTCACATTCTCCATCTTCTTTACTGTGTGCTGTTTCATCCTTCAACACCTTTTTATCTAAAAGAGCGCTTTGAATTTTTAAGTGACTCTCATAGTCGTTCTCTTCGCTCGGAGCACAACCTAGTTCTCAAAATTCCCCCGCATTCTTCATGTTTCTATTCGAACTCGTATACCGTAAAAGCCGCCCGGCTCTGGAACACACTTCCTTTAAAAGTTAAAAGTGCCAAAAGTCTTGATAAATTTAAGTTGTCATTAAAAGAATATTACCTGTCCCTTTAGTGCTTTCTTATTTAATTGTATCTTGTTCTTGTTTATGTATGTTTGTAAGTATGTATGTATATAAGTTAGTATGTATATGTGTATTATGTTTGTATTTTTGTTTTGTGTGTATAAGTATGTATAAGTATGTATGTATATATGTATGTATGTACGTTTGTATGTATATGTGTATTGTTTATCTATTTGTATTGTATGTATAAGTATCTCAAATACTGTATTATAGCAAGTACACCGCCTACCGTTTCTCTCACGCTCTCCTTTACCTGATAGTTGGTTGCCTGGAAGAGATCGCTTTAAGCGATAAGGCCGCCTGCTGTACATCTATGTTTATTATTTTTAATTACTGTCTGTATACATTTTTTGTTTTGGTGTACAATAAAGAGTATTATTATTATTATTATATTCTTTTGTATTTTTTTAAGCATCAGTAGCCTTGAAAGAGAGATAGCATAATATTAGCTTATATTATATACCTATTTTTTTCTTTATTATAATAAAATTCGTTAGCTATTTTTATTTTTTAACATTTATTTACTTATCAAATGTTTTAAAATAGTATACAAATGATAATTTGTGCACTATTTTAATACATTATTGTTGGCTTCTTGTTTAGTTCTATGACAGTTTGTTTATATTATTTCTTAGTCTGAGGCAAATAAAGATAACACTTAAGAATTACTTTAAGCCAAAGCATATAACGAAAAAAATTGGTTTGTATATTAAAACTGCCACTATTTAATAAATCAATATATGTAGATATTCTTCTTTTTACCCGACTACGACGAAGCCCAAAGAAGGGTTATATGTTTGACCTGTATGTTTGTACATATGTATGTATGAATGTATGTGTATGCGTGTGTGTATGTGTATATATGTATGTATGTATGTATATATCTATATGTCCCACTCTATATTCTCTTGTAATTACTAAACGGTTTAACCGATTTTGAAGATTCATACGTCATTCGATTCGTCTTGATAACGCGAGTGTCATAGGGTATATAGATATTAAAAATCAGAATGGTGGATCTAATGCGCCAATTTGAGTCTCGAAAAAACTTTTTTCGTCCGAATCAATCGAGAGTGGTATCAAAATACAAGTATTTAAGAGGTGACTACAAAAATATATATACAACTTATAGGTATGTTTGTAAGTAATTTAGGATGAGAAATTGTTAAACAAAACTAAAAATGTCTGGCTGCAAATAAATTATTTTTAGTTTCTTTTTTTGCAGTCTACTTTTTTATTTTTGTAAATTTTTTTTTATTCTTATTTTATGTTATGTTTTTATATTTTTTGAGCACAAAAAACGCAATAATTGTTATAAGATCATTATTCCGGATGACACATCAAGATCTTGGCTATAATAGTTATATAATATAACTAAGCTTTTTGAGAAGTAGATGATTTTTTATTACAATACAGGGATGTCCCGAAGTTAATACTGAAGGATAATCCAGTGAAAACGTCATGAATCATAGCAAACAGTATAATAAAAGTTTCCATATTAACCTACTGAGCAAATAGCTATAGCGAAAATATTGTTTCCTGCAATTTTTTTTCCAATGAAAATTAATTAATGTAAAAAGTACATATGAAATGTTTTAACACCTCCTGGTTAATTTCTAAGAAATTAATTGTTAACTGGACTAGCCACCGGTAGGGTGGCTCGGCGGTCGTTCACAGGTTAATTAAATTAATTAATTAAATTTATTGATATCTTATAGAATACTTTATTAATATTTATGTTAGTCAGTCATTAAATCAAAAATAGATTCGCTATAGAGAAAAAATTGTCTGGTAACATTAGGACATTATCTCCCACACAAATTGTAAAATAAAATAAAATGTAGGTACGTGTTTGCAGAGTTAAAAGGAGCTGTACTAATAATTGTTTACCTCATCTATGGCTATGTACATGTTTCACCTGTTTAACTTGTTTGATTTCGCACGTATAAGTTAAAAATGTTTACCAATATTTTGTTGAGAAATAGATTCATTCAATGTTATATTAATTTGTTAAACTTAAACTTCATGTAAATTGTTTATATTCTAATTCAATTTGTAAAATAACAATTATATGTTTACTTTATAAAGACGTGTTTGTTGGTCATATATTGCTTACAAATATCTGGAAAATATCAAATGATAAGTAGGTATAGTTTCTCGATAATTTTTCTGATCTCTATATTTAAAAAAAAACATTTAAGTAATAGGATATTAACTCTTTTTAACTCTACTAAAGTTGGAATTGATTTAAAAGTACTGATAATAAAATCTAATATTAAGTTTAAAATTGAAGTAAACTGCCTTCTACGCAATGTTTGCATCAGAAGGTCGAAATGTTTTTTTTTAATAAATTATTTAAATCAAATCAAAATTAACATCTAACATCTTGTGAGAACTTAATGATTCGAATCTATATTATCTACCAATACATTATTTATAATTAATATTGAGTTGTAATTGTAATAGATTACCTTAATTGATGCTAATATTATTATTGCCAGACCAAATCTAATTAGTATTTGTGAAAGTTTATAATTATAAAAATTACGAAAATTTATTAACTTCGTTATGGGACCAGTGTGCTTTGGTCGTCAGCTCCTCGCTCTTATCTTTCAGAATAAAATAGTTATCCATAGTTATAAATAAAATTAAACTCTCTACTCTCTCGAATTCACACGAATATGACATATCTTTTTTAATTTTTTTCGAAGGAGTTCTACAAAGTAAAAGATAAGTCTTCTAAAAACTTATAAATCAGTGCAGCCTCTCTCCTACAGCTTAGTGTGTAATCAAAAATATATTTGACGTAACAATTGTCTTTTTCTCATAAATTGACTAGCGACTCACCCACGCTTCGCTCGGGTTCGTCCCTACTTACGTTTAATATATATTTCTCCGAGATGAGATATTTTCCCGCAGTAAAAAGTATCCTATATGTTGACCCGAATAACCAGCTATCATCATATCTCATCAAAATCCCTCCAGTGGTTTTCCGAGATGCGGTCACAGACAGATAGATAGACGAAATTTTCTAAAAGTTATAGATTCGGCCTCTGTATCGATAATAATGTTTATTTCAATAAGATTTTCCAAAAAATATTTAATGTACAGATTCGGCTTAGTTACAATTTTATTATAATATATGTATAGATGTTCTAACATTAAATCACCTGCTTTAAATGTATACTGCATAAAACAAGTAATAATTATTATGAGATAATTGTTAAAAATGAGATATCAAGATCTACTTGATGATAATATTGTTACATAACTTCTTAATGGTATTCGAGAAGTACAAGAAGTTAAAAAGGAGGCTTTTTTATTTTTCTATGATTTTAAATTCTATAATATTCATATGTTAATATTATAACTTAACAATTTATGACTTATTATAATTAATGAACTATCAACAAAATTGGGCAATTTTAAATAGTTACTTAAAACAAATTTATGAAACTATACCTTCAAAACGTCATCTTTGCTTAAACGTTAAGAAAGTAAATGTACAATTCATGTTATAAATACTAATATGTTAATTAAGGCTTTTGGCACACTAAAGGCTTTGTCCGCAGGCTGCAAGGGAGTGGAACGAACTGAAGCGTTCTCGGCTATAGTACTGGCGCGCCGCTCTAAGCCGGCGCACGCGCATATCGCTGATACCGCATTAGGGTATAAAAGAGCACGTGTCCTTCATGCAGACCAATTCCACTGTGAATCTTTAAAGAAGTACGACCTAATAGAAAATGGAAAACCTCCTTAACCACACAGGTCACGATGACGATCATGATCATGAAGATGATACAAGTGGAGTTCTTGTTGCAAAAGCGGTCGCGATGGCGGTTCTCTTCTGTGCTTCCATGATCTGCGGTACTTCCCCATTATCCCTATCGAAATGGTTCCGATGGATCAAACCTGACGATGCCGGAAATCTAAAATCACAGAACAAAGTTGTGGTGACTTTACTTTCCTTTGGAGGGGGTGTGCTGCTGTCTACCACCTTCCTACATTTGTTACCTGAAGTAAATCACAACATTGAAGATTTGCAATGTAAGTGATCATTTTTTTATGTTGTAATTATAGTTTTATCAGCACTTGCAGTTATTATGAGTTTACTTCACAATCTATTATGAATCGACAACTATGCTAATATACAGATACAAACATAATAATAATATAAGTGATTATTTTGCAATCATTAATAAATAGTCACATTGTGTTACATAGCAATTATTATCGTATTTCAACATTGCTGTGTTCTTATGAGTAAATACAGTGTCCTTTAAAATTAACCGGCTCCAAACACTTAGCCTTGGTTGTTTTTTAAATTACATTCAATATTTACTTAATTTACATTGAAAATTACCATACCATTATTTCTCATGTTAACTTATATGTATAATATCAAAAATATTTTAAAGCAAAATGTACATTAACGCCGTTAAACGGAAATATAACGTCGTTCGTCTGTCGTTAGTCTAACAGGAAAATAACGACGGCCATAACGAATGCAATTCTAATTTAAATAAGGATTTTCCTCTTCTATTTAAATATTCGTTACTTTATAACGATTTGTTAATTTATATAGTACTCATTATTATTATACTTATTAAAACTATTTATTTGTTGTATTGTGTCTATAACCATTCAATAAAAATACATGATAATACTAAAATACCTTATGACGCTAAAAATAATAAATTATTCCTTCTAGTCTTATTTAGATTTATAGCTCATTTTGATAAGAAGTAAAAATAATTTAAATGAAAAAAAATTATAAGTACACTCAATAAGCGTAACTGCAAAAGGTTGGATTATTTTGGCTGATTTTAGAATGTGAACGAACATTATCTAATAGTTGCGCAAACGCCGGCACTGGGTATGTGTGCCACTCGACCATCTCACTTCATCAATATTGTATTTAATTTATTGACTTCCTACTTAGTTATTAATTGATCACTCCAATAATATTGACTTCACTCGAAATAAAAACTAGAGCCTGTTAGAAGTGCAATACGAAAAACTAAATAAAATCGAGCTTTTTATATTATTTGGATATGAAATTTATGATCGGGTTTTGCTAAATATCTTGTTCACGTTGGTTTAAAATTCAGTATGACGTCTAGATTGTCTCGATTATATCAGAATTAAGAAATCTAAATAAAATATTCATTATATTCCCAAGGTAAGGATTACCCGCACTCGCACATATTTAAAAGATCGCTACTTGCTAGCTATCGGCATTCTATAAATAACTTAATCTGGGAACTTGTGTTATTTGCGTTTAGTCGACTTTCCTGTTGTCGAATGCTGGCCGGACACGATAACAATTAACTTATTACCAATTCAATGAAGGGAAACACTGCTACATACGTTCGTCGCATTAATATCGCAATCCCATGACTATTAAACATAACTGTTAAACTTTTTCATTTTTCTATGCATAATATAATATTATCTATTAAAATTAATTTATACGACTAATTTTTGTACATAGTAGAAAATATTTTTATTTCACAGTAGAAAATATTTGATAACAGGGGTTAGTAATAAAATAATGCCAATAATTTACCTTTAGACCAAAAAGGTACACTTTAACATTTTAATAGTAATTATTCCGCATTTAGAGGCAGTTATTTAGTTAGAATTTATATGGTACCACCCTTAAACAATTCATTTAAATTTTATAATATTATGAAAGTCGATTTTTAATTCGTGAAGAACATACGCAAAAAACACATACATCTTAATTAAATAGATAACTTTTTCTTTGTTAGATCAGTAAAAAAATATTGAGATATATTAATAATAATAAGTGATAACTAATGACAGATTTATTGATTACTTCCATATTACTTTTTGTCTAGATAAAGTATAGGAATCTTTGTTTACCGATCAATCTCTATCGCGTCTTCTCTATACGTAACAAATTCAAAGCAAATTGAACTCAACTGGCACGTTAAATAGCAAACAAAAATTAAAACGAATTGCTTTATATGTATATTTCTCTATAAGCAGGCTAAATAACTTTTATAAAGACAGGTGTCTTTAAAAAGTACGATATACGGTAAGATGGTGTCTTTATAAACGTTTTAGATACTACTCCTTATATGGTAGAGAGGAAATACTAATAAATTAACAATTTAAACTAAATTTAAAATTATATAAATTCCAAAAAGAATTAAGCATACTAATAGCAAAAATCAAATTCGTAATTTCTTTAGAACATTAATGTATTTACTTGAGTGAATGGGAAATGCGTAATTAGTGGTGAGGCGAGCAGCCATTAGTCATTTGTAATAAGGAAATCTAAGGTATGATCGTGGGAAACTACCTGCCTTTAGGTGAGTTAGTTTTGTGATCTGTCCTTTGGTTTCAAATAATGTGGGATATTGAAGTACTTTATATTTAGTTCAAATTGAGCGACTTTACAAATAAACTGTATCACAGCTACACTTACTGTTTTATTTACATATTGGATAATGAAAATAATAAATTAAATATAATTGCGTATACATATTTATGTAAAGTTATTTTCATAATACATTAAAATTTAGTAATAAATCTAAATGAAAAGGTTAGCCGATAAGAGGACTTACCTAATGAAATGTTACATAATGCCCTTTCTAATAACTGGTATCTTATCCATGGCCAATGCACTTAAACTAGCTCTTAGTAGTAGAATTTGAGAGACAACAAATATTTTTCTTTTAAAATAAATAGATTATAATAAATAATAGTAGTAAACCAATGGTAATGCTCTCGCACCTTTGAGATAGATGATAACTTGCTAATACAGTGAGGAGGAACGAAGAATATGTCTGAGATAGCCTAACAAGTTCTCGAAAGAATTTATTAAATCGCAAACCCGCATTTGGTCGGCTTAGTTGACTATAACCTGATCCCCTGACATTGAGAGGTTTTTTTTTATATAAAGTAGGTATAACCATTGTATAAACTTATATGTCACTATAAAGACCTTCCTCGCTTTGTTTAGTAGCACCAATTTCACTTCTCGAGTCGTAAGTATTTTCTTACAAGACACTTAGCTTATTTATTTTTTATACACTTAGTTTATTTATTATTATTTTTTATACTGTATAGGAACCATTAAATATTGAGATGAAGCGTAGCCTGTGTCATTCAGAAAAACATCATTTTTTTTAAAATGATCAACCTTTAACAATAATAATCACGATGTTTTTTTTAAATGATGTATTATAAATATATTAAATGATTAATTTAGTGTTTGCTGCACCTACATGCAAAACACAATACAAATGTCAAGTTATATAAGAAATGGCTTGACCACATCACGAGGAAAGTGCGATTCCGCGATCCATCGGATGCCATAAACGGAGAAAACAGGGAATGCTCAATTCATTACGTATATGCACTTGTATATATAACTAGTTTTTGATGAGGTTGTACCTTTTCCTTATTGCAATAAAATAATATATTGTCAATTGTTTTATATAATATAGGTCGTTATATCTCTTCATAAATTAAATTGAAAATGACAGAAGCTTAAAAATCGTAACTCTTGTTATTTTTATTATTCTACAGTTAAAAAACTGAATAAAGCTTTATGTATCTTTCTTGAATTATATTTTATACTAGCAGAACCCGCGGCTTCGCCCGCGATCAGTCTTTATTACTTGCAAAAATAAGGAAAACAAGTTTCATTTTAGCGATCGTAACTCAAAATACCCAGTATCTTAAAAGATGTTACACGTATATTTAGCAAGCTCCACTACCTGTATTTTTTGCACATTTTTCTACTATCCATCTCTTCAAAGTTAGAGGAAGAGAATACAATGATACAATCGCATACAATGTTTACGATTTTAGAGTCATGTTACTCGGTTAATATAGGTTTTTTAACTAACATACTAACCGGTTAACATCTACGTTATTTTTAAAGACCCAATGCTGTATACACCTGAAGCTTACAGTCTCCCTCCTTCTCCTTTTTTATAAGTTACTAATATAAATTGCCATTCTTATTTTGCTGTAGCTGCTGTGGCCAGCCAAAAAGTTGTACATAATTTTCCTTTGGATTCAGAATAATTTCTGTTCGTTACTTTATATCCCACACAGTAAGTGTGCACTTCCGGAGGACTTGAGTCATGTTACTCTATTTAAATATATTCAGAACTCCAACTTCACCGTCCAGTTTTACCCACTTAGGGGCTGAATTTAAAAAAAATATATAATCCATGTTTATTTAATTGTATCGAAGAGCATTAATACCAAGTTTCATGTAATTCTGGCCATAAACAACCTTTTCCTCATATAAACAGCACAACCCCCTTTTACCCTTTCAAGGGATGAATTTCGAAAGAAAATGATATTAGTATTGTTTTAGTTGTCATTTTAAAGGTAAATACCATTTTCCGTGCATTAATTACAGAGTTTCATACAAACATTTATCCCCTATTTGACAGCCTTATAGGATGAATTTCAAAAAAAATTAAAATACGTATTTATTTAATTGTATTGAAGAGCATTAATACCAAGTTTCAAGTAATTCAGACCATAAATAATTGTTTGCCCATATAAACTTTATCACCCCGTTTTACCCTTTTAAAGGATGAATTCCGAAAAAATCTAATACATATATTTCTAATTTTTCATCTAAAAGCTAAATATCACTTTCTGTGCATTTCGCGTTAAGAATAACAGAGTTTCATACAATCTTATATCACCTATTTTACCCCCTTAGGGGATGAATTTCGAAAAATTCTTTCTTAGCGGATGCCTACATTGTATAAGGAATATGTCCTCTAAATTTCACGCTTCTACGACCAGCGGTTTAGGCTGTGTGTTGATCGATCAGTCAGTCAGGACAAAGCATTTTATGTATATATAGATTTGCATTTGCAAAAAGTGATAAAGAAATTGAAGACTGACTTAAATGATGCACCGTTTCATTTTAAACGCAAAGAGTATTTATTTTACATTAAAAAAAAATATATATCTGCACCATATAAAAACCTATTTTTTTATTTATTTTTTCTTCACAACGATTTTAACAACAACAAACAAACAACAATAAAGCAAATACACATCTCAAGGTGTACAATTTATTCTCTCGGCATCTTAAGTTTATTAATATAATATTGTTTCCATCTTTTTACGAGAACTACCAGTAGTAAGCTTATATTATATATATTTTTCGGGCTTGCGCTATCATCCTATACGTAACGAAAAAAGAACACAGTAATTATTCCTTTCCTTTTTTCTTTGTGACAAATCTATTTATTAAAGAAATAAAGATATCTAATATTGATACGGTCACAATAAAATATTGTTATTTATCTAATTAGGTAACAATTTATGACAAAGTTGTTGGATATATACTTCCGTAGATAGGTGCTGAATAAATTAACTGACTTGGTTTTACATTAGTTCTCACGTTTTGCGGTAGAAGAACTGCGTTGCGAGCTTGCAATTTTTTACATGTTATGTTTTTGATGAGATAGTAACTATTTTTTTTTTCATTTCTTTGTGACAAACTAATCCGATTTATCTAAAACGTCATTGGGTCAATCATTTTGGGCATTGACTAGAAAATTAAACCCGCGGCCTACAAAAACAATGTATAATATTAACGATGATCTTATGATGTGTATTGGTTTTACCCATAACATACAAACAAAGTAGACTTAAACACAGCACATGAGATAAGTACCTACCTACCTACTTAATATTTAAAAGCATAATTTTAAAACATACTAGCAATATAGGATATATCGCTTTCCTCGGCTTCGTTCTAGGGGTTTTTTCTTTCGTTGGGGAAACCCATCATGGTGACCCTGCCGGCCGTAAACTGACAGGGTACTGTAAGACTCCTACTCACTAAAACCCACAACGGAACCCATCGCTGCAGTGCAATGGGGCGCTGCAGGAGGACACTACAACACCCCTGGATCCCTGGGTAGCTTAGTCTGTGTCTGTTTTCCTTCAGGCATACTAAAATATGTACTGAACTTCATCCAAATCTGTCCAGCCGTTTCAGCTTGAAGAATTAAAAGCAATTAAAGAGTGCGTGTATGAATGTGTACATGTGCAAGAAGTAAAACTTCTGTAGGTTATCGGTACTCTTTATGAAATTCAATTTATGTTTTAAATAATTGGGATAGGTGAGATACTAAAAATAACGCATATTAGGCATATTACAATCATATATTTATAGAATATCATTTAAGGAAAGAATATAATAATAGGGGTTAAAGTATGAAATTGCCGATTTGTACTGAAAAATTGAAATTCGTTTTTTTTTTTAATTTAACATGTTTATTTAATCAAAATAATTACCATTATTATCTATACATTGCTGCCATCTAATAGGAAGGTCATTTATGCCTTTGCGATAGAATTCTGGTGATCTAGATTCGACAAACTGTGTGAAAGCATTTTGTACTGCCTCCTGAGAAGAAAACTTTTTATCACATAGAAAATTGTCCAAATCACGAAAAAAATGGTAGTCCGTTGGAGCAAGGTCTGGCGAATACCGAGGATGACGAATGGTTTCTAATTGCAGTTCCTGTAGAGTTAAAACGGTTTTTCGTGCTGTATGAGGTCTCGCGTTATCATGGAGCAATAATAGTGAAGATCGATTCATGAGTCGGGGCTGTTTCACTGCTAATTTTGCATTCATTGTTCGAAGTTCGGCACAGTAGACATCTGTCGTTATTGCTTCACCAGATCATAGAAACCTATAGTGAATAACACCATGCTGAGACCACCATGCTGAGACCACCAAAAAGTTACCATTACCTTTTTATTGGTAAGCTTTGCTTTAGGACACTGCTGCGGCGTTTGACCTGGGGTCAGCCATTGCATTTTTCGTTTATGGTTATCGTAAAGAATCCACTTTTCATCACGTCACAATTCGATCCAATATTCCTTCATTTCTGTATCGATTCAACAAGGCAACACAAGTTTCAACACGCGTTTCTTTCTGCAGATCAGTCAAATCATGAGGCACCATTTTTCATTTTTTTTTTATTTTAATGATTAGATGCAAATGAGTCAATATTGTTGGTAAGGTAACGTTAAACCATGCCGCTAATTCCTGGGTAGTTTGGCTCGGATCGACTTACATCTCTTTCAATTCATTGTTATGCACCTGTGTGGGCGGTCTTCCACGTGGTTCGTTCTTCAAATCAAAGTTTCCATCACGAAAGCGTTTAAACCAAAATCGTACGGTGCGTTCATTAGCAGTCCCCTCTCCAAACGCACCATTGATATTGCGAGCTGTTTCTGCCGCGTTAGTTCCGCGTCGGAACTCGTATTCAAAAATCACTCGAGTTTTCCAAGTCTCCATCTTTCTTGTCTAAGCTGAATAAAAAAACAACTGAAAGTCGATAATCGAATGTAGCACATTTTTTAAAAGAAGAACTACATAGGTACCATGTGAAAAAAGTTTCACTCAAAAATCTCAAACCATGAAGATTCTATGTCAATTCGAAGTACCTATTACAATAAAACGGCAATTTCATACTTTAACCCCTATTATTATAGATCATTTGTCAGGCAATAACAACGGTTACCACGGCAACAAACATTTGCTTCGCCCGATCACACTTTTCGTAACGCTCTCGTCACGCATTCACCAACTTACTCCCTAAGTCAAGCGTGCATAAAGAAATTTTACTTCAACAAGCATGCAAATTTTTATAATTGTAGTAGTACCTAGTCCGATTCTTTTGTTTTGTATTGAGATTATAATTATGGCGATTATTAGAGCTTTTGTTACAACTACAGACAATTCAACCTTACAACCTAAGAATTAAGATGACATCCTTAGATTTATTTTATGAAACATTTTCATTTTATGATAAATACTTAACAAAATAAAGTGAATGCTGTATACAGGTCTGTAAAGGCGAATCATACCGAATTGTATGTATAAGTTACAAAAATTATAGTGTCATTATGATGAGTCGATGGTGTATCTATCTAATAAATAAAAAAAATATCAAAAAAAAAAATAGGTTTTATATGAATAAGAGAAATATTCCTACATTTATATGATGAATTGTCACAGATATCCTTTGTTTAGAAATCGCGATAAAAGACTTGTTGGATATCAACAGTTTCCATATTCGTAACCGTTAGATAAAAAGCGTTACAGATAAGATACAAACTGATAAACGAACAGCTATCTCGTTTATCTCGTTATGTTTAAGTAAATTCGATCATAAAAAAGTATTTACTCAGTGCAGAGCAGTAAACATTTATTCAGCCAAAATATATCCTCATATCAGAATATATATTGATAAACAATGTGGACTTAACAAGTTTTAAAATAAATTGGAGGCTAATAAAAAGTATTGACACGTTATGATCCAGTCTGGCATATTTATTTTTATTATCAGTCAATTCTCTTCCTTAAAGCTTCATAGGTACTGGCTAATAGAGGGTTCTACAATTTACATATAGGTACATATGTATACATATAAGTCACGCTGATTCTTTGTTTTGAAATTATCCTTGAGAATCGACTGACAGTATAAAAACCGGATATTTCAACGATGCAAGGACTCCATGTCACGATATACGGATGAATATCTATATATACTCGTATGTACATATATCTTTAATGATACATTAAAGTCGTATCAATGTCAATTATATAGTTAATGCGATTTCACTAATTCACCACCTTGTTATCCTTTCCTTATTCTTACTTACGTGGCTACGTTTGGATATACTTTTAAAATCACCTTTTTGGTACTTTCCCACGTATATACCTACATTTTATATAAGTATTTAAATATTGAGTTTATCTTGCGACCATTTATTGAGTCCGTACTAAGTTAACTTCCGTAACAATTTGCTATTTATTTCTAAACGTAGATTATAGATAAATATAAATACATACTCGTATGTAGTTTAAACATTTATTGCACAAGGATATCGTAAGAGTTAGTCACAACTCACAATAAACAATAATATTGAATGCAAAGCAGTAGAATGAAAGGCACTTTCACGTTTTTGCAATAATTGCTTTATTCGATGTAAGTAATTTGTAATAATGTCGCGTAGTGCAACAGATTATAATGTGTCGTGAGTTGATCAATTTATTGGTGCATTTAACGGAACTTGCTTCCTGCTGACTATAAAAATAAGTATTTCTAACGACCTTGCTACTTTAGTTCCCTTAGAAAATCCATTAGCACTTAGTCTAAGTAACATAACTAAAGTACAACACAACATGCTATTAACATTTCTTCTGAGAATTTTAGTAGTTATAGTATAAATAATATATATAAAGTGTTTAAATAGCTCATTGTAGTCACAATGAAAAGTTACTGATGAGATACAATCAATGAAATAAGTGTAATATTTCATGTTTATCTCATTTTTATGAGCCTTCTATTTAAATATATATGTAGGTATAATTAGAAGAATAATTTTATATATATATTTATATGGTATAGGTACTTATTGCGTGTCAACGTGAGTGTCCATTGAATTTAAACAATGTTATATATGTCACCATGCATCACTGCCGAGAAACAAAGCTGATTGCACCCATAAAGTGTCTTTACCAGCCATTGTTTTCTCGTTATTGTAAAACTTTGATACTAATTACCTATGAATAATTATGGCAAGCAGGATTTTACGTACATTGTGATAACTCATGTAAGCAAACCTTTGTTAATATTTGTTTTATGATCTTGAACACCATGAAATATAGGTTTAGTATTGGTAAACCATATTTATGTTTTGAATATTTATGAATTATGTTTTATCTATAAAATACATTCTTCATATCCTTCTTACGTCAGTACACGTAATGTATCATTTATTGAGAATAATTCCAAATTAAATTTTCAATTCAATCTGAAGTTTTGACGTGGGTGAAAATCGCGTTCAAAGAATCCGTTACAAACATACAAGTGGGACTAATAAAAGCGTGTTAAAAAGTAGATTTCAATAAGAAGTCGGTAATATTAAACAATTTGGTATCTTTGAAGCTTGCTGTAGATCCAGACACGATTTCCGAGCTTCTATTGTATGTAAACAAGTTGAAAGTAGAATAAGAAATAGTTTATCAAAAGACATTGTTTTAAAATTTACTTGGAATTATTCTCAATAAATAATACATTACGTGTACTGACGTAAGAAGGATATGAAGAATGTATTTTATGGATAAAACATAGTTCATAAATGTTTAAAACATAAATATGATTTTAACCTTAATATTTCATGGTGTTCAAGATCATAAAACAAATATTAGCAAAGGTTTGTTTACATGAGTTATCACAGCAATGTACGTAAAATCCTACTGTCTTTCACTAGGAACGAACTCGAGCGAAGTGAGACTCGAGAGGGTGAGTCGCTAGTATTACCATATATTGTTATAACTGTTGCAAATGTAAAGCGGCCGGAACTGCAGCAGTTAGTAATAAATGCAAAACAAAGTTATTTGATTGCATAATGTAAATAAACCAGTTGTTCGATAAAATTAATATTAATTAATAAATTATAATTCTGATTGCATAAAACATTTTATTTTATGGGAATTTTCATGATGTAATATGCTCTTATGCATTTAACATCTATACATATTATAATAAAATTGTAACTTAGCCGAATCTGTACATTAAATATTTTTTAGAAAATCTTAATGAAATAGACATTATTATCGATACAGAGGCCAAATCTATAGTTTTTAGTATTTTTGTCCATCTGTCTGTCTGTCTGTTATCGCATCACAGAAAAACCATTAACCACTGGAACATATAGGATACTTTTTACTGCGGGAAAATATCTCATCTCTGAGAAATCTATAATAAACGTTAAAATGTAAGCAGGGACGAACACGAGCGGAGCGAGTATTATATTTTACAAGATTTTATTTAACTTGTTGTTGGTTTGTTCGGGTGAAATTTTGCAACTGAGTTTTAAAGCAGTAATCCGACCGATTTAGTTGAAATTTTGCATACAAGCTTGGATGACAATGCATGGCTGCTTAGCTAAGTGACGTCATATTAAATCCAATATGTCGGACTCTCAAAGATGACAGACTATGTTTTTTTTATGCACCCCCATGATAATAATTTTAAATGAAAGGGTTTACTGAGAAGAATACGAATAAAATAAAAAATAAGGTAATAGTATTTTTTTTAATAAACAAGCTTTTAATTAAGTGTTCTAAAAAGAAGAACATAAACTTTAAATTAAATCAAATCTATCATACATTACACAATTAAATGATATAAAAGCTTGCCGCGAGATTCACCTGTGAAGACAAACAAGAATACAATAATATATAACTTGATCTTGACATAAGTAATTCTAAGAAAAAAATAATATGTTTTTAATAACATAGGTAAATTGATTATTAAATGAGATTTATAAATCCTATATTTCGTATAAATTGTGTAATGTAAGAAATTAATGGGCTTGATTTAAATTAAAGTTTATTTTCTTCCTTTTAGTTTTTAGAGCATTTAAATAAAAGCTTGTTTTTAAAAAAAATGATTTTTTACTATTAATTTTTTATGAAATTTGTCAGACAATAATGATTGATTCTATTTCAGTAACAATTTAATAGAGAGTGAAGTGAAAATTCTTAGCAATATTTGCCAAGGTTGCTATGACTATTTCTAGTTAGGTACCTATAGACAAAAAGTTAGCTTTCATGTCTATGTCACGGCATTCAACAATCGTTAATTGTAGGCCGCATCAGCCGTGAACTTGGTAAAACACAATCTTTGTGGAACCATTTTTACAGATTTACCAACATAATTTATTTATGTATAGCTCCACTCCTAAAATTCGTAGCATAATGCTATTTAACCTTAGTTTTTCCTCAATAAATGCAAAGAATTTTCAAATTGGACAGTCCGATTTAGAATTAGAGATTAGCGTGTTCAAAGAAACATAAATATAAAAATAATATAAAATGCTCAAAACAAACTTGTTAGCTTTTTATGTTACATATACGGATAACTAAATAACAAGAAATTAACAAAATATATATCATATATAGACATGAGATATGAGAATTGAAGCTAATTTAAAAATAGTAGTAATAGAGTTTGACTCACGGAAAGTAAATTTTAATCCATAAATATGCTTCCAATATAACAAAACATTTTGGCTTAAATACTAACTTTATTTACAACTAGCAACTCACCCTCGCTCCGCTCAGGTTCGTCCCTACTTACGTTTTAACATTTAGTGTAGATTTCTCAGAGATGAGATATTTTCCTGCAGTAAAAAGTATCTTATATGTTGACCTGGATAACTGCTCGTAGCTATCATCATACCAAATTTCATCAAAATCTTTCCCGATTGTTTATTCGTGATGCGGTCACAGACAGACAGAGAGACAATAAATCTAAAAATTGTATTTATAATAAAGTCTATTTCAATAAGATTTTCCAAAACATATTGTATATGCTCCAAGGATATGTGGGACATCTTGAAGATTAGATTTAGTCTGCATCTAGTATCGAGAAGACTAAGGTCAGAGAAATACACGTTATTTATTACTAATATGTTTTTGTTGATTTTATGTTAAAACAGAGGGGTGCTTAGATTTATTATTATACAAATTTTTGCTTGCGGCATTTCTCCATAAAAATTAGCCGATGCTAATATATGTTAATTAGGTTATGCTAATTAGATTTTAAGCTTTCTTGATAAAATTTTACTCAAATACGTGGAGTAGTTATAGCATAGAGAAGCTTACTACAAACGGACATTTTTTTTTTACTTTTATTGGTATTCGTGTCGGTAAATAAATATTTATAGAGCTTAACATAGAATAGCTATTTTGAAAATACAAACATACATTTAAAATTTTATGACAATGCATATAATATTATTATGTTATTTGTTCAAACTATGTAGTTCAACGTCAAATGCTTTGTAAGTCTATCGCATAGGTATCTGTTGCACCGAAAAAGGAGGAATTAATAATGAATGAGTAACGTTAAAATACCGGTTCACAAACGCAATACGTGCTTTGCATAAAAACAAATAGATTCCTTTGATTTATTAAGTTCATGAGAATTCTTTGTTGGATGTGTTGTTTCATATATTATAACCGTTCCAGCTATTTCATTGGCGAATTAGCGACTAAACCCTCGCTTCGCTGGGGTTCGTCCCGGTATGATTTATAAAAGGGGCCCCTCTTATATATCAGGCTATAATCCTTCACGCTGGCCATGTGCGGATTGGCGGATTTTGCACGTCTTTCGGAAACTTGCTAAGTTCTCTCAGACGAGCAGGATTCCTCACCATGTTTTCTTAGAATTAATAATATTTCAATTATTCAACGATTGTGGTGATTTCTTTTCTAAGCTCCCTTTATATTAAACTAGCAGAACCCGCGGCTTCATCAAACTTTATTACTTGCAAAAATAAGGAAAACAAATTTTATTTTAGCGATCGTAACTCAAAATATCCAGTATCTTTTTTTATCGTTAAAAGATGTTACGCATATATTCTGTAAATAGTAAATGTACACTTTAGGTATTTAGCAAGCTCCACTACCTGTATTTTTTGCACATTATTCTACTCTCCATCTTTCCAAAAAGCCGAAAAGTTATACATAATTTTCCTTTGGATTTGGAATAATTTCCGTTCTCTACTTTATATCCCACACAGTAAGTGTGCACTTACAGAGAACTTGAGTCATGTTACTCTATTTAAATATATTCAGCAACTCCAACTTCACCGCCCACCTTTACCCACTTAGGAGCTGAATTTAAAAAAAAAATCTACAATACATGTTTATTTAATTGTATTGAAGAGCATTAATACCAAGTTTCAAGTAGTTCTGTTCGTAAATAATTGTTTGCCCATATAAACTTTATCACCCCCTTTTACCTTTTTAAGGGATAAATTTTGAAAAAAATTTAATACATGTATTTCTTATTTTTCATCTTAAAGCTAAATACCACTTTCCATGCATTTCGCGTTAAGAATAACAGAGTTTCATACAATCATTTATCCTCTATTTTACCCCCTTAGGGGAGGAATTTAGAAAAATCCTTTCTTAGCGGATGCCTACATTGTATAAGGAATATGTCCTCCAAATTTCACGTTTCTACGACCAGCGGTTTAGGCTG
This sequence comes from Fabriciana adippe, assembly GCA_905404265.1. Taxonomy (NCBI): domain Eukaryota; kingdom Metazoa; phylum Arthropoda; class Insecta; order Lepidoptera; family Nymphalidae; genus Fabriciana; species Fabriciana adippe. Next base: position 7,372,049 of record FR990000.1, read on the forward strand.
TGCGTTGATCGATCAGTCAGTCAGTCAGGACAAAGCATTTTATGTATATATAGATTACACAATTGTTAAAATTTTACAACTGTATCGCACAAGCAATATATAGCTGATTTTTTCTCCAGTTAAGTTCCAAAATAAAAAAAAAGTATGACAAATTATAACTTTATACATTAGTAATTTTAACGAAATATTTATACAGATCTTTCAAAAAGCATAAAAGTCAGTTTAAATGAAACGAATTGAACAACAACAGTGCTATATTGTATTTCTTTGTGCCCATGTTTTATATATTTTTAAGTTATGATTGATGAAGTTTTTCTTCATTGCGACTTAAATATAATATGCATCTGTATCATTTTCTTTATAAGAAATAAAACATGAAATATTTTTCAAATGGAAATTATTTTTGAATTTACAAGATAGGATTTTTTCGCGGATTTATTTTGAATTTTGGTTCCCGACGTTTCGAATGCTTTACTGCAATCATGATCACAGGAGGGACAAGGCAGAGTTTTATTTAAGATGTTAAATATTCACGTAAATAGATTTAAAAAAATCTTAGAAGAAAGTTTTACAAAATAGACTTATATACTTCCAAGATACATATGTATATCTGCAAAATACACTAAAAGAATGGACCTGCAAATAACAATATATGAATAACATTTCTTCAAGCATCTTATTCAAAACTTTAACTAAAATATTTTAAGTAGGCTGATTAAACAGGGAAATATTTAAAATATTGTGCCATTTAAAAAAGAAAATAATTATATTCTTCAAAAGTGGCACATGTAGAGAGCGCTTCAGGGAGACGTGTTCTTAAACCTCAGAGCAAACAATAAAATAGAAACAGTTAATAAATTATATTAGTTTATTTATGAATACTCAAATATTTTCTACGTGTGATATTTCAGTATAGTTCATATTATTCTCGAAAAACTAGTCTTTCTATTATTAGTAGAGTTCTCGATAAATATTGATAAAAACATCCTACGTTATTTCAGTTTATGTTAAATGTTCTGCTAGAACCGTGGCTTCACTCGCGCTAAAACTACAAAAAAAATACTCTTTGGCTTTATACTCTTAGTAATAATGAATGGAAGTCTGCCCAATTTCTTGACATTTATTACTGTTCCACTCCCTTAGGTAGTTCCTGATGATATATAGCCTTCCTCAATATACGGGCAAAAAAAATAATGTAAAAATATTTTTTCAAATCAGATTAGTAGTTCCTGAGATTAGCGCGTTCAATAAACAAACACACAAACTCTGTCTCTGTATAGTATTAGTATAGATAGTCCCATTACCCAGCTTTAAACTGTAGCACCTGCGCACATGCTATTTCTGCATAATCCCATTTAGTCTGAGTTTGATAATGCTTGAACTGGGTCAAACTAACCTAATTCGCGGCCAACTTTGTAGACTATGCCGTATCAGTAACATTAAAATAAAATATATTGTACTGTTAAATGTGTCGGTTTTTTCAATTTAAATGTCTCCATTTCGAAGTATATGTATTTAATCTTAGGTAAACTATTTATATAGGCTATTGACGCAGTGGCAAAGTGCCCGACACTGTTATAGCGTGGTCGGGGATTTGATTTTAGAACTGTGTCAACACCATAGACTTTTGTTTTAGTTTTCTTAAGATAAACATCGGTATTACGCAGCTTAACAATCTTCATGCTTTATTATAATAAGCCACATATAGTGTTAAGTTTATTTAAACTTGGTTGTAACTACAGTGGTTACTAAAAAGAGTTATTTTAATAATCATTATTTGTATAGAGTAATAATATTCCATAATATTCTGATCTCTAGTATTATTCATGTAGGTATTAAACGCATCAGTAAGCACCAAATACATAAATAATATATTTATAATCGTTGCGTAAAACCTGAAGTAAATGAGTAGTATTACGAATAAAGCAAAGATCTTCAAAGTATTTACATTGCTGTTAAGTAATTGGTGTTATCTAATAGTTATGTTAGGAAACAAAAAACTGTTTTGTACGTTTAATAGCTTGTTCCGTTACATTAATCAGAGTTGATTTAAAAAGTATAGATAGGTAAATAAAAATATAGTAGTGGTAATCGATAGAATAGTTATCCGCCCTCGTTGCGATCCAATCTTTTCTAACCTTTTGCAACTTATCTCTAACGAGTCTCTAAAAGTTTCCATTCTTGTATTGTCATCGTTCTTTTTACACGGGCTCGTCGGGGAGCCTTTAGACTTTTGACCTGGCTGTCTTTAAGTTTAATAAATACTTGGTCTTCAAAAGCCCTTCGAGATCGCCATCGCTACGCTTTTGAGTTCTTAGACGTTTACAATAAAAAACTCCCATTGAAATCTAATGTGCTAATAAAATATAGATTAAAAAAACATTTTATTTATTCAGTTTTTATTACATATTTAAACAAACATCCTTCAAATTAATTGTTCAAATAAATTCAAATATTCCATGTACAATTTTAAATAAAACGAATAAATCCGCGAAAGAAGTTGACTCTCTGAATGTTTATCTAGATAATATAATGTAATACTTAATATGCGTATACTTATTAAGTTATATCGGATATCGATTTCTTATTAGGTCATTCGGTCGCTGTCACAGCATCCAGCGAGGCGTGACCAAGATAGACAAGACTACATAACACAAAGAACTATACAATAAAGTAAAAAAAATTCAATTCATTAATACAGTGTTAGAAGAACTGTAGTTTTTTGTTTTTTACGAGTTTATTTTTTATTCTTAGAAATTCATCGTTTTATATTTGTTTACTTTATTAAAGAGTTAAGTAAAAAAAAACCGGTTCCGGAATGCTCAAATATACATTTATTACATAAATATTTGCATTTTTTTTATATTACAGTTCAATATGTTATACCGGTAACTTTAATTAACAATAATAATGATCTCAGCTTTAATTTGTTAGTTTTTAAAACAAATAAGATAATAAGTATATATGTGTTGCTTCACAAGTTTCGTAAGTGCTACTTTAGATACTTAATAACATTCATTTGCATTAATTAAATCAAATAATGCTTAGACAAGATGTTACTCTACAATGGTTGTAGCATAGAAAACTAAAAAAATATACGGGAACGATTAAATCTCTCATTTCAAAACTACCTATTTTAATAATATCTATTCTTCAACAATGATTTAAAAGGACATCTTGTCTTAAGTTTCTATTCGAAGTATTTACAACAGATTTTAGGTTTCTACCTTTAATTTTATTACTTAGGTCGTACTACGTAAAAATTTAAAGTTAGAAGAAAAAAAATATTTTGTAGGTACTCCTCGGTATAAAGATTTCTAGAATTCAAGAACAGATTACAAGAATTCTGTAATTACCCTTATTTACGTACATTTAAATAAAAAATACATTTCACCATTTAAAGTAAAAGTTTAACCTCAGATTAAAAATAAAATTATGTAACATCGCACTGTCACGGGGAAATACCTAATGATCAGTTTATTCTGTTTGCGTTTGTAATCCTTATGTTTCTATAAATAAAGTTCAAAATGAGGGAACTTTTTCTATTTAAGTTTACATACGCCGGGTCACAGCGCAGGTCCTGAATCTTAAGCACTATGGAACGATCTAGTATGCAGCGACAACCTAAATCTTTCACGTTTTATACGACATGAATATTTAGCATTGTCGTTTGTTATCTGTAAATACAAGTTTTTATTCACTATTTTACGTAAGTATTGTAACTTTATATAGAGACGATGAACTTTATCATTAAACTTGTTGTGTTATGTTCATTTCGACCAAATCCCTATTCATAAGAGGAAATCTATACATATAATATAACTGTAGAGGTCGAATGTCTGTACATAGAAAAAAGAATGCTAAAAACCGAGTGAGGGGGATGTAAGAAGAGAAATAGAACAAATCCATCTTTTTAATTTTTTGTTTCTCTGTCTGTTTGTCTGTTTGCACGCGCTAATCTCTGAAACTGTTGGACTGATTTAAATAAAATTTTGTATTGTGGTACCTTATATCCCCGGTCAACATTTTAGGTACTTTTTATCGCGGAAAGTTAAAGAATTCTCGTGGGATAGTTAACAAACTATAGTAACTTATACAGCTTAGTACACAAAAACTACTGATTGGATTTTAATGAAACTTTATAATAATATAGTTCATATATCAAAATAACAAATAGTCTACTATTATCCTGGAAAAATGTACGGTTCCCGTGGGATAAATTTGTTTTTGTTTGTCTAGAGGCGAACCCGAGCGAAGCGATGGTGAGCCGCTAGTTGATAATAAATTCTTAAATTTACGCCAATATTTGACATTTTAAATAAAACTATCTTTTCGGATTTTTTCGCGGATTTATCTTAATTTTACCCTTATATCGATCACTTTATTTTCTACTCTTAATCCGAGGTAATTTTGTTTCAGTCCCATGATAAAGTAGCCGATACCCTACTCGCCTGAATCTTATCCCTGTTAGCAAAAATGTCTATTAACAGGTGTACGAACATTTCACTAACAAATTTTTAGACTTTAGAATTGTTTGACAAAAGGATACGGCTCTATATGAGTAGCAGATTTGAAATCACAAACTTACTTTTATTTTATGTAATAGTAATTAAATAGTAAAGGATATGAGAGGCTCTTCGTAACGTCATTTTTATAAGATAACATTACATATTATATTTAAGTAAGTACTACGTATTACCACAGATCATATAATACTATAACATTGTTGTAGATTAATTATTAAATTATTCAGAGCACTTAAACTAGAAAACTTTAAAGGTCATACCTACCTAAGTGTTAAGTTACGAAGTTTAAAAAATGTAATTTTATGATTTTAATTTTCTCATCCGTTTTTTTAATTTTCTTAGTCAATTTTTATTTGACTGACAATTGAAGGATATCAACTTTCTATAATAATCAGTCTTAAATCGATTATATTCAGATTATCTTACGTCTTGATTAAATTATTATTCTGAAGTACATTCAAGGTTAAATGTAGGGAGATGGCGTAATGCAACGACACAGTTTTTCGAACTGTCTGCGTGGTTTCAGCCCTAATACTATTTCCCTGTCATATAAATATAAGCCTTATGCTACGTAAAATAGAGTTGATTCTTGTTTCATAGTAGATTCACGAATATCAAGCCTGTCAGACTTGACTGACAACTGTTCGGAATGCAAGTGGGCCGGCGAAACGAGAAAATGAGAGATTTTAAGTAATTTGCAAAGTTTGTTTCTGGTGCAGCGAGAAATTGTATATTTTCCCGTTGTTTTGTCTTCGTTTCATTTTAGTGTTCACGCACGACTTGTTCAAAATTGTGGCGTAACTTTCAATATAGCTCTTGTGTCGTACTTAAAAAAATAATTTTTAAATATAAAATATTACTTTTTAAATATAAAAATCAATTTAAAAATGCATAGGTTAGAAACAAAGGGACCAACACAAACATTTTTATACACTTACTACAGACTAGCGACAAACCCTCGCTTTGCTCAGGGTTCATCCCTAGCTTGCTTCCCGATACAAACTTTCATTCCCATTTTCACCCGCTTAAGGGATGATTTCCGGAATAAAAATTATCTTATGTCCTTCCCAGGGTCTCAAACTATCTTCCTTCCATATTTTTAATTTAGTAGATCCAGAGGTTACCCCCTACAAACTCACCAACTCACAAACTTTACCCCTTTATAATATTAAGTATAGATTTCATTCCATAATGCTCGAACATTCATGGCCTAGTTACCATTCTATTTAACTTATTGATTTGCTCTCGAGTAATGCAATATCCGCGTAGGCATACCACGAAGTCATACTATAATTAAAGCTTGACCTTGACATCTCATAAACAAGCAACGCCCACCACCTGAGCTTATAAAACGCGTACTATTATCTTATTTTCACTATTTTAATGTACTAGTTAAGTTTAACCATTAGATAAATGTATTCCTATTTCACTGTACGTCAATAAATAAATACTAGATAGTTATTTATTAGATTTTTTTATTTACATGTTAAATGAACAGCAATATAATAACGATATCTATATAAGTATGTAATTTAGGTATATATTACGTTTATATACGATAAATAAATAGTAGTTATTTCATAAAAAAATACATGGTATCACAAGTAAATCTTATGAAGATGATCACGAAGTTTTTATTAAAAATGCTAATCGTTTACAATTACGCTATAGACTCACGGAATCACTTAAGGAAAATAAACAAATATATTATAAAAATAAAAAAGCCGACTGCATAAAAGCTAACTAAAAAGATGAAAACAAGTTCACGAAGGGATATAGTATTATGCAATCGGAGACATACATACGAGTATGTACATCTGGCGGCAAGGATAAAACATGTATGTCAATCACAAATCAAAATCAAATATCAAGTTAATAGAGTTAAATTGAAAAAATTACGATAAAATATATTTATTACGTATGAAATAAATAATGATAAATTAAAAACTGAATGATCTGGAATAACGAAGTCAATAACAAATAAAAATTTAAGAACTGTATAAATTTTATTTTATTAATAATACTTTTTTAATTTTAGAATTATTTACTATAAAAATATAAATAAAAGTTAAAAAAAGCCGAAGAGAAGAGAACCGTCGAGTCTTTCGCGGGAGAGCTGTGTGTGGCGATGTACATGTATAGTTCATACACGGCTGTACCTATGGAAAGAAGTGTCGGAAAAAGTCTTATTACACTTTTTCGATCTCGCTCCCATCCGTTTAGAGCGTGTAACGCGCGATAAGGAACTTCTTTCTAATATCCAGGTTTATTACTTGTGGAATCGAATTCAGTTTTCGATTTTGAAAGTAATGCAATGTAAACAACACATACTTCAATGAGGAAAAATAATTCTCATAATGTTATCAATTAATACTAATAATTAACATTAATATCTTACACTTACCACATATAAACGCCTCCTTAAAGCTTATCATGAGATAAAATTATGCCATAGACAATGAACCACAGACCTACGAAAGCGTAGTCACGTACACGTTCCGTATTAGTATATTTATTATTTTGACGTCAGTAGACCGCAAGGTACATACAGATGCCAGCCAGATGCCTATCACATTTAACAATTTGAATATGCCAGAAATGGTAAAGCCTCTGTAGCAATTACTACCTTTTTCTTATACAATATTTCTAAATTAATACTAAATATTTCAATAAATAATTTTATTGGAGTAATTTACAAAACTTTATATTCCTATCGCTCCTCTAAGGTTTTGTTAAAGCCTCTGAAATATCGAGTTTTGGGAATTAGCTCTAAATTGAATTTGCACTTGTTTATTAAAAGAATAGAAACTACATAGAAGATTTTTATAATACTAACATTATTAGAATGTTTAGGTCAGTTCTTAGTTTTATTATGATTAAAGAACGAACCTCTGTTCTCCCGGAATCATCACAAAAATCATATTTGCGAATTAAAGTATTTGAATTAGCAATTAAGCCTGCGTGTTAATTTGATTGATCTAAATTCGCCTAATTATTGTATTATTTTGTAGTACTTGGGCATATTGGGCTCTACTATTTTTAAAATAATTATATCTAAGCTCTTACTTTTTTCAATATACCTACTACATACTCTACAATATACATACTTTATAATTATCGGCTAGTCAGCATTGTCGTCTACGCCGGAATTCTTACAGATAAGAAATTATTTATGCTTTAGGTATGCTACAATTTACCTTCACTTTTGAACTTTACATCAACTCTTATTGGAACTTAATTTAAGACCCAAAAAAAATATCGCTTCGGCATTTTGTACGTTGCGGCCTAAACAAAATCTTAAATGAACCTCAACTGTTAATTTCATTCATTCAATTATAACAACTTATAACACTGTTCAGTTTGATGGTATATAACAAGCAATTCAGTTGATGACAGGCCCTTTTGCTCCAGGACTGTCTTCCATATAGGCTATACACCAAGAAGGACCATTAAACTCAGTAAATACACATATTTCAGACCTTTTTTTAAGTTAGTATAATATAAGAGCAGTTTACACGGTACGCAAATAATCTATACTATAATTAAAAATTATATTATTGCAAAGACTATATGCGTACCGCGTATAGTTTCATTGTTTTTAGTCAAAATGTGCCTATATACATAAATCATATAATAACATATGAGTATTTGAATTAGTTCAGTTGGCGGTATTTTGTTGATTCAGGTTAATTCATTTTATAATTATTATAAGAGTTGACAATTGTACGTTACTTCATATTGTCACGTTTGATTTATATTTCTGAGGAAAATGTGACTTAAAGCCTAAGCTCTAAACAATCATTACGTATTTAACAACTAACTTTCTTTTATCTAATATACCTATTAGTTATATTTAAAAGATAAAAGGTAAATCTTAAAGTAACAATGCTAACTTTTTAATCGACTTCAAAAAAGGAGAAAGTACTCATAAGGGATGTATTCATTTTTATGCATAAGTATATTATGCGATGTCTTCGGTTTTATGTTAATCGATTTTTATCATCTTACGCTAATGACTCGGTTTTACCTCAAGATTAGTCTACTTTAAAGGTCGAAGATCGAATAATTACTTTTAAAGTGATTTTGAATGCGGAACTCCCTTTTTGATAAAACGTAATTTTGATGTAAAACGCAGATGATACTCGTATAATAGATAAGACTATTCTAGAAGTCAACTTAATTTCCGAGACATCAGCTATAACTGGAAATATTAATCCACTTTGTGCTTACTTATATAATGTTTTCTCTGATGAGAAATCATTATATGTTATATTGAAATACAATATAAATATAGATATAATAATAATAATTAACTATTCATATATTTTTGTACTTAAAATTATAAACTCGATAATTTGTTTTTATTTTAATTTTTGAATAGGTATAACAAAAATTTAACGAGTTTTAATGTATAATGAAATTACGATTTTAATATTTTACAATAAGTTAGAACATATCAGAATAACACTTATCTATAATTTAACTGTATTGTTTTAGCATCCGGCAGGTTGCGAGAATTTGAATTTTCCTTGGGTTCTTTGCTGATGATCTGCGGTTTTTTCATCATGTATCTCGTTGAAGAACTGGTCCACATGTACATTCACCGGAGAGAGAAAAGGAACGGTCTAAAGTCTCCGCTCGTGAGGAACCTCAGTGTGCGCAGGAGTGCAGGCTGTAGAAGTGCAAGCAAAGAAGGAGACAAAAGCGTTACCAACTCTACCGCTGATCTTATTGATCCAGCTTCCATTAAAAAGGGCAAGGTAAGAATATACTTTCTTTCAGTTTCTCTCGAAGATTTGAGTAGGTGAATGTTACCTACATAACATAGTTTCTAGAGGAATTTGTATTGAATTCAGCCCTTTTTAACGTCCCACTACTGAGCACGGGTTTCCCTTAATACGAAGGGGATCAGGCCATAGAAATGCACATGTCTTTCAAACTTGCTAGGTTCTCTCTGACATACAGGTTTCCCCACGATGTTTTCCTCCACCATAAGACAAGTGGTAATCATGCTGGAAATGATTCGCACATGAAAATGTCAAAGGTGCGAGACCCGGGATTTGAACCTGCTTCACCCGGTTTTCCAAGCGAGCGCACTACCACTGGACTACTGGGGCGTTTAAAAAATCGTTCATATATTATGCTATAACTATGGACATAAATTACACTTTGGTACTTACTGAAAGTAATAGATACATTTAAGTTAAGTACATTGATGATATTTTTCTAGAAATATTCACTTCTATAATTAAAGGAAAATTATTATAAGTTCCGTTTTTGACAATACTATTGACTATTTATGGCACGCTATGGAATTCCAAGTCAGCAGATAATGAGCTTTAATTACTGTTAAACTATGAGCAGAACTCGTGTTTATATGTATTTTTTCTTAATAACAAACCCATTCATCACAAAAAAGGAAATAATTACATCTATTTAGATTCAAGTAGATAGACAAACAGGAAACGATTGTTAAATTTTAGTATATTGTTAGATTTCTTGACGGATACATAATTATAGATTCAAAGTATTTTTATGTGTATACTTTTATTTTTAGGATGTAGAAATAAACCACAATCACAACAGCCATTCACATGCGCATCATGGTCACAGCCACATGGCTATTAGCACCGCCGACGACGTGACCTCAGCTTTACGCGGTCTGCTCATAGTACTCGCTCTATCTATCCATGAACTGTTTGAAGGTCTGGCTGTTGGCTTAGAATCGAGCTCCTCACATGTTTGGTGAGTAGTAAATAGTATTTTTTTTTTCATGTAAATACTAGCGCCACCTGTTGTTTAGTAGCGAGTTTTTATAAATAGTAATTTTTGTTAGTTAACTGATTTAGTACTAGATGGCGCTCAAACACTTTTCTTATTTATATTGTTATTGTCTACGTAGATGGCGCTGTACGTAATGATTTGTTATGGATGTTTTATATTTTAAAAAAATCTTTTAAATCAATTTAATATGACGTATAATATTATATAATATTTTTTGTTTTTTTTTTGACCACGCTTAACTTTTTTTACTGGATAGGGCTCAAAGACTTTCTTCTTATTTTGTTACTACTATGTGTATACTAAAAATTGAAAAATAAAAACTTAAAGAAATAAAATAAAAATCGACTTCAAAAAAAAACTGATTAGTAGTTTTCATTTACTATAGATACCTAATCAGAAATTTTCGAAGTCGGTGCCAGCCGATATAAATCAAAGCACACCGACTTTGAAAATATTTGATTAGGTATCTATAGCAAATGAAAACTACCAATCAGTTATTTTTTATTTTTAGTGTTTTTTTTTGAAGTCGGTTTTTTTTAGTTTTAAACATTATATGTACATAAACCAAAATAAAATTAAATATTAGTTGTGCATTAGCACTATTAAAAGGACATCTGTTAATCTATACCTACTGGCTACTAATATTATAAAGAGGTAAAGTTTGTGGGTTTGTGAGGTTGTAGAGAGTTTAAATCTCTGGATCTACTGAACCGATTTAGATGAAATTTAGTAAGAAGATAGTTTGAGACCCTGGGAAGGACATAAGATACTTTTATCCCGAAAATCGTCCCTTAAGGGGTTGAAAATGGGGATAAAAATTTGTATGGGGAATCAACCTAGGGACGAACCCGAGCGAAGCGAGGGTGAGTCGCTTGCAATTCTGTGAACTGATTATTTTTTTATTACGTAAATAAAGAATAAATTTCTTGACAATTAAAATAGGAGTATGCCATTTTTGTTTTTTAATAACAAAATAATTATTTTTACAGGTACATGTTAGGAGCTGTATCTGCCCACAAGTTAGTCATCGCGTTCTGTATTGGCGTAGAACTAATCGCAACGCGTACAAAAACTTGGCTTGCTATTATTTACATCACGACATTTGCCATTGTATCGCCTATGGGCATTGGCATTGGACTAATCTTGGTCGGTGGAGAAGGTGCGACGGCTGCTGGAGTGTACTCTGTAGTACTACAAGGATTAGCGTCTGGCACCCTACTGTACGTTATATTCTTTGAAATATGGAAGAGTGACAGTACCGGCATCGTTCAATACTTGGCTGCTCTCGTCGGTTTTGGACTGATGTTTGGATTACAGCTATTGAGTAAGTATAGCTTAGTATACACTATACTGTCATAATATCACACTACTATTATACATAAACACAAATATATGTGTGAAAGTGTTATTTGTTACTGTTTAACGCTGAAACAGCTGGACGGATTTGGATGAAATTTAGTATTATAGATAGATTTATAACCTGGAGTAATGCTGGGCTCGGGGCTTCTGTAATAGTTAAATTTACACCTGGGGATGCACCGAAAGTTGCGAGGTTAAGTCGTTATTATTCATTAAAATTAGAAAATGCTCGTAAGTTTTTTCTTTATGAACCAGACCAATTTTCATCAACATCGGTTTCGCAGTTTAGATGAGTCTGCACAACACAAAGTACAGATAACACTTACATATAATATATAAGATTTTTCTCTTGAGAATATTTTGTGATAAAGCATTTTTTAATTTGTATATTTTTTTTTTTTGCAGCTGGCCATTCTCACAGCCATTCGCACGGCGGTAATTCCACAAATGATCACTCGGACCACGGACACAGTCACGACCATTGAGCTTTATCTTTTGTAATTATTTGTACTTAATTGTATGTCTATACGAATTTTATTTATTACATAAAGACGCAGTAATGTGATACGTATCATATAAAACTTATTTATCTATAAGTATTAAGCATTTTATGTATAAATACTAATTTTGTACCGAAAAAACGTACAGCTTTTGCTCTACCTACGAGTATATTGTTTTCTAATAGAATTGTTAACTTTAACATTATAAAACTGTTTTTGACAATATTAACAGAACAAGTCTAGTCAGAATAGTTTAACTACTAATTAAATTTAAAAGTTTGCTTTTGAGTTTAATTTTGTTAAGATGCGACGTAGAGAAGATGATTAACTGCTAAGCAATATTTTTAAAAAATGGCTAGCCCCTAGATGGAGACAAGAAGCATATTTGGGCAACATATTCTGTAGATTTAAAAATACATTATATACAGACACATACCTACATTATAGACATAGATAAAAATATTTATAATAAAAATGCAAGAAAAAAACAACTTACTGCATCACCTTGTCTAAATAAGCTAAACTAGTGCAAGTGTACATATACCTACTTATACTATATAGGTAATATGGCAGCGCCACAGTCTACTAATCCATACAGTTGTCTAATGAAAGTGTCTAGATAGTACAATCTAGGATGTACGAAGTGAGACACGAATAACATGATAACGATTGTCATCCTTATTTTTGTATGATATAATATGGGAAATGGCTTTAGGTTTGACAGATATAACTCTAACGTTCCACAAGATGGCACTACAACACAAACTTCGAAACCATTCGCTATGAATTTTTGACAATATTTGCATTTGATAGCATTTCTGTTAAATTCAATGGGCGATCGCCTATTGTACCTATGGGTTTTTATACTGTGAGACCTCAGAGTATTCCTATGTATCTACGGCACAGTGGAGACAAATATAAAGTCTAAGCGTAAATTCAGAAGTGCCTATAAAAATGTACTTAGATATTATATTACTAATAATAAGTAGCTAGTGTTGCCAGAAAAAACAGATAGTTAAAAAAAATCTTAGATGGCAGCACTAATGAGTGTAAAAAGTAAACGTTTTTTAAAGCTCGTATATCTGTGATATAATTAAAGACTTAAGCAGATGTGAGACGAGAACTAGACCTAGGACATACCTTACACTTAATTGAAGTTTTGTTAATTTAATTAATTATTATAATGTACAAAACCCAATACTATAGTAATAGTAATATGTAATAAGTAATATGTTGGCGGCACGTTTGGCTCAGTTTGTAATGACCCTACTTTCTGTGCCAGCGGTTGCGGGTTCGAATCCCGCTGGGGGCATTCATTTGTGTGATGAGCGCGAATGTTTGTACTCCAGTCATGAGTGTTTATATTTATAATATGCATGAATTTAAAGTTATATATGTGTAGTGTATCAACTATCTGGTATCCATAACACAGGCCTCGTAGCTTACCATGGAACTAGATGGTGCTGTGTGTTAATGTTCCAACATATTACTTGTTACAAAACCCAATACTTTATATATATATTTTTTAAACAAAGAGCAATGTGTAAATAGACCTATTAATGAATGTAAATATAGCGATTAATAATTTACTGAGTATATTTTTAACTAACCTATAAATCCTAACAAGTGCTCTTCAAAACTCACACGACAAGTACCTACTGAGCACTAATATAATAATATTAGTGCCTAGTAATTAAATTAATTATTGCTACAAGTAGCTTCCTATATGTGTTATTTGGAATTGTAAGGTTTTGATTAACATCAAAAACTGAAACTCGCAAGTCGCAACTTAAGCAGTTTCGTGAAATCTACACATATAAAGGCGGTCCCTCACCGGGAGCATTCGCCTGTAATGTAACAATTTAAGATTCGATGTTGCGCATTACCTTACAGCATTGCCTCACTGACTGACGAGCATTCGCCAGTGACGTAACAATTTAAAATCGATTTTGAATATTCGCCTTCAGTCAAGTCAGTTATTTTTACAATGTCGGACTAAGCGGTCATATTGAGCGAGGTAATATTGATTGGCTCATGTTATTTACTTAAAAAAAGCAAAAGAAACGAACAAACAATCAAACAAGTATAGATGCGTTACACATTGTATCACGATATTACAAATTGTATCATTAAGGTACATGTTGCGCATTGTAATGCTCGGTTCTTCTCCCTCACTGATGTAATGTTACAAATTATATCATTACAGGTTGCGCACTGCAATGCTTAGTTCTTCTCCCTCCCTTACGTAATGATCAAATCTAAACTGTTACATTACAGGCGAATGCTCCCGGTGACGGACCGCCTTAATACTATAGCGACTTTTTTAAATAGATAGTACCTGGCGACCGAGCTTCGCTCAGAGTTCTTTTTTATTATATCATATTTTTTAGATAACTAAAAACTTGAATAAATACAAAAAAAAAAAGTAATACTTTGTATCCGATCGAAATTCGAACTCGGACACACCTATGATTGTTAATCTTGCATCTTGGTCGCTTGACCAAGACACTTATCCCTTAATGTAGGTAAGAAATTATCGAGCATATTCTGCGTAGAATAATGCAAAAGAAAACCGCATAAAAACTCGAAAACAGCGTTTTCCCAGACATGAGACTAATCTAGATCAATTTTTCGCCCCCGAAAGCCCCCACATACCAAATTTCAGCGAAATCATTAGAGCCGTTTCCGAGATTGCTGGTATAAATAAATAAATAAAGATATAAATATACAAGAATTGCTTGTTTAAATATATTAGATAGATTAGATAAATAGTTATTGCGGGTGTAGGTACCTTAGGAGAGCAACTTATGCTATTGCAGATTTTGTTGTAGGCCTTTTTAAGACCTACAAATTTCTAGTACATTGTTTTGATGTATCTCTTTAAGTATAGTTAGCGTTAGCCATGTAAATTTTTAAGGACGACTCGACAGAATCCATTATGATGTTTTCCTGAGGAAATGAAAATTTTTCCTGTAGTTGTTACTACAAGAAAATATTCCTAAATATCCTTAATGTTAACCCGAGTGATAAATTATCACTATACAAAATTTAGTTAAACTCAACAAAACAAATTTAAAATCAACATTATCTACTTATGGTCAAAGGGAAAGGGATTATCAAATCAGTATTTAATTCTTGAAGCTTAATCTGAAAACGACTCTAATTGACATAGGGCTAATTTGGATGGAGACATGTATTTTATACATTTCAAGTGTGCCTAGTTTATTCTTCTAATCCTGTAGTTTTGGGTATCAAAATGTAGGTTTTGAACAGGCAATTTAACAAAAATATATACAAATTAAATGTTTCAATATAATTTGGGATAAGAAATTGTAAAATAAATCTCCAAATTTCTAATCGGTTAAAAACTAAAAAGCTGAATATAATATTATTATATAATATATAAGTCGAAGATATACATTGTACATCTCGCAGCAAGGATGAAACATGTCTCCGACACCGACTGCATAATACACAGGTGACATAATACTATCCTATGGTAATACTTTGTTCCTTCGTCAACTTGTTTTCATCTTTTTAAATAGTTTTATTATGCAGTCGAGTGTTTTTTTTTTATTTTTATAATTTAATTTTTGTTATCGAGTTGTTTGTCCCTGCACTAGGTTCCTACTTACACGCAGCACAGCTACTGCCCTATCCTATGTCAAATAGGTAATCCCATAAACTATTCAGATCAAAGATTATATTAACTATATAATATATTGATTAAATATTAAATGTAACAGGCGTCAGGCACTCTCCATGATTAAGTTTTATTGACGTTGTTCTATTCAATAGTCAGTATATCTATTAGTTAATAGGCAAATATGACTTGTGCAGTGAACATGGGCAACATTAATTTAATTTTAAAACTACGGCTGCTTTTCGGCTTTTATCATAATATTTCAAAAAATGTTTGGCAGCGGTATATAATCAAATTATTACTAGTGATCCTTGCAGCGCATTATGTGTACATGGGAACATTGTGCAAAGGACAAAAAATTGAAGATATTATCAATATAGCGAGACTATTAGAGTACGCCGTGTGTTTCATGTGTTCAATTCTTACAGGCGAGGAGTATCTTATCAATTATTTTTCAATCGACCCTTTAATTGACGACAAGAATTATTCGAAGAACATAAGAAAAAGATTGATGAAGATTTTAATTTACTATATTGTGGCCGTAACGAGTTTTTACTATATAATTTACTTGTGTTTTTTAAAGGCATCTAAAGGTGCATGCTCTGCAAATAAATTTCACTACATTTATAAGAGTATTATACGTTATGCAAATGAAATTGGAAGAATACCCATTGTGATCATATTTATTTTATTATACTTTCGCGTGAAGATATTTTGCACTAAACTTCGTAAAGAGGTTCTTAATAATACTACGGCTATATTTGATTGGAAGGAACATGTTAAGATTTATATTAAAATAGTGGAATCTCTAGAGAAAACTGATTGGCCAATTAAATTTATGGTATCTACTAAAATATATTATAATATTTGTCATTTATACATTATTAAAAATTTCAGCCTTAATTCTAATAATTACGCTATTTTAGATGCTTCTAAACCTCATTACTAGTTTCATAATGATCACATATATGCAGTTTGTGCTTATTGGACATTTCAAAAATGAAGTGAGTATAGTAAAATAACATTTTTTACGAATATCCAAGTCAGAATATAGGTGCTTGATATACTACCTAATGGAATATACCTACCTACCTATAATGGTACCTAAAGTTTCAAAGAATAAATAAATAAATGTTCTTCGATCAGAAATAAGGTAGGGCAGGGCGGGGCTAAAAGGTCCAATTTAGTAATATTGCCTCGTAACTATTTAACTATAAGGATTCCGGAAAAGATCCAAATATCAATGAGTAGCGTAGTCCTTCCTTTAAACATAATTATTAATGAATATGATTAGTTTATGACTATTCACCAGATATCAAAGATTTAGAAAGGCAGTTCTAGTGGTTCTTTAAGCCCCGCTCTAGGGGCAAAAAGAGTTAAAAAGACCAGTATGAATAAACAACCGATTTTAGTTGATAAAAAAAATAGAATAAAATTCAGTTTAATCAACAGGTTCTTTATATTTATTACAAAAATCAAATGTTCGTTATATTTATTAAGAAAAAATTACAGATACAGACTATTAATCACATTCATCACATTTGTTACTAAGCTTAAAACTATGGCATAGTATTTCAGCCTTAGTAATAACAAGTTTTGTTTTATTTTTGGTCCAAGACCCACACTATAATACATTCTGTCGGCCCATCTCGCACGAAGTGGTATATTTCTTTCTTGGAAATACAAATACGGCGGTACAGAAGCTTCAGTTGCTGGACTACCAGCAAAGTTATAGCATTGGTTCCCCTTTCAACTGATGTTGTGAATGTTTGATCTGTAACATTTCTCTTTCCTCTAGCCGCATTTCTTTTCTTTTTAAAGTTTTCACCATTCTACAACGATAAAAAGAAACATCAATAGTTTCTTACAAATCATAACACTTTTACTGTCATAGCAAAATATACTTTAAAAATATTATATTGCGGGCAAGATGGGGTATATAGAATACCCCGTTTTGTCCTCTCATGTCCAATTGAATTAAACAATTAAAAACTCTAAAAATACACAAATAATTGCTTACCTGTAAGCCTAATCGTTGACAAATATAAATAATTTTCTTTGTAATTTGAATTGTTGTTATTTACAGAGCAAACACGTTCCAAGTAAGAAAAAAGTTCCATTTTTTTCCATTTTACAACTTAAAAACACGGTGTCGTTGTCCAGTGACTTCGCTAATTAATAAGTTAACTATCATGATTCATGGTGGTGCTCTGTCATGTGCAAAAACAGTCTTGATTGGTCAATTGGTTTCTGATATCAGACGGGTATCCCGTTTTGCCCGCCACGCCGTCTTGCCCGCCTTTCCCCGGTTCTACTTGACTGGCACTATCATTTGCGCAAGTCTATTCGAAATCTATAACAGACAAAAGATTTAGCACCGCTGGGAATGACGAGTTTTGTCATTTTATTCTATTTACTTATTCATAATAGCCACAGATGATTATAAATAACGCTATTCTATATATTTACAGGAACTAGGATTTGGCTTGTATGATGTTAATGTGTTGCTACAAATATTGCACAAATATGCAGTAACGTTTTTCCCTTCAGTAATTATGGAGATAGTATCTCAGCAAATGGATGGATTAAAAATCGATATCGCTAACCAGATAATAACATGCACGTGTGAGTTTACCTGATTTAAAAATGGTTTTATGTTATTTATGTTTCGGAATGCATTCTTTTAAAAAATATATATAATAGGTATAACGGTAGTCACTCTTTACTTAGGTATATTGTTATAAAAATTCTAAAAAAATAAATAAAAATAATCTTGTATGAATAGATATGATTATATGGGCATTAGGGATTGCAATCCGGAAAAACGGATCCGGTAATCCGGCGGATCCGGCATCATTAAACGTTCACCGGATCCGGCGACCGGATCCGGTGCTCGTAAATTTTGATAAAATAATAGAGATGTTGCATGTAGAGGCCCTGTACAGAAGAGATTCGACCTTGTTAAAGGTAGACTTTCGAAACAAGCATCAATAATGCGGCGTTTATAGCGTTACCGACGCCGCGTAAGTTGACTGGTATCAGTGACGCCTTGGTGACTTTGGATGGCCATGACAGACGTCCATCATCGTATTGCGTTTGCCGCGCCCATCACATCTCTTTTAAAAGTATTTCCGTCAGTGACGCTGCGCTCGAATGTCGTTCCCTACATTTACATAATGCAAGCGTCAGTAGCGTCAGTGTCGCTGCGACTGTGACGTTAGACCCTAGCGTTACTGCAGCGATCATGTTCGCAGTGTCGCCGCCGCACACGTGTATTTTGAGGTATTTTCAATAAAAAATCATAAAATGGCATCTGTTGAGGCGTTCACTGAAGAAGATGATGAAATTTTAATTACACTGGTGTCTCGGCATCCATTGCTTTATAATTTATTTTTTACTAGCATTTCCCGCGGCTCCGCCCGCGTTCAGATTATCAAAAACTAAATTCTTAGGCTTTACACATTAGTATACTCTTACATATCTATACCACTTACATTGCGCACCGCATGATTGGTAAATAATGGCAGTGATTGACAATGCCACAAAGGTTCCTCCGTTAATCTCATATTTGATTTAGTAATATTGCACTTTTTGTTTTAGCAATAATATTTATGTATGTCTATACTTCTGTTTTGTTTGTTTGTTTAGTTTTGGGCGATAAACTTTCAAACTACGGAAATAATTTGAATTTTTTTTTTACTAATAGATAGCTATTGATTAATTTAATATTTAGCTGATTATTTAAATTACATAATGGTAACTTTTCTTAATGTTAATTGGTCGCGAAACAGGGATTGGTTAGCGCTAGTTAGTAATATTTTCCAAATCGATTTTCAAAAGAAAGTGTAATAAGTAAATAATTCTAAGCAAATGCTTTTTATTATTTCATATGGCTCGGCTAATATCATTAAAGTCGTAAGAATTTTATTGTGTCCTTTAAGCCTTTACCTTCCAAGAAATGGTGTCAAAAAAAACTGAAAAAGTTTAGGTATAACAATTCCTAAAATACTATTGCAAAGTTTTTGAGATATGGAATATTTTTAGTTATCCGCTTTGTCAGTTTAACAGCCATTAACTTGTTTTCCAGTTATTTTTACAGTTGATAAAATGAGTCGATATTGCGGAAACGTAAATATTATTCGTATTTATTTTAGTGTTAACCTAACAAAACACGTAAGTACGGAAAACAACACAGAATTTTGCTATACGAAACCTATAATGCGCGATGGATCTGCATTTGCCTAATTTTACATTAAAAGAAAAAAAAATATTAACATTACTTACTAAACAAATAAAATTTACAAATATTTTCATTTGAAAATTGTTTCGACGAACAAAATATTACTTATATGTTACTAAATTATAAAGCCAAAAAGTTTGTTTTTTTGATAATTTGAATACTGGCGGGGCCGCGGGTAATTTAGTACCTAGTAATTCTAATAAAGTCATAGAAAGGTCATATCTGTACATTATTATTTTTTTGGATTAAAACTACGTATTTTAAAAACACATGGCGACATCTATTGTCAAATATCTAAATAACACATAAATAAATTTTCGTCAAAATAACTATTTTAATGAATAAAATAGCGCTATTTATATTTCTTTTAAGATAAGATTTTTTTAATAGTTTTAACATATTAAGTTACCTTGCTAAAATGTTAATAGTATCATCTTGCTTTTATTTTAACCAGTTTTTGTATTTTTTCCCAGAAATGAGATGAGAAATGAGAATTTTCCTGCTGTAATAAGTATCCTATGCATTGACGCGGATAACCTGCTATCACCATACCAAATTTCATCTAAATCCCTCCATTGGTTTTGCTGTAATGCAGTTACATACAGACAGACAGACAGACAAAAATTCTAAAAACTATAGATTCGGCCTCTATATCGCTAATAATGAATATTTCAATAAGATTTTTCGAAAAATATTGAATGTACGGATTCGGCTTAGTTACAATTTTATTACGTGTATAGTTACTCATTTATAAAATCAAAAGTTTGCTTTATTGATAATTTCAACACGGGCGGGGCCGCGGGTAATTTAGTAGTAGGTAATTCTACATACATTCATACATTCATTTTTTTGAATTAAAACTACGTATTTTAAAAACACATGGCGACATCTATTGTCGAGTATCTAAATACACATAAATAAATATTAATTAAAATAACTATTTTAATGGATAAAATAGCGCTATTGATAATTTGATTTTCAAGATAAGCTATTTTTAATAGTTTTTACCATATTTAGTAAATTACCTTGCTAAACTATTTATAAATAGTTTCATCGTGATTTTGTTCCAACCAGTTTTTGTGTTTTTTCTCAGAAATGAGATATTTTTCCGCGGTAAAAAGTATCCTATATGTTGACCCGGATAACCAGCTATCACCATACCAAATTTTATCAAAATCCCTCCAGTGGTTTTTCTGTGATGCGGTAACAGACAGACAGACAGACAGACAGACAGACAGACAGACAAAAATTCTAAAAACTATAGATTCGGCCTCTGTATCGATAATAATATCTATTTCAATAAGATTTTCCAAAAAATATTTAATGTACAGATTCGGCTTAGTTAGAATTTTATAATATGTATAGGAGATATTGTTTTAATATTAATAACATTGTAGAAACCTTCATTGTTTCGACTTTTTGATGAAAATTGGAAGAGTGGAGGCCTTTTCTATACTGAGATAGTATCGAATTGAAAGGTCATCATCTTCTTCCTCTTCTATAATCAATTCAAGATAATCCATAATGAAATACTTTTATAAGTGTCGTCTGTCGTGGCCATCCAAAGTCACCAAGGCGTCAAAGTTGTTTTTATATATGTTTTATTTTTTATAAACTACCTATATTAAGTACAATCACACTTGATTAACTTACTAACAGTTCATTTTAAACCGAAAAGCGAAAATCATCCTGATTTGACCAATCCATCGATCCGGCCGGATCCGGCCGGACTGAAAATGACGCCGGATTGCAATCACTAATGGGCATGTAAATAAAGTGTAATACAAAGTAGGTGTAATGATATGTAATTATTTCACGCCAGTTAGTTCGCTGGACTAAAAAAATAAATAATGTTTAGTATATGAATAAAGTGATTAACGAGAAAATTGATGTGAAAAAGCGTGGGGTGCTTTGTACAATATTTTTTACTAACTTTACTTTTAGAATTCGTACTAATGAAATATTTTTAACAACCGATACCGAACACTCCCCACGCTTTTTTCACAATAATATTAATTTTCTCCTTAATAACTTTATTTCTATACTAATAATATTTTTTACTTTTTAGTATTTTTTAGTAAAAAATATTTGTAAAGGATAAATTTTGAAAAAATGTAATAAATATATTTCTTATTTTTTATCTTAAAGCTAAATACCACTTTCCGTGCATTCCACATTAAGAACGATAGAGTTTCATATATTTTTCATCCCCTGTTTTATCCCCTTAGGAGATGAATTTCGATTTTTTTTTTATAAATTATTGTATTTTCATCGGTATGTGCAATGTTTGCCTTGAATGTGCACAGTTTCAGTTCAATCTGAGGTTTTGAGGTGGGTGAAAATCGAAGTTCAATGGTAGTTCTACCATTTCGTGCAAATTCGAAAAAAAAAATGCGACAAAATAATATTTTTATTAATATTATATTTTATGAAAAATTACATGAAAAATAAACATATTAATCTAGGACATGCTTAATTATTTAAAAAATTGGCAGAGATCGAATTTTGACATTTTTATCTACGCATGGTTATGATAACAAAGAATTAGGAATAATTATAATTTACAATCTCTAGAAGAAGTCGCCAATAATTATGGTTTGAGTTGTCCGAGTAGTATACTTCCAGCACAGTCTATAAAATTTTTTAGTACACTGTGCTTCCTGTACGGCTGAAGAAAAATATTGCAAGGCGATCAGTAATAGGTATAGACTTCTTCATTTAAAGTATTAATTTTGTTTAATCTGCTTATATGGTGGGAGAAATTTTTTGGACGATTTATTTTTACTCGTTATATTCGTTATATTACCATTTTTTACAATTAGGAAAGTGTAGATGGTAAAATTAGGTAATGAAATAAATGGCAATGATGTTTTTTGACTTTTTTGTAATTTGCTTATTTATATAATTGCATTAAGAATGTCTAAACATTCATAAAGAAAACATATAACATATATTGTTAAATAATATAAACAGTAATGAAAATATTTATGTACCAAGGTTCAAAATCATGTCGTTGATATTAATTTGTAATATGTATACAAAGAGTAATTTCTTTTCTTTAAGTTGAATCAACGGTAATGAATTATTTTTTTCGACAAAACTATTTACTTATTATTATACGGCGAACATAAACAACAAGCGCTTTTAACTTTTTATTAACGCAGTTCTATTCCTTAAAGTATTATTAATTATTTTATAATTACTTTTTAATTGCAAAATTTTGTGACCTGCACCGTGCTGGTAATGAAAATTAGGCAATAATTTTTTTTAACTCACTAATTAAATGAATGTAGGTATAGTTAATTTTAGCATACCTATGTAGAATATCTAAAATATAAAAAAATGGTTTCTTTGGAGTATGTAGGTACATAGTATCGTTTATTTTTTTTTTGAAGGACATGTGATTTGCACGAAATGGTAAAACTACGGACAAAGATTCCGTTACATAGATACGAGTGAAGCTAAAAGCGTATTAAAAATCATGTTTTTGTGTATAAAATTGTTCAATTTAGTCCTCAGGATAGGGTAAAAAACACTACCCCGAATATGCCTAATATGAAATAAAATGATTTAAATTCAAAGTTCACACTAATTCGCATGTACTTCTAATGTAAATTTTAATATCGACGATTAAGTATTATAAATAAGCTTAGGTACTTAGTGCTTATCCGACTAAATTGGCTGGCTGGCATAATTACTTCTTCAAATTGTCAGATTCATGCGTTATATTATGTTCATTTCTCTATTTATTACGTCTTTAAAAAATTTACTATTTTTAAAATCTGCATAGGCAAACAGTTTATTCATTTATAATTTTGTTTATAATTCTAGGTGAAAGACGCCGGTCCAATCTACGGGAGCTGTTGAATTATTTTAGTGAATATCCAATAAAATATTGCATATATCGCGCTTTTCACGTTTGCTCTCGTTTGCCTTTAGCTTATCTCTCGCTGGCCGCCACATATTTAATATGTTTGTTACAATTTACACATGTTCTTAACAAGAATAACGGATAAGATTATTCATTACCTTTATTTTAGTGTTACAATCGTAGTATGATAAATAAGTATTGAATCTACCCATACCCTAGCATTTTTTAAACCCCGTTTTAATGGGGCGTCGCTTGTGCACTTAACCACGACCCCTGCCCCGTCACCAGGCTGCTGCCTGCTGAAGAAGACCACACAAACAAAGGGTTGTTCCCACGGTCTACTCTGTTATCAAAGAACTTTATCCTTTAACTTGTTAACTTGTACCTCTAGCATAGATGACAGAGTTTTGTCTTGTGACTTGTTGTTTACTTGCGCAATAAACATGTTTTACATAAAAAGTTTATTTTTAATTTTTAATTAAACAGTGGCTCTGTAACTTTAAATATTTATATAATAGGTACTTCCTTACGATTACGATTTACGCGAATAATTGTATTTTTATTAATGTGCGTTTTAAATAGGTTTTAAATAGGTACGACTGATTTATTATATCGGCCTTGTATGGAGCCCTGTTTCTTGCAATACCATTTTGGAAGAGTTCAATAAAACTTCAATTTAATAAATAAGCATTAACGCTGCAATAAAATAAAATGTTTTATTAGTTACCTACATTAGAAAAAATGTTACTTAATAATTTGTTTGCTTCATTTATCAAATAAATAAAAGAATTATAACTGTTTATTTGTTAGAGTGGCCTTCCATGGTCCACCCACTTTATAACTTTAACGTCGACGAAAGAAGTCAACAAAGTCAAAGCGAGGGACATCATTGCCAAACCAGCAGCACCAGCAACTCGCCGTCGCGTCTGTGTCCTTGAGTTCTATGGGTGCTAGTCTGAGCAGAAGGAATTTGTCATCGCATGGAAATAACTACGACTTTTTAATAATCGGCCTTACAAGGAACATGGTCTTCCATGGTCTACCCACCTTAGTTGTTACAAGCCCAGGGTCTTCCCAATCAGTGGTAGACTAGATAGATACCTTAAAATAAAAAAAAATAAAAATATAATTAGTGCGGCCATTTTTATAATTAGTTATATCGATTTTAACATTTAAAAAAAAATAATTAATGATTGTTTTAGTATTGCATATGTTTAATTTATATACTACTTAAATTTAAAAAAAATATTTTTTTTTTATTATATTTTTATATTTTATATTATTTTTATTTTATATTATATATTTTTATTTATTAAATTTAAGTATTTTGACGCTTTCATTAGGCGTTTGTACTTGGATAGACTTATAAAAGAATCTGTGATATTTTTTATTTAAATAACAAAAACAAAATTGAACTACTGAGCCTGAATTTTAATTATAGCGCTGCGTCTTGCAACTTGCAACACCGTAGCTTTTTTCATTCAATGGACTTAACGTACATATAATAACTTATCTGTGGCTCGATACTCTTTGTTATTCACTTCACTCATTGATTCATTCCCTTTTCATTCATGTTTTAACGCGTAAATGACAAATTATGAAAACACAAGCACCGTAAAAATTGGAATAGTAAACACAAATCAATCATATTTGTTTTGCTAGATAATAACATAAAAAAAAGTTTACTCTTAGCTTTCAAACAGTAATTAAAAAACATTACAACTCTTTCGAGGTAAGTAAAAGCTTTTGCTAGTTTATTGAAGAATTTATGATCCACCCATAAAATTACCATTATCGGTGATATGTTAATTTTTTAAGCTAGAAAGTTGCATGAATATGACATAATCAAGTTGAAAGGTGAAATTACACCGATTATTTAACCTTGTAACGCTAGGTGTTGGAAAGTTGTTGCGACCTAACAACTATGAAATGAAGTACGATCTAAGTAACTAGTTAGTTTCTCTATAGATCCCGTTGGTGGTGATCGTGTTTCACTCTCGTAAATTTAAAATACATTAATTGTCATGGCTTTTATGCTAGAAACGACAGTTTGCCTTTCTGTTATATCTGACAGTGAGTATATTCAACATTTACATATAATATTTACAGTTTAGACTTAATTTGTATATAAACTACATAGGTATTGTCTTGGAAAATGTAACTCACTGCACCTGTTAGTCTGCCCTCTGTTAATGAGAACAATATTATACATAATTTAAGTGAGCCCTAAATGCTAAAATAAAACTTTTTATTTAGCTACGTTTTCAAAATGTATCTCAAGGGAAATTTGTTGAATTGAACTTTCTTCATATGTAAAAAACAAATTATTTAATATAATCTCTTTTTGCAAGAGATTCATTTCCCATATTAGTGTAGATAATGAATGTTTATTAGTATTTCATTAAATATAATAACTGATGTAAAAATAAAATTACTTTACAGCTAAAGAATATCGTCAGTTTCCACGCAGCATGTCGAATCCAGGTTTAACATCCGAAGCTCAAATTAGATACATACTTCAATGGTTTGGGGAATTTAGTGAACTACAAAGGGAAGATTTTCTTCCTATATTAGTTGCAGCTCATAGTGGAAAACCTGATCAACTGGCATCTACACTTGCTTCATTGACATGTGATGATAAGCCAGTCAGTTTGTTTCAGTGTCGTGTAAGTACACATGTCTATATGTTAATTGTTGTTTATTTCTATTATTTTATTAAGTTTTCTGAATAACAAAGAACACTTGTTAGCTAATTTAAAAAACAATGAGTGCCATAATTTTATTTAATACTTTGTATATTTTCACATTTTTCCTATCTTTGTTTTTATAATGAGAAATAAATATCTATATATATAATAAAACTGTAGAGGTAGAATGTCGGTACATAGAAAAAAAACTCTAAAACCTGAGTCAGGAGGATGTAAGAAGAGAAATAGAACAAATCCAGATTTTTTCAATTTTTTTGTTTCTCTGTCTGTTTGTCTGTTTGTAAGGGCTAATCTCTGAAACTTTTAGACCGATTGAAATGAAATTTTGCATAGTGGTACCTTATATCCCCGGTCAACATTTTACGTACTTTTAAATCCGGAAAATTAAAGAGTCCCCATGGGATAGTTAAAAAACTATAGTAGGTAAATTATACAGCTTAGTATACAAAAACTACTGATTGGATTTTAATGAAACTTTACAATAATATAGTTCATACTTCATAATGACAAATAGGCTACTTTCATACATCAGAATAACAAATTGGCTATTTTTTATCCCAGAAAAATGTATGGTTTCCATGGGATAGATTTGTTATTGTTTGTCTAGAATATAGTTATAAGATTATAAATCAATCTAATATTATTTCAATAAACAAATAATATATATATATTTATTTTGTAGATCAAATTATTCAATGAGTGGTTCCCAACATGGTCAGAGGAACAACGGGATAGGCTTATAAAAGGAGTGTCAGATATGGATTCAGATTTTGGCACTAAATTACAAGATGCATTTATTAATGGTGTAAAAATAAATGGTCTGGATGAAGAGCATTTAAAATATGAGTCACCTGTTCCTGTCGAGGCAAATAACAAAGAGATAGTTAATAATGATATTGAATCATTGGCAGTTTCGCAAGATAATTTAAATGTGGAAATTGCCGCTGCTTCCTAAACACAAAAATCATATTTAATAATAGTATAGTATTTATTTCAAGTAGTTAGAATATTTGTCATATAAAAAAGATGGTTTTTCAAATAATAATTTTGTATACATATCAACAAACACCAAATTTTATCAAAATGTTTTTATTTATGTTATTATATAAAGGCTATGATAGCCTTGTGGTATGCGCTTGCTTGAGAAACCAAGTGAAGTGGGTTCAAATCCTGGGTTTTGCACTTTTGATATTTTAATGTATTAATCATTTCCAACATGATTACCACTTGCCTTATGGTGAAGGAAAACATCGTGAGGAAACCTGCATGTCTGAGAGAACCTAGTAGGTTTTTGAATGACATGTGTAGTCCACCAATCCTGACTTATCTAGAGAGATGGACTATAGCTTGATCCCCCTCGTATTGACGGGAGGCCTGTGCCCAGCTGATACATATTATTATCCTAACATTTAGATTGATATAATATGCCATGGAATTAATTTGAATCTACAATTCCACTATATTATTGGAACTTTGGTTGTTTGTTGTTAAGCAAGTTTGTTTGAAATTTTATTTGAATTCACACATCTCTAGTATATTTTATGAGTGTGGCACAACTTTTCCTTTTTAGTATTAAATAATATATTTGGATATTTTTGTAAATGTATCTTTATATTTAAAATTTAGATCTTATTTGTTGTTAAATAGGAAAGAAATTTTATTACATTTTTATTAGACTTAAGATATAACATTCCATATAGCATTCCATGTATTAACTTCCATTTTTGAATCTCATGTACAAGCTTTATCTTCCATAATTATAGATATATATTACATTCTTTGTAATGAAATTTTTAGATTGGCTAATAACTTCCTTCGACTTTACCTTATGGGGAGGAATCTGTTGTATGTAAATTAATTTTAATAATAATTATAATTAAAAATATGTCTGTTACTTAGCCATATAGTATATTTCTCTGCTTTCTTATTTAAAAAAACTCTTAGAATATACTATAAAGTAACTTAATTTTTCTATGTTGAATTCAAAAAGATTGACTCTGTATTATATTTGTAAGAACATTGAGATAATGTTGCCATTAACTGCCATTTATATTTTATTTACATTTATTAATATCATGTGGAAAAAATCACTCCAAAGACAGAAAGGAAGTACAAACTTATATACTGTGCCAATATTAAGTATTCCTTCATATATTATTAATGTAATTTTAATAAAAAAAAATATATAACATATTAACTATGATGCGGATCGAGTGATAGAAAGGTGCTGGCGACGAGATGGGAAGAGAAAGGCGTTTGATATTCACAATATCATACATTTACATAGTATTTAAATAAATATGTCGTATAAATCTATGTTTTATTTATAAAACCTTTTAAAAATTGTATAATATAAAAGTTTATTATATAACTTATATTTTTGGCATTAGATATCGACGTATTCACTTGACTTTAGTAGTTAGCTATAGTGTTGTAATAAAAATACTATAACTTAGCAATTTAAAAAACAAATGGTCGACTTTCTCGCTGGACTATTTCAGCAGAACTGCATTTCGAGCAAGTCTGCACTGTCTTTATTCAAAAGTAATTGGAAAATTTTATTTCAAATAATTCATATTTACTTACATTCGTTATAAGAAGAAAATGTGATTTTTAGGAAAATAGAATATGAATATTTTTTGTAGATAATTGCGTGATCTATAAATTTTCAATCATCATCATATAAATTGTAATGTAATAAATTGATAGGTTTGATTTAATTTTAAGTTTGCTATCTTCTTTTTAGGGCATTTAAATAAAAGCTTGTATTAAAAAAAGTTTTTTTACGATTATTTTCGTCTATCTTTACTGCATTATTAGGTGATATTTGAAAATAAGATGAATTTTTATTTAAATGATGTAAAAACAGTTTTAATGTAAAGTAATAAGTACGCAGAGATTTTTCAGGCCACATTATTATTATTTATTTTAGTTTTTTTTTAAAGTTATTAAAATTTAGACGTTTAGAAAAAAATATGAGAGGAAAATCTTTATGATGCAGCCAAAAAGCGACATGAATAAGTTAGATGATAACTGTTTGTTGCCATGGTGACTGTTGTTATTGTCTGACAAATGATATATAATATTATATTCTTTCCTTAAATGATATTCTATAAATATATTATGATTGTAGTATGCCTAATATGCCTTATTTAATTATTTTATTAATTTATCATTCCTTTTACAAACAGAGAGTTGAGACATACGAGATGAAATCTTTAGCTATTTTTGTTCTGTTACGCCAAAGAAGTATAAATTCTTTTATCAATACCTATTGATACCACTAATCAAATCTTCATACAAAAGTCTCGATTCTTCTCAATATACTAAGTATAACTATTGGAAAATAACATAATTTAATCTAGAGAAGCGATTATTAAAATAAAAATAATTTGTTCAACCGGTTTTTGTTATTGTTAGGTAATATTGTTTTTAGTAAGAAATAGACTCAAGAATAAAAAATATATTGATTTTTTGGTATCTTAATTAGTTATACTTATAATAATATTATGATCTCTATCAATTATCAAACATAATTTAAAAAAATATTCAATTGACCGTTTTAACCTATCTGAGATTTTATTATAGGTTTAATTACATAAGTTATTAGGTATAATTATATTACCTACAAATAATTTAATGAAAGATTTGTCTGATAAATCATAAATATATGGGTGTAAGGTAAAAAACTTATTTAATAATAAAATATTATATTTAATAGTCATGGCACATTATTGTGAGTATTTGTGAACGCTTCACGTATATACATATTTTAATATATTTTTATATGCTTATGCACTGTTTGATTATTTTGCAATAAAAACATATAATGTTATAAAATAAATAATAAAAAAATATATATTCTTCAAATTTATGGTCGGACATGTTCAATTCAGTTCCACGACATCATCGACCGACTTAAAACTAATTGTTGACTTCCTAAGAAAATGAAGTTATTTCTATAAAATTCTATGTTGTTGAAGTAAAAACTTATTTAGGCGTGACTGAGAGGTAAGTTAATACATTGGAAAAATGAGTGTTGCGGAAGTAAGAGTCAAATTTATAATTAATAATTAAATATATATATATATATATATATATATATATATATATATATATATATATATATATATATATATGTTTTTATAATTATTATTTATAAAAATAATTATATTTATATTATAATTCGCTTCAATTTAATTGCGGAATCGGCCACAGCGCCAAAGAAGTTTTACTTCACACGCGCGTAAAGGTTACACACGCACTCATTTTTTTATAATTACGGTCGTATCTTAGATAGTATCCAGTCTAAATATGCTGTGACTCGGGTGTAGACGCCGGGCCAGCCAGGTGTTCCGCAAGGAGATGGCCCATATGAAACTACTCCTATCACCATCCAATTCTCATAAGTATTTACTTGTCCCATCAAAGGACCACCGGAATCACCTCTGCAAGAATCTTGACCTTGTAAGCCTCCAGCGCATAATTGATTTTTGGTAATCATTCTATTTGCTTTACTGTACACACGTTTGCATTCCTTCCTTGTTACAACCGGCACACGTACTTTAAGCTTGACATCTGAATTGGATTCTGTAAGAATTAAACTTTATTTTATTTATTTATTTAATGAATTACCAACAAAAGTTACAATGGTTAAACGCATATTATCTATGCAATACTCTTAACATGTTAATTGCACTTTTAGTTATAGGTAATTATAGCATAATAATTATTATTAAGGCTTTAGATTCATTTATGTTTTGTTTGTTATATAGGTAATATGTATATGCCAATACAAATAGGCATATGCTTTAGGGGCTAAGAAATGAAAGAATCATTAGATAATTTAACAATCATACTGCCTACTTAATTTATAAACCCGAAACCTAACTCTATTATGGTTGTATTAATAATAAAAAAAGTAATATACGAATGCAAATCACCCTATACCTATTGCAAAAAATACAAGCGTAATTAACTAATGACCGCAATAAGCAACTCGAACTCCGTCATCAAATGTATTCTTTTGTCTCAGTAAAAAATAAATTAAGTATACCCGCAAATTATTTTATCTATATTATATACATAAAATGCTTTGTCCTGACTGACTGACTGATCGATCAACGCACAGCCTAAGCCGCTGGTCGTAGAAACGTGAAATTTGGTAGACATATTCCTTA
Source organism: Fabriciana adippe (assembly GCA_905404265.1). NCBI lineage: Eukaryota > Metazoa > Arthropoda > Insecta > Lepidoptera > Nymphalidae > Fabriciana > Fabriciana adippe. Next base: position 7,403,860 of record FR990000.1, read on the forward strand.
TACAATGTAGGCATCCGCTAAGAAAGGATTTTTCGAAATTCATCCCCTAAGGAGGTAAAATGGGGGAAAAAAGATTGTATGAAACTCTGTCATTCTTAACGCGAAATGCACGAAAAGTGATATTTAGCTTTAAAATGAAAAATAAGAAATATATGTATTTAATTTTTTTCGAAATTCGTTCCTTAAAAGGGTAAAAGGGGGTGATAAAGTTTGTATAGGCAAACAATTATTTATGATCAGAATTACTTGAAACTTGGTATTAATGCTCTTCAATATAATTAAATAAATACGTATTTTTGCATTTTTTAAAATTCATCCCATAAGGCTGTCAAATAGGGGATGAAAGTTTGTATGAAACTCTGTAACTGATGCACGGAAAATCGTATTTACCTTTAAAATGAAAACTAAAACAATACAAATATTTTTTTTTTGAAATTCATCCCTTAAAAGGGTAAAAGGGGATTGTGCTGTTTATATGAGGAAAAAATTGTTTATGATCGGAATTACTTGAAACTTGATATTATTGCTCTTCAATACAATTAAATAAACATGTACAGTAGATTTTTTCTAATTCAAGCCCTAAGTGGACAAAAATGGGCGATGAAGTTTGAGTTGTTGAATATATTTAAATAGAGTAAGATGGCTCAAGTTCTCTGGAAGTGCACATTTACTGTGTGGAATATAAAGTAGAGAACGGAAATGATTCCGAATCCAAAGGAAAATTATGTATAACTTTTCGGCCATAGCAGCGACAACTATAACAGACTTAAAGCGCGAGAGAGAGAACCTAGCTAGAGAGTATCCTGCTATCTGTATCCTCCTTTTGAAGGTTGGCACATCTGCAATAAAAAAGTCGCCTAAGCTATGTAACGGGTTTAGACTGTGAGTAATTCATTAAACATCATAGTGGCCACTATGTTTGCTGGATGCGCTCGGGGGGAATTAGAATTCATACCTAGAATACCACTGATAACTTCTGTATTACTATTGTAATTCCATCTTAAAGTTTGCTTTGCAATGACCTTTTATACAAAATGTCATTATAAATTTATCTTAGGGCCAGTCCTTAAAAGTAGCAGACATAGACTTAAGAGAGTACTTTGATCGCGGGCGAAGCCGCGGGTTCTGCTAGTATGACATAATCATAATTATTACATTAAGACAACATATTAAAATTGTAACATAATAAACGTCTAATATTTTTAGGATAGTGTGTGTGGCTAGTTAGTCATAATTTTTGTCTATTTTCGACAACTCTGGTGCACGGTAAAACTCGAATTAGTTTATGAGTGTAACTTAAATTTCAATTCTTTTTGTTTGTTTTTGTATGAACTATTTAATTAATAATAATAATAGTAATTTAAATAATAAACTTTATCATGCATGTCTTTAAGTAAATCTTAATTCTTGCAGTTATGATTAGTATCTTATAAAATGAAAAGTTAAAAGTTATTAATGAATAATATATGTATTGTATTCAGCCCTTTTTAACGTCCCAGTGCTGGGCACGGGCCTGAACCCTCCCTTCATTACGAAAGGAACCAGACCATAGAGACAGACTTCATATATCTTTCGAAAACTTGCTAGGTTTTCTCAGATATGCAGGTTTCCTCACGATGTTTTCCTTCACCGTAAGGCAAGTGGTAATCATTAGAAATGATTTGCACATGAAAATATTAGAGATGCGAGATCCGGGATTTGAACCCGCTTCACTCGGTTTCCCAAGCATGCGCGTTGCCACTGGGCTACCACTGTCTTGTTTATTTCATTTACGTCAAAGGTCATTATTCATTAATGACCATTGACGTAAATAATCATATCATCCCAGTGAAAAAAAAACATCATTTATCCTTAGGGACAATAGATTTCCTTAGGGAAATCTATTGTGTTGTTGTTGTTGAGTATAATATCTTCGACTCCAGTTTTAAGGCATCATAATATCTCATAAGTCCAACGATTTTTTCATGCGAAGCGGTAATAATAGCCCACAGTTACACATTAAAGCGTTTATGCCGTTTTGCTCTGTTTAGCTCAAAAACTGCACTTTTCAAAGCTATTATTACCTATGAATCACGCACTAGTCTTACTAACATGTTAGTTACTAATATTTTTTTAGGAATATAACTTATCTAAATAGTTTGTTGAAAAAAAATATAGTATTATTGAGTATTTGTGTAACATAACAAAATAATTTATAACAAGGGTGTCGGCAATTTCACTTTTATTATCAACTAGCGACTTACCTTCGCTTCGCTCGGGTGTTTAAATTTTTTTTTGAGCGATACCCTAATAATTTTTCTAAAAGTAGCCTAAGTTACTCCTTATAATATGAGCTATCTGCCAGTGAAAGTCCCGTTAAAATTGGTCTAGCCGTTTCGGAGATAAGCCGGAACAAACAGACAGACAAAATTTTTAAAAATTGTGTTTTTCTTATAAGTACTGTATGCATTTAATATAAAGCTGTTATTTTAATATTACAAACAGACACTCCAATTTTATTTATCTGTATAGATTTCGAGGTTAAAAATAATTAAAAACTACCGATAATACCAAAAAAATAAATAAAGAATAGGTACAAAATAATTCTTGAAATTCTTAAGTAAATAACATATAGGTAATTAAATACGTCTACATTGAGGTTATTTACATATATAAGCATTTAATCACAAAAGAATTTAGAATGTTTAAGAAATTACCCTAGATTGAATGATCATTTTAACTAATTATAATCTATACAGATAAATAAAATTGGAGTGTCTGTTTGTAATATTAAAATAACCGCTTTTTACTAAATGCATATGGATGTATACACGGTACATATACCAAAACAACATTTTTTACAATTTTTGTCTGTCTGTCTGTCTGTCTGTCTTTCACTGGCAGATAGCTGATGTTATAGGGAGTAACTTAGGCTACTTTTATTTTAGAAAAAGAATCAGGGTTCCGCGAAAAAAAATTAAAACCCATGAAATTTTGAACAAAATCCGCGTACGGCGTACACACCCAAGCAAAGTGAGGATAAATGGCTATATAATTTAAATAAATATCTTAAGAATAGCAAGCTACTATTTATGTATAAACATAGCTAACTGTGAAAACGTACCTAGGGACGAACGCGAGCGAAGCGAACGTGAGTCGCTAGTTAATCTAATATATTTAAACGAGCAATTCTTGTATATTTATTTATTTATTTATTACGGCGATCTCGGAAACGGCTCTAATGATTTCGTTGAAATTTGGTACGTGGAGGTGTCCGGGGCGATAAATCGATCTAGATTAGTCTTATGTCTGAGAAAACGCGTGTTTTCGAATTTTCACGTGGTTTTCTTTAGCATTATTCCACGCAAAATATATTAATATTTGGCACACTTGATTATGAGTGTTGTGATTAAGAGGCCAAAGCGCAAGATTGACTATCACAGGGTTCGAATCTCGGTCAAATACAAAGTTTTTACTTTTGTTTTTTTTTTGTATTTATTCAAGTTTTTAGTTTTTTTTTTGTTTGTAAGCCAAATTAGAAAAAAAATTGTACTTTAAACCAAAAACTCCGAGCGAAGTTCGTTCGCCCAGGTACTATATATAACAAGGATTATTTGACTATACTAGCCTACAATGCTTTAAGATATAAATGTCTAATAGGTAAATATGACAAGGTGTGAACTCTAATTATAGTTAAAATATTATACATCAATTTGTGATGTATTCTATGTATCGAAATAGATTAGATTTGCTTTGCATCGGCTGGCACCGACTTCGGAAATATCTGATTACACATCTATTCTTTTTTAAGAGTTTTTAAAATCATGATTAATTACATGAATAACCTTATTATTTAGTAAAAAATAACCAAAATATCACAATTATAAAAACCACATATCGTAAAAAAGCTAGTTTTATGTACCTAAACCTAAAGCGTTACATACTCACCTACGAATACATAGGTTTTACAAGAAAAAAACCAGCTGAACATTCATAAACTCCAAAGCAGCACAAGCTTCGTAAAGCCATACTCAAATGTAGCGGAGCATTTGCTTCAAGATGCTGAAAAAATAAAAATTCCACTCTTACCATACGACTTACTTGTTTCTGTTTTACCCCAACCGGCTACCTCCATAGTAAAATCGTCGAAAGTCTTATCTCTTACGTCTGGGCTTAAAGGGAGGCATATGGGTTTGACGAAATCTGAAAAGAGAAAATAAATTGTACTTAATATTCTCATGCCTTTCCACTTCTGGTTTAAGCACAGTCGTTATAGTGATAAAAACCTCTTCTTTCTTCTGATCTTTTTTACAGCCGACTAAGAAAGAATGTGTCATGCCTACCAATTGGGGTAATATACATATGTATTTGGCGGAGGAAGTGAATCTACCACTTATAATGTAGTAGGCAAATTTCTTTTACCTATTATCGAAGCGTCAGTGATTGAAAATAGATAGATAGATAAATACTTTATTGCACCCACAAAAGAAAAATACAGAAGATGAAAAGAAAAATAACAAAAAGGCACACAAAGGCGATCTTATTGCTACGAGCGATCTCTTACAGACAAATATATTAAAAAATATTAAATATTTAAAGCTTTGTTATATATTTTTTATTTTAATGCTCCACAGCTTCATAGAGTCACAGAATAGAATTGTACGCGTGAACTTGATGCCTCACACTTTAATATTAAAATGAGATAAAGTCCAATCACCAATGCCCGTATTAAATTTCCTGTTAAAATCGGTTTCGGAAATTTCCGAACAATAAATAAAAGGGGAAAAAATATACACCAGATAATCTTACGACCTCTCTATACTTATGACAATTATTTTGCAACTTCATTTGTCAGATAACCTTTTCCATATATAGAGATGAGTAATTGAGTAATGATTTGGTCAGAGCTGGATTTACAGAAGGGCAACTGGACCTGCAGCCCCCAGGTCCCTAAATGAACAGAACTTCCCCCCACAAGATATTTCTTAATTCTTTTTTATGTGAAATTAATGAATTCGTGAAGTCAAAAGAGCTTTTTTAATTTTTTAGCAATTTTATTCTGGGCCTCCCACTCCTGAATTACAGGTCTCAACAATTTTAAAGCCGGCGTTTTTTGGATTTGATTAATGGTTTTTAACAATTTACCTGAAATCCGTACTTCTTTCTCTAGTCTCAGTAAAGCTATATCGTTTTGCTGGTGGCCATCTACAGGATTATAGCCTTCATGTGCGATAGCTTCTTCCACCGGTATATCCAGCACTGGTGGACTGCATTCGTCCAAATAGCAATCACGCTCGCTTGACACATTCCACTCGCCTAATCGCACTGCAGATCTGAAAAAGTACAATTATAGGACTTTCAGTAATTTAAAATATTGTTTAGGTTTGGAGTAAACATGTATTACTGATTTTTTTGCACAAATGTAAAATATGCGCAATTACTATACAGAATAGATGCCTATTGGACACTACATGATGTAATATGTGCAGTACAAATATCAACGTTGACGCTATTCCCTGCCACTCTTTCACTATACATTTTTCTAGAACATGAAAATTATGTTGCATAACAATTGGGAGTCTAAATATTTTAAGATATACAATGAAGTAAAACTTAGTTACATACGTTTCAAAATAACAACTTACAGTTTCCAATTTTTAGGCAGATCTGCACCTTTAACGCAGTGAGCAGCAGTCAGGACGTATCTCGAAGATATCAACACACCACCGCAGTAAAAACCACTGCCTCTTGCTGTATTTGTGAATTATTTTGTTCAAAAAGCTATCTAATACTTAACGATTGATAGAATTAAATAATAAATAATTTTAATAAAATTACTACATCAATGTATTTTTCGTATAATTATCGTTTTCAACTTTTTTTTTTTAAATAATCGTGAAAGCTTACGTTTGTCATAACGAATTAAAGCCATCCAAGGGTGTTCATCAATGTCTGTCTCTGTTCCACCAACAATTCTGTCGCTATTCCGTATACCACATACGCTCGTATTAGGTAATAACGTCACAGGATCGAACCTTGGTAACTGTGCTTCCGAAATTTGAAATTCAGGTGGACAACAAATCTAAAATTAATACTATATAGTATAAAATAGAAATGAGTTACAAATTACAATCTATACTAATATTATAAAGCTGAAGAGTTTGTTTGTTTGTTTATTTGGTTGAACGCGCTAATCTCAGGAACTAATAATCCGATTTGAAAATGTCTTTTTGCATTAGATAGCCCGTTAACCGAGGAAGGCTATAGGCTATATCTCATCCCGGAAAAATGTACGGTTCCCGTGGGATAGATTTGTTTTTGTCTAGGGACGAACCCGAAGCGAAACGAGGGTGAGTCGCTAGTAGTCTAATAAATTTTATGCTTTAGTGTTATCTATACTAATATTATAAAGAGTTTGTTTGTTTGTTCGTTTTTTCGTTCGTTTGTTTGAAGGCGCTTATCTCAGGAAGTACATTCAACAACTAAATTCTTTTTGCATAAGATACATAGCTCGATTATCGAGGAAGGCTACAGGCTAGTAGAATATATAAGTGCAAAGAACAAAGAATTAAAACGTTCATTATTCCACAAAAAAATTCAGGTCAAATATCATATGAACCACAAAATGATGTGTTTACGTTAATAAAAAAGGATCTGAAAATGCCCTACAAGACTTAATGCCAAGATTTTTTATGCTAGACAAAAAAGACGGAAGATTTTAAGATTGTCATTTTTGCTTTATAGGTACCTACCTACTTATTCATTTTAAATTTCATCCTATCATATTTTGTTTTTAATTTTAATGTGTGAACCTAATTGAGTATTTTATTATAATAAGAAATAACGTATTAACTGCAGAAGTTATTGAGTTAGAAATAATAATAATTTACCATTGGCCGTTTTTCCTCATCAAATCCACAATGCAGTTGTCTTAATAGCTGTAATAATATCTCTGATGTTCCTTGTTTCAGTCTCTCATATAACCCCTGGCAATCTTGAAGAGTGATGCATGGTGCATTTTTATTACAAGCTGCAACTATAAACAGATATATAATATGTAAAGGTGGCTGTAACTCTGTTTTATATGCTCTACTAATTAGATAAGAAAACCTCTTTGGTTTTTGTTTGTACCTTGAACAAATAAAATTTGTGGCTATTTATGAAGAAAAAATGTGTATTTAAAAAAAAACCTGATAAACTTTTTAAAATCAAATACATTGGCATACTTTAGGATTTGTTAGCGACAACAGTAATATTTTAAAGAGTAAACGTTTGTGAGTTTGTATAGGTATTCTTATATACAAACTCACAAACGTTTTTGGAGTTTAAACGTTGTTTTGGAGTTTACTTCTTAGTAAACTCCAAAACAACGCTGAACTGATTCTGAAAATCCTTACACTTATAACAATTCTTGTTAACTATACTATTAACTTTTTATATAAGAATTGTGATTCCCCAAGGATATCAATATAAAAGTTACTAAAGGATACGAGACAATTAATGTATGTATATATGTGTCCTAAAAATATGTAACACAAGAAGTAATTTTGACAGAAAACACATTTTATAACTATTATTTTTTTATTCATAAAGTATACAAATAACCCCGCGGATTAGTTTAACTAGACAAAAAAAAATCCACGATTCTTTTATATAAATACTCGTATAGGTGAATTTCGTTAATACTTGTCTCAATTTGTTCCTGAAGGTATCGGTGTTTGTGGTAACTAGTCTGTGATTTTATTGAGCAGTAATGTAGATGCAGTAAGAGGAAACAAAAAATAAAATAGATATATGTTCATCAATACCTATGTTTTTAAAAGCACTTGAGTTGCCATTATAGACTATATCAAGAAACAATTTAGATAAGTGTTGTGATTAGAAAAACGAAAGTACATTTATAGTGGTTAGAAAGTCAATTAGTAGAAAATATAGAAATAGAATTATGTTGCATATAGTTCAGAATCATTTCTCAAGTACCTAAAGGATATAATATATTTTTTATTTTTTATAATAGGCACTTTCCTATTTTTCTATACCTATTTATTACATTGACTTTTTATATAATGTCTAATCATTACCAACAAGTACAATCGTACTTACCATTAAAAGGTACCTAGAGGCGAAACTGAGCGAAGCGAGGGTATGTCGCTAAATATAATTAATAACAATATAATATGGACTTGAGCGAAGTAAGAACTTCGCTAGTAGGCAATATTCTAATTTTATGTTATGTACACATATGGCATTTTCCTTATTACTATTTATCCTTTATAAAACCAGTTTCATATGGATCATACGTGGACCATATACATATCTTAATTCTAAAAAGTTTTAAATATAAAGTGCTTTTAAATTCGAATCAGGCTCGTACGAAAAAGGGCTTACAGAGGGAAATAAGGTTAAAAATTTTAGATATACGAGTATTTTTCTGTAAGTTATGATTAAGATCGTATCTATACATACTAAAATACAGTAAGTACCTATATGTAATAAAATTGGAACAAAGCCCGTAATAGGCATTGTGGTTTTCGGGTTAGCAATAGCACTAGCCCTAACGAAATAGAAGGACATGTGCATCGTAAGAGGCTTTAGGCGACTAAGTCGCCTAAGGTGTAGGGGTGATAGCCCGAATTAAGGTGCGAATAGGGTCCAACCGAAATATGCGGCAGATTCCTGCAGCCAACCTGACTCCACACATATTGGCTCGCCTTTGAACCTTTCTTGTAGGTTAAGCCAGCGAGGCCGAGAGGGTAATGCAGGTGCTGGGCATCCCTGCGTTTCCTTAATTTCGTCCAAGGCGGTGTAATTTCTGCGCAAAGGTCAATCCACCCACGGCAGCTTTGATAAATGGATAACTGGAAGTAGCGTTCGATGACTCGCAGCTAGTATAAAACATGCACATAATATGTCCCGAATGCATAATATAAAAAAACTTTTTAAAAAAAAATAAAAACCGACTTCCTGGCACTGAAAAGTAAAAAATAACTAAACAGAGGTTTTCATTTAAAATAGATACCTAATCAGATATTTTCGAAGTCGGTGCCAGCCAATACAAATCAAAGCACACCGACTTCGAAAATATCTGATTAGGTATCTATTTTAAATGAAAACCTCTGTTTAGTTATTTTTTACTTTTCAGTGCCAGGAAGTCGGTTTTTATTTTTTTTTAAAAAGTTTTTATTTTTCCATTTTTAGTGTAGACGTAATAAGCAAGTAATTTGTAAGAAGAAATATTTAAAAAAAAAAACATAATATTCGATTAAGCCATTTATTTAAAAACCGCTTGACCGATTTCGATAAAATTTATATGGGACCACCGGGGAAGAATACTCTTTGAAACAAAAAAAAATTTTCCAAATCGGTTCAGCCGTCTTCGAGAAATCCGTGAACATACATAAAAAAAAAAAAAGATTCCGACGAATTGAGAACCTCCTTTTTGGAAGTCGGTTAAATATGTTCTTTCGTCAACTTGTTCTTCTTAATTCGCTTTTCACGCAGTTCGGGATTTATAGTTTTTTTTAACAATTTCTTAAATTCTTTTTAAACATATAAGTTGTATATATTTCTATTTTTTACCCCACTCGATTGATACGGACGAAAAAAATGTTTTCACGAGAACAAAAATCTGAAGTCCAATTATTTTTTATTTAAACGATCAAATCTAGCTAAGCAACGAGGGTCAAAAAAGAAGAAAACTCAGGCAGACCTTTTCATATTAAAACTAGCTGCATGAAGTTGTTGGGTATATATAGATACTAGCAGAACCTGCGGCTTCGCTCGCGATCAAACTATGTAAAATACGAAATTTAATGCAAGTATGTCCAAGGAATAAAAAGTTTCATACAAACTTTTATCCCTTATTTTACCCCCTTAAGAGTTGAATTTTGAAAAATCCTTCCTTAGTGGATGCCTAAGTCATAAGAGAAATACGTATACGAAATTTTAAGCCCTAAGAGTTTGGCCTGTGCGTTTATTTAAAACTTTCATCCCCTATTTTAATCCCCTCTTAGGGGTGGAATTTTGGAAAACGCTAAAATACGTAACTTATTATTTTTGCCGTACTCAATTCATACCAAATTTCAAGCAAATATGTACTACAAAAAACCTCTATGGCTTTTTGCTATTAGTAATGATTTGCAAATGTATGATTGTACTTACTCATTTATATAAGTTCGCGTTTCATACTATTTTTTGAAGATATTATAGAAAAAAAAACTTAAGTGATCGTAACTCAAAATATCCAGTATCTGAAAAGACATTTTACGTATATTCTGTAAATTCATTTATGTTTAAAGTATTTAGCACGGTCCACTACTTCTATTTTTTGCACATTTCCTACTTCATCTTTTCAAAGTTGAAGAAAGAGACTACAATGATAGAACTCGCATATAATGTTTACGACTTAAGAATCATGTAACTCGGCTAACGTATTATAAACAGGCTAAAATCTACGTTACTTTTTAAGATCCTTTGTCAACTTGTTCTCACCTTTTAGTTCGCTTTTTACGCAGTCGTGTTTTTTTATTAGTATTTTGAAGTCAGTTTTTATATTTTTTTGAGCTTTTTGTATTTAGAAGTATGTACATCAATTTTTTTTGGGAATATGTCCATTCAAACATGCTAACCCTTCGAAACAAACATAAATAAATTCTCACCCCTTCTCTCGTCTAAGAGATGGAATTTTGAACAACTTTGAAATACATGTTTATAGTTTACTTATTAGTTCAATAAAGAAAGACAAATAGTAAATTTGAAGCAAATCAGGCCTTTTTTTTCATTTCTATACTAATGTTTTCACCCTATTTCTCATGTTTGGGGTTGAATTTCTAAAAACGATAAAATACGTATGTATTTATTTTTGTTAAGAAGCTTTAATATTAAATTTCATTCTTCTTACTTCAAAAATGACGGACTCCTCATATAAAATTTCATCCCTTATTTTACTCTCTTAGGGGATAGATTTTCAACATCTCTGAAATACGAACTTATTTATTTAAGTATAATGTATAAGAAATTGTATAAGAAAATTCATACTTCTTACTTCAAAAACGACGAACCTCCCATATATACTTTCAACCCCTATTTCACCCTCTTAGGTGATAGATTTTCAAAAATTCTGAAATACATATTTATTTATTTCTAATCAGAAGCTTGTATATGAAATTTCACGTTTCCAACTTCGAAAATGACGGATTTCCATATAACCGTTCATCCCTTACTTCACCCTTTTAGGGGTGGAATTTCTAAAAATCCTTTCTTAGTGGATGCCTACGTCATAAGAGGAATACGTGTGCGAAATTTTAAGTTTCTAGCCCTAAGGGTTTAGCCTGTGCGTTTATTTAAAACTTTCATCCCCTATTCTACCCTTTTAGGGGTTTAATTTTGGAAAACGCTGAAATACATAGCTCATTATTTTTACTGTACTCAATTCATACGAAATTTCATGCAAATATGTCCAAGGAATAAAAAGTTTCATACAAACTTTTATACCCCATTTCACCCTCTTAGGAATTGAATTTTAGAAAACTCTGAAATACGTAACTCATTATTTTTGCCGTACTCAATTCATACGAAATTTCATGCAAATATGTCCAAGGAATAAAAAGTTTCATACAAACTTTTATCCCCTATTTTACCCCCTTGGGGGTTGAATTTTGAAAAATCCTTCCTTAGTGGATGCCTTCGTCACATGAGGAATACGTGTGCGAAATTTCAATTTGCTAGCCCTAAGGGTTTGGCCTGTGCGTTGATACATCAGTCAATCACCTTTGCCTTTTATATAATAAGATATAATAATAGTGGAAATATAGTTATGGAATCTGATAATATAAAATATAAAAATCAGACAGGTACGACTTTGACTTGCATACCGATACTTTCGTAGCAAGAAACATAATAAAATGTTTTGTTTTAACATATTTATTTGCTACATTAAAAGTAAAATGAAATATTAAGCCGAATCTGTACATTAAATATTTTTTTGGAAAATCTTATTGAAATAGACATTATGGATACAGAGGCGGAATTTATAGTTTTAAGAATATTTTTTTTCTGTCTGTCTGTCTGTGACCGCATCACGGAAAAGCCACTGGAGGGATTCTGATCAAATTTGGTATGATGATAACTGGTTCTCCGGGTCAGCATATAGGAAACTTTTTACTGCGGGAAAATATCTCATCTCTGAGATATCTACACTAAACGTTAAAACGTTAGTGGGGTGAGTTGATAGTATACTATATTTATCTTGTTGACGGCATAAATCATTCATAATAATAATAAACTTTTATTTCGAAATATTACATCCATAGTGTTTGTGTTAGTAAACAATTTGGCCATTATCACTATATTAGTAGACATAATTATTGAATGTTTATTTTGATTTAATTAAGATATTTTAAATAAAATTAAAAATTATATTGTTTAATCAATCTAAGTTGTTGTATTTTTGTCGAAATTGAAATAAATATTTCATATTATTGCTATTACAAGCAAAGTTAATAGGGTAAACCGTTAGATGACATATACGTCACATACACACCATGTTTTCAACTTTAGAAGCATATAATTAACTCTGTACTCTATTAACATGAATAACAAAATTAGTTAAAAACATCGTCTAAATTTCCCCCCACATTTATGTTTACTCAAATTTATTTTTCTTCATCCCTGTATTATAAGACGTATGGAGGAGATATTTTTCTTTTATTTTTTATAATTTCACTACAGAATTATTTAGCGGTTCACATGAGGCATTATTATGATATAATAAGCCCTTTATTCCGAACTACCGGTTTGTGTAACTTTACAGAGCATATTTATTATGTCAGTTTTATGTTATCTTCCCATCTGGCTTGTTGGCGTCCTCGTTTGCGTTTTTCATCCCTGGGAAGCCAATCCGAAACAATTTTCTCCATTTCTCTTGACAACCTCGCATCATGTGACCGGTCCATCTCTATTTTCGTTGATCGTGTACTTATCAGCCTATTTAGTTGTTTTCTCTTATTGTGCTATTTCTCACTCTATTTTGTTTCTTTATTCCTTTCAAGCTTCTGTTCATGGCTCTCTGACAGCGTTCCAGCTTTTCTCTGTGATGTTTGATGAGCGTTGAATCTTAAAATCCATAGTTGATGACGGGATATATGTGTCGAAGAGTTTTCTTTTTTTTGCATGCTTAGCTTTTCAATAATTCCTTAGTGCTTTGAGTATTGTGAGAAATTATCTGGCCTAAATAAATGCATTTATTCTGTTACATATTCAAGTGGTTCGTGGTCAATTTCTATAGTAATTGGTTCGGACTTAGTAAGCGATTTTGTTTTCACTTTATCATGGATAGACCTATTTTCATGCTTTCGTCATTGAGCGTCATTTTATGATTTCCTTCAAATGTGTCCGCAAATCTAGAGTGGTACCGAAGTCATACCAGTCTAGCTTGCGGAAAACATTTTCTAGTGCGGCTGAGAACAATTTCGGTGATATGAGGTACTCCTGTTTTACGCCGCCGCCGCCTTTTGATCTTGATATTTTGCTCTCGTGTCTCTAGTTGGCCCCTTGCTTCATTATTTGCATAGATATTCTTAATAATGTTGAAATAGTATGAGGGATACCCTGCTGTTCTAGACTCTTCCATAAGGCTTTGTGATTATATACATGATTCTTTGTGACACATGAGACATAATATACCTACTCAATTTCAGCAATGTAGCTCCAAGAATGTTCAAGTCAAATGACTGTGACATATGGACAGAAGGACATAGCCTTTTGGCTACAAAACCCTAAAATATATATTGAAAACAAATATATTTAGGAGTTGAGTATACACTTGAGTTGTGTTACCAACTAATTAATACAAATGATAAAATAGTAACAAAGTGAAACCTGTAAATGAAATATTTTTGAACAATGACGTGTTGTGTACAGAATACAGAGCCCAAAACAATAGTAATTTAAATTTTTATCTGTTTGTCTGTATGTTTGTGTGTATATTACGCAAAAATTGTTTTTAGCTAAATTTTGTGTTAAACTTATTACTCGGATCAACATTTAGGATACCTTTTAATGCAGGAAAATCTTTTAGTCCCAAGGGAAAACAAACTAACTGTTTCTTAGAAAACATCGCTAATGCTAGCTAAACTTTAAGAGATACATCACAACAATGTACTAGAAAATTGTAGATCATAAAAAGACCTACAAAGTCCGCAATAGCATATGTCTATCTCCTAAGGTACATTCGCAATAACATAATATTATAAAACAAAGTCCTCCGCCGCGTCTGTCTGTCTGTTCGCGGTGAGTCGCTAATTAGAATTAGTCAATAGATTAAAACGTACCTAGAGACGCATCCTAGCGAAGCTAGGGCAAGTCGCTGGTATTTTATAAATGTAAAAATAAATATAAATAAATATGTTGGGACATTAACACACAACACCATCTAGTTCCATGGTAAGCTACGAGGCCTGTGTTATGGATACCAGATAGTTGATACACTACACATATATTACTTTATATACATACATATTATAAATATAAACACCCATGACTGGAGTATAAACATTCGTGCTCATCACACAAATGAATGCCCCCAGCGGGACTCAAACCCGCGACCGCTGGCACAGCAAGTAGGGTCACTGCAAACTGAGCCAAACGTGTCGTCAAATGTTGTTTTATAAATATAATAGTTACATGTTATTATGATGCTACTCTTAGAAACCATAGCATGTTTGGAAGTAGCTTGACCAGATTTTTTTATTCGATTTTAGTTATTTATCTGGTTTATCCAGTATCTGTGTTAAATTATTATTCTAGTTAATTTTTGAAGATAATATTTATCTGATACCCCTTGAAGAAAGATAGAAAAATTTTGGGAATTAATATAAAGAAGAAAAAGGCCTGGTATTGTATGATGATTTTTGTAGATTTAAAAAAAAATGCAACTTATACCATATACATAAACATGGTATAAATAGTTAAACGTATGTACATATGTACTTCATAAAGATTTTATTATTGTTTAGTTACAAAACAGTTAGCCGAGCATTTTGCTATAGTTATTATTATTACGTAAGGTTTACTCTCTGTACAATAGCAATAGTAGGTCCGAACACTTCACGTGTTTACCTCTAACTATATAGGTATTAAAAGGAGATGATTTTAAGAGTGGATCTTCAAATACAGAATCATATTCCAAAATCTATCCATACCTTAAGTAATAATTATTATAAATTATAAATCTATCCATACTTTAAGTAATAATTATTATAATTTTCTACAATTGTTTGTTTAGAAATCAATGAGATCTTTTTTACACTTTAACATATATATTTATATGTTTTTATAGATATTATATATATATATATATATATATATATATATATATATATATATATATATACATATTTGATATTTCATATGGAAGTGAGGGTAAATGTTTCATGTAAGAAAAAAACAATATTAGTGAGCGCATGAGTCAACCGCAGATATGTTTAAAATGTAGTATGGTAACACTATTTCATTTTACTTAAATAACAAAAAAAACAACATGATTTATGTACGATATCGCTGAGATTTTTTTATTGACATTTAATCGCTTAAATTACAAAACTGATCAAACTAGCTATAATGCATTAATCAAACAATTACGTCATGCAAACTCATCTCTGAATGTCACAATGTAATCAAATTGTTGTTGAGACATATATCTAAAAATATAAACTTTGTGATATAAATCTGAACAATAGTTTGATGGTATAAACTATTGATATAGCTGTAAATACCTGTAGGGTCAGCAGTTGAAAACAGGACGAGAAGCCACACTAGGGTGTTCTTGTAGTACCAATCCATTTATTACTGAGTATTTTCACTTAATAGAAGTTTCGTTCGTGACGAGACGCTTACGACTGATAAACTTGTAAATTGACCAGTGAGGATTGAGGTTATCAATCCATTAAAATGCACCACAACAAATATTATTATTTTATAATAGAACCAGTTTACGCGTGCTTCGCAGCCAGTTCGTTAAGCTCATCTGACGCGGGATTTCCTTGTACTTTCCACGCGTCGGTGGCTATGATTTAATAACTAGACATATTTTTGCTTCTTTTCCTCTTTCTGAAATGTTATGTCATGTCTGATTTTATATTTTTTGGTCTGTAATATATAAACAAAATTCCAAACAAAGTTTTGTACAATATATTATAAAAACAATATTAGTACCTATTTCAATGTATTTGGGTTGTTTTTACCATAATATGTTTTATAACGCACTCGTTATCATTATGAAGATTTTAATTATATACATTAATCGACTGTGGTTACACTAGTATTGTGTCTCGTTTAGGCTAAATTATAAACGTCATGTCTTATTTAAAAGATATTATACTATATACCTACCTACCTTAGGTATGATGAGTTTTATATCCTTTACTTGAGAAATGATTGATTCCTCGTACAAACTTCCACCCCCCCCTTTTCACCTCCTTATTGCGAGTTAATAATGGTTCTTGCGATTGTACCTAAGGAGAAAGACTTATGCCACAGTTTTACGATCCATACAGTTAGGAAACGAATGTACTTGCATGGAGCAACAGCGGGGAGCAATCGCGCTTAGTTTGCGCACTCGAACGCTAAGGGCTGACACGACTATGTAAATCGCGACCGAGTTTTACGAGAATCATTGATCACATTAATTACATTTTAATATACTTAATGTCTATATAAATAAAAATACAGTGCCAAGATGCAAAGAAAATGGATATCATTTGTTCCCAAAAAACAAAAAACAGAAGAAATTGTGGGCTAAAGCATTAAGACGACCAAAATTGGCGATATCACAATCTTTATATTTAAGGCTATGTGGACTTTTATAAACGAGCGACTTACCCTCACGTCGTTCGGGTTCGTCCCTAGATGATTCTTTAAATTGATATAACTTTTTTATTTATGAGCCGATTGAAATAAAACAAATACTTAATGTTAAGTGAAGCTTACCACAATACATTAGTGAAAACCGCAACGAAAAACAGAAAATTCTAAAAATCATTGTTTTGGATTCTATTGCGATAATAAAGACCCTCCAATAATAGTTTTGCTCAAATATTTTCCATGTACAGACAGTGATCAGTTACATTTTTATTACATGTATAGATAGCAGTCGTATATGAGGTGGTTTTCTTTACATGTATTTGATGTTAGTTTGGATTAAGATTTTTGAGGTGACCATATAGATAATTTTTTAGGGATAATTCCAAGAATGTAAAGCTAGAGTTTCTCGTTTCCCAATTCTTTTCAGTTAAGACATTAAACATTTGTTTTCCTCTTTACGTAAATAGAGTGAGACTTAGAGGCTATTGATCAAGTACGAGAATTTGCTGTTTGCTGTTGTTATGTTACAGACGGAGTATTTGATCAAATAATGAGGGTTGATTTAAAATCCGAGTGGACAGACGAGATAAATTGATACAAAGATGGCCTCAGCCGTACGAGTATGTCTTATTTACTTATACATGTAGTTTATATTATTATAGCGTAGATGTCTAGACAGTAAGTCGTACAACTAAACGAGTTTTTGGTACATAAAATGTATTAAAATGATGGTACTTTTTTTCTGAGTATTATTCCCAGTCAATGAAAGTTAATGGAGGTCGTTGCCTCATTAAAGGTGAAGTAAAAAATATTTTAAATTATAATTAGTGTACTGAAATGTACTGGAAAGTTATTGACCTTAGGTCTTAGGTAGTTCTGAACAAAGTGCTATTACATAAAACTTGATTAAATAAATCACAAAAATAATAAAAAATAAAATAAAAATAAAAATAAAAATAAAATCACGGGAAAAGCCTTAAAAGATAAGATGTATCCAAAATTGATTGTTAGTTTCATTTTAAATAACTTACAGATATTAATATGTTTTACTTTCGGGTAGCGGTTATCAATGCAGTTTTTTTTAGATATCAATTAAAATTCCAAGTAAAGTAAAAATTATTAGTTATGCATCTACAGGCAAAAGAAAAAGTATTATACTATATAATATGTGAACTGTTGTTGAATTATGAATCTATTGCTAAAAAAAAAACTAAATTCTAATTTATTTGGATGTATGGTGTCGTTATTTATTAATTATTACAACCATGATTGTTTTTATAATTTTATTTCCAAATAAAAGAAACATTAATGGTGGCAAGTGGAAGAACTTTTGGCCATATGCCGGTTAAGGTCATCGAAAAGTTTAAGGCCCAACGTAAACATAGTAATGCTCTTTACCAATTGCCAATGATATGTATTGTTCCATAAATCGTTAGCACTCTTCCAAAAGATTGTAACTTTCTGTTTCAGTCTACTTGTAAGCTAAAAACAAAATAAGAATTATAATTTTAGCATTTTAGAAGATGACAGAGTGTACTTACTGACTCAATAACTAACACTTAAGATCTTAAATCCTCATTAATTGAAGGTAAATACTTGATCATGTCGAAGGTCTCAACTATTTAAGACAAATATCTGTCTACTAGCGACTCATCCTCGCTTCGCTCGGGTTCGTCCCTAGCTTGCTTCCCAATAAACTTTCATCCCCATTTTCACCCCCTTAAGGGATGATTTCCAGAACAAAAAAATATCTTATGTCCTGCCCAGGGTCTCAAACTATCTTCTTATCAAATTTCATCTAAATCGGTTCAGAAGATCCCGAGATTACTCCGTAAAAACTCACAAACTCACAAACTTTACCTCTTTATAATATTAGTATAGATATATAGCTCGTATGGGAATGGAGATCAAGTCATCTTACGCTCAGATTTATTTAGTGTGAATCTATAAAAATATGTAATTTCCATTTTATATCGTATCATATTTGCACATCAGTGGCGAAAGGTGAAAAAAAAAATACAAAAAGATATTGATATATAATTTTTATATATCAATGCAAATAATAATAATAAAATAAAATGTAGTTGTAAAAATATATATTTCTTCTTAATAAGACTATTATGTTTTTTTTAAATGTATGTAAAATATCCCATCAAAATACATTTTACATTTAATGAAATAATAAAACCTCATAAAATATCATTAAAGCCATCTACGAAAAATCATTACGCATCACTTAATAAGTGTAGGTACGGAAATTTGATTTAAGACCGGAGTATTTTATTTTTCTTTATTAAAAGTATATTTTACAAATTACAAACTAATGTACATACATACATCCTTTTCATATTTAATAGTTGCGAATTAAATACTTAGTGTAGTAGCTAACATTAATTTAAATATTGTGATAATAACATTTGGTGAAGATCGATGTCCGGACTGAGGAGTCACGGTTATTTCGAATCTGGTTTCTTCCGAAGAAGTACCAGGCATCGGCTGCAATGGAACAGGTGCTATTAACTTTTTGGTACCGCCCTCGAAACTTTCATCTCCTGCCTTATTTCTTTTCCTCGTACATGAGAGTTTACATCCGCTCATCGCTGATTCAGCACTGCATATTTTATAAAATACATTTATATAGTGATTCTGTAATTATTTTGTCATTAACATCATTCTGATGTCCGCTACTAATGATGGCAGTAAAGAGGTATCATTCAAATAAGTTTTTAATCTATTATTATTTTATAATACGAGTATTTTCTGGAAGACGAAATATAATATACCTAATTAATAAGCAAAATGAAAATTTATAATTAAATTTTTTGTATGTATAATGTGTACCAATAATACCAACTCTATTTGTTAATGACTCATGACGATCCGTAAAACAATAAAATCTATACATACCTATAATAAAATAGTAACAGTAAAATCTGTACATAAATTATTTAAAAAAAAATATTGAGTGTTACAAGCTAATCTTTGTTGAAGTTTTGTTTGTTTATTGTATGTCTGTTTTTCTGTATATCTGTGTGCAATCCCGCAAAAAGTACTAAACGAATATTAACTGATCTTTGTGTAGTGATGTCATTACTCGGGTAACATTTAGGATACCTTTTATTACAGGAAAATCTGGCAAACAAAATGGCTGAGCCTAGACGGTGTTTTGTCTAAGTGTTTCTCTTAAAATTACCTACAGAAGAGTCCACGATAATGTCTATCTTCCAAGGTACGCTCACAATAACTAGCTATTTTTATTAACATATATAAAACTTACATACGTAGGGACGCACCCAAGGAAAGGGAGGGTAAGTTGCTAGTGCTGAATAATTACAATTCAATTTGTTATCAAAATGAAAATTGATATTTATAAAATTTCCGTTTATGAGGGTTTTACACAGACAATTCTTTTTTAAATTTGTTTCCTTTAAAAGCGCTGCTATATATGAAAAATACCTATAGTTAAAATGTTTTGTTAAGTTTACTTTCCTCGTACTAACTGAATACAGAATATTAGAAATTTATTCAAATACAACAATTTCACAAAAACTTCTATTTATGGCACCAACGTAATTGATTAGAAAAATGGAAATAACTTTTACAATACCTGTTCAATTATTTTAGAAAAATAAAATATTTCTGAACATTTTAGAGAGAATTCTTTACAGAATCTTTACAGGTAAATTATGAAGTCTAAAAATCATAGCCAACTAGTTTAATAATAGTAGGCCATATTTTTATAAAAAAAATTATATTCAAAAGGATATAACGAGATTCTATAGATAAATGAGCTTACACCGTTTGATCTCTACGACTATATACTATAACTAGCGACTCACCCTCGCTCCACTCAGTTTCGTCCCTACTTACGTTTTGACGTTTAGTATAGATTTCTCATAGATGAGATATATTCCCACAGTAAAAAGTATTCTATATTATGTTGACCCGGATATCCAGCTATCACCATACCAAATTTCATCAAAATCCCTCCAGTGGTTTTTCCGTGATGCGGTAACAGACAGACAAAAATTCTAAAAACTATAGATTCGGCCTCTGTAACGATAATAATGTTTATTTCAATAAGCTTTTCCAAAAAATATTTAATGTACAGATTCTGCTTAGTTACAATTTTATTATATGTATATTGTATAGATATACCTTAATCTTAATTGTCACAATACTAACTCGAAAAAATAAGAAATTTAAGAAAGGGGCATTTATAAAGAATTAAACGATTGTAAATCATCTAACAATAAAGAAAATTTCTTAATCTTTTTAAGAAACAAACCTTATTTATTTATGACAGATACTTGAAAACATATAAATCACAATGTTATGTGTTAACAAACTAAAAAATAATAATATTATACTTTTTAGACTTTCATTTAAAGTTATTAATTTATTTATATATTTTCAGCCGTATAATGATAACATTATATTTTTGTACTATTATACCTATATATGATCTCTGATAATACCTACTCACTAAGTGCCAGCTATTGAGCTGATTGTTGATCGATTTTATTGTTATCAGTTTTTTAAAGCTTTTAAGGATATTTTTATTATATCGACATAATATGTCGATATAACCTTACCCTTTGCACTTTCAAGTCGAGCGTCGCGTCGGTCTGATTTAGGACGCAGTTAAATTGAAATAAATTATTTTTAAAATATCCTTAAATATACATCAGTTTAAATATGATGGTCTTTAAAGAATGCTAAACTTGCGTATGTTACAAGAGTACGCGCGTACTCTTACACACACAGACATTAATCCAATACTATTGATTTTAGATAACCACACGTCCCACAGCACCTTAGAGGTAGTTATTTTTTTACACTTTGTCCTCAAAAGTAGTACCAAAAAAGGATTGCGAAACTTACTACTAAGAAGGCTGAAAGACGTTCTCAAGTCCTAAAGAAGACATCCAAAAAAGAAAATGTGGAAATGCCCACCACGTGGTGAAGTATGAGTGGACCTCCAAATAAAGATTGGATAGGATGTTCTGAATTATAGGGTACTTGTCATCTTGGTATGTAGCTTATAATATATCTGTATGGAAACATTTAAGTTAGGTTAAAAAGACAGACAATACACTTACTTCACTATGTTATGCATTATTAAAAGATATATTTTTTCATTTGATTTCTATTACATAATTGGATTGAGAGGACTATAGGATATAAATGATAGGATTTTAGTTTATGGATATACGAATTGAATTAGGGTAGACTTTGACGATGAAACGCTATAATATGTGCAAGTATTTTTCTGTACTAATATTTTTTTAATTAAATTATTTAGTACAAAAAGTATAAGTTCCACTACAACTTTACCCAAGTGGAGGTACATTTTTAATCGTATTTAAAATATAAAATGTTTGTATCTAAATTTTAGAACAGACAGACAGGTAAAATATATTTAAATCTATTTATCCGTTTGTAGCGATGAACAAACAAAACATAGAGTGGATTTCCTTGTTATATTTATTACCTATTTACAGATTTACAATTGTTCAGTGTTCTAATGTTTATATTATATAAATTACATAAATCAGAATCATTATCGTCACGCTACATCTCACTTGCTTAATCTGTCAATCACTTAGTTTATTTAGTTTTTTTAAGCTGCACTGCATTTAGATAATTTCTTTTGGAAGTTTAATATTAATTATGTATTGATTCACAACAAAAAATAGAGAATGTTTGACAATTTGTAAATCACAATTATATCATATATATGATATGCGAATGCGGCTTAAATAATAATTACAAAATTAATACTATTGAATTGGAAATAATACCTATAGTCTTAACACCTACAAACAGACTAGTCAGTACGTCACAACGGGTTCAGCAGTAAAGAAATGTATTAAAAAAATTTTTACGTTCAACGTTATTTCAATAATGTCAACTGATGTTTCGTTAGGTACTCTCATGGTAATATTGTGTCCATCTATAGTCCGTACCTATAGGTTAAAGTCTGAAACTAAGTATAAATATAGGTACTATAAATAATAGCTAATAAGTAGATTTAAATTATTCGTGTATGTTATCTAAAATCCACTTCATATAATAAGCCACTCTTGTGTATACGCCGGGGTAGCCGCCAACACCGCATCGTTTCGAACCATATGAGACAATTCCTCTTTGTACGTAACGCACCCCTACTCCTCGGGCTCTACCAGGGTACATGAGAGGACCTCCAGAGTCTCCTCCACATGAGTCCTTATCTGGTACCCCTCCTGCGCATAGCTGTGAGTCATGTATTTGGGGTGATCTGAAAAACATATTGATGCAGTTATAAATTTTCTACTCTACCTTTACTGATAGATTATGACCTGGAATAACATTTAGGCTACTGTTATATACTTAAAGATGTACCCGAACGAAGCGAGGGTAAATCAATTGTTTCTTTATATGTATGTATGTCACTACAACTGGAGGAAGCCGGGGAGATTTCAAAAAATTTTATAATATCCCATATGAACAACAAAACTTGTTCAGGTGTAACAAAATGCCTAGTTAAATATATGAAGCAAACTTGCAAGTACACATTTTAAGTACAATTATTATTAAGTTAAAATTGGTTCAGCCGTTTTAAAACTAAGACACACTTATAGGAGAAGGTTGTTGCCACAAATATAAGAATATTTGAAGAGTATAAAAAAGTTTAGCAAGGTAAACTGTACGGTGTTTATTACCATATAATGTTCCGTTTATTTTGCGCAAAATACATAGATAATTATATACTACAATTTTATTCGCAAGTGGAGAGGACAAGCTAAAGTACATTATGAATAACGTCTCACCCATTATAAATAGTTTGACAATCATTATTTGTGATAATTGGCAGATCCACACTTAGTAGTACTGGTGACTGCAAGCCGTCCTCAGTGGCACCCCACCCGGCAACCACACCTTGTAACCCTTCTAACTTCTCTGTCTGAAGCTCTGGAGTTACCGGTAAACAAATTGGCTTCATGCTATCTGCAATATTTGGAAAATAAATAATATTACTTTTTGATAAAGTGTGTAGTTTAATCAAAGAAGTAGTAATAATGCTTAGAATTATTTTAACATAAAACAAATGTATATAATTAAAAGTATTAATTATTAGGCATTTGCATACGTTTGAGTACCTGTTATATGGGCTCTCGCTAACTTACGAGTTACTTAAGTAAAAACGTAACTTATAACCGAATTTAAGTTATACTGATATTTTATTTTGAATTTATTATAATAAAGAATCGATCAGAAACTAAGTTATATTATGCTCTCTTGGTTTTTTTCCGCCACGGCGGTCAATCTTGTTGAGGTAACCATCTGCGCAGGAAATATTATAATGCACAAGTGTTCGCGCAGACAGAAATCAGTGCACTCTCTTCTCCTCTACACTCTCACAGTCCGATGGGACTATACTTTGACAAGATCAGCTAGTGCTCAGACGCAGGATCGACGGTTTTACGTGCTCTCCGAGGCATGGGGGTGAATCACTGCCAACCTCCCAATTCCTGGCTGCTACTGAGTATTACTTAAAAGAAAACTTAACTAGCTAGCCACAGGACCACTAAGGCAGTTAAAACAAAACTCTACCGTATCAAATAAAAATAATAGTCAATCATAAAGACAAATATGCTCATACCTAATAATATAGTTTTTGTTATACATATGTAATATATATAATAAGTTAATTCTTTTTTTCATAACTGACCTAAAGAAAAGTCCGCTGGTTCAGCAAGTCGTATTAGACCGATGTCATCTGTCAACTTCTGAGGACTGTAGCCCGGATGTGGGATTAAGGAGTCAATCGCAACTCTCTGTAAAATATAGACCAATTTTTTACATGTCATTTTAATTTTTCAAGTATATTTTTAAGCAACCTTGAAAAAGAGGAGTTTATGTGGTAGATCATTATTTTTTATATACATATTACATAACTTGTTCATACATATGTATATGTATATAGTGAAATTATAATGTAACTAAGATTGTCCCGTGATATTGTAAGATATTAAGACGAATGACGAAATTCCATGCAATTAAAATTTCACAAGTGAAATTATAATTTTATAGTTTTTACAATTTCCCTGCGCCATATGCATACAGTAAAAAGTACGTATCGCACGCATTTATCATATTAGAGTTTATGAATTAACCCTAGAACTACAAACCCATTTTTTTACCTGTAAACTACAAACAGGGGTTAATATTTACCCCACGCGTTTTTTGCTTGCAAAATCGTTCTGAAAGCAAAAGCAGTAATCTGACTCATAAGTACATGATTTTTTTTTTGTTTTTTTCATGCCAAAGAGAAAGGTGAAGTAAAGTTAATGTACGTATATTGTATATTGTAAATCTATACTAATAATATAAAGAGGTAAGTTTGTGAGATTGTGAGTTTGTGGCGTTGTAGGGGGTAATCTCTGGATTTACTGAACCGATTTAGATGAAATTTGGTAAGAAGATACTGGAGACCCCGGGTAGGACATAGGATACTTTTTATCCCAAAAATCATCCCTTAAGGGTTGAAAATGGGGGTGAAAGTTTATATGGAGAATCAAGTTAGGGACGAACCCGAGCGAAGCAAGAGTGAGTCGCTAGTGTTAATATATTTATTTATAAAATATATGTAATTAAACCCAAAATTAATATATTATTATATTACTACAAAAAACTGATAAGCCGGATGATAAAAAATACCCTAAAGTTATTATCTCATTTTAAGTAATAGAAAAAACCATATAAATTGCAAAAATAATAAATACATGATTTATGTGAGAACTGATACGAAATTAATGTTCACCAAAATAAGTATACTTAAATTAGTAAAAGCAATATATCTTCGAGGTCAAGCTCACAAATATCCTTATAGTTTTTATTAATGTCTGTTAACTTTTTGTATATATGTAAATGGGACTTTCTTATTTCAATTTAACGGTTTTGGTTATTAAAAGGCTTATTTAAAAAAAAAACTGTAAATTTACAAATGATGATAACAAAATTATCTTTTGTAATAATTAAAGCAATATTATGATATTTAAAATGTAATGAATTTTTACCCGAACTTTCGGTGCACAAAACTGTTCCCCTTCAATCCTCTCACAATCAGGATCTCTCCTTACATCGTATTCGCCTAGAATAACTTCACGTAATTCCAGCTTTGAGCCCAAGAAGGAAACACAATGTGCTGCAGTGAGAACGTACCATTGGTTGATGAGCGTCCCTCCACAACTTAACTTGGTACCACGAGCTAAAACATTTGTCAATATGATTAATACTTGTTATTTTCGCTTGTTAGCTGAGTCGACAGATGTTATCATGTCCAAATGTCTATAAATATAATACGAGGGGTATTATATTACTATATAGCATATATACTATATTCCATATAGCAAAATTTATTAAAAGTTGACATTGAAACTAAAATGAAAAAAAAAAACAAAGAATTTTTCGTGAAAAAGGAAAAATTTTACTCCTTGCCAAAAAAAAATGATCAGCCGGATATTTTCAAAAAATCATGAAATTTTCTATGACTAAAATTATAAAATACCATAATTAATGATAATTAATATAACTATACGCACTTTCGGCTATTAAAATCAACGTCGACTAAACTTATTGATTTCACTTTAAAGTTTCGATTTTTATAGAAATTTTACAAATCCGCTATGCTATGACAATGTAATGTCATCGGTTTCCGGACCAAAATTTTCTTGTGAACTTTGAGTACATACAAAAATACTTAGAAAAAGACAGGCCTTTAATTTTTCCTAAATATCCAGCTTTTCATGGCTACTTCTCCACTTTTTTAAATAAAAAAAACAACCACTTTTGGCCACCATAGAAAAAATACAACGCTACCTAGAAGTACGTACTCGGAATCGCGTGTTCAAATTATTATCGCATTAATAGGTGTGACTGACCCAGTCAATGTACTTTTACAATTTTAAAATAAGTAGATTTAATTTATTTAATTCTATTTGTTTTTCAATAATTGCTGTATAATTAAAAAATAAATATATATTTTTATTATATACTTAACGCGAATATTACGTAGGTTCTTAGCGATTTACCATCGCTTCGCTCGGGTGCGGCCCTAGTTTTTTTTACGTTTTGAATATAAAGTTATTGCGTTAGGTGCGCATATGCTTCAGAACCTGTTATTGTGTTTTCCTGTGGGAATAAAAGATTTCCCTGTAGTAAAAGGTTTTCTAAATGTTAAATTGAGTGATAAGCTATCACTACACAAAATATAGTTAAAATCTGTTCATCATTTTTTGCGTGAAACACACACAGACATACAGACAAACAGAAAACTTTTTTAATAAATATTGTTTTGGAGGTATACATATATGTATTCTGTTCACACAATACGTTATAGTCATTGTTTTAAAAAATATACTTTATGTACAGATTTCGCTAAGTTACTGTTTTATTATATGTATAGATATTTATTTGTCATTAAATTAATAATAGTGTTGTGTTAATAGTAGTGTTTTCTATAATATTAACCACATTAACATAACTAACGACTCACCCAAGCTTCGCTCGGGTTCGTCCCTAGGTGACTCTTTGAATTGACATAACTTTTTTATTTATGAACCGATTGAAATAAAACAAATACTTAATGTTAAGTGAACTGTGAAGCTTACCACAATATATTAAAGAAAACCGCACCTAAATCAGTTAAGCCGTTTCTGACATTAGAGCGCACAAACGCAAAGACAATTAAAAAAAATATATATTTTGGGTTCTATTGCGTTAATAAAGACCAATAATACATTTACTCAAAATCTTCCATGTACAAACAGTGATCAGTTACAATTTTATTATATGTATTTATAGATAATTGTTGTTGTTTTTGAATATACGTAATTATATATGTTTAAAATCTGTTCATTGCTTCAACCACAAATACTAATATAGCAAAATGACGGATTGTAAATTAATTATTATTATATAAATGGGAAACAAACAATATCTTACGTGAGCCATACGATAGCAGCACCATCCAAGGCATCTCGAATAATCTCGTCCTGTTTCCTCCAAAGATTCTCTCACCCTCAATCGGTCCACAGTTAGTTGGCAACAGTTCTAAATTTCGATGAGATGCTATATTTGAAGCTGGATTGTTTTGTTCATTGCTATTGCTGCCTGTATTATCGTTTGAATTACCGATTTCATAGCTATTAGGGTCTTGGTCACCATTTACGTTTGATCCCCATTGATTATTTGGTCTGGAATTAGACCATGGGTCCGGATTATTATTAAAACCACCGGCTTCATTATTATTAATATGTAAATAAGAGTCACAGCATATCTGAAAATAAATTATTTTAATAAAATTTATAATAATTATTATTATACTCCTATAAGATATTTGTGTTTGTTTTGCGTGTCTGTCTTGCACACCGGGGGTTCCGTAGCGTATTATGTTTCGTTACATGCTAATTTGTTACGGTAAAAAAATTTTTTTTCATGAATTTACCAATCTTCAATATGTATTTTGTTGACGGCATAAATAACTTGGTATTTCATAGTATTACTCTAGACTCGATCCATACTTCATTCTTTAGTTACTCGTACAAGTTTAGTACCTAATAACAAGTATGGAGAGCCACCCCTACTTTTATAATTTTTGAAATTTTACTACAGAATTATTTAGCAACTAGCGTTTAAAGTACAAAAAAAAAAAACAAACTCTTCTTTCCCTTCTCTTTACAATAATGTATGGAAGTCTGCCCGATTTGTTGATATTTATGATTACTGCTCCGCTCCCTTGGGTAGTAGCGTGATAACATATAGCCTATAGCCACGGTAATGTTTATGTATAACATTACCGTGCTATAGCCTTCTTCAATAAAGGGCATATCTAATGCGAAAAGAATTTTTCAAATCGGATTAGGAGTTCCTGAGATTAGTGCGTTTAAACAAACAAACGAATAAACGAAAGGAACGAACGAACGAACAAACAAACAAACTCTGCCCCTTTATAATATTAGTATAGATATTTACATGATACATCTACTAAACATCAATACAGTTCCAATGACTTGGAGTTAAATGGCATGGACAGAAGGACAAACGGGCATGGCAAAATAATAAATACATAATATAAATTATAAGGGTTGCGTTTTAGCCTTTTGGCTATGGAACCCTAAAAATACAATTTCTAACCTGTTTTAAATGTAATAATTTATTATATTTTTTAATTTATATAAAATATTAAACAAATAGTACAATTAATTTTTAAGATTTATTACGATTTTACTACTATGTACAGTGGTTGAAGCAGTAACTTAAACCCCTGTTGCTTTTGTACGTACGTATTTATGTACGTACGTTTTTAGAATTGCCGTTAAAATAAATACATAGCCTATAACCGCTTCCATCGACGCAATAAACACTTATTATATAGGAAAAAGCTTATCTATTTGTTGATGTATTTAAAATGCGCAAAGCGCCGTCGTTTGATGCGTTAAACAATAAAACCAGAACGTAGGTACCTATTACACAATAAAATAACTTGGTAAATACGTTTCATTAAAAATCTTATATTGATATTTATTAGATTTCCAAGGGAGTAAAAATGTATCATTTATTTTTGTCAGAGGTTTTGCTTGAAAAATTCTTAGTAAAAAAAGTTATTCTAAGTATACTAGTACTATTCTAATATACGTATCATATTAAATTCAATAAGATATAGATGTTATAAGTATTGTTCTTAAAAGTTAAGTTAGTTCTTAAACTATAACTACATTAGATATTCTCAATAAAATAATTTGTTAACTTACTAATGGTTCATTGTACTCAAAACCGCATCCTAACCTTTGCAGCTTATTTCTCAAACTATATGGCATTGGTGTTCCAGCATTTTTGATTTCCGCTAGTAAACTTTGACATTTTGAAAGTAATTTGCAGCTACCTGGTCTGCCATCTGCTTGGCAGCTTTCTCCTCGATAATCTAAGAAATAAAGAAAAGGTCACTGAATATTTTAAATTCTGCAGATGACAATACTTTTTCTAGATTGTATTCAGCCCCTTTTAAGGTCCCACTTCTGGGCACGGGCCTCCCTCAATACAAGGGAGATCAGGTTATAGTCCACCACGCTGGCTAAGTGCAGGTTGAATCCATACTACCATATTTACTAATATTATAAATGTGGATGTTTTGGTTTGTTTGTCTGTCTGTTTCTTTGTTTATTTGTTTGTTTGTCTTTCTTTCACGTCGACACAGAGTGACGGCTTGGCGTGATTTTTTGTGTGGAGATATTAAGAGAGATGGGAGAGTGACACAGGTTACTTTTTACTGTGGGAGATTATTTAATTTCTCATTCCTACCTCAAGGGGAAACATAACCAATATAACCTACAACAACTCATCATACCTATGTTGCAGGTATAGTCTATTTCATAAAATAAAAATGATTAATATTATAATTTATATTAATTATACCACTTAAAATCACTTTAGAAGCAATAACTCTTGCTTCACGTATGCAGAACAAATTAGATATCTATTATGCAAATGCAAAAAGATTCCTCTCGAACACGGTTAGGGTACCGTTAGGTATGTGGGTATTTCGGTCCGATTTTACTACGTAGCAAAGGAAAGAAACCACGTATGACGTGGCGTAACGTGTGTATATAATCTTATATTTATTATACTATTTATGCAAACCCCGAAAAAGGTCTTAATATTATTTATATATTATTTAAATTTTAATATATTTGATATAATCATACCTATCATATGTATCGTTAATAATTAGAAATTATGTAAAATAGCTGTTTTCATTTTTAAATTCAGCACATATAAAATTTTTATCGTCTTTTCTATCCGTCTGTAGTCAGCTAGTCCTCATGTTGCTAGAGCATAATTAAGATGCAATATATGCATAATTAAGATGTAATAATATGCAGCGTAAGCTGTTTTACCACCTTCTAAAAGCAGCAATTCCATATGAGACCAAAGCTAATTCAATCCCCCGATTACTTCTTAATTTATCGGTCGATTGATACACGTATTCTTTAATTTTATCTCAGATTTTCTTACCAACTTTACCACCCTGGGACTGAACTTTGAAAAATTCTAAAATACGTATTTATTTAATTGTATTGAAGAATATTAATACCAAGTCTCAAGTAATTCTGATCATAAAAAAGCTCCCATATAAACATTACCACCCCCTTTTACCCCTTTAAAGGATGAATTTCAAAAAATTCCAAAATACATAGTGATTTCACTTCAAAAAATACCGTTTCTTATAAAGTTTCATGCCCTATTTTACCCCCTTATGGGATGAATTTTGAAAAATGCTAAAACAAGTATTTATTTAATTGTATTGAAGAGTATCGATACCAAGTTTTAAGTAATTCTGATCATAATTAATTTTATGTACATATAAACTTCATCACCCCCTTTTACCCTTTTAAGGGATGAATTTCGAAAAAATCTAATACATATATTTCTTATTTTTCATCTTAATACTAAATACTACTTTCCGTGCATTTCGCGTTAAGAATATCAGAGTTTCATACAATCTTTTTATCCCCTATTTTACCCCCATAGGGGTAGAATTTCGGAAAATCCTTTCTTATCAGATGCCTACGTCATATAAAGAACACACTCTCCAAGTTTCAGGTCTCTACGATTTATACTGTGCGTTGATCCGTCAGTCATTTAGGACAAAGCATTTTATATGTATAGAAGATAGTATTTGACTATGGATTTTCTCATAGACTTTTTTCACGAACATACCTACTTGAATTTTAAACCCCTCTATGAAAATACAAATAAAATGAAAATACATTTGGTTTTTATAACATTTTTTTTTTCAAATTCTACATTAATGTGAGGTTTTACCAATGACTTGTCTCTCGTGAAAACCACTCCATATCGCCAGATTATACAAAAGTGATTCGTGTTTTTACACAAAATGTAAAGAGTCATTTGTTAATATTAAACAAATAACTTTGAAGAAACAAAAGTTAAATGAATCTGATGTTCTCTTATATTCTTCTACAAATCGAGAAATTCTATTTTTTACAATATCGTCATTATCATTTTCTTATTTGTATTCTTTTGTATCAGCGGAAAATTTTTAGAAGAAAAGATTAACACATTTAGATTATAGTGGAATATCTTTAAGTTTGACCTCGAAATTTACTTAATGCAGAGATGTTTATTATACCTATACTACTACATATTGCAACGTTTAACTATTATTTCTTAAATTTTTATTAATAAATATCCATAATTAAAATAAAATGTTTTGCCATACAATTTATTTTCAAATTTGTTTACTAAACTGAACAATTTAAAATTTCGAGTAAATCAAAAAGCTCAATAAATAAACATTGCTCCTGTTTATCATCATACCAAATTTCATCAAAATCTATTCAGTGGTTTTCTCGTGACGCGTTCAAAGACAGACAGACAGACAGACAAAAAATCCAAAAACTATACATTCGGCCTCTGTATCGATAATAATGACTATTTCAATAAGATTTTCCAAAAAAAATTCAATGTACAGATTCTCTCAGTTTGAATTTTATTATATGTATAAATATAAATTATGCAATTAAAGTAGGTACTATGTACGTAACTTACTAATGCGATGAAGGAAAACCTATAAATATTTATGATATTAAATATGTCATCGCGTTTTAAGTATCTATACTAATATTATAAAGATTTGATTGTTTGTTTGTTTGTTTGCATCGAATAGGCTCCGAAACTACTGAACTGATTAAGATGTTTGGTAAGAAGATAGTTTGAAACCCTGGGTAGGATATAGGATAGTCTTTATCCCGGAAATCATCCCTTGAGGGGGTGAAAATGCGGATGAAAGTTTGTATGGGGAAGCAAGCTAGGGACAAACCCGAGTGAAGCGAGGGTGAGTAGCTAGTAATATATAAATATATTTAATTTTTTAAATTAATGGTTTTTATTCTCTCTTAAAAAAAATCCTTTGTACAATAAAATAAAATTGTACAATTTCGTTAAAATTTTATATTTTTTAAATGAAATAGACTTAAAAGGTTTAAGTCTATTATCTAATTAGAATTATACAAGCACTGTTGAATCGTCCATTTAATTTAAAAAGACCGTCATTGTAGTTAGTTCGTAAGGAAGTTACCACCGGATCGGAAAGCAGTTCTACTGAGAAAACAGAGGGCTTTCCATAAAAACCATTTGTTATCTGACTGAAAACAATTCTAAGCTACCATAGCTCGTACTACCAATATTAGGTAGGTACTGTTATTGTATACTAGCGACTCACCCTCGCTTCGCTCGGGTTCGTCCTTATGTACGTTTTACTGCTGAACTGAGCTGAACGTTGATAAGTAAGTCAGTGAGTCGCGAGTAGTGAATAAAAATAGTAATTGCGAATGTACGTTAGGAGATAGACATATTATACTATTGCGAACATGTTGGTATAACTTTTTAAGTCCTACAATTTTCTAGTACATTGTTTTGATGTATCTCTTATGGTTCAGCCAGCGTTAGCCATATAAATTTCTAAGGACGACTCGATAGAACCAGTCATTGCGTTTTCCCGCGGGAACGAAAAATGTGCCTGTAGTAAAAGGTATCCTAAATGTTGACCCGAGTGATAAACTATCACTATACAAAATTTAGTGATAATTTTACAAAATTTAGTAAAAATCGGTTCGGTCGGTACTTTTTGCGTGAAACACGCACATCGATTTGACTAAGTTAGTTTAAATATAGGTATAGATAAGAATAGGTATTGCGAGTGTACCTATAAAGATATATTGTTGCAGATTTTTCTATTGATCTTTTCAAGACCTACAATTTTTAGTACATTATTTTGATGTATGTCTTAAGGTTTAGTCAGCGGAAGGTTTCTAAGGAAGACTCGATAAAAAAATTTATTGCGATTTCCCGTGGGAAAGAAAGTTTTTTCTGAAATAAAAAGTATCCTAAATGTTGACCCGGGTAATAAGTTATCACTTCACCAAATTTCGTTGTAATCAGTTCATTACTTTTTGCGTCAAACGCGCACACACAACAGACATACAGACAAAAAAATTAATAACTATTGTTTTGAGGTCTATATTGTATACATAATACGGTACAGTCATTGTTTTTAAAAAATATTTAATTACTGCTATATTTAGTTTAGCTATATTTAGTTACTGCTTTATTATAGTATAGATTATAAGGTATTGTTCACAAACTAAATGTTACAATATATATTTCGATTTCCGCACTCAACCTCAGAATGTTTTCCAGTCCTTGAGCAATATAACGAATAACCTGTATAATGATGACTCAGCCCTTTTATTGTCCCACTGCAGGGTACAGGCCTCCCCCTAATACGAAGGGGACAGTCATCAGGCTGTAGTCGTCCATGCTAGCCTAATCCCTCCCGGACAAATTCTAAGAAATCCGTGCGAATTTCCGAGAATTCAATTGTTATCTAGCACACCGGTGTGCTCGCGGTCCTCGAGGTGAATTAATGGAAGTTTTTTCAGGAAATTTGCAGAAAATTATGCAAGTTTCTTTACGATGTTTTTTTCGCCTTAAGACAAGTTGTAAGTAGTAACCATGTTGAGAATGATTCGCATTTCAAAATATCGAGACTCGAGGTTTAAAATTTTCGGTTCACTTGCTTGGTTTTCCAAGCGAGTGTGCTATCACTGCGTTATAATTTTGTGAATCTATGTCAGAACGGAATTTTACATTAAAATTATCGCATCAAGCGGAAACCCCTTTGTTTCTTATTACAAAAAGAAATAATAGGTATCTAACAGTCAAATAAAGACTATAATTATTTACGATAATTAAGCATATATTTTTGTGTAACATAACTTTTTTAATCGTATATTTTTATCCAGCTCGTTTGAGGAGATCTTGTTATTTCGGAGTAAATTATATTCGAAATATTGGCCTACTTAAGAAGCACGACTTTTCAATTTTTTTTTTAAATTTCTACAATATTTGCTTTTAATCTGTCAGATATTAAAAGTTGATCGACTTTGAAAAACAAAAATATATTATATTAAAATATGAAATATTTATTTATAATAAGTTAATATTATGATCTTTCTTCTTTTTTCTTCTAGCTAATAAAAAATACCAAGAACCAAGCAGGGTTCGGAACCGGTTTAAAAAAACGGTTTATTTCGGTAATGCAATGGTTAATTCATCTCTCGTTCTTTAACCGGTTAATAACATCGAATGGTTTAGTAAACCAAAATTATAATGTTTAACGGTTATTCTTATTAGGGAATGTACAAACGCACAAAAACTCATTTCAACCGATTAATTTTGATTATGGAACCTAAATTCGTCAAAAACCGGTTTATAAATTGAACAGATTTTCGAGACCTGGTACCTATTGGCTATTAAAATAAGGTAATAAAAAGTAATTTTCTTGCCGGAAACAGCATAGAATTGCATAGTCTGTTTATGCAAGAAAATTACCTTGAACAATGTAATCTTCTAATTAACAAAGACACATATTTGATTTAAAATTAAGACTGTAGTTTCTGAATTATACAAGTAATAATATTAATATTAAACATTTCTTAATAATATATCCCCCATCTTATCCTATCCCTCAGAACTCGGTTGACCGAGCTTATGTATTGAGTTTAGTATGTTTGGCTAACAAATGAATATACATATAGATAGATAAATAAAATAAAATTGCTTTCTTCGTCGCCTTTATTGTTATTAAAACATACATCAAAACAAATTTGGCTTGCTTAAAAGACATAAAACAAAGAAATAAAGCTATTTACCTACTGCACTGAACCACGATAAATTTAAATACTCAATAAATATCTTTTAAGTTATATATAAATTGCTTCAATACTATCATAAATTGCTCAGTATTAACATTCAAAATTTGCAATAGTTTAATAGAGTAATTATTAACATTAAAGTATTTATAAAATATAGAACAAAGTCGTAAACAAACTGATGTCAGTGACCACAATATCAAGCTGACGCTAACGTTCTGTATGTATAGTATGTATTGTACGTATTAAATACAGTTAAATGCTATCGAAAACATTGTTTACACTGTAACAATTAATAAAGCGTTTAAAAATCATTAATACGAAACCGTATAAATCGTATTAGACGCAGATATTACTGGTATTACCAGTACCGTTTCTTTATTCATTAATTAATTTTAAAAGTTAATTGATTTAGTTAATAAAGATTACTTACAACACTCTATCGGCAGAAACACAAAAACAACACACAAGAGAAAACGTAACATCATGATGTTTTCATTTTACACGTATGATAACTTGTACAATGCGAGTCCACATGTCAGTCTCGAAGTCGTTGAGAAATATCACTGAAACTTATTTAATTAAAGAAGAATTCACTTATCATTAAAGGTGGCGCCGATGTCACGCGTTGATTTTAAAAATTCTCGTAATCGAGAAGACCCTACCGTCCACTGTTGTCAATACGAATGACGTTACTATATGCTATATACCTGTTGAAGAGAGGTTATAGTATAACAGGTTTTTTACTTCCAGTATACAGTTTAATTAATTCGCACGAAATATATTTAAAGCGGGGTACCAGAGGTTGACTAATGTGACGTTGGTGAAAACATTTAAGATGTTTATGACGGTTGTAATACCCTTAACGACGGGGAAATACTATGAAAACAATAAAAAAGCTCATACATGCGTGAAAAACAGATAAAGATTATTTTTAAACATTAATATGATACTGACATTATTGAAGAGAAAATTTAACAGTATGGAACTACACAAATGTTATTGATTGATATTCAACACCGCTTCATTATCTTCTATAATAAATTTATTTTTATTTTTCGATGACCTTTGTTTAAGAATTTTAATATTAGATTGTTAATGAATAGTAATGTATATTTGTTTACAATAATATTTGGTTTACTTTCCTGTACGATAGGTCGAAAATACTAATATTATAAAGAGGAAAGATTAATTTTTTCTTTGTTTGTTTGTACCGAATAGACTCCGAAACTACTGAACCGATTTAAATGAAATTTGGTACGAAGATAGTTTTAAACCTTGAGAAGAACATAAGGTAGTTTTTATCTCAGAAATCATCCCTTGAGGGGGTGAAAATGGGGATGAAACTTTGTATGGGGAAGCAACCTAGAGACGAACGCGAGCGAAGCGAGGGTGAGTCGCTAGTTATTTTATAAATTAATGTTTACAAACTGCTAGGAAGTTACGTTATTAACGTAGTGTAAAGGAAAATTAATTTATATTCACAATGCTTACTTACCCATTGTTATTTAGTTCTAATAAATATGCAATACCTTATCTATACAGATAAATAAAATTGGAGTGTCTGTTTGTAATATTAAAATAACCGCTTTTTACTAAATGCATATGGATGTATACACGGTATATATACCAAAACAACATTTTTTACAATTTTTGCCCGTCTGTCTGTCTGTCTGTTTGTTCCGGCTAATCTCTGAAATGGCTAAAGCGATTTTGACGGGACTTTCATTGGCAGATTCCTGATGTAGTAAGGAGTAACTTAGGTTACTTTTATTTTAGAAAAAAAAAATAGGGTCCCACGAAATAACATTAAAACCAAATTAATTAATTAATCTTGTTTCGAGAAGCAACCTATCGACGAACCCGAGCGAAGCGAGGGTGAGTCCCTAGTCCATAATAAATGCAAGGCATCAATCATAATGTTAATTATTTAAGCATAACTACTTAATTTATAATAATAATAATAATATTAAATGTCTTATAACGTAACGAGTAAATTACAGGATATTGATAAACTATAAATAGTAAATTTAAAATTATATTTCACTACTATTAGATACTACATCCTTCAGCAGAGGTCACGATCTCATTTTCCGTGAATAACCATTTACTTGCATCTATACAGTTAAATAAAATTGGAGTGTCTGTTTGTAATATTAAAATAACCGCTTCTTACTAAATGCATATGGATATATACACGGTACATATACCAAAACAACATTATTTACAATTTTTGTCTGTCTGTCTGTTTGTTCCGGCTAATCTCTGAAATGGCTGAACCGATTTTGACGGGACTTTCACTGGCAGATAGCTGATGTAATAAGGAGTAACTTAGGCTACTTTTATTTCAGAAAAAAATAGGGTCCCACGAAAAAAAATTAAAACCAAGTTACTTAATTTTTTTTAAAAGGCAGTGGTAGCCCAGTGGTAACGCGCTCGCTTGGGAAACCGAGTGAAGCGGGTTCAAATCCCGGGTCTCGCACCTCTGATATTTTCATGTGCGAATCATTTCTAACATGATTACCACCTGCCTTACGGTGAAGGAAAACATCGTGAGGAAACCTGCATGTCTGAGAAAATTTCGAGAGACGTGTGAAGTCCGCCAACCCGCACTTGGCCAGCGTGGTGGACTATGGCCTGATCCCCCTCGTATTGAAGGGAGGCCCGTGCCCAGCAGTGGGACATTAAAAAGGGCTGATACGTACACTTAATTTTGTTCTGGGAAGCAACCTAGGTTTTTTGCAATTGCAATAATCGTGTAAAATATTGTATTATGTAATGTGTATATATAATACCAATCGTTTTAATACAAAAAAGAGTAGGCTGAAGATCACGCAACACGTTAATTATAATGGCCGACAAACATCTTACATCTTGACCAAAGCATAGGGAAACAAAGAAAATCGGAAAGTTACCTACAACATTTGTTTTTTAAGAAACTTAACAAATATTAAAAAAAAAATAAGGATTGTTGTTGTTTTTGGCTACCCCGAAAGGAATAAATAAAGGAGAAAATACTCATTTTATTTCTTTTTCTTTATTACAATATTTCAAATAAAGTGTTGTTTTACATTTTATTTCTTCAAGTTTTATTATTATTATTGTTGAAGAATTTCATCTTTCTTTTCATAAAATATAAGTACCATATGAAATTTTAATCTAAATTCATGAATTATTTTCTGTATCTAGGGGCATGGCAATGCCCCTTTTAAGTCAAATTAAGTTAAATTACATTCAATTTAAACCTGCAGTTTAAGAATTATTGCACGTCAAAATTCTTTAATTTTGTCACTGACTCACTTACCAATCATCAAAATTCTAAGGTACTTCTCGCCTATAAAGCAAGGAAAAACTAAAACATCCTGCAATACCAGTCCCATTTTCTAGACATACAATAGACTGTATATGTAACTTTGTAATCCTGTATGCGAGAATAGTTATAAGTAGGCGCAGCGTGGCGAAGGCAAACGGTAACATTGAGATCTTGGCAATCTTATAGCAGACTAATTGAGCTAGGTATACGCACAAGAAATAGTATCAGAAAAGAAAAAGGAAAACTATTTACAAAAAGAAATGAGATCTCGTCAAAAACATAGCATGTAAAAAATTCTAAGTCCCACAACACAGTTCTTCTACCTTAAAAAGTTGTGAGATCTAATATAAAACCAAGTCGGTTAATTTATTCAACATATGTATCTATGGAAGCATCTGTCCAACAACTTTGTCATAAAATGTTACCTAATCAGTTAAATAACAACATTTTATAGTGAACGTATCAATATTAGATATCTTTATTTCTTTAATAAATAGAATACTTTTTTCATAAATACTGTTATTTAGGATAGCTTTAGATTTAAACCTCATTCCAGAAAGAAGTTTCAAGAGATGTTGCGAACATAATTCCTTTGATAATTTCAACATCTATCACTAAAGATTTTTATAAAAGAATCAAAGTTCCTTCCAGGAACCATGATGATTGTCCAGGAATAGGTTGACTATATTCAATAGTAAAATATGTTTTTTCTCTTATACGGAACAGTCTACATTGCTTTTGAGACAAACTGGCATGATAATTGCTCAGTTATTTTATAGTCCCGCTGAGTTTCTTTCGACTGTATTTCTCGGGACTGGGATATTTTTCCGAATCAATTTATCAAGTACTCTCGTACTACTAGTCTAATAACACTAGAGTACTTGATAAAAAAGGTCATTTTTGAAATATCAATAAATGCAGAATTGAATAAAGAAATTAGGATGATACGAGTATCTCCGCGAAAGGAGTAGATATAGCTCTACTTATTTATATTTTAAAAAAATCATTAGATGTAAAAGGTTCATTATAAGTAAATATTTTTTAGAATATAAAATACTTATTTTACAAATGGCACGGAAAGACATTCAATTTTTAAACCGGTGTTGGTCGTCGACCCCCAACCGCCTATTTTATTTTATTTTATTTTATTTTATTTTATTTTATTTTATTTTATTTTATTTTATTTTATTTTATTTTATTTTATTTTATTTTATTTTATTTTATTTTATTTTATTTTATTTTATTTTATTTTATTTTATTTTATTTTATTTTATTTTATTTTATTTTATTTTATTTTATTTTATTTTATTTTATTTTATTTTATTTTATTTTATTTTATTTTATTTTATTTTATTTTATTTTATTTTATTTTATTTTATTTTATTTTATTTTATTTTATTTTATTTTATTTTATTTTATTTTATTTTATTTTATTTTATTTTATTTTATTTTATTTTATTTTATTTTATTTTATTTTATTTTATTTTATTTTATTTTATTTTATTTTATTTTATTTTATTTTATTTTATTTTATTTTATTTTATTTTATTTTATTTTATTTTATTTTATTTTATTTTATTTTATTTTATTTTATTTTATTTTATTTTATTTTATTTTATTTTATTTTATTTTATTTTATTTTATTTTATTTTATTTTATTTTATTTTATTTTATTTTATTTTATTTTATTTTATTTTATTTTATTTTATTTTATTTTATTTTATTTTATTTTATTTTATTTTATTTTATTTTATTTTATTTTATTTTATTTTATTTTATTTTATTTTATTTTATTTTATTTTATTTTATTTTATTTTATTTTATTTTATTTTATTTTATTTTATTTTATTTTATTTTATTTTATTTTATTTTATTTTATTTTATTTTATTTTATTTTATTTTATTTTATTTTATTTTATTTTATTTTATTTTATTTTATTTTATTTTATTTTATTTTATTTTATTTTATTTTATTTTATTTTATTTTATTTTATTTTATTTTATTTTATTTTATTTTATTTTATTTTATTTTATTTTATTTTATTTTATTTTATTTTATTTTATTTTATTTTATTTTATTTTATTTTATTTTATTTTATTTTATTTTATTTTATTTTATTTTATTTTATTTTATTTTATTTTATTTTATTTTATTTTATTTGGGAAACATACAGTATTTTATAATATAAATAGGCACATAACAAATAGAATATTACATAAACCAGCAAAGTTTCCACTAATTCAAAAAACACATACACATAGAGTAGACAAGAAATTTATAAAAAAAAAACATTACATTTAAATTATTATTAATACAAAAACATCAAAGTGTAAAAAAAAAACATTAACGGCTAACAATTTCTCTTACGACTTTTTTAAAATTACTTATAGTCACTAAATTTATATCGGTATCAACAAACTTTTTGTTATATAAATTACAAGAACGTAACAAGAAAGTATTCTGCATATGTTTAGTTCTAGTTATTGGGAAGTAAAACAATGACTTGTTACGCGTATATTTAAGAGAAGGACATCTGAAGTTCAAATTACTTAAAAGATATGGCGAGTCAGTAAAATTATTTAATAATTTATAAAGAAATAATAGATCTCTCTCCATTCGACGATGCTGTAAGGAGGGCAATACTAAGCTGTTCTGTGCAAAAAATTACTTTATGACTCACAAAATGCACTGTGGATGTGAGTATATAAAAATGTTAAATTATACATATTTTTTAAATCACCGACATTACAGAAGAAACACAGGTTCTACGTAACAATGGAGCAATGGATTGTAAATTTTTTCCTCAAGAAACAACTGTTATTCTAATTTTAAGTGTAATTTAAGATCAAGTTTTAGTTTTGGTTATAATATTGAATATATGTATATAATATACTATTTTCTGAATTTCATAGTTGGTAAAGACATGACATAACATACACAGAATCATATTACGCAAAGTATAAGAAATGAGCATCTTTTTGAAGATGGTCAAAAACACCTAATCAGATATTTTCGAAGTCGGTGCCAGCCAATACAAATCAAAGCACACCGACTTCGAAAATATCTGATTAGGTATCTATTCCAAATGAAAACCCCTGTTTAGTTATTTTTTACTTTTCAGTGCCTGGAAGTCGGTTTTTATTTATTTTTTTAAGTTTTTATTTTTCCATTTTTAGTGTAGACGTAATAAGCAGATAATTTGTAAGAAGAAAGATTTTTAAAATTAAAAAAAAAAACATATTCGATTAAGCCATTTATTTAAAAACCGCTTGGCCGATTCAGATAAAATTTATATGGGACTACCGGGGAAGAATACCCTTTGAAACAAAAAAAGAATTTTCCAAATCGGTTCAGGCGTCTTCGAGTAATCGGTGAACATACATAAAAAAAAAGATTCCGACGAATTGAGAACCTCTTCCTTTTTGGAAGTCGGTTAAAAATATAAATAGACTGCAAAATAATTAATATATGTACAAATAAATTTCAATATTGTGAAAACAAAGTTCAAATTTACGTTATTGTTGGTTATTTTCCACCACAGACGATACTTGAATATTGTATTAAAATTCAACAAAGTAGTTGGGAACCAAAAATCAAAATAAATCCGCGATAAAATCCGAAAAGTTAGTTTTAAAACGAGTACTTCCTTTTTATCCCTCAGTCAAATAGTTCCTAATTGATTCAGTAAATAAACCCAAATCAAACCTAAACTACTTTAAACGTTGTTGACTAACCCTTCCGATGTGTGTTCATCTTGTAGTGGTGGCGGGACTCATTAGCGTCCAGTAATCTAGGCCGTGTAGCCACTGAGAGGTAGCCCACTTCGGCGGGCAGTGTACCACGCTTTTAGTACTTTTCTGATAGTCTGATAGTCTGAGCTAGATAACTGGTTGTTGTAGTCTGCTTGGGCAGGCCAGCCGTCGGGCATCGTGGTTAAGAGTGTAAG
Organism: Fabriciana adippe; assembly: GCA_905404265.1. NCBI lineage: Eukaryota > Metazoa > Arthropoda > Insecta > Lepidoptera > Nymphalidae > Fabriciana > Fabriciana adippe. Next base: position 7,446,738 of record FR990000.1, read on the forward strand.
CGACGCCCAATTAAGGTGAAGGAGTTCCGTTGGGCTTAGCGGGTAGTACTGTATATGTATACAGGTGGTATACATAAAACTATTCTTTCGCCAACTTGTTTTTATCTTTTTATTTAGCTTTTTACGCGGTTGTTTTTTTTTATTTTTTATGTTTTAATTTTTAGCTTGTCAATTCAAAGAACCGGTCTTTGTTGTTGTTGTGAACTTGTGACATCAAGGAAGTCGTAGCAATATTATCCTAGAAATCTTTATTATGAAGTAATTAAATAAATTCATTTTAAAATTTTCCATACCGTGGGGTTTATAATTAGCACATTCTGTTAATATCTATATTACATAACAATAAAATAGTAACAGAGCGAAATCTGTACATGAAATATTTTTTAAAAACAACGACTACCTATAGTATATTGCGTACCAAATATAGACCGCAAAACTCAGAAACTACTATATCTAGGAAGGTCATATGAAGGCTATCATGACCATTTTGCAAAAATAAGCTACCGGTATGATATAATTGTAAATTAAATCGAAAAATATTATTCTTTCTAAGAGCTTCCGCGATATAGGGTAGATATGCGAAATGCTCCTAGGGGCGCAACGGATTATTAATAAAACCCATCAAACAACGTCTGGATTTATGTCTATTTATAATCCACTATGACATTTATTTTTTATTTTTGGTATTTGTGAAAATCTTTTTTGATTCATTTTTTGAGGAAGGCTTATAGACTATAAATTAATTCTTATGCGGGATAATTATTAAGGTGTATTAAAAATACTGTAAATGAACTACTACTGAGTTTCACATCGACTCTACCACCCTCAAACAATGCGTCTTCTAAATCGAAATTGCCTAATTTTACTGATAATAATGGAACTATTAGCGTTTTATAGTGCGTATTCACAGATGGCGTTATTTTCTTTTTACATATATGTTGTTTACCACGGTTAAAAACTGTTAGCCACTGAAACTTATCTAATTAAATGTCGGATGAATTTTGCTATATTTATCATACTTTAGTATTGATATACTCATTCATTAAACAAGTTTGCTGATCAACGCCATCTATCGTCTAAGCAAGTAAACAAAATCGCACGATAATCAGCCCCATTTGGAGTATCTAATTTTTTGTATGGTATGGGGCATTTTAACTAGTATAATAGTATTATAGTAGTAATATTATGTCCTCTGTGATCACGGAATAACTGCACTCTCTTTAAAATAAGTTGACGGTTCATAAATATTTCTTTTAAAAATGTGATTGAATAAGGTAATTCATAACTTTGATTTCTGAATATAATAATGTTCTAACCGATTTCGTCCACGGCAGCCAATCTCACTGAGACTCTACTCTGCGCAAAAGGCATAATAGTGCACAAAAGTGTGCGCAAATGCGAGTGCACTCTTATCTTTTATTTCTTTCATTTTCAAAGTTCGATGAAGTGATAATTCGATATGCTCCCCGTAAAAGGTAATTCGCGGATCTGACGACTTTACGTGATGTTCGAGGCACGGGACTGACATCCCGCCAACTTCTCAACTCCGGATTTCTTGACAAAATATCCTAATAACTATACTTGTGCCGAATACCCAAAGATAGGTATTCACTTTCCTTGTGTAATAACTATAATTTTAAAACACTTTTCACACATATTTTAAGTCTATGTTTCCTATGATTGATCTCTATCAACGACCGGCAAATTATTACAAATTCTTATAAAACATTTACTTATTGTACATTATATTTTAAATTATAATTTGATACGCTTTAACGTTTTATACTGGAAATAATATTTTTTCGCGTGTTAAAGGCAATAAGCGAGCAGAAATATTCGAATTAAACATTTTACGACTGACTGGCAAACATAACTCTTACCGGAACCAATCATTTCTCACCGCATTGGATTAGCATACATTAGGGAATCATATTACTAACAGTCATGAACTTTTTATTACGGAAAAAGTATTTTACACGATACTACAAAAGATTACTTTTAAGTAGGTACACATATACCCGTTTGTAATAACGATATATAAAATAACCTGGAATGTGTCGATATTGGATTTCTATATTCATTTATTTTCATATACGTCACGGTAAGAGTGGTAAGTTAATTTGTTTTACTAAGCATTATTGTATTTTACCTCGCTATTCTAATCAATTTCCGTTTATGCTATTAATATCCTAATACTATAGCCGCGAAAGTTTGTGAGGATTAACATATTGATGAATAGAGGGGTATATATTATTCCTGTACGAAAACTAATGAGCGGATTTTTATGTAACCTATCAGTAACATATAACTAATAACAGTTTTTACTTTTTTTTTTAATCTAAAAATACGATATAACAAAAAAGAACTCTGAACGAAGCTCGGTCGCCCAGGTACTATAACTTTAAATATATACGTATTATAAATATAACTAAGCCACACGAACGAACGCTAGTCTACATTCATATTAAAAATAGGTATAGTTTGTAGGTTTGTAAATTTGTATGTTGGAGGTAATCTCTGAAACTATTGGTCCGGTTCTGAAAATTCATTCATTAATATGGGTTATTTTTTATTCTAAATACCGATAAAAATAAGTGTACTATAAAGAATAAAATCTTTAATTAAATTCGGAAGAAAAGTAGTAGTTGATTTGCTTTGTTGGCGTGTGCTGCTTAAACAGTTTGAAATAAAAAAGACCCCTAAGGACGCATCCGAATGAAGCGAGGGTATGTCGTTAACTTCCATTAAGAACGTGAAAGTTATAAGAGACGTTTGTTATTTTCTTCTAAGTTGACTTTCTTTATACTAAAGTTGACGGATAATTTTAAGAAAGAACAGATAAAGCATATATTGGGATAGCAGATATGATTTCTTATCCCAATAATACTTTGCTATGGGATAAAAGATCAATCTATACTAATATTATAAATGTGGAAGTTTGTGAGTATGGATGTATGGATGTTTGTTACTCTTTTACGCCAGAACGGTTGAACAGATCTAAATGAAATTTGGCACAGAGATATATTATAGTCTGGAATTACACATAGGCTATATTTTATACCGGAAAAATGTACGGTTACTATAGGGATAGGTTTATTTTTGTTTTCCTAGAGGCGAACCCGAGCGAAGCGAGGGTGAGCCGCTAGTGTAATAATAAAGAAAAGACGCGGCGAAAACCGCGGGCAGTGACCTGCTATAACATATTTACAAAGACAATAATACTATAACAACAAAGATCAAGACATGCGGTAGCGAGTCCAGCCAAGTTCAAGTCAAAAGGATCTGGCGTCGCAGCACCGTCTGTATATTTTACACGAACCATTTGGAGCCACTTTTCACTTCGTAATAACTCAAAATCTATTTAACATAAACACATGAAATTTGGTTTATTTATTTAATCCCCTTAGATTAACTAGAATCCCCAATTTCATAAATACAGCTCAAACGGTTATTGAGATATTAAGGTCTAAAAATCAGCATCTTTATCACTTTCACACATCTTTTTTCAATTAATTTTTATTAACACATTGCCTGCACCTTGCGCCTTCCAAAACATAATAGCAATAACTTAACTCCTAGTGCCTTTTACATACATGTTACCTTATATTCAGCTAATCACTTATATCTTCTTTATGCTATACGCAAGTTACTGTTTTATATTGTAAGGTCAACATGTCTCACTCTTCTAAAAACTTGCTTTCCTGGTAAAAACTAGCCAAGTCAAATCTTGAACTCAAATATGTTCTTATTAATAAATTTCAGGATTATCTACAGAACTTAGCACCCATTTAGATATCAATTCTTTTGTCGGTGAAGTTGACAACCACGCATATTCTTAATATTGAACTTGGCTCCCATTTTCACATTTATGTTTTTGATGGGATAGTAATTACAAGATAATATAAAAAAATGACAACTTTGTGTCAACTGTTGTTGTGAATGAATCATTAAAATGTAATTATAAACGATACATACAATATACCTACTTAAATACTATAATCTATAATTGTATATACATATATGTATATTGCGGGTGATACTTGTGATTTGTTATGTTACTGACCTAAAAAGGATCCTACGTTAAAGTCATGAAAAAAACTTAAAGAATTATGTTTATCTATCTGCAATGATTTTTTGTATATTATACTAAAATTTACCGCGCTTCGTTCGGATGTGTCGTTAGATAACAGTAGCCTATGTATTACTCGAGTCTCCAGGTCATGATCTATCTGGTTTTAATTTTTTTTCACGGAACCCTGATTCTTTTTCTTAAATAAAAGTAGCCTAAGTTACTCCTTATAACATCAGCTATCTGCCAATGAAAGTCCCGTCAAAATCGGTTCAGCCGTTTCGGAGATTAGCCGGAACAAACAGACAGACAGACAGACAGACAGAAATTGTAAAAGATGTTGTCTTGGTATGTGTACCGTGTATACATCCATATGCATTTAGTAAAAAGCGGTTATTTTAATATTACAAACAGACACTCCAATTTTATTTATCTGTATAGATTGTTATGAGAAACAAAACAAGGTTAATTTTGCGGTTAGCCGTGTGAAGAGGAAAATATCCCATATCTCAAAAATTACTCGACGTATCTTCTTCAAAATAACGTTCGTTCAATAGTATTTTGGAGGTTTTATTATTTCATTTTTTTCAGAATTTTTTAACACATATTTCAAAAGTGAGAGTAGAACGTAATGTTTCTGCCACATACTCATAATTCTATAATTATTGGCTTAAACAAAAGGTTAGGTACTTAGAAATATCTATTTAACTTTAAAGACCTATCCAAAGGTACTTCACAAATTTATGTGGGCGTAAATTTTTCTTTTCATCCCTGAGTTACATGCAATATACGGAATGCCACGTCTATTTTATTTATTTTTTGTAATTTAACTACAGAATTTTCTAGAGTATGTATAACGTGAGACACCTTCCTACTAAATTAAGGCAATGTAGCTTCTATAGAATAATGGCGGTAGCGCGAATCAGACTCGCACTTGTCCGTTTATTTTATTTTAGATTTATATTCTTCAACGATTGCAGAACGACATCGGCTTACGTTACTTTATTCTGTGGGTAGTTTTACATATTTTTTTTCCTATAAAGTTGGTTTGCATGGAACTTGCTAGTAGGGAATCTGCTTGTCGCTAAGACTTGCTTTATAGGCTGATATTTTATTAACGAGGTCAATTAAAACATAAAATATTTGACAAAAAAATACACTTGTTGGCAAAACTTAACGTTTTTGCCTACCGATTACCGACTAAAGGGCGGATGGAATATTTAGACTCTTACCACAAATGACTAATGGCTAATCATAAATATTAAACAAAAGACGCACACTGGGAACCCACAAGTATAGGGTTTTTCATTTGGTTTTGACTATAGTATATTATTCACTAGCCCTAAAATTAAATAATGTCCTATTTTTTGCAAGCTAATAAAAAGCTTCACTTACTGTATTTTACTTGTAACTGATAAAGTATCAATCGAAGTCCGTAATTAAATGTAGAAAATCTAATTTAAATTATTATTATATTTTCTTTATTGACCTTCACGATTCTAAACTTTCTAAATGTAAGTAATTTGTAGGTAATCTAATCTAACAAAAAAAAAAAATCTGCCAAAAGAACGTCTGTACCATACTTGTATTTGCATGTTAAGAGGTCTCTAACCTCTACTAATACGGAAACCATTTCATTTATTACCCATACTAATATAATATATTATGTGAAAGTGAGTTTGTTCGTCCTTGTTTCATGTCAGAACAGGGTGACGCATAGGCGTGATTTTTTGTATGGTATCTCCACATTGGAGGGCTGGAGAGTAACATAGGCTACTTTTCACTTCGGCAGATTATCTTATTCTCACAGAAAACACGTTTATAACCCACAATAACTCTTCATACCTATGTATATATGTATATAGTTTATCTATTCCATACTAACCGTTAAAGTGTACCTAGGAACGAAAATGAACCGTTTTCATTTTCGATTTCCAAACCCTTTCTAGTTACATATCTTAACTACCCTTAGTATCTACCTACCCTTAGCCCATAGAGTTGAAGTGTCTTATCGCCTCTAAGAATCTAGAAGAAATCTGTTTTGTCATTCAGCGGAGTAATGCAGCTAGCTAGCATTCTCGCCACAATTCCACGTGGACATGAGTCATGACTTGTGCAGTGCGTGATAATTACTATAATTAAATGTGCATTTATTTTGTATTTTTAATGAAATATGTTTATAATTTTACTGCATTTTTTTTTCTTGAAAATAAAGTTTTTATTTTATTGTACATACGATAGCTGACCAACTCTTTAGACTAGTCCAGTATATTTTACCCGCCTGTCACAGGAGGGTTATATGAAGGTGTTGGGTGTTTATGTGTATGATGTATCTTTGGCATGCTTTAACAATTTAACAAATGAGAAATCGTTAGTTTTTATTGCGGTACACTTGTAGAGTAAAACATATGTAAATGTGGTTTATGCCAATTATAAAAAAGAAAGTTTACCATATAGGATTGCTATTTAAGTGAACCTGCAGGGCAGCTTGTGGAGAACTGTTGGTGAATTGTAACATCACGGATCTGAAATACCCGCGGGAAACAACATCAGATCGCCGCCTCTGTCTCGTCTTCATTGACCATCCAGATTGAAGGGCAAATATAGCACCTCTGATATTTTCGTGTGCAAAAAATTTCCAACATGATTATTACCACTTGTCTTACGGTGAAGGAAAACATCATAAGAAAACTTGCATGTCTAAAAGAACCTAGCAAGTTCTCGAAAGACATGCGAAGTCCGCTAACCCGCACTTATTCAGCGTGGTGGACTATGGTCTATCCGCCTCGCATTGAAGGGAGGTTCATGATCAGCAGTGAGACCTCAAAAAATAAAGGGCTGAATACGGATACGATAGAAAATACGGATGCCATATATTATACATACATTCTTATTTTACAGAAAATATTTGGCTAGACGTGGCTAATCATTCAGCATGGAAGAGACTAGATGGCTTAGAATGCGGTTTTAGTGCAACTGACCGCATTATCGGAGGGTTGAATGCGGCTCTTGGGCAGTTTCCGTGGGTAACGCGGCTGGGATATTCTTGTGAGTCATTTTTATTTGGAACACTAAAAGAACTACTTTAGGAATCGCCTCTTATCATTAGTCTTTTGCTGAATATTATTAATTATTTCTGTAACTTTAGGCGCCATAACATTTATTTCACAGCAATAAGTTAGAAAAATTAATAATTTAAAGAAATTAAACTACATCTAAACTTAATCTACTTTATGCAAAATTTCAATAATCGGGTGGCATTTTTTACAGTACCCAGGGGCAGCCCTAAGGTTGAATCCGGCACTGAGGGTTCGTCTTGATCGATCGGATTTTTTTTGTTGAACGAATAAAAAAAATATAAAATATTTAAATATTTTTGTAATTTATTTTTTTACTTAAATTTCTATTCATATTTATAGGAATTTATGTTTTATTATTTCAGCACAAGAATACAATGATTTTGACTGGTTGTGTGGCGGCGCTCTTATAACAGATCTTCATCTTGTAACTGCTGCACACTGCGTAAAAGCTGAAGATAATCAATTGTTAGTCTATAATTTAAAAATCCATTTTTAATATTTGTACTTGAGCGTGCAAGTCATGTAATATTCTCCTGACCTGGCAGCTAATTTTACTGGGGCTCGTTATCTAGACAGGAAATACTGTAGTTCGTATGTGCTCAAACACAAGTGCACTCTGTATTCCTTTCACTGGCAATTTCCGCTAGGCGGACCGGTGAGATCAAGCGCTGGATCGACGGCTATATAAACGTGCTGTCTAAGGCACATGTATCTAACAAATTTCTTGCCAAAAAATACAGTAACTTTATATACTTTATTTACTTTATAATGATCCGGGACTTGAAACTATCCTCCTCCAAAATACCTCGGAATTTAGAGCTGTACAAGTTTTTGGCACAGATAATTTAAAAGCAGAACTAAATTTTATTATAAGGAAGTATAAAATAAAAAGAAAAAACTGACAGGAACTTATAACATAATCAATGACCAAATTGTTTGGCGAAAACCCACGTACTACACACATTAAGTACGTCATCTATTAACAATAGACTTATTGATTGAATCATTACTTTTGCATCATGATTCACGATATAATTTGCCTGCTATATGACGTTAAAAAAGGCGTGTCAAAAGGTGAATAATCCTACACAATTAAATATTTCCTGTAACAATTAGGTATATAGGGTATATATATTCTTGCTATTTTCGGGGAAGTTTCATGATATATTCCATTGTGAAGAATAAGGTAGTACCGCTAAATTTATTTAGTGTAATAAAGAGAGAAGGTGTCTCATTTAATCCGACAATTATATTATAATTCGAAGTATAAGCCGCATATATTTGAAAAAACAATGAGATAATACTTTTTATTATGGCTTGCAAAAAGCTTTTAACGAAAATTATTTCGAGGAAGATACGTTAAATAAACTTTGTTTGTTGTACCATGAATTATGAAATACGAGTATTAGAATATTTAAAAAAAGTCGAGAGGTGTCGTCGGATCAGAGGACCGAAATTCCTTTCGCTGTCTCCTTTGGCTTATAGATTAGGTCATACAAATTGTCACGAGCACTAGGGTAGGGTATCATAAATATCAAATTACGTACATTGTACGTGTTAAAGCTCATGGAAGACAGGCCTACGCAAAGTGCACACGGATTTTATATAACATGCATTCCTTAACATATGATCATATCATCACAAGTAGGTACCAGATACTTATGATGATACGTTCGTTCGACGTTCTTAGCAAAAATAAATTCTTAGTAAAGGATACAACGGCAGTATTTTGTAGATTACCTAAGAGCCCGCAAATAATTAATATAAGAGTCCTTTGAACGGAATAGATAATCCATATTGATTTCCACACTTTAATATTACTATATATAGGTAATATGTATAATGTATATACATGAATTTAAACAATACTTTTTTGTAGGTCCGTTATTCGTGTAGGGGAATACGATACTGAAACCAACCCTGACTGCCAGTTGCATGTCTGTGCGCCACCAGTTCAAGATCGGAAAATCCGAGCAATAAGAATGCATCCGAATTTCGACAAACCACCTTTTCACAATGACATTGCGATCATTGAAATGGACAAACCTGTGCAACTTAACGGTAAAAACACATTTACATAAGCCAAGAGCATAGGGAAAAACTTTTTTTTTTGTATTCTTGAAGTTTTTCAGTTACATCATCGTAATATTCATAGTAGTACCTATTAGTTTCTATTTAGGCCACAGCCACTAAACAAGACTAATGGCCCGGCTTTATATGTATGTAAAATACAAAGATATATTAATATCTTAAAAGAGTCTAGAACAATGGAAATGACACACAACGACAAAAATTTTACTCATTCTATTACAGACATAAAAATAACAATAAAGAACTTCGATTTTGTTACAATTTCGTGATGTACATAAATTATAATTATACATAATATGTATATGTTACTCCAAAAAATATCAAGAACAAAATACGCACGAAATAATATTGTAAAATTAGGGTTCGTAGTCAAATAGGGTATTTACGCCGGAATGGATAATAACGAAAAAAATAATTAATATAATATCGTGTAGACGTCATAAAATTTCAGAGGTCAAAAAGGTGATGAAAAAAATAAATAAAAAATTTCATTTGATTTCTTAACGGCAAATACCTACCATTAATTTTAATGGAATGGCCTAAAATATACAAACGTCATTATAATCATGTCACTAAAATTTACACTAAATAAGTTAATATTCTTATTCGTATTATTGTCAATAATATAGTAATATCTCCAACTAAAAGTATAAATGAGATGCATGATAAATATCGCTTAAAATTAAATAAAAATTACTGAAAATTTTATATTGAATAGTATAAAAATACATTAATTATTACTTATCAATATAAAATCCCTACGACAATCGACAAATATAGGCATTTCATGCGGAACTTCTGCCTCGAACTATAAGTTAAACTTGTGCCATTGATCTACTTTCGGTAATTTCCTTATTTTGCGGCTCTTTCTCACATTGATATTTTTACATAATTTTTAATAAGGAATACCCAAAGGAAAAAATAATCTAATTGAATCGTAATTTTTTGGAAATTCCCTAGAGTAATAAATAATTTTATACTGTATTTTTTTTCGATAGCGGCGAAGCGCAAAGGGCGGTTATGTGTTTATTTAATATGAGGAAAAAATTATAGTATTATGCAATACAAGTTATTAAATTCAAATACATTTTAAATTATATTGATTCACGCCGAAAACCAAGGGTTTGATTTAAATCTTGCAAAAAAAAGTGTGGCTTGACGGAGTTGTTTGTACACTGTTACCATTCCACATATTATTGTTATTTTTTACCGACTTAAAAAAGGAGGATACCTTCGTTAATTATAAAGCGATTTTCATAACTTTTTTTCAACCTTATGATTGGATTTTATTTTGAAACTTATATGGGACCACTCTTCAGGTATGTATATTGTAGGTAATAGACCCTATTTACATAAAAAAAGAATTAACCGAAAAAATCCTATTTTTGTAAGTCGGTCAAAAATTTAATTTCACTATGTTAAAGCTAATGCTCAAATTAGCTCAAACAATATAGAGATTGGTGTAAATTATTATTATGGTATAATTTTCTTTTTCAGACTATGTGTCACCTATTTGCTTGCCTCATGCAGATCAACTACAAAGTCTAACTTTAGGTGAATTACTCATAGTAGCTGGGTGGGGTAAAATGAACATGACCACGGAGGAACGTGCTCAAATTTTGCAATATGTTTCGGTAAACACTAATCATATATATATACCTACTTATAACAAACTAGTGACTTACCATCGCTTCAGTTACATAGGTACATTTTAATTTTTTTGAGAGTAACCCTAATTCTTAATTACAAAATTTCAATAATGTACGCAGAACTTATTGCTCTGGCTGAAGTACTATCTTATATTGAGACAAATAATTTTAATAAATTTATTATTCTCACTAACTCAAAAAGTTTATTACGACATTTGGCTCGTTGCACCTCGACTTTTCGAGGAATACCTATAGCCAATACTATCATTGAACTGATTCTAAAAATGAAGTCCTTCGAAATACCCGTTTTTTTGCAACGGATTGAACCGGATAACCAGCTATCATCATACATTATAATAATATAAATTTCATATTTATATAAATTTCATCAAAATCTGTGCAGTGGTTTTCTCGTGATGCGTTCCCGGACAGACAGACAAAAAAGCTAAAAACTATAGATTCGGCCTCTGTATTGATAATAATGACTATTTCAATAAGATTTTCCAAAAAAATATTTAATGTACAAATTCGTCTCAGATTTTTAATATATGTATAGATTTAGCAATGACGGACGATTCTCCTACATCATCAGAAATATAGAATAGAACAGTAAACATTCACAAAAACAATTTTGAATCAACAAGCTTACAGTGAAAGTTTAAGCTTTATTTACATAACAAAATTACTAGCGAATTTAAGATTTAAATCGAATACTCTATATACTAGCCCATTAATAAAACCGTTTATAAACTATTTTTAAATGGGTATACAAATAATACGTACGTAAAAGTCCCTGCTTACGCATGTAAAGGTATATGTAGGAATTTTTACATATTATAATTACGCGATATAAATACAGTTGATAATGTTATCGCCGTTTTTGTTTTGCGATGCATTTTTATACACTAATCTTAGTATAGGTAGAGCATCAAATAAGTTTTATATTTGAGAGCGTTGTAATTAATACATACGTATATACTCGTACACGTTGTAACTAGTAACACAATGCGCAATGTTATCAACACACGCTTTGCTAAGCAGCAAATAGCTTCTCAATTTTTTAATTTTAACTTAGGATTAAGAATTCAAAGTATGTACATATTTGTACGATAATTCTCGTTCTGTAAAAAATCGTTTTTTCATTTTCAAATGTTATATTTTTAGTTATTATTTTTAGCAGAGAAATTACAATTGAATTAATTCTGATATGCTTATCACATCGATGGACATAAAAAAATAACTAATTATTTTATTTACATATGTATGTATTATCGTTATATCCACTTAAAGAAAAAGCTGCGTATCTAACCATAAACAATTTGTTTTACAAAGTTAGTTACCTATTAGGTAACATCTTTAGTTCTTAGGTCTACTTTGTAGGGCAGTCGTACGCTAACGCCCCATAATCCACGGAAGATAAAAAATAATATTCTCTCCCGTGTGTATTTTAATGGGATTCGCGAAATGGTATTACATACATGTATTTATAACATACATTTTCTTCCGGGAATTAGTACAATTACCCGATAGCTGATTGCAAAATGTTACAAATTCCCCACTTGATTCGTTATAGATATAAGTTTGATAAAGATTTATGAGTAATTTATACAAATTTATTTTCCGATATTTCACCGTAGACAAAGTCGCGAGTTTCGCAAACAGGTTATAAATTAACTAGCCACCACTATCCACCCTCTCTTCGCTCGGATTCATCCCTAATAAAACCAAAAACAAACCTATACCTACCTAGGGAACCGTACAATTTTCCAAGATAAACTGTAGCCTATGTACTATTCCAGACTGTAATCTATATATGACTGTAATCTATATATGGACTGTAATCTATATATCACTGTGCCAAATTTCATTTAGATCTGTTCAGCCGTTATAACGTGATTGAGTAACAAACATCCATCCATTTAAACCTTTGCATTTATACACATAGTAGTAAGATAAGATTAAACTAGTTAGGACTAGGTTAGGACTTAGATTATATATATATATATATATATATATATATATATATATATATATATATATATATATATATATATATTGTTCATGCAATCATCGGGGCGTAGTAATGCTTCATAAGTGAAACTGCGTCCCACCCTAACAATGAGGGCCTTGTTGGGTCTTAATAGTTCTGAAAGAATACAATAGGTATACATGTAACTCCTCGACATCATAATATGTGTTAATGTATGTTTATGCTATAAAATATAAAAAAAAAACGGTCTAAGTACATTTAAAGTACACTTTTCAATTTAAGATTCCAGTAGTAAAACCCGAGACTTGTTCTTCATTACTTCGGGGGTTTAAGTTACTACAATCAGAAATATGCGCAGGTGCACAACAAAATAAAGACGCTTGCGGTGGCGACTCAGGAGGGCCTTTAATGAAGGTGTTTAATGTATTTTCATTAATTATAATTAATTATTAATAAAGAAATTATTATGTAGTAGTAGAGTTTGAAATTTCTAAGTTTTGACACACATAATGTAATACTATACTAGGTTTTGACTTGAATATGTTCATATTCAAGTCAAAACTTAGTATAGTATACTTAAATTTTACTACTTTGGCTTACATTATTGCAATTTTCTTAAGGATCTCTAATTATTTTTTTTTTTTAATAAATTATAGCGTATGTTACTTCCTGATAATTATGTTTTCTATTGATAAAAAATGGTTAAAATCGGTCCAGTAGTTTCGGAGCTTATTTGGTACAAACAAACAACAAAAAAATCTTTCCTCTTTATAATATTAGTATAGATTTATATCGAAGTATTGTATACAGTTTTATTGACTGATTTCAAAAAAGGAGAACCTTACGCCAAATTTGAACCGATTTTCATAATTATTTTATAAAAATAAGTGATACAAATAGGTAGGCCTAACTAAAAATAAAAAAATTGCACTATAATAAAGTTCTTTTTTTTAGATTTTTGATACACCAGACGGGCCGAAGACATTCCTGATGGGTGTTGTATCATTTGGTCCCACTATATGCGGTATCAGAAAACCCGGAATATACACTTCAGTTCCGCATTTCCTCAAGTGGATATTAGATAATATTGTCTTATGATATTTATATTAAAATGTGTCATAGATAAAGAATTTCTTTTTAAATATTTATTTTTTTGAATCATATTAATATTATAAAATATTAAATTGTCTTTATCATTTATCCTTGTCACAGCAGCTCTTACAGCTAACATTAAATTTAATAATATTTATTTATAATTGTTTTATTAATACCAAACTAATCAAATTACTAAATCATTATTTTCATTTTGATGACGAAGTTGCATGTTTTTCAAAAATAGCGCAATGACTGACTTCATGACGCATCCAAAACCGTCGTGTTGCAGGTCACGCAGATTCTCACAAAACCAGTCAGAGATACTAGCGAAGGTTGATAGCTTCTACAAACTACTGGCTCAACTTTCGGCTAATAATTTAGTTAGAGATTAATAATCAGAATTATAAAATTGTTATAAAAAAGAATACCTTATAATTATATCTTGAATCAACACAAGCGACCGCGGCTCGACAGAGCCCCTAGTCTCCTAGGCACTAGTCTCATTCAACTTTGAGAGTTGCAATTATATTTTAATAATTAATGCCGCTGCAAATTAATAAGTGAATAATGGCAATTTACCTTTTTTTTTAGAATTTAAATTTTTGTCTTGTTCGTGTTTGTCATTAAATCTTCTAAAAAATATTCCCACAACATTGCTCTTGCCATCACTCCCACATTAGAAAAAATTGTAACCCTTTCCAATTTCCCTAGTTTTGGTTCCCTTTGAGCTCTTGTCTCTTGCAAGCATGCTACGTTGAAGCAACTGGTACGGGTGCAGTAACTACGCGTCAGTTGGAGGTTACGGGCCTTATCTCCTGTCCCTCCTATCTTATTATCACTATTCTATTGTCCAGACACCTCCCTCTCCTCTGACTTCAACTTTCGACGATGATTCATCGATAGCATTTCCAAGGAGAGTTTACGTATATGAATGCGTCACCATGCATCAAAAGGGGCTAATAGATAGTGTTAAAAAGAGGAGAAACTGACCATATCCTATTTTTCATTAAAATAATTAAAGGTGACATTGGCATCTGCGTTCATATGCAATATGCTAATTCTGTCAATAGCCTCATCTTCATCTTGAAATGAATACTTAAATATCTATGAAAACTTAAATATTTATTTATTTAATAGGAATACCAACAGTATAAATATACATATAATATTATTATTATGCATTCTAAAAAAATCAAATACTTTTTAACTTTACAATTTGACAAAATAAAACACATCTGCTAAAGTAATTTATGATGTTGTTTTCGTACTCTAATAAGAATGTAACAAAGAAAAAAATACATAAAATTATACTTAATTAAGTTTCGGGTATGCACAATCTATCATCTATTTAAGTACAAGAAACGACTGTTATTTTCTACATTTAAATATAAAGAGAATTCCCCTATCCCGCATTAAAGATAAATTAAATAGACCCAGACGATATTATTCGATATGCTAAACTTATTCACCGAACAAGATCTAGAGACGGCTTCTTTTGATTTTTAGAACATATTATTATTATAAATTAAGGCTTCGAGTTATTAGTAGTTGATCAATAAAGAAATAATGAAAACTGATGCGTTCAGATACTTAGCAGAATCCAGTTGAGTTACAGTAAAACAAAATAACCTTTTCAAGGAAGAGTAGAAATTAATTTTTATATTAGGTCCTTTCCTCTTTCCTTTATTTTTTATTTCTTTATAAAGGGTTCAACCATTCAATAAACCTAAACAAACCTATTACGCAATTCAGCTGTATTTAGGTGTGTGTATATTAGGGTGCGTTTACATCAAACGAACAAAGAACTAGAGCTAGAGCAAGAGCATTCTTTCTTGTTCTTTTAGTGTAAACGAAATCTCGATTTCAGCGTTTACACCAAAAGATCAACGAGCAAAATGAGAACATAGAACTAGAATTCTTGCAATGACGTTTAGATCAGCCGAACGAATGCTCATTGCCCATTGTCAATTTTGTGGTTATTATTTTGTCTCAAACAGTCAAAAAGAAAAGAAGAAAGAGACGTTGGTGGATGACAAATTTTATTAATAGACATTAATAGACATTTATCTTGAGACCAATCCATGATTTGATAAGTAGGTATGTACTCGTAAATATTCAAATTGCTAGAACACAAGAACGCTTTGAAGAGACCGCTACGGGGAGCGAGCGCGTTCGAACATCTCAGAACGCTCTAAGCAATTGTTCGCACGTTCTAGTGCCGTTTACATCAAGCGAGTGAGCATTCTTAGAATGTTCTATAGAATGTTTGCGAACGCAGAGAGAACAACGAAAGAATGCTCTGTCTCTGTTTACATTAAAAGAATTTGATAGGGTGGGGATAGAATGAGCATTCGCTCGTTTGATGTAAACGCACCCTAAGATACATAAAATGAATGGATTTTAATCGTATGGACAGTTTGAATGCGATGTGACCAGTACTTTTTTTCCTCGTGTTGTTTTTCGTAAACTATCTACTCTAGATAGAGATTGAAAAATATTTACTCTATACCTATTAATAAAACATCGTTTTCTTGATATTCAAAAATAAAAATCCCATTCATCAAAGAAAAAGTATACAATATGATGCTTTTAAGTATTTGACGTAAGCGACTGCTACTGCGTCACTTAAGATAGAGTTTCGCGCACGGATATGCTCGAAAATTATGTTTATGATTTAAAATAAAATATCTATGTTTGATATTATTCCTATTTCGATTGTAAAAAAATTCTGTGTAGTCGATTGAAAAAATGGTTGTAAAACCTTGAAGATATCGTTGAAAAAAAAATATTCAGTAAATATTTAACAACATGTACAATCTACATATAACATAATAGTAATTATTTTATTTGCTTAAATTACCACAAACAGACCTACAAAAGATCAGATTTTCTTGTATGTAAACGTAAGTATATATATATGTATAGATAGCACATCGTGTTATGTATACATATAGAATCGTCATCGAGTTCAGTCTTAGTACTCGTCCAATGTGACCTCGGAACGGTTGCTTTTTTCCTTATAACATCTAAATTGAACATTATATATCGTTGAAATAAAAACAATTATAAATTATTTAGATATTTAAAATGATTATCAAACGTTTATTTATGTGGTTTATCCTAGCCATACTGGGCAGTGTCTCAAGCCGTAAGTTTATTTTGATTATTTATATTATAAATTCACTAAAATAGTTGATTTTCCTGTTTCATAATAGTTTAGTGTATTTAATATTTCGTTAAGCTTAAGTCATTCATAAAGGGGTTTGTAAAATTCCATAATTATAATTAGTATTGAAATGTACTGTATACATTAACTAGCAAGACATTTTGTGTGTACAACCATGTGTATTACGGTCATCTTTTTATCACAAACTATCAGTACATTATGATCATAAACTTCATTTTTGACAAATAACCTATAATTTCAAAGACAAATAAAAATAATCAATAATAAGTATTATTAACAATACATGCTTTTGAACCGCGACCTCACATACGTGATAAGTTAGCTCTATTTATTATTCACCTATTACACGTAAACATATTTTTTTTTATTCTACTTATAAATAAAATTGAGTAAAGTGTCAGTCTGTAATTTCAAATTAACTCTTAGACTAAAGCTAGATTTCCATAAAGGTAGAATCTATTCTATAGTAAATTCTTAAGTTTAACTAACTTTATTATAATCAATCCTTTCATATTAGGTGTCATCTCTTATCCCACAGGAGCCATTACTTTCCCCAGGACAACAGGTAAATGTAACCCCAGCTTAAATAAAAAACATTAAATTGCTTAAAAATCCATCATTACTTTAACGACCTAACAAAATGATATTCATCTATCTCTATCTCAACGTCATAATCAATATTCAATAATCATTTCTGTCTCTTGTCATTGAATTAAAATTAATATTTTAAATATAACCCTTACATTAATAATAATCATGCAACTACTGTGTATTACATTTACAGTATGTAACTAATTGAAATTAAAATTTTAAGCCTCAAAAAATTTCCGTTGCCTGGATATAAATCTATACATATTACATACCTACTCGTATAATAAAATTGTAACTAAGCCGAATCTGCACATTAAATATTTTTTGGAAAATTTTATTGAAATAGACTTTATTATCGGTACCGAGGCCGAATCCATAGTTTTTAGAATTTTTGTCGGTCTGTCTGTCTATCTCTCTGTTACCGCATCACGGGAAAACCACTGGATAGATTTTGATGAAAGGTATGATGACAGTTATCCGGGTCAACATATAGGATTCATTTTGCTGCGGGAAAATATTTCTTCTCTATCTCTCTATATCATCTATATCATCACTAATAATAACAATCATACTAATTCATATTAACCTTTCGAAAAGTTTATGTATACTACAAGATTTTCACACTAGCTAAAAAATACTATATATTAATCTATGCCAAAAGTTCTAATTGCCCCTCATAGAAAATTACAATCGATTCAGCCATTCTGCAGATTAGTCTGAACATACAAACATTTTAGTAACAATAATACTCATAGAAACAACTTTTTAGTATTTAGAACTATAATATAACTATATAATTAAACAAAGCTATTTTGAAATTACAGCCAGCTACTTCAATTTCATTCATGAGTACATACGTGAGTTCCGTCACATGTCTTAAAAACTCCTCAATCACAACTTAAACCGAATCTCATAACCGCCTTCCATTACGGACGTCACTCTAGTCAAGTTTTCAGGCTAATAGTGTCTTAATAGATTATAACCTAAAGATTTACTAGTTTTAAAGAGTAACACTGAATCTCCATAAAACGCTACAAATAAGATTTTTTAAGATCTCCTCCGGATTTTTTATAGTGACTTCTTCCTGCTTATTTGTCAATCGATAGCTTTAATAATCAAAACATGGATCAGTCGCGCCATGTAAAAAGGTCAAGCCCTAAAAATTGACTATATTTTGGAATATTTAATAATGGAGTAATAATGTTCTCCTGACCGATTCCGGCCACGGCGGCCAATCTCATTGAGACTAGCCAACTGCGCAGGAGATATTATAGTGCACAAGTGTACGCGCAGACACAAAAGCACTACCTATTCCTGTCACTCTCATACTCCGGTGGGACGACTACTCGACACGACCGGTGAGAGTTAAGGCGCAGGACCGACGGCTTTACGTGCTCTAATAATGGAGTATTGGAGGGACTTAATTGGATGTCTTTAGGGAGTTTGTTCCAGAGCAATGCAAAATACACCGAAAATAATGTAAAAGGAACTTTGTGTTGCTCTTGGATATGCCGATCATCGCAGTGATGAATGTGAGGAAGTAGGGAGAATTTGAAAACCAGAACGAAGGTATAAAGGAGAATTGGGGTCATTAAGAACATTGAAGAGAAACGAAAGGATATGCATATCAAGCCAAAAAATAAAACAAATAACGAGATTGGAGGCCTCTAATTACTTAAGTTGCTCCTCATTCACATCCAAATAGCACACATCAGCGTAGTCAAATATGAGGAGAAGCAGTAATTGAGCAAGCGTAATCTTGGTTGTAAAAGGGAGGAAGAATTGGAGACGCTTGAAAGGGTGAAAAATGTAATGCATGCATTTGCTGACCTCATTGGCATGAGCTACCTAGGTCATGTTACAATCCATAATTAGGCCCAAATTTTTTACTTTATTATAGTAAAGCTTGGAACACCAGAATACTAGACTGTAGGTATTAAGGTTCAATCAATTTTACATCTCAGTCTACTACTGCCAAAAATTATGGACTATGGCTTGCTGAACAAGATTTGACTTCAACGCACCAATAGCTTCATGCAGCTCGGTCAACCCAAAGTGTGGATATAATAGTAAGACACCAAGTCATCAGTGCATACAGATGAAGGGAGAAGAAATGGCTTTTGATATGTTATTAATAAAGATTAAAAAAAGTAAAGGAGAAAATACGTTGCCTTGAGGTATACCACCAGTAAGATCTATCCAATTCAATCATGCATCTTTGGTTTTCGCGCACTGCTGACGTCCGAAGAGATAATAAAGGAACCAGTCTATGTCAGTAGCAGAAATGTTGACCGTACGAAAAATTCCAATAAAGATGTCGAAATCAACAAAGTTGAAAGCACTGCTAAAATCAAGTAAGACCATCGCGGTGAGCTTGGTTTTATCCATAGCACCACGAATATCCTACTCCATATTCAGCAGTGCTATCTATGAGATTGGCGACAATTTGGAAAGTAATAGGTAGGGGAATTCATAGGAAGTATGTACAAATTGACTGAGATGGTTAAGTCATATAATGCTTGAGAGCCCTGGAGTCATTTTTAATAAGCAAGTATTTAGATCGCCCATGTAAAATACATGATCGTAATAAGGAACAAAGCTCGCAAGGATATTTTATCAACACAAAACGCTAAGAAGATTTTTTTGTGGTGAATTACCAATTTCCAAAAGATTGTCACGAGAGCCTGTTCAGAGTGAGATAGAGTGGGAAACAACACAGGCGGGAATGCCGCTGCGTAGGTAGATACCCACACCCACCACCCTCACTAGTACGTTAGTTCCAAAAAAACTGATAATCTGGAAGGGACAACAATCAACTTGTACTACTGAACAGACATATCTCATACAAGGTAGAAAATCCATCTTGTGTTTATGTAGATACAATACAGTTATAATTAAGTGTACATTGGTTACGTATATATAATTAAACATATTTTTGTGATTTTCTTTATTGTAGCATAGCATAGCACTTATAGCACTCCGTTGCTATTAAAAAAAAGTAGATCTTGAAATAGTGTCGACAAAAACTCGACCAATATAATCTGATAGAAACAAGGCTGTATGCTTACGACGAAAGCAACCTTTTTATGTTATAGTTTTAAAATACTGCCTCAAGGCTACGCTAATTTGTGGCTTACTGGCAACACAAAATCAACTTTTATTCTTTATATAATAGGCATCTAAGATTTCACGGTAGTTCGAAGTTTTGCACTAACTTTACACTATCAACAATAACTACATACATTCATACATATGTAGGTACATGACAGCAGTTGACGCCAAGATACACCACACAATAGCGTTTCAATTCATATTTATATAATGGGTATATAAAATAAGTGATAACGATCTCAAATGTGTAATAGTATCATTGAGACATAAGTTTTGTAAAGCTTTGCTGTCGAATCCATGTTTTTCATTTAATGTTAAAAATCATAATAATGTAAGAAAACGGTTTAAAAACCAAAAGAGCAGGGATAAATATTGAAAAACATTTTGGCTATATTTCAGTGTGTTAAAAATATTTTATTGCAGTTCCCTTAAATTCTACATGTGAGAGTATGGACGCTAACAGCACTTGTACCAATTTACGTAAGTGCCCATTCGCAATATCCTTGATAAAACTTAATAGGGATATATTGTCACAAATGTCTTGTGGATTTGATGGACAAACACCTAAGGTAAATATTTTATTTCCGTGTATATCTACATTTATTCAAAATTTTTTAATCATGCATCAAAGTGCAACTTAAACAACTGGATATTTATCAATTAAAAAAGAATATCAAAGGTGGTATGTAAATATAATACCTATTCAAAAATTTCACTCAAATTTGTTGCAGCGTAAAAAAGTAACGAACACACAAGCACTCACGAACTTCTTTAGAATATTAATTTAATATAGAATGTAATATGATAGTGACCGATAAATAATTTTAAATTTATATATATAATTAGTAGTATGAGGAGGAGTTCTGATCAACTAAACAATTTAGCTTCAGACTCCAGCAAACCAAGCAAATTATGGATACTATAAAAATCCTGGGTGTTTTTATCAACACTCTTCAGTCTTCTTTTTATATTTATTACTAGCGACTTACTCTCGCTTCGCTCGGGTTCGTCCCTAGGTACCTTTTAACGATTAATATGGAATAGATAAACTATATATTACATAATATACATAAGTATGAATTATGATGAGTTGTTGTGGATTGTATCATAATGTATTTTGCCGTAGGAATGAGATCTCCCGCGGTAAAAGTAGCCTATGTCATTTTCCATTCAAAAACTGTATGTCGTAAAAAGGGACAGTGTCAAATCTACAAATGCATCCAAGTAGTTTATATTAATTTTAAGGTTGCGTTGATAATTATAAAGTAGTAGTAGTAAGTAAAAGAAAAATGAGATTTTTACGTTTTTCCGTGAAATTTTTCCAATTTTTTTCTTCATAAACCTTCCTCGGACTTTAACGAATATTTGAAAAAAAATAGCCGAATTGATCCAACCGTTTTCGAGTTTTGCGCTTAGCAGCGCATTTAGCCATTCATTTCTATGTATTAGATTTAAGATAAAAAATAATAAATATGTTTAACAATTCATTTTTGCTTATAATTCCAGGTGTGTTGCCCTTTATCAGGATCTAGCATAATATTTAACAATTTAACAGAAGAAATAGCTACGAGAAAACCAAGTAAAATCACTACTCCGAAGATTGAAGAAATAATCCAAAAATCAGAAGTCACGACTATGATTCCTGAAATAAATTCAGACCCATTGCCAAGTAGAAAAATTTGTGGCCAAGTTTCGATACGTGATAGGATCATCGGCGGATCAATTGCAGGAATTGATGAATTTCCATGGCTAGCTCGAATCAAGTATCTAAATAGTAAGTATTTTATTTACGATATATTCTAAATCAATTAAACAAAGGAAATAAAATGCAATTGGGCCCCATTATCGTCAAAAAATCAGACAAAAATAATTAATGCAAATCAATTCTCTTGTTAATGGTTTCAAAGTATTAGTAATATTATGAATTGTTACTAGTATGAGAATAGAATAAATGTAGTTATCACTATTATTTAGAGTTATTAGATATATCCTTTAATTTAAATATGTGGAAGTGGAAAATTTGTAAGGTATAAAAGAGGTATTTTATATAAAGAAAAGCCGTGTATTTTCTGGAATAAGTTAAAGTAATGCTGAAAGTTAAAGGTGTCATAATGTAAAGTCTTAAAATCTGAGATTGTGAAATAAGTAATAAGTGATGTGTTAGTGAAATAAATATGGTAAAGTACGAACGGGTTTCTTATACCGGCCTTTAGTAAGAGTTAAATTCTTACAAAAGCATACGAATTGAGCACAGATTACGTAGATTGAAGAAGACAAGAAAATAGTACCTGGCGACCGAGCTTCGCTCGGAATTCTTTTTTGTTACATCGAATTTTTTAGATAAAAAAAACTAAAAACTTGAATGAATAAAAAAAAAGTAAAACTTTGTATCCGATCGAGATTCAAACTCGGACATACCCATAGATTGTTAATCTTGCACCTTAGTCGCTTGACCACGATGCTTATGGCTGAGTGTAAGAAATTATCGAGCATTTTCTGCGTAGAATAATGGAAAAAAAAACTGCATGAAAACTCGAAAACACGCGTTTTTCCAGACATGGGACTAATCTAGATCGATTTTTCGCCCCCGAAAACCCCCACATGCCAAATTTCAGCGAAATCCTTAGAGCCGTTTCCGAGATCACTGGTATAAATAATAAAGATATAAAGATATAAATATACAAGAATTGCTCGTTTAAATATATTAGATAACATAACTAAATAAAATGTTTATGTTGTTACATTTCGAGAGACGATTTTAAATCATTTATTCATTTTGTACATAAAAAAACAGACCACAAAAAGAATTTACAGGCATATTACAACTTGCAATAAATTTTATTGAAATAAAGAGAACGTTAAATTTACGTTTTATAAAGAATTAACATTATTTCAAATTACTAAATGTTGCTTTACTTTAAAATTATAAATTATTTTATTTTTACAATTTATTTCTTTTTTTCAGAATTTGGAGAGGAATATTATGCCTGCTCAGCTTCGCTCATTACGAATCAATATCTATTAACTGCTGCTCATTGCTTAACTGATAAAATTGGCAAACCGTTAGTATTAACCGTTATTTATTTTTATTTTTTAATAAACAGAACTATTGTAAATACGCCTGTAGTCTACGAATAAATAATAAGTCATTATTTATTCGTAGCCTGTAGTAGTTTAACACTTATTCAATTACGTTAACGTCAAATGACAACACAATTTGTTAGCAAACATTTTTGACATATTCACCAATTTCCGTTTAATCAATTCATTAATTGAATAAGTTTTTGAATTAATCACACAGTTAAAATATTTTACGTCAATATTAGGTCTTTACCTATGAAAATTCCGTTTAATATACAGAAAGTTAAAGTCATTTATATATTTTTTTTTATTTCTATCAATAGACAAATATTTCTTTTATTTCTAACAATCGAAATATGCACCCATGCTATCGATGCATTTCTACCAGAGCAGTGGTAATTTTTCTATGCCCTTGAAGAATTGCTACCGCGACGGAACTCGTAATCCATAATTACTCATTTTTTTATTGTGTCCATATTGATGAAAAAGATACAAATGTAGTGAAAACAAATGAACAAATAAACAAATGACTGAATTTAAAAATAGAATTCCATAGGTACTTTTAATATAAAATTCACTTGAATTTATTGCAGTCATTCATAAATTACGTTTCAAATGGCCAGTATTGTAAAACGGCAACTTAATAGGTTAAGACTTCTACTTCAATATGCTGATGCTTATCTGAAATTCAATAATCTATATTACAATAAAGAAATGATGAAATTAGTTCTAACTCTATAAGCGTGATGATAAAGTCATATAATTAATTTTGTGGAACTCACACTCAGCTAGCTGATGAACTGATTACTTGAAATGACAAATTAAATATTGCCTGTAAGTGGACTAGTCACAGAGCAAATGACACAGTGAACTATTGATCCATGATATTCTGTTAAACGTGGTTTACTAATATTACTTTATTTCCTTTTCTAATTATTTATTTACTTAGTATATAATACTAAGTAAAACGTACGCAGAAAATTTGAAGTAAGTAGTTATTTATAAAAGAGACTGTCGTCCAAAACGCCCTTACTAGATTTGTATCTTATTTATGATTATTATTATTATTTTGTCATGTCAAATATAAATTGTTTATCTAAATGTTATTTAAATAAGCAATAAAAAACTTGCAGTATCAGTGTCCGCTTGGGAGAATGGGACGAACAGACTGAACGTGATTGCCAAAAAAATTTACAAGACCTTATTTGCAATGACAAGCCTGTTGATAGAAACATCAGTGAAATTTTTATGCACGAAGATTTTGATGTAAAATCCGCAAAAAAAGGAGACATAGCTTTAATTAAATTGGATAAACCGATTCGTTATACAGGTAACAATTCTCAATTGTCAAGTTAAACATTTTATCTTATTCAAGATATATAAAAGTCTTTAAGCTACTATAAAGCTTTAGCATCGTTATCTATGTAATATGTATGTTATATAATTGTATGTTTGTGTTACGGCTATGTATGTGGTTTCTTATTTTTATATTATATACTATGACTTTTTTTTTAATTTTTTCCTTATCATCTTGCACTTTTCTACTCCGCTAAGTGACAATATTTCAATTTCAATATTTTAGGTTGACTGGAAGAGATCTCTGTAAGAGATAAGTCTACCTTTGCCCTCAAAGTTCTCATAGTGTTGTATATTTTTTAAGTGCAAATAAACTAATATGAACAATTTTTGCTTACCAGAATTCATAACACCAGTGTGTTTACCAAATACAGAATATGTAACACAGCAAGATTATGTACAGGATAGCTCCTACTGGACAGCCGGTTGGGGTTTAACTGAATTTGGTGAGTGAAAATATTAAAATATAAAAATTTTCACGGGATATTGAAGAAACAAATTAAAATAGGCAGTCATGAGGACTGCCGACAGAAGTGGAAACTTATAGTTATAACTTTGCATTAACTGTGTTTTTTTTTTAATTAATTATAGTAAGAATAATTAAAATTTCAAACTTTATAAATTGAAATTATTATTAGTCTGATTTTCACATCCATTGGTACTCCGAGCAATATTTATTTTACATTTTGATATAGTTTATATATTAAACAAAACATATGACGCTGCGCATCTTCAGACTGTTCGAAACGTCACATAACATATTATGTAACATGTCCGTGACGCGAACCCATAAGTTTTGCCCCTACCGAAAATCGGTCAACGCGGCTAAAGAACTTTTAACTTCAAAAATAAATAAAAAAGTACTTCTAAATATAACATTATTTCAGATTTACCATCACCCCTTAAACGAAAGCTGGCCCTGAATGCTGTATCTTCTGATATTTGTCAAACAATATATTCTGAAATTCCAGAAGAATTTTTCGAAACTCTTATTTGTGCGGGAGGTGTAGAGGGAAAAGATACATGTAGTGGTGATTCTGGAGGGTCCCTAGTAAAATTGGTGACGGAAGATTATGAAGGAAATTGGTATTTATTTGGAATCACCAGCACTGGTCCTAAGAGATGCGGAACCGAAGGTATGCCGGGAATTTACACAAGAGTAACATCATATATGGACTGGATACGAAAAACAATTAGCCGTTGATTGAATGACAAAAAAAATAGAGAGTTGCTTATTTATTTTTACTCGACTGCGGAGAAGCCCAGATGAGGGACATGTGTTTGATTTGTATGTATGTCCAACCCCATGTTCCCTCGTAATTACTAAACGGCTAAACCGATTCAACCGAGTCAATATGGCAGATTTGGGGCGCCAATTTGAAACAAAATTCGTCCGAATCAATCGATTGGGATATCAAGATATCAATTTTTAAGACGCGATCACAAAAATTAACATACCTTACTTTTTTAAAAATAATTTAGACTAAGAATTGTTAAATACAGCTAAAAATGTCTTACTGAACAAAACTAAAAAACTGTAAATAAAAAACATGAAACACAATATATAGTACTATAGTTGGATTATTACAAACGTGCGAACTGAGTCATAAAACGTTATTGTAATAATCCAACTATAATAGGTATACTTTTATGTGATCTGTGCACGTAGTAATACTCGCAGCTAGTATAAAACATGTACATTTGTATGTTTCCGACTGCATAATACATACTATGTTTCTTCGTCAACCTGTCCTAATCTTTTTAGTAGGTACGCTTTTTACGCAGTCGGGTTTTTATTTGTGTAATAATTTTTTTTTTCAATATTTTGTTGTACAGAATTGATTCCTATTAGATTTAATGTATGTAAATAATAATGTATAATAGAAAAGGTTATTATGATTGGCGACAAAGCGAACATTTAAAAAGCCTTTGATATATTCTATGAGAGTTTAACATTTTGGCTTAATTAGGTCTTAAAAAAAAAGATTCCGACGAATTGAGAACCTCCTCCTTTTTGGAAGTCGGTTAAAAAAAATGCATATGACCGACAAATTGTAAATAACCAGTATTATTAAGGATATAAGTTGTACGATATAAATAAAATAAATATAAGCTTGTTTAAATATTAGGCTAAAATTATTAACCAAGTACTATTACGTACTATATGTTTTATCCACGTTATGTTTAAAAATAGAACTGTTATCTGCTGAATAAATAAAACAAATTGTAAAACAAAGTATGTACTCACTACTTATTTTATATTTTTAATTGAGTTCATCTGAAAATACAAACACATAAAAATACATATAATTTTACAACACATACATTAATTTTACATACAAATACATACAAATTTGCAAATATGTTTATAGTTTATACTAATATTATAAAGAGGTAAAATTTATAAGTTTGTGAGGTTGTGAGGTGAGGGTAATCTCTGGATCTACTGAACTGCTTTTGATGAAATCTGGTAAGAAGATAGTTTGAGACCCTGGGAAGGACATAGGATATTTTTTATCCCAGAAATCATCCCTTAAGGGGGTGAAATTGGGGATGAAAATTTGTATGCGGAATTTAATAAAATTAATATACTTACATAAATATAGGATAATTAAAAAAATATTAGAAAAACCGAGTATATACCATCATTGACAAGAGTAAAATACAAACAAGGCAGGCTACATTGTCTCATTGAAAGACTAGTATACTATGATATGACCTGTGCTGAAAGTTATTACAACATATAACAAGTTTTTGACGTGAAATGTCTTTAAAATCACACTGAAACACACGAGTACCAGTGGACCGTAACGAAAAACGATAATATATAGTACTAGCGACTCACCCTCGCTCCGTTCGGGTTCTACTAATTCTCCTAATTACGTTTTAACGTTTAGTATAGATTTTTCAGAGATATATAATTTCCCGCAGTAAAAAGTATCCTATATGTTGACCCGGATAGCCAGCTATTATCATACCAAATTTCATCAAAATCTGTCCATAATATTATAGATTTCGCCTCTCTGTATCGATAATAATGACTATCTCAATAAGATTTTCCAAAAAATATTTAATGTACAGATTCGACTCGATTAGAATTTTATCATACATATGGATGATATTCTTTTCGTAGCTATCTTCAAAGATGACTATTTTTACTAATTTGTTTTTAAATATGCAAAATATTTAAAAAAACACAAAAAAACTAAAAGGGACTCGCTGAAATCTAAGACGTTTCACGTTAAACCATGAGTGATGAGTACGAAAACAACCCCACCAGATTTTAATCTTTGTAAGAAGCATTTTCAGTTCTTTGCTAAATTGAGGAGGTTCCCAATCCTCCAGTCCTCGTGATCCCAAAATCTCCTCGCCAAACGTGTCAAACATTTGCGTCGTTTGAGATGTTCGGTGCGATTTGAGGTTATAGAGGCCGCTTTAATGTACGACGAAGCAATCCTATCGCTGGACCTTGTAGGTACTCACGGCACAAATGACATTGCATCAGGTCTCTTGTATTGAATGAAACATTTCATACTTTAAAATTGCATATATACATATGTAATAAAATAAATCATGTTAATTCTTATTTCATTTTTATTTTTGTATATTTACTTCGCTTTTTAAGTCGTCGAGCCGAGGGTCGTAACGTCATACCATAATTGATAACCTACAACCCTCTTCAATCAATATCGGAGTGATAAATCACTCACCGATGAACTGTTGTCTAAACGGAGTATGAGAATGACAGGAATAGAGAGAGCACGTTATGTCTGCGCGCACACTATATCTCATGCGCAGTTGGCTACTCTGTGAGATTAGCCGCCATGGCCGAAATTGGTCAGCAAGACATCATCACATATAAATTTGATAGAAGCTGATTATAGAAGATTCCGATATAACGACGCGGCAACTATGGACTTGAACAAAAAAGTGTCACGTAGACACACATTACTTCAGTTTTTTAATTAATATTATTATTGATGTGTAAATGCCAATGATGTTTTACAATATAAATACGTTATACTCACATATTTATTATTTAATTTAAACCACTACATTGTCGAATGATGTGAAAGGGATAGCGTAATCAAAACTAGAAGAAAAAAAAAGCTAGTGTTTATCATTTGCGCGTAAGTTTTATTTGAATTACGTAAACTTGGCCTCTTTATTTGTTTAATAAAAGATTATAAACCAAATAAAATATGATAATTTCGGCTTACTTGTGGATCGTGGTATGTGATCCCGTGAACTTTATTAGTGCACTAGCAGAACCCGCGGCTTTGCCCGCGATCAAACTACGAAAAAAAATTTTTTCGCAATACATATTTTATTACTTGCAAAAATAACTTCGTGTAAGTTTTTTTATTTCTTATAGATAGCTGAAAAACAAATTTAATGTAAGCGATCGTAACTCAAAATATCCAGTATCTTAAAAGATGTTAAGCGTATAATCTGTAAATAAATTTACACTTTAGGTATTTAGCAAGCTCCACTACCTGTATTTCTTGCACGTTTTTCTACTCCATCTTTCCAAAGTTAGAAGAAGAGAGTACATTAATACATACATACAATGTTTACGTCATACTTTCTTAGATTTACGCGAATATTTGACATTTTAAATAAAACTATCTTTTCGGATTATTTCGCGGATTTATTTTGATTTTTGGTTCCCGACGTTTCGAATGCTTTACAGCAATCATGGTCACGGGAGAGACTAAGGTATTAGACATCTCAAAGCGTTATATACTTGTTTACAGACAGTGCCTACCCACAAATTTACAAAAATGATTTTGAAAATTCAAAAATGGCACCAGAGTACCTTACAATATTTGTTGATTTAAATTCTAAACATATTAAAAATATTAAAAAGTTTAATAAGTATTATAATTAAATATTATTTGTTTAATTTTAGCTGTTATTATTATAAATATTACAATATTTTAAAAACTTTAAGAATAAATAATGTAATATTATTTAGTGTTGCTATTACTATAATATGTCTAACCACAAAGAAAATCAAAATATTAATTATTTATTAAATACTAATTATTTATTAAATACTAATTATTTATTAAAGTATTATTATTGTTTTATATGTAATTTAGAAATTAACTTTTTTAATTTAGATTTCTAATGTAATTTTAAGATAGAATATTAAGCAACACTATCTTCACAGATAAAATATATATTAATCTGAATCATTGTTATAGCGATCCACACAGTATGAACTAACTACATCTACAGGTCTGTTTTCTTTGTTTTTGCCGTTAGATTTTATTATGTTTATTACAGGATCCCACGATGATGGTAGTACCCAGCCATCTTCCCTATTGAAGTTTGGATGTTTTTTAATTTCAATAGCTTCGCGAATCATCCTGGGGCGATAACGGCTTTCTTTCGCAAGTATTTGTGGATTATCAAAGCGAATGTAGTGGCTTGGGCGATCCTGGCTATGTTTACAGACTGCAGATGTTGTATTGCGACGGTGCTTCACATCAGCTATGTGTTCTTTGACCCGAGTTCTAATGGATCTCTTTGTTTGTCCGATGTAGGAGAGCCCACAATCACAATCAAGTTTGTATACCCCTGCATCTTGGAGAGGGATGTGGCACTTGACTGGTGGTAAAAACTGACTAATTTTCTTTGGCGGCTTGAAGTAAGTTTTGATTGAAGCACGCTTTAAGATGTAGCCAATCTTGTCAGTGACTCCTCTCATGTATGGCAGGACTGCAGGGACTCGCTCGACTGTGGCTGGTTTCACTCGGTCACTGTGACGCAGGCGCGGCACTTGCAGCTTGTTGTCTCGCAGAACTTGCTTGACATGTTGCAGTTCTCCGGCCAGGTGTTGCTCGTCACAGATCCCTTGTGCTCTCTGAAACAAAGATTTTCCCACGGTAGCTAACTGTGAAGGATGGTGGTGAGATTCACCGTTCAGGTACCTATCAGTATGGGTCTTCTTTCTATACACAGTGTGACTCAAGGTGTTATCTGGGTTGCGTTTAACTAAGACATCTAAGAAAGCTAAGGTATTGTCAGATTCTAATTCCATAGTAAATTGTATTTTAGGATTTATAGAATTAAGATGTTCTAAGAATACAGTTATTTTATCAGATGGTAATATTGTGAAAGTGTCATCTACGTACCGCTTGTAGAAACGAGGGGTCACGGGTGATGTGTTCAGAGCAGTCTCCTCGAAGTCCTCCATGAAGATGTCGGCTACAACGGGAGAGACTGGCGAACCCATGGCCACTCCATCCACTTGCCTATAGAATTCATCATTCCACAGTAGATAGCCGGATGTTAGGCAGTGTTTTAAAAGTTCAGTGTATTCTATTGACATATTGTGATCCTGTAGCTTCCTAGATATTATTTTAATACAGTCTTCCACTGGTAGGCTGGTAAATAAAGACTGTACATCAAAGCTAACCATTGTTTCATTGTCCATGAGTTTTAGGTGTTTAACTTCATTGACAAAATGGTAAGAGTCCCTTGTGAACGCTCTTGTTAATCCTCTGAGTGGTGAGAGTACTTTTGCTACTAGTTTGGCCAGTTTGTAAGTCGGTGAGTCGATCTGACTCACAATTGGACGTAGCGGAGCGTTAGGCTTGTGTATTTTCGGGAGTCCATACAACTTAGGCGGTTTTGCACATGATGGAATAAGAGTTTTCACATCTAGATTTAATGTGTCGGAGTGTTCCTTAATTAGCTTTTTAGTAGTATTTAAAACGGTGGTAGTTGGATCCGTTTTAACCTTTGTGTACGTGCTCTCGTCCGACAAAAGATGTTTTATTTTATCATTATAATCTGATGTATCCATCACAACGGTTGCATTTCCTTTGTCCGCGCGTAGAACGATGATGTCTGACCTATTGCGTAGGTTTTTCAACGCTAAATACTCCTGTTTACTGAGATTAGGTTTGGGCTTAGTACAACGACGTAACAAAGACGAAACATCCTGACGTATGGCCTCCATATCCTCAGTTTTCATAACGTTTTGGGCCAAGGCATCTTCAACTGCGCAAATAATGTTTTCATAAGGAATGCGCGTAGGCGTTACAGCAAAATTCAAACCTTTATTTAGTACCTGAATAGTAGGGTCGTCCAACGGTTGTTTTGACAGATTGACAACAGCTTGAGGTCCGCACGAGTGTGAATCTGTGTGTAGCGTTGAAAAACCTACGCAATAGGTCAGACATCATCGTTCTACGCGCGGACAAAGGAAATGCAACCGTTGTGATGGATACATCAGATTATAATGATAAAATAAAACATCTTTTGTCGGACGAGAGCACGTACACAAAGGTTAAAACGGATCCAACTACCACCGTTTTAAATACTACTAAAAAGCTAATTAAGGAACACTCCGACACATTAAATCTAGATGTGAAAACTCTTATTCCATCATGTGCAAAACCGCCTAAGTTGTATGGACTCCCGAAAATACACAAGCCTAACGCTCCGCTACGTCCAATTGTGAGTCAGATCGACTCACCGACTTACAAACTGGCCAAACTAGTAGCAAAAGTACTCTCACCACTCAGAGGATTAACAAGAGCGTTCACAAGGGACTCTTACCATTTTGTCAATGAAGTTAAACACCTAAAACTCATGGACAATGAAACAATGGTTAGCTTTGATGTACAGTCTTTATTTACCAGCCTACCAGTGGAAGACTGTATTAAAATAATATCTAGGAAGCTACAGGATCACAATATGTCAATAGAATACACTGAACTTTTAAAACACTGCCTAACATCCGGCTATCTACTGTGGAATGATGAATTCTATAGGCAAGTGGATGGAGTGGCCATGGGTTCGCCAGTCTCTCCCGTTGTAGCCGACATCTTCATGGAGGACTTCGAGGAGACTGCTCTGAACACATCACCCGTGACCCCTCGTTTCTACAAGCGGTACGTAGATGACACTTTCACAATATTACCATCTGATAAAATAACTGTATTCTTAGAACATCTTAATTCTATAAATCCTAAAATACAATTTACTATGGAATTAGAATCTGACAATACCTTAGCTTTCTTAGATGTCTTAGTTAAACGCAACCCAGATAACACCTTGAGTCACACTGTGTATAGAAAGAAGACCCATACTGATAGGTACCTGAACGGTGAATCTCACCACCATCCTTCACAGTTAGCTACCGTGGGAAAATCTTTGTTTCAGAGAGCACAAGGGATCTGTGACGAGCAACACCTGGCCGGAGAACTGCAACATGTCAAGCAAGTTCTGCGAGACAACAAGCTGCAAGTGCCGCGCCTGCGTCACAGTGACCGAGTGAAACCAACCACAGTCGAGCGAGTCCCTGCAGTCCTGCCATACATGAGAGGAGTCACTGACAAGATTGGCTACATCTTAAAGCGTGCTTCAATCAAAACTTACTTCAAGCCGCCAAAGAAAATTAGTCAGTTTTTACCACCAGTCAAGTGCCACATCCCTCTCCAAGATGCAGGGGTATACAAACTTGATTGTGATTGTGGGCTCTCCTACATCGGACAAACAAAGAGATCCATTAGAACTCGGGTCAAAGAACACATAGCTGATGTGAAGCACCGTCGCAATACAACATCTGCAGTCTGTAAACATAGCCAGGATCGCCCAAGCCACTACATTCGCTTTGATAATCCACAAATACTTGCGAAAGAAAGCCGTTATCGCCCCAGGATGATTCGCGAAGCTATTGAAATTAAAAAACATCCAAACTTCAATAGGGAAGATGGCTGGGTACTACCATCATCGTGGGATCCTGTAATAAACATAATAAAATCTAACGGCAAAAACAAAGAAAACAGACCTGTAGATGTAGTTAGTTCATACTGTGTGGATCGCTATAACAATGATTCAGATTAATATATATTTTATCTGTGAAGATAGTGTTGCTTAATATTCTATCTTAAAATTACATTAGAAATCTAAATTAAAAAAGTTAATTTCTAAATTACATATAAAACAATAATAATACTTTAATAAATAATTAGTATTTAATAAATAATTAGTATTTAATAAATAATTAATATTTTGATTTTCTTTGTGGTTAGACATATTATAGTAATAGCAACACTAAATAATATTACATTATTTATTCTTAAAGTTTTTAAAATATTGTAATATTTATAATAATAACAGCTAAAATTAAACAAATAATATTTAATTATAATACTTATTAAACTTTTTAATATTTTTAATATGTTTAGAATTTAAATCAACAAATATTGTAAGGTACTCTGGTGCCATTTTTGAATTTTCAAAATCATTTTTGTAAATTTGTGGGTAGGCACTGTCTGTAAACAAGTATATAACGCTTTGAGATGTCTAATACCTTAGTCTCTCCCGTGACCATGATTGCTGTAAAGCATTCGAAACGTCGGGAACCAAAAATCAAAATAAATCCGCGAAATAATCCGAAAAGATAGTTTTATTTAAAATGTTTACGTCTTTAGAATCATGTATCACGGCTATTTATGTATATGTTGTCATATCGAATTTTTAATATTGTATCCAGAATAAACCTTTTCACTTAAGTTAGTCTATACCAAAAAAACCAACCACAAATATATCACATTGATGGATGTTCTATCTAGTTCTGGGTTTTGCCAAAATGTCCCTGTGAGAAGCAATCCTCTCTTAAGTCTACCCTGCTAATTTTAAGGTCTGGCCCTGAGATATATAAAAGATCATTGCAAAGCAAACTTTAAGAAGGATTTACAATAGACTAAATTCATAGGCGTAGTCAGAAGTTATCAGTGGTATTCAAGATATAAATTCTGATTCCCCCCGAGCACTTCCAGCAAACACAGTGACCACTATAATGTTTAATGAATTACTCAAAGTCTAATCCTGTTACATAGTGTAGACCACTTTTTTATTGCAGATGTGCCAACCATCAGAAGGACGATATAGATAGCAAGATACTCTCTAGCTAGGTTCTCTCTCTCGAGCTGTCGTTATAGTTGTCGCTGTTGTGGTCAGCCGAAAAGTTATACATAATTTTCCTTTGGATTCGGAATAATTTCCGTTCTCTACTTTACATCCCACACAGTAAGTGTGCACTTACAGAGAACTTGAGTCATGTTATTCTATTTAAATATAGATATTCAACAACTCCAACTTCACCACCAAGTTTTACCCACTTAGGAGCTGAATTTAAAAAAAATTCTACAATACATGTTTATTTAATTGTATTGAAGAGCATCACTATCAAGTTTCAAGTTATTGTGATCATAATTAATCGTTTGCCCATACAAACTTTATTACCCCCTTTTACTCTTTTAAGGGACGAATTAAAAAAAAATCTAATACATATATTTCTTATTTTTCACCTTAAAGCTAAATACCACTTTCTGTGCATTTCGCGTTACGAATGGCAGAGTCTCATACAATCTTTTATCCCCTATTTTACCCCCTTAGGGGACAAATTTCGAAAAATCCTTTCTCAGCTATTACCTACATTGTATAAGGAATATGTCCTCCAAATTTCACGTTTCTACGACCAGCGGTTTAGGCTGTGCGTTGATCGATCAGTCAGTCAGTCAGGACAAAGCAATTTATGTATGTATAGATTTACGGAATACACACGATGGTATTTTAGTTATAATAACGAACTCTGTTGAAAAACTCCAATAGGATCCCATCAAAAGCGACAAAAGCCACATGGAAACCAATAAATATTTATTGGTTTCTATGTGGCTTTTATCGCTTTTGATGGGATCCTATTGGAGTTTTTAAACAGGGAATGTTATACACCGGTTAGCAAAGTGGGAAGCACGTGGGGATTCTTTACTTATTCGAAAGCGACTGAGGCCAATGGAGGCTATAACCTCCATTTGTGCGCTTCTCTTTTAGAGCGCTAGTAACGTATCTACTCTTTATATTATATCATTAGTAAATGCACAATATGCCACGCCACATAATTTTCCTTAAAAATAGTCTACGAAAAAAAAAACAAACAAACAAACAAACAACGCCTCATTTGAATAAATTTAAACACACGAGTACTTTTGTCTTTTAATACCTATCTGTGGAGTTCACGTTTAGTTTTTCCTTATATATTTATATACTTGTTAATAAACTTATCGAAAATAGAAACCCACAAAATACTTTTTGAGTAGATTATTATCTACTCAAAAAATAGGTAGGTATAATTAATGTATTGAATATATTCTATTGATTCAACAACGTAAATGTTAATGCTTAATAAAAAATAATGATTAACATTGGTTTTCCCAAGTGTAGATAAAGCAGCCAGCTTGTAATCTGTTTTATAATCAATTCATATAAAACAGGATATCATTATAACAATATTGTTGAATACGTCGTATATAAGTATGGGAAAGTGAGGAATAACCGGGACACTAAGGGACATATTAAATAAAAAAAAATATTTCAAACATTATAAAATTACTTTATTAGGCTTTGTTTACTTTAACTTATTAATTACATATTTGATCAACAAGATCACTGTTTTCATTATTGTAAGTAATAAAAATGATCATTTTCAAAAGTTAACTTTTTACGGTTTTGCCCCATACCTGGTCCAAAACCGGGTACACCCACTTTTTATACCCGACTTTGCCCCTTAACAAGGATGAAATGGAACTCATCCAGTTCATCTCGGTCCCAACCAGTACAACCTTCATGGGCCCATTCCTTCTACTTAAGACATTGCAAACCAATCATCACTTATCGTCTGAAACCTTTTTCTTTTGGAAAAATTTTCGAGAAGCGAGATGATATGCACATTTTCCGTCTATTATTTCTAAAATGTCATTTTTCGTAATTTCTTCACTTCAGGATTGTCGGTTCGTCGTTCTTTTATAATTTCGTGGCATTTTGTTGTGAACTGTAACAGAATATATCATACAAAATAATAACAACCGGTTGCCCCGTATGGTTTTACCCCAAGCGCACCGAAAAGCAACAAAGCAATTAAATAACCTAAAAACATGTCGCAATAAAAATTCAACAAATGTTCGTTTATCATTAATACACACTTAATCTTTACAACAAAAACAAATTTCACTTACCTTGACATACGAGATTATAGAACAAGTTTGAAATCCGTCTAATATTATATCAAACCTTCGTAAAAACTGTTTTCTGAAATATTTCCAGCGAACACGCGCGCACGTCATCTAACTTTTGTTGACAAACTATTTGAGATGACTGACTGCAAGTAACGAAGCACGCGAAAATTTGAAACACATTAGAGAACCTAAGTGCCGTGCCCCGATTTTACCCCATATCCAGTTTTGGACTAATCTCCCCTATATCCATACTTCCATACTACAATATTATAAATGTGAATATGTGTTTATTTGTTCGTTCGCTTGTTTATTTATTTGCTTCTTTGTTTGTTTGACCTTCTTTCACATCGAAATAGAATGGCGGATTGGGGTGATTTTGTGGAGATATTGAATTGAGTATGTATTTCCCAACATAAAAAAGGTACCATAAACGACTATCCGACTATCGTGAATCCGAAGACAGGACGAGAAAACGATGATACTAGATCCTGGTCACTCTAATTCTGAGAAGGACACCAACCGTCCCAAGTTGTTAAAAGCAATGTGTCGATGAGGGTGGCTTAGCCTACTTTGTCAAAACGATAACCGAGAGATTATT
Source organism: Fabriciana adippe (assembly GCA_905404265.1). Classification (NCBI taxonomy): domain Eukaryota; kingdom Metazoa; phylum Arthropoda; class Insecta; order Lepidoptera; family Nymphalidae; genus Fabriciana; species Fabriciana adippe. The sequence goes on from FR990000.1 coordinate 7,484,674, forward strand.
ACATATTTTTATTTCATATTTGATAAACTCCTATATCTTTACCATGTAGAAAATCCATGTATGTATTTATAAACAGACAATAATTTTATAATAATATATTTTAAAAATTTTACTCTCATTTTTTTTTTCAAACGTGCCAAAAGAAGTAGATATAGCTTCAAAGATACAGCCGAAACCTCTTCCATTTTGAGGTCGATAGAAAATTGAGTAATAATACGTACCTAATGAATAATGAAATACTCGTATATCATAAAATTAATTCTTATTTCATAGATATGTGCTGTGCATACTTCATATAGGTACATATACTTATTATTAAAAGGTATAATTGTGGTTATCATTTTTTAAATAGAGGTTCCATTTCACTAGTTACATTACATATCAAGTATGTATATTAACAAGTACTATTAAAACCTATAAAATAGAGGTTTATTTATGTATAATCGTTTGGTAACTTTATTCAATAATTAATAAATGACTGTACAATGATTTGAGAAACAGTGATACACACACTATAAGTACTAGGAATAGAAATAAGCTTGTTACGGCGAGATTTCAACTCCAAAAGGTGAATAAATCCTTCATGGGCTTGAGTTTACGCATATACAATAAGATTCCACAAACTGTTCTAGATTTAAATTTTAAACAATTTAAGTATACGATTAAAATATTTAATGAGTACAGCATATTTGTAACTCTGTTCAAGAGTTTCTTCTTGATAGAAATGTGTGAAATTGACATACATATTATGCGGGCTATCTCTATTGTTATATTAATAAAATAAATAAAATGTAACTCGATACTTAAAAGAGCAACTGTTGAGTTTCTCATTGGCTCTTCTCAACAGAACTGCTTTCCGAACCGAGAGGTGACTACACCAATGTTCTATTAAATTTACGATACTCAAACTCTGCTTCTGTACTCAAACAAAAAAAAATCAACCTCTATCTAGACTATCAATATCTTCAAATAATTCAGATCGATCTAGCTTCTTTGTGTCTACTTTATCCAAATATTTCAGGAAATTCTCGCGTAATTCTGGAGATATACTTGGACTCGGTAAGTGATATGATTTACATTTTCTTGTATTTCTCTTTTTGCTTGGACTCTTTCTAGGAGAAAATTGTATTGAATCCACAGTAGTCGCACCAGATCGCGGCGCGTAATATCTTTCAAACAACATGGGCTGCTTCTGCACTCTACCGTACATCAATTCCATTTCATGAAGAAACTCCTCACGTCTCATTCTCTCTTCATCACGTCTAGTTTGCAACCTTATTGCTATATCCTCTTCATGACTGAAATAAAGATTGAAAGTAATTGAGCCTTAAACTTACCTAAGTTAAATACTGAGATTAAATGTGAAAGAAAGTCCTATAAGGGTGCGTTTACATCAAACGAGCGAATGCTCATTCTATCCCCACCCTATCAAATTCTTTTAATGTAAACAGAGACAGAGCATTCTTTCGTTGTTCTCTCTGCGTTCGCAAACATTCTATAGAATATTCTAAGAATGCTCACTCGCTTGATGTAAACGGCACTAGAACGTGCGAACAATTGCTTAGAGCGTTCTTAGATGTTCGAACGCGCTCGCTCCCCGTAGCGGTCTCTTCAAAGCGTTCTTGTGTTCTAGCAATTTGAATATTTACGAGTACATACCTACTTATCAAATCATGGATTGGTCTCAAGATAAATGTCTATTAATGTCTATTAATAAAATTTGTCATCCACCAACGTCTCTTTCTTCTTTTCTTTTTGACTGTTTGAGACAAAATAATAACCACAAAATTGACAATGGGCAATGAGCATTCGTTCGGCTGATCTAAACGTCATTGCAAGAATTCTAGTTCTATGTTCTCATTTTGCTCGTTGTTCTTTTGATGTAAACGCTGAAATCGAGATTTCGTTTACACTAAAAGAACAAGAAAGAATGCTCTTGCTCTAGCTCTAGTTCTTTGTTCGTTTGATGTAAACGCACCCTAATGCGAATCCTACCTTTTATCTCCGACCCGCTTACCATGCGAGTGGAGTCACGGGCAAAAATAATATAATACATATAAAAGTTAATTTACTTTATATTTTAGATCAACAAGTAACTTACTTATTCTTTACCATATGCCAAGCTGGATTAGACCGCAGTAAACGATCACGATGCTTATTTTCAGCTTTTCGACGCTGTTCTGCCAAGCGCTTTGCAGATTCTAATTCCATCTTTTGCCTAACAGTTTCTGCTCGTAGCAAGGCCGCTAAATTAGATCTTCCCGCGGCAAAACCTTTTAAATCTAACGCAGAATACGCTTGATTTTTATCTAAGGCAACATTCTTTTGCAAACTGCTGTTCTCACTAATACTACTTTTAGAATCCTGATAAATCTTCTTGGTAATATTATTGATCTATAAAGATATGAATTATCATTAGAAGACATCTTTGAGTAATATGTGACTAATCGTGTATGTAGATTGGGCTACATTGTTATACATAGCCTCATTATTCAAATGTTTTAATTTTTAAATTCCATCATCGCCTTTTAATACATGCGTCCATTAGGTTTGTGTGTGGTAGGTATATATGTATGTATATATGTTATACATACTCGTAACAAATTTTGCCATAATAAAGCAAAATATTGTGAAAACAGATATAACTATTTCGTTGGAGCTAGTATATTTTTAGTTTTAAAAACTAAGTTCAGTGAGTCCAACCCTGAGCCTTACTCCTCTGCGAGTCATTTTCAACATTATTTCTTGATTGCATAGGTATACGATAGAGAAAAATATCGCATGCTTTAAAAAGCTTTACGAGTTTTCAAAAGACAATATAAAGAAAAAGACAAAGAAATGAAATAAAATTTATAGCACTTTAGATGCCACATGTGGCCAGCTCAGTAGACAAAGACCCTTTTTAGAAGATGCTTAATGCTCAGTAGTAAGAGGTTAAAGCTAAATAATTTTTATATTATTAAACAAGACAAACGGTTATGCACTGAATAAAAGCTCTTTTCATGGTAGGTGTATTCCCACATATTTTTACCAATTAATAAAGTACATACATAGATGTAGACTTTTGTCTCGAAGATGAAATGGAATATGTATATGAGAAATTAATTTATATAATTATTTAATCTTATTTAGTTTGCGTTAGCGGCGATTACATGGATTACATTAAACAACATTTAAATAATTAAATAAATGCATCACTATTTGGGGAGTGCCGACAGAAGTGAAAACTTATAATTTTAGAATAACTGTGTTTGTAATAATTAAATAAGTAGTAGTAATTTGTAAATTGAACTTATTATTAGTCTGGTTTTCACATCCACTGGCAATAATTATTTATATTTTGATATAGGTTATTTATTAATTAATCAAAACATAATATGACGCTGCCGGCTGTGCGGCTTCAGTCTGCGGAGTGCGGACTACGCCAGACTGCGTCGACACTTCACATGTCACACGTAGCATGTCGGTGACGTGAACTCTTAAATTTTGCCCCTACCAAAAATCGCTCAACGCTACTAAAGAATTTTTCACTTAAAAAAAATTTATTGAACTACGAATATAAACTAGAATTTATGGATATACCTACTATTACGCACCTACTATAATTGCGAGAGAATAAGCTTGGCATAATATACGAGTATGTATAAAAAAATTGAGATTTACTTATCACATTACACAAACCTTTTTAAAAGCTCTATCAGCAGTGTTGAAACGAAACGGCTGAGGGCTTGTTGTGATAAAATCTTCTGTAAGATTTTTTATTTTTTTGCCTTTCGTTGGACTTATTGGTCTATGCCTATCAGATGAAACAGATGGCACTGAAGGATCTATTGGTAAGTCGCTATGGGCTGCTGGAGTTGAGAGCCGACTTCGATCTCGTAAAGCCATAGAACCAGGAAAACTAGAACTGCGAAGCATTTCTTCTGCACGTATACGTCGGTTCATAGAACTAGAAAAAATAAATCGTTATTTAGGTATTAGTCAAAAAAAATAGTTTTTAGATTAGCAATTTAAAGGTATTGTATGTTTTTATATTATTACTTACCGAAAAAAGTCGTCTTCCTTAATCTTGTCATAGAAATAATTAGTAAATAGATTTTTAGGCACAGGTCTGGCTTTAAAACGTTTCTTTTTTTTAGGTTTAGGTATAATATTGGCTGCTCTTTCACACATTCCACCAGATTCTTCCCTTTTCGTAAAGCTAAATGGTTTCATTTGGGCTCTTAATTCTGCTTCGCTGTTTATCTTTGTTATAGCGCGTCTGTAAAAATAAAAACCCTTTGAAAAAAAAACCTACTAAGTTACGAAAATAAAAAGTCCAAGTGGGGCTTAAACCACTCGACGCGTTTACGTACCATCAATTTATATTCATCTAAGTTATTTAACTTTACAATTACAATTATACTTTTGATGAACGTTAAGCACCAATTTTCTATTCAATTAATAAAGTTACTGCTGAGGTTCATCTCAAAAAAAGTTTATGCTATATAGAATAATTTAATGGCATTCGAATTTAATGATTCAAAGACATCTATGATTTATTTTAAGATACATACATAAAAACCAAGCAGTACCTATTATTATTATTATTTATTTATTAGATTATTATAATATATATTAATACAAAAAAATTTTACAAAAAGACCCACAAAACTGTTTGCACAGTTTGTCTGTACTACTACTCTACTCTTATTGCGTAGTGGAATCTGTTAAAAATACTTGTGTAAATGCTGACGGCTCAGCAAATGGCCTAACGAATGCATTCTTCGATGGCAGGGTGCCCTGAAGTAAAACACAATCAGCTCCCATGACGTATAAGAGTATTATTGAGATCTTTATAGCATAGCTCCTCTAAGATTGGAGAAAGAAGCTGTTCATAATAGTTCCGTAATTCCTTCAGCCAATTTGGTTAAATCATACCTGTAGGTACACCTAAATGATATTTCTCTAATGAATTTTAAAATACCATAAGGCATGATACGTGGGCGCCGACGCAATTGTTTTTGGGAGGTGCTGTCTGTTTGTGCATTTAGTTCTTCTAAACTATGAAGCGGTTTTCTTATTGATTGCCTTTTAAAATGACTAATTATTTTAAAATGACTGTTATTAAATATGCGAATCATGCGAGCGCTTAAGATTGGCGAGAATATTGAAAGACAACGTTTAGATTATTAAAGATCTATTCAGCACATTAAAAAGTCTTAAGACGTGGGATCGGTCAATAATGGCACATATTACGCTAATTAATGGCATGTCCAGTGACCATAGAGAAAGAGAAGGAAGCTTTTATTGACAAAGTGATAAACGAATTCGGAAAATAAGCTAGATACCTTAAGTTTTTATTTACATAAATACTGACTAATGTGTGGTTTAAGTGCATCTTTGCAAACTGCCGGTGCCCATGACCCATCCACTTAAGATAAAATGTAAAAAAATAAAGAAAAAAAATAATACTTTCAATCAAAAAAACATTTATATTTACCTCATAGCTTGATCTTCTAAAATTTTATCATATAGAGGAATGCGGGATTCTATAGGTACAGGTTTTGTACGAAATCGCCTTCGCTCACGTTTCTGATTCAGCATATCTTCGGAAAATGACTTTTGTAAACTTCGAAGCTCCCGCACCATACGTTCTTCTTCATCTCTTTTAAAACAAAAGCTAGTCCGTCAGTGTCAGAATTTTCTTATTCATAGGCTATATAAAAATAAAAATTAAACACATACCTTTCCGTCATTTTAAAAGGCTTTGGTATAGTAATACTTTTTCGACGTTCCGGTAAACTCGAGCCACATCGCTGCGTTCTCAGGGGACTAGCAGGCATGCTCTGAGTTTTATATATTTCTTCATCGTTTAATCTATTACCCTCAAAATATCGGTCAAATTTATCATCAACATCATTTTTAACCTCATTTTTAACATCATGCCAAGATATTGAGCACGCTGAATGATTTCTTTTTGGCCTGTCCAACTTCGAACCTTTCACAGTTAACGAACTATTTTTTTTACGATCCAATATTGCGATATCATTGTCACACTTTTTTTCAATATTTTTTAAAACTTCATCAGATCCAAGTTTATGAACTGGCATTTTAATGGATTCCTTTGATGCGTTCCCAATACTGTCTAAATCAAGGTTAGCTTTATCAATATTCCGGTCTTGCGAGGTTTTTCTTTTTTGCATTTTTCTGTTCTTAATATAAATATCTTTATCCATTTTTTCAAATAATTTATCATTATACACGTTGCAATCGTCAATATGCTCAACGGCAAGACCAAGCATCAGTTTTTTCTTATCTCTTAATCGTTTTAAGGTTGTATAAAATTCTGTTTCCGTTAAATGGTTAATATCGTTGTAATCAGGAATACTTCGATAAAAATCTTTAAATTTTTCAGCATCTACATCCGTTCCTGATACTGAACAGGATCTTATTGACTCAATAGAACATTGTTCTAATATATTTCTTTCATTACGCTCGTATGCAGTTTTTGGCATTTTACTTATGGGATCAACAGGGACATTAAGACAAGAATTTTTAAACACACTACAACGGTGCATAATTTTTTATCGTCATTATTCAACACTAACTTTTTACTTTAATACTTTAGGATAAGATTTCCTTAAATTTTGTATCAACCAGTAGTCATGGTAGCAAATTTACAAACACGACTATAAATAACTTAAAAGGGCTAACATTATATATTATGTAATAGATCTGCTTGATATACAAAGAAGATATTTTTCCTTTGTTAAATTACCTACAATGTATAATTTACCATTGTTATGATATTAATAAATTCTGTGCCAGTGCAATTAGAACAACAAATTTAGGATTAAAAATAAGAAATTAATTTAGGAACAACTTACGATTATTTAATGAACTAATACGATTATTTCATATAACTCTTAAAAAGTGCATAAATAAGCTACTTATATCCATAATTTAATTTAATAGTATCCATTATTATTATTTTTTGTTTGTTTCTTTTAGAAGTTTTTTTTATCAGAATTAAATACTGAACGAAATCTCAAATCTGTCATAACATTTTACTTATAAAATGATAATTGACAATTGACATTAACTGTTTTGTAATTTTTATAATTCTATTTGAATTTCAATATAAAATAGAATAAAATCTATTAAATAAAAGTGAATCTATAAAATAAGAGGTTTAATTCATGAAAACACAAATCTGCTAATGGTTTACAAGTCTACCAAAATGTTAATTATGAAGAGTTTTCCAGTCAATAATATTTTATTCACAAAATTGACTAATATACGAACATTATCAGCATTTCGAAAGTATAGTAACAATAGGGAAGAACATAAAGGAAAATACGATGTAATAATCGCTGGTGGAGGAATGGTTGGCTGTACTCTAGCTTGTGCTATGGGTATGTTCTCTTCTTTCTTTTATCTTTTTTTCTTCTATTTTTTAATAACCAGAAACATTTACATATAAAATGTTATTATATGATATGTAAGTATATATTTGATATAGGTATATTACTTATTTTGCTTATGAAATATTTCATTTCTTTAGGTAAGAAGTCTTTACTTTCCAACCTAAAAGTATTATTATTGGAAGGCTCCCCAGATAAAAAATTTGAACTTAAATCAGAGTATAGCAATAGAGTAGTAGCACTGAATCAAAATACAAAGTCTTTGATGAAATCATTAGATGTTTGGCAACATGTGGAAAGGATGAGATTACAGCCTGTACGATATATGCAAGTATGTATAACACCAATTTCCATAAAAATTTGTTATTTTGTGTCTTATTTATTTCTTATGTTAAGTTAATTGGTAATTTCACTTACGTATTTTACTCAACTATACTCTACTATACTTATTATACCTATTATACTACAATAATAATAATAGCAGCACAGATAATGTTTGTCATGAAATCATGAAAAAATTAAAAAGTCTTTTACAATATTTGTATAAAAATTATATTCCTTTGCTTATTCTTAGGTATGGGATGCATGTTCAGACGCTTTAATATCATTTAGCAGTTCTGACATATTAGATGATGATGTTGCTTATATAGTGGAAAATGATGTACTACTTGAAGCCATTAACATGGAACTGAAGTCTTCAACTATTAAAAATGTAGAAATAATGTATGGAGCCAAAATAAGTGGATATGATTTATCCAAAACAAATCCAGCCAGCTCAAATAAAAATATAGTAAAAATGAATAATGGGGATACCTATTTATGTGATTTACTGGTAAGTCCTTTTTTATATTTTTTTCTGCTGAAGACATCATTTATATGTATTTGTTTCGACTTTTGTTTTTATGATCTACTTGCCTAGGATATAATATTTAATAATGCAAAAAAGTCAGTGCCAGCCGATACACTCCGACTTCGAAAATATCTGATTAGGTATCTATAATAAATGAAAACTACCAATCAGTTATTTTTTACTTTTCAATACTTTTTTTGAAGTCGGTTTTTATTTTTTTCTTAAAAAGTTTTTAGTTTTCCCTTTTTTGTGTAGACATAATAGTAGTAGCAAGGTATGAAGACTGACAAACTAAAATTCGCTTTTATTAGTAACACTAAAAATTGACCTTGTCAAATCAAACAAAATGAAAACTACTGGGCCAAACTATGTTAAATTTTTATGGGACCAAATGGCAATTATTCTGCATCAAACTAAAGAAGAATCACCTAAATCGAATCATAAATCTCAGTGTAATCGGTGTACATGCATAGAAAAAAGAATACCAGTTGAATTGAGAACCTTCTCCTTTTTGAAGTTGGTTAATAAAAGAAAACACTTTTGATATAGTTTTTATTATTTGATGGTCTGTCTTTTATACTAAACTAGCGACTCACCCTCACTTCGTTGGTTTATCCTTAGCTTGCTTCCCAATACAAACTTTCATCCCATTTTCACCCTCTTGAGGGATGATTTCCGGGATAAAAGTATTCTATGCCCTTCATAGGGTCTCAAACTATTTTCTTACTAAATTTCATCTAAATTGGTTCAGTAGATCAAGAGATTACCCCCTACAACCTCACACAATCGCAAACTTTACCTCTTTATATGTATTAGATAGATAAATTCTCTATCAACATTGAAGCCCCGTTTATAGTTTTTGGAGGGCTTAATTCTTTTGTCCAGTTTTTCAAATTTAATTGTTACTCTTCTACTCCCTGCCCTTCATTAAATGTGTACTTGCATAATAAGTTTTCAGTGTAAACATTTGATATATAATTTTTTATTTACTTAAAGTAGAGAAGGTATTCAAGACAAATTCCATTAAGATATTTTATTTTAAGTGATTTGGCATTACATGTTGAATCAACTTGTGTTTAAAAGATTTAGCTTGTTGTACTAAAACAATAAAAGTATATACTTTTAAATCTATTCTTAGAAACAAGTTAAATTAATATCTGTAATCATTAGATTTTTTATTAATTTAATTAAATGTTCATCTGTGTATGTGTTATTTTTAATAACTGTAGGTCACAACTTGTACATCAATCTAACTCAAAAAAAATGTACTCTTAAATTAAGAAAAATCTGTCATGAAAAAATGATGTGCTAAATTTTATAGGTAAAGCTAAAATATCAGATGCAATAGTTTCTACCAATAAAACATAATAATATTTTTAAGATTTGCAACTGTCCATTATCTTTACTCAAAAGGAAATTATAATAATGTATTAATTGATACAAAATAAACAAGAAAAAATAAAAATAAATTACTTTATAATCCATTTACACTATATTGTTCTAACAAGATCTAGCCAAACGCTTTGATCATGGTGGTTCCGTTTCCTGCAATTTCTTTTCAATTAAACTCAATCTTGAATCTGTTATTTCAACCAATTTATTTATTTTCTTTGTTAAATCTGCTAACTGATTCTTCACATCAACCATACAGATTTCTTGTATTGCATTAATAGTGAATGACATTGGTCTGTTTCTATTCTCCACATTGCCAGATGCAGTTTTCTTTCGTCTCTCCACATTTTGACTTTCAGATGAAAACCTATCATATAAATAACTTTTCCTCTTAACTTGTTGCCTTTCTACGTCCTCGTCTTCTCTGCTTTTTTGAATTCGACATTCGTAATTATTATTTTTACGTATACTTTTCTTTGTATCCTTGCGACTTGCCACTAATTTGTAAATGGAAGCTATTAAGTCTCTTGGTATCTATAAAATACAAAATAATTGCAACTTTATTTATTTACTTAGACAGTAGTTTTTTGGTAATTGTGTCCTAAGGTTAAATTCAGTTAGACAATGTGGTATGTATTATATTATTTTTACTTATATAAATTATAAACGCCTTTAAACATGGTTTTTTGTGCACGTCTACGGTGTAGTGATCAGCAAACAAGTTCAAAGTGAAAGTAGATTTTTACAAATTGCACTAATTCGCATCATTGGTTAATTAACCGATCATTGCGTTCGTAAGCGCAATTTTCCACCAGTACGCCACTTTTAACTAGAGATAATTGTCATTTCTATATACCCTTTACTTACCTCCTTTTTAATAACGACTTAAAGGATGGACAAATATTTTTTTGTTTTTTAATTAAAATTTTCGGTCATTTTTTTTCTTATTACCAAAAATATTTTAGCCGAATGCTATTGCGAATTAAGATGCAATCCCTTTAAAGTGCAATGGACAGAGACGGACCGACAGAGGAATGGAACGGTTGTCCTATCATTCCACGCCCATTCATTTTTCCTACCAAAAAATATGCAATGGACAAACACTAAACTATTCAGTGTCGAAACTAGGTAGAGAAACTCGAGACGATAATCGTTGGTGTCTCGCATCCTTTGTCTTCTCTCTTCGATTTCGATTTTTGACTCATATCTTCTATCTCTATCGATCCTCTAAAGAGGTAACACCCGCAAGGCAAAAAAGAAGTAGATGCGCTTATTTGTCACCCCAATCGAATGACACCCGGGGCGAATGTGAAATTTTACTCCTACAGTTTCATCGATTTCGTCTAGTCATTCATTATTAAGTTTGTCCAAGAAGTAATTTGATATGTGAATGTTTGCTTTAGTTATAAGTTACTGAATTACTTACCCTATTCTCCCTAGGATCGTTCGGCCTTATATTTAAAGTTCGCATATGTGAAGCAGTTAAAAGCGCCCCCCATCGCAACACTGCAAGAAGTTGTTGCGGTGCGCAAGATAATAGCGAACTAAACAGCATGCTCTCTAGATGGGCTACTAGTTGCGTTTGTCGTACCAAACGGTCTAGACCAGCGCTTTCTTGTAATGCCTAGAATAAAAGATTAAAATATAAACATCTAGTAATCCTATTATAAATAAAGTTTATATGAGTATAATTTCGTTAACTACTGTTATTTAAAAAAAAAATAATTAATGATACAATAATTATAAAGCTCTCATAGAAACTTATATGTACAATTATAAATGCATGCAAACGTAAATCAATTAAAATCACCGTTAAGCTAATTATGCCTACTTAGCTGGTCAAACCAGTCTCGTTTTCTGGTCGCCTTGACTTATGAATTAATGTTAAAAATAAATGTACTATTAAAAAATACTTTTTAACAAAAAAGTTGCGCCGGAATCTATACATATAATAAAATTCAAACCAAGTCGAATCTGTACATTAAATGTTTTTTGGAAAATATTATTGAAATAGACATAATTATCGATCTAGAAGTCGGATCTAACGTTTTTAGAAATTTTGTCCGTCTGTCTGTGAGTCTGGGAAAGAACGGATCAGGACAAAACCACTGGACGGATTTTGAAGGATATGGTGATAGCTAACCAGCTACCGTCAGCTACCTGGACAACCGTCCAAGTCAACATTTATGATACTGTTTAGTGTGGGAAAATATCTCATCTCTGAGAAATCTAGGTATACTAACCGTTCAAACGTACCAAGAAACGAACCCGAGCGGAACGAGGGTGAGTCGCTATTAATTAATAAGATCCGTTCCAATTATATAATTAGGGGTTGACCTTTTCTTGAAAATTATATGGAACAACAATGGGGTGTAAACCTATTAATTTATAAAATAAATCAATCAATAAACCGAAGCTTCTATAAATTTTTATGAAGTAAATTACCTGAATATCGCTGACGGCCAATCCAACTAAAAGATTCGTTAATATAACTGTTACAAGAAGCACAAATATCAAAAACATCGCGTGAGCAGTTAGGGGATAGTGTATTTGTGAATTTGTGCAGTTATTATAAAATATGTCTTCGTATTCCAACTCTCCGGACATCATCATAACTGTTTTAACTAACCCAGCTGGTAAATGAAAAGCTGGATAGTTGCTGAAGAGTACGCTAAATGCTAATCCAAAGGCTATCAGCAAACAGCTATATGCCATCAAAAATGTGGCAAAGTTTACAGTCACTGCAAAATAAAATATATCTTTATTATTCTGATAATATTTAATTGCGTCATTTGGTTATTATTTACCTCGACAAAGATTCTCTAGAAGTATTTGGTTCATGGATAATAAAAATTTCGCTACTGGTTTTTGTGGGACATGTTGGGACAATGTTGGGGAAATTAAACGGGTTAAACCCAAATAGATACAATATATATTTAATCTATACATACTAATATTATAAAGAGGTAAAGTTTGTGAGTTTGTGATGTTGTGATGTTGTAGGGGGTAATCTTTGGATCTACTGAAATATTTAGATGAAATTTCGTAAGAAGATAGTTTGAGACCCTGGAAAGGACATAAGATACTTTTTATTCCGGAAATCATCCCTTAAGGCAGTGAAAATGCTGGTGAAAGTTTGTATGGGGAATCAACCTAGGTACGAACCCGAGCGAAGCGAGGGTGAGTCACTAGTTATTATTTATATAAAATTTAATTTTATATAAAATTAAGTTTATCGTTATTTGTTGCGTAATTAATTCTAAAGATCATTAATTACTTTGTACCCGGGCGACTGAGCTTGGCTCGGCAGTTTGTGAATTCTTTTTCTTCCAAAAATCAGTTTTTTTTTTTTTCATAAAAAACATTATGTAGATAGATAACTTTAAAAAGCTAAATGTTATGTATGTAAATACAAAATTCGAGCCAAATCGCTAGAGCTGTTTCCGAGATACACGAAATAAATTTATCTACATACAAGAATTTCTCAGTTAACATTATTAAATAAATATTTTTCTGACTTTTATCTGGGCTAATTTCAAAACGGTTTAACTGGAATGTTGCTATTTAAACGTTTCGTTTTTCTAGGTTAAAATTACCCTACATTTTTATGTAGGAAAGATAAATATTTAGTGCGAGATACACTGAACTAATTGATTTATTTTAATGTCAATGAAATCAATATTTGGGTTTTTATACGGTTAGGCGCCCCAGTTTTATATTAATGTAGTTATAAACGTTTTAATAATTATTATTTTTTGTATTATGACAAACGTTTCAAATATATAAAAGTATAAATTGAAACGTTTATATTGCATAGCATAAATTCATTGTTGATTTACTTTACTTAAAAATCCCCTTTTAATGAACCCATAGCATGTTAATTGAATTGAAGTTACCGATCTTATGCGTTATATTATTGTTTGTCAATACGAGTGTGAACTATGAAAATACTTTGTAGGTACATTCTGTTATGTAGGTACGTGGCCTATAGTAACTATCCTAGACTTTACACAGAAAATTATATAAGTACCTGGCGACCGAGCTTCGCTCGGGGTTCTTTTTTGCTATATAGTGTTTTTTAGATAAAAAGAACTAAAAACTTAAATAAATACAAAAAAAAAAGTAAAACTTTGTATCCAATCGAGATTCAATCTCAGACACACCTATTGATTTGTTAATCTTGCACCTTGGTGGCTTGACCACGATGCATATGTCTGAGTCTAAGAAATTATCGAGCATATTCTGTGTAGAATAATGGAAAAGAAAAATGCATAAAAACACGCGTTTTCCCAGACATGAGACTAATCTAGATCGATTTTTCGCCCCCGAAAGCCTCCACATACCAAATTTCAGCGAAATCGTTAGAGCCGTTTCCGAGATCACTGGTATAAATAAATAAAGATATAAATATACAATAATTGCTCGTTTAAATATATTAGGTATATAAATAATTTGTGATTAAACGAACTTACCTGTAAGTGAAGTTCTATCGTAATTATACTCGGCTTGTCCGAAGAGACTAGATCTGACGCGTGTTAATTATATATGTAGTTACGTATAGTGATCGCTATTCGTTTGCACTATTTTGAGATACCTTACTTTTATTTTATTTCTGATACATTTTTTTTTTTGTGGGTAATTACAACTTACTCGGTCACTGCCATTCCCTTATTCGTCATTTAGTTTAGAGCTCTCATTATTCGCTAGGCAATATTTCACAATATGGGTGGGATTTATTAATCCAGACGGGAGGGTCGCTCTAGTCTCTTCGGACAAGCCGAGTATAATTACGATAGAACTTCACTTACAGGTAAGTTCGTTTAATCACAAATTATACTCGGCGTTGTCCGAAGAGACTAGATCTGACGCGTGTTAATTATATATGTAGACCTTTAGAGCTTTTTGTGAAATATTGACGATTTCTCTCGCGGTGCAACAGCAGATAAATAGAAGAAACAATTTGCAAGAAAAATTACACAATTTAGTTTTAAGAAGGCTTATGATAATTATTGCATGGGTGAAAGATTCACCACTTGCAACGCAAGTATTTAAAGACCTATAATAAAACTTAAAAAGGTATTAGAGGTGGCCAGCTCTAGCCAACCATCTTTTTTATAAGATCAAGGCTGACTCTTGAGAGTAAGCGCGCGTGACAGCGGCGTGCCGCGTGCTGTGAGCAGCTAACGCCGCTGACACGCCTCTGTCATGCAGCGTGTTTCTGATCTAACGCCTTAACGTCTGACTGGAGACGTCGGCGTGCGGATATTTATTACCTAGAAATAGTCTTAACCTTCCTACGAAGAGGTTTTGTTTTTGACAAATAACATTGCAAAGTTCTTGCATGATATATATATGTTCTACGAATTTTCATTATGAAAAAATAAAATCAAAAAACCAGCTGAGAATTGCTAACTTCGATGTTTTAAGCAAATCTTATGTAAATATAAGATGAAATAATAGAAATATTAAGAGTATTAATCTTTGCAAAAGCTTGCACTCTGTAAGCTGTTACTTAGGCTAAGAAAAAAAAAGGGTGATTAATTTCCTTAACAAATTCTCTATGGAGATTTCTTCCAAGGAATGAAATGATTCTAGAAAATTTAACACAATATCAAGATTCCATGTGGTCTCTCATATTTGGGTGATGGTAGACGCAAGCGATAAATGCCATTGAAAAAAAAAAACGTTTTATGTTTTGATCTGAGCCCACATGGTCTCCTATAAACGAGAGCAGAATGAAAAATACTGAGAATTATATACTGAACTCATTATACAATGTAGCAAGAAAGGCAATAGTGTCAGATATAGAAGCTATGTAAATTGATCTTGTAATCCTTACAATAGACGGTACCACTTCTTTATGTAAACATGATATTGTTTAATAGAATTAACTGATAGCGAAGCAATCATAACATCTAAGCTCCTTTAATCTGCTAGCAAACAGATCTATTTCGGGGCCTACATTTTATTCTTAATTTTATTCTTTCACTAGTCTTTGAAAAGCATCTTCATCAAAGGTGATAAGACCGACTCAATATCCGTATGAACTCTTCTAGATACAAAATCCGCCTCACATTTATCTATGCATCCAATTACCAATATAAGACGCGTAAATATATAAATTATGGTCTTCACACCACTACCACAATATTTTAGAAACTTCTGTCAAATGAGGGTACTGAATACCTCCTATACCTTCTATAAGAGATAGCAGTCGCGTTATCTATTCT
The DNA here is from genome assembly GCA_905404265.1 of Fabriciana adippe. Classification (NCBI taxonomy): domain Eukaryota; kingdom Metazoa; phylum Arthropoda; class Insecta; order Lepidoptera; family Nymphalidae; genus Fabriciana; species Fabriciana adippe. The sequence goes on from FR990000.1 coordinate 7,500,552, forward strand.
CAATAAAATCTGACAATGGTATAGATTCTTTGTGAAAATTAAAATAATTTATGGGCATAGTACGTTCTTGTTAAGCCAATATACTACCAGCCCTTTCATTATCACAAACGCCATCCCATCCCGTGGTTGAGATATCCGAAAAAATCTCCAAGTCATAGCTGTCATGTTTTCTTTTATTAACCGGAACAGAAATAGCCCGTTACCACCATTCGAGATCAAGTTCGGTAATGGTTGAAACTGTCATGTATTTATCATTATTATTGTTAACATTATTCTTAATGTTCAGATATTTAATTGAGTCAAAAAATCTCGTGTTTAACCCGTCATACTCCATAGCTGGAACTATACACGTGGAAAAGAGCAAATTTTCTTATTTTACATCTACTTATCGATTATTATTATTATTATTATTATTTTTTTGTTTTTGTTTTTTTTTTATTTATTTCGTTTTTGATTTGACATGCTTTTTCTAATTTAGGAAGGCTGACTTGGAAATTTTTCGAGTCAATGTTATAACCAAGAAAAACAAACGAGTTGCTTGGTATAACAATGCTTTTCTCCTGAATTATTACAAATCCTAAAGAAATCAATTAAAATTTAATCTTTCAAATATTTTCAAACTAAAGCTCATTAGATCTTGCTATGAGAAAACCAGTCTAAGTACACAGTAACTGGCTTACTGTACGGTAGAACATTAAACTCATACAGATTTTCTTCCTAATAGAAGCATAGGTATTTTCTTGAATCTGCATAAATTAACATAAAAAAAATAGGCATTTTCAAGATCAATTTTTGGCAAGGAAAAATTTTAAGTGACAAGCTTTAACGCTGTACGAAAATCTTCAATTTTAAAATGTTTAGTAGCAACATATTAACTTAAATTTTTAAAATCCATACTTTCATACTAATATGATAATATAATATTATAAACAAGCGACTCACCCCCGCTTCGCTCGGGTTCGTCTTTAGTGAAAAATATAAAACAAATCTATCCCACGGGAACCGTGCATTTTTCTGGGATAAAAATAGCCTATGTACTATTTAAAACTATATTCTATCTCTGTGCCAAATTTCATCTAGATCCGTTCAGCCATTCTGACCTGATCTGGTAACAAACAATTCCCCCCATTCAAACTTTCACATTTATAGTGCTAATGGGAAGTTGTGTATGTTTGTTTGTCTCTCTTTTACGTTGAAACAGAGTGACAGATTAGTGTTTTTTTTTTTTTTTTGCACGGAGACAGTTGGAGCCTGGAGGGCTGGAGAGTGACATATAGGCTACACATATCGCTAGTTCAATATAAATCTCATTTTGCCGTTTGGTTTCGGTACTAAAACCGTATTTGATATAAATTGTCTTTCAAAAAAGATTGACAATCTTAAATAGCTTGGATCAATAATTAATTAATTCATCAATAGTCTGCTTTTACTGAAGCCTTTTAAAATTAGATTGATATCTATATATTTATTTATTTATTGTTCATATATTGAATAACTGAGTTGGTAAATGTAGCCAGTGAGATAAAATGTCCAGATCATTAGTGATCAAAGTCCATTGTTTATAAAGATGTCACAATCTATCAGAATAATTCACCGGTACAAGTGGCATCGGCATGAAACCGACACAGCAGCTACGCTGCTGTGGGCTGTTCGTATGAGCGACACGCCAACTCTGCGACTGTCCGGGGAAGAACGCGTGCTAATTTTTCATCGTCGTTGACGTTGTATCCTTCTACTTCAACGAAGGGCGACCAGGCGGCTTACTCGTCAAAGGCTTGGGTGCCGAAATTTTTAGCTTTTCACCAGAATCAGGGTTCAGCATCCATAACATATCCGTAATGTACAGATCGGTAATTATATACCTACAAGCGTCCCGAGTCGGGCCAAGTTTAGTTATTGAGTATTTCTGTATAGTAAGCCTCAGTAACAGTCCGGAGTTGGGAAGTTGGCAGTGTTTCACCCCTGTGCCTCGGAAAGCACGTAAAGCCGCCGATCCTGCGCCTTAACTCTCATCGGTCGTGTTTCGTGTCGTCCCGCTAGAGCATGAGAGTGACAGGAATAGAGAGTGCACTTGTGTCTACACGCACACCTGTGCACTATAATATCTCCTGCGCAGTTGGTCAGTCTCAAAGAGATTAGCTGCCGAGGCCGGAATCGGTCTGGAGGACATTATTGTTATTATTATATATATATATATATACAAGCGTAACAGATCGGTATTTTTATCTTTTAAAGATAAACCCTCTTGATAACTTCAGCGAGGCTTGAAACAGCGGATTCCATTGCGGTCTGTTTCGATTCTATTGCCTTATCTCGGTTGGTAACTATCTCCGGTAGCACGACCTTCATCTCTGGATTCAAGGACTGTGCAGAAATAAGCTTCAATTGCTGGGAACCTTAAGAGGCCGTATACGAAATCAAAACAAGCGAAATTAGTTATTTCGCGCACACACACACACGCACTTAGCGTTCTGTCGCGTGTGTGCGTAAGTCCGAAGTCGCCGTTTGGCGATTAAGAGGAGGCTCCCTAAATTTAACGCTGATTTGCCGGGATATTCTATGTATACCAGATATCAAATCAATGTGATAATTTAAACATATGATTTTTCAAACCTTTTTCTAACGGACGTTACAAACAGAAACACAATTGAATGAAATTTTCTCGAGGGTTTTATTATTTTTTAAATATGCCTTTTTTAGAGATTTATGGATTTTACTTGTAAATTACTTCATTCACATATGCAAAAAAAAATACTCACATAAGGAAAATATAGTTCATTATGTCGTGTTTGAATATCATTGACCTTGACCAATTATTATTGTCATAATAAATTAAATTAGATATTAGACTTACGTCCTTTAGTTCTGTGCAAGAATAAGATCGATCGAATATTCGATATTCAACCTTATTCGCTAGCGGCTTAGGTGCAACGGCGATAGTGATTCAGTCGGCTGCTGGCCCTTGACGAGGTAGGACCTATGTCGCTTTTGCTCGCGCACAATCCCCCCCGCCAATTTATCGAAATATTCATTCTTGGACATAGTGTAAAAAAATCAACGTTTTTTGCTTTTTATACATAGCTTTGCCAAAATAACTTTAAAACGTACATACATTTAAGGTTGAATTTACATTATTGTATACTTTTTTAAACTAGAATTACCTAAACACAATTAGGTTTTAAGAGAACTTTTGCATGGGATTGTGTATCTAGTTCTTTAGTGATCGATGAAATCATAAGTAAACAAATTCCGATTTGCCGTATACTACGGGTTTCGTGCGGCTATGCTTATGATTAATATTTAATATGAATAAATAATATAATTAATAAATATAAGTAATTTCTATACGCGTTGTATGTATGTGTGTGTATATAACATACATACGTACATAATATGTACGCGTATTACTTTCGTACTATGTACTTTTCTAGAGTTTACAAGTGTGTTATCAGTATGAACTTTCGTTTCGTTTCGTGGTGGTATAAGTAGGTATGAAAAGGTTTTTATGTAAGATGTTGATAATATTGTAATCTCTGGTATTAGATAATTATTTTTTTTAAAAGTCTATGTTGCGGGACGCAGACATACACCCAAACCTCTATATATGATCTGTGCCCAAACACTATTATCGATTCTGCCACGACTTCATCAAGCGATTGTACGCGTAGGATTTGGACGCGGGTTTCACATAAATCTACATGTGAAATACCTACCAAATTTCATAAATATAACGTGGACTTAGCTAACCGAAACTAGTACGGGTAAGAAGGTATATCATAACAAAACATAGGGTATGTTTGTTCCTCAAGGATAATGCAGATTTCTATGATAGAAATAATTTTCAAATCGGACCGGTAGGTACCTATATATATATATATATATATATATATATATATATATATATATATATATATATATATATATATATATATATGTAGATCAGCAGATTATCTTCATACTTATAACTTTACCTTTTATTATGTACATATGCCATTTTAAATAAACTGAAGACATTTTGGGAATATATTATTTACATCATAACAACGTCAAAGTTTTTTTTATGTAAAATAAAGCAGTATGTAAAGTTAGTGTAAATATCTTATTTGAAGTGGCGTCCCTGGTGGAATAGGCACAGTGGTTAGTGAGCGCAATCAGCTGAGCCCGGGCGTCGCGTCAGTTAGAAAACGTTTAGAAAAAAAGTGAATAAAAAATAAAAAAATATTTCGCACGTTATGAACCACGTATTTCACTTCGCAAGCAAAGCATAAGATGGTGTAGCGGTACGACCTCGGACTATAATAACGATCATCGTAGGTTCGATTCTCCATACGTGTAGGCATTTTTTTTTCCTTTTTCTCAATTTATATATTGAATTTTGAATTTTCATGTACAAAGTTTTTTCGCATGCGCTTTAATTACTATTCCTTGTTGAAAAGTCCAAAATCCCATTTTTTTATCTTTTCTATGCCTTTTGCATATCTGTACATATAAAAAAACAATAAATGATAATAAATAAAGAAAATATTGATTTCTTTGCATAATTGAAAAATGAAAAATATATAAAAATTGAGAAAAAGAAAAAAAACCGTCTCGGTACAGGGAATCGAACCTACGACCATAGAATGTCTAGATCGAGCTTTCACCGTTACGCCAATTTACACTTGGTTTGTACATCGAAATAAGTGATTTATAATCATAGTCCTTCAATTGCTTTTCATTATTATTAATTCAATATTATAAAAGTTACATAATAATTTGTAAATTTCTAAACATTATACCAATAAAAACATAAGTAACTTCCTGATAAGATTCCTAAAGTATCTGTATGAATATATAAATAATTGAATAAAATATAATTTACTTGTTCAATATTTACTCAAATTCATTTATTGCGTAGGAATAAATGTCTTAGCTTTTCGCGATTACTAAGTATATACTTATTATAATAAAACAACATGTTACCGGATCAATGCCCGTATTTTAAATTCCAATAATATTAAAAACAAATTAATGTAATAAGTTAGCCTACTGCCTACAGACGCGCTTGCGTACTCTGTGACGCTTGGCCTATAGTTGTGAGCAGAGATGTGTAACTCACTCGTGAGGCGCCTCATTTGAGGCACTCGTGATCGCAAATTGAAAGAGTTACTCGAATTTCAACTTTGAACCACCTCACTCGTTCACGCGTCCTCACTTAAAAATCGACATTGACATTTTGTCATTTATTATTGACATTAAATTGAGGCGAGTACTCGCGACTCGCGAGTGAGTATTGAGTGATTGAGTTAGCTTAGTCAGCGAATGAAGTAAGTACTCGTGAGTCGACGCGTATATTTGCCTCGCTTGCCGCTGCCTCGGGCAATCGGCTGAGTTCGGCTCGGGCTCGGCTCGTGAGGTGAATACGCCGACGTACGATGCCTCTCCTCAAATGAGGCGTACCTCATGAGTACCTCACGAGGTAAAATGAGGTGCTCCCTCATCCTCATATAAAAATGATGAGTTACCCATCACTAGTTGTGAGTTCACGCCGGCGGCGTGAGCGCACAGCTCGCTTTGCGGGAGGGGAGGTAGCGTTAAATGCCTACTTCGCGCGGACAGCCTGGTCTTAAACCGTTTTGATCCTTTAATATTTTTTATGAGTATATTACATTCACTCTCATGGATTTATCAATTGAAATAAAATACCTGGTAATATAAAATTAAGCCTTTATTTATCGCTAGTTATTATATATTCTTTATTGCACAAATAAAAAAGTAGTCATACAAAAAAATACATTGAAAGTGACGTGAAAGAAGGTGGACTTATCTCTCTCTATAAGAGATCTCTTCCAGCCAACCAATGTATGTGGGAAATAGTGTTAAGTAGCGGGACAGAAAGAGAAAGTGTCGAGAAAAATTGTAAAGTATATAAGTGTAAAAACATAAATAAAACAATAAATGTATATATTGCTACGTTCTATGAGTTCGAGGATCGGAAATTAAAGCATGTCTTTTGTTGAAGAAGAAAGTGAGAGAGAGAGAGAGAAGTGAGTGAGAGAGAGAGTGTGTGAGAGAGAGAGTGTGTGTGAGAGAGATACTTATACTAAAATACAACAAACGAAATTATTCATATAAATATAATTAATAAACTATTACTTGTATTAAAAATCTAAACAAAATATTTAATATAATTACCTATTTGGTACCAATTTGGAAAGTAAAAACAAAGACCTATTTTGCTTGTGCCAGAACTCTTTATCCGCTTATCGAGTCGCAGTGAAATGAATCATTCTAAAAATTTGCGGATGTAAAAATGTCTGCTAATAAATACATATAATAAAATTCTAACTAAGTCGAATCTGTACGTTAAATACTTTTTGAAAAATCTTATTGAAAAATTGAATTAGCTTTTATTTCTAATCATGATAAAAATGTCAGCATAATAAATATTGAGATAAATATTATTTTTCCACAAAAAACGATTCCAGAAGAACATACACATGCAATTCTTTTATTCAAAAAGTTTCTTTCGCATGTCGTGGACAATTAACCGCATAATTTACTTTCTTTGTACTTTGCTAGTTTTTCGTTTTAACTTTTTAACCTCTGAAAAAACATATTTTTTAATAGATTAAAGTAAGTAAACTTTATCCATAAAATATCTTTACTTGGTTTATTTTTTAACGTTCCCTCGTAATTACTAAACGACAACCGATTTTGATGATTCATATATTATAATTACTTACAAAAGTATCAAAAATTCACGTCGCGCTACACACGTCGCTACACTTCGATACATTGCGTGACGTCAGTAATTGCGCTAGCGCAGAACGATACATCCACCCTCTAGAAACGCTCAGCGCGGACTGCTGTCTCGTGGCTTGCGTCGAGTAATATATATTGCGAGTTTCAGTCGTTTTAAAAGATTTTTTTGGAAAGTATAGTTTTTAACATTTTAATTTTTTTTATG